>OZ025293.1:334871207-337271207 GCA_964019185.1 Maratus speculifer | reverse complement strand
TATGAAGCAAAATACAGCATTGAAATGTATATACTAAATTAGGGTCTGTTTATATGGAAAAATAAATTTTTAAAAATAAATAAATAATGTTTTGTATGCAAAATTTTTATACATTACTAAATTTAAAAGGTAGGGGAGACCGGGGCACGTTGGCCCAGTTTTTTATGGTATTTTTTAAAGTAACTAAATTTTGTTTATTTTCAGATATAATATTTTTTTACAATACCTAATACATTTAACTAGTGAGGAAAATGCTTGCTTTTAGTTAATATGAAATTTTAAGAACGTTATGAATTTAGTTATGGTGTGATGTCATGTGGGCCAACGTACCCCGTGCACGGGGTAGGTTGGCCCATTGAGTGGTACATGTTGGCCTAAAATGCTCCTTTTTGTGTTTATTTAGAAGTTAAATAAAATTCATAATAGTGAATAGGAACTTTAATGCATGTATATAAAAATATTTGCAAATTAAGTTTACAAATCAGAGGGATCATTGCATTTAGATATTGTCTTCGTCTTCCTCATCGTCACTTTAATAAATTTCTTCTTTCTCTTTTGACGTTTCAGACTACTACATCGAGGCTGTGAGGGATCAAAAGGAAACAATATCTTTTTCACAGATTGCTTTCCTTTGCGTGTTTGGTCTGATTTCTTCTTTCAATATCATTTTTAATTTTGGCACTATTTCTTTCTTCCGTTGCCTTTTGTTGTTGTTCAAAAACTAATTTGATAGGGGTGTCTGTGAGGACTGCAGAAGTTCTCTTCATTCTATTCGAAGCATTTGTCGCCCTTGGCTCTGCCTTTTCGAATGGTCTAATGTCCGCAGGTGTTGGAGTTGTCTTGCATGGAGACAGAGAAGATGCGGTAGGCATATCTATAGAAATAGGCCTACCCATAATTATCTGGGTTTCATTAGAAGCTTCACTAGTTACTTTGTCGTGCGTGCTTGAAGGCACTGGTCTATCACTGACATACGAAGGCATGAAATCAGAGTCAGTAAAAACATTCCTATTGAAAGGGCATATTCCAGTTACCTGAAAACCTGATGTTATATTAACTGGATTTATTACATTAGAAGGGCAGTTTTCACAATTCCCGGAATATCGTAGATGGTCATAGGCACTGCCCCCTCTACAATGCCTATGCACTGAGCAGACGACAAGCGTGAAACGTCATGAAGTGGAGGCAAAATCACTAACCCTACTGGTTCCACAATCGCCACGAAGCTCAGAATGCGATCGTTGTCAGGGAAACCGCCTCCACTACGTCACAAGCGAGAAGGCATTGTAGAGGAGGCAGTGTCATAGGGCGTCTATTAGTTCTCACCCAACCATCACAGGCTGAATATATCCTTTGAATGGGGCATAAACTGTGCGGTCCAATAGCTGTAGCTTCTGGCTACAATGGGTCGGGAAAGACCGGGCCAGCGTGCTCAAACGTAGATGGGCCAATTTGCCCCCTCGCCAGGTCTGAAATACTTTTGCTATTCTACACATATCTTAACAACATTTAATATTTATTGTTACATCAAAAGAATCGTTATAAATTGAACTTTCAAAATATTACTCACTTTTGTTCTTGTGAAGTATCTCTTGAGAGCATTAACTCTTTCTGCACACTAACGAAAATTTGCTTCGAGATCGATGAAACAGAAAAATCAACTTTGTTCTTAGTTTGTTTTTGTTAAGAGAACTGAACTCCTGGAAGGGTAGGGGACCATGTTTTCTAACATGTTTCTGGACTTGTGGTGACAACTGGTGATTGGTTTGAAAATTAAAGCAAATTGGCCAACCTACCCCTATGGCCAACGTGCCCCGGTCTCCTCTATTGCAAATATTTTGCTTCATTATTCAGGTAAGTAGTTTGATAATATATTGTTAAACAAGTGGGTAAGTATGATCGCAAATCGCACAGAGGGTTTCGTTTCACATTTCTTTTAAAATAAAATATCCTTTAATTAATGAATCCCAATTGTTACTTTCTAGTTAATAAATTCTTATATGGTGGCACCAATAAATTAAATTTTAAAATCTCTCTATTCTAAAAATAAAAGTAAAATATTGCAAAGCTTAGCATAAATTTAAGGGTGATCAAACTGGTCAACAGAGGCAGATAGTAATTTCAATGAATAGGAATTTAATAAATGAAAAAATATTTCACTTCGTGAGTCAAAATAGTTGATAAATATGATGTAATATGATGAAATAAAAAAAGCTCGTTTTTCACGTAATTTATTTAATTCATTAATTTATGTTACATGCATAATAATTTTTATAATTTTTTAAACTTGCGTACACCAATTAGGAGATATTACAACTACAAAAAATTAATTGATGGTATAAAAAATAGTTTATTTAAAATAATAGTCTTTTTCAAAATGTTATGATTTGTTGTGTGACAAGAGGTGTTCAGCTTTAAATACGCAAAATTTGAACTCTGTGAGATTTAGTTTTAGTTTGCGGACTCTGTGACAGACAGACGGAGGATAGAGCCGAATAATGTTTTGAAAGATGCACGAAACCCTAAAAAAGGTGAAATTTATTGTAAAGATTTCGTTATAGAAAGTTTGTTATAAATGTAATTATTTGTTTAAATTTGACTAAATATTACCTAAGTTGAAAAAAATAATCATAACTTCATTAAAATTTTACCCAAATTCATAGATTTATTACCTTATTTAACTAAAAACACATGTGTTTATAAAAAATTCCATATTTTTCAAAAAAGTGCCCGAAAATGGGCACATACCTTCATCGGTAATAACAGCTTTGTAATATATTCAATCAAACATACTTAATATATATCAGCAATTCATAACAAGTATATTACAAGAGGGAATAACTTTGTCGGCATAAATTAAAGGAAATCCTTTTTACAAATTATAAGTTATTTACATATTTCAGTTTGTTTCATTTTTAATTATTATTCAAAAAATCTTGTGCAGTATCTGCATTTCCTTTGTTTTAATTACTATAAAAATATCATGAAAATCTGTCTTTCAATTTTTGAGAAACCTGTTAAAGAATTGTTTTGTATTTAATTCAAAACAAAAACTCCTCATGAAATAAATGACTGTAGCGGTAATTGTCCTTCACCAAATCTTTTGCCTTAAAGAAAAATTTTAATTTTTAAAAAAAAATTATAATACTATTTCTACATTTCCATGTAATTTAACATTAGAAAAGAGACTTTTTTTATAAATAAGAAGTATATGCGCATTTAAGTATGACTAAACAAAATTACCTAGAAAATGAATCGATCAATTTTAGAAACACGCCAAAAAATAAACATTGCAGCTTCTTATAATATCGTTGCTTACTTGTCGATAGAGCGCGTCATTTTTCTAAAATATGAGGAGTAAAAAGTAGAATGCGCATTATACATGACATATTTATCTATACTATATAAAAGAAAGAAGTTTGTTGCTAGTCAACCTATACAACGCGTAGATATCGGGATATAAATTTAGTAGCACCTATGCAACGCGTAGATATCGGGATATAAATATAGTAGCAGCCCTCGCCCGCTACGCTGGTAAGTTTTTTTAATTTTTTTTACGTTAATCAAATGAAATACATAAAAAAAGATTTAAAAAAGAATTAATATCTCATCGTCTATCTAACTGAATCTTACATTGCCCGGTTCAATGTCGATTTCGATGACATAATAGAGAAAATATCTTTAAAATCATTAAAGTACCTATCTTTAACCATTTTTTTTTACGTTTGTTATCACGAATTTCGCTCTTTTACCTTAAACTGCAGCAGAGGTATGACGAAATGTCCTAAATGTTCGACCACTTATTAAATTAAGTTGTGAATTTCGTAAATAAATAAAATGCATGTTAAAATTTGGTTTAGTAGATTAGTTATTCCCAAAATTCTTATTTCTATCTAAAACTGCTGCTGAGATATGGCGGAATCACCTTAGAGATTCGTATCTCCCTTAATCTGAAGGAGGGAGCAGAATTTCAAAAATCACTGAAATAAATGTTTAATAATATTTGTAATACGCTTGTTATCTTTAATCCCACGGTTCTACCTAAACCTTCTGCTGGAATATAGCTAATGATGGGCGATTCTTGAAAATTTACCAACTGAATAAAATCGTCTTCGTAAAAAGCCTAATCGATGCAATCATCGCTTACTTCGGGAATTTACAATCGAGATGTTCTACAATCGATTATTAAAATCATTGTTTCTACATGCTTAAAAAGTAGATTTTAGTAAACAATGGCATTTGAAAACAGATGGAATTAAACCGTTAAGCGTCTTAACCGGGTTTTTCCGTCAAATAAATTTTAGAATCAAAGGCTGATTTAACAGAAATCGATATTAAAGCTAATTTTTTTAAGTAAAATAGACAAAAATATAAGTAAGGTTACCAAATAAAAATCCTCATGCCATTACTTTTCATAGCTACTGTTTTATGAATCTTTAAACAGGAATGGAAGTTTTTGAAAGACGTTTAAAGGGTTAAAAAACAATAAGCCAAAAGGAGGTTACAAAGGAGTCACAATAATGGAAAAGCCATGTGATGGCGTCTCCTGGTCGCAAAAATTAAAAAAGTTCGCAAGTGAGTATAAAAAGGATAAGACAGTTTAAGTATCAAAAATTAGAATTTTTAGACAATGAACAGCCAAATGACTCAAGAAATAAAATTGCCCTTGGGGAAAAAACAGTAACTAAAAGGATGGTAAACAGGATTAATGATTTTTATTGAGTTTTCTACGGGATTTGAGATTAGTTCCATAATTTTCAAATTATTAGAAAGACCTCCCATTGGAATACGTTAAACGTACCTCACTGGCATTGCCAAACTGGTGGGAAACAGCAACTGAATAGTATAAATAACTGGTCACAGGGCTTTCCAACGATATATCACATGAAAGTTGTTGGCTAAATTTATAAAAGTGCTCTCCACACGGGAAAGTGGAAAACGTCACGGAGGTGTATCGCATTAAATTGTAGATACAGAATTTTCTAATAGTACATCACATGAGGAGTGTGGTAAAAAATTAGAAAAGATAGTTTCAACTATGGCGCTCCCGAAATGCAACCCCCTACATTCTTTTGCTCCTCTTTTTGAAATTTTTATGTATTATAAGAAGTGTTTATCGGACGGTTCAGTAAAAAAATCCGATAATAATACAAACGCTTCCATTTCAAAAAATCCCTGTCGGCTGGGCCTATAGCCGGAGGTAGATTTCGAAGAGTGCTCATTTAAAATATATATATATATATATATATATATATATATATATGATTAGAGATAAACCCAGTTTAATAACTTCATTTGGCGGTTTATGAAAATTTTTTAATTTCATTTTTCTGCAAAAACTGGTTTTATCAGAATCATCTTAAGAAAAATTCAGCTCAAATGCCCATTTTGACAACATATTTTGAAATAAATTCTGAATTTATTAAAAAATCGACCAAAACAGCACATTATACAGTTCCTAAATGACAAAAAACTGTCAGTTGAATGCATTTGGGAAAAAAATTGAATTTAAAAATGAGTCATAAAATAACCGATTTGTTGTTTGAATACATCCTTAATTCTTTAATCATGATTGTTTCGGAAATTTTTGTGCGAAATACTCACTTTGACAGCATTTTCAAAAATATATTCTATCTTTATCAAAAAAAATTGATAATGCGTCACAGTATATAGTTCCTAAATAAGAAGATCTGTAAATTGGATGCGTTTGAGAGCAGAAATGGATTTTAAAACGAGTCATAAAAACGCAATTTGCTATGTGAAAACTTCCTTAAATTTTCAAATCACGAAGACTTCGGGAAATTCTGTTCAAAATACCCTTTTTGGTAGCCTTTTTCAAAATATATTCTGTCTTTATCAAAAAACCGATCAATGCATCACATTATATAGTTCCTAAATAAGAAGATCTGTAAATTGGATGCATTTGAGAGAAAAAATGGATTTAAAAACGAGTCAGAAAAAAACGCAATTTCTTATTTGAACACTTTCTTAAATTTTCAGTCACGATGATTTCGGAAAATTCTGTTCAAAATACCCTTTTCGGTAGCCTTTTTTGAACTATATTCCGTCTTTACGAAAAAACTGACCAATGCATCACATTATATAGTTCCTAAATAAGAGGATCTGTAAATTGGATGCGTTTGAGAACAAAAATGGATTTAAAAACGAGTCAGAAAAAAACGCAATTTCTTATTTGAATACTTCCTTCAATTTTCAGTCCCGATGACTTTCGGAAATTCTGTTCAAAATACCCTTTTTGGTAGACTTTTTTGAAAGATATTCTGTCTTTATCAGAAAATTGACCAATGCGTCACTTTATACAGTTACTAAATAAGATCTACCATTTTGATGCGTTTAAAATCAAAAATGAATTTAAAAATGAGTCAGAATATAAGCAGTTTGGATTTGAGGTTTTTTCTCCATCTCCTATTTTTGTTTAATTTCTTTTTGCTAAACGAATTGATCCTATGAAAAACTTGTCAGTATAACAGTTGTAAATATTTTTGAGAAGATGTAAAATAAATTTAATCAGATTTGATATCTTAAAAATTGACGGAGTTATGGATTTTCTCATCGGTAAAAGTTGGTCCTATCAAAAACTTGTAAATACAAAAGTTTTAGATAATGTTAAGAACATTTACAAAAAAATTAGTTGGACTTGATATCTTGAAAATTGACGAAGTTATGAATTTTTTTCTCTCAAAATCCCTGTTTTTTTTGCTCCTTGAGCCCACTTCTAAATTTATCAAAAATCTGTCATGCATATACTTTTGGCCCATTTTTAAGAAGTAATATAAACGTTAAACCGATTCGATATCTACTTTAATTAAGAAGTTATGGCGTTTTTTCGGTTTTCACAAAAACGCCACCTATTCCGACCCCCTTGGTCCGATTTTGCCCATTAAGGAACTTAGTCAAGATTTTAACCCCTTTGATTTTATGTACCAGTTTGGTGGAGATTGGTGAAGAATTATAGAAGTTATCGTGTGCATAAAAAAGTGAGATATATAGATAGATAGATAGATAGATATATAAACTGTTGCGATTGCCATAGGTAGTATTTCTTACGAAATCTACCTAAAAGAAAAATTCCTCTTTCCCAAGGAGCCGACTTGAGGAGAGAAAAAGAATCATAGTATGAAAGAGGTGTTTCAGCTATACTTTAACACCCCTTTAACCAACTAAGGAAGTTTAATATTAAAAAATCCTGCCTTAGTGCACGCTTACGTTATAAGAAGTATTTTCTCGTCAATTTTCATACTTCTAGGTTCAGTAGTTTAGGCTGTACGTTGAGTGTGAGTCAGTTAGGACAAACTATTGTATGTATGCATAGATGAATTAAAAAAAGAGTAAATAAAGTAATTTAAATAATTGCATATACTTGTGCCGTAATTTTGTATAATTATTGTGTAAACTATACCGAACTATTGTGTAAATTTTCTGCGATAATAAATACTTTTAACCCTACACTGCACCATGTGTCACATCTGGCACATGACTAAAAACACATTAATTCTCATTTTGTGACATGAATTTGTCCAATATGATTGCTGTAACTGATCAAAAACAGTCCAAAGAATGAAATAACGCTTATTTTGTCCAAGTCAAATGAGTGTATTTGACAAAAAAATAGGTTTTGTTTTTCGGAAACAAAAAAATTTTCAATCAAGCTATTAAAGCAGAATTTACCATTTTGTTTTGCTGAATACTTAAAAGTATTAATATAAAGAAAGTTGCAGAGTGTTAAGCAAATATAAATAATTAATTCAAACCCATTTAATTACAAAATACAGCAATACAATAGCAATACAGCAATACAGCAATATTAAAAAACCCTAATTGTGTATAGAGGGTACACGCCATCACACATCAAATTTTAGCTGATAATTTGAAATTTAATTATTTTTAATATTTTTTCCATTATTAAACCGATATATACATTTGAAATAATTTTGTTCATTAAAATAGAAAAAAAATGTGCAGTGAAAGGTTAAGCAGTGTTACTAATGAGGAATCATAAACATTGCCAAAACTTTAACTGTATATTACTTTAAAAAGTAACTCCTATATAGACAAGAGTAAAGACGTTCATTTAGATCAGAAGGGAAATACATATGAATCAAAGAATTTTCACCGTTTTTAATTGCCGTTTAAATAGAATGTTCATTGTTTTACACGAGTTGTATATATTTTTTTCATTTTTCTTCTTATCAAATAATAGTGGAAATATTATGTGCAAGTGCGTATTATACATAAGTGCGCGTTATACAGAAGTAAATACAGTACATACTCTTCATATAGATGTCGATATAGCGAGCCCATAGCAACAGGCTTGCTTCAGATACATTTGGCCGACTCGGCATCTGCCCCGTATCAAAGTACAACACGTGGACGCCCTTGTTAACAGCCACGTGTGAAGAAAATGTTGCATAGTCAGCACTTTCCCACGAAAGGGCCTCAGCAACAGTACAGAAGAATCAGAAGGATGCCGGATACAGCTAGGTGAAGACGTGCTCAGCCGAGCTCTGGTTGAAAAGACCGAAGATGCCCCTTAATCTTAATCTTTTACTTATTTTTCCCTTGTAAATATTTTATATTAACCAAGACTTATTAAAGTTATGTGATATTACCCCTGGACTCCTTCACTTATATAGATATGAAAAATAATAGATTTATAAACAGAGATAAAATATTTTCTTCTTATAAAACTTTAGAATTTTAAGCATATACAGTAACATAAAATTGGACATCCACGCTATAATCACATACTACAATACGCTATAATCACATACCACACAATCCACGCTATAATCACATACCACATAATCAAGCTACTGATATTAGGTATCATGCCATTCTCGCATACGTGTTTTTACAAGTTAGTGGAAAATAACATAAAAAACAAGCAATTTTCTTGATTTGATTCTAACAGATACAATCTAAAAACAAAATAATGGATTCATGTATATTTAGTTTATTTCAGATTTTATTTATTATTCGAATAATCCGATAAAAATAGGAGTTTTTCGTGCATACTTATATTTGAATATAAGTAGTGAGTAAGTGAGTATTCAGTAAAAATTGCCAATGATTAAATATTCATTATGCATATTTTTGTAGTATAGTTCGTTTTACATATCATTACCGCTATACAAAATTTTAATGAACCATGCCTTGGGAGTTTAAATTACAGGAGGATTACAATTAACATTAAAGGAGTTTAAAATATTCCACCGACTAAAAATTGTTTATTTTAAAATAGTAAAAATTCTAAAGCATAGTTATGATCTTTGATATCTGCATAAATTTAATCGTAATTATAAATGTAGCATAAGCATGCATAAAAAAATTCTTTGAATCTCTGCAAATTGGCGGTATTACTCAGAATACTGGGGTAAATCCGCCACTGTATCGGGATAATGATGCCTCCCTTTAATGGGCTAGTTAATATATCAAATAGATGCTCGAAACACAACTTACTGAAAGTGATTTTTTTATAACTGTTTTTGTCTTTTTGATGGATTCTTGCTTAAAAGTTTTGATGCAGATTTCAGCTCTGCTCGTTTATTTTTTTATATATCTCCCCCCGCTATTAGCGAATGCTTTTTCCAGCTGTTTTTTTTTCGTTGGGCTTCCAGTTAGTATTGTAGAGTGTATTGTCTTATTTGCATTTTACCAACTTGGCCGTTGTGGCGAATGCGCAAAGAACAATACGGAAGAAATCTTCAAGCAAAGCAAAACAAGAACCGGACATTTGCAATACATTGCATCAAAATGCCGGCAAATACATCTAGATTATAGGTAATACCTTCTTAAATACTTAAGGTTATAATAAAAGATGCTTACCTCCGCTCATTTGAAGCTCCAAAATAAGAAGCAACTAGTGAAAACTAAATTTTTAACTAAAACAAACGAACGGCCCCCAGTAAAAAAATCTGTAGAAAATCTATAGATATTTGGCCCAAAAATCTGTGAGAAATCCGTCGGGATTTGGCCCATTATGCAGATATTTTTAAGAATATCTATAAAAATTCTGCAGAAATTTTTAAAATGAAGCCAAATCTTCAAACTTTCTTCAAAATTCTGTAGAATTTCTGAAGAAAGTGTCGATTTCTTCAGATAATCTTAAGATTATTTTTAGTGGGGGGCGTGCTGTAAAATACCACTCATTCAAGGTAAAGTTTCTATTGTTGGTCTCTATAGTGCAAGAACATCACTAATGCCGTTGATTTTTAAATTAGATGGGGGAGGGAGGGGCGGCATAACCTCGAGACTTGCCATCCACCCCCTGTCCCCCCTAATACAATTAGAAGCTCCTTAAAGAAAATATTTTAACCCGGGTATAGTCTTGCATAATCAGGTTATAAATGGTTTTTAATTTGTCTCCAATACAAATGAAGAACTTCTCATCTTTATATATAAAAATCTTCTGTGCGTGTGTATGTAATTAAACTCCTCCTAAACGACAGGACCGATTTTAGTAAAATTTTTTGTGTGTGTTGCGGTGGATTCGAGAATGGTTTAGATTCACATTTCATGGAAATTGGTTCAGTTACTCCGCCCTGGCGACCAGTTTGGTCACCAGGTCTTAGGATTTGGTCATTGACTTTTTTGTAAAAGGCCTTTAATGATGTCTACCTTAACATTTAATCAAAATATCGTTCATTTAATTAAAAAAAAAAAAAAAAAAAAAAAAAAAAAACAGGTTATGGAATTTTCTCCATTTGTAAAGCGCAAAAAAAAAAAAAAAAAAAAAAAAAAAAAAAAAAAAAAAAAAAACCTATCGCCAAATTACAATTTGGCAAAATTGATAGATGGGATAATCAAGTTAATTATAATATGCAACCATACATTTATAAATACTTAGGTATTTAGGTTCCGTCGACCAATTTCGCCAAATTGTACAAATCGCCATACTAATAGCCAAATTTTACATATTGACATAATTTCTATTCGAAATCAGAAAAAAAAACAATTAATTAGTAGAATATTAATAAAAAATACAAAGTACAAAATAAATCATTTAATGACATTCTATTATTGACATTTAATCTTATAGTTTGGCGATCATTTTATGGTTGACGGGGGAAAAAAACAGGTTATGGAATTCTTCCCCATTTGTAAAGCGCAAAAAAAACATCGCCAAATTATAAGATTAAATGCCAATAATGGATGACCGTAAATGTCACATCCAATGACATTAAATATTATACACCTGTTTAAACCATCATTAAGTGATTTTTATTTCGGCTTTTTATTTGTATTTTTATCAATATTTTTTTTATTTATTTGTTTTTTCATTATTTAAAATGAAATTTATGTCAATATGAATAATTTGGGTATGAGATTGGTGATTTGTACAATTTGGCAAAATTGATAGATGGGATAATCAAGTTAATTATAATATGCAACCATTACATTTATAAATAGTTAGGTACTTAGGATCCGTCGACCAATTTCGCCAAATTGTACAAATCGCCATACTAATTGAATCCGACATTCACGATCATCCATTACTGACATTTAATCTTATAGTTTGGCGATCATTTTATGGTTGACGGAGAAAAAACAGGTTATTTAATTCTTCTTAATTTGTAAAGCGTCAAAAACAAAAAACAAAAAACAACAAAAAAAAAAAAACATCGCCAAATTATAAGATTAAATGCCAATAACGGATGATCGTAAATGTCGCATCCAATGACATTAAATATTATACACCTGTTTAAAACGTCATTAAGTGATTTTTATTTCGGCTTTTTATTTGTATTTTTATCAATATTTTTTCTATTTATTTGTTTTTTCATTATTTAAAATGAAATTTATGTCAATATGAATAATTTGGCTATGAGATTGGTGATTTGCACAATTTTGCAAAATTGATAGATGGGATAATCAAGTTAATTATAATATGCAACCATACATTTATAAATACTTAGGTACTTAGGTTCCGTCGAAAAATTTCGCCAAATTGTACAAATCGCCATACTAATAGCCAAATTTTACATATTGCCATAATTTTTATTTGAAATCAGAAAAAAACAATTAATTAGTAGAATATTAACAAAAAATACAAATAAAAAGTTAAAAATAAATCATTTAATGACATTCTAAAATTCTTTGTATTGTATTTAATGTCATTGAATCTGACATTCACGATCATCCATTATTGACATTTAATCTTATAGTTTGGCGATTATTTTATGGTTGACGAGATAACTAAGTAGTACCAATACTTATTATCTTAATATATATAAATCTTCTGTGCGTGTGTATATCACTGAACTCCTCCTAAACGACTGGACCGATTTTAATGAAATTTTGTGTGTGCGTTCCAGTGGATTCGAGAATGGTTTAGATTTACATTTCGTCAACATTTATTCAGTAATTTTTTAGTAATCAGGCAAAAACTAATAGTTAGCGATTTTTCGCTAATTAAAAATGTTGAATAAGTTCGATGAATAGAGTGCGGACGGAATGTCCGAGCGGTCTAAGGCGCCAGATTTAAGCTCAGCTTCTTGAAGAAAGAGATCGCGTATTCGAACCCCACTCCTGACAAACGTGTATGCTTTACAATAATATTATCTGTATTATAATTTTCATTAACCGACTTGAGCAAATCATTAACTTTTAACTAAAAAGAGAAAAATAAACTTTTCTATCAAAAATTGAACCGACTTCAAAAAATACTGAAGGGTGAAAAATAATTTCCTTACATAATTGTAATAAGAAAATAAATTAAGAGCGTAGTGTTTATCGTGCGTATTGCCATATTTACGTACATTTATTTGATTTTCTGGAGTCGGTAACAAGAAGGACAACGTCTGTCGGGTCCGCTAGTGTATTATAAGTGAGTGAATTCATTTGAATATTTGCGTACAAGATGTAGTGTATAAATGTTTAATTTGCAATATGTTTTCATGCATAGTCCATACTCATAGTTCATACACATGCATAATTCATAAATTATATGTATTATGCAATAAAATTCTCACTTATATGAATTAACCGGTTTAAAATCGTGTATAACTCAGAAGAAATTAAGCTCCAGTTCTTTATACATATTACACTGCTGGCCACCCAAATTGCAACACCAAGAAAAACAAGAGATATCACAACAAAATTTATTGTGTAGATAACATGTTGACCAAGTAACAAATGATTAAATTTACAGCATTCTATGAAGCGTGGTTCCTGCCAAAATCAGTACCCAGAGTAGCCGCCGTTGTTGGAGATCACTGCTGCCACACGCCTCGGCATTGATTCAAAGAGACTTTGAATGTGTTCTTGGGGTACAGCAGACTAAGCAGCTTCCACACGTTGCCAAAGTTGATCTGGTGTGACAGCTGGGGATGAACTCTGGGTCAGTCGTTGAGCAACCATGGACCACATGTTTTCTATCGGCGAAAGATCCGGAGAGCGCGCCGGCCAGGGAAGCAATTCAATCTGGTGATTGACGAAGAACCCTTGGACAATGCGTGCTACGTGTGGCCGTGCATTATCCTGCAGAAATATGGCTGTTGGCAAGCCCTGAAGGTAAGGAAGGACAACTGGCTCCAACACCTCGGAGATGTAGCGCAGGCTGGTTAAAGTACCGGCAATGCGTACTAGAGGAGTGCGAGAGAGATATCCGATACCGCCCCATACCATAATACCCGGTGCAGGACCAGTGTGACGGTGCATAATGCAGCTGTTCAGCATCCTCTCTCCACGGTGTCTCCAGACTCGAATCCGACCGTCGTGGTGTTGCATACAGAAGCGTGACTCGTCAGTAAAGAGAATTTCATTCCATTCTGTCGTCCACATCCTTCTTTCATCGCACCATTGGCGGCGAAGACGTCTGTGGTTCCGCGTCAGAGGTAGACAAAGCAACGGACGTCTTGCGGACAGACCATTCTGCTGTAAACGACGTCGAATGGTACGCGCAGACACTGGATGATGCGTTACAGACTGAATCTGCTGTGATATGGTTCGTGATGTGACTGAGCGGTCCGTCACTGCCATGCGTACAATCTGCCTGTCATCACGTGACGTGGTGCACTGAGGTCGATGCGGTCGATCACGTCTGTCCGTCGTACCCTGTTGCACCCAACGATCACATATCCGCATCACAGTTGTTTGGTTTCGTCCAACACGACGACCGATTTCCCTGAAAGATAACCCACAATCTCGGTATGCCACTATCCTTCCTCTGTCAAACTCGGATACTTGATCAAAAGATGATCGTTGTTTCCTACGAGGCATAATTTATCGTTTTTTTTTTAAAAAAAAGCAAGAAAAACACAATTGCTGTACTTGAAACAGTCGAAATCTCCAAGCCTTAAATAGCGCTTTGAGGTGGCGCCACAGGCGCGCTTGATATGCGTCTGCGCTGAAATTCTAATCATTTGCATATCTCACCTCAGCTAATGCATGTTGTAAATTTCATGTTATTTGCATGCTTCCTTCAGGGTGTTGCATTTACGATGGCCAGCAGTGTATTTAGAAATTATTTTAAGACAAGGACATTTTTATAGCATTTAATAGAACTTTGTCAGTTAAAAAGGATGTTTTTTATATTTTTAAAGCATTATTTTCAGATAAATTATACAATTTAGTGTTAAACAGGGTGTATCTAAACTACTGGGCAAAACTTTAAGGGGTGATAGTACACATCAGGACAGATAATATTAAATGGGAAACTAAGGGACCCAAACGTCTTTCGAAGAAGATAGGTGCCATGAAAGTTTAGGGTCCAAAATTTGAAATGATTATAAAAAATGGAAAAATTGGTCGATTCGTTTGCGGTTTTCACGAAAACTATTCTTTATGTCAGTATTGTATTGAAAATAAATTATAAACATAAATTATAAGAAATGCCTATAGAGGGCGCTTTAGACTTTGGAGTAACGAACAACTATTTTTTACCGTTATTTTTTGCAACTCATTAAATTTTTATAGAAGTTTAGACATAAACTTAAATTTTGAGCCCAAAATCTGTGGTTAAGTGAATTGTGTTCAATGGGAGTGGGTAGGTTCAAAATTCAAATGATTATAAAAAACAGAAAATTGGTCAATTGATTTGCGATTTTCACTAAAATTATTCTTTATGTCAGTATTGTCTTGAAAGTAAATTATACAGATAAATTTTAAAAAATGGCGATATATGGCGCTTTAGACTTTGGAGTAACGTACAACTATTTTTCACCGTTATTTTTTGCATATCATTAAATTTTTTTAGAAGCTTATACATAAACTTAAATTTTGAGCGGAAAATCTGAATCGTTGAGAGTGGTTAAGTAGCGCAAACTGAACTGTGTTCAATGGGGGTGGGGAGGTTCAAATTTCAAATGATTATAAAAAGCGGAAAAATTGGTCGATTCGTTCGCGGTTTTCTCTGAAACCATTCTTCATGTCAGTATTTCCTTGAAAATAAATTTTAAAGATAAATTTAAAAAAATTCCGTTAGAACCTTAAACTTTAGAGTAACCAACAACTATTTTTAACCGTTGTTTTTTTTTTTATCTAAATAAATGTTTTAAAAGCTTAGACTTAAATTTTGAGCAAAAAATCTGAATCGTTGTGAATAATTATGTAGCGAAAAATTGAACTGTGTTCAAAGGATGGGCAGGGTAACATTTCAACTCCTGAACATAGTTGATTTTGCGCTTCTTAACCCCTCCCAACGATTCAGAATTTGAGCTCAAAATTTAAGTCTAAGCTTTTGCAAGCATTTAATTAGATACAAAAAATTCCTTTATAACTGAATGACGCATGCCTTTGATTAGAGTTTAAGGAAGTGGCAGAGAGGTATGTGGCAACTCTAGCATTGTTAAACACTTTTTACATACAATGGAAAGAGTAACTTTAGCAAAACTGCATAAAACGTATAGTTTCTTTAAAAATTGCATTGTACACAGTTAATTCCATAATTTCCCGAACTGGTTATATTACCCTGCGTGTACGCAGATGATGTCAAAAGCACAACTACTCTTTGTGTTATAAAGCGGTTTAATTTAAAATTCTTTTCACTTGTGTGATGCTAAGTGCATTCGGTTTGTTGTAACATTGTAACTTGGTGACGTTGGAGATAGCGAATGTCGAGCAAAGAACGTCAAGTTTTTGTAAAAATTAGTGAAACACTGCAAATGCTACAAATCCCTAAATCTGTCGACTGTTTTATTCGGCATGTTTTTTATCTACCTATGATTACAAGTATATTTATGAAACAAAAAATAGGAAAAGAAAATGTAGCGCGTCCTGGTATCAAGCCCGCCCCCGCTAGACAACGGATAACGTTATACTGAATGGGCTACGATCAAGAAAACTGTTTCATTTCAAAGTTTTTAAGTAATGTCGTAATATTAGATCGCCCTGTTTCTCAAGAACTGAGGAGTGTTGTGTAAAACCCATTGAACCACCCCAGAGGGGTATCTGCTCTATAACATATATTAAAATAATAAAAAATGTGATTATCAAGGTTAGCCCTGTCCTTGCGAGATTTTGTTTCTAGTTCGGAGTATGAACTTAAAAAGTCATCGACATCATTGTGTTGAGTTTTGTGCTAACGTTTGCTGGCTCTCACGAGAATATGCTGCACATATTTCCGTTGTGGTTAGGTTGTATCAGGAAAGTGCAGGCATTAACGCGATAGCTACATAAATATATACATATTTATATTTATGTATATATAATTTATTATAGCTATTATATATATTATTTATTGAATATATATTTATAATATTGGTAAAAAAAATTTTTAGCTAGTTATGCAATATATTAAAATGTATATATAAGATACCATAAATAGGAAAAATTAATAATGAATAATTAAAATGAAAAGATACAATATTATAAATATCAAAATGTACATACATTCATAATTACTTGCGCTAAACGCAGCATAATAATTTAAATGCTAATGTAAAACCATTAATTGTATAAAAATATATGAATCATTGAATTTAATAAAAAAAACTATAACCTTGACAAGGGAGGAGAAAAATAATGAATACCAATGGAATTTTCAGAACCAAAGCAGAATCTGCTTTGGTTCTGCAAATTCCATTTGTATTGAATTTTTTCCCTCCTTTGTCAAGTTGTAATTTTCTATTAAATTCAATGGTACATATATTGTTATACAATCGATGGTTATATATATATACATATATATATATTGCTTTCAATTATTACTCGGATAGACTGATTAAAAAGAAGAATTTGCTGTGAATTATATATAAGTAAATGATTGAAGGCATTTGAATAAAAAGTACGAGTAGCTGAATTTTCGCTATGCAAATTGATTTGCAGTATAATTTGGCTTTCCGTGGTAAATATTGTGCAATATTTTTTACGATAATAGTTACAGTGTATAAGCGAAACGAATCTAACGGAACATTAATCCTTTAACGCCCATTCCGTACACTTATTTCAAAGGTAGTACAACTCATAAATTGGATTTTTTGAGTTATGGCTGCCATTCTACTTGGTATTTATACAGGGTGTCCAGCAAATAACACCCTGATTTCAAAATTAATTTTTTCAAAAACAAAGATCGATAGTAATATGCGGTAAACGGTTTCTTCATTAGGTAAGCTGTAAAAATCTTATACAAAAGTTTCGAACGGTAGATATTTTGAAAAGATTGTGTTCTAAATGCAAAGAATGCTTTAATTTGACATTTTTCTTGCTTTAGATTGCTGCCAGAGAATGTGTTTTCGGCTTAAAGTGCCATATGTCATAGATTTTTTAAATGAAATTTTTGAAATTTCGAAATTCTAAAAATTTACTTCGAAAAATCTTTAAAGTATTGCACTGTAAGCTGAAAAATTATTTCTCTGCAGGCAACCTAAAACAAGAAAAATGTCAAATCAAAGCATTCTATACAATTGGAACACAATTTTTTCAAAATATTCACTGTTTGAAATTTCGGCATAAGATTTTTACAACTTACCTAATGAAAAAACCTTTTATCGCATATTACTGTCGATCTTTGTTTTTGAGAAATTTAATTTTGAAATCAGGGTGTTATTTGCTGGACACTCTGTACGTCAATCAATCACATAAATTGCAAGACAGTGCACTGAAAATCCAGCCACCAAGCAGAAGCTATTGTTGCAAGATTGTCAGTGACTCTCCCACCACGCAGAAACAGTTTTCCGCATTTCCTGACAAACGGAGCTTTTTCATTTAAGCCACTTTTGAATAAAATTTACGAAATTATGAAACAAAATAACCTTGTCTGATTTGATTGTCAAACGGAAGATATTAATGATGAGTGATTTTTATAATTTAGTTTATTTTTGTTAATACTATTTCTTGTTTGAATTTCTTATCCTACAGCAATTTACAAAAAATAGTTTTCGCTTTATCCTTTTTGGAGATGTATACTCTTTAGGATTCTGTATTTTAAAGTATTTTTTCCTGATATACTTTAATGATTCATGTATATATTTTAATTTAGAATTAGATTTGATTATGCATTACTCTACAAAAATATAGTATCCTGTCATTCATACTGAAAAGTTTTGTAGAGCTCTGTAGAATACATCATAAGACTAAAGCTCTTTGCTTAATTTGAATCAAACAGAAGAAAAAAAAGTAACATCATGTATGCAGGAAAATCAATTTGCTTCAGTTTTTATATATCATTTTAGAATTCTACAAAAATTTCTTATTAACGGCTTACATATTTCCTCTTTTGGGAAAGTCAACTTATATTTCCGATACTTTATATATTCAGTGATATAGTCTAACTGATGTACTTTAATGTTCCAGACATATAGCTTACCCCAGAGTCGGATTTAATAAAGCATGAGCTCACATCTTATCAAGAGCTATGTAAACCACATTATAAGAGAGAAGTACTTTTCTAGATTTGAATCAAACAGAAGAAAAAAGTAACGTTATGTATTTATACAGATTAATTTGCTTCATTTTTTCAGTTATTACTTAGAAATTGTCGTAAAATCTTTTATGGAATATTTTTCAATTTATTCCTTTCGTTCCTTCCTTCAAATTGATTTTTTATTAGCGATACTTTGTCTATTCAATGAAATTTTATACCATCTGTACTTTAGTCTTCTATGTGCATATTTTAATGCATAACTGTATTTGATAATGCATTAAGCTACTGGAATTTAGTATTCTATTCTGACGTATTTTTACAGTTTTGTATAGCACATCATAAGACGGAGCACTTCGACTGATTTGTTTTAAACAAAAAGGAAAATAACATGATAAAATAATATGTCAATATTCTTCAGTTTTTTTTTTTTTTTTTTTTTTTTTTTTGATTGTAATGAAATTCCAGTGAAATTTCTTATAATTAGTTTTCGCTTTACTCCTTTCGAAAAAGTGAACATTTGTTTGCGATGCTTTGTAAATTAAATGATATTTTCTACCTGCTATACTTTAATGCTCCATGTATATATTTTAATCCATAATTGGATGTGATAATGTGCCAAACTACTGAAATTCAGTATTCCTTACTCACGTGTTATCCAGAGCTACGTATCAACTGTGCAACATCATATGCTATACATCAAAAGAGAGAAGCACTTTTCCAAATTTGATTTAAATAGAAGAAAAATGTTATGTATTTATGTAGTTCAATTCGCTTCAATTTTTATTTGTTATTTGAAAATTCTAGGAAAATTTCTTATGAATAGTTTTCGGTTTATCTCTTAAATCTCTCTTATCTCCGGAAAGTGAACTTTTATTTGTGATACTTTGTGAACTCAATGATATTTTCTGCCTGCTGTACTTTAATGTTTCATTCATATATTTTAATGCAGAATTGGATTTGATAATGCATAAAGCTACTAGAATTTAGAATACTGTTCTTTCACGTGTTTTTTTAGAGCTCTGGAGAGCAAATCGTAATATGAAGCACTTTGCCTGATTTGATTCCAACAAAGCGGAAAATAACTTTATATTTTCATGTAATTCAATTTACTTAAGTTTTCGTTTATTATTTAAAAATTCTTGTAAAAGTATCTCTAAATAGTTTTCGTTTTATTCTTTAAGGGGAAGATTTTTTTATTTATGACATTTTTTATTTTGAGTGATGATTTTTTCATGTTGAATTTGTTGTATTTTACGCTTGTATTTTAATGAAGATTTTTTTTTTTGATAAATTATCATGCTATTGAAATTTTGTATTCTAGACGCACATGTTTCCTAGAGCTCTGTGAACACATCATTATATAGAAGTACTTTGTCTGATTTGATTTGAATAAAGGGAGAAATAACATTATTTATTTATATTATTTAAATTTTCTCTACCCTTTGTTTATTATTTGAACTTTCTAATGAAATTTCTCATGAATAGTTTCAACTCTATCTCATTCGGAAAAGTGAACTTTTATTTGCGATAATTTCTGCATTCAATGATTTTTTTTTTTACCTACTATAATTTAAACTTCCCACTGCCGCGACCGGATATATCCGTTCACTAAGCTGCAGGTTTCACTGCAATTGAAGCTTTATTTAAATTAATATAATTCTACAAATATTATTTAGTTTTAAGAAATTAAGTTATGATTGATACTTTCAAGGCTTATAAGCATATACGTAACAAAAAATTTGTACCATGTTAGAAAATCCCTCTTTTATTAACATTTAAAATAAATTAAGGGGAAAACAACATTACACTTTTTGCACTTTTGCTCGGCAGTCAGGGGTTAATATTCATTTTCTATATTCTTATGCAGAATTGGATGTGATAATGCCTCATTCAGCTGAAACTTACTGTACAGTATTCCCGTGTTTATTTAAAGTTACATGCACCATACAGTTTGCTTGATTTAATTCAATTAAATCGGAAAATAACATTATATTTTTATACAACTAAAACTGCTTCTGGTTTTGTTCATTAATTCAAAATTCTTGTAATAGTATCTCTGAATAGTTTTGTTTTGCTCTTTTCAAATTTTATTTTGCTCTTTTCAAACTTTATGCTTGTATTTTAAAGCAAAACTGGACTTGATAAATTATCACTCAGCATATATTTAGTATCCTATGCACATGTTTTTTCGTGAGCTCTGTAGAGCACGTCAAAATATAGATGTACTTTGTCTAATTTAATTCTGAATAAAGAAGAAAATAAAATTATGTATTTTTGTATTTCAATTTTCTCTAGTTTTTTTTTATTATTATTCGAAAAATCTAGTGATATTTCTTATGAATAGTTTTCACACTAACCCTTTCAAGAAAATGAACATTTATTTTTGACAAATTGTATTTTGAGTGATATTTTTCTCGGTTGTATTTTAATGTTTCATTTATATATTTTTATGCAGAAAAGGATTTGATAATGCACGATGTTACTGAGATTTAGTATACTGTATTCACATCTTTTTTAGAGATCTCTAGAGCACATCATACGACGAAGCACGTTGCTTGATTTGATTCATCCATAGCGAAAGTAACATTATATTTTTACGTAACTCAAATTGCTTCGGTTTATGTTTATTATTTAAAAAATCCCGTAAAATTTCCTGTAATTGGGTTTGTTTTGCTCCTTTCGAAAATGTACTTTTTATTTGTGACACTTTTTATTTTCAGTGATGTTTTCTTTCTATACTACTTGCACTTTATGTATTTTATGCTTGCATTTTAATGCAAAATTGGATTGTTTTGTTTATATTTGTTTTATTTTTATTGACATTTTGTTCATTGGACTTGATAAATTATCATAATACTGATATTTAGTATTCTATATGTACGTGGTTTCTAGAGCTTTGTAGAACATATCATGATCTAGAAATACTTTGTCTGATTTGATTCTGAAAAAAGCTGAAAATAAAATAATGTATTTATGTAATTGAATTTGCTGCAGTTTTTATTTATTATTTGAAAATTCTGGTGAAATTTCTTATGAATATTTTTTACATTATCCCATTCGGGAAAGAAAACTTTTATTTTTGAATAATTGTATTTTGAGTGATTTTTTTTCTTCCTGCATTCTTACAGCATTCTGCATTTTTACTTTCTGCATTCAATGATACTTTCTACCGGCTGTACTTTAATATTCCATTTATATATTTTAATGCAGAATTGGATTTGATTATGCATCACGCTACTGAAGTTTAATATACGGTATTCACGTGTTTTTTCAGCTCTTTAGAGCACACCATACGACGAAGCACTTTGCTTGATTTGATTTAAACAAAGCGGAAAATAACATCATATTTTTATTTAACTCAAATTGCTTCAGTTTATGTTTATTATTAAAAGTTCTTGTAAAATTTCCTCTCAATAGCTTTCGTTTTGCTCCTTTTGAGAATGTACTTTTTATTTATGATACTTTTTACTTTCAGTGACGTTTTCTTTCTATTCTACTTGAAGTTTATGTATTTTATGCTTGTATTTCAACGCAAAATTGGACTGTTTTTGTTTATATTTTATTGTTTATAAGTGTTTATATCGATTTTATTTTGTATACATTTTTTCATTGGACTTGATAAAATATCATTTTTCTGATATTTAGTGTCCTATACGTACGTGTTTTCTAGTGTTCTCTAGAGCACATCATAATATAGAATTACTTTGTTTGATTTGATTCTGAATAATAAAGAAAATAAAATAATGTATTTATGTAATTCAATTTGCTCCAGTTTTTACTTATTATTTGAAAATTTTAGTGAAATTTCTTATGAGTAGTTTTCACATTATCCCTTTCGAGAATGAAAACTTTTATTTTTAGAAATTGTATTTTGAGTGATTCTTGCATTTTTCCAGAATTCTGCATACTTACTTTCTGTATTCAGAAATTCTTCTTTCTCATGATATATGAAACCTTACATTTTGAAAATAGGTAATCTAGTACAACTTTTTGTGCTAAAAAATGTAATTGCAGTACTAAAAATCACAAATCAAAACTATCGTGATTACTAGGTCTCAAAGTAGGCCGTACGGCCAATCTGGTTGAATTTTACCCTTACTTTAACATGCTGTAACTACTACAAATATTATTTTACAAATTTGTCACTTTACAAATTAATTACCTATGAATATGTCATAAATCCGCTAAAGTAGTTTTTTAATTGCTTAAATATTTAATAAATTATTCATGTTCAAAATATAATAAAAAATTAAAATCGTTGATTTTGCGCCATTTTCAGAAGCGTATACCTCAAAAGGGACACTTTTGATTTGGTTACAGTTAGTACCACTGGAAAGAGCATATCTTAATTTATAATAAAAACTTTATTTTATTTTGGGCCTCTTAGATATAGAAGAAAAATAATAAAATTCAAAAACCTATTGTACGAGATAATCCAGATATATACGAGAAAGGTATATCTGATGACAGTCTTTCAACATATTTTGCATCATTCTTTTTTATTACAACGATTAATGCATATAACACTTATCACTTTTTCTGGTCACAGTTACTTCCCCTTTACCATTATGAGTGATTTGTAACCGCATTGCCAATGAGTTATATGCAATAACCAGGCAAGACTAGCTCCTGGTTGGGTATTGCATGTTTAACAAGATTTATACAAAAATATTCCTTTTCTCTTTCAGTTTATGCTTTAAGTTACTGTTAAAATATTCTGTATCAAGATTTTAGCTCTATGGATTCTCATGATTATGATCAGAGTCAATGCAGCATTGGCTGTGTTAATAATTCTCAGTGCCATTTGACGACTTATTGTGCACATAAAGGTTTTAAGCTTTTTAAAGAATTGTCCTCTGAAGAACAGGAGTTAATTAATCGCCGAAGTTTATTGCATCTTGAAGAAAATTCTCAAATATGCTTTTATCATAAAATATTGCTTTTGCATAAATTTGAGTTTCTTCAGCGAACATGCTGTAATCCTTTCACTAAAGACAATCATTGCGTACGAAAATCTTTGTTATTCATCAATTTAGAAAGTTCTAATCATTTGACAGACTAAGAAATTAAGAAAAATGTCAAACCAGACCAGAAAATATGTAGATCATGCAGAAAAGAATTCGAAGAAACAAGAACAACATGGTCCTCTTCTTCAAGCGAATTGGAGCAAGATGAAATAGATGTAACAAAAACGTTGAACAAAAGTCTAACAGCTATTGATTTATCTCCTTTAAAATTTCAAACATCAACAAGAGATATTAAAAGCTATGCAAAGCGAAAGATAAGTGAATCTGAAGATGTTATTTCAAAGAAAATAGCTATTGCTGCTGGTATAGACCCATGTAAATTAAGACAACTTACTGCATGCAACCAATGCCCAGACTGTTTAAATTACAAACAGCTAATTAAAGAATTGAAGGAGAAGTTACAGTTGTCAAAATGTCCAGAACAAATACAAATATAAACAATGACACCTCAAAGTTGGACAATAAAAGAAGTTATGGAAGAATTTGAAGTTTCAGAAAGAATAGTAAAAGCAGCGTGAAAATTAAAAGCAGACATCGGGATATTGGCTTTACCTAGAGCAAAGTTTGATAAGAAGTTGCCAGAAAAAATAAAAGAAAGAGCATTGAATTTTTTTCAAGATGAAGAATTTAATCTAATATGTCCACGAATAAAAGATTTCATTTCTGCTCGGAAAGTTGAGATGCAGAAGCATCTATTACTAAGCAATTTGAAAGAAATATTTGCAGTCTATCGAAGTAGTAATGGACCGAAAATCGGATTCTCCAAATTTTGCGAGTTAAAACCAAAATGGTGTGTGACTGTCGTTGCAGGAGGTTCACATTCCCAATCTGTGTGTAAAATGCATCAAAATGTGAAGTTGATGCTAGCAAGCTGCTCAACTGATGTAGATTATAAATTCCTTATAAGTAAAACAGCTTGTGACTTGAATTCTAAAGATTGTATGCTTCATCTCTGCGAAGAATGTCCTGGAACAGATGATTTAAAAAACTTTTTGAAAAGTATTTTCGAAGATAGTGATCCAGAAGACGCCATTGAATTTAAACAATGGATTCACATAGATCATGACACGTTAGAAACGAAGCAGATGACAATTGAAGATTTTATTGAAGGATTGGTATTGAAAATCTCAGAAACGATGTCTTAATAAAATATATGCACCCTCATGGACCTTCGAAAACATTTTATTAGCCCACTAGACAAGACCTCTGTTGGATTCCGGAAGAGCATATAATTACTGTTCCATTTCCAATAAAAACAAAAATTAGTCAGCAATACAATTTACCGAAAGCTGTTGCAATCGCAATCAATAAGAAATTTGACAAACTGAACCAATGAGTAATATTTTTTATAGATTGGGGATCAGGAATCAACATAATGGGAGCTTGAAATAATCAAAACATAAGCCCCCATTTATACCCATTTAGTCTATAATAATATATGGACCCCGTTAGGTACCCGCATTCAAAATTTAAAACATGCAATACCCAACCAGGAGCTAGTCTTGCCTGGTTATTGGATTGTCAAGATGACATATGTTTATTCCATATCCCATCCTTTTAAACTATCCTTTTTAGCATAATATTCTCTATCTTAAAATATTAATCCTTTTTTGTCATTTAATTGCGATTAGTTATACATTCTGTATTTTAATCTTAAGATATCTCATTTCTGTGGATCCGTTTTATATTCACAATATCATCTGAATTACTGCTTTCATTTTATCATTTATCTATTCTTGGCTCAGAGCCAACAGATCGCTCTTGCTTTGTGCGTTGCCGTGGAGACAATCATCCCCGTGCCAAAAGAAGATCCGTTCTTTTCTCCTTCTGTTTGGCGTTGGCGCACGCTCGCCGTGTCGATGTTTGCTTGGCGTAATATCGCCATACGTGGCGGTCTTTTCAATTTCCTACTTTGCGGACGCATCGAGGATTTCATTCACGGGAAAGCAGCGCACGCGTCGACAGCTTTTTGCTGACAACTGAATGCGGGGACATGGAGTGAAAGTGGCCGGTGGCTGGTTCCAGCTCATATAATTTCATACTCTACTCTCATTTACGGCTTTCTTATAATTTAGCCGTTCAGTTTTTTTATCTTCTCATTTTCTTAAGAAAAACTGCTGCACTCTCTTGTAAACGTCAGACAGCATCAAAAGGAAGACCCACGTTGGAGTTGGCAGCTATGGACGGAGCCCTAATATCTCCTGAAGAATAAATCAAGTTTTTTGGTATCCAATTTGTCTTCATTCTGTTGTCACAAACACTGAAAGAGACAAGGTAAAACCTTTCTTTCCTTTTTATTTTATAATCTTATAAGAAGCATCAAAGCAGTTACGTTCAACTTTTGTTCTTCTCAAGAACATTACTAAACACAATCACTAGTTAATGCAAGTTGACTTTTCATCATTTTAAGAACCTGGATCAATATAAATAATGCAATAATAATAAGTATATAACAAAATGGTGCCTGTTACCAGTGCACATGTAGTGCAATTTACCTTTTGACGCACACTTGCATTTTTTTTGACGAACCACGTGCGTTGCACATGGTCAAGAATTTTTTGAAAATGCTTCTTATTGCAAAAATATTAGTAAGAATATAAAAATATGATGTTTTTATGAAAGAATTCACAAAGAAATATTTTATTTTTAATTTTATACTGCTGATGCATGTAGATTCTTGGAACTTTTCTTCCGTGCAATATTTTGATATTCAGTGTTCATACATTTTTCCCATAAGTGCAAAGACCTTCTTTTGAACATATTATTCAAAAAAAAAAAAGTTAGCACAGATGATTAATTTTAGTGTTTTATGTGTTTTTTTTTTGATGAATTGCAGAAATTTTGAAGAATAATTCTAAAGAAAATTTTTCATTGTATATTGTTTGTTTGTTATGACTCGTAACACTAATAATTCTGCTCAAGCATCACTAGACATGGATGCTCCTGGTCCCAGTCGCCCTAACTTTAACATTCATATTTCCCCTTTCTTGGGAGACCCAGAATTACTTGAATTTTTTATTTCACAAATAAATGAAGTCTGCGCTAGTAACAAATATTCTGCACAAGACTCTCTCACCTTTGCTAAATCTAAACTGGATGGTCCTGCTAAGACATTCATTGTACAAAAGTTAGAATATCAAAATATAAATTCCATATCTGATTTATTTAAAATCCTTCGTGCACAGTTTAAAAGGCAAAGCGTATGTCGCTCCATCTCAGAATTCAACTCTATGTCTATGTTACCAGGCGAGTCCATTGGCAATCTTGCTCACCGTTTAGATGCTTTGGCCCCAAGAGCTCATCAATCTATCAAGGATGTCAACGCCTTAAATGCCATAAAATTTAATAAATTTATATCCATCATTCCCAACTCATACAGAATTCATATTCTACAATGCAATATTCAAAATTATGTTGATGCAGTGGAAAAAGCAAAATTATTACAGGATTGTGAGGTCAACAATGAACTGATCTGCCAAACCTCCATGAATACCCCTATTCTTGATTTAAAAGCGGAAATAAAAGAATTGAAAGAATCAATCGCGCATTTTTCTCAGAAACAACCTGACAATAATTCCTCAAATCATAGTCGTTTTGAAAAGAACAAAGATTTCAATGTACAGTCTATTCGTAATAATAGATTTTCACAAACTCACAGAAATCAAAGAAACCACCGCGGAAGATTCAATAGATCTCGACCATTTCAACGACGCAACAATAGATCTAATTTTAGATCCCGTCAATATTCTCATTCCCGAGAAACTGATGTGATTTGTCAATTTTGTGGCCTACATGGACACTCTTGCCGCTTTTGTCCATCATTTAGCAACTACTTTATGCCAAAAAACTCTATTCCTGAAAATCAAGTTCTCTCGCTCCCACCACCTCCCACTGCCACCACTCCATGTCCCAGCAGACCGTTCCAATTCAATGAATCGTGTAACAATATTAATTCTGATTTAAATCCCAATGCTACACCTTTTGAAATTGGTCACCCAAACTGGTGATGAGGATTTGCAAGGATGCGACACATCCTCCTCCCACTTTTAATGCATCCACACAAACTGATGGGTATCTTTCTCCAAATATCGACATCCACATTATTGCCAATGTGCAACAAAATAGTCCACTACTTCCTCTAATTAACTCAAAAATTGCTGATCTAGATGTAACAATTCTTTTAGACACTGGTTCTTCAGTTTCCATCATGAGTAAAGTTTTATTTGAGAAGATTAAACACTGTTTAAAAATTAGATATCTGTCTCGTCAAGTTAAGATTACAACTGTCAACTCTTCTGTAAATTTTTCCGCATGTGTTGAAGTCCCTGTAAAAATTTCTTCTAAATGTATCAAGCATCCTTTTTATGTAATTGACATGGCTGAAGATTCAGTATTCAGTGCCATTTTTGGATATGATTTTCTAAAAAAATTCAGAGTTAAAATTGATCAGACATACACAAGTTGTGTTATTGATGGCTTGCCCATTCCATTTCTTGCAAGAGATCTTCCTGAAGCAGTTCATGCCGTAGACTTACACAATTCCCAATCCAACAATGACTCTTCCAATTATAAAGTTACAATAGCTCAAAAAACCATACTTCATCCTGGTGATAAAAAATATATCAAAGTAAATTCTAATATAATTAAACCATGCCATGGTAACATTGTCTTCTCACAAAAACCATCAAAAAATTCTGTTCTTCTGCATGATGCAATCTATAATATTCCTGAATCATTTTCCAAAATTTCTAATCCAACTCAATTTAACTTCTACATTTTTGCCGAAAATTCATCTTCTAAAACTACCAATTTAAATAAAGGTCAACATATCGGATTCATCTCATCTGTAGAGCACATTAAACCTCTGTCTGAAAATTCCAATGTAAACAATAACAATCAAGTTCCTGTTGAGTCACTAAATCTAATTAAACCAACTGATGAAATTATTCAACAGCGTCTCTCTGAATTCGACTTATAAAATTTTCAAATCGACCATTTATCCCCTGATGAAAAAGAGAAATTGTCATCTGTCCTAAAAGAAAATTTTGCTGCTTTTTCAACATCTTTGAAGACCTTGGGTCATTCAGATCTTGTTATACCTGAAATTAAGTTCACCTCTAATTGCCCCATAAAATGTCTTCCGTTTCCTATACCTCAAGCTTTACAAGCTGAGGCAAAATCTCAAATTCAAGAATTAATTGATGCAGGAATCATTGAAAAAAACCTAACGAATTGGGCTTGTCCCATGATCTTGGTAAAAAAAAAGTCCCCTGATAATAAATCGAAGCAATCTTACCGTCTAGCCCTGGACTTGCGATTAATCAACACCATTATTGAAGGATCCAGCTACCCATTACCAAGAATACAGGATCTCATTGCTAACCTAACAAAATTTTCTTTTTTCACTTCTCTTGACATGCCCAGTGCGTACCATCAAATTCACCTCCCTGAAGAGTATCAAGATCAATTGAGCTTTGCTACTCCTTGGGCTACATATAAGTATCTTCGTCTTGTTTTTGGCCTTAAGACGGCTGCTCAATACTTTCAATCAATGGCTGATTCTATCATTGATGAAGTATCTGAAGAAGGTTTATTCGCATATCAAGATGATTTTTTGATTGGTAGTATCGATTTTGACGACACATGCAGAAAATTAACCAAAATTCTTAAAGTATTCCAGAAACATAATCTGACTTTAAATCCGAAGAAGTGTTCTTTTCATCAGACAAATGTGAAGTACCTTGGTTTTGAAATTGCACAGCACAAAGTGTTCCCCATTGAATCAAATATCTATAAAATTAATTCGTTTCCTCCACCAAAATCAAAAAAACATGTTAAACGCTTTTTGGGTTTATGTGGCTATTACAGACACCTTATCCCAGCCTTTGCAAAGATTTCCGCACCTTTAGTAAAGTTGACTTCTCCAAAATTTCCTTTTAAATGGGACTCTGTTCATCAACAAGCTTTTGCTCAACTTCAAGCTATTTTTTTTTAAAAACCTTTCTTAATCCAACCCAATTTTAATGACAAGTTCTATCTAAACACAGATGCAAGTTCTTTTGCCATTTCTGCCATTTTGATGCAAAAACAGGGGGATGATCTCTTACCGATTTCCTATTTCAGTAAAACACTGAAAGAGTCTGAATCTCGGTATCCTGCAATCCAATTGGAGTTGATGGCGATTGTTAAGGGTGTCTGTGCTTTTGAATATTACCTTCGAGGACGTCACTTTTTTATACTATCGGATAGTAAACCACTCAAGCATTATTCAAAAATCTCGTCTCCAGCTAACATTACTTCCAGATGGTTACTTACTTTGGGTGAATTTGATTTCACATTTGAACACCTCCCAGGAAAAGAAAATATTCTGGCTGATTTTTTCTCTCGTACTCCTTTTCCGGATACTGTTAATCTCAATAATTGTCCTGAATTAATGAACTCTGACCAAGTCCTTCCTGTAGACATTGAAAATGTTAACGCAACTCAATCCTCTACATCTTGTGAAAATTCACCACCTGCTCACTTTTCAATTCAACAAAAGCTTAAAACACTTGAAAATTTACCTGAAGACCCTCTACTTCAAATATCTGAAAAAACCATTCTAAAAGAACAACTTAAAGATAAGAATCTATCAAAATTTTACAGTGATGTCTTAAACAAGAAAAAAACACAAGATTCAAAATTTTTCTGTATTGATCCAACCTCAGAACTCCTACTTTTTATTAGAGATCCTAAATCAACAAATGAAGATGTACCTCCGAAAATTGCCATGCCTAACTCACTTCGTATTAAAGCTCTAAAAATTGCACATGTACCTCATTATGGAATTCAAAAAACATTTCAATTTATATCAGAGAAATATTATTGGAAGGGTATTTATGCTGACACTGTGAATTTTGTTCAGTCTTGTGGCACTTGTGTCACTTCAAAACATCATCGAATACCTCAGGCTCCTTTTCAAAATAATCCTTTACCTCAGAACCCTGGTGAATTTGTCTCGATGGATTTGGTAGGCCCATTTAGGAACGGATATCACATTTTAACAATTATTGACAGATTTTCAAGACATCTTCAACTCTACCCTTTAAGAACAATATCTAGTGAAAATGTAATTAACGCCCTATTTAAATACATATCTATTCATGGTCGTCCTGCAATGATTCATTCCGATCTTGGCAAACAGTTTACTGCTGAAATATTTAATGGTTTTTGCACTAAATTTGGTATCAGAATCACTTATTCATCACCAGCCCATCCACAAACGAATGCAATTTCTGAACGCATAAACCAAGCCATCAAAGCCACAATTCTTGCTTTAGAAGAGGATGGATATAACTTTTTTAATGCAGTCAAAATTCATCAAATGATGTACAATAGTTCTGTTCATTCCACAACAAAGTTTTCACCTAACAATATTCATTTCGGTCGTGAAATATCAACGTTATATGATACCTATACACATTTTCAACCTTTTCTTATGATTGACAGTAATCGCTCTTTTTTTCAATTAATACAAGATTTAGAAAAAATCTACCAAAAAGTATATAGCAATCTTCAACTAGCTCAGAAATTACAAAACCAAGTTCAACAGAAATATGCCAAACTAAGAAAGTTCAAAATTGGAGACTATGTCTACATAAAAAGCTCTCATGCTTTTAAACCAAGCTTCAACGGTCCTTTTACAATAATTGAAAAATGTGGTCCTGTAAACGTTGTTCTTCAAAAACCTAATAACCCATCTGCAAAAATATTTAAAATTCACATCAACAGATTGTGGATATCTCCGCCTCGAAAGCAACACCTCATCCCAGAGGTTTCTTCAACAGGTAATTCTGCTTGTGCTGATACCCCTTCAACATCACCAGTAATTCAGGTGAATGACTCAGCTGATAATGATGTTCCTGCTATACCTCCTGTTCATGATGCCTGTCCGGTACAACAGAATGACGCATCCAACATCTGTACTGCTCAGGGTTCAAATGCACCTGACCAACCTACTTCACAACAAACTCTCTCTGTTCCTAAAAACTCTTTGCAACCACCTGTTTCAAGTCCACTTAATACTCCTGAACTTTCTGTCACAAATAATCGTAAACTTAGAAAAAAATTTAATATGTCTAATAATAATAATAATAATAAATGTTCTAATTCTTTTCCAGCTCAAAGTCGCTATGATCTCAGAAATAGGAATCGTGTAGTATGAGTTACAGGGTAGCTACCATGTACAATGCTATCTGCTGGCGGATTAATGTAATGTACATTTTTTCTCATATTATATGATCCTTTGTATGTCAACAATTAGTTATAAATATTTAATATTTTACTATCAGATTATCTTTATCTTAAATCTTTGTCATATTGCTATTGTAGAACACATAAGTTTGTTGTGTTGTGTATGTGATGGTTGCTTCATTCTTCTTGTACTTAATTTTGTACTTAAGTTTTCGTCTAGTTGTGATTAACATCACATTTCAGTCTTTTCAGACTATAAATGATAATTTTTATATTTTTGATAGTTTTTTTTTCTATCATACCTTTTAAAACGTTTTCAGACGTGTATATCAAGTAGTGAATGTTCCTAGGTTTGTTGTGGATGTGCTCATTTCAATTTTGTATATAGTTTTTTTCAAAGTGTAATTTTAAATTTTATGTTGCAGAACAAACAAATGCTACAAGTGATTATAGAAATTCAGAATGAATGTATTTCCATTTGTAAACAAATATGAGCTGATATGAACAAATTTTTACGAAACGTGATGTTTATTTCATGTATTCATAAGGCACTGTGATATATACTGTACTTATACATTTATATGTGCTATAGAAATGTTCATATATTTTTTTTTCTCTCTTCAGAAGTATAAGATTTTATACTGTATTGTTTACAATAACAAATTGTAGAAATGTGTACTTTGTATCAAGTATCGTATTGTAAAAAGGTATTTTTTTAATGTATATAATCACTTCCCCATTTTTTTAGTGGTACCACTCCCCCTTTTTTTTTTACCTTACCTTTTTCTGTTTTGCATTTGTTTATCTATACAAGTCCTGTAACTCATTTATATATGTTTAAAGAATAATCTAGATGTCTTTATAATGATATCCACCTGTAGGATATTAAATGTATTCCCAATGTAGGTCCATGCTGTTTCCAACGTGGTGCATATTTCTCGCTGATGTTCCCTATTCCATTTAATTACTTTTCTGGTTTTGGGTAAGCAGTTTTTATTTATATGTTCCAAGCTTTCAGTTCTTTTCGTATTGCTGTGGGAGTATATGTCAAGATGACATATGTTTATTCCATATCCCATCCTTTTAAACTATCCTTTTTAGCATAATATTCTCTATCTTAAAATATTAATCCTTTTTTGTCATTTAATTGCGATTAGTTATACATTCTGTATTTTAATCTTAAGATATCTCATTTCTGTGGATCCGTTTTATATTCACAATATCATCTGAATTACTGCTTTCATTTTATCATTTATCTATTCTTGGCTCAGAGCCAACAGATCGCTCTTGCTTTGTGCGTTGCCGTGGAGACAATCATCCCCGTGCCAAAAGAAGATCCGTTCTTTTCTCCTTCTGTTTGGCGTTGGCGCACGCTCGCCGTGTCGATGTTTGCTTGGCGTAATATCGCCATACGTGGCGGTCTTTTCAATTTCCTACTTTGCGGACGCATCGAGGATTTCATTCACGGGAAAGCAGCGCACGCGTCGACAGCTTTTTGCTGACAACTGAATGCGGGGACATGGAGTGAAAGTGGCCGGTGGCTGGTTCCAGCTCATATAATTTCATACTCTACTCTCATTTACGGCTTTCTTATAATTTAGCCGTTCAGTTTTTTTATCTTCTCATTTTCTTAAGAAAAACTGCTGCACTCTCTTGTAAACGTCAGACAGCATCAAAAGGAAGACCCACGTTGGAGTTGGCAGCTATGGACGGAGCCCTAATATCTCCTGAAGAATAAATCAAGTTTTTTGGTATCCAATTTGTCTTCATTCTGTTGTCACAAACACTGAAAGAGACAAGGTAAAACCTTTCTTTCCTTTTTATTTTATAATCTTATAAGAAGCATCAAAGCAGTTACGTTCAACTTTTGTTCATCTCAAGAACATTACTAAACACAATCACTAGTTAATGCAAGTTGACTTTTCATCATTTTAAGAACCTGGATCAATATAAATAATGCAATAATAATAAGTGTATAACATGGATATAACTCATTGGCAATGCGGTTACAAATCATTCATAATGGTAAAGGGGGAGTAACTGTGACCAGGAAAAGTGATAATTATTACAGGCATTAATCATTGTAATAAAAAAGAATGGTGCAAAATATGTTGAAAGACCCTGTCGTAAAATATGTACCTTTCTTGTATGTATCTGGATTATCTCGTACAACAGGTTTTTGAATTTTATTATTTTCCCTCTGTATCTAAGAAGCCCAAAATGAAATAAAGTTTTTTTTTATAAATTAAGATATGTTCTTTCCAGTGGAACTAATTGTGACCAAATCAGAAATGTCCCTTTTGAGTTATAAGCTTTTGAATATGGGGCTTTATTAGTTTTTGAACATCAATAATTTAATGAATATTTAAGCAATCAAAAAACAACTACAGCGGCTTTACGATATATCCATAGGTAATTAGTTTGTAAAGCGACAAATTTTTAAAATAATATTTGCAGTAATTACAGCAAGTTAAAATAAGGGTAAAATTCAACCAGATTGGCCGTACGGCCTACTTTGAGGCCTAGTAATCACGATAGTTTTGATTTGTGATTTTTATAACTGTAATTACACTTTTTAGCACAAAAAGTTGTACTAGATTACCTATTTTCAAAATGTAAGGTTTCATATATCATGAGCAATATGATGCCAAACTTCATGATTTGGCCGTTTTTTCTACAACCATGAAATAGTGATTCATACAAATGGACCCCTGGTGCTCCAACTATACAATTTTTTGCACTAAACAGCTTCCAAATGTTCATCATATACCCACATGTATATTCTGTATCAATTTCATAAAAATCGAAGGGGGTCGAGTGGGAGCCTCTAGGCCAGTTGACATGGAATGACCCATTTATATTATTTAATAGGAGCATTTCCTCTATTTGATAAAGTACACACTTCTATGTTTAAAAACCGGTGATAAAAATTTAAATTTTCTTAGCAAGATTTCGAAGGAGTTAAAAAATGTTGCCTCAGAAATTAATTGGATGGAAATGTATTGAGGTCATTTTTGAAGAAGATGGAAATGATCATAAAATAAGCAGTAGCGATATTCATCCTCATGTACCTATGAAAGAAACTGATTTTTAAGTTATTTGAAAATTCTGACATTTAATAAATCATCGTGATACATAATTGCTGAATTTTCTATTGTAAACAAAATGGAGCGTTAAAATATTTTTAAAAAAATTGCAAGTATTTAGTAGGTTTTTTAAATTTACAATCTTTTTTTAACTTAGATTATCAATTTTGGAAATTTTCTTAGATTCGTGTATTAGCCAACCCCACATTTTGAAGCCAACAAATTGCCTCAAAATCCTAAGCTTATACGCAGAAGTGTACTGTATACTACATATAAGAACGTTTTAGAACGTTGTAAAGGAAGGGTTAGATTAATAAATAATAAAAACGCAATATGTTTTGCTTTATAGTTTGTTTTACTGTTGATGTTTGTGTTGGTACATTTTCAGTGGAATTTTGTATCATTTATCCAGAGTCACATAATTTTAAAAGCTGGCAGAAATGAGAAAAAAGATGATTATGAGACGAAAAAAATAATAGAGATTTTGGAAATAACAGTTTAGCAGCATACTAAAATTAATATGTCATCTCTCTACTAAAGAATATTAATTGCGGTAAAATCTTAATTTATTAAAATAGATGCTCATATAAGTCCATCTTGCGAAATTAAGATTTTTAAAAAAAGATATAACTGCTGTTTTGATAAAGAATATTTGTCTTTCATTTAATGATTAAATAGAAATACGATTATTAGTCGTATTACTTGTCGTATTCACTTGACGTTAAACACGTTATACATGTGTGTTTCGTCAGCAAGCGATTTTTATTTCGACATTTAATTCGTATTTTTATTAACCTTTTACTAATTTGTTTTTTCGTTATTTAAAATAAAATTATGTCAATTTGTATAATTTGCTAGTTGTTTGGCTATCTATATAATTTGTTGAAATGTGGCGACGGGATAATCTAGTAGCACCCGCATTTCCGTATTAGAGCATTGCTATGTATTAAAAATATTTAGATATACGTTTAAATTTTATTTTGGGGATGCAATGTTTTTTATTAATAGTTTACATATGTTTTATTTTCATATTTTATACTATGCATATCCATGATGTGTAAGTATTACGGTGGCCCCCAATGACTAGTTTTATGTATGTGCACGCATTACTCTTAATGGTCTAGTCAAACTTTCATTTTAGCATTCCGTTCGTTTGATAAAAAATTGTTCATCTGAGTCCTCTGTCTGTCTGTCTGTCACCAGTCCGTGCACGAAAACTGTGTAAGTCAGGCACATCAATTTTTTTGCATTTACTGCTGAATATCTCGTGTCAAACGAAAAAATCATAAATTTTGAAAAAAAATCTATTATTTTAAATAACTTAATATTATAAATGTGATCATACTTTTTTTTTTTTGCTATTAAATTGCAAGGGAAAACCTTAATTTCAACTCTTTTCGTGTAGACATTATAGCCTGGATGTAAAGCATCTCACTACTAAACAAAAGGTTCTTAGTTTGAACCCCGGCGCTGGAAGTTCAAGTTTTCATAATAAGATGGATTTAATTAAAAGAAATTTCGCATTTTCGGCAATTTAAAGATTTATGTTATTTTTTTTCATTGACATTAATAATGTTTTTTAAAAATTTAATTTTCTTTCTATTTTTCATAATTAACAAAAATTAACAATTTGGATTTATTGAAGGTTTTTTGAAAGAAGTATTAAACGAAAACTCTCTGTGCTATCTGCGATCATGCTTACCCACTTCACTGTAAACAAATGGGCAATTTTACGGAAATTGTACTGGTAATCGAGACGCCAATACAATTTATTGTTTTTTAACGGAAAAATTTCTGTAAATTCAAGAAAAATAAACGAAAAAAATTCGGAAAAATTTCTGGATATTTTTTTTCATTTAAAAAACAGTAAATTGTAATAGCGTTTCGATTACCAGTAAAGTTTCCGTAAAATCGTCCGTTGTTTTTGACAGTGTTGTTTTGTAGAAATTTCTGCTGATAAATGCCCAGATTCAATATCATTATGTTATCTAAAATGACATATCTGACAGCATGTCAGTTTTTTTCCGGATTCGTATTCCTGCTGAAATTTTCTGATCAGGAAATTCTCGGCATCAGCATTTTCATGTAAAAAAAATTCATTATTAAATAAGACGAAATTTCGCTTGTTTAACCGAAATTTATTTCTCCATTGAAAAAAAAATAACGAATTGTAATTTAACAAATTACAACCACTGTTTGGAAAATGATATTTTCAAAGACTGAAATTTTAAAGACTTATAAATAAATTCTATATTTAAATTAATAATAATAATAAACATCCTTTTTATGATGATCATAACGAGTCATATATTACGTACATCATGCATTCAACATTAATATTACTAGACCAGTGATAAAAAAGCGGTAGTTTACAGATATACAACTTTAACTGTTTATAGTGTGCATCTTTTTTTGATGGAGTTTAGCAGACTGGCTTCTAAACGCCTCATAATACGTTTGATATGGATTAAACATTCCTGAACCCATCATGAGCAAATTTTAAATGAAATTTCAATTTTACAGTATTCGGAACTGCAAATTTTTAAACTTCTAAACATCAAAAATTTTAAATTCTTACACCGTTGCGTAGAGAAAAGAAAATGCACTTTTAAATGAAATTTGTTTGAAACCTTGTCACAATTTGTTTTCAAATTATTATGTATAATTTTAAAAGTTTTTATTACTTTTTTTGTCATTGTGGCAACAGAAGTATTCCATTTTTAAACATTAAACATGGACCAATCAGGAAACGAATAACATAAAAAACAGAAGCATTCCATTTTTTGACATTTAACATGGGCCAATCAGAAAAAGAATAAAATAAAATAAGTTGCGGAATTAAACTTATAAAAAAATTCAGATATACTTCAGATTTCCCAGTTCTCTACCGAGGACAACAACTATTTTCCAAATAGTTAATAAAGATATTAATCCTGAAAAATTCCCTGAAGTAGGTTTTAAATTTTTTTTTATTTTATGGCTTAAATTTTATTGAAATTTTTGTATGGTATTATATAAAATGGCTGTCAAAATTGTGTTGATTATTGTTATTGTTGACAATTGCTCCTGTGTATTTTTTTTTTTTTCAAAATAAGTTGAAAAATTACAATTTTTTATTACATTCTTCGAAAATTAACATTAGTTAAATACCGGCTAGTTAAAATATAAGTACTTCGAATTGGAGCTGTCTACAGCTCAGAAGAATCCCCCGAATGTAACCTGAATCGGTGCGCTTACTATTCGAGAGGGGGGGGGGCAATGGAACTATAAAATAATTAGTGGCAAAAACCGTCACCCGTTGGCACTACGGGTCCTATCGGTGCAAGAATTATAATTATAAGCGAAATAAAGAAGTGTTCATTTCTGTCAATAACGTTGTACAAAATGTTTTTTTGTTTGTTAGATCTAGCTTTAATTTTAAAACTATTCGACGCAATGAGAAAACTCATCGGCAGAAATAACCATTTTTTTTATTTTTCTGGTAATTACATTGGTCTTTGGATAGACAGAATCCGTAGAGCAATCTGTTATTGGTTATTTTTTTTTTTACTCTTCAGTTCTTCTTTCCCCTTCTAGAATACTGAGTACACTGATTGCGGTTTCATTCGAGTTATTCCTTTATGCTACAGACAGCTCCAAATAGAAATACGTATATTAAAACCACCTTGTACATCCCCGCAGAAATTTTATTAATTTTACCTTTCCCGTGAAAATCTCGGGAAGCACAGAAAGTGAATTAATAAGGTGCACTGTTAAAAAAACTCTGTCAAAACATAGAAAAAAAGGGGGATTCTGTAAATTTACACTAGTTCTCAATAAACTGCATTTCATTGAGTTTCTCAGCATCATTTTACAGACCTATCTTACATCTAATTCCTTGAAAGGCTTTCAATTCGTTATTTTAAAATATTTTAACTTTAATAATACGTGTAATTCAAATTACACACTTTAAAAATTATTTTGCATTTTTATTAGACGTATTAAAAAATAAATTTTAGTTTAAAACGTGTTTTTTTTTAACTTAGAATAACTTAGAAAGGGGAAAATCATCTCATCGGAGTTAATGTTGATTTTTATCGACAATTATTTTGCAATTGTTTCTTTCTCATGTTTCAGAAGTTTGATAATACACTGACGGAAAAAAAAATCCTAACACCAAGAAAAACTTATTGTAGAGTAATGAAATTTGGACAGTGCATTTGTCTAGTTAACACGTTTAATTAATTGGATTTTCGAGATCACAGGTTAATTTAAGGTGAATAAAATGCATTTCAAATGTGAAATGCTGTTACATTATTAGTCGCTATAATCTCCAGAATTTTGAATGCAAGCCTGCACACGTGCATGCATTGTGCCATACAGGCGCCGTATGTCACTTTGTGGTGTGGAGTTCCATGATTGTTGTACTTGCTGTATCAATACTGTGATGGTCAGTGCTGGCTGGGGATGACACCAGAGTTCTCATCCAATGATATCCCATACATGCTCAGTGGGAGACAGATCTGGTGATCTCACTGGCCAAGGTAACATGCCGACACCTTGTAGAGCACGTTGCGTTACAACAACGGCATGAGGGCGAGCGTTATCCTGTTGAAAAACTCCCCTTGAATGCTTTTCTTGAATGTCAGAACTACAGGTTGAATTACCAGACTGACGTGCCCATTTGCAGTCAGTGTGCTTGGGAGAACCACTGGAGTGCTTCTGCTGTCACAGGAAATTTCTCCCCAGACCATGACCCTAGCTTGTAAGTCCAATGTGTTTAGGCAGCAGACAGTTTGGCTGCAGGCGTTTCCCTGGCCTCCTTCTGACCAGAACACGGCCATCACTGGCATCAAGGCAGAACCTGCTTTCATCAGAAAACACAACAAATCTCCACTCCATCCTCCAATGAGCTCTGGCTTGACACCATTGGTTGGTTGGTTGTATGGGGTTTTATGGCGCAAGGTCTCTTTGGGGACATGCTGCGCCAAGACAAAGACGAAAAGAAAACAGAATGTAATTTAAAATTAAAAATCCAACAATGATATGTATAATAAAAATTCAATTAAGAGGACAGAAACCATAAAAACCACTAAGTGACAAAAAAACTGTAGAAGTTGGTATAAATGATAAAATATAAATAATTAGCAAGATGAATGAATATTACATACAGAAAAGATTAAAGAATAAAAGAATGCAATGTCATGATATAATTAAAATCAGTTAATGAGGGTAAAATAAATAATTTAAAGGAGATGTAAGAAGTTAAAAACTGTATGATCAAAACAGACCCGAGAACCTAGATTATGAAATGTTAAAAAATTTAGTTAAAATAAAATGTTTAGAGATAAACAGTACAGAAGAAGATGCACAAAAAATACATGAAAGCAATTAAACAGGTAAAATCACTTAGGCGTATATACCTCGTAAACAATATTTTCTTCCTCTTCACTCGGGTAGTAAGAAGCTGACTCCATAGCCTCTTCCACATACTGATTCATTTGTTTTGGATTTTTCAAATTGGTAGCAGATGGGCTATGACAAGATTTCCTTTCTTTACTCTTCACAGTTTGCCACCGTGAAGAGCCTCGGATTGACTTATTTTCTTTAGTTTTTTTTATTTGTTTTACTGTTTGACTATTATCAGATTTCTGGGAGTTGGATGCAGATGAAACAGGAGTTTTTCCTGTTTCATGTTTGTTATATTTTTTGATTGGCTTGATTTCTGCGCTTGACTAGTCCAATATTCAATTTTCACAGGTTCTGATGACGGTTTCCAAAGCACTAATTTTTGCAAAACTCTGGTAACAGCAGTAGCGTGGGCATCACGGGTCTTTTTCTTTATAGGACTAGATGTTTTTCAGGAGAACAGTTCTTAAAAGGAGCTTCAGTCTGGGTACTAATGTGTCTTAGAGGTTTTGTTTGTTGCTTAAGTAAGCTAGAGTAAGAAACTCCAACAGATGGGGTTCTCGACTCTACAATTTTACGGGCTTCAGGGTAAGGAAGTTTTTGGGTTATTTTGATAGTAATGATCTCTTTTTCACGGTTCCAAATAGGACAGGAGCGAGAATATGAAGTATGATCACCTTTGCAATTTGCACAGCGTTCCTGTTTTTCACAAGTTTTACTGTCGTGGCCAACTTCTGCACAATGTGCACAGGTAACAGTGCCACGACATTGGCCATTAGTATTGGTATGGCCATAACGCTGGCATTTAAAATAACGGATGGGATTAGGTATGTAAGGTCGGACTGGATAATTTAAATAGCCTGCTTTAATTCTAGTAGGTAAAATATGGCAATTGAAGGTTAATATTATATGTTTAGTAATAATTATCTGACCATTTCTACGGATAGTGATACGGCGGACATCTACGATATTTTGATCCTTTAAGTTAGTTAGAAGTTCTTCTTTTGTGGAAAATAACAGATCTGGTTCAGCTATTACACCACGACAAGAATTTAAAGTTGAATGTGCTTTGACAGAAACAGAGAAGGTGCCTATTGTATTACTATTGGACAAAAATTGTGACTGGTTGGCTGTAGAAACTTCAACCAGTAAATCCCCAGACTGTAATTTTTTGAGGGAATGGCCATCACCAAGAACAGATTGAAAGGTTTTAGAAATAAGAAATGGTGAAGTTTTTTTGAAAGAGCTATCAGAGAGGCTATCATTGCGTTTAATTACGAAAAATCGAGTAAAAGAGGAATTCTTTGACATTTGTTGCTCTCCACATGGGAGAGAAATAGATGAAAGAGAAGTTTTTCCATCCATATTATTATGTGAAAAAGGGTTCGGACCCCGGCCGCACCACCCACTCTCGAGCCCAACAAGGGGATGCGCATTCGTGCACCAGTGCTAACCAGGGTCTATACGGTCACAAAACAATCCTATGTCAGTCTCCACCCTTAACGAGATGACTAATAATTGCTCTCTCACTTGATCCGTAAAGCCAGCGACCAAAGTCAGCTGACCAGCCGATTGATACATACGGGACCAATATGTACCTCCGTCTACCTAGAGTTGCAAAAAGTCGGTTTATTCCCGGGTTTATTTCCAATAGACCAGGTTTATTCCCAGGTTTATTCCCAAAAAACCGAATTATTCCAAAAAATCCCGGGTTTTTTCCAGGTTTATTCCTAAAAACCCGGTTTATTCCCGGGTTTAAACCGAGTTTTTTCTAACCTTTGCAACGCTACGTCTACCTGAAGCAGAGGCCAAAGCAGTGTGTTGGTTTCCATCAACTGCCAGGATCCCCCTTTCCAGGGACACGGGTCGCCACGCACGGCCAACACGTGCGTGATTTACAATTTTCCATGAGTCGATATACAGGATGTATCGGCCCATGCAGAATTGTCCTCACCTCCGAAGAGGAAACCACAATGAGAATGAAACAAAGAGGAAAGGAAGACCAGAGGAGTAAGAGGAAAAGGAAAGGAGAAAGATCACTCAGGAGCCCCGGGGTTGTGAAGCCCGTGAATACCTAAAGAAGGTATCCCCCTGGGGGGCTTGACACCATTGACGAAGCAAACGGCAATGACTGGAATCAGTGGAATGCTCGCAAAGGGCGCCTTGCTCGGAGCTGCCCTTGAAGTAATCGATTTCTAACAGTTCGTTGTGACACTGTGGTACCAACTGCAGCTCGAATTTCTGTCGCAGACGCAGTACAATGTGCCACAGCGGTACGCCGAATACGACGGTCTTCCCTCTCAGTGATGCCACGTGGTCACCCGGAACCTGGTCTTCTTGAGATAGTACCATCCCTTGACCTCTGATCCCAACAATCATGCACAGTGGATACATTCCGTCCAAGTCTTTTTTCAAAATCACGGAAAGAAAATCTACTTTCTGGTAGCCCTACTTTACGACCTCTTTCCAACTCGGGGAGCTGATGATAATGGCTTCTTCGTCATCTTAAAGGCATTCATGATCAACCTCAATTCGTCAAATTTTGAAGATAAATAATACTCACGAACTTTACAGCACGCATTTAAAGCAAACCTAACTTTAAAGTTGTGAGTGGCGCTACTACCCAGCTAAAAATGAACTGCAGTTTTTTTTTTATAGAAGTGAAGAGTTTTTGAAGTTTTTCTACCGTTGACAATAGATTTTCTATAGTGCAATCTCGACTCTAAAAATACTTCAGTTTTTTTGTGTCTAGAGTTTGGTGTTTTTGTAGTTATTTATTTCAAATATTCCGTGAGTTATAAACGGCAAAAATTCTGTAGTTTTTGTAAAGTCCTTCTATAATCATAAATTTGAGAGAAAAAAAAGCTTGATATTTCTAGTTAACCGTAATTTTCCTTAATCGGAGAAAAATAATTATATTTTCAAAATTGAAGCAGGGACCTCCCACACTACTCACCTCCTTAACGATATTTTTTAGTTCCTGTTTTATTTTGTAACTTGACAATTATAAATTTTACTAAATTTAAAAAAAATCGATTAAATTTTAAAATTTAGGCAGGAGAAATATCCATCCCATGCTTCCCTCATCCTAACGTAAAATCCTTAGCTCTTTTTTAATTATAAGATAAAGAAAATAAAGTTAAAATTTAAATTTAAGGGAGGAACAATGGCTCTCACCTTCCCCTAACAGAAAATTCTTTATTTCTTTAAGTTATTCTAAATAAATTTTATTTTTTCAAAATTAAAAAAAATGAAATTTTTATTAACATTTTAAAAGACAGGGAGAGGCAATATGAACTTCTCATCTCTCCATTCCGCCCTTTTAATAAAAAATTCTTAATTTTTTTAAATTCTAAGATATGTGAAAAGCAGAAATTTTTCTACGTTTTTAAAAATAGAAGAAAGGAAAGAAATAATTAAATTTTAAAATATAGGAAGGGACAAGCTCTCTTCTACCTTTTTAGCAACAAAGAATATTCCTATTTCCCCTTTCATTTTAAGCTAAGAGTAAAGATTAAATTTTACTGTGTTTTTCAAAAATGGGAAAGAAAAAATTAGTTATATTTCAAAATCAAGGGAGGGGCAATGGCTGATCTATGCCCCCTTCCCCTAACAGAAAATTCTTATTTTTTTATTTTAAGTTACTCGAAAAGAATAAATCTTATGTTTTTGTACATCGGATTAAAAAAAATAAATTACTAATTAAATTTCAAAATCGAGGAAGGGGTGATGTGTCTCCCCCCCCTTTACTGATTTTTTTTTCTGTTTAAGTTTTTAATTTACTCGAAAATTTCACATTATGTTTTGAAAGTAAGAGACAAGGAAATTCTAATTAATTAAATTCTTAAAATCCAGGGCGGGACAATAGATCTCCCTTGCTTCCTGCCCTCCCCCCCCCCCGCACACCATCATCATAACTGAACAATTTTAGGTCCTCTTTTATTTTAAATTACTCGAAAAAAATTGTGTTGTTCAAAATCGAAGAAAAACAAAATTTGAAAATCAAGGGAGGGACAGTGGCTCCCCATTCTTTTTCATGGCGCCCATAATTCGAGCTTAAAAATACAGGTGGGTTTATTTCTTACTCATTGCATAAATTGTCCTTATTCGATATCGGACATGACTTCCATTTTTCCACGTTTAATTCATAAAAAACAAGATTAACACCAAAAGAATAATATACTTTTCTTTTTTTATTTATTAAGAATTCTTATGATTTCTTTTTCAAGCTCTTACAGTGCATTTCTGACTCCATGGTCTGTTTCCCCTGGAATAGACGTGCAACTCAACTTTTGGACCGGTTTATTTACTTGCAAATCGATCGACGCGCGGCGCCGGTGTCACGTTGTATTCTGAGATCGTAGAAATAGTTTATTTAGTTTATTTGCGAAGAAGATAATTTGTTCTGTTTATTGAAATTAATTTAGAAGACGTGATTAATATTTTTGTAAACTAAATTAAATAATATTATTAAATATAGAAGACTTAGTGCATTTGAATTAAAGTTATAAGACCATTCGATTTAGTGGCATGCTTGCGTTTACCTGATGCTTTTAAAAATTGAGCGTTGTTGAGAAATAAAATATGTCTTTTTAAGGCAACCTTTCGTTTGGTGTTCTCTTCACCAAACGTGCCAGGATAGTTAATATAAAAATAAAAATACTGAAGTGGAAGAAAAAAGTACCCACCTTGTTTAGAAAAAAAAACCCCTATAACTTTATTTATCTAAAGTGTTATCCATTTTATTATTATTTTTTATTTTTTATTTATTTAATTTTTTTTTACATGATTTAGTACTTTACTGTTCATAATAATAATTTAAAATGTTTTATATTAGATTTGAAGTTGCTCCAATCTTTATAATCTTTAAAAAAATTGAATGTTTTTTATTAATGTTTTCTATTTCTATTTAATGTTCAGTTATATAAAAAGTCAATACTAAACTAAAAAATTTCATTTTCATATTATAAATAAGTCTACAATAAATGCCATGGATTAGCATTTTATCGGTAAGTAATTTAATTTCATTTAAGGAATCAAACAAATTGTGCGATTATAAAAAAGACTACCATGTATATTACCATGTATATGCTGATTTCTCACATGAAATGCAATATATTTCTGCACAAAACATAAATTTCTTTTAAGATAACATGGCAAACTGCATATATGAAGAAATTTTCATTTATTTTTATCTATAAATTCGTCAAGCAATAGCGGACTATTTTCTTCAAAGAATTGTAAGTGATAGTGTGATTTCTGTGAAAGGATTACAGAAAAAAAACTCTATTTTTCTTAAAGGATAAAAAAAAAAAACTGGGCAGAACGATTGAAGGGGGGAATGGAATTTTTGTGAACAGCAGAAAAATACTCTAATTTAGTGTTTTTGCAGAAAAATACTCTAATTTTGTCAAAGAGTCGCAAAAAATTCTCAAATTTTGTCGAAAGATTGTGTGAAAATGCATGAATTATTGCAAGGGTGCAAGTTTTTCCATATTGAGACAGAATTCCGTCTTTTAAAAATTCCCGAGGATGGAAACAAAACGGAAGAATCTCCGAGGGCGGAAGCGGATCGCGAAAAACTCGCTTTTTTCGTCAAAGGATCGCGGTAAAAAAAAAACATTATTTTCGTCAAAGGTTTGTGGAAAAAACATGATTTTTCTGAAATGATCGCGGAAAAAAGCGCTATTTCTCTCAAAGGATTGCAAAAAAAGACGTGTTTGCCGTCAAAAGCTTGCGAGAAAAAACGCGATTCTTGTCGAAGGATCGCGGAAAATACGCTATTTCTGTCGAAAGATCGCGAAAAACATACTCTAATATCATCAAAGTATTGCAAAAAAAAGGCGCTATTTCCGTCAAAAGTTTGTGAAGAAAACGCGATTCCTGTTAAAAGAACGCGGAAAAGATGTCATCTTGGTCAAAGGATGCGAAATAGACGCGGTCTCTGTCAAAGGATCGCACAAAAGATGAGTTTTTTGTCAAAAGGTTGCAGAAAAAACGCAATTCTTCTCGAAGAAACGCGAAAAAGATGCTATTTCCGGTCAAAGAATACTGATGCAATTTTTGTCAAAGGATCGAAAAAAATGTGAATTTAATGAAATGATCGTTGAAATTACGTAAATTTAGTCAAATGATCGTGGATAGGACGCGAATTTTGCCAAAAGATGAAGAAAAAGACGCAATTTCCGTCAAATGATCGCAAAAAATTCCACGATTTTCATCAAATGATTGCAGGAAAAATGCGATTTTTGCCAAAGGATTGCAAAAAGACGCGATTTCTGTTAAAGTATTGCGAAAAATACGATATTTCCGTCGAATAATTGCGAAAAAGATTCTATTTCCAGTCATAGAATACAAAATAGGTACAATGTTTGTCAAAGAATCGCAATAAAGATGTGAATTAAATCGAAGGATCATAAAAAGACGCGAATTTTGCCAAAAGATGGAGAAAAAAAAATCGCGATTTCTGTAAAATGATTGCAAAAAAACCCATGATTTTCATCGAATGGTAGCAGAAAAAACTGGATTTTTATCAAAAGATTGCAAAAAAATGCGATTTCTGTAGAAGGATCGCGAAAAAGACACGAATTTGACAAAAGATCATAAAAAATACTTGGATTTCATCGAAAAATCACAGATTTCGGCTGAAAACCGTAGACAAGTCGCACAATTTTAGCTAAAAACCTTAAAAAAATCACAAATTTTGGTTTAAAATCGTAGAAAAATCACAAATTTTGGCAATATAGCGTAGAAAAGTTACAAATTTTCGCGAAAGATCGGGAAAAAAGCTAATTTCGTCATATGGTCGTGGAAAAAACACTAGTTATGTGCGTATGTGCTCACTCAGTGGGGAAGGGGGTCAAAATATTTTCAGTCTTGGCAAAATTTCAAACTTGCACCCATGGAATTATGTCGCAAGATAATGGAAAATATGCAAATTTTGTTGAACAATCAAAGAAAGTATGCGAATTTTGCCCAAAGATCAAGGAAAATATCCAAATTATGTTTAAAAAGCATGGAAATTATGCAAATTTTGACAAAAAAATTTTATGAAATATCAAGGAAAATATCCAAATTTTATCAAAATATTTCAGGAAATATGCAAATTTTGTCAAAAGATCAGGAATATACGAGAATTTTGATTGAAAATCGAGAAAAATGGACATAATTTGTTAAAAAATCGGGAAAATACGCAAATTTTGTTGAAATGTCGCAGAAAAATAAAGAATTTTGGTGGAAAAATCGACGACAACATACAAATTCTTTCGGAAGATTGAAAAATAAGAGAATTTTGAGAAAAATCGAGGAAGATAGATGCATTTCGTAAAAAGATTGCACAAATTATAGAAATTTTGTCGAAAGATAGTACGGAATAGACTTGTATAAAACCAAAAACTTTCTGCGCACATTACATTGGGTCAAAAACTTTCTGCAAATTAATTTAACATTTAATAAAATTATGCATTATATTATGAAATTTCCTTTTACTATGCAATTCATGGGTATAATTCATGTTTTTTGCACGATTTTTGGACATAATTTGTGTTTTTCATGCGATTCATGAACGTAATTTGCATTTTTTAAAGCAATTATTGGACGTAAATTGCTTTTTTATGCAATTCATGGATGTAATTTGCGTTTTTTAAGCAATCAATAGACGAAATTAGTGTTTTTTGAGTGTTGTGTTGACCAAATTTACGTTTTTTGAGCGATTCATGAACCGCAATTCGCGTTTTTATGCAAATCATGCATATATTTTGCATTTCTTATGCAATTTATGAACGTAATTCGCTATATTTATGTAATTTATGTGTAATTTGCATTCTTTGAGATTTCAGTCGACAGCATTCGCATTTTTTGAACGATTTAAGACATAAATGTAATTCGTGATTAATGGATGTTATTTGTTTTTTTATGTGATTCATGGATGTAATTCGCGTTTTTGAGCAATTCATGGATGTAATTCACATTTTAGAGCGATTCATAGATGAAATTCACATTTTTTACGCGATTCATGGACGTAATTCACGTTTTTTGAGCAATTCATAGGCATAATTCTAATATTTCCAGTGAGTCATAGATGTAATTCGCATTTTTTATGTGATTCATGCACGTAATTTGCATTTTTTGAGTGATTCAGGGACTGTTATCCACGTTTTTATGCTATTCATGAAAGTAATTAGCATTTTTAATGCAATTTTTCGACGTAATTCGTTTTTTTCCTGCGTTATTAAGCGATTTGTCGACGAAATTCTCGTTTTTTTTTCATTAACGATTCATGAACGTAATTTATGTTTTTATGCAATTCATGGGAGTAATTCGTTATTTTTGTACAATTTGTGGGCGTATTTTGCACCTTTTTCAGCTTTTTTCCGACAAAATTCATCTTTTTTGAGTGATTTATGGACATAATTCGTGTTTTTTTAGCTATTTATGGGCATTATTCGCTTTTTTAATGTGATTTATGAGCATAATTCCTTTTTTTATGTGATTAATGGACGTAATTTGTGTTATTTTATGCGACTCATGGACGTAATTTGCATTTTTTGAGCAATTCCTGGGCGTAATTTGCATTTTTTGAGCAATTCGTAGGCATGATTTGCATTATTGAGCAAGTCATAGATGTAATTTGCCTTTTTTACAAGATTCATGCACGAAATTCTTGTTTTTAATTTATAAATTTTGTCAAAAAGTCAGGAAAATTGATGTATTTTGTAGAAAAATTGCATAAAATATGTGATTTTTGTAGAAAAATCGCAAATTTTATCAAAAAGTTGGGGAAATATGTGAAAACTCGTGGAAAATACTCAAATTTTGTCGAAAGACTGCAGAAAAATTGAGAATTTTCATAAAAAATCAGGGAAAAGTTTTTCAAAATATCACAGAAAGTATACAAACCTTTTCAAAAAAACTGAAAATATGAGAATTTTGATAAAAATCGAGGAAAATAGGTGTATTTAGTCTAAAAATCATTAAAAAATCACTAATTTTGTCGAAAAGTCAGGGAAATGAAGATTTTCTCGAAATATCGCAGAAAATATGCAAATTTTTGCAAAAGATTGCAGAAAAATTGAAACTTTTGATGAAAGATTGAAGAAAAAAAAGACGTATTTTGTAGAAAAATCGAAAAAAAATTTGAGAATTTTGTCAAAAAATTGGGTAAATGCGTGAACTTTTTCAAAAGATCACAGAAAATATGCTAATTTTCTTTAAAGATTGTGACAATATGATAATTTTTATGAAATATCACAGAAAATATACGAATTTTGACGAAAGTTGGCAGTAAAATATGCTCAACCGTTCTCAAAAAGGCACTCTTTCATCACTTTTATATGTTTAATTTAGAGACACTTTCACTGTTATTAAATAATTTTCTAATCTGCTACTAGAAAAGGTAATGAATTGAACAGCCACATCAATAATGGCAACAAGACTCAAGTAAACATTCTGAAAAATGACCTTTCCAAAATGCAGTTCATGCCGTTTGAAACGTAGGGGTATAAAGTATGGTCTGTTATATATACAAATGCAAACTGTTGCAATATCCTTGTGAACTTAACTGGGTATTTTGTCTGTATAGGGGGCTATAATTAAACTATCAAAATAGTCACCAGGCATATAAAAAGTGAAGCAGTCAGCTCAGAACTGTTGAGGACAGTCACATGAATTTATAATTTTTTATTATGTAGATTGGATGGTAGATTGTGCAATTGTGCATGTATATGGCAAACCACATTAATGTGAATCTCACGGTTTTAAATTTCTGTGTTTTCAGTAATTAACCGTTTCAGGGCCGAAATTGAAAGGATGTACGTGCCCCGGGTGCCATCATAACAGATGGTGACGGGGTGCCAAATTAAGATTTTGTTTGGTGAGATTGATATAAAAAATGCATATATGTGGGGGATGGGGATGCCAAAATCCATGTTTGCCCCGGGTGCAAAAAAAGGCTAGTTTCGGTGCTGAACCATTTAAACGCCAATATTCCCAAACGGGAGCGTTATTTGTAATACATAACATATTTTCCAACATAATAACAATAACAATGTCCTTATTTTTCCTTTAAAATATGAGGTTGATTTCAACTTTTGAAAAAACAAAGAAAAAGAGTTTTAAGCATTTATCACAGATACATATGGAAAATGTAAATTCATTATTTTGCATAAAAAACTATGGTACTACTTTGTTATCCCATCGACCAAAAAACTACTGCCAAACTTTAAGTTTAAATGCTAATAATGGATGTTCATGAATGTCAGATTCAATAACATTAAATATGATCCACAATTAAGTGATTTTTATTTTGACCTTTTTATTTGGTTTTTATTAATATTCTACTAATTAGTTGTTTTTTCATTATTCAAAATAAAAATTATGTCAATATATACTATAATTTGGCTAATAGTTTGGCGATTTGTATAATTTGACGAAATTGGTTGACGGGATAACCAAGTAGTACCCAATATATTTGTTTTTATCGTTTTCTCTATATTACTTACATTTGACCGCTAGGAATTTTAATGTTTTTGAAATTTGAGAAAAAACTCAAGAACATCATACAATAGCATAGAACAGAAAATAACTTGTTATATTTGAACAGGCTGTTAATCAATAATCATGTTCCAAAATGCGAAGACTAAAATGGAAACAGCCATAAAATCTGCAGAATTTTTTTTTTGTTATTTTAAAAATTTGTATGCATAATTGCACGCATTTCTCTTTAACACTAGTTCTACGAGTGACAACCGTTTTAAAGTATTGATTTATGTTTATTTTGCTTGTAGTTTTTAATTTAAAATAAGCATAACAAACAATTTTTTATGTATTAAAAATGTTTTGCAATTGTTTCATTCTAAAAGTTAAAAATTTTAAACTATAAATTGAGATTTTTTAAAAGATGCCTCTTGACTTTGGTAGAAATAGTGTTAAAAGGATATGTGCAGCGTGGCGGAATTTGTTCATATTATTTACAAAGTCACCAGTAAAACTAATGCATATTGTATGTAGTAAACTGGATTTTATTAATAAAGTTGGGGATACCACACATATCTATAGAATCCAGTTTTATAGATCACAACACTTTTTTAAATGCTATGTGGGTGTGATGCATAATGAATTAAGTTGCAAAATTTGAAAAAAGAAAATAATGGTCATCAAACAGGATACAAAAAAAACTTCATTGTTGACATGTAAAAGGAAGGAACCAATTAAGATTGATTTTGAAAGCCATAAAATTATTCAGCTAGTAATCAGAAACAAAAAAGGTTTCTTCCGGCATGTCTTGCTAGAAATAAACAGCAGAAAATTTTTAAAAAAGTGCAGTTGGAAAACTGCGATGATTTGGCCGATTCCACTGTAAAATTTTCTTGTATGATACAACTACAAAATTACTGCAGAGTTTTTAAGGTAGATACAACCACAAAAGACCTGCAGTTTGAAGACTGCGGTGAATTGGCCATTTCCATTCCAGAATTTTTGCGGTCGATACAACTATGAAATTACTGTAGTTTGGAAACTACAGTAATTTTGTGGTTGTATTGACCACAAAAATTCTGTAGTGGAAATGGCCAATTCACCGCAGTCTTCCAACTGCAGTTTTTTTTATTAATTTTCTGCAGTTCATTTTTAGCTTGGTAGCGCCACACTTATGCGCGAAGCATGAAATTTGAATCAATGTCATTTTTCAGATGTATAAACACGGCTACAAAATTTCGTTTAGCTAACACGAGTCTTTATAGGTGTTGAAATTTTTTTTTCCGTCAGTGTATTAAAAGTAAATTTCGTAGTATTATTTCAAATCCGTTGTTATTATTGCATCGTTATTTATTATTATTATTATTTCATTGGTAAATGCGTTATAAAATCTATTAAGCTTCCAAGTACATATTACTCAAAATTAATATAAAAATAAAAATGTAAAAAATCCCTTTTATTATGTAAAGCTCTAAAATAAAATAAATCCTTTACGAATTTTTAACGAATATATTTGAAGCAAAATTTTTGAAAAGCATAATTAAATTAGATTTTCCCCTGTGAATCATAAAAGATATACTTTGTACAGTGTTGCCAGACGGGCTACTTTTAAAAAATTCAGATTCTTGATTGGCACCACTTTTTTGTAATGATTAAATGAGCCTTATTTAATGACGGATTAATGAAGGAGAAAATAAAGGGAATTTTACCGTTTCAAAAAAGTGGTGCCAATCAAGAAATCCTATTTTTAAAAAAGTAGCCCACTGGCAACACTGACTTTGTATTCAATAAACATAGCTTCCATGTCTCCGTCAGTATGGTGTTCGCACACTGTCAAGATGTCCCATTTTTAAACCTTAGGACAGCTAAGAACAAATTGCGTAAAAATTATGTGATACAGAATTTAAAATTTGCTTGAAAATTTCATATTCCTTGAGATCACTGAAGTTTTAGTGATTCATTATTTTTGAAAACTAAATTATTATCAATAAAGATAAATTTACAGTCTTGTGTATTCTCAACGATGTTAATTTGCAGAGTCTATCACCAGGGCGCGCCAGCACTATTTGGCGCCTTTGCGCAGAACTTTATTTGACGCCCTATAAGCTCCTTCCCCTCGCCACTAAAAAGCAAATTTCATTCAAAAAAAAAAAAAAATTCTGAGAATATCGATTAATATATAGTTGTCAATCTTTTAGATTTTTTTACCAAATCAAATAAAGTTTTTTGAACCAGAACATTTATTTAAGAACTAGATGTGTGTGTACTGTGTATTATTTTATACCTTTTAAAATTCTTTAAATGAAACTAGTTTCGAGACCTTAGTCTCCTGAGGCTTCCCAACAATCCTCTTTCCGAACGAACCTGGGGATTCAAAATAGGTGGTAACTAATATACAGGGTGTTTCCTTACCAGACCGACAAACTTTAAGGAGTGATAGTAGACATAAAGACAAACATTATTAAATAGGAAACCATGGGGCGCAAACATCTTCTGTAGGAGCTAGAGGCCGTTAAAGTTTAGGGTCCAAAAATTCAAACGCTCATAAAAATTAGAAAAAAGGGTCGATTTGTTTGCGGTTTTCTCTAAAATCATTCTTCATATCACGATTTTTAATTTTTTAATTTTAAAGGTTAAGTTCAAAAATTGTCGATAGAGGGCGCTTTAGACTTTAGAGTAACGAACAAATACTTTTTGCCGTTCTTTTGTGCATAGGGTTGAAATTATTCTAAAGTTTAGACTTTAACTTAAATTTTAAGCCCAAAATCGGAAACATGGGGATCGGTTAACTAGCGAAAATTTAACTGTGAACCAAAGGGGAGATTTTAAACGCTCATAAACATTGGACAAACTAATCGATTTTCTTGCGGTTTGCGTGTAGGTCATTCTCTTGGTAATTATTTTATTCAAAATGACGTACAGCTTTCATGTCCTCATTTTTTGATAGAGGGCGCTTCCAAGACATGTCCGACATTTCAATGGTATTACTCCTGGGTGTTTCACTACCAGACCACCATACTTCCAGGAAGTGTAAGGGATGCAAAGATGACCGGAATCACACAGGAATGTAACGTTGAAAATTGCTTTTATTATGTTAATTGCTTTTATTATATTACGTTTAAAAAACAGCAGAGAAAAAACAACAGAAACAAACAAAGAAACAGCAACATGTTAAAGTGACAGAACAAAGTTTATTTAAAGGTTTTACTGCAAAAAGTGTTCGAAATTACGACCAGGAAAAGTCCGGCAAGCTTGACAGCGACAGTAGATAGCGCTGCGATTTTCTTGCGGTAGATGGAGCTGAACGGTAATGCGCGTGAAAGTTTCTCTCTCGTTGCGCAGCTCTATGTGGTTCCAGCATGATCGGGCTCTTCCACATTTTACCAATGATGTTCACCGATACCTCAACGTAACATATGGACAGCGGTGGATATGTCGTGGTGGCCCGGTTTATTGGCCTGCCAGATCACCGGACCTATCAAGTATGAGCTTCTTCTGCTGGGGTCACATGAAAAGTTGGGTGTATGAGAATTCCATACCATCAATTAAAGACTTAGCAGCTCGTATTTCTGTAGCTTCCGGAAATCTATCAAAGATTCCAGGAATCTTTCAAAGCGTGAAGAGTTATATGCGATGCCACTGTCAAGCATGTCGAATTACTTCTGGTCGTAATTTCGAACATCTTTTCTAGTAAAACCTTAAAACAAACTGTTTTATGTCATATTAACGTGTTTCTGTTTCTCTGCTTGTTTCTGTTGTTTTTTTCTCTGCTTCCTTTAACCATAACTCGCAAAAAAGACATTTTAAACGTTACACTCCTATGTGATTCCGAGTCGCTTTTCCATTCCTAACACTTCCTGGAAGTATGATAGTATGGTAGTAAAACACCCGGGCGTAATGCCATTGAAATATCGGAGATATGTCGGAAGCGCCCTCTATGAAAAATTAAAGACACCACAGCTGTGCGTCATTTTGAATAAAATAATTACCAAGGGAATGACCTACACGCAAACCGCAACAAAATCGATTAGTTTGTCCAATGTTTATGAGCGTTTAAAATCTCCCCCTCGGTTCACAGTTAAATTTTCACTAGTTAACCGATCCCCATGTTTCCGGTTTTTGGCTTAAAATTTAAGTTAAAGTCTAAACTTTAGAATAATTTCAACCCCATGCACAAAAGAACGGCAAAAATATTTGTTCATTACTCTAAAGTCTAAAGCGCCCTCTACCGACAATTTTCGAACTTAACCTTTAAATATAAATAAATAAAAAATCGTGATATAAAGAATGATTTTAGAGAAAACCGCAAACAAATCGTCCCCTTTTTCTCATTTTTATCAACGTTTGAATTTTTCTACCTTAAACCTTAATGGCCTCTAGCTCCTATAGAAGACGTTTGCGCCCCATGGTTTCCTATTTAATAATGTTTGTCTTTATGTCTACTATCACCCCTAGAAGTTTGTCGGTCTGGTAGCGAAACACCCTGTATACATATATATACATATGTTACAGGCCAAACCCGATTTTAGGCCAAACTAGATTGGCCTAGACCAAACTAGTCTATCCTAATGCCCATCGGATAAATTAGTTTTTCTTAGGCCAAACTAGTCTACCCGAACGCCCATCGGTTAAGTTAATTTTTCCTAGGCCAAACTGGTCTATCCAAACGCCCATCGGATAAACTAAATTTTCCTAAGCCAAACTAGTTTGGCTGAACGGTCTTTAGGATAAACTAGTTTAGCCTGCTATTCATTGGTTTGAACTAGTTTATCCTAGGCCGATCTTGATTGTCCTAGGCCAATTCAATTTGGTGTGATTTTCTTGAATCTAAAGACCGCCACGGCGCCAACTTTCTAGTTTTTATCTAATTTATCCTAGGCCGATGAAATTTGATGCGATTTAGCTCACAGACTATCAAAGCCTGAGAGCTAATGTGCTCGCAGATTGTGTGTGTGTGCATGTAACCATGTACGTATGTATGTACGTATGTACGTACGTATGTACGAACGTATGTACCTAATGCGATAACTCTTGATAGACATATCCAATTTCCTTCAAATTTTGAACATATATTTATCCTGATAACAAACTTCCCTGGCTAGTTTCAAGAGTTCATTGGATAAGAAAGAATAAGGGTAGGGGAACAAAAGCCTAATCCTCCCCCTCCCCTTCTCTTTAATTTAGTTTAGTCAGTTTTTCATGCAAAAGTATCAGATTTTTTAAAAATTTAGGTATAAGATCATTTTAATAAGGCACCTCCATGATTAGTTGAGGGTGTTCATTTTTTACGTATAAAGAATGGAGGAATGAGGGATAACCCCCTTAATTTATTTAAATAGGTTTTTCAAGGAGAATTTACCGATTTGTTTCAAATTTTGGACAGAGGTTCCTTCTGATAAGTCGTTTACCTGATTAATTCTTGTCATAGAACTATTTCAGGAATCGAGAAAACTGAGCGCAACAGTGCCACCTATTGGGAAATTAACATGAAAACGTAAACAGAATTAGTTGATATCACGGATTTACTGAATCCGGAAGTTTGATGAAAATCCGTAAATTAGTTATAGAAATAGTGTTGTTGCAAATCGATAAAAATGCATTTAGAAGCGCCATCTGTCGAACGATTTACATGAAAAAGTAATCAGCATCAATTAATATCAGGGACTATCTGAATATAAATTTTTATTCAATTCGGTTCATTAGTCCTTGAAATACAGCTATTTTGAAAATAGTGAAAAATGCAGCATAACATAGCCATGTTGAGAGATTTACTTCAAAATAAAAACAACACCAACTCATGTCATGAACGAACTGAATCTGAAGTTTGATGGAAATTTTTATATTAGTTATTAAGATGAAGCTGATGCGTAAATCAAAAAATGCAAAACAGCAGCTCCACCTGATGAGCCATTTGCGCCAAAAACTAATCAGAATCAATTTAAGTCAGAGACTATCTGATGTAATTTTTTTTTAAATTTCGTTCATTAGTTCTTCAGATACAGCACCTACAAAAAGTATGTCAAAGATGGTCAGACAGAGTCTTTGCAATCTCTGACCCGTAAAACGTGTAAATGCGTCAAAAACCGGAATTTTCACGTATCAAACACTTATTGTAAAGACAGAAGAAAGTGAAATAAATAAAAGAATGAATTTTAAATTCACTTCGCTTATTTCAATAGATGTGTTTGAGCTGAGCGGATTCGTTTGACATATTTATAATTTGAACTTAAACTTGATTAATTTTTGTGAAATTAAATTTGAGTTCCAAATAATTCCTTTTTTTGTGAGCGTGCCACACAGTGGTTGGTCTAGGATAAACTAGATTGGACTAGGCTAAACTAGAAGACTGGCGCCGAAGCGGTTTTTGGGATCAATAAAAACACGCAAAATGCAATTGGCCTAGGATAAACTAGATCGTCCTAGGAAAATCTAGTTCAGACCAATAAATACCAGGCTAAACTAGTTTTTCTAATGACCGTTCGGCCAAGCTAGTTTGGCCTAGGAAAATCTAGTATATCCGATGGGCGTTCGGATAAACTAGTTTGGCCTAGGAAAAACTAGTTTATCCGATGGGCTTTAGGATAGACTAGTTTGGCCTAAAATCGGGTTTGGCCTGTAACATATATACAGGGTGTCCCAAAAGGTCGTTTACAAACTTAACATGCTGGTCTGTCATATCATGATGAATAATATGAAATAGGAAACTAAGGGTCCCAAACGTATTCCAAAGGAGATATGCGCCATTAAAGTTTAGGGTCCAAAAATTCAAATGATTATAAAAAACAGAAAAATTGGTCGATTCGTTTGCGGTTTTCACTAAAACTATTCTTTATGTCAGTATTTTCTTGAAAATAAATTATTAAGATAAATTTCAAAAATGTCGATAGAGAGCGCTTTAGACTTTGGAGTAACGATAAACTAGTTTTTACCATTATTTTTTGCATCTCATTAAATTTTTTTAGAAGCTTAGACATAAACTTAAATTTTGAGCTCAAAATCTAAATCGTTGGAAGTGACTAAGTAGCGCAAACTGAATTGCGAGGGGAGATTCAAATTTCAAATGATCATAAAAAACAGAAAAATTGGTCAATTGATTTGCGATTTTCACTAAAATTATTCTTTATGTCAGTATTATCTTGCAAATAATTTATAAAGATAAAATTCAAAAAATGCCGATAGAGGGCGCTATGTACAACTATTGTTTTCCGTTATTTTTTGCATCTCATAAATTTTTTTTAGAAGCTTAGACATAAACTTAAATTTTGAGATGAAAATCTGAATCGTTGGGAGTGGTACAATAGCGCAAACTGAACTGTGTTCAATGGGGGTGGGGAGGTTCAAATTTCAAATGATTATAAAAAACGGAAAAATTGGTCGGTTTCCGTTAAAAGTATTCTGGATATCAATATTTCCTTGAAAAAAATTTTTAAAGATAAATTTTAAAAAATCCGTTAGAGGGCGCCTTAAACTTTAGAATAACCAACAATTATTTTTAACCGTTTTTTTTTTAATCTAATGAAATGCTTACAAAAGTTTAGAATTAAATTTTATGCTCAAAATCTAAATCGATAGGAGGGGTTAAGGAGCGCAAACTGAACTGTGTTCAGGAGTTGAAATGTTACCTTCCCCACCCCTCGAACACAGCTCAATTTTTGGCCGTTTCATTACTCACTACGATGCAGATTTTGAGCACAAAATTTTAGTTTGAACTTTTACAAGCATTTTATTAGATACAAAAAATAACGGTTAAAAATAGTTGTTGGTTACTATAAAGTTTAAGGCGCCCTCTAACGGAATTTTTTGAAAGATATCTGTAAAAAAATTTTTCAAGAAAATATCGATATAAAGAATAGTTTTAGCGAAAACCGACCAATTTTTCCGTTTTTTATAATCATTTGAAATTTGAACCTCCCCACCCCCATTGAACACAGTTCAGTTTGCGCTACTTAACCACTCCCAACTATTCAGATTTTTATCTCAAAATTTAAGTTTATGTCTAAGCTTCTAAAAAAATTATCAGATGCAAGAAATAACGGAAAAAATAGTTGTACGTTACTCCAAAGTCTAAAGCGCCCTCTATCGGCATTTTTTGAATTTTATCTTTATAAATTATTTTCAAGATAATACTGACATAAAGAATAATTTTAATGAAAATCGCAAATCAATTGACCAAATTTTTCGTTTTTTACAATCATTTGAAATTTGAACCTCCCCCCGCAATTCAGTTTGCGCTACTTAACCACTTCCAACGATTTAGATTTTGAGCTCAAAATTTAAGTTCATGTCTAAGTTTCTAAAAAAGTTTAATGAGATGCAAAAAATAATGGTAAAAACTAGTTTATCGTTACTCCAAAGTCTAAAGCGCCCTCTATCGACATTTTTTGAGATTTATCTTTGTAATTTATTTTCAAGAAAATACTGACATAAAGAATAGTTTTAGTGAAAACCGCAAACGAATCGACCAATTTTTCTGTTTTTTATAATCATTTGAATTTTTGGACCCTAAACTTTAATGGCGCCTATCTCCTTTGGAAGACGTTTGGGACCCGTAGTTTCCTATTTAATAGTGTTCATCATGATATGACAGACCAGCATGTTAAGTTTGTAAACGACCTTTTGGGACACTCTGTATATATGTAAGAAAATACAAAAAATCAGACCTATTTATTACTTTTTTAATAAATCGTCCCTCAATGTGGATACGGGCCCCATGACTAATAATCACGGGTTTTACAGGGCAACAAGAAACCTAAGTTTATCGTATTAATTTAAGTAAAACACATGGCCTTTTTAACTGGTAACCCCCCTCGGGAGATGAGAAATTTCTATACATCTACGCACTTGCTCTCCAGAACTCATGATGTAAAGACTTGCGAATAGATTTTGCTGTGTTTTAAATAAATCGTAATTAAAACTCATCCCCTTGAAGTCTGTCGTTTCATGAAAATGCGACAGTTCTTCAGAGTCGGCAGTATGATACCTAGTGCGGGAAAATAATCTACGAAATATGAACATCATTAAAAATACCGGACCCACAAAGGAAAGCAAAGACAGTGGTCATTCTGACTCGAAACATCGAAAGAGGCCCTGAAAAGGAGCTAATGTCTCGTCATGAGTTATCATCCAGTAAACGTATTCCATATTGGAATACTTAAATGCTATTTTCTACCATTCGGTCGGGCTTTGCCGCATCCTAAGATCTTTGTCCTGGACACTGGATTTCTTCTTGAGCGGAACTTCAACTATCTCCCTCCTCCCATCTGTCGTGCCATGAATCAGGCCAGTGCTCCGCAAGTTTGTTTGTGATTTATTTTTGTTTGTGTTCATCTGGTTTCATCGAAGTGTGGTGCCGTATGTGTTTATTCTTCGATGGTGATAATGAGTAACCGAATTCAACAGTCGTGTTTTCTTCGTAGTGTGTTATCAATAATCTTCAAAAAGTGCTCCTGTAATTGCTTCATTTTTTATCGAAAAGAAAAGAAAGAAAACGCATAGTTTTTCATGTGCGCACACTAAAATTGCTTTTTTTTAATTTTGGCTGAGTGTATGTGTATACCCTGGGGTTGTTATTTATATATGATATTATTATTCTTATTGTTTTTATGATGTTTATTAATATAAGTAATTAAAGGTAAGTGCTATTTATAGTGATATTGTGTTTAGTTTTATTATTTCTACAAACCATGGTTTTAAGTGTAATTATATTTTAAATTGAAAGAAAAAATGGATATCCATATTTACGTCTAATTATTTTATATAATTAATTCTTTTTATTTATTTCATTTCACAATTCTATGCAGATGCTTGTATTATGTTGATATTATTATTATTTTTTTAAGGTCGTTTAGAATTTGTTTATATTTAGATTTTAGGAAGCTGTCATAAAATTAATTAAAAATGGAAGCTATTAAAAAACAAAAAACTATTCTTAAGGGAAAAATCACTCGCATAAAAAATATTATAAATCCCAAAATTGATAATGAAACTGTAACTCTTGAAGAGTTAGATTTATATGTTAAACAGGTTCAGGATATTGAAACCGAATTAAATAAACTCCATGAAAATGCCATTCTTCAGAGCGATGCATCGGAAACTGATCCTATAATTGATGAATATAATGAGATTGCACTTAAATTAGACAATTTAAACATAGCAATAAATACATCACGTAATAAGTTAACTAAAAGTTTAAATATTCACAAGGGTGGTTCAGAAAGTCTAAATAAAATTACAGGTAATGTTTGTGTAAAAACTGTTAATCTTCCAAAATTTGAATTGAAACCTTTTCACGGAGAAGCTGATCAATGGCTTTCTTTTAAAGAGATTTTTCTTACAACTATAGATCAAAATTTGGAGTTGGGGGGCGTCTCAAAATTGCAATACCTACTGGCTAGTGTAAAGGGTCCTGCTCATAAATTAATTTCTGGATTTCCTCTCTCGGATCCAATTATAAAAATGCATGGGACATTCTCTGCGCTCGCTATGATAAAACTAGGGATTTAGCGATAGCACAAATAAGTAAGTTATACAATTTAAAAAACATGAAAAATTGCCCCTCTTCCTCTAAAGCTATTTTTGACATAATAGATACTTGTAATGAGTCACTTCGAATTCTAGAGTCTTTGAATTTGACTCAAAATGCTTTGGTGGATAACATGATAATTTATACTATAATTCAAAAACTAAATGATAATCTAAAAGAACGATGGGAGCTCTCTCTTACTCATAATGATATGCCTAGTCTCACGGAATTTTTAAAATTTTTAGAGACTCATGCCAAAAGTATGCTAGCGTTGGAGAATCCAACTAAAATAGAGATAAGAAATGTAAATTATTTCCGAGATTCTTCCGATAGATATAAATTCCCCAAAAGTCAAGAAAATACTAAATGCGGGGTTTGCCTCGAGTCGCATGCCACCCATGCCTGCAGAAAATTAACGAATATGTCCATAGATAACCGTTGGAGAACTGTCCAACTAAACAAACTATGTATCAATTGTCTGCGAGGTGGCCACTTTTCAAATAAATGTCCCTCCAAGATGAACTGTAAAAATTGCCATCGAAGACATCATACTTTACTCCATAAATATGATGTTCAGGGCAATGCAGGGAGAACAATGAATCCCGATTTGGCAACCCATAGTAATCAGTGTCAATCACAAAATGTCCATTATTCCCCTGATCAAGGAATACCCCATAATGTTTTATGACGGTTTATAGTCCCGGGGTACATCAGATATAGGAATTACGATAATCATACGTATCCAAAAACTTGTCATGAGGTTCAAATACCATTTTTATTGGATAGCGGAAGTACCCTTTCCCTTATTCCAGAAAACTTAGTTGCAGCTTTGGATATGACGTCTATTCAAAGCTGTCATCCTCTTAATGTTAATCAAACCCAAGGACAAGTTCAGATTTCTGAAAAACTTCACGTACCCCTCAAAATAAGAAATATCAGGCAAAATAGCACCTTATACCTAGTTAGGTCATTCTTGCCATATGCGATACTGGGAACTCCAGAATTACAAAAATTCCATATATCGATGGACTTTTACTCGAATATTCTGACTCAGGATGGAGTCATTCTTAAGTATGATCAAAACATTTCCAATCAAATTTCTCAGGGAAACTCATTCAATCATACATTAACTTTAACGAGTAATATGAATTGCAAGAAGCCGCTTCGTTCTCCTTCCAAATCAAATCAAGAAATTTTGTCGCAACAAGGACAATGTTATCTTGATACTCTAATTCTCTCGGATTATGATGACAAAAGTTTTAGTCATTGTACTACTGAAGAGAACTCACAGTTGGAAGGGCTTCTAAGCGACTTCAAGGATATTTTTGCGCGCAATAGATATGACGTAGGTAGAGTCAGATGGGAACCTCAGCGGGTAACTCTCACCTCGGAACTTCCTATCTCGCTTCGACCTTACCGTGCATCTCCTAGGGACAATGAAGAAATTCAAAAACAAATACAAGAATTACTGGAAGCTAAACTTATTAAAGAGTCCTGCAGTCCTTATTCCTCTCCCGTCACTCTGGCATATAAAAAAGGAGAAGGTAAAACGCGTCTCTGTATTGATTACAGAAAAATCAATGCCATTTGTAAGACTGACTCGGAACCATTGCCCCGTATAGATTGGCTTTTGGACAGACTTGTCAATGCCAAATATTTTTCCACGCTAGATTTAGCCTCTGGCTACTGGCATATACCACTTCATCCTTCAGACACAGAGAAGTTGGCCTTTGCAACCAATCAAGGTCTTTATGAGTGGTTGGTTCTTCCTTTTGGCTATAAAAATGCCCCATCTCAGTTTGCAAGAGCTCTTCGAAGAATCCTAGATAAACATAAAGTTAATTTTGCTACCAATTATTTTGATGATTTTATAATTTATTCCGATTCCTATGCCGAGCATATGGATCACCTTAAAACTATATTTAACATTTGCCGTCAAGAAAATCTAAAATTAAAATTTTCCAAATGTAACTTTGCTAAATCTCAAATTGACTTCCTCGGTTATGAAATTAGTAACGGACAAATAAAACCAGACAATGCTAACACCGAAACTATTAAAAAATTAATCCCTCCAAAAAACGTTAAAGAATTGCAAAGGTTCCTTGGTTCTGTAAACGTATACCACAAATTCATAGACAAGTACGCTAAAATTAGAGCCCCTCTAAATAAATTGTTAAAGAAAGATGCTCCTTGGGAATGGTCAGATGTCTGTCAACAATCATTTGAATTGCTTAAAAACGCATTAATTTCTAGGCCTATTTTAAAATTATTCAATCCTAACCTCCCATGCCATGTCTATACTGATGCCTCAAAGGAAGCCGTAGGTGCTGTCTTAAAACAAATGGATGAAAAAGGGAACTTGCATCCCATTGCGTTCCACTCGAGACAATTAAGGCCCTACGAGCAAAATTACGCTATCACAGAACTGGAATGTCTAGCAATAATCGATGCCCTTGACAAATTCCATTATTACCTTCACGGAAAACCTTTTACAATACATACTGACCATGCCTCCTTAGTATGGCTTAAGAAGGTGAAGCATTTAACAGGTAGGTTATTCAGATGGTCACTAAAATTAAGTATGTATGATTATACTGTAAAATATAACAAAGGATCCACCAATTTTGAAGCAGACATGCTTTCAAGAAATCCCACTTTTTCTGGAAATCCCCATATTCATTTATTAACGTCAGATGAAATTAAAGAACACCAACAATTAGATAATATAACAGGGCCTAAATTTCAAAAAGTTAATGACATTGTAATAATTCGCAAAAAGGGTTTTCAAAAAATTGTAGTACCATTCTCCTTGAGAGAGAAATTACTAATAAATACCCATACAGAATTTGGCCATCCCGGAATCCAAAAAATGTTAAATTTAATTTCCCCACAACACTATTGGAGCAGCATGACCCACGATATTACACAATTTGTCAAGCATTGTGAGGTCTGCCAACTGAACAAAAAATCACATCAACCTAAATTTGGTCTTCTGGAGGCATTACCACCTGCAGAACTACCTTTCGATATAATATCATTAGATTCAGTAGGAGGTTTTAACTACTATAATTCATCAAAAAGGTATATGCACATAGCTATTGATCACGCTACTCGTTATATTTGGGGTTTTGCCTCTAAAAATGTTACAACTGAAGTCTACATTAATATTCTAAAACAGATTTTTAATATTCAACTTCCCAAGAAAATTTTAACGGATAGAAATCCTGCGTTTACAGCGTCTAAACTTCGTAAATGGGTACATAAACAGAATGTAAAAAAATTACTTACTTCTTCTCATAGACCACAGTGTAATGGGAAAAATGAGCGTGTGAATCAGTCAATTTGCACCCGACTAAGACTTAAAGTAAATTCTACCCCTTCAAACGTCCCATGGCCCAAAATTCTGCAGGAAGTAATTAATGAGTACAATAACACACCTCATTCGGTAACCAAGTACCCTCCTGCATACTTAATGTTCGGCCAATTACCTTATCCATCTGTATTAGGCAATGAAAATTATTATCCCCCTGTAGAGGAAGCCAGAAAAGAGGCTTTCCAAAGAACGTGAACATCAATTGAAAAATAAAGTCAGGTATGATTTAAAGTTTGTGGAAGCGCCTTTTAAACCTGGTGACCTTGTCATAGTGGAAAAATTTCACTATCCGAATACTCGGAAGTTAAGTCCGCCTTTTTCTGGTCCATATCAATTTATGGAAAAATTATCCAATTTAAGTTTCAAAATAAATAAGCCTAACTGGCTTACAAAAAAGGATTATGAAGTAATACACACTTCCAAACTAAGATACTTTTTTCCTAGTAATCAATTTAAACTCCTTACACCAACAAACTGAAATAGTTGGTATCATATGAACTGATATTATATTATATCAGATCTCGGTTTGCATTATTATGAATATTTGGAATTTTAATTACCTTTTTGATTTATTATGAATATTTGAAATTCAAATTATTTTTGCATTATTGTGAACATTGTGTTATGTGTAAAAGTACTATTTCTTTAACTATGTCCGGACAGTTCCATACAAATTTGAAAATGTAAATAACATTGGACTTTTCAGAATCCATCTACAACATATTTCTTATTTTGATTATCTTAGTCTATGTATAATATTTACTGAGTGTTTTGCATTTATTAATACAATTGTTTTTATCATGTTCAATGACGTATAGTGGTACATTTTATAACAGTGTTGTTTTTAGATATGATATTTGTACATTTTTTATTATTGTTATACTATTATTTGTTAAGTATACGAAAGAAATAACTCATCTTCCATTAGCTAACTTAATGTAAAAATTGTTTACCCTTTTCAGGTGAGTATCATGGATGGAAGCCGGCCCATCCCCGGAGACTTGTCTGGAAGGGGGGGAAATTGTAAGAAAATACAAAAAATCAGACCTATTTATTACTTTTTTAATAAATCGTCCCTCAATGTGGATACGTGCCCCATGACTAATAATCACGGGTTTTACAGGGCAACAAGAAACCTAAGTTTATCGTATTAATTTAAGTAAAACACATGGCCTTTTTAACTGGTAACCCCCCTCGGGAGATGAGAAATTTCTATACATCTACGCACTTGCTCTCCAGAACTCATGATGTAAAGACTTGCGAATAGATTTTGCTGTGTTTTAAATAAATCGTAATTAAAACTCATCCCCTTGAAGTCTGTCGTTTCATGAAAATGCGACATATATATATATATATATATACATTGAAGTTTATCTAGTAGCTGGAGGACCTAAAAGCTTGTTGGGAAAAAGAGCTAGTTAATTGGACCATTTTTAAGTGAGCTATAATAAGGGCCTATAAGGAAACAACTGATAGTTAAAAAAAGTTAACATTTTACATGCCCAAACCAAAAAAAGTTAACATTTTCCAAAAATTTCGACATTTTCCATGCTCTAACATAGAAAATGTTAAAATTCCTTAGTGCTTAATACTTCAGATCTACAATTAGTCAAAATTAAGCATAGGATATGAATTTTTCGTTAGAATAATATTTTAAAGAAATGCATAAAAAATTGAGTAAATGCTAAAAAAAAATTCCTATTACAACAATAAAAATATCAGAGTGTACGTCTTTTAAGAAGAGACGAAAACTCAACTTCAAAATTATTCACTGAGAAGGTGAGAAATGAGGGGGTGAAATATATATGGTGAACAAAAAATTCAAGGGCCCTGACCCGGGGCCTGTGGAACCATAGGGTGCAAATGGTCTTAAATGGTATGTAAGAACTTGTTCCAAAAATGTAGATTGGATTAAGAGGGGGCAATTTAATAACAATTTTTCATGCAAAAACTTCAAGGGGCCCTGTACCGGGCCTCAAAAGGCAAGGAATTTATTTCGCATGTAGTTAGATAGAAAATATGCATGTATTAGATAGGCGAAAGTTGGATAAAACCGGGTATGTGGATAAAACAGGGAACCTGGCTTTATGGCTTTATTTTTGGAGGTTTCTAGTCGAAACCTAGAAAGTAACTTCTAATCAAGCGGCATGCAAGATCCCAGTAAGCAGAAGTTGTGTAAACTGACTCATTTCGCAGTGATGATTTTTTTGAAGTTTCGCATGAAAAAGTTAAAAATTTGACATCTTCAATGTCACGTTGCCAACTCTAAATACCTAAAGATTTAATTTAGTTGAGAATAACGTATGATAGCCTATTAACTACTTGTTATTTTAACGTTTTGTATTAGTGTCGATGAGTTGCCTGAAAAATGCTAGAGTCACATTTCGTCAAAATGCCGTGGTCGGACAAAACCGGGATGCAGGTGGTCGGACATAACTGGAAAGTTCCCGATTTCGGACAGCTCATTTATTTGCATAATTGAAATAGAATTAACTTGTTTAAAATGCAAAAATTATTATTTAAATTAAGTTGTTATATGGAAAACTGTTTTTAGTCTTTTATATTCCAAATTAAGTTGAAAATAAATATAGAAAATCATCGATTTTCATCAACTGAGAGGCCCATGGAAATGGAAAATAATCCTTTGGCTGCATCTCAAAAAATGTTTGAACAAAAACAAAATCCTGATATCGACCTATCAGTAGTAAACTATTAGCCTCAGTCTGCGAGAAAGAAGGGGTCTATAGGAAAGCAGCCAACGCAGACTTCGAAGGCTCCAGTTCCTGTAGAAGGCGAAGATGTGGATTTTCTGGCTGCTGTACAATAGGGTGGGCCGAAAAAAACTTTTTTTCGATTTTCGATTATGGCGGGTGCGGAAAAGTGGCCACTGGTGGCACTCAGTTCATACAAAAAATTTGAAATTTTTTGGACATTTCCTTACCCTGCCGCAAACGGCTTGAAGTTTTGCAAAAATGTTCATTTTTGAACTTTTTTCGAAAAAAATTAAAAAATGTTAAATTAATTTTATTTTGGTTGTATTTACTTGAAAAGGCATATTTAATGTACCAAATGTTTAAATAAGATCTGATCATGCATTATTTAATATCTATGTGTATTATAACTTAGGTTATTTTTATAGCTTTTTCGCGTATAATAGGCAAAAGTTGTATTTGTTTGAATCGATCGTTAGTTTCTGTATTATTTATGTCCCTTGGTCTTCTTTATAAATTTTCTATGTATCAAACATCATATATTTGGGCAAGGGACAGCAGTATACTTCAAAAACAAATCTGGAAGGTGACAAAGTGGTGAAGCAGGGCTCTAAGCGAGTGCAATGACTCGTCTAATACTCAGGGAGTGAAGGACGAAATAGTTGAGAGCCAAAATGCGATAAAGGATTCTTATTATTTATCCTTGCTAAGTTACCTGCGGCATTTGTTCAGTGTTTACGTGAAACCCTTTTGTGGTGATATACAGTGCTTTTTGGGTCGTTTAATGTGCCATTATAGTGTTTTGTGCGTTTTATTACAACGAGCTTAGAAATGGCTAGTATAAATGGCCATGACAATGCAAAGGCACGCGATAGCGTGAAAAGTAACTCTTTGGGGGCATCATGCATATTGAAAGAATTGCAATTGCCAATTTATGCTGATAATCATGCGCCACTATTGCTGGTTGCTTCACCATGTAGAAGTTGTGACAGCAGAGGATACGAATCTCGTCATCGATAAAAACAAAGTCAGAAGAGAGAAATAGAAACTTGGAAAGAAGATACAGGCAGAAGAAGTTATTGAAAGAAGGAAAATTAAAGGCATATTTTTTGATGGTAGAAAGGATAAAAGTATATTCAGAGGAAGAAAAATAACAAGCGGCACCGTCGAGAGAAAGGCGAGGAACACATCACCGTGTTGTTTGAACCTGGTTAGAAATACTTGTGTCACTTGATACCTCGTTCCGGTCACGGAAAAGAAACAGCAAAATCATTATACAATCTTCCAAGTCAGCACTAGTTAGAATTTTCTGAACTGACGAGGTATCAAGGTAACGGAACGAGGTATCAAATGACACAAGTATTCCTAACCAGGTTCAAACAACACGGTGATGTGTTCCTCGCCTTTCTCTCGACGGTGCCGCTTATTTTTCTTCTGAATATACTTTTATCCTTTCAACCATCAAAAAATATGCTTATAATTTTCCTTCTTTCAATAACTTCTTCTGCCTGTATCTTCATTCCAAGTTTCTATTTCTCTCTTCTGACTTTGTTTTTATCGATGACCAGATTCGTATCCTCTGCTGTCACAACTTCTACATGGTGAAGCAACCAGTAATAGTGGCGCATGATTATCAGCATAGATTGGCAATTGCAATTCTTTCAATATGCATGATGCCCCCAAAGAGTTACTTTTCACGCTATCGCGTGTCTTTGCATTGTCATGGCCCTTTATACTAGCCATTTCTAAGCTCGTTGTAATAAAACGCACAAAACACTATAATGGCACATTAAACGACCCAAAAAGCACTGCATATCACCACAAAAGGGTTCACGTAAACACTGAACAAATGCCGCAGGTAACTTAGCAAGGATAAATAATAAGAATCCTTTATCGCATTTTGGCTCTCAACTATTTCGTCCTTCACTGCTTCACCACTTTTTCACCTTCCAGATTTGTTTTTGAAGTATACTGCTGTCTTTTCCCTGAATATATGATGTTTGATACATAGAAAATATATAAAGAAGACCAAGGGACATAAATAATACAGAAACTTACGATCGATTCAAACAAATACAACTTTTGCCTATTATACGCGAAAAAGCTATAAAAATAACCTAAGTTATAATACACATAGATATTAAATAATGCATGATCAGATCTTATTTAAACATTTGGTACATTAAATATGCCTTTTCAAGTAAATACAACCAAAATAAAATTAATTTAACATTTTTTAACTTTTTTCGAAAAAAGTTCAAAAATGAACATTTTTGCAAAACTTCAAGCCGTTTGCGGCAGGGTAAGGAAATGTCCAAAAAATCTCAAATTTTTTGTATGAACTGAGTGCCACCAGTGGCCACTTTTCCGCACCCGCCATAATCGAAAATCGAAAAAAAGTTTTTTTCGGCCCACCCTACTGTACAACCATCTATGTCTTCATAAGGCCTGAGCAAAGATACCAGGCGTCCTTTTTCTGTCGCACCACAGGATATAAAGCCTATTATAGTACAAACGGACCCTAGGACCATCGAGATTTCCGACAAGTGGCGAGGGAAAACAGCTATTCTTACTTCAATCCCCTATAAATTTGAACTCGAACGAGAAGAAAAAGAAAGGTTGAAATAGAAATACAAGAAGAACTTAGGCCATGAAGAAAAACTTTTCAAGATGACAGAAAAAATTCTAAAAAAACTGAATTAAAAAAAGTGGCTAAAACAACAACAACAAAAAAAAACTTGACGTCAAACAAGGAGAACGATGAAAGTGAAAAATGCATCCTTTGCAACGGCTTACATAAACAAACTAAACCTAAGGAGAGTTGAATACCATGATTCACTGCAAAGAGTGGTCACATGAAGCGTGCAGCAATGCAGATGAACAAGATCAAATTTTTATTTGTGACTTTTGTGCCTAACATTTTTAACTCTTAAAAACGTAGAATTTAACGTTTTTCATCAATTTCATCACAGAACGTAGATTTAATATAGATTCACATTCTAGAAAGTATAGTATGACAATTTCTGCAAATTGCAAGCAATTCGGGTCATTTTTTAAAAAGTTGCACCAAGGGCCCAAAGAACGCGATTAATATTTAAAATTGGTGATCTGAGGATTTCTTTTTTTTTTTTTTTTTTTTTTTTTTTTTTTTTTTTTTTTTTGTTTATGTTATAACTGAAGGACCAAAAAAGTTGTCAGAAAAAAGAAAGAAAGGGCTAGTGAATCGGATTATTTTTAAAAGACCTATAATAAGGAGCCCAATGAGGCCAACTGACAGTTAAAAAGTGGGTCCTAACATGAAAACTTGCTAAAACGACTTAGTACTTAGTACTTTAGATCTGCAATAATTCAAAATTAAGCATAGGGCACAAAATATTCATTAGAATAATATTTTAAAGAAAAGCATAAACTGATTGGGTAAATGTTTAAAAAAAAAGAATATTGCCCAGTTATACTGATGGCATTGAGCTCACAGGCTACGCATACTGATTGTACATTACAGCCTTATATTTTCAAGGGTTAATTCCATTGGAAAAAAAATTAAGAAAGGGAAACAGCTCTCTCCTTTCCTCTTTTTTATACTTAATCATTAAACCTCCTAAACTATCAAGAACATGCTTTATCATACAAAAAATCTATATCCAAAATTCAGAGCAAATCGGATAATTCTTAATAAAAACCCATTTAACATTTATATAATTTAAGAGGAGCTATCCCCCTCTTTTATACTTAACCATTAAACTCCCAAAACTATTCAGAGATTTGAACGAAATCTGACAATTTTGCTTGAAAAACCCTTTTATAACAATTAAGGGGAGGAGCATTAGAACCCCCGTTCCCCCTGTTTATACTTATTCAATGAACACCTAATATTAGTCACGAAATTGTCTCATCAAAATGATCCTATATCTAAATTTTTGAACGAAAACTGTTAATTCTGCATGAAAAACCCATTAAATCAATAAAGGAGAGGGGCATGTGCCCCCCGTTCCGCTTCTTATGCATTTCGAATGAACACCAAAAACTAATCAGGGAAGCGACTTATCAGGATATACCTATATACAAAATTTCAAGTGGATCCGATAATTTTATCCTGAGTTATCGCGTTACGCAAGAACGTACGAACGTACGAACGTACATACAGAACGGGCGGGCACATAAACTCTCAGGCTATGATAGCCTGTGAGCTAAAAAGGGCCCTTGGGCCACAATAAATCTATTAGGCTATTGGTCCTGGAAAAAAAAAGACTCAACTTTCAAATTTTGCACTGAGAAGATGCCGATCATAGGGAGTAAAATAAGTTTTTCTCACTCATTGTTCAGAGGTCCTTGGGCTGGGCCCTATGATTCCCAATGGGGCCACAATGCCTTAAATAGAATGTCAAAACTTGAAAATATCTAAATTGATAAAAATCCTAAAAATGAAGATCGGATTAAAAGAAAGCAATCTATATTAATAAAAGAACAAAGCGCTCTGTCTGTGTGTGTGTGTCTGCGATGGCTAGCAAAATCTGCAACACGTACAAAGCTCTATTTTTTTTTCAGAGTAATCCAGTGTCTGTCCTGATGCACCTGAGATTCAAAATTTCTAAATTCTAATTATTAACCGAGTAATTAATTAAAATCTAGCACTCACTCGCATTAAAAATTTGACTTTTTTCTACTTTTGTCCCTTCGTTTTTATACGGTTGGTTGTTTAAAACATTCGTATTAAAAAAGCTGAGACAGAATTAATGAAACCAATTTTAGTCTAACATTTCAAAAGTGACTGTTTTTTCCCGAAAACCTTTAAAATCCATAGACCGGCAAACTGTCCATTGAAGTGAAGATTTTTAATCACAGCTGTTGTTCGTTAGATTGTTGGCACTTCGTATATTAGGATGTATGTGCGGTTAGCTGTGTTGCATAATATATATATACGATGCTTTTCAAGGAGTTTTTTTTTAATCATTGATTAAATTTAAATGCATTTTATTGAATTTAAAATTTTATTACGGCTTTGTTTTTAAAACGAAAATAAAATTACTGTTTAGCGTTATTGTTCGTATTGGCAGACGATATACACCATAATAAATTATGAAATAACAAAATGAATTAAATGCCAAAAATCATGGAGGAATGAGATAGGTGGAGGTAAAGAAAGCCTTAAAAAAGGTTTGCAATATGAAACCATTTATCGCTCAAATTTTAATGTCGCAAACAAAAGAAAGTTGAAGGGATTTTGTATTAATAAGACGAAAGAAATGAATTACAGCTGAAGCACATTTTAAGAAGAAATGGCAAATTTTTAAAATGGTCTTTGTTCTATTATCTACACTAATAAAAGAACAAAACGCTCTGTCTCTGTGTGTGTGTGTGTCTGCGATGGCTAGCAAAATCTACAGCACGTACGAAGCTCAAAATTTTTTTGATACTAGCACCAAATCTCTCCTGATGCACCTGAGCTTCAGAATTTCGAAATTCCAATTATTAACTGAGTAATTAATTAAAATCGAGAGGTCACTCTTATAAAAAATCATCTTTTTCCCATTTTATTCTCTTTCGTTTGTTTACGGTTGGTTGGTTGTGTAAAACTTTTCGCAGACGTAATAAGAAAGCTGAGACAGAATTAAAGAAACCCATGGAGGAATGAGATAAGTAGAGATTAAGTAAGCCTCAAAAAAGGTTTGCAATATGAAACCATTTATAGCTCAAATTTTAATGTGCCAGATAAAAGGACGTGGAAGGGATTTTGTATTATAAGGCGAATTGAAAGAAATGAATTACAATTGAAGCATATTTTAAAAGAAAATGCCAAAATTTTAAAATTATTAATCTAAAATGGTCTTTTTTCTATTATTATTTATTAAAATAAATGCTCGTTTTTAAAATGAAGGAAATTGGAAAATTAGCAATAATTAAATATCAAATTAAAATTAAATAAGATATTGAAAACATTTGATACGAACTAAAAATTGTATAACTAAACGTTTCCTTCATTAATGTAATTTTAAATACTTTATAACGTAGATAAAAAATGTTTATGACTTAATAATTGCATGTAAATAAATATTCAAAATATAATGATGAAAACATTCTTTAAAAATCATGTATGAAAACTTAAGTAATAGATATTAATCTAAAATATAGATTCCTGACTGCAGAGATCTTTATGTATTAACAAAAGAATTTTATATTTTCAAGCAAAACGTTAAAATAACTCTCTATATTGATATTTAAAACACACATGATAAAATAATTAATAATTTTTTACCGGTGAAGCGATAGATTAGATCTTTTTAAGAAACAATAGCAAAAAAATACGGGTTTAAACCTGTTTCAATTAATAGGCGTGTCAAATCACGTGCTTTTGTTGGTACTTAATTGGACTTAATGTAGGGTTACTTTTTTAGCAACTCCAGAGATAATACGTCCACTCTATTAATTTCTTTTTTCTCTATGAAGGAAGCTAATTTGAGATTTTGACATTTCAAAAGTGACTGGTTTTTTTCTCCCAAAGACCTTTAAAATTCATAGACTGGCAAAATGTCAATTTAACTTAGGATTTTTGAATACAGCTGTTACGTCAGATCGTTGGTACTTCGTACATTAGAATCTATGCGTGGTTAGCTATGTTGCAGTAAATATATGTACATGTATATATGAGGCTTTTTTAGCAGACTTTTTAAATCATTGATCCAATTTGAATGCATTTTATTTAAGTTAATATTTTATTAAGACTTTGTTTTTAAAACAAAAATGAAATGGCTGTTTGACGTACAGTTGCTCGAATCGGCAGACGATTCATATACAGTAATAAATTACCAAATAGCAAAATAAATTATATATCAAAAATAGTCACTAAAAGAATAATAGCAAAACATAATTTTTAGGCGTATTAACACATAACCCGATCCCGACCAGAAAAAAAACAGACCATACTCCGATCCAAGCAAGAAAAAATTTCATGAGCATAAACCCGACCCGAACCTAAAAATTCCATTTGAAAAAAAAAAAAAACTATGGATTCGATATCTGACCCGAATCAAATCTGAATCCCACAAAAATATTCAAATGAAGCATGCCCCAATCCGATCAAGGAAAAATAATGTTTGTGTATATGCAACCCGACCCGAACCTAAAAAATTTCTTTGAAAGAACCCGAAAAAAGACCAGAACGAAACCTGAAATCTTTAAAAATATTCCAAAGAACTATAACCCGATAAGAGCAAGACAAAATAATTTCCGTGAACATAAACCTGACACGAACCTAAAAAATTCCATTTGAAAAAAGACCTGAAATTTTATGCAAACTACATCTGAATCCGATCAAAATATTCAAAAGAACCATAACCGGATTCGAATAAGAGAAAATAATTTCCGTGGACATGAACCCGATCCGAACCTAAAATTCTATTTGAAAAAAATACCTGAAATTTGAATCGAACCAAATATGAACCTGACAAAAATATTCCACAGAACCATACCCGGCTCTGAACAAGACAAAACATTTCCATGAACATGAACCTAATCCGAACCTAAAAAAATGAACTAAATCTGAATCTGACAAAAATATTCCAGGGAAGCATATCCTTATTCGAACAATGCAGAATAATATCCGTTGATCCACAACCCAACCTGAACCAAAAAATTCCATTAAAAAACCAAAATCTGAATTGAACGACATCTGAACCCGAAAAAAATATTCGAAAGACCCAAAACCGGATCCGAGCAAAACAAAATAATTTCCCTGGACATGAATCCGACCAGAACCTTAAAAATCAATTTGAAAAAATGCCTGAAACGGCGGCAATGCCTGAATGCGGGCAACGCCAGCCGGTTTAACTAGTTATTTATTAAAATAAATGTTCGCTTTTAAAATAAAATAAATCGGAAAATTAGCAATAATTAAATTTCAAGTTAAAATTACAGGGTGGTCATAAAAAAACTTTGCCGATATATGGAGCTCTAGCGGCCAGTCCGCTCAACCGATTGAGGTGAAATTTCAGATATAGCTATTCAGAGGTATGAGCTCGAGATTCTGTGAACGACAACAAAATGGCGCTCTCGGTTACGGTTATAGTTACAGAAACTCGAAAATTTCCAATGGCAACACCCATTTTTTTTCGTCGCAAAATGCTCAGCGCATGCGAAAACCCTAAAGAGCGTTGGGACCGTACGTGTATCGTAAGAAACGCACATGTTATGCACGCACAAAAAACTGTTCTGCGAATCCTCCTTCCCATAGAAAAAACTCGATTGGGGCGCAAGGAGGGAATTTGCATATGACACAGAGTCAGTACACTAATCTCTGATTACAATACAGATCGGATAAACTAAAACTTTTATTTTGATTACACATTTTCCACATGGGTGCCATCACGTGTAATTGCCTGTGGTTTTGTTGGTATTCAATTGGACTTAATGTAGGGTTACATTTTTATCATCATCCCCAAACATAATACTTCTGCACTCTATTAATTTCTTTTTACTCTATGATCAGAAATAATCCCTATAAGAATAGAAGCAAAATTGGTTACAACCATAATGTTTAGGCTTATTAACACCTAACCCAATCTCAACCCGAAAAGAAAAAAAATAAGAAAAAAGAAATAAAACAGACCCTACTCCAATCCGAGGAAGACAAAAATTTCATGAGCATAAACGTGACCAGAATCTGAAAATTCCATTTGAAAAAACTATGGATTCGATATTTGACCCGAACCAAACCTGGATCCTACAAAAATGTTCAAATGAAGCAAAACCTGATCCGAACAAGAAAAAATAATTTTCGTGGACGCGCAACCTGACCTGAAACTAAAAAAATTCTTAAAAAAACCCGAAATATGACCCGAACGAAATTTTAAACCGATAAAAATATTCCAAAGAACAATAACCCGATCCGAGCCAAATAATAATAATAATAATAATAATAATAATAATAATAATAATAATAATAATAATTTCCGTCAGCTTAAACCCGGCTCGAACCTAAAAAATTCCATTTGAAAAAACTTTAAATTTGATCCAAACCACCTGAATCCGACCAAAATATTAAGAGAACTATAACCAGATCCGAATAAGACAAAAAAAATTTAGTGGACATGAACCCGATCCAAACCTAAAAATTCCATTTGAAATAATACCTGAAATTAGAGTCGAAGCAAATCTGAACCTGACAAAAATATTCCAAAGAACCGTAACCGAATCCGAACAAGACAAAAAATTTCCATGGGCATGAACTCAATCCGAACCTAAAAAATTCTTTGAAAAAATCTCGAAATCGCAACTGAACAGAATCTGAACCTGACAAATATATTTAAGTTAAGCATCTCTTTATTCGGACAAAGCGGAATAATTTTCGTGGACACGCAACCTAAAAATTCCATTTGAAAAAAAAAAAAAACCCTAAGTCTGAATTGAACCAAATCTGAACCCGACAGAAATTTTCCAAAGAACCATAACCGAATTCGAGCAAGGCAAAATAATTTCCATAGTCATGAATTCGATCCGACCTTTCAAAATCAATTTGAAAAAATACCTGAAACTTAATCGAACCAAATCTGAACCCGGCGAAAATATTCCAAAGAATTATAACCAAATTCGAATAAGACAAATTAATTTCCATGGAGATGAACACAATCAAAACCTAAAAAATATGTTAAGAAAAATCCTGAAATCTAAACCGAACCAAATCTGAACCTGACAAAAATATTCCAATGGAGTATAACCTGATTCGAATAAGGCAAAATAATTTCCGAGGAAACACAACCCGACCCCGCATTCAAAAATTCCATCTGACAAAAAAAAAAAAAAAAAAAAAAAAAAAAAAAAAAAAAAAAAAACGAAATATGAAATATGAAATATGAAATGAACGAAATTTGAACTTGACAAAAATAATTCAAAGAACCATAACCGGATCTTAGCAAGGCAAAATAATTTCTGCGGACATGAGTCCGACACGAACCTTAGATATCAATTTGAAAAAAAAAATTAAATCTTAATCGAGCCAAATCTGAACCCGACGAAAATATTCCAAAAAATCATAACCAGATTCGATCAAGACAAAATAATTTCCATGGAGATGAGCACAATCCGAACCTAAAAAAATTGTTAAGAAAAATCCTGGAATCTGAACCGAACCAAATCTGAAACTGACAAAAATATTCCAATGAAGTATAACCTGATACGAACAAGGCAAAATAATTTCCACGGAAATAAATCCCGACTCGAACCTAAAATATCGAGTTGAAAAAAAAATACGTGTGGCACTCGGGGACTGCCGAGGTAAAGCTATTGCATAGCATTTTTTATCAACTTATGCAAAAATACCGCGTCAATGTCTGCCGAAGTCAACCGAAAGATACCGTGCCGAAGTCTGCCGAATTGAAACGACGTTAGCCGGAGTGATAGGATTTTTCTCGTTACAGAATTTCTAGATTCGGTGGCCGCGCTCAAAGCCCGCGATAAAAGCTATGCAATAGCTTAATAAATTACCAAACAAAATTTGGTCGCGCTACGAAAATTAGATCGCGAGTTATAAGCATTTTAAATTTTTTGACCCTCACGGTGGGGGGGGGGTATCCTCTCACCAAAAATTAACACTGTCTCATAATAAATTACCAAACAAAATTTGACCCGGCTACGAAAATTATATCGTGAGTTATAAGCATTTTTAATTTTTCTATCCTCACCGTGGGGGAGGGGGGGCTCCCGTCACCAAAAATTAACAATGTCTCATAATAAATTACCAAACAAAATTCGGCCGCGCTACGAAATTTAGATCGCAAGTTATAAGCATTTTAAATTTTTCGACCCTCACAGTGGGGGGTCTCCTGTCACCAAAAATTAACACTGTCTCATAATAAATTACCAAACAAATTTGGCGGCGCTACGAAAAGTAGATCGCGAGTTATAAGCATTTTAAACTTTTCGACCCTCACGATGGGGGGTCTCCCGTCACCAAAAATTAACACTGTCTCATAATAAATCACCAAACAAAATTTGGCCGCGCTACGAAAATTAGATAGCAAGTTATAAGCATTTAAAAATTTTCGACCCTCACCGTGGAGATCTCATATCACCAAAATTTAACAATGTCTCCTAATAAATTACCAAACAAAATTTGGGAGAGCTACGAAAATTAGATCGTGAGTTATAAGCATTTTTAATTTTTCGACCCTCACCGTGTGGGGGGCTCCCGTCACCAAAAATTAACAGTCTCATAATAAATTACCAAACAATATTTGGCCGCGCTACGAAATTTACATCACGAGTTATAAGCATTTTAAATTATTCGATCCTCACGGTGGGGGGGTCTCCTGTCACCAAAAATTAACACTGTCTCATAATAAATTACCAAACAAAATTTAGCCGCGTTACGAAAACTAGATCGTGAGTTATAAGCATTTTTAATTTTTCGACCCTCATCGTGTGGGGGGCTCCCGTCACTAAAAAGTAACGCTGCCTCATTATGAATCACCAAACAAAAATTGGCTGCGCTACGAAAATTAGATCGCGAGTTATAAGCATTTTAAATTTTTCGACCCTCACCGTGGGGGGTCTCCTGTCACCAAAAATTAACAGTCTCATAATAAATTACCAAACAAAATTTGGCCGCGCTATGAAGATTAGAACGTGAGTTATAAACATTTTTAATTTTTCGACCCTCACTGTGGGGGGGTCTCCTGTCCCCAAAAATTAACACTGCCTCATAATAAATTACCAAACAAAATTTGGCCGCGCTACAAAAATTAGATCGCGAGTTATAAGCATTTTAAATTTTTCTACACTCACCGTGGGGGGGGGGGGGGTCTCCTGTGACCAAAAATTAACACTGTCTCATAATAAATTACCAAACAAAATTTTGCCAAGCTACAAAAATTAGATCGCGAGTTATAAGCATTTTAAATTTTTCGACCCTCACCGTGGGGTGTCTCCTGTCACCAAAAATTAACAATGTCTCATAATAAATTACCAAACAAAATTTGGCCGCGCTACGAAAATTAGATCGCGAGTTATAAGCATTTTAAATTTTTCGACCCTCACCGTGGGGTGTCTCCTGTCACCAAAAATTAACAATGTCTCATAATAAATTACCAAACGAAATTTGGCCGCGCTACGAAAATTAGATCGCGAGTTATAAGCATTTTAAATTTTTCGATCCTCACCATGTGGGGTCTCCTGTCACCAAAAATTAACACTGTCTCATAATAAATTACCAAACAAAATTTGGCCGCGCTATGAAAATTTGATCATAAGAAACATAAGTTTGAGACTTTATATCCTAATATCTGAAAAATACCGCGTCAATGTCTGCTGAAGTCTACCGAAAGATACCGTGCCGAAGTTTGCCGAACTAAAACGACGTTCGCCGAAGTGTTAGGTTTTTTCGTTACGGAACTGTTAGGTTTTCTCGTTACGGAATTTTTAGATTCGGTCGCTGCGCTCAAAGCCCGCGATAAAAGCTGTGCAATAGCTTAAAAACGATATCTGAATTTAACCAAATCTGAACCTGACAAAAATATTCCAAAGAGCCATAACCAGATCTGAACAAGAAAATAATTTCCATGGAGATGAACCTAACACTAACGTAAAAAAATTTCTTTGAAAAATTCTCGAAATCTGAACTGATCAGAACCTGAACCTGACAAAAATATCCCAGTGTAACACATTTTTATTCGAGTAAGACAGAATAATTTCCATGGACGCAATCCGACCCGAACCTAAAAATTCTATTTTAAAAAAATCCCGAAATCTGAATTGAACCAAATCTGAACCCTACAAAAGGTTCCAAAGAACCTTAACCGGATCTGGGCAAGGCAAAATAATTTCTGTAGACATGAATCCGACCGAATCTTATAAATCAATTTGAAAAAAAAAAATACCTGAAATCTTAACCAAACCAAATCTGAACCCGACGGAATAACAAAAACAAGATTCAAACAAAAGAAAAAAAATTTCATTAACATGAACAAAATTCAAACATAAAAAAATTGTTAAATGAAAACCGAAATCTGAATCGAACCAAATCTGAGCCTGAGAAAAATATTCCAGTGAAATATATCCTTAATTCGAACAAGGCAAAATAATTTCCGTGGAAACACAAACCAACCCGAACCTAAAAATGCTATTTGAAAAAAAAAACCCGAAATCTGAACTGAACCAAATTTGAATCGGACAAAATTATTCCAAAGAACCATAAACGGATCCGAACAAGACAAAATAATTTCCAAGGAATGAATCCAATCTAAACCTAAAAATTTTTTTTGAAAAAACCTGAAATATGACACAGGCAAAATCTGAAACCGACAAAAATATGCCAAAGAACAATGACCAGACCCGAAGGAGACAAAATAATTTCCATGAACATAAACACAGCTGAAACCTAAAAAATATCCGAGCGAAATCTGAAATTGACAAAAATATGCCAAAGAACCATAACCAGATCCGAGCAGAACAAAATAATTTCCGTGGACATGAACCCGGTATATATATATATATATATATATATTTCTACGGATTTTTTACGCAGTCAGCGGCCACGAATTTCAGACAATGTATTTCCACATAGTTCAAATTAAAGATAAAATCATACAAATTTCAAATTCGTTTAATATTATTATTAGTGACCCGGGCAAAGCCGGGCGGGTCAGCTAGTTTATGAATAATTTATTATTACAAAAACTTTAAAGGGCTCATTCCCGGGTCACAAGGGGCCATGAATTCCTTTCGCATTTAGTTGAGTATAAAAATATTTTTGTAGCTATTAAAATAATAGGAAGAAGCTTAAACTATGTTAAATAAAATTGCGAACAACTTGGATCATTTTTAAAGAAGCTGCACCAAAGAGTCCAAAACTCAACTTTAAGACTATGGACAGCGAAAGTGGGAAACTGATGGATTGAAATTTGAACGGCGAACAAAAAATTCAAGGGCCACGAACCGGTCCTGCAAAACCATAATACATAAGATTTTAAGATATTACATTCCGGAAAAGACTAAATGAATTTTTTTTGTAATAATGGGAATTTTTCAACATTTCAACAAAATTTACAGCGCATGCTCGACCGGAAGATGTACACCAATATTATTTCTTTTTTTACGCAATTTTTAGTCTCTTGAATTCGCAACTGTTCCGTGGTATTGCGAATTGAAAATCAATTTTTGCATTTTTTTTCTGTCCCCCCCCCCCTCTAATACATGCGTCTTGCTCGGTAGAATGTATCGGAAGAAAGAAGCACTTTGTATGATTTGATTCTTAGAGGTAATCTTAGAACAACATAATGGATTTATATAATTCAGTTTGAGTTTATTTTTATAATATTCCAATATTCAGATTCCAAAGAGAAAATTCTTTTTTATCATATATGAGTAAACATCTGAGATCATTTGGATAAAAGTAGCGAGTAACAAATAAATATTCAATACACTTATTGTTTTGTTCGTTTTCTTAATGTTAATCGTTTTGAAATATTTCCAACAAAAAATACTTTATATACGTGAAGGTTTCTTAAATAACAAATCTTCGTTAAAAAAAAAAGTATTCCATAAAGATAATTTTTTATTCCGAAAGTTCTTTCGTACAAAAGCGGACATCAAAGAAAGTTCTGTGTCTGAGTTCTTATTCTTGTAAGTGATTCTAATAATTCTTAAAGATATAAATCGAAAGAAAATTTAAAATGTATAAATATGCACGACAGCAAACTTTTATTCTAATTCTTACTTTGTAGTCCAAGCATTAAATTTAAATTTTGACCCCGTATTTTCTATTTAAGATGGTAAAATTGTGTCTTGTATTCACAGTAAAAGAAAAAAAATGCACTAAGGTTATAGGAAGAATTTTAAATGAGTTAATTTTTGTTATTTTGTTAAAATTAACCAACTAAAGAAAAATTTCGGAAGAGAAATATTCGGAATCTAATTGTGTAGTCGTTCATTTTAATTTCATGTTATGAATATACAGAGCATCTCAAAAAAAGAATACACACGCGGAAGATGTTCTTTTATGAAGAAATGTGTCTTTCTATATAATTGAAGAGAATATTACGTATTGCATATTTTGTTTTTATTTGATTGGCAAAAATTTAGTTTATTAACACGTGATATTAAACTTTCTGGGAAAAACAAATTAGCATTTAATTATTAAAATACCTAATCATTTATTGCATTATTAAACATAAAAGTAATTGATATTTGAGATAGTTTTTCATACCATGAAGGTTAATTGCAATGATTTAAATCGTAGTACTTGAACTACACTATATTATACATTACACTGCACCAATTTATAATATAAAACAAAAACAAGAAGATTTTGAATTTAAGTACTAATTTCACCATTAAAAACTAAATTACGATTACAGATGAACCTAGTTTAATAGTTTTATCTGGCCGCTTTTGAGGAATGTTAAATTTAATTTTTTGTATGAGTTCGTTTTAAATTTCATCTGAATAGGATAACATCCCCAGTAATTGGCACATTAAGAATTTGTCTTTAAACTTACTTCAATTTTCATTACCAAGAAATAAAATATTTACTTGCAAATATTTTTAAATCAAAGAATGCTTACCTGTGCATCTATTTTGCTCACTAAAAGCAAAAATTTTTGAAGGAGTATTTTTATAAAAATATATTTATAAAAAGTTGCTGTAGTCACCAGTAATTGTCACCTAGAGCACCAATGTATGACCCCTTGTGATCCAGTAATTGACACATGTTTATATTAAAAAAAACTTTATATTTTGCATTGGGTTTAATAGCTTTAAATGAATTTACTGTAGATGAAGATGCCATATTTCAGGTTTTTGAGAGTAAGAAATCAGCATGATAGTCTGAAATGTGAACACTTTAAAACAATACAATATATTTAACTTAATACCCAGTAATTATCATGGTGTCCCCAGTAATTGTCATATGAAGCTTTAATGGATTCCAATTATTGATAATGTTTCATATTTTAAAATAAAAACAACTGATAAACAAAATTAGTCTATAACTTTAAAAGTATTGCCAAAATAAGTGGTTTAATCTCAAATCTTGCGATTCCCTTGTAATTGGAATGGGTGCCAATTACTTGGAACTAGCAAAATTGAAGCATCCTTAATTGGCATCTATAATTAATTCAGAAATCCAAATATTTTTGTCAAAAATACATTTATATAATTATAGTAACCCTTTTCAACTAAACAAAACTGTTGTCAATTAAAATTTAAAATGCATCATAAATCAGATAATAATGAATTGAAAAGCATGCCTTTCTTAAGCCAGAAAAGAAGCATTTGCAACAAAAATGGCTAATTTGATACAAACTATAATTGTTTCTCTTTCCTAGGCACTAATGTAATCTAGTAGCATAAATCAAAGTTATAATCTTTAAAGTAAATGAGTATACAACTGGTATATGGTCTTGCATTTTTAAAAGACTGGATATAAATCTTATTTTAGGACATGTTTGTAGGATGTGCCAATCATTGGTGTATGCCAATTACTGGGGATGTTACCCTAGTATTTTAAATTTTAGAATATCTTAAATTTTATCCGAGTAAACACAGGTACGTATTTCCGTTACGAAAACCATGTTTTGGAAGGATAAAGAAATATCGTTGATTTTAGTATTTTTTTTGTATGAGTTTGTATAATGTGAATGTGGTAATTTTTCTTCAAATCATTTTATTTTTCCTGTAATGGTTGGTCATATAAAAATTTTATATGTATGAAACTAGTACATAATAGGTGTTAAGGAGATTTATAATAAATTTTAGCGTATTTGATATCATTTGAATTAACGATGTTATGAATTTTTTACTTCATCAACAAGTTCCATATACATAAAGAGCATAGTAATTTGTAGGTCAAAAAAGGAAACGTTGTTCTGTAATTGAAGAATTTATTTTTAAATTTGTTAATCAAAATATTGTTATTTTTTCTATTTAATAAAATCTGTTTCAAGAATATTTTTTAATTGTGTCCTATATTACATTATTCATTAAGTCACATTTATACTTTACTAGCGAATCCTCCCGGCGTTGCCAGGACCATACAAGTTTTCAAACAAATTGCGAATATTTAAAATCTCTATTCATACTAAAAAAAAAAAAAAAAAAAAAAAAAAAAAAAAAAAAAAAAAAAAAAAAAATCATTTGAATAGCGTTTTAAATTTTAGAATATTTTAAATTTTACCAGAACGAACACAGGTATGTATTTCCGTTACGAAAACTATGTTTTAGAAGGATAAAGGAATATCGTTGATTTTAGCTGCTTTGAACCACAGAAATAATGCAATAATTGAATTATTTTAAATTATCTTTTTTCAATGAGACCTACTCCATGCAAAATCTTCTGAGAAAGCGCGCGACATGCGCTGCATATCTGAACAAAACCTATGAAAACATAAAAGGGAGTCATTACCTAATTTACTATTTTTTTTGGATGGCGCCATGGATGGATTTTGAAGATCCATTGTAAATCAATCAGAAAAACAAAATCATAAACACAGGAGAAATTAACAAATGCGTGTGGAATTTGTTGATAGCAATCAGCCATGAAATGAAGTCGTTAAATCCCATATTTACTGTCTGCTTTCATTGGCTGGTTGCTTCGTTGCCGCGTATTGGTGCACTGCTAAATATTTGAATTGTTTGCTGCATCGTCTCTCCACCGTTTTTATAGAAATCTCCATTTTGAAAAATGAGAAAGCTCCATAATACAGTGAAGTAATCATTTTCTATAAAAGGATGAAATGAAGATTTAGAGAATGTTTCAACTTCTTAACAGTGTGGCGAGCTGCAAATGGCCTCTAACCTGGCTGCTTCGCTGCTGGGAATTGGTGGAAAGCTGTAAATATCCTCTTACCCAGTATGTTTTAATAAAAAAATCTAAACTGAAATTTATAAATCCGGCTGCGAAGTGCCTTTTCTGGTGTTAGCATCCACATATGACAAAAATTTCAGAGACCTGGGTGTTATAACATCGGCGTTATCCACGGTCAGGCACACTGTAAAACATTTGTGTAACGTTACTCCATAAAACTGGTCTCAGCCTTGCTGCCTTTAATTTGGTGGAGAATTTTAACCGATATAATCGGTGTAACATTGCAATGTTACACCAGTAATGCATGTTTTTATTACACCATTATGTAAGTGAAAAATTACTCAATGAAGTGTAAATCGTAGCTGCCACCAATTTTATGGAGTAACGTTACCACAAATGTTTTACAATGCATGCAGGCAAACAATAATTATATATATATACATAAGAATTTTCTATAACCAATATATGATTACCCTTCAAGGGACATAAAAATTGTCAGTAAAATTATAAAAAATAGATATTAAAATTGATTTAAAATTTAAAACATCGACAACTTTTTGATATATAATGCATTTCTTAAGACTTTTTCTTCTTTTTATATTACCATATTTTTCATTATCTCCTTCGTATCACCTATATATTTTTTAAAAACAATTTCTTGAAATACTTTAATTCCAAACTTTACACAAGACTTTGATTTAGTTTTCGTGTATTTCACCATATAATATTGCGAAACATTATCATTTAGATATTTTGGACGCACTTCATGGGCTTAGTTTAAGATCTTTTATTTCACCTTAGGGTATTTAAAATAGTTTGCATAAAATTTTCTGAAAGCTTTTAATTTCTTAATGTTCATGATTGAAGCTTTGTTTGATGTAATACCTTCCTATGCATTAGTAGTGACACCATTTTGAAAGTGCCCCAATTTCGATTAACGAGCATTACAATTATTAACAAAAAAAACTTAGAGGAAAGCAGATTATTTCAAGAAATTTCTAGTCAGTGATGCAATACTCCAATTAAATTGCAGAAATTTTGTTGGGAAGAAAAAAATCTATGAAGTTTCGGATTTAACTATAATGCTAATGTAAACTTGTCTGTACAATTTGAATAATCTTTTAAAGCGAGGACGAAAATTTCATCTGTTAAGAATAATTCCCTTTTTGGCCCACCTTATATACTTTTCATTAAATAACACATTTTTCTTTGCAAATTAATATGTGTTTCACGTAGTAGACTCTAAGAGGTCTGTAGTATTTATGATCGACAAAGGTAAATGATGTTGACATATATTTCCATTTGCTAATGGAAAAGTCTCAAGAATTTGTTGTAATTTTCTATAATTTCTGAAAATTTTTGAAACTGATTCAATGACATACATGTTGGCTAAAGATCCCATACAAATGATTACTGTTTGCTATTATTAGGAAAATGTTTCATAAGCTTTGAATGCTTGGAAATTCTAGTGAACTAATTTCGAAATACACGTAAAAACAAGAATGATGTGCAAATTCGAAAAGTTACGATTATTTGGAATGATTTTGGCAGGATCTATTTTTTATATATTTTAAGGAGAAAGTTTATCTTAAAATTGGCCAAAATATCAATTTTTCTTTTTTAATATTAAATGAAAGCATATTTGACCCATATTTAGCACCACATTTTTTCCAATACTGTAATTATGTCTCGAGATATTGTAAATTTTGGCAATAAAAATACTCAATTATCGACACAAATTAAAATTTTAAATGTCTTTTTCCGAATGTTCATATTTTCACCACTTTCATGTTTAAAAAATGCTAAGGCTTTTTTATTATTTGATATAGATATTTAAAGTTTTTGGTACCTTTTTTGTATTATGTATGTCCTAAATCCGCACACGGAATTAGCCATAAAGCTTTTTTGTTACTTTTAAAAAATTGCATGAAGTGTGACATTTCATCGGATTACATAAAAACTATAGTAAGTATAATATTAAATATGTCTAAAAAAGCCACGCACAGCCTTGTGTAAAACACATTTGAATATCCATTATTAAAATTTTAAGTGAAGGTTTTAAAATACGCAATTTTTTCTAAATTTTTAAAAATATATATATTATCCAGCTAAGAATTTCTTTTTCTAAATATACTTTTAAATCTACTATAAAATGCAGCAAGTCATCATTTGAACCATATTTGTAAAAATGAACAACACTGAAGAGATAAAATGTCCTTAATAACCATTATTTTGAAATCTAGAAAAAAAATGATAGTTTGGTAGTTGTACTTTTTAATTGGCTTGATTTTTTTTTATGTTGAAGTTGTTGAATCCTATAAAGGAATCTTCAGAAATGGCACTATTATTTCTGAAATATGACTGTAGATGGCAGCACTAAAACTTTGTTTCTGATAAAACGAGGCAATTTTGACTTTAATTAATATTATATTTCATTAATTCTCATTCATTTGTGTTTGTTAATTCCCAATATGTTTTTTCAGATATATGTTTTGTATTTATTCATCTGTAATCCATCTTTTTAGATTATTCTTTATTCCGCAGATTGACTGCGTGACAGTTTTAGAATATGTTCTGATTCAAAGCATGTTTACGAATTCGGAAGTCTATTAAATCGCTTTAAAATCCCATTAAATCACATTTTTATTTCTGTAACAATTCATATTCGAAGGTCTAAAATCAACAAACAAGTCATCGAATGTTTTTCAAGACAATGTTTTTCAAGTTATTCTACAACCGACAATATTATACCAAGAAGGATATATCATAAGCTCTGAAAACGTCGAACAAAACCAGAAGGTAATAACAGGTACTTTATATTCTATTCTATTCAAATAAAAATCAATTAGCTATGTTAATTCACAATAAATCTCAACATAAATAAATTGTTTCGTCCGTCGAGCCGGAGCGTTCAGTGAAATATTTTAAAGTTTAATTATAAAAGTTAATAACTTCAGAATGAAAACGAAAGTAGAAATACAAAATGAACAGAAATTTAATTTCACAATTAAAGAAATTAACAGATATAACATTCAAGTAGCTGAAGCAATAGAAAATAAAAATGTTAAATTAACTGAGAAGCTCAAAGCAGAATTAATTAGCTTAGAAGCTGATTTAAAGAAATCTTATTTTGGAATCGCCGAAGAAAGTATTAATGCTTTATACGATTCATTTACTAAAGCGAAAGACATAGTTGTTGACGATTTAGTTAAAATAAAAGAATTTTTGGTTGTAAAAATACAAGAAAATATGAACGAAACTAGCAATAAGTCAGGAATGTCTATTAAAGATAACACTTTAAAATTACCTAAATTTGAATTGCCGATATTTTATGGAGATATCAATAATTGGATTACCTTTAAGGAAACATTTCTGACTGCAATTCATAATAATGAAAATTTATCAGATCAGTTAAAATTTTCTTATCCAATAGCGAGTGTAAAAAATTATCCTGCTAAATTAATTTCGGGATTTTCAATTTCCGGTGATAATTATAAAGAAGCGTTGGAAACTCTTGTTAATCGCTATGATAATCGTAAGAATTTGACATATTCATTACTGTCAAAATTCATTAATGCTAAATCATTAAAATCACCTACGCAAAAATCAATTCTAGAGCTATTGGACACTTGTAATGAAGTTATTCGAAATTTGAAATCTTTAAAATTTGAATTTAATGAATTTGTTGATTTGATTTTAGTTTATTTAATTAAAACAAAATTTGATGATAATTTACGAAAACAGTGGGAGTTATCATTAAATAATGATTGTTTTCCAACTTATGAAATGATAATTAGTTTTCTTGAAAAACAAGCACGTAGTCTGCAGAATTGTAATGTTGAATTTATTAAAACTGAATCTAAGTTTAATAATAAATTTGATCCTAAATCTCAACATTTTCCAAAAAGATTGGTATCGAATACTGTCGTAACGGATAATGTGAATAAATCACAAAAAATTATTTGTCCAAAATGTAATGAACCCCACCAACTTCATAGATGCCCATCAATGCAGAATTTATCTGTTGAGCAACGCTGGCATTTAGTAAAATCTAAAAAGTTATGTACGAACTGTTTGCGTTCTAACCATTTTGTTGCTAATTGTTTGATAAATACCACATGTAAACATTGTAATTCGAAACATCATACACTCCTTCATCGTGATGAATCTGCCCCTGCACAACAACAAATTATTGGACAACAAGATCATGTAACAACCCCAAATGCTGTAGGTAATTTAAATGAATCAAATTGTTTTACTAATCAATCGTTTAGTAGAAATTCTCAAACATTGTTGGCTACTGCCATTATACGTGTAAAATCCAAATCAGGCAAATTCATTCCTTGCAGGGCGATGATCGATAGTGGTTCTCAAAAGAGCCTACTTTCTAAAACTTGTTGTGAAAAATTAGGTCTTCCATCAAAGCCTACAAATCATAAAATCTCAGGTATAAATAATTTAGTTGCAGAAACAGCTCTTCAGGAAGTTTCTTTGACATTCTCTCCCCATTTTAACGATGAAGTCTTTCAGTTAGACGCGTTTGTTGTTAACCAGATAACAACAAATTTACCAAATTTTCTGATTACGACTACGTTTTGGCCACATATTGAAGGCTTGAATCTTGCGGATCCAAATTTTCATGTGTCCAGTCCTATTGATCTTCTTATAGGTGCAGATTTGTTTGCTAATATCATAATAGGAGAGTCTATTTTAGGACCTAAAGGGTCACCGAGTGCTATTAATTCTAAACTGGGTTGGATTCTATCGGGAATTATTTATTCGAATGAATCAAACCAAAATTCATCTGTTAGTTGTCATGTTACTACGTAGATTACTTCTCAGCTGCAATGGTTCTGGGAACTTGAATCGGTTCCCAGTTCTGATCCAATTTCTCTTGTTGAAGATAATTATTCTAAAACCGTTTCACGCACAGAATCAGAACGATATGTTGTAAACTTGCCGTTTAAATCTAAACCAATCCTCGGTGATTCAAAATCTCAAGCTCTAAAGCGGTTTTATTTATTGGAGAAGAGACTCCACCAAAACCCTTTGCTTAGAAAACAATATTTAGCATTCATGCAAGAATATATCGATTTGGGGCACATGGAACTTGTACCAAATTCAGAAATCTCAAATCCGGATCATTTTTATCTTCCGCATCACGGGGTATTAAAAGAAGATAGTTCAACTACACGACTTAGAGTAGTATTTGACGCATCTGCAGTTTGTTCATCAAGCCGCTCTTTAAACGATTATCTAGAGATAGGTCCAAAATTGCAGCCGGAAATATTTCCTTTATTATTAAAGTTCAGAATGAATCCAATTGCTTTTAGCGCTGATATCGAAAAAATGTTTAGACAAATCCTCGTTAATCAGGATCATATTGATTATCAACGGATTCTTTGGAGATTTAATTTAGAAGACACTATCAAATCATACAGGCTGTTGACCGTTACATACGGTTTTTCCTTTGCACCCTTTTTGGCCATTAGGACATTACGCCAGTTGGCCATTGATAATGAACAATATTATCAAAAAGCCTGCCAAATTATTCAAGATGAAATTTATGTTGATGATCTTCTTTCTGGAGCCGATTCACGAGAAAATGCTCAGAATTTAGTTACACAACTAATAAGTATTATGAAAAGTGGAGGTTTTAATCTACGAAAGTGGACCTGTAACGATCCTGATGTAATAGATCACTTACCTGATGAAATGAAGGCTTCCTCAAAAAAGGTCATTCAGGAAGATGATACTGTTAAAGTGCTTGGTTTACTTTGGGATTCTTCCAAAGATATTTTACAAATTAGGTTCGCTGATTTAAAGGATGTACAAACAAAACGAGACTTGTTATCTGTAGTGGCTACAATCTTTGACCCTCTGGGTTTCCTAGCTCCTACAACAATTAAGTTAAAAATCATGATGCAAGATCTTTAGAAGGATAAGATTTCTTGGGATGAGAAAATCCCACATGCCATACAACAGGTTTGCAATGAATTTTCATCTGAAATGCATTTATTGAAATCGTTAGAAATTCCTCGATACATGAATTTACTTAATGAAGCAGTTGTTCAAATTCAACTGCATGGATTTTGTGACGGTTCGAATAAAGCTTGTGCTGCTGTTACATATTTACGTGTAGTTACACCTCAAAGGGTATTTGTCAATTTGATTGCTGCAAAAACTAAGGTGAATCCTATTAAACCTCAAACATTGCCTAGAATCGAGCTTTGTTCAGCTCTTTTGCTAGCTAAGTTATGTTCTGTAATTATCGACACATTAAAAGTAAAGTTTGACAATATTTATTTGTGGTCAGACTCACAAATTGTTCTCAATTGGCTAAAAGCACCACCTTTAAAGGGAAATCAATTCGTACTTAACAGAGTATGCCAAATACAGGCATTAATGCCTTCCCATGAATGGAATCATATTCCAGGTGCTTTAAATCCTGCAGATGTCGCTTCTAGGGGAATTCCTCCACGAAAGCTTCTTAATCATTCTCTGTGGTGGCATGGGCCTCCATGGCTACAGTCAAATGAGCAAATCCCAATACCTAAATTCACTGCTCCAATAGGTGAGTTAAATCAAGTAATTGACTCTGTCAGTAATGTAACACAAGTAAGTGCACCTCCTGACTTTCTTCTTAAGTTTTCGAAATTCTCTAATCTGTCAAGAGTCACAGCCTATTGTCTTAGATTTTTTCATAATGCTAAACATAGTACATCGAAAAAATTTGGAAATCTAAGTTCAGAAGAAATCTCTAATTCTTTTCAACGAATTGTAAAATTAATTCAAAGTTCTGAATTCAACACCGAGCTTAAATTGTTAAAAGAAAGAAAACCCTTACCAAGCAATAGTAAGCTGTTATTACTCAATGTATTTATAGATTCAAGTGATATCATTCGAGTAGGTGGTCGTTTGTCACAACATCAGTCTTTAAGCTTTGATAGAAAATATCCGATGCTACTCCCAAAAAGTAACTTTGTCTCTAAACTATTAATAAATCATGTACACGAGAAACATATGCACGCAGGCACACAGCTAGTACTTTCTATTATACGTCAACAGTTTTGGTTTGTTAATGGTAATTCTACTGTGCGACAAGAACTCAACAAATGTGTACTTTGCAAACGCCTAAAAACACAAGCTTGTCAACAAATGATGGGAGATCTTCCCGTTGACAGAATCACCCCAATTCGTCCTTTTTCCAAGGTTGGCATAGATTTTGTCGGCCCCTGCATAACTAAGCCAAATTTGCCTAGAAGTAAGATAAAAATAAAATCTTACATAAGTGTATTCGTCTGCATGTGCACTAAGGCAGTGCATCTGGAAGTGGTATCAGACTTGTCTGTGCAAGCCTTGCTAGCAGCCCTAAAGAGATTTATTGCACGTAGAGGCCTGCCGTCTGATATTTATTCAGATAATGGTAAGAATTTTGTAGGTCTAGCAAACCAACTGAAGCAGTTATTCCAATATTTGAGGGACAGAGAAATTCAAGATTTTCTTTCGAGCCAAAAAATCAATTGGCATTTCATTCCTCCATATGCGCCGCATTTTGGCGGACTATGGGAGGCAGCTGTAAAGCTCACAAAAAATCATCTGTTAAAGGCATGTAAATCCAGTATTTTAAATTTTGAAGAATTATCCACTTTACTGTGTCAAATAGAAAGTTGCATAAATTCAAGACCTCTAACGCCGATGTCATCAGATCTATCAGATCCGCGCGCATTAACTCCAGGTCATTTTCTAATCGGAGCACCGCTCCTTGATATTCCAGAAGCTTCTAATTCGCGAGCTCTATCATTAAATGCTCGTTGGCGCCTTTTTGAAAGGGCCAAGAACCAATTTTGGTATAGATGGTCAAGAGAATATCTCCAACATCTACAACAGCGTCCTAAATGGACTACTCCAAGTGTTAATCTACGAGAAGGAGACTTGGTAATAATTCATGAACGATCCCTTCCCATGAGATGGAAAATGGGCCGCATTTTACAAACTTTCCCAGGACAGGACAATCGAGTTCGTGTCGTTTTGATTAAAACAGCGGACGGTGACATCAAACGTCCTATTACAAAGCTATCCCCTCTACTGCCGGGGGCGGAGGATGTTGAATCCTAAAAAGGAATCTTCAGAAATGGCACTATTATTTCTGAAATATGACTGTAGATGGCAGCACTAAAACTTTGTTCCTGATAAAACGAGGCTATTTTGACTTTAATTAATATTATATTTCATTAATTCTCATTCATTTGTGTTTGTTAATTCCCAATACGTTTTTTCAGACATATTATTTGTATTTATTCATCTGTAATCCATCTTTTTAGATTATTCTTTATTCCGCAGATTGGCTGCGTGACAGTTTTAGAATATGTTCTGATTCAAAGCATGTTTACGAATTCGGAAGTCTATTAAATCGCTTTAAAATCCCATTAAATCATATTTTTATTTCTGTAACAATTTATATTCGAAGGTCTAAAATGAACAAACACGTCATCAAATGTTTTTCAAGATAATGTTTTTCAAGTTATTCTACAACCGACAATATTATACCAAGAAGGATATATCATAAGCTCAGAAAACGTCGAACAAAACCAGAAGTTAATAACAGGTACTTTATATTCTATTCTATTCAAATAAAAATCAATTAGCTATGTTAATTCACAATAAATCTCAACAGAAGTAGATCGTACTAATAAATAATGTGCAATTTTGAAACCCTGAAAAAATTCTCTATTCCCTATAAGAAAATGTGAAAGTGCAAGGTTGTGAATGCCATTTTTTTTCATGAAAAGTGAAATGCCAGTATGTTTGGAGTGAAATATCTCTGGCAAGCTACAACATCTCAAAATTCTTTTGGCATAAATATGTGGCATGTTATTATAACTATACCTCCTTAATAAAATTTATTTGTTTGCTTGGAGAATTGTTACTTTACAATGTTATGTTGCCACAAAATACAAATAAAAAGACATTTACGTCCGTTTTCTGCACTTATTATCTTATTCACGCAATAGCACCCCTAACTTTTTCTTACAGATGATAAAAGTGTACTACTAGGACAAGCAGAATAATATTGAACTGTACCTGTTGTTATTGAACTGTACAAACAATGCTTGAACATTAATATTAATCTAAATATTTAAAGACAAGGATGTTTTTAATTGATCTTAAGCTTTCTATTTAAACAATTTTGATAATTATTTTTTAAATGAAACTTGTTCAATTGTACACTATATAGCCAAAGATGAGCGGTCATTTCCGATTATAGAAATTTTGTTAAATATCTAGAAAAATACTTGATTAAACTCAAATCTTGAATCTCAAAGTTTGTAAACCATAATAGTACAGATGATACATTTCTGTGAAGATTTTTTTTCCAGAAACTCCATAGAAGACCATCAACAAATTGAAAAAGATCGGAAATCTTTTGGTTACGTCAACAGATTACCTGTCAAAACTAATGTAGCAAAAGGTTTCAAAATGTAGATTATGATTAAGTGTATTATTGCAATAAACTATGCTCATATATTTTCGGATAGCATGTATACTCGTAGAGAAAGTAAGTTTTTTTTTAAATGTTTTTTGCTTATAATTTGCAGATTGAAATTTTTTTCAGATTGAAAACAGGTACTGTAATTGTTGCTGTTAGCAGATATAATCTGTTAAAAGTTCAAAAGTTTCAATATCTGCAACATTTAAATTAGTCTTAAAACAAAAAGGCATCACAGTTGAATAAAACACAATATATCATGCGGTTGTTTAACATATGTATAAAACCATAGAAAATAAAACAGAATTGGGGTCTTATGATACTGTTAAGGAAAAAAAAATCACAAAATTTACTAAAAAACAATTTCATTGATCACATTTCCAGCTATCAGAAAATGAAACATCCCATTTCTTCTTCGGAAGGGCAAAGGAAAAGGGAGATTCCATTGTAGCATATGAGAAAAACATAGGAAGAGGAAAGAAGAATGGGATTTTTCATTTTCTGATTGGCAAGAAGTGTGATAATCGACACAGCTTGTTTCTAAATTTTGTCATTTTTCTAAAAATATTCAAAGACCCCACTTCTTTTTATTTTTCATGTTTTTGTACTTTTAAACAACTACTTCGTGATGTATTTTGTTTTATTCAACTGAAATACTGTTTTGAGACAAAACTAAGAAATGTTGCAAATTTTGAAACTTTTGAATATTTAACAGATTTTATCTGCTAACAGCAACAATATCTCGGTACATTTCTACATTATTTAACTTGTAGCCCTAGTAGTACGCCGTGTGGAATACTATTCATTAAGATAATGATTGCGGAAAATGGACAAAAACGTCATTTTGATTGTATTTTGTGGCGAGACATAACAATGTTAAGTAACAATGCCGCATGGAAACAAAAAAAAATTTCAATCTGCAAATTATAAGCAAAAAACTTAAAAAAAAAAAACTTAATTTCTCTACGAGTATACATGCTATCCGCAAATATATGAACATAGTTTATTGCAATAATACACTTAATCATAATCTACATTTTGAAACCTTTTGCTATATTAGTTTTGACAGGTAATCTGTTGACTTAACCAAAAGATTTCCGATCTTTTTCAATTTGTTGATGGTCTTTTATGGAGTTTCTGGAAAAAATCTTCACAGAAATGTATCATCTGTACTATTATGGTTTACAAACTTTGAGATTCATCAAGTATTTTTCTAGATATTTAACAAAATTTCTAAAATCGGAAATGGCCGCTCATCTTTGGCTATATAGTGTACAATTAAACAAGTTTCATTTAAAAAATAATTATCAAAATTGTTTAAAAAGAAAGCTTAAGTTCAATTAAAAACATCCTTGTCTTTAAATATTTAGATTAATATTAATGTTCAAGCATTGTAAAAAGAATTTGGATATTTCGTTTTGGCACATAAAGAACCGTAAAATGCATAGCATTGTTTATTTATAATTAGTTTTTAAAAGTGTAAAAATTATTGCGGTCACGCTGTTGTGTCTTTTAGTGAAAAACATTTGTATAATTTCACAGTATAATTCTTGATCATCAATTAAAGTATTTATCGATTTCATATAAATTATACAATTGACTCATTAAAGCAAATTATAAGTTATTTTTTATTAAATTTTTTTGTAGATTTTCTCTATTTGCTAACCCAATTTTCTATAAATTCCTCTGAATTCAGAGATTTTATTTTTTTTATTTTTTCTTAAGATTATTCATTGAAATTAATTTCATTCATTTAATAACGTCCAATTCATAATGGTTCAATAAAGTACGTTTTTATAATTTTTAAAATTAATAAAAAAGAATGTATATGTGAGCATTATAATTTTTTAACTACAGATGATCTTTCTTTCGGAAGTAAGAATTAAAATTAATCTTTATGATATTTTGTAGAATATTAAAAGAGTTCTGTGAGACGAATTAAAAAATGCCTTCTTTAATTAAATCCGTCTAATTTAAAAATTGTACTTCACCGCCCAATATTTCCAAGAACATGACTGAATATAACGAGAACGTTAAGAAACAAAGTTACTCATTTATAATTCTGAATTATTTAACATTATGTCGAAAATAATAAAATCTGCGCTATGAAAGATGATAATTGTTTTAATAAATGGTACATTTTTTAAAAGTAACATAGAAAAAGCCTGTCAGCGAAAGTTGCATATCATTTTCTGTATATACGAAAAAACATTGACAAATAAATATGATTTATGTGTACAAATAAATTTTCTATCAGCTTTTACTGTCGTAATGTTTCAGATTTTACAAGATTTTTTTAATTATAGGGAATGTTTCAGATTTTTTATAGAACTTTACATGTATATCGGGACTTTCCATCTAATTTTCAATGTTTATGTATCTCATTCTCATACAAAAATTACACAGAAGAGCCATTACATTGTGACGACCTGTTTAATACTACGTAGGATTAACTTTCGTTTTCGAAACCGCCAACACCCGGCCTGGTATTTTAGGTTAAAAAGTTCTTATAGGTGTCTGGAACTAAGCATTCACTAACTGTTCCTGCAATACTCGCACGTTGCGTGGTGGTAGCGTGGCAGCACGAATTGGGATTTACATGTAGAACCAGAAATGCTCTATTGGATTCATATCAGATGATTTTCCGAGGCCAGTACTTGACTTGAAACTCACTAGAATGCTTCTCTAACCATTTACTGAAGCACATTGGCGGTCGTACGTCGATGTGATGGACAAGAAAAAGTGATTTGCCGGACAATGCAATAATCTATTTATGATATAAAACTTTAATTTTTTTAATAAAAGGTCTATAGAAATATTAATAAAATTCATTAATACTGAAAATTATATTTATTTACTAAAAACCATTAAAAAACACACTCACAAATCTTTTAACACAAAAAACTATTTGAAGAAAGAAGCAAATATCAACAGTTCTTTTTTGTTTTTTTTTTCTTTTTTTTACGTAACATATATAATCACATTTGTAATACTGTTCCAAAACTAAATTTACTGTTAAACTCGATACGTTACTAAATTTAAAATTAGGTCCAGTGGAAATATTTTCTTTCATTGATCATTAACTTTTTATATAAAAAAATTCCAATCACAATTTGCATCTTACAGGAAGGTCTCATACGGGTACACTCCGAAAATCTAAAGAAATTACAGAATGTTCTTCTCATGAGGATATATATGTTTCTAAAAAAAATTCGAAGAAACTTCCTTAGAGCATCCTTAAAAAATAATGAAAATTCCGTTCATGCTGAACTTGTTTAGATATATTTAATTTAAATAACTTTAGTTTTGCCAGTTTCACTTTGGTTCAAGTATAATTTTGTTATATTGATATTTATCTGTATTTATATTCAAATTTAACTATCAGAATTTGTGATTTAAAACGAAATTCACAATTTTAATTAATTAAAAATGCTTCAAGCTCAAAGTCCAATTGAGCTTCATCGATAAGATTTTGTTGCTATGGAAACATCTGTCTTTTATTTTTGAATATGCTTAAATTCATGAAAATAATATTTCTCAATATGGATTTTTTTACATATGAAAATATTTTTTCAGTAGCAACATTAAATAATTGGTGCAACAACAAATAAATACGTTTACAATGTATATATATGTATATAATATGTTAAACTTTCTCATTGTTTATGTTTAAATTCATTAAACACCATTTACACGCATTCTAAAAATGCATCAGTTTTCAGTTGCATTAAAATTGTTTGCTTTTGGCAAGGAAAACTGCTGTTTGCGAAATCGCGTGACGCTTTCGTCTTTTCACTCTAAATAATCGAAATTATTTTATTTTTCACAGATTTTCTAATGTAATTCCTGCACTAAATTTGACTGATTCATTATTACATACATAAGTAGTTTAATTAGTTGTTTTTCAAATATTCTGAGTATACCCAGTATAGGGACCTTCCTTGTTAGATATTGATGATAGTGAATGGTCAAATGGTAAGCTTTAGATATAGAATACTAATCCTAGATGCAAACTATATTTTTAAATTTAGCATTCTTGCTTTCTAATGGAGAGAGGGTGCAAAAACGTATCTCAACACTTATCACCGCCTGAATGTTATTTTTTTGTAAAATACAGATAATCAGAATAAAAACATCCCATTCAGGTAAATATTTGGAAAGTTATTTTCTAAGAATATAGAAATCAGATCGAATAATTTAATTTTATTTCACTACCCTTAAGCCTACTCCTCCCCCTCCCCCACGCACACACATATTAAAAGCAGGGAACATTTCCTAATATATTTTTTAAAGGTACAGATCTTCATATATAGTATTATATAAGGGTATTTTTAGTTTGTTTCTCAACATCGAAGGAGAGAGGATGGGTATAGCTGAATTTTTTTATAAAGTTCGTAATATTTGAAACAGCGTGACAGTATTTATACGCGCTTGAAAATTTTTCTGTGAAAGAAAAAAAATAACCAAATACCTTTTACGAATGTTTAAAAATATTGGAGCGGAACTTTAAAAATCTTCAAAAATAAATAAATAAATAAATAAATAAATAAATAATGAAATAAAAAATTGCTTTGTGAATTTAGAAAAGACTTTGTGGAAAATACGCTTATTACATTGGCCTAAGTGATTAAAACCGGAATTCTTTTTACTAATGTGGAAATATATCATCACAAAGCAAGGGAAAAAAACCCTGCTAAACATTCAAAAATGGTGAAATTTATTTTGGTGGGCTCAAACATTGTAGGAAGAAGAGTTTCAAAGAAAATTCACCTCGAAACGAGCAAAAATCACTAAATTTGGCACAAATCTGCATCTCTACCATTAACCCCTTGAAAATTTTTAAAACCCCTTTTAAAATATTTTTTTTCGATTTCTGATGTGAGAATTAAATATTACAGATACATTCTTGCTTTCCCCTCAAGGGGTTAAGCTACAAAGACGATACCCAGCTTGGCATATCTCATTTTTAAATGTTGGTAAGGCTGCAGCCGCAGCACAAGTTGGAATAATCTTCATCGACACACTACCCTGTCGCAAACATGAGATGAAAAACATGGATTTTAACAATTTAAAAAAAATCATATTTAATATTGAATAATAGTTTCCGGCGTAATTTCACTAGTGAAAATCAATTTAAGTTATGCTTTTATGTATTATTCACCTATGCAGGACTTTTTTTGCTTCATATTCGCCACAGGGTTGCATGCTCATGTAGATTACTTCAACTTGCCATATGGTTTCAGCCTTTTCGATATTTAAAAGTAAAAGATAGCTAAGACAAATATCACCCTCGTAGCTTAATGGTAGAGCATCACAGTGCTATTCCAGTGATCTGTGTTCGATTCTCGGATTGGGTAATTGTTATTCTGTTGATTTAAGCTTAGTTAGCAATGTAGAAAACTTTCACGTATTTAATGTTCAAATTCTATAATTTTCATTGAAAAAGATTAAAAACTGGCAGTTAAAAAAATGCAGGAAACTTTTTTATAATAATGAGTTCGCTCTAAATTTAAACTTGTCTAAACTTGTTATTTAAAAATTAATTAAGCCGAAAAGTACTTAAAGCTTTATATGAAAGAGTAATTAAAAGAGTTCTATTTATTTTTAAGTTAATAATTCTTGTATCAAAAATAAATGTCCTGAATTATTGTTTCAAGTGTATTTTGCTGTTTGAAAACTTTTCATTTCAAAAGCAGTTATCAACAAGAAGTAATACGAGTGCCACGAAAGAAGTTGTGCAAAAAAAAAAAAATAATAATAATAATAATAATCACTTGCAAGTGTTAAATTCCAAATTCCAATTCATATAACATTTTCATTTTCCGCACTTAATACTAAGGTCACGTTCTTCATTTTTCAAAATTTAAGATTGTTCTTCTTGAAAAACATTCGTTTCTCGTTGAAGTATAATTGAAATGACACGAATTGTCATGTCGAATTTTTTGTGTCAAAAGCACTAATTAATTCTTAGTTCATTTCAAACTAATCACTTTCCTCAATTTATTTTTTTCTCATAAAGTAAATTTACTCAGCGAAATTTAAAAGTAATTACGTGCTCATTATTTTTCAATGTAGAACATTTTGAAAAAAAAAATTCTCTTTTTTATTTATATACATAGAGATATGTCTAAGAATGTTTCAGCTTAATTTTTCTAATTAACTAATTTATAAATTAACACAAACACACACACAGATACATGTATATGTATATATACAGAATATCCATAAAAGAACTCCGGGATTTTGAAGCAAAATTTTGCTAATTCAATCATAAAATTAGGTTTTTGTTATGTATATACTACATGTAGCAAAAGCGTGTAAATAGTAGATTATGATTAACAGGCTTATTGTAATACACTGTTTTCATTTTTATGCGCATAGCATATATACTCATAGAGAAATTAAGGTTTTTATAAAAACAGTCCGACAATTTTCCAAATTTTTTCTTATAACTTGCAGAGTTCTTAATATAAAATAATGCCTTTGAGTATGACAAACAACATTGTACACAATGCGTTATAAATTAAATTCAGAATTAAAAAATAATAAAAATTATATGAAAAATGAGCAGGTTTAATAAATAATTTTTCAATGCGCCTGCGTGAAGTCTATTGTCTTAGCTAAATGTATAGGGCAACTTTTGTCAAAGTGTCAAAAACATAGTTTGAAAATTCTGAGAGTGTTCGTCGATAGAATAAGCTTAAAATCCGTTACTCCCAAAATGAAGCAAAAAAGTCCTTCCGGACAGTAGCGGAAGGAAGAGGTAGCTTTCATATTCCTTACTTAAAAAAAACCAAGTTATATTATTCAACTATACTAAGTTAAATTAGTGGAACAGGATTATAGGAGATTCAATACTTATTTTCTTCAATAATGAAAATGAGTGGAAATTTCAAGAAATTAAACAACTTTATACAAGCTGGTTGTATTTAAAGCGATTTTTATTCGATTGCCAAATTCGGCGATATAATGAAGTTCCTGTATTTTAAAGCAACATGATGGGTGAAATTAACCAATGAGCTTGATCTAGATTTTAATAAGTCCTGTGCACATGCTTACTCACATCAAAATCGGTTGATATATCCGAGTACTGTCTCAGGCAAATAGAGTTTTCAAAATCTCACCCACTTTTAAAATTCAAACTGTCACATATAATCAGGGCTGCGGAGTCGGAGTCGGAGTCGTGGAGTCGGAGTCGGAGTCGGGCCCATTTTTGAGAAAAAGGAGTCGGAGTCGGAGTCGTAAAAACCACCCGACTCCGACTCCGACTCCGGCTTTTTTTTTAGACAGTTTGAAGTGAAATTAAACCGATAAAATGTAATTTTAAATCCATAGAAGGAATTCTTATTTTTATTTTTATATAATATTATCGGACTACCCAAGTTAAAGAATCCCAATAAACTGTCCAGTGTACACAGGAGATGACAGCTGTTTTTAATTAAAAGTTCTAGTAGATCACAGATTATTTGCGAACTATTAAAATTTTCATCTTCAATTTTATTTTCTTCTATCTTTACAAGAATAAAGTATTGGATTCTTGAAAAATTTCGATTTCCGGCATTCGATGGATTTATACGTTATAGAAGATCCTGAACTGAACACGATTTGATAGTTTTTTGAAAATGTCTGTCAGTGTCTGTCACTTCGTGAGTCTGCATGCGGCAAAAATTTCGGAGCGCTCTATCTCAAGAACTAATGGATGGAATTTCACAAAACTTTAGATTTTGTTAGATCTTGATAGAAACTGGATCTGATTAATTTTTGGTGTATATCACTTGACAGGTGGCTTTGCTATGTTGCATTAAACACAATTTCCACAGTAGCTATATCTTAAAAATTAATGCATGGATTTTTATAAAACTTTAGATTCAGTTAGTCCTTGATATAATTAGGTGCTGCAAATTTTTTGGTGCAAATCGCTCAATAGGTGGCGCTGCTATACTGCATTGTTCATGATATTGCAACAGCGCTATCTCAAAAACAAATGCTCGAATTTTCATCAAACTTTATATTTAATTAGTTTGCAATCTAGATAAGTATAGTTTAGTGTTTGGTGTAAATCGCCCTACAGGTAGCGCTGATATGCTGATTTTTTACGATTTTGAAATAGCTCTGGCTTAATCACTAATGCATAGATGTTCATTAAACTTTAGATTCAGTTAGTATCTGATAGAAATTGATCCTGATTCGTTTTTGATGTACATCACTCAACATGTAGCGCTGTTATGCAGAATTTTAAAATTTCAGCAATAGCCCTATCTCAGAAATTAATGTACTGATTTTCACCAGACTTCAAATTCAGTTAGAAGTTGATATAACTTGTTGACTAGATTTTGGTGTAAATCACATAAGAGGTGGCGCTGCTATGCTGCATTTTTCAGGAAGTATTAACATGTGTGATATAGAAGAAAGTTCTAAGATTAACACATCTGACTATTTTTTTTTCTTTCCATTGAAATTTTTCTGCTCTGGAGAGCACTAGTTAACGTAGAAATTGTACAGATTTCCCCTTTTCGAGGCTACGGATCCGAAATAATAAAATATCCGTTTTGTTATCTCTTTTAGATTTCGGTAATTTAATTTTTCAAGTTTGTGGTACGTAAAATTAAAGAATTTGTAAAACGGAAAATATTTTTTTTTCCAAAGCTCTAAGAACTAAATACCGAAATAATGACTTTTTGCCTCATTTTTCTTTCGTTCCCTTATAACTTTAACGAGCATCAACATTAGTATATTTGCTAGCCAGGAAGCCAGGAGTCGGAGTCGGAGTCGTTAAAATTTCCGGAGTCGGAGTTGGAGTCGGAGTCGGAGTCGAAGGCGTTAAAAATTATGGATTCGGAGTTGGAGTCGGCCATTTTTCAGACCGACTCCGCAGCCCTGCATATAATTCCTTTTCTAAGATAGAGATAAAACAAAAAATGCTCCGAATCCATTGTATCAAGATCGAATCTTTATAAATGTGTTCAGTTCGGTCCCCTCTTGCGGATAAATATTTTTAAAATTAAATATTAATATCTAAAAGTAAACAGTCCTTCCGGCCAGTACCGGGAGGAAGAGGTAGCTTTCATATTCTTTACTTTAAAAAAAAATCACGCTATACAACCATACAAAGCTCAAATTAGTGGAACACGATAATAGAAGATTCGATACTTGTTTTTGTCAATACTGAATATGAATGGGGATTTCAAGAAATTAATCAACTTTATACAAGCTGTTTTATTTAAAGCGATTTATATTTTATATAAAATATTATGAAGTGTTATTTCAAAACAACATGATAGATGAAATTAACCTTTAGATTGTTCGAGATCTCAGTAAGTCCTGTGCACATGCTCATTCCCATCGAAATCGATTGATATATGGCTAATCCCAAGCGAACTTGTCATGTATGTCTGCCACAAACTACAATGTTTGGCTACCAGTATTTTACAACAGAAAAAATGAGATACAGTTTATCGGAGATATCTCATCCATTGAATAACGCGAAGCAAACTTTTTGAAAACAACGGTGGCCAACAAGCATAGGAATTTTCAGCTGTGTGACAGACATGACAAATTCGCATCGAAATAGCCATATCCGAATGCTGTTGCAGGCAAATATATTTTTCAAAATATCACTCACTTTCGAAATTTAAACTGTTATATATAAGCCATTTTTTAAGATAGAGACAAAACAGAAAATGCTCCGAATCTATTGTATCAAGATCAAACACATAACAAAAACTTTTTTTTCAATTTCTAAATTTTTTGTACTTGGGTGAATAGGTTCATTAATACCCTTGTTATCACGTGACAAAAATCAGTTCATTCAAAAATGTCAGTCATACTAGAAATTCAAAGTGGTATAACTCAGCCATTTTTTAGGATACAGATGACACAAAAAGTGCTCCAGAGTCTTTGTATCACATTAAAACACATACATGAAAAATCTTTTTTAACTTCTGATTTTTGTGCATGTAATTTTAAATTTTTAATTAAATAGCCGCCATTTTCGGTCCATAAATACTCTTGTTTCACGTGACAAAAATCAGACCGTTTCAAAGTATCAGCCACACTAGAAATTAAAAGTGATATAACTCAGCCATTTTTAAAGATATGAACAAAACAAAAAATGTTCTGAAATCTTTGTATCAATGTCAAGCACACAGAAGAAAAATATTTTTCAACTTCTAATTTTTTGTACTTAATTTTAAAATTTAACATTTAAAAAGAATTTCATTTTTTTAAAATTAATTTCTGCCATTTTAAAACAAGATGACGGATGAAAGTGGCCAAAGGACTCAATTGAGACATCGGTATATACTATGTAAACACCAAGTTACATCCAAATCGGTCCGTAAATACGCTAGTTATCACGCGATAAATATCAGACCGTTTCACAATATCAACCTCACTAGAAATTCAAAGTGCTATAACTCAGATATTTTTAAAGATACAAAGAAAACAAAAAATGCTCTGAAATCTTTGTGTGAAGGTCAAACACATAACAGACAAATCTTTTTAAATTCTAATTTTTGTGTACCTAATTTAAATTTTAAATTAAAAAAAATTAAATGGCCGCCATTTTGAAACGAGAAGACGGATGCAACTGGCCAACGAACTCGGTTCAGATATCGGTATATACTATGTATACACCAAATTACATCCAAATCGGTCCATAAATACGCCTGTTTTCAAATGATAATAATCAGATCGTTTCAAAATATCAGCCACACTAGAAATTAAAAGTGATACAACTCAGCCATTTTTAAAGATATAAACAAAAAAAATGCTCTGAAATGTTTGTATCAACGTCAAACACACAGAAGAAAAATATTTTTCGAATTCTAATTTTTTGTACCTAATTTTAAAATTTAACATTTAAAAAGAATTGATTTTCTTTAATTAAATGCTGCCATTTTGAAACAAGATGACGGATGAAAGTGGCCAAAGAACTCAGTTGAGACATCGGTATATACTATGTAAACACCAAGTTACATCCAAATCGGTTCATAAATACGCTAGTAATCATGTGATAAAGATCAGACAGTTTTAAAATATCAGCCACACTAGAAATACGAAGTCGTCTAACTCAGCCATTTTTAGACATACAGTAGAACCTCGATCCATCGTTTTTCAAGGGGTGTGAGGGAAACAAACAATGAATGCGGGAAAAAGATGAATGCGGATTAACTTTAAAACAGGAAGAAACACAATGTTTATGCATTTTAAATGCGTGTAATGTATACAGTACACTAATTTGTTGCTTACTGAACTGTAAAAGAAATAAATCAAAGTTATAGAAAATTGGTATTTATTTTTTTAGAAACCAAAATTTTGTTTGGCTTTTCGCTCATTTTTTTTTTAATGAAAAAATAAATTTTCTATGTATACAATATTTTTCTGGTAATTTTCTGTAATTTCTTGTGTATATATAAATATTCATACAGTTTCAAATGCCTTAACTGCATCAGTCAGACTTGCACTGCATCATCAGCATGAACTTTATCCTCTTCGCCATTACTTTCACTTTTTTAATGATGGCGTCAATGTTTAAGACACCAAATGTCGAAACATCTTAATCAATGTAAACATAATCGCATCCTCTACTATATGCAATCACTCTTCATGTGCATTATTGTCGCCATTATATATAGAAACAGAACAAATAAGTTATTTTAGGGTAAAAGAAGTAATTCCAGATTGTGTGTCATATGGATTCGCATGAGTTTCAATTTCATTTCGGTGAGGAGAAAAAATTTTACAACGATGAATGTGGGAAAACGACTTCCTGAAGAACGATATTAGCGGGTTTCGTTAACATTATTTAAACATAATTCCTGCAGGGACTGTAGAAATATAACGATCAATGCGGGAAAACGATGGATGCGGGAACGATAGATCGTGGTTTTACTGCATAGGCAAAACAAAAAATGCTCCGAAATCTTTGTACCAAGGATAAACTCATAGGAGTAATATTTTCAGTTTTTTTATTTTTCTGTGCTTAATTTTAAAAATTAAAATTTAAAAAAATTAAATGGCCGCCATTTTGAAACAAGATATCGGATGATGCTGGACAACAAAATCGGTAGAGACATTAGTATGTATTATGTACACACCAAGTTTCGTTCAAATCGGTTCTTTAATACGATAGTTAAAGAATGACAAAAATCAGATATATATACATATATAAATACTTTTACAAATATAACCAAAGTAACTCATATATTACCATAACAACAAGCCAATGAAGCCAGTTATATAAATATATATACACACTTGCCAAACTCCCGTTTTTTTATTAATGAAAAAACGCAAATTCAACCAGAAAAATTATCAAATTAAATATTTCTAGCTTCTATGTAGTAGACATTTGAAATCTGCATAATTTCATTTATTGAATAAAATTTCTGGTTGAAAGTACGTTTTGTTGAATTTAAAAAAGCGGGAGGTTAGCAAGTATGTATATATATATGTCAACGTTTGAACGGAGGGTGGTTTTGGGGTCTAGAGGTCATGATCGGTGAAAACATACCAAAAGTTTCCGGAAGTGTTTTCCTCCGGACGGCTGCAATAGAAAACTTTTCACTTTTTGTAATGGAAGCTACATAAATTATGATGGTCTGTATGCATTTATTCCTGGATTAGCGTCAATATAGAATACACAATATGGCTCGTACTACTACACTATCTACCAAAAAGTATTTGTACACTTTCAGTTTTTGACATTTTGTCAAATATTTAAAAATATACTGGTCGGATTCTTCTGGAACTTCAGAAATATAAAGATTATGTTTCACTTTATATTTATTTACATTCATTTGTTAAGCGGGTAATTAGGGGGCCGGCAAAAAAACAAAGAATAATAGAAATATTTGGGATCGCCCTGTACATGAAAATGCACGAAACGACTTATCGCTTTAGAATACAAATATATGAATACAGTAGAATATGTACACTAATTTTTGTGAGAATAGCATGTATATTTATGGCGATAGAGCGATTTTTTTGAAAAATTCAAAAAATTCTGGTATGTTTTTTGTTTATATCATACTGGGTTTTTGACCAAATTTAACGCAAATTTCAGAAAAATTGGCAAAATGCAGTAGAAAAAATGTAGCGCAATTGGAATATAAATATATTAAATATTTTATGAAATATGAGTAGTTGTATAAAATAATTTTTATCTGCGCATGCGCGAACTAGAAAAACATTTTTTTTACATCATTTAATAGTCAATTCTATGGAGTGACTTATAAAAAAAATCCAATCAAATATCGTGAAAATTCAAAAAGATATCATTATTTTAGTGAGATGTTTTTACTCTGCTCTCTAAAAACGGCTGAATCTTAAGGGATTTTCCAAAAATTGACATTTTTTAATAACTGACTTTAAAAAAAAAACTAGTATTGAATTAATACAATATCTAATACAATATTGCTGCTAATAAGTACTTGACAATTGTGATAGAAAAGAAAAAGAGCTTTATTCACATTCAGGGCCAAAACTAAGAGAGGGTTGGGGGAAAAGTGCATGTGCCCCGGGCGCTAGGATGAAAGTGTCCCAAATGTACATTTTGTTTGGCGATTTTTTCCATGTCTATGTTTAGCATGATATTGTCAAAATCGTCCCATTCAAAGCATTTCTCCTATACCAAAGCATAGAAGAATCTAATGATGATGGCATAAAGATCCCGCATAAAGCAGATTTTATTTTTCGTTTTGATTCGGTTTCACGATTTTAAGGTATTTTTTTTTAAACAAAGCAGACTACTTTAATCAATATTACATATTTAAGTTTTAAAATAAGTCGGCTATTAATAAATTAGAAAATTTTTCTTTGCAAATACTTTTGCAGATGCTTTGCAAAGAAGAAAAGGGAGGGGGGGGAGTTCACCAAAATTCATTGAAATATAAATATATTAAATATTTTCTAAAATGTTCTATGTCATGCAATATTTTCAACCAAATATAAAGCCACATTCAGAAAAATTCGCAAAATGTAGTAGAAAGAATAAGGTGCTATTGAAATATAAATATATTAAAAGTTTTCTAAAATATGAGTATTTGTATGAAATATTTTTTAATCAGCGTATGCGTGAACGATAAAATTTATCATTTTACATAATTTAATATTCAACTCTATGGAACTACCCATAAAAAATCCGATCAAATTTCGTGGAAATTCAGAAAGTTATTGTGGATAGGAGTGAACTGATTTTCAATTGGTCTCTGAAAGCAGTTGAATGACGTCAGATTTTACGCAAATTGCCAAATCTCCATTTACGTTTTTTACTGGTGATTTACTTCTTTTCTTAGATAATTACCAGAACGAACCTATTTCAGGATAAAAATAATTATAAAAAATCGAAGCATTTGTGTCAAATCTACCCATTGATACATAATTGATAATGGCTCTTATGCAAATGCCGATATCTGCGATCCTGAAATACGTCAAGTTCTCCACTGTTAAATGTGGTGTCGAAAACAACACTGACATCAATCGCATGCATGATGCCAAGAAGAACAGAGCTGTCTGATTTTGAGAAAGGTGTGATCATCGGGTACCACCGAAATGGCCGATCTTTAATCGACATATCTAGCGAGCTTAATTACCCCAAAACGACTGTGCCTTATGTGATTAGAAAATGGAAGCTGAATGGTGATTGTCAGAATGTGGCCAGAGTAGGCAGACCGACGAAACTGGGAGATAGAGACCGACGGGTTCTGTCTAGAGAAATTCGGAAGAACCGCAACCAACCATTGTTACACATACGCCAAGAATTTCAACAAGCTTCAGGATGTGTTGTTTCCATGAATACCATCCGTAAGGAAGCTCATCTGCTTAATTTTTATGGCCGTGATGCCGCCCATAAGCCTTTAATCACCAAGTCCAACCGCGCAGCTCGGTTAAGTTGGTGCAAACGCCAGCAATGGACTGTACAGCAATGGAAACAGGTTCTCTGGAGTGATGAATCAAGGTTCACCCTCTACCATTCTGATGGTAGGGTCTGGGTCTGGCGTCTGCCTGGAGAACGCCTCCTACCAGAATGTATTGTGCCCACAGTTAAATTTGGCGGAGGGGGAATTATGTTCTGGGGTTGTTTTTCCTGGTCCGAACTAGGACCCTTGGTCCCAATTCATGGTAAGCTCAATGCCGATGCCTACTGTAATATACTGGACAACAGTGTACTTCCTACGTTGTGGCAATACTATGGATTGGACCCATGTTATTTCCAGGATGACAACGCAAGCTGCCATGTAGCGAGGTCCAGCATGGATTGGTATGCTGATAATGGAGTGCATCGACTCGAGTGGCCTGCCCAGAGCCCAGACCTGAACCCAATAGAGAACCTCTTGGACGAGTTGGATCGTCGAATTAAGGCGGGTGACACACGCCCAAAATCAGTAAAAGAGCTTACCTGCCTTGTGCAAACAGAGTGGAATAAAATACCATTAAATGTAATACAAGGACTAGTTGAGAGCATGCCCAGGAGAGTCGTAGCTGTAATTGCCTCTCGAGGAGGATCTACAAATTATTAAATGTGAACAGGGCCAAAACAAGTCTTTTTTTCCCGAGGCAAACGTGGATTTTGAAGGTACCACTTTCCCCCTCCTTCGCAAAGCATATTTACAAAGAAAATTTCTCCAATTTATTAATAGCCGACTTATTTTAAAACTTAAAATATGTAATATAAAATAACGTATTCTGCTTTATTAAAATACTCCAATTTTATACTTTAAACCGAATCAAAAAAATTCTACTTTAAACAGGATCTTTAAGGCCCTTGTCCCTGCCCGCGAAGACACTGCTGAGCTAATGCTATTCCTGTGGGGAGGCATTTTTCTAATAACTCTTTCGCATTTTGAAATTTTCAATTTTTTTTTTTTTTTTTGCATTGGATAGCGGAAGTCCCTCTCAAAATCGCTCCTTGACTACTTTTTCGATTTGACTCATAGATATTTTTTGTAAAGTTAGTTTCACTTTCAGAACCGCCTTTGGAAGTGAAAGAAACATTATAAAAATATCTACGCCAAAATTGAAAAAGTAATCACGGAGCGATCTTGAAAAGGACTTCCGCTATCCAATGCAAAACGTATTATTTAAAAATGTCCAAATGCAAAAGAGTTAGAAAAATGCATCCCCATAGGAATAGCATTAGCTCGTGAGCATCTTCGCGGGTAGGGGCAGGGACCTTAAGCCATCATCATTAGATTTTTTTATGCTTTAGCATAGCCCAGATATAATAATTTTAACAATATTATGCTAAACATAGCCATGAAAAAAATCGCCAAACGAAAGATACATTTGGAACACTTTCATCCTAGCGCCCGGAGCACATGCATTTCTACCCCCCCCCTCTTAGTTTTGGCCCTGAATGCGAATAAAGCTCTTTTTCTTTTCTATCACAATTGTCAAGTACTTATTAGCAGCAATATTGTATTAGATATTGTATTAATTCAATACTAGTTTTTTTTAAAAGTCAGTTATTAAAAAATGTCAATTTGTGGAGAATCCCTTAAGATTCAGCCGTTTTTAGAGAGCAGAGTAAAAACATCTCACTAAAATAATGATATCTTTTTGAATTTTCACGATATTTGATTGGATTTTTTTTATAAGTCACTCCATAGAATTGACTATTAAATGATGTAAAAAAAAAAATGTTTTTCTAGTTCGCGCATGCGCAGATAAAAATTATTTTATACAACTACTCATATTTCATAAAATATTTAATATATTTATATTCCAATTGCGCTACATTTTTTCTACTGCATTTTGCCAATTTTTCTGAAATTTGCGTTAAATTTGGTCAAAAACCCAGCATGATATAAACAAAAAACATACCAGAATTTTTTGAATTTTTCAAAAAATCGCTCTATCGCCATAAATATACATGCTATTCTCACAAAAATTAGTGTACATATTCTACTGTATTCATATATTTGTATTCTAAAGCGATAAGTCGTTTCGTGCATTTTCATGTACAGGGCGATCCCAAATATTTCTATTATTCTTTGTTTTTTTGCCTGCCCCCTAATTACCCGCTTAACAAATGAATGTAAATAAATATAAAGTGAAACATAATCTTTATATTTCTGAAGTTCCAGAAGAATCCGACCAGTATATTTTTAAATATTTGACAAAATGTCAAAAACTGAAAGTGTACAAATACTTTTTGGTAGATAGTGTATATTTGGATACTACTATATTTAGATACAAATTATAAGCTAAATCCTGGAAAAAATTGGAATTATTTTTTAAAAAACATTAATTTCTCTACGAGTTTACATGCCATCCACATACAATTGGACACAGTTTATTACAATAAGCCACTTAAATATAATCTACAGTTTGAATCCTTTTGTTGCAGTAGTTTTGAGAGATTTATCGAAAATACATTCGTTTTCTTTTTAATTTGTTGACAGTGCCCTATGGAGTTTTAAGAAAAAATCTTCACGGAATTGTATAACCTATACTATTATATCTCACGCTTAGAATTTCAGGATAATTCATCATGTATTTTTCTAAATATTTAGCAAAATGTCCAAAAACGCTAGTGGCCGGTCACCTTTCGCCATATAGTGTATATGTGTAATTAAAGGTAAATTTCACAAGATTTTAAGCATTTAGTAGATTTCAATGACAGCTCTGTTTGCGGCACGGTAATCATCCATACGATATTCAACCTTTTCCCATATCATGGGAAACATATCTGGAGTGATGATTGCCACACAATTGATTATTTTTGTCTGACATCGTTTACACCTTGAATTTTTCAGACTAAACAAGTTTCTTGGAGTCATTTCTACGCGCGCTGGTGGTTAATTGGTGGGATATTTACAGTGGGTCGCAATCGCTCTTAAATCTTCGTCGAAAGTAAGAAAAACATTAAAATACGATTAAATACAATGCATGGAAAAAAATTAAGGATTTTGAAACTCATAGAGAACAAGTCTACAATTGCATTCCCGAGTTGGAGCAATTAAGGTGGTAAATATACCCCAGTGGCGCATTGAATTTTTAATTTTTTTAGAAAATTATCACATACCTTAGCAGACTAAAAAATTGTCGAGGCGGAAAAGGTAGCATTGGAGGTACCAACAGGCCCAGAAAAAGTTTTACCCTAGCTTTAAGAACATAAAAAAGGGTTCCGCTTAGCTAAGAATAAATCCACTTAATTTTGAAGGACAGGATCGAAAAATGGAGATATAAAAATTAAATTCTTAACAACCTATCTGATAAGTGATCTGTGACCACACCCAGCGGCGGACAACAGAAGTAGTCCACAGAACAGCGCGGACGCAGTTTAAGTCCTGTCAAGATTCTTGGCACGTCCCCTTAAAAACTGTAATGGAGTCAGGTCCAGTTCCCGTTTTTTTAAACTCGCGTAGTCACTGCTGAACGGTTTTGCATATAGTTGCATTTCAACCATACTCGTGCCAAAAGTTTCACTGTGAAACGGTAACAGACCAAGTTTTTAAAAGCTAAATAACACACATTGTGCCTTTTCTTGTGGCGTCGCCATCGCACTACATTAACTGAATGGATTGATGAAATCTGCATCTGATACGTCATTTCAAGATAGATGATGCGCAGTGCTAACTAGTATTGAAAAAAAAGTGAAACATATGTGGATAATATTTGATTAGCTATTGATTTCTTCAAAATTAACTGACTTGACACAATTCATGCCGTTAACTCTAAATGATTTTTTTTAAATATACAAGGTGACTCTTTTAGTATCCATTTTTTATAATTTAGGAAATTTAAATTTTCATACCGCGTCTGATTATTACAATTTATCTATAAAAACATATTCCATGCTCTAAAAAGCAAAACAATAAAAGTTCCATTTTTTTACAATCAAAGTCTGCCGACGTATGATCTTTCGCATTTTATGATTTTTCAAAATTTTCAATGTCAGCAAAACGTGATTATCGGTTTACAAATATTATTGTAGTTCTTGCATTGCATATAAAACAGACGATTTTTGGAATTAGCTGCTGGACAGCTATAACTATTGATACCCTGTATAGATTAGAAGGATATTATTCACTTAAGTAGTTTTTAGATGAGTATATTGCAATATTTCATTGTAATTTTTATTTTAAAAATCAGGATGTCCTTTGCTGGACACACTGTTTTAACAACTATGGTTAAGGATTTGTGACCAACTTAACATTCATTATAAACTGCTTTATATTAAATTCGTTAAACTTAATTATGTTATTTGCAATCAATTTAATTTAAAATCAGGAAGTCTTTTGCAGGATACCCTTTATTAACAACGATAAGTAGGCATTTGTAACCAATTTTATCAATATTATAAAACTATGTTACATTAATTTTTTATGCTTAGTTATGTTATTTGTAATCAATTTAACTTAAAAATTAGGGAGTGTTTTGCTCGCTATCCTGTTATAATAATTATAATTAAGGATTTGTAATAAATTCAATCAATATTCAATAATTTTCGCTGTTAGTGTACACGTTCATAAATGCCTGAAAACAGACAAATGATGGATCACTATTTAAAGGATTTATTTGTATTAAACGAAAGACTAATTTGAAGGTTAGATAAATAAACGGCATTTGATTTCAGAACGTTAAATGCAGTGTCTAAATCCTTCTCAAGTTGGATTTAAACTAAACCAAAATCGTAATTTACGATACAGTTGAATTAAGAGCAAAATTTATATTAAGTGTGGTGATACTTTAAAATATGAACTTTAAATTAAAACTTCATTTGCAATGAAATGGAAATGAGTATTTTCATTTTTATCTTAGGTACTCGATTAGACTGAAGATTTCACTCATCAACGTTTTAATAAGCAATCTATTTACATTAAATTTAAGAGGACAGTTTTAATTTTCAACACTTTAGTCTATTTTAACCTTTCAGCACACCACCCATTTCTATGACGTCACTGGGTCAATATGACCCTAACTTTTCCGTGAACTTCTCGGTAAAATATGGACATTAGAAATAAAATAAAGTCAAAAGTATTATTTGAATCGTTTTTTAAGTAACAAGTTATATTATTTGTTTTAAAAATAAATTTCAAAGCAAAAAAACTTACCTTTAATTTTGTATCTTTTTTCGGCATTCATTCGTTTTCTATCGTTTTGAGACGCTTACACATTTAATACATAATTTTAACCATTTTGTATTGAAAAAATGTGCTTAAATAGCATTACAAGCAATATTTTGTATAAAAAATTTTATATTTTTTTATTTTGTATATTTTGAATTTTGGGTAAAATTGACCCTTTCACACTAGCCACTATACAAAATTCTCGTGTTTCAACTTTCTGTTCTCATGATCCCCTCTTTCTAGACCACCCAGTAAGATACCTGAAGTGACAGGTACAAGTCTTGAAAATTCATGAAAATCCTGAGCATGATAGAGAGCGTCGGGTCAAAAATACCCGACGCGTGTGCTTATGGGTTAAGAAATATAGTTCAAATGATGAGCTCACTGCATTTCTATTTTCAACAATTTGTACATTTTGAAAAAAAACTATATGCATATTTAATTAAAAATTGTAAAAGTTTACAAAAATTGAGTTTTTTAAACCCTTGCCACTTTTTTAAAGAATTCATATTACTGTCCATTTTTAAAAATATTTTAAATGCTTATTACACAAAACTGTGTGTGGATTTTTAGATACATCTAATATGACATTTAAAAAAAAATTTCTGATACATATAGTGTAAAATAATGAAATCTAACACATCTTCATATATTTAGAGAAATAACAAAAGACGTACGGGGAACTGGGGTACATTGATACATGGGGCACATTGATACATCCCCTCTACTGCTCATAGGGTCATTAGAGGAAGTTTCACAACTTCTTCAAAAGGTGATGCTAGTGCACTCAACTGCATACAGAAAGTCTTAGAATGATTCAGTAATTTGATGAAATGGGACGGCTGATTTATTGTTTTTGTACGTCAAAAGTAAATTTGAGTTGTAGAATTGAAATGGTATTATACAACTGTTCCAGTATTTTCAACAGAAAAGAATACTCTCCCTGGCCAGTAAAGCAACTTTTTATCAGTTCCTCATTCTTTTTTGTTAGATAAATTATATAGTGCTGGATTTGAGATTCATTTTTTTCAAAATGGCTGTATGGGGTACATTGATACAGTCTATGTCGGGTCACATTGATACAAACTAAATCATTTACTAGCTCATTTTTCATTATTTTTTATTATTTTTTTTACCATACACTCCTTAATCCAACCATTTTTCACCTAAAATTTCTAATATTAATTTTTATTGATGTGAAATAGCTCTAATTTCTTTATATTAGAATATGTTATAGTATTTTTGCAAACAGAAGACGTACGAACTTACCCCACATCTAGAGCTAGTAGAACTAACAAAAGAAAAGGACGGCAGCAGGGAAAATCTTAAATTTATATCGATTCTCCAGAGAAAAAAGTATTTTCGACATGAGAAATGTTAAGTAAGAAAAATAAGCTGCAGAACAGCACAGGATAATTATATTATAAACATAATTTTTAATATAACTATCCTTTATTTTCTGTTTATAAACCGATTTATAAACAGAAAACCCGGTAATTTTTTCATCTTTCCTAACAACAAAGATAATGCTGGGGTTGAAATGCCAAATATGCAAAGTTACTACAGCCAACAATTAGACAAGGAACAGCCAGAACATCAGGCCATTATACATTTCATTTTGACTGCTTTCATATTAATTACAAATAAATTGTGGCTGATTTATATTTCTATAAATAAATATAAAATGGTTTGCTAACTTTTTTTTCTAATGAAAAATATGCATTGGTGTTATTTTGTCTACATTTTCCCCCGACGTATCAAAGTGCCCCATGAGGTGTATCAATCTGCCCCGAGGATGGGGCACATTGATACAAATGACCTTTTTTTTAAATTACATGCAAAAATAATATATAAAACAACGATTGTACAATTTTATAACACACTACACAAGTTTTGCTGACACCACATGGAAAAATATCTTGAAATTTCTGCTTTCTGGACACCAAAAAAACTCTTAGAAAAAAGCTGTATCAGTGTGCCTCAGTTCCCCCTATATGCTGATTGCATGCGCAGATTTATTATAAATATAATAGCACACAGTTTATTTCTCTATCGGCAATACAATACAAAATGGTCTTAGCATTTTTAAAATTTGAAAATTAATAAATAATGAATATGGAGAAAAAAACCGTTTAAAGTTTTAATTTGTGTGGGTAATTTGCGCTCAATCTATCAACAACATTTTCAATATTTTGTGATATAAATAAAGTTTGAGTAAAACTGAGGTGTCAAAATATTCACAGGCTTTCGCTTAATGTTTTAAAAAATCGACTTTTAAATCAATTTTAATGTACACTGTCCATATAATCTAGAAATGTATGAAAGTCAATTTTAAACAAATTATTCCCCTTTATAAAGTATAGTAACGTCAGCTTCATGAGCTTTGATTTATGTTAGTATATCCTTCAATTGCCTATACACTTCTTGAAAAATACACATAATAGAAACAAAGTAAGCAAGTTTACACTGCCATAAAAATCGGCTACTCATCACTAAATTATTCTTAATTTTTTAAACGATTAACTTCCGTACTTCTAGAAAACTAAGCTTTTCCTGTTAATTGTTTTCGAAACTCTAAAAAAGAGGAAAAAATTAAGTTTATTTGTTACGTGCGTGGGTATTACTGCCAAACTAAAAGTTTTTTGTTAACTATTTCGGGTCAGATTTTTTTTTCAACGTTTAGAAAAAAGTACTTTTACGTTAATAATATTAAATCTAGCTGTCCAAAGAAATTAATTAAAGTTTAACAAGTATTTTATTGCCTGAAAAATATCATATGCTGTTGTTTTGATTACTATTAAATTAATATTTATATGACAATAGGCTGAGAAAAATTTATAGAGATGTTTAGAAAATATTGTATTACAATAACATTTAACTTATATTACAATTTTCAAATACATTTTGCACTTTATTACAGATGATTCTTTCAGGAAAGTAACTTTTATTTTAAATTTAAAGATTGAAGTATGTGTTTAAAATAAAGAATCGCAAACGACGTAACAAGAATCAAGCAAATAATAATAATAATTATTATTACTATATGTAATAATTATTAATAAATGCCTAAACATAAATGAAATCATATAGTAAATGCTAAGACATACAATAACATTATTACATATAAATCTTAGCAAAAGTATTTCTTAAAACAAAATAATACTTTTTTAAAAGATATATACAATAATTAGTACACCAGGCCCGAAAGGGTTGAGATAGAAAATCGAAAATTCAATAATTTACCCTCTAAGCGTTTGCCCCGTAATATTCCGTACACTAAGCTCCAGGTTTCACTGCAATATAAGCAATGTTTAAGATATTATAATTCTATAAATTTAATGAATTTTCAAAGCATTGAAGAATGATTAAGAATCTCAAGGATTACATTTATATTCCTAAATAAGATTTTTTATGTAATATTGAAAGAATCATATTTTATTAGCATTTAAAACAAAATGCAGAGGAAACAACATTACAATTTTACCCATTTGCAAGAAGCTTGGAGGGTTAAAATTTCTAATTTATTTTAAAACAAACAAACAAAGATAACGCTTTAGAATTTAACGAAGTAACAATTTTCTCATTCATTTCAACTTATTTACTGTTTATTAGGTGCGTTCGTAATTATGTAAAAAATCCCGGTCGACTTGGCCTATAGTCGGAGGTAGATTTCGAAGAGGGCTCATTTCACCAAGAAAAAATAAAATATGATTAGAGATAAACCCAGTTTAACAACTGTATTTGGCCGCTTTTGCAAAATTTTTAATTTAATTTTTCTGTAAGAACTGGTTTTATCAGAATCATCTCAATCAAAATTCGGCTCAAATGCTCATTTTGACAACATATTTTGAAATATATTCTGACTTAAAAAATTCACGTATACGTACATTATATTGTTGCTAAATAACAAAAAACTGTCAATTGAATGCGTTTGAGAGTAAAACTAAAATTAAAAATGAGTCATAAAATAACCAATTTTTTATTTGAACACATCCTCAATTCTTTGATCATGATCGCTTAGGGAAACTTTGTGCGAAGTGCCTATTTTGACAGCCTTTTTTAAAAAACATAATTCGCCTTTATCAAAAAAAAAAAAATACAGACTATACCGCACATTATATACTTCCTAAATAAGAGGGCCTATAAATTGGATGCGTTTAAGAGCAAAAAATGGATTTAAAATGAGTCAGAAAAAAAGCAATGTGTTATATTTCCTCAATTTTTTGCAATCACGATCACTTCGGGAAATTCTGTTCAAAATACCCGTTTTGACAGCCTTTTTTGAAATATATTCTGCTTTTATCAAAAAAACTGGCCAATACGGCACATTATATAGTTCCTAAACAAGAGGATCTGCCATTTGGATGCGTTTAAAATCAAAAATGAATTTAAAAATGAGCCAGAATATAAGCAGTTTGGATTTGAGGTTTCTTCTCTAACTCCTACTTTTGTTTAATTTATTTTTATTATAAGAATTAGTCCTATGAAAAACTTGTTAATATAAAAGTTGTAGATATTATTGAGAAGATGTAAAATAATTTTAATTAGATTTGATAGCTTAAGAATGGACTAAGTTATGTTTTTTTTCTTTTTCCACCCCATCCCCCTTTTTTTCTTTTCGCTTTTAATTTTTTTAATCGGTAAAAGTTGTAAATACAAAAGTTTTAGATAATTTTGAGAACATTTATAAAAAATTTAGTTGGATTTGATATATTTGATGACTTTCAGGATTTTGACCAAATTTTCTATTATATCTTTTTCGAATATGAGAAAATCATTGGTCACATGTTTGAGAAAATTCGATTAGTGGACCATTATGTGTCATAATTGACCAGGGTCAAGCTAATTATATAAAAAAAGGCACAGTCGATTATAACTAAATTTTATATCCAAACGTTTTTGTCTCGATGAAACTATTAGGTTAGGTCCCATGTTAAAGTAATTCTGCCGGGCCATGGCAGGTCAAAACAAATTTATCTAAAATACAGATCTAACGGTTTTTACGAAATTTCGTGTTCTACCATTTTTATGCACAAGAATAATATTAGGCTAGATGGCATGCTCAAGAACATTAGATTAGTCGGTTATTTTGGTGGGTCAAATTATAATACGAGCAAATATACGTGAGTGCATAAATTTTATCTTAAAAACGATTCTAATGATCATGAGAAAATTCTGTATTTTACCATTCTGGGGCATGAGAAGACCATTGGACTAGATTACATGTTCGAGAAAATTCTATTAATAAGTCATTTTGGATCACTGTGGGTCATGCTAATTTTATCTAGAAAATGGCTCTAACTATTCTGAATAAATTTATATTCTATCGTTTTCCGGATCTAGAATATTATTCGGCTGGATCGCATGCTCATAAACATTCAATTAGAGGGTCATATTTGGTGGCAATGGGTCCGGTTCCGTCTAATTATATCAAAAAAATGCTCAAGAGATTTTGACAAAATTTCGTAAATACCGTTTCCGGAAAAGAGAAGGTCATTTTGCTTGGTCACATGTTAGAGAACTTTTCATCACTGGATCATTTTTGGGTCACTGTGGATTACTGCGGATTACTGTGGGTCAAGCTAATTTTCTAATAAACGATTCAAAAGGTTTTAATTTAATTTTGTATCCTATCATTTTCCGGGTCGTGAAAACATTTGGCAAAATTGGATTAGTGGGTCATTTTGGGTCACTATGGGTCTGGATCAAGCTAAATATATCTAAAATGGTTCAAATTATTTTGATAAGAATTTTTATTGTACTGTTTTCGGGCACAAAAAGATCATTTGGCTAGATCATATATTCGAGAAATTTCTATTAATGGGTCGCTTTGTGATCAATGCGCATCAAGCTAATTTTATCTAAAAATTGGATCTCATGATTTTGATTAAATATTGTATTTTTTTTTTTTTTGTTTGTTTGTTATATTGGTCAAGGTCGCAGTCAGGTCGCATGTTCAAGGACATTCGATTAGTGTGTCATTTTGCGTCACAACGCCTCATAGTCAAGGTCATAGTTTCTAAAAATCATCTCAAACATTATTGAGAAAGTTTTATTTTCGGGCATGAAAAAAATCACCGGACTAGATGACAGTTTCGAGGAACTTCGATTAGTGGGTCATTTTTGGTTACTATGGATTCAGATAAAGCTAATTATACCTAGAAAACGGCTCAAACGATATTGAGAAAATTTTTCATTATAACATTTTCGGGCACAAGAAGATCACAGGTTCGAGAAATATAGATTAGTGTGTCAGTTTTGGGTCGCTACGGGTTAGTGAAATTTTATATAGAAAAAGGTTCTAAATAATTTAATAAAATTTTGTAATCTATTGTTTTCGAATTCAAAAAAGACTACTGAGTTAGGTCGCAAGTTTAAGAAAATTCGATTAGTGGGTCTATTTGGGTCACCATGGGTACGATTCAAGGTAATTATATCTAAAAAAGGCTCAAATGATACTGACGAATTTTTGTATAATATCGCTTTCTGGCACGAGAAGAATAATGGGCTAGATCACATGTTTTAGAAATTTTCATAAATGGGTAATTTTTAGGTCAATACGGGTCAAGCTAATTTTATTTAAAATACAACTTTAGTCATCTTTAACTTAATTTGGTATCTACCATTTTCAGCCTTCAAAGGACCACTCTGCTGTGCCCCATATTCAAGAAAAATATATTAGTGGGTCACTTTAGGGGTCACTGAGGGACAAGCTATTTTTATCTAAGAGACAATTCAAACGATTTCGATTAAATTTTATATCCTACCATTTTTGATTACCAGTAGATCATTGAGCTAAGTCACATGTTAGAACAAATTTGATTAGTAGGCTTTTTGGTGGGTAATGATATTGGTTCATGATCACGAAGCGAGAAGTTGGCAAAAGCTAACAATGTGGCTATATTTGACAAAATATTGGCGACATGTGGCATAAGAATCGACTTTCAAGATTACGAATGTCAAAACACATACTTAGCGCCAAATGAATATATGTCACCAAATTTGGCTATATTTGGCTGTAAAAAGTTGGATTTTAGAATATGAAAAAAAATTAGGTATTCTTATTACGGATAGAGACACATAATTAAACCAATTTGAATCGAGCTAAAAAATATGATTTGGATTGATGCCCTTTCGTTGTAAATGCATAAATAATGTAAAATTTATAAACATGTACATAAGTACATTCTTTTCATATTGATTGTTTTTCTAAATAATACTATTGTAAATAACATGCTTTACAGCAATAATGCAGAGATAATAATTTAGTGAGAATATTTTATCGAATTCAACACAAAGTGAATTTTGATCGAGCTTAGATGGGTACCCCGCTAGTTTAAAATTAAATTTTGATTCATATTAGGAAGTGGGACAGTAGGAACAGTTAAATATTGTTGATAGATTTATATAATTTTGGGAAAAACTGGAACATAACACTTAAAACTATTAATAAAAAATAATTTTAATAGAATTTTCTTAAGTGCGTCATTACTGGCTCATCTGCCATATAAACAGTGATGATCACGGTAATGAGACCATTTAATAAATACTCATATAAACCAAATTTATTTTAATCGTCGCTCATAATGTACATTTTTGAAAAAAATATATAATAGTCTCGGAATACTGTTTACAGGATTTATTTCTATTAAACTAAAGATTAATTTCGAGTTTCGAGAAATAAACAGCTCTTTGATAGTAGAAAGCTAAATGCGGTCCCTAAATCCTTTTCTGGGAAGCTTTCAATTTAACCAGAATTGTAATCCTGGATGCGGTAGATTTAACAGCCAAATTTCCATTAGATCTGATGAAACTTCGAATCATTCAAGCTTCCTTTCTGATAACGTATTAAAATTTTCATAGTTGTCTAAGATATTTCATTTTAATTTAAAATTCACTATTCATCGCTTTAGAAGTCTACATTAACTGTTTTGACGCGCATTTTATCAAGATGTTTTTCAACAAATTTTCCTTACTTAAATTATAGTAAAATATACATAGAAACTGTATATTTGAAGTTGAAACGCTATATTCACCTTAATAAAATAAAATTTAAAACTTTTTTAGGTGTTAAAACATAGATGTTAGAAGTTGTTTAAAACACTAACACTTTTAGCTAACCATTACCCGTCAGCGTCATCCTACAATATACAACGTATTTAGTTTAACATGCTTGGAATATCTCGTGAATTTGGTTTTGAATAACCCTTCCATCTTCCATCTTCCCTTTTCACTTTTTTCTGATTTGTATAGCAACCACCCTATTTCCTTCCTTCCCGCCCTATTTTTTGTCGTTTGTCGGTTTTACTCTATGACATTTGACCAGCATATATGAGGATTCCAGAATTAAGGGTATAGGTGACAAAATTGAAAAAATGAGTTAAGTGCACAGGCTATATGGAAATAAGTCTATTTATTTGTAGATAAAGAGTTATGGAGAGATTTTTTAACACCTTCCAACAAAGTTGAAAAGTGTTTATGCTTTCGGTTTATCTGGTCGTTTGGCCGTCTGTCCGTGCTCTAAATCTCGTAAATATACTCCATACAGACCAGCCATGATATTTTTTGAAGTTATTGACGTTTACCTTAGAACGAACCCTATTGAAAATGAAGTTCCTACTGTGGATAGTTTATTTACAGGGTCAAAAGTTGTCCATTACATTATGACCTGTGGGTAAAATCGTTTCAAATGAATTTGAAGTATGTTACACCCGATAAAACATATTCAAATTTTTATGCACTAAAATATGCATATTTTCTTTTACTTCTGCGAAATTTACTTTTGTCGAGATGTGTCATTTTTCTTACTTTTGCACGATATGCATAAAACTTAAGTAATACAAAATCAATTGTAATGTGCTTTATGCCCTTATTGCAAAACAGACGCGAAATGCTTCTTTTAAAAAGTGCCGTAAAGAAATTTCCAAAAGCAATCACTGCTTCGTAGTTTTCAGTTATTTTCAAAGGATTCAGTTTTTTCTACAAATCTAAGACACGGATTAAATAATTGAGTGGCCCCTTATTAATCCCTCAAAAATCGCTTAATATTTGGAAAAACCGTAAAAAGTATCCATTTTTTGTTACAAAAATCGAATAATTATAAAGTTTCTAAACAAACTAAGTAATACGTTTTTCTTTAAGGAGAACAAAAAAGGATGTTATAGAACAAAACCACATTTGTAGAAAAGCCATCATGCGAGAATTCTCTGTCTTAATTATTGTTTTACACCATACAAATAAATACGAATAAGACCTTTATTTTTCACAACTTTAAAAATTTTTAAAAATAATATTTGAAATAATATACACATTGTTAAAAATTTTGAGCTAATTTGAACCAAATTTTTGTGCTTAGTAGCTGCTACTTTAATATGGTGAAATCTCGCGCCAACATTTGGTGCTTCCTATTTCAACCTCGTCCAACTATTGGAACTATGCTTCAACAGGAGCTCCAAATATTGCACTCGTTCACCATCTTACAGTGGCAGCTATTGAGCGCTAAAATTTGGTTCAAATTTGGTTCTAGAACAAGAATTTTAACAGTGTATGTAAAAAATTTTAATTATAAATCATTTTTAAAGTGCTATGTATTTGGAAACATGTAATACAAAGTCAAACATAAAGGTCAACGCTAAAAGACAAGCCCTAACGCTAATATTCAAAGACCTCACATGGAAATGCAAATTCAATTTGTCCAATTTCAGAAGTTTTTTCAGCAATAAAATCCCCAACTCGGAAATATAACAGGCATGAGAAATAATGAACGACACCTCAGCCCGTGATATTGATGGGAGCGAGAAGTAATGGGTTAAATCAAATCTACCATGATACAATTTAATGAGTGCGATATAACTGAGACCTTAGATAAAAAATTCGACCGACAAATTTACAGGAATGTTTGCAGGCATCAAGAGAATGAAAGGTTTTCGTAAAATATGAGCTAACAAACAAATTTTTTAGTCCCAAACACAGACTAGTTTACGAATTGAATATTTCCAGCTGAGCGAAAAATTGACCAGGCCGGGGATCGAACCCGGATACTTGGCTCACAATGGCCTTGTAAGCCAAGTATCCGGGTTCGATCCCCGGCCTGGGCAATTTTTCGCTCAGCTGGAAATATTCAATTCGTATGATTACTTTACCAATCAGTTTGATTGTGTTAAAAATAATAGTAAAGACTAGTTTATTTTAACTGAACTTGAGTTGACGATAATAATTTTCAGAAAACTGAAAAAACCTTGCAATAAAATTTTTAATAATGAAATGTGACCAATCTGTAACAATGTGAACCAATCTGTAAACCATCAGGAAGAAATTGTTTTAATTGTGCTCCTTGATTTGTGTGGATTCAAGCCTTTTCAATGTTATGTATTTGTAACCTAATGAATTAGTTTTTAACCTACTATTATTAATTAATTGTAAGTTATTAATTAATAATCTGTTATAAACTATTAGCCTGCAATTTTGAAAATACAAATAGAAATTCTTGAACCTAATGTTGAAACTTTCAAAAGTAAAATAAGTTGTAAAATACCCTTTGATAAAACACCTGATTAAAAGGTGAATTTAATAGAATTACTCATTAAAATGCTTATCAGGGAATTTTCTCTCAAATTGAAACACCTAAGAACACTATGAGTGTGCTCATCTTCATGAAGCTCGTATGTTTTCAAGTTTCTGCTGATGTTTAACATTGCAATAGAACTTTTAACACTTTTTCTAATTGGTTGTAATTGCTAAATTATAAAAAAGTTGTAGACTTTTCCTTTAAACGATTTAGCAGTACACAGTTGACACAAAATACTTTAAACGGCGATTATCAGTTCATACGTTATTATCAATTGCGTTGATCACACTGTTTTCCAGAACTTTTCGTGATGTTATAAAATTTCACAAAAAACAAACTACATATCGTTTAATTTTGTTCGCAAAGTTTTTTTTCAAAAATATTACAGTTAACTGAGTACAGTTAATAGGAAACACTCTGTATTTGTAACTAAATAAGTAGTTTGCTACGTCATGTTCTACGGTAATTTTGTATTCTCTTGCTAACTTATATCGAAACATTTAATTTGTCAATGGAGTATTGAAACACGCAGAATTTTCAAAAACATATCTATTTTAAACTTAAACATTTTAAATATCGTGACCTTTTATATCTAAGCTAATGCTAAGTAACCAGTTAAATTCGCAATCATTATGAACGTAATTTATTTTATTTTCACTCATAATACTTAATTTTTAAAAGGATCGAATACACACAAAACAAGCAGCACAATTAAAAGAATTTCTTCGTAATAATTTACAAATTATCTATAATTTGTAGAAATAAACAGTCCTTTTCTTTAAGAATACTAACTGTAGTCTCTAAAATCTTTTGACTGCATATTTCAGTCAAACATTAATTGTAATTCTCGATGCGGATCAATTAACAGAAGAACTGCAATAACTTCGGAAGAAACGAGAAAACACACGAGCTTCATGAAGATGAGAACATTTATAGTGTTCTTAAGAATTTCAATTTAAGAAAACATTTACTGATAATCATTTTAGCAAGTAATTCTATACCTTCACATTTTAATTAGGAGATTTACAAAAATGTATTTTATAAATTATTTCACTTTTAAAAGCTTCATCATTAGGTTAAAGAATTTCTAAATCTATTTTAAACATTGCAGGCTAATAGATTATAATAGGTTATATTTTATTAACTTACAATTAATTAATAATAGTAGGCTAAAAACGAATTTATTAGGTTACGAATACATAACATTGAAAAGGCTTAAACACACTAATCAAGGAGCACAATTAAAAGGATTTCTCCCTAATAATTTACAAATTCTTTATATTTTATAGAAATAAAAAGTCCTTTTTTAAAAAATACTAAATGTAGTCGTCAAAATCTTTTGACTTTATATTTAAATTAAAAATCATATGTACTACTCGATATGGATGAATTAACAAATGAATTTCAATGACATCGTATAAAACTTGAAAACATGCGAGCTTCATAAAGTCGAACACTTTCATAGTGTTCTTAGGTATTGCAATTTAACAGAAAATTCTCTGATAAGCATTTTAGTGAGTAATTAATTCTGTTACACTCACTTTTTAATCAGGTGTTTTATCAAAATATATTTTGCAATTTTTTACATTTAAAATTTCAACATTAGGTTTAAGAATTTCGATTTCTATCTTAAAAATTTCAGACTAATAGTTTATAACAGGTTTTTAATGATTAACTTAAAATTAATTGATAATAATAGGTTAAAAACTAATTCATTAGGTTACCAATACTTAATATTGAACAGGCCTGGATTCACACTAATCGAGGAGCAACAATTAAAAGGATTTCTTCCTAATATCTTATCTATTTCTTCCTAATTAAAGATTCGCAATAGTTTATGGCAGTAAATAGTCCTTTTATTTAAGAATACTATATATTGTCGCTAAAATCTTTTGACAGTATAGTTCAATTAAAAATCTTATGTAATTCTCGATGCGAATAAATTAACAGATGAACTTCAATGACATCGGATGAAACTTGAAAACATGCGAGCTTCATAAAGTCAAACACATTCATAGTGTTCTTAGGTATTTCAATTTAAGAGAAAATTCTCTGAAAAGCATTTTAGTAAGTAATTCTATTACATTCGCTTTTTAAGCAGGTGTTTAATCAAAATGTATTTTAATCAAGGAATACGATAAAAAGAACTTCTTCCTAATGGTTTACAGATTTGCAATAGTTTCTCGCAGTAAAGAGTCCTTATATTTAAGAATACTATATGTAGTCACTAAAATCTTTTGACAGTATATTTCAATTAAAAATCAATTGTAATTCTCGATGTAGATGAATTTAAAGATGAACTTCAATGACAATGGACGAAATCTAAAAATGTATTTTACACATTTTTCACATTTAAAAGTCACAACATAAAGTTAAAAAATTTCGATTTCTATTTTAAAAATTACAGGCAAGAAGTTTATAATAGGCTATTAATTATTAACTTAAAATTAATTATTAATAGTAGGTTAAAAACTATTTCATTGGGTTAACATTACTTAACACTAAAAAAGGTTGAATACACACTAATAAAACAGCACAATTAAAACAATATCTTTCTAAGGGTTTATATCTTCCTAAGGGATTCTCAATAGTTTATAGCAATAAACAGTCCTTTTATTTAAAAAATATTAAATGTAGTCGCTAAAATCTTTTACGGTAAAATTCAATTAAAAATCAATTGCAATTCTCGATGAGGGTAAATTAACAAATGTACTTCAGTGCCATCGCATGAAACTTGAAAGCATACGAGCTTTATGAAGATGAGCACATTCATAGTGTTCTTAGGTATTTCAATTTAAGAGAAAATTTCCTGATAAGCATTTTAATGAGTAATTTTATAGCATTCACTTTTTGATTAGGTGTTTTTTCAAAATGTATTTTACAAGTTTTTCAAATTTAAAAGTTTTAAGATAGGGTTCAAGAATTTCGATTTCTATTTTTAAAATTGCAGGCTAATAGTTTATAATAGATTATTAATTATTAACTTACAATTAATTGATAGCTGTAGGTTAAATGCTAATTCATTAAGTTACCAATACTTAACATTGAAAATACTTGAATACACACTAATCAAGGAACAAAATTTAAAGAGTACAATAAAAAGGATTTCTTCCTAATGGTTTACAAATTCACAACAGTTTATAGCAGTAAACAGTCCTTTTATTGAAGAATATTAAATGTGGTAGCTAAAATCTTTTGACGGTACATTTCAATTAAATATCAATTGCAATTTTCGATGGGAATGAATTAACAGATGAACTTCAATAACATCGGCAGAACTTTAAAACGTACGAGCTTTATGAAGATGATCAAATTCCTAGTGTTCTTAGGTATTTCAATTTAAGAGAAAATTCCTTAATAAGCATTTTAATGAATAATTGTATTACATTCCTATTTTAATTATGTGTTTCATCAATTTGAATTTTACAAATTATTTCACTTTTGAAAGTTACAACATTAAGTTTAAGAATTTCGATTTCGATTTTAAAATTTACAGGCTAGTAGTTTATAATAGGTTATTAATTATTAACTTACAAATAATTAATAATAGTAGTTTCAAAACTTATTATTTAGGTTACCAATCATTGAAAAGGCATGGATGCATACTAATGGAGGAGCACAAATAAATAGATTTCTTCCTAATGTTTTACAGATTCTTAATAGTTTACGTCTATAAACATTCCTTTTATTTAAGAATACTAAATGTAGTCCCTAAAATCTTTTGACGGTATATTTTAATTAAAAATCAATCGTAGTTCTCGATATGGATGAATTAACAGATGAACTTTAATGCCATCAGATGAAACTTAAAAACATACGAGTTCATGAAGATGAGCATAGTGTTCTTAGGAATTTCAATTTAAGAGAAAATTCCCTAATAAGCCTCTTAATGAATAATTCTATTACATCAAATTTTTAATTAGCTGTTTTATCAACATGTACTTTACAAATTATTTCACATTTAAAAGTTTCAACGTTAGGTTCAAAAATTTTTATTTCTATTTTAAAAACTGCAGGTTAATAGTTTACAATAGGCTATTAATTATTATCTTATATTAATTAATAATAGTAAGTTAAAAACTATTTCATTATGTTACCAATACTTAAAATTTAAAAGGCTTGGATGCACAATAATCTAATCAAGGAGCACTATTAAAAGGATTTCTCCCTACATAGTTTAAAATTTTATAATAGTTTATAGATAGTTTATAGAAATAAACAATACTTTTATTTAAGAAAGTTAAATGTTACTGCCAAATCCTTTTGACGGCATATTTCAATTTCATATATTATAATTTTAGATGCGGACGAGTTGACAGAAGATCTTCATTGACATTGGATAATACTTGGAAACATACGAGTTTCATTACGAATAATATTTAAAAATAAGCACTTTCGTACTAGTAGTTCAGTTTAAAAGAAATTTCCTTGATCAGCATTTTAATGAGTAATTACGTTACATTAACTGCTTAAGCAGGCATTTTATTAAAATGTATAATAACAAATGACCTCACTTCGAAAATTTTCAGAATTATGTTCATGAATTTTGAATTTCCTTTTAAAAATTGCGGATGATGAATTAATAATAGATTATTAATTATTAATCTACAATTAATTTATAATAGTAGATTGATAGTTAATTCATTAGGTTACCAATATTAACCGTTGAAAAAGCTAGAATAGACAGTAATCAAGGAGCACTATTAAGAGGATATCCGCTTAATAGTTATAAGAAATAAACAGTACTTTTATTTAAGAACTAGAAGATAGCCCGTCAAAATGACGTGTTTCCATTTTTGAAAGGATGATAAAACATTACAACAACTTTGGTCAATCATAGCCACTTTAGGCTTAAACAATTTTGAAAAATACAAAGATTGAACATAAGGAAAAAATCTAAAAAAAAAAAAAAAAAAATTCAGTAGAAATCTGCATTTAAAATTATGACAAAACTATCTGGTGGATGGGAAGGGATTGTAATGAACAAATGGTAAATGCATATATTTTAAAAGAATAAAGTAAGGTAAAGATATCAATTATAAAAGAACACATTGTGAAACTACAGCCAAAAAATATTTTAAAATACTGAGAGAAAATAATAAAAATATTCAAAATGTATAAAAATTTTTCCCATTTTGGCCATTTCCAGACGAATATGAGAGGGTGGCCAAATTATTAATTGGATGGGTAAAATAATGGCATAGAATATGCAGCTAATGAATTTCACTCACAAAATTACAGTAATTATTTCACAAAAAACATGCAAATTAACATGCATTAATAATGCAAAACATACACTAATAATGCTATTTTAAAACATTTGTGAATTAACTATTTTATATCATTAGTTAATACTTAAAAGAAAATCCTTACTAATATTATAAATCGGAAAGTGAGTTTGTTTGTTTGTTTGTTCCGCTTTCACGCCGTAACTACTGAACCGATTGCTTTGAAATTTTGCAGACGTAAAGTTAGAAGTCCGGATTAAATAATAGGGTACTTTTTATCCCGGAAAAAATTGATATTCCCGAGGGAAAACAAAAATATAGTTTGCTTGATGGATGGATTGGAGATGGCGCTGTGTGTCGTTTAAAACAAGATAAAATATTGCAAACGAATATAAACATGTAAATTTAGAAGCTAAATGATACGATAATGAATCCCCGAAAATGAGGAATTCCCGAGGGATGACGTACAATTTGTTTTATCGTCTAAACTGTTTTTTTACATCTACTTATATATTGCAAACGAATATGAACATGTAAATTTAGAAGCTAAATGATACGATAATGAATCCTCGAAAATGAGGAATTCCCGAGGGATGACGTACTATTTGTTTTATCGTCTAAAATGTTTTTTTTTACATCTACTTATCCTGAAATAACTATAAGTCAACGAATTATTAATTGGTATAAGTATTAGTTACGTTATTTAGTTCTTGAGGTATGCGATAGATTGCGCTGGGTGTTTTTAAAGCGTGGTAACGATGTGAAGTAGCTGTATAATAATTAGGTTAGGTTAGTTTAGTGCTTTTTTTCTAGGTAGATATCTAAAGTATTTATTGTTTTTTCGATAGGTAATTACGTCGCTTTGTTCGTCGTTTAGATTGTTATAGTTTAGTTTGGGATTTTAGTTTAGTTTAGGTTTATAGTTTACTCATATTTTCACAATGTCTCGCAAACGTAAATCTAATTTGTCGAGCACCTCATCTAAAGCTCAGGCAATGAAAATTGCCCGATCTCAAGAATCGTCTCTCCATGCTGAATTAAGAAGGCGCGAACAAGCAGAGCGTCAGGCTGCTTCGAGAGCTGCTGAGCTACCATCTCAGCGCCAGCAAAGATTTGAGGAGCAAGCCGCTCGCCAAGCTTCTTTGAGGGCTTCTGAGAATGATTTTCGTACTCAAGTCCGTTTATCGCAACAGGCTCAACGTCAGCATGGTCAGCTCTATGTAGCGTGTTCCCGGGTTTCCAGTGCCCAAAATCTGCATGTTTTTGCTCCACAAGGGAAAACATATAATATAGTGTACCATTCAGTTTTGGTTTAACAACTAATCGTATCCAGCGTTACATCGCGCTTCTTACATTTTTTCGTGGAAATGAGAAGTTTTCTTATAGTTGTGCTTTATACCGCAATATAACCGAATTCCACGCGGGCGAAGCCGCGGGCGGAAAGCTAGTAATTTATAAGATCGAAAACAAATGTCAACAATGAAGAGTAAACAATCGTGATTCGTTATGTGACCATGAAATCATTCATGGCTGTAAAAAATAAATAAATAAATAAAGCAACAAGAATAAAAAAATTCTAACAATATTGTATTTCACCTTCGCTTTTCTTAAATAAAAAGTTTTAATTAAACACTGTTAAAAAATTGACTGTTTTGCTGCATCGTCATTACACAGCTTTTATAGAAAATGATTACTTTACCGTATTACACTGTTAAAAATTTGACCCATTTGTTGCAGCGTCACTCCACAGCTTTTATAGAATATCTCTTTTATTACCAATGAGAATGCTCCATATCACAGTAAAGTAACCGTTTTATATAAAAGCAGTGGAGTGATGCTGCAGCAAATGGGTCAAATTTTTAACAGTTGCTGCAGCATCACTCCAACGCTTTTATAGAAAACGGTTACTTTGTGTGTGTTACTTACAGTGTATTCTATAAAAGCTGGGGAGTGATGATGCAGCAAAAGGGTAAAATTTTTGAACAGTGTACTGCAAAAAATTTGACCCATTTACTGCAGCGTCACTCCACAGCTTTTATATAATGTCTCTTTTATGACTAATGAGAATGCTCCATAACACAGCAAAGCAATCGTTTTCTATAAAAGCGGTTGAGTGATGCTGCAGCAAATGAGTCAAATTTTTAACAGTGTGAATATTGTGTTTGAAATAGGGAAAAGATTTCAAAGCACAGTAAAATGTAGTGTTGTCATTTAACAGCTCAAACTGTAAATCTGACAAATGAGAACGCTCCATTACGACTCTGGAGCGTTTGCATTGGACAAAAATCGCCTTTAAAATCGGAGATAACTTTTTTCACAATGGAATTTGTCATTGGTCACAATAAGTGTTTTTTCTAACGGATAGGTTGACCCCGGAATCGTTATACACGGAGGGATTTTATATATATAATATTAAATATAGTCTCTAAATCCTTTTCATGGCATACTTGAATTTACAATCAATTGTAATTTCAGATGCGGATGAGTTGACAGTTGAACTTCAATGACATAGATTAAACTTGGAAACATACAAGCTTCATTACCGATAATATTTGAAAATCAGCACTATCGTAGTGATGTTAGGCATTGTAATTTAAGAGATCAGAGTTTTCTTGAGTAATTGTGTTACATTAACATTTTAATAAAAAGTTTTATCCAAATGTATTTTAAAAATTTTATTTATAAAATTTTCAACTTTAGTTTCAAGAATTTCGATTTCCATTAAAAAAATTAAAAGCTAATAGTTAATAATAGGTTATTAACACTAGAACGCCGGAAAGGTGTCAATTCGACACCGGTCACTGGACTAAATGTCGATTCTAACCAGAAAAATCTTCAAGAAATAAGTTATATAGCAATTGCAATGATATGAGCTAAACAGATTAACTAAATAATTTAAAATTATTTTTCTGGTTTTAAATATATTTTGTAAAAGTTGTGTAAAATTCCCCGGCGTTCTAGTGTTAAATATAAACCTACAATTAATTAATATAAATTGGTTAGTAATTAATTCATTTGTTTACCAGTACTTAACACTGAAAAGTCTTGAACAGACAATAATCAAGGATAGTTATTAAATGGATTGATTACTAATAGTTTAAAGGTTCCCAGTAGTTTATAGAAATAAACTGTACTTTTATATAAGAACTAGCTGACACGCCCGGCGTTGCCCGGGTCCGTAATAATAATGTTAAACGAACTTAAAAATTTTTATGATTTTATCTTTAACTCGAAATATGTGTAAATACACTGTTAAAAAGTTGACTATTTTTTGCATCGTCACTCCACCGCTTTTATAAAAAATGATTACTTCAGCCTATTATGGAGAATTCTCATAGGTCAAAAGAGAGATATTCTATAAAAGCGGGGGAGTGATGATGCAGCAAAAGGGTCAAATTGTTTACAGTGTACATTATATTAAATACCCTTCTGTGCCCCCTGACTGTGTCAAAAATCGGTTTAAAAAAAACTAATATTTAGCTTCAAAAATACCCAAAATGACTGCAATGAGAAACGCAGGAGGGAATATGTGTCCAACGATTGCGTGATTTTCGTGTTAAAGTGTTGATATTTATCCTTAAAATTACTGTTAAGTGACTTAACCAAATACTTTTTTCACATAGATATACCAAGTGAAATATTTTGAGTTTCAAACTATTTATATCACTCTTAAATCCGACTATACCGTGAATGAAATCGATTCTCGATGATTAGCTAAAAGGTTAGTATATAGTATTATAATTTCAGAGCCATTTTACAAAAATAGGTGTATATTTTTTAGCAAACATGCGTAATGTTCATTCTGTGAACAAAATCCTAACCGTAATCTAATTATATTGTAATCATAACTTGTCTGTAACCTAGCTGTATCTTAACAGTAACCTAACTGTAACTTAAATATACCATAAATGTAACCTAGCCGTCACTTTATCATAACCTACCCATAATCTAACCACAACCTTACCGCAACTTAACCTTAATCTAAGTGTAACCTAACCGGATATTAAATATAACATAAGGCTCACCAGAACAATTGCAACCTAAATGTTACCTAACCGGAACCAAGTTCTATTTTAACACTAACTATAAACGAAATATCTTAACCATCTCGCACTAAGTGCTTAGTTTCATTTTCCACCGCTACGGAGCGCATTATGTTTTGTAGAACATCCGAAGTTCGGATTGGATTCATGTCCATGGAAATTATTTTGTCTTCTTGGGATACGGTTATGGTTGTTTGGAATATTTTTGTTCAGTTTAGATTCGGTTCAATTCAGATTTCGTAGGGTTTTTTCAAATGGAATTTTCAGGTTCGGGTCGGGTTGTACTTCCATGGAAATTATTTTACCTAGTTCCAATGAGGTTATACTTCACTGAAATATTTTGTCAGGTTCAGATTAGGTTTGGTTGAAATTTCGAGATTTTTTTTTTTAATTTCTTGGTTCGGATTGGGTTTATGTCCATGGAAATTATATTGTCTTCTTCATATCTGGTTATAGTTATTTGGAATATTTTCGTCGGATTCAGATTTGGTTCGATTCTTATTTCAGGTATTTTTTCAAATTGATTTTTAAGGTTCTGGTCGGATTCATATCCAGGGAAATTATTATGTCTTTCTCGGATCCGGTTTTGGGTCTTTGGATATTTTTTTTGGGGGGGGGGGGGTTCACATGTCGTTCAATTCAGATTTCGATTTTTTAATGGAATTTTTAGGTTCATGTTGGGTTGCGCATCAACGGAAATTATTCTGCATTGTTCGAATAAGGATATGCTTCTCTGGAATATTTTTGTCAGATTCAGATTTAGTTTTGTTTTTTAGGTTCGGATTGGGTTCATGTTCATGGAAATTTTTTGTCTTGTTCAGATCCGGGTATGGTTCTGTCGAATTTTTTTGTCAGGTTCATATTTCGTTCGATTCAGATACCAGGTATTTTTTTCAAATGGAATTTTAGGTTCGGATCGGATTCATATCTACGGAAACTATTTTCTCTTATTTGAATCCGCTTAAGGTTCTTTCGAATATTTTGATCGGATTCAGATGTAGTTTGCATAAAATTTCGGGTTTTTATTTTCAAATGGAATTTTTTAGGTTCGAGTAAGGTTTATGTTCACGGAAATTATTTTGTCTTGCTCTTATCAGGTTATAGTTCTTTGGAATATTTTTATCGATTTCAGGTTTCGTTCTGGTCATTTTTCGGGCTTTTTCAAAGAAAAATTTTAGGTTCGGGTCGGGTTGCATATGCACCAACATTATTTTCTTTGATCGGATTGGGGTATGCTTCAATTGAATATTTTTATGGGATTCTTATTTGATTCGGATCAGATATGAAATCCATAGTTTTTTTTTTTTTTCAAATGGAATTTTTAGGTTCGGGTCGGGTTTATGCTTATGGAATTTTTGTCTTGCTTGGATCGGAGTATGGTCTGATTTTTTCTGGTTGAGATCGGGTTATGTTACGCCTAAACATAATGTTTTGCTACTATTCTTTTAGTGACTGTTTTTGATATATAATTTATTTTGCTATTTGATAATTTATTACTGAGTATGAATCGTCTGCTAATTCGAACAACTTTACCTCAAACAGCCATTTCATTTTTGTTTTAAAAACAAATTAAATCTTAATAAAATTTTAACTTAAATAAATTGCATCTAAATTTAATCAATGATTTAAAAAAACTGCTAAAAAAGCCTCATATATACTTATACATATATTTACTGCAATATAGATAACCACACATACATTCTAATGTACGAAGTACCAACGATCTGGCGTAACAGCTGTGTTCAAAAATCCTAAGTTGAACTGACCAGTCTATGAATTTTAAAGGTCTTTGAAACTACATTAAGTACAATTAAATACCAGCAAAAGCACGTGCTTTGACACGCCTATCAATTGAAACAGGTTTAAACCCGTATTTTTTTGCTCGTTTCTTAAAAAGAACTAATCTATCGCTTCACCGGTAAAAATTTATTAATTATTTTATCATATGTGTTTTAAATATCAATATAGAAAATTATTTTAACGTTTTGCTTGAAAATATAACATATTTTTGTTAATACATTAAAATCGTCTGCAGTCAGATATCTATATTTTAGATTAATATTTATTACTTAAGTTTTCATACATTATTTTAAAAGAATGTTTTCAACATTATATTTTAAATATTTATTTACATGCAATTATTAAGTCATAAACATTTTTCATCTACGTTATAAAGTATTTAAAATTACATTAATGAAGGAAACTTTTAGTTATAAAATTTTTAGTTCGTATCAAATGTTTTCAATATCTTATTTAATTTTAATTTGATATTTAATTATTGCTAATTTTCCAATTTCCTTCATTTTAAAAGCGAACATTTATTTTAATAAATAATAATAGAACAAAGACCATTTTAAAAAATTGCTATTTCATCTTAAAATATGATTCAACTGTAACTTATTACTTTCAATTCGTCTTAAAATAGAAAATCCCTTCCACGTCCTTTTGTTTGGCACATTAAAATTTGAGCGATAAATGGTTTCATATTGCAAACATTTTTTGAGGCTTACTTCACCTCCACTTATCTCGTTCCTCTATGGGTTTCTTTAATTCTGTTTCAGCTTTCTTATTACTTCTGCGAAAATTTTTACACAACCAACCAACCGTAAACAAAGGAAAAAGAAAAAAATTGGGAAAAAGATGATTTTTTATGAGTGTGACCTCTTGATTTTAATTAATTACTCATTTAATAATTAGAATTTCGAAATTCTGAAACTCAGGTGCATCAGGAGAGATTTGGGGCTACTCTCAAAAAAATTTTGAGCTTCGTACATGCTGTAGATTTTGCTAGCCATCGCAGACACACACACACATACACACACAGACAGAGCGTTTTGTTCTTTTATTAGTATAGATACTAAATACAGTCACTAAATCATTTTGACGGTATATTTCAATTTAAAATTAGTTGTAATTCTAAATGATGATGAGTTGATAGATGAACTTCAAAATCATCGGATGAAACTTAGAAGCATACGAGCTTCATTACCGTTAATATTGGAAAATAAGCAATTTCTTAATGATGTTAGACATTTCAATTGAAGGGATAATTCAGTGATTAGCGCCTTAATGAGTAATTTTGTTGCATTAACAGTTTAATCAGGCATTTTATCAAAATGCACTTTATTTATCGTAGTTTTATCGTGATATTTTATATCTGAGCTAACGCTATGTAATCATTTAAATTCGCACTTATTATGAACGTAATTTATTTTATTTCCACTCATAATACTTAACATTAAAAAAGCTTAATTTCACACTAATAAAGAAACACAGTTAAAATGACTTCTACATAATGATTTACAGATTCTCTATAGTTTATAGCAATAAAGAGTCTTTTTATTTAAGAATACTAAATGTAGTCGCTAAAATATTTCGACGATATATTTCAATTAAAAATCAGTTATAATTACCGATGTGGATGAATTAACAGATGAACTTCAATGACATCGGATGAAATTTTAAACATATGAGCTTCATGAAGATGGGCACATTCATCGTGTTCTTACGTATTTCAGTTTGAGAGAATATATCCTCATACGCATTTTAACAAACAATTCTGTGACATCCACTTTTTAATCAGGTTTTTTTTTAATTGTATTTTACAAATTATTTCACTTTTAAAAGTTACAGCGTTCAGTTCAATAATTCAGATTTCTATTTTGAAAATTACAGGCTACTTGTTTATAATAGGTTATTAATTACTAGCTGATCCGCCCGGCGTTGCCGGGGACCATAGATATTTTCAAACAAATTGCAAAAAGGTTAAAATTTTTTCTGAAGAATATTTCAAATTTTAGAATATTTTAAGTTTTATCTGAGTGAACACAGGTATGTATATCTGTTTTGAAAACCATGTTTTGAAAGGATAAAGAGATATTGTCGTTGAACTTAGCATTTTTGAACCACAAAAATAATGCAATAATTGAATTATTGTAAAATTCCTTTCTTCATTGAAACCGTGCAAAATCTTCTAAGCACGCGCGTGACGTACGATGTACACCTGAACAAATCCTAAGAAATATAAAAAGAGTAATTACCTAATTTAATACTTTTTTGAATGGTGCCATGGATGGATTTGTACTTCGAAGAAAAATAAAATCATCAAAACAGGAAAAATTTAAATATGTGGGTGCAATTTATTTCAAGCATTTAGCCATGAAATGCAGACGTTAAATCCCATATTTACTGCCTGCTCTCATTGGCTGGCTGCTTTGTTGCCGCGGATTAGTGGCGAGCCCCAAATAGCCTCTAAGCTGGCTGCTTCGTTGCCGTGGATTGGTGGAAAACTGCAAGTATCCTCTTATCCAGTAAATTTTAATTTTCAAAAAATCTAATTTGAAATTTAAAAAACCGGCTGCGAAGTACACTTTTCCGGTGTTAGCTTCCGCACATGACAAAAATTTCATTTACTTAGGTGTTACAATTTCAGCATTATCCGCGGCCAGTAAGACAGACATTCTTATTTTATGTATATCTTCATCTTATTTTATGTATATAAATTAACTTACAATTAATTAATAATAGGAGGTTAAAAATTCATTAATTAGGTTACCAATAGTTAACATTGAAAAGACTTGGATGCACAATTATGAATCATCCAGTGAGGGATCAATCGGCGCCCCAAATACATTTTGAAGCCCGCGGGTGTCAAATGGTAACTCCTTTTTACCCTTGGGCGTGAAATGCAACTGGTTTGTCACCTTGATTTTTAACAGTGTACGTTCAAGAATTTCGATTTCCATTAAAAAAAATTAAAGCTGATAGTTAATAATATGTTATTAAATATAAATATACCATTAATCAATATAAGTTGGTTATTAATTAATTCATTTGATTACCAATACTTAGCACTGAAAAGTCTTGAACAGACAATAATCAAAGAGAATTATTAAATTGATTGATTCCTAATAGTTTAAAGGTTCTCAGAATCTTATAAAAATATATATATATATTATATAAGAACACTTAATACAGTCACAAAATTATTTTGTCGCTATGTTTCAATTTAAAATCAATTGTAATTCTAGATGCAGAGGTCTTGATAGATGAACTTTTATTTAAAACGTATCGTTTTAAATGCGGTTTTTGATAAAGTCCTGCTATAAATATTATTAATTAAATATAAAAATTTGAAATAGAATGGTTGATATTTTCCAAGAGGTACATTCTTAAATATAATGGTGCTGCATTTATGTAAGGAATGATTAATATTCTATTGACAATTGTCTTTTGTTAATTTAATGATGAAGTGTTTTGAAGAAGATAAACGAAACCCACTGTGCGAACTGCAGTCACAATTACCCACTTTTTTTAGTGCTAAATGCAGTCGATAATTCTTTTTGATGGTATATTTTAGTTAAAAATCAATTATGTTTCTAGATGCAGATGAGTTGACAGATGAACTTCAATGACACCCAGGGCCCGACTTAGACAGTGGGGGGCCCTGGGGCAAACATTATTAGGGGGCCCCTTTCTACCTTATAATTTTTCATAAATTGTACTAAAGTGACTAAAACTGAAATTCATAACTATTATACGTGTACATAATCTTCGTACCAAGTACTATTCACATTTATATACATAATAGCTGAAGAAAGAAAACCTTAAGAAATTATAGAATAAAGTTTTTTTTCGATTACAGGAATATGAGGGCAAATGTGAGGCCTTAAGGAGGCATTGGGTGAGGAAACAGAGGGGGTAGGAGAAGAAAGATCCTTAAAATTGAAAAAAAAAGAATTTTGGTCACTTGACCATTTTTTATCATTTGACACTTCTTTAACGAAAAACCTGGGGGCCCTCCTTAAACCGAGGGGCCCGGGGCAATTGCCCCGCATGCCCCTGTTTTAGTCAGGCCCTGATGACACCGGAGGTAACTTAAAAACATACGAGCTTCATTCCCTATAATATGTGAATATTAACTATTTAATGAAGCATTCTATCAAAATGTATTTTAACAAATTATATCATTTCTAAAAATTTCAATTTTAAGTTCAATAATTTCGATTTTCATTTGAAGAACTGTGTTTTTAAAAACGTCTTCAATAGTGCAGATTCTGTTAATTATGCCCAACAAACACAGAGCTATCAGTAAGCAATCGGCCGACATCCATTTGCCAATACCGGCCTATATTGGCACGATACTTGCTGCCGCACCGGTTCCATATGTTTTTAATACGCCCTGCGAATGCGGTCTGATTCATGAGGTGCGCAACCGGTCTGTTATTGGGAGACCACTAAGCTGAAAGCACGCCGATAGCTCACCACATACTATATGGGCAAAGGCGATCGGTCGATTAGCGACTTCAGACGTTTTGTTAAATATCTAGAAAAATATATGAGGTGTTATTCTGAAACTCTAAGTGCTTCAAAAGAACTGTACACCTCATATATTTCCGTGAAGATTTTTTCTCAATATTCCATAAGGGACCGTCAACAAATGAAAAAAACGAAAATCTTTTGTATAAACCTATCAAAACTAATGTAGCTAAAGCGTCCAAACTACTGATTATGATTACGTGGCTTATTATAATAAACTGTGTTCATTTTTTTTTGGGGGGGGGGTATCATTTATACTCGTAGAGAATTTAAGCGTTTTATGAAAACAGTCCCAAATTTTGCCAAGATTTTTACTTATAATTTTCAGAGTTCTTAACTTAAAATAATTTTCTTTTCCGAAAATATGTCAAATACTATTGTATACAATACTCTATAATCAGAATTTAAAAAATAATAAAAATTGTATGAAAACGAGCAGGTTTAGGAAATGAGTTTTCATTGCACATGCGTGAACGCTATCAAGATTTCATTTGCATAAGCTAAATGTATAGAGCAACTTTTCAGAAAGACGGAAAAACATAGCTTGAAAATTCTGAAAGTGATCGTCAATAGAATAATCTGTGAGTAGGGGAAGATGGGGATACTTGAGCCATTTTTTGAATTTTAATTTTTTTTAATTTTTTATAATTTCTTATAATAAAATAAAATATTAAAAATGAAAATTTGATATTTTTTCTTCAACTGAAAACCACTTTCAATTAATTTTGAACTATTTTTCTATGTGTAAAAAATGTTTATTTTTTGTTTTACATGGTGGCTCAAGTATCCCCATGGGAGGGATACTTGAGCCATGGTGAAGGGATACTTGAGCCACTACGGAAAAATACCTACAAAAGTAATTTTTTTCGCTTTATTTTTGCACAAACATCTTACAGAATGATAAATTATGAAACATAAAGTCCTTCCAAACCACTTGAGAAAACAAAGTTAGTAATACGATCATTTTTTTGTCGTTAGAACTGGTTGTCAAATGATAATTTCAACTTGAGTTATAACGACGGTAGAAACACCCTCAGTTCAGAGCCATTTAAATTTGGAATCTGCTATTCTTCGGGCAAATTTCATTTTCAAAATATTAAGTGCTTATCCAACAAATATTTTTAGTTTTCTTTCTGGCATATTTTATTAGTAACCAACCATCAATAGAAGGTTTTCTTTTCACATCATCACCATCATTGGCAGAATTTTCCTCTAATGATAATGTCGAACTCATGCTTTTAATTTAGTAGCTGTCGGAATTTAAGCCAGATGTATCATTCTACTATTTCAAACACTTTTTTGATTTCACAGGAAAACATTTTGTCTTCCTCTTTGGCTCCATGCAGGTAAGTTTGAACTGGGATTTTTGTTGCTTGTTTTTTGTGCGCTCTTTTTACCAATTTTTCTTCAATTTTCTTAGTTAAAAAAATTACAGCAACAGAGGTTACGATTTCAATATAAGATATTAATCTTAATATGTTATATTAAAAAATAAATATTTTAATATGTTGGACCTAACTAATTAAAGTATTAGAGATTATAGCCTGGAAAACAGTTTTAAAAAGTTATTTTAATTTAATAAAAGTGAAATTGAAAACTATGTTTACATTTATCTAGACAGGCTATTTTGCTAGTCAAAATGAAAATTAAAATGGATATTTTCATTTAAAAAAATAAACATTTTTAAACATTTTTAAGTCGTTATTTTTTTAAGAAAAATAAAATAAAATGAAAAATTATTCTCTCTTTTATCCAGAAAAAAATCTATTAGTGAATATAAGGAAGGAATTTTATTTTTTGTTTGCTTCTCCTATGTTTAATTTCTAGTGGGGAGGGTTGAGATATGGCTCAAGTATCCCCACTCTCACTGGCTCAAGTATCCCCACTACCACTAGTTTTGTTTCCCAGAGTTTTACTAAATAAAGCATGCAGCTATTAGAACTATTTTAGATTCAAAATATAATGAAAATTATGCTTATTAAATTTATGTATATAGTTGCAACTTTAAACAAAACTTTGATTACAAAAAAACAAAAAAACCATGTACCCAAAAATTTACTTAAGATAGGGAAAAGACAACTATTGATCACTATACTTTCAAAATGGTACCAAGATGTGTGATTTCTTTTTTACATGTTCAGAACTATAAATGTGTTAACATATTGGCAGTTTTAGAAAGAAAAATTAACCAACTGTAGAGATAATAGGGGTGGCTCAAGTATCCCCTATGCTCAAGTATCCCCACTCTCCCCTATATAGTAATCTATTACTTGTACTATTATGTTTACACACTTAGTGTTACGGATAATTCCTCATGTAATTTCTAGACATTTAACAAAATGTCTGGAATCGCAAGTGGCCGGTCACCTTTGGCTATATAGTGTAAATTTAATTTTTTTTATAGACGTGATATTTCATACGGTAACTTTAACCATATGATAACGAGACGATCACGATAACCATAATTCTGCACAAATATCATGGACGAAATCAGACCAAGCGGGTGAAAAAAGGGGGAAAACAACTCAACGTCGTAATTGTAATACATATGAAATCAGTTTAAAGTTATTATTACATGTAGGAAAAGGGCCAGATATTTTTGTATAACATGTTTTTGATATTATTGAAAATGGGCTTAAGAAGTGAAAATAATAAGTTAGTAATAAGTTTTTTTCTTATAATTTACAGGTTTCTTAAATTTAAAAAAATCTTTTCAGAAAATATCACAAATAATATTGTGCCCTGTAACAAGAATTAAAAAATAATAAAAATTGGAAAAATAAGATTTGCTAAATAATGCATCGTTGCGTATGCGTCACCGCAATCAAGATGTAGATTGCATAATATGTTAGGTAATCGTATAGAGCAACGTTTTGTAAAAGTCTCAAAAACATACCTGGAAAATTCTGAAAATAATCGTCGATAGAGTAAGCTCAAAATCCGTTATTCCCAAAATAAAGATAAAAGATGAGAGCTTGTTTTCAAAAATCGTGCAATATTATGAATGCTATATTGACACTAATCTATGGGTACATGGATAAAGCCCCTCATCTTTTTGCTTCTTTTTGGGAATAACGGATTTTGAGGTTATTCTATTGAGATTATTTTCAAAATTTTCAAGGTATGTTTTTAAGACTTTTACAAAATTGGCTCTATACATTTAGCTAACACATTATGCAAATTACATTTTAATTCCGGTGACGCATGTGCAGTGAAATACTATTTAGTAAACCTGCTTATTTTTCCTACAATTATTATTTTTTTAAATTCTGATTACAGGGTATTATGATAATATTATTTGTCATAAATTCTGAGAAGATTTTTTTTTATATTAGGAACTCTGCAAATTACAACAAGAAAAGTTGAAAAAATTTGGGGCTGTTTTAAAAAAACTTTAATTTTTCTACGAGTATACATGATAACCTCATAAAAATTAACAAAGTTTATTACAATAAGCCGCTTAATTATAATCTGCAATTTGCCCTGTATCACTACATTAGTTTTGACTGGGTTATGCAAAAGATATTCGTTATTTTTCAATTTATTAACGGTCTCCTATGGGATTTCGAAAAAAATCTTCACAGAAAAATATTACCTGTACTATTTGTTTACATGCCTGTATTTTCAGAATAATTTTTTCATGTATTTTTATTAGACATTTAACGAAACGTTTAAAATCGCAAGTGATCGGTCACTTTTGACCATATAGTGTACGAATGTTGGTCGAAGCTCGACACCAGCATAAACTGAAAAAGAAATCAGATTTAATGCTGCAATATATAAGCCATCTTGGGATTTATATTTGTTAATATTCCAAAGGAACAAACTTCGGCGATGGAAGAGATTGGGTTCAATCTGACACCCCCAAGGAGAGAACGTTGAGTGCAGTTGATCGTAGAATTGTACTGGATAATAAGAGAAAATTTCATTAAGGTATGGTTTGTTGTTGACTGTAAATAGTAGATGGGAAAAATTGGAATTTGGAAGTCTTTTATTTATGCATTTTGGTAAATATATATATATATTTATTTCGTATTTGTCTTATGCGCGTGTTTTTAAAAGTTAATTTAATATTTAAAAGAATGAAATAAATATCTTAGTGAATTAGTTAAAGCAAACCAATGGGTTTTTTCATATAAATTTAAGAATCATTAGGTATTTAATGAAATAAATTATTTTTAGAGTTTTTGTTCAGTTATTGAAATTTTCTTATTAGGAATTATAATGTAATTTATAAACTATATGTTTTTAACATTAAAAATCATATTTTAATAAATAATTAATTGGTAGATAATAACTTTAAAATATAGAGTAAAAATTCAATTTATGTGATTTCATGATTTAAATTATAAAATATTTTTAATAATTATGTTACAACATTTTTTATCAATATTTTTTAATTTTAATTTAAACAAAAACAGTAAATTATATACATTTTTTTCTTTTGGTGAATAATTTTGCAGATGGGGGATATTTCTGAATCTTTCTTATAATCTTAAGACTTCTTAAGTATATAACAAAATAAATGAATTTTAGAGACTTTTCTGTTATTTTTCAGTTGATTTTAAACACTTTTCGTTTTAGGAATTATAATGTAATTAAATATACTAAGTTAAGAAATATATATTCATAACATAGAAAAAATAATTTTAATAAAAACATAAATTGGTAATTAATCACTTTTAATTAGAATAAGAATTTCTCTTATGTTATTTGATGATTTAATGTAGAATAGAGTTTTAATAATTATGTAGCAATATTAATTCTGTTTTCGTTTGGTAAATGATTTTTTAGAAGGGGATGATTTCTTTATTTTTTTATTGCTACAAAGATGTGTAGATTTTTTAATATTTTTGTAACTTGCAAAATAATTTTATTATTTGATTTTTAAATAAAATAAGAAACCTAACCGTAAAATGAATTCATAATTAGAAAATAACTTCGATTATCTTATGCAGTATTTTTTTCAGTCTACAAGTAAGTTTACAATGATTTATAATTTTAAAGAGCAATTTAAAAAATTCTTTTGATGATTCAAATAATTGTAAATCGTTTTTTAAATGAATTCATTTTAAATAAATAAATATTGGCTATCTGAATTCGAACTGATGTTGGCAAATCGAATCAGGCGATTATCAGAAATCATATATCGGCCTTGTGTTACCTGTCGGTGTAATTCACTTTCCGATATTTAACCGTAGGGGGACTAACTATGGTAATCGGTACTCGAAAAAGCAGATTGTTAACCCTTTAACACTCATTGTTGCGCTATATGCTCTACCATATTTTCGGCTTTAATATGTAGCACGATATTTCATAAATAGTGTTTATTTTAAGTCATTTTAACTGTAATTGGACCTTTATCTAATATTATTAATGAATTTTAAATGGTGATGGAACACTGAATAAGAAAAAAAAAATAGTTTGAAGCAACATGTCTAACAAGCAAGACAAAATTGTTTTGATAGTCGTAAGTTTTCATCATATTTTCAAATACTTTATTGAAATAAAACCACACTTATGATAGGTAGGTATAAAAAGAGTTATTTCTATTTTCTGCTCAAAAATGTTCATTGTGAATTATTTTTTTAAAAATAAACTGAGTAATTAAAAATCCAGATAGCAAATTAGCTACCACGGGCGTTAGTTTTCATGAGCCCATGGTACAAATTTTGCTACCATAATAATTTCAAAGAAAGATTGTACTTTTCAGTGTTGGATTTGCACCTAAAATATATTTTTTTCTTTTAATTAACATGTTCATCCTTTTAATTAAATCCGAAATAAATTACTTGGAATAAACAATAAAATAATTTATTTTTATCATATTTTTATTATTTTTAAAAATATTACTATTATTATTAACTATTATTATTATTTTTAAAAATATAAATAGAGAAAATTTTGAAATAAATCCGGAATTGATATTTTGAACTTTATATCTCTAAGTACAAATAAGGGCAATTGTTTTTTATTGAGCCGTATCACTCAAGCATATTATATTAAGTATGTTACATGGGATATATTGCAATAACCAAATCCGTGCAAATCAATTGAGCTGTAATTTACTATGTTTTGAATTAACTGCTGGGTCATTCCATGTCAATTCAACCAGACCTTGTAACCCGACTCACAGGGATTTTGATGAAAATTTGTGTACACACTAATTCTATCATGAAACGATTCCATCAGAAATTTTTCCTTCCTAGACCTCATAGTTTGTGAGATATGGGGGGGTCCAATTCTTGGGGTTTTCTCAAATCGCACATTTCTGAGTCTGTATTTTGAGATTGCAGTTCCATCTTCAAAAAATTGTTTCTCAGGATCTAAAACATGAATCATCTTAAAAATATCACTGTAAGAATATAAAAAGATACAGATTTTAATAAAAAAATATTCAAAAAATTTACTTGTAATATTTACGATAAAAAAAATTAGCCAAAGTTGAGATTTATGGTTATTTTTCCAAATTTTTGTGACTTCACCAAAAAGGCTGTACACAAAAAGGCAAATTAAATTTCCAATTTCTTTTTGATTTAAATAAAAGTTTACACTTTGAGCTTTCTATCTATGAAATAAAAATGATGTGTTTCGCATGGCTTATGCAAAAATTTTGGGTACTTTCCAATTAGCCGGATGCATGTTTTATTTTTATATATTACATATGCACACAAAAAGGCAAATGAAATTTCCAATTTCTTTTTGTTTTAAATAAAAGTTTACACTTTGGGATTTCTATCTGTGAAATAAAAATGATGTCTTTCGCATGGCTTATGCAAAAATTTTGGGTACTTTCCAATTAGCCGGATGCATGTTTTATTTTTACATATTACATATGCACACAAAAAGGAAAATGAAATTTCCAATTTCTTTTTGTTTTAAATAAAAGTTTACACTTTGGGCTTTCTATCTGTGAAATAAAAATGATGTCTTTCGCATGGCTTATGCAAAAATTTTGGGTACTTTCCAATTAGCCGGATGCGTGTTTTATTTTTACATATGTATATATATATAGATCTATATAAATGCATATATATTATCCATGTACATATGTATGTATATACAGGGTGTCCCAAAAGGTCATGTCCAAACGGAACACATGGTTGTGTCAGGTCATGAGGAAACAGAATTACATAGGAAAGGGGGGTCGGAAACGCGATCTAAACAGTGAAATTGCATCGTAACCGTCACGCAAAGAAAAGATAACAAACGGTGTAAAATATCTTTATTTTACAACAAAACAGTACCAAATAAAAAAGAAAAATGGTACAACTCATAGTAAGTGCTCATCCAAGTGCTCATCAACTGGTTCATCCTTTCTCTGCAACGTCCGCGCTTCGAATGATCCGACTGCCCGCGCTTTCGTCTGACATCGCTTATCGCCCTCTAGCGGATTACAATCGCGTTTCCGACCCCCCTTTCCTATGTAATTCTGTTTCCTAATGACCTGACACAACCATGTGTGCCGTTTGGACATGACCTTTTGGGACACCCTGTATACAGTATATTAATATATATATATTTATAACACTGGTGCCCGTCTAACCGAAAAGTACCAAATTTTGCCTTGTTTTGAGAATCTGCACCAATTAAGAGGAAAAAAATCTGACTATGTTAACTGTGGTACTTAAATAATTACTGGAATTTATATGAGTTATTGAATTTAATGTTATTTTTTTTATTTGCAAAGTAAAGTTTAGGCTTTGTTTTTTCTGATTAAAAAAAATATGACTGTAATATATTTCCCCATTAAATTTAGTGAATGGTCCATATATTTCATTTAGTTATTTAATAATGGGCATTTTTTGCTAATCTAAAGAATCTCTTACTTTTATTTTCAATAATTAAACTCAAAACAGTTTTTTTCGTACAGTATAAAATAGATAATTTTTTCTCCTCACATTTCCATTCTTTATTTCGAAAGCTTACATAGTATTTGTATTTAAAAAATGTTCAAAACCTTGTATTTCCTTTCCTTGGTTAATTTTAATCAGTTTAAATATTTATATTGGCAAGTTTAAATACACAAATGTTTAACAGAACTTAAATTTGTTTCTATAGTCTGAAAGATTTAATTGCATCTGCCTTGTATAAACAACTTCTGATAAAGGCAGGGTAATCTTCTTTAGTATGGAAGCAGATGTTTTGAAATCAATTTAATCAAATTATTGTCATTCTGTTGTTTCTTATCATAGAAGAATGATCTAACTTTTACTGTGATACTAAAAATATATTCTGATTTTTACACATTTTATAGTTTGTGATATGTATAAATATTTTTTTGCTTTATTGTTTTAATATGGAGCCTGATATTAAACCTTCTACTAGTCTTGAGGCTTGCAGTATTGTAATATTAACTGGTTTAGAATGTCACAAAACTAGCTATACAAATAACAGAGTAATAGACTACATTGATAATCTCTGTGATTCAGAAAAAGAACTTTTTTTAGTTAGGACTATTGCATTTATAAAACAAAAATTAAGTGAAAACCGTTTGATTAATATATGTGAGCATTACAGAATTTCGCTCTTAATGAAATATGAATTATATAAATGTGGAGATCCATTTAAGTGGCATAATAAAAGCAAGTGAAAAAAGCAATTAGGGCAGTTAATAGAGATTTATATTCGGCCGAAAAAGTAACCCAAAGTTGAAAGTTATGATTATTTCTCTGAAATTTTGTGACTTTATGAAAAAGTCTCTACACAAAAAGGCAAATGAAATTTCCAATTTGTTTTTGTATCAAATAACATTAAATTCAGTAACTCATAGAAAATCCAGTAATTATTTAAGTACCACAGCTAAACTTCGTCAGATTTTTTTCCTCTTAATTGGTGCAGATTCTCAAAATAAGGCAAAATTTGGTACTTTTCGGTTAAACGGGCACCAGTGTCATACATATATATATATATCAATATACTGTATATATACATACATATGTACATGTATAATTCATCTGTATTTATATAGATCTATACATATGTACATATGTAAAAATAAAAAACGCATCCAGCTAATTGGAAAGTACCCAAAATTTTTGTATAAGCCATGTGAAAGACATCATTTTTATTTCACAGATAGAAAGCCCAAAGTGTAAACTTTTATTTAAAACAAAAAGAAATTGGAAATTTCATTTGCTTTTTTGTGTGGATATGTAATGTGTAAAAATAAAGCACTTATCCGGCTAATTGGAAAGTACCCAAAATTTTTGCATAAGCCATGCGAAACACATCATTTTTATTTCATAGATAGAAAGCCCAAAGTGTAACCTTTTATTTAAAACAAAAGGAAATTGGAAATTTAATTTGCCTTTTTGTGTACAGCCTTTTTCGTGAAGTCATAAAAATTTGGAAAAATAACCATAACTCTCAACTTTGGCTGACTTTTTTTATCCTAAATATTACAAGTAAATTTTTTAAATATTTTTTATTAAAATCTGCATCTTTTTATCTTTTTATAGTGATATTTTTAGGACGATTCATGTTTTAGATCCAGAGAAACAATTTTTTGAAGATGGAACTGCAATCTCAAAATACAGACTCAGAAATGTGCGATTTGAGAAAAACCCAAGAACTGGACCCCCCATATCTCACAAACTATGAGGTCTGGGAACGAAAAATTTCTGATGGAATCCTTTCATGATAGAATTAGTGTGCACACAAATTTTCATCCAAATCCCTGTCGGTCGGGTTACAAATGGGGGAAAAATTGTTTGAATTGACATGGAATGACCCGTGTTCATTTTGCACTAAATTTTATAGTATTTTAGATTTTGGACTGCAAAAAATAGTAAATCTTATAGGAAATAGCTGTTATCTTCTTTTTAGGTGCGTTCGTAATTATGTAAATTCGTAGCACCTATTGTTTTCGCTCAGTTCGTCCGTCTGTCCGTCTGTCTGTCTGTCTTTCCGTCTATCTGTCCGTCTGTCTGTCTGTCTGTCCGCATATAACAACGCAAAAACTACCCAACCGAATCATTTGAAATTTAAAATACATAATTATAACATAATTTTGTCGAGTCAGTTCAAATTTTATGAAAATCAGATGGATAGATCAATTACAGGGACAATCAAAAGGATTTCGTTACATTACGGTCAATGGGGAAAAAAGTTTCAAATGCATTTTAAACGTTTGAAATTTAAAACATATAATTATTGCGTAATTTTGTCGAGTCATTTCAAATGTTATGAAAATCGGATGAATAGATCAATTACAGGGACAATCAAAAAGATTCCGTTACATTAGGGTCAATGGGGTAAAAAATTTCAAATGCATTTTAATCGTTTGAAATTTAAAACATACAATTATTACGTAATTTTATCGTGTCATTTCAAATGTTATGAAAGTCGGATGCATAGATCATTTACAGGGACAATCAAAGGTATTCCATCATATTACGGTCAATGGGAAAAAATATTCTAATGCATTTTTATGATGTTACACTAATTCGAACATAATATAATCGGTATGAATCTATGAAATATATACTAAAATATGCATTCTGTACAATCTGTGATGCAAAGAATTTTTATTATTAAATTACAGGGCCACACGAAAGTATTCCACTACATAATGCTATACGGAGAAACATTGTTTGGGGCATGTTTTAATTATATTCAACTATTTCACATTTTATGAATAAGATATACGTTTCTGAGGTGTAATTAGAATTACTTTCTGCATATTTACAGAAACACAAAGATTTCGACTACTATACTGTATCCGAAGTACGCTCTACTATATCAGCAAGATCTGATTATTTTTAAAACTTCGTTATCGTACCTCATTTGCTACGTTCACGTGCAATTTCCAACTTGTTTATTAATTAAAATTAGAAACCGGATAAAATTTTAGAAACCGGATTGCTTTGTTTCCGCAATATTTTAATATTCTTGTTTGTAAAATTTCGTTGTTCTAACTTTTTAATTGTGTATTGTTTTAGAAAGATAGACAGCGTTACAAAATTTGATTTTTAAATGAGTTAGATAAAAAAACTACTCATTGTCATCGAAAAAAATGTTTTTTTTTGCGCTATATATTACATTAGTGCTCTATATATCTGTACCTTGGAGCAAAAATGACCAATGTCCATTTTTCTCAAATAGTAGATAACCCATTTTAAGTTTGAGGAATTTTAAGAATCTTGTTACGGTTTCTGCACTATTATTTTTCAAAGTTATACCTTTCTATTCAGTAATGTTTTTCTCATTACAATCTAATGTTACATTGATTTAGTTTTTTTACAGAGACATTGCCCATTTTTACATTAATAGTAAGTAACATTGGTCTCGAGAAAATATTTTGTGTTCAATGATCTAATATTGGGAGCATTTTGACCTTTTTTAACAATTACTTTATATCGCATCCCGAATTCAATCGTGCATTTAACACAAATTTCTCAATTTTGGACACTGGCCCTTTTTGTTCCAAGATACAGATATATAATTATGCAAAATATCAATATGTAAAATGAGTTTTTTTTTAAATTATTATTATTATGTAAAATTGAATAAATGGTGGAGAAAATAAAATTATATGAAAATATTGGATATGCAGTAAATTCTCGATTATCTGCCATTCTATCAACTACCACCCTTGTTTCCTTTTTTTCTAATCAGAAACGAAAAAAAAAAAAAAAAAAAAAAAAAAAAAAAAAACAAGAGTGAGACGGATCTTTTTTTTTTCTTCTCTTTTCAACAGAATAAAGTATTGTAATCAAAAAAATTTTCGACTTCCTGTTTTCGGTGGATTTACACGTTTTAGGGGTTAGAGATTCCAAAAAAACATGTTTTAACAAAATGTCTGTCTGTCCGTGCGTGTGTCTGTGTGCCTGTGTGTGTGCCCGTATGTCGTCATTCTACCATCACAAATTGTATGAAGATATGCATAGAATTGAACCAAATTTTTTGGAATGTTTTTTTCTGTGGCAAGCAGTATCTCCTTCAATTTCGAAATATTCCGCCGGAAAGGGGCACTGCAATCGCGAATTTCGTGCCATTTTCAATATTGTACCGACCAAACGTGTATGAAGTTATTCATCGCATTGAACCAATTTTTTTATGTAAGTGTATGGCTATGGCAAGTTGGTCCTCCCTGAACTTGAAACAAATCCGCCGAAAGGGGACGCTGCGATAGCGATTTTTGTGCCATTTTCAATATTGTACCGACCAAAAGTGTATGAATTTATCCATAGAATTGAACTAAGTTTTTTATGTAAGTGTATGGCAATGGCTAGTTGGTCCTCACTGAATTTGAAAAATATGCCGAAACGGGGCGATGCAATAGCAATTTTTGTGCCATTTTCAATATTGTACCATTTAAAAGTGTATGAAGTTTTGCATCAAGCTGAAGGAAATTTTTTGTGTAACTGTTTGGCAATGACTACTAGGTCCTCCCTGAATTTGAAAAAAAAAATCGCTGGAAAGGGGCTTTATAATCACGATGTCTATGCCATTTTCATTATTTTACCATAAAAAAGTGCATGAAGTTAGGCATAGAACTCAACTAAAATTTTTGTGTATGACTATTTTTGTGTGTGGATAGTAGGTCCTCCCTAAAATTGAAAAAAAAAAATGCCTATCATTCTATCGTGCATCTGCTCGTGCGGAGACAGAAACTCGTTTTCACTCCGATTAATTGACTGAAGCAGAAATTTAAGATGAAATTCAAAGTTGGTATAGTATTGAATTAAAATTTGAAAAAAATGCCAAAAGTGGTCCAAATTCAGTGACTAGTCGCCTAAGTTGGACCATCAGTCTCCTATATTGGACCAAAAAATATTTTATATCCCATTTTAATTCCTTTTTAAATTTCTTAGAGGAATTATGAGTTAAATTTCATTATCACTATATTGCCAATAATGAAATACAGAGTTGAAGTTATGAAATTTCACATTGCGTGATAATGTGGAGTTTACAGGTTAATATGTGACGAGATACTTATGAATTTTAAACTATGTTTTCAGCGACAAGTATTTAAATATTAAGGCTCCTGTCCCCGTCAGGCAAAGTGCTCGCCAGCTAGTGCTAATCTTATGGGGAGATTATCGGTTAATATAACACTTGCATTTCCATTTTTTTAATTGCCTTAGATAACTAAGGTTCATCCGTACTTTGCTCAATTTTTACTTTTCGATTTTGCTTGCAGATACTTTTATAATAACACTTTATATTTCAGAACGGGTTTCCAAAATGAAACTAACTTTATAAAAAAAAATCTGCAACCAAAATCATAAAAATAAAAAAAAAGAGTGATATAAAGATGCACCTGAGCTATCCAGTGAAAAAAATATTTTTCGAAATGCAAACGAAATTTTAGCAAATAACCTCCTAATTGGGATTAGCATTAGCTAGCGAGCGCTTCACTCTAACAAAATATTTACTTAATCGCCTTAACTTTTCCGACAAGAGCCTTAACTTCTAGTTGTTCCAATACCACATCCTTTTAAAATTGCCACGAATTAATTTGAAATTTTCAGTTTAACTATAAATACTTGTGAAATTTTGCTTTGGTTTGAGCTCTAACAAATTTTAGAAACTTCCGAATAAGTGGATTTAAATTACACTAATCGGTGCATAAAATATTGTACAGAAACAGCATTCTATGATTTAATGAAGCATTTTATTTATCTATTTTTCAAGCAGCCATGGAGACCGTTTATAGTAGCTATGGAGAAGTTTCTCTTACAAGAGTAATAGGTTAAGTAATTGTTTTCAGATAAATTGCCATGAATGAAACGTACTGTCACATTTAAGGCTTCCGACGTCTCATATAGTTTTTAACTGACGTAAATGTGACAAAACTCGTCTAAATGCGACAGTTGTAGATTATAGGGTTATATTACGGATATCTATTCCATTTCTGCAAATGAAATTTGTTTTGAAGGTTAGGGCACAGTATTCAATAATGTTTTGCGTGATAATATATAGGGGAAGATGGGGATACTTGAGCCATTTTTTGAATTTTAATTTTTTTTAATTTTTTATATTTTTTTAGAATAAAATAAAATATTGAAAATGAAAATTTGATATTTTTCCTTCAATTAAAAACCACTTTCAATAAATTTTGAACTATTTTTCTATGTATAATAAATGTTTATTTTTTGTTTTACATCATGGCTCAAGTATCCCCATGGCGGGGATACTTGAGCCATAGTGAAGGGATACTTGAGCCACTACGGAAAAATACCTACAAAAGTAATTTTTTTCACTTTATTTTTGCACAAATATTTTACAGAATGATAAATTATGAAACGTAAAGTCTTTCAAAACCAATTGAGAAAACAAAGCTAGTAATACGATCATTTTTTGTCGTTAAAACTGGTTGTCGAAAGATAATTTGAACTTCAGTTATAACGACGGTAGAAACACCCTCAGTTCAGAGCCATTTAAATTTGGAATCTGCAATTCTTCGGGCACATTTCATTTTTAAAAATATTAAGCACTTATCCAACAAATATTTTTACAGTTTTCTTTCTGGCATATTTTATTAGTAACCAACCATCAATAGAAGGTTTTCTTTCACATCATCACCATCATTGACAGAAATTTCCTCTAATGATATTGTCGAACTCATGCTTTTAGTTTAGTAGCTGTCGGAATTTAAGCCAGATGTATCATTCTACTATTTCAAACACTTTTTTGATTTCACAAGAAAAGATTTTGTCTTCCTCTTTGGCTCCATGTAGGTAAGTTTGAACTGGGATTTTTGTTGCTTTTCTTGTTTTTGTGCGCTCTTTTTACCAATTTTTCTTTAATTTTCTTAATTAATAAAAAAAAGTTACAGCAACAGAGGTTACGATTTCAATATAAAATACTAATCTTAATATGTTATATTAAAAAATAAATATTTTAATATGTTGGACCTAACTAATTAAAGTATTAGAGATTATAGCCTGTAAAACCGTTTTAAAAAGTTATTTTCATTTAATGAAAGTTAAATTGAAAACTATGTTTACATTTATCTAGACAGGCTATTTTGTTAGTCAAATCGAAAAATAAAATAGACATTTTCATTTAAAAAAATATACATTTTTAAACATTTCTAGGTCGTTATTTTTTTTTAAGAAAAAAAAAATAAAATGAAAAATTATTCTCCCTTTTCTCCAGAAAAATATCTATTAGTGAATATAAGGATGGAATTTTATTTTTTGTTTGTTTCACCCATGTTTAATTTCTAGTGGGGATGGTCAAGACATGGCTCAAGTATCCCCACTCTTATTGGCTCAAGTATCCCCACTATCACTATTTTTGTTTCCCAGAGTTTTACTAAATAAAGCATGCAGCAATTAGAACTATTTTAGACTCAAAATACAATTGAAATTATGCTTATTGAATGTATGTATATAGTTGCAACTTTAAACAAAACTTTGATTACAAAAAAACAAAAAAACCATGCACCCAAATATTTACTTCAGATAAGGAAAAGACAACTATTAATCACTATACTTTCAAAATGGTACCAAGATGTGTGATTTCTTTTTTACATGTTCAGTACTATAAATATGTTATCATATTGGCAGTTTTAGAAAGAAAAATTAAATAACTGTAGAGATAATAGGGGTGACTCAAGTATCCCCTATGCTCAAGTATCCCCACTCTCCCCTATATTTATTTAATAAAATGCCAAATATACCAAAACACGGTAAAACTATGGGGGATCGTGTCTCATTTAGGCAAAATGCCTTAAAAGATATTTTGTATGTTTATATAACCCTAAATTGTACAAAGAAATTGATATAGATTTATAAAAGAAAATTAAAATATTCTAAAACTTGCATGGATAGTAATTATTGTAAAACACTAAAAAGTAAGAAAAATAGTGTCCAAAGACCCCTCATATAGCCCTCTATAGTCCTTAACTTTCACTACTTGCTTTTCAAATTTATCATCGTATACCTTACACAATTTAAGTTAATCAAATTGTTCCAATTAAGGCAAAAGCGCAATTTAAAGAAAACATAGTTTTAAGTCTAAGAAAAAAAATGAAAGTAAACAAATGAGTGTGGAAATATGTGCAGTAAAAATATGAATTCAGATATGCATATCAAACCATGACAATTTACCATAGTTTTAAAGTATTCTCTAACGCTTAATAGAAAAAAATACATCAAAGCACCTAATTTTACAGCTTTTTTTAATTGTCTAAAAACAACACGAGAAAGACGGGTGCCTCTTCTAATCATAAATGAAGACATTATGATGTGTAGGACTTCAGAGGTAGATGGCATATATTTCTCTAGTTAATGGCAGAATGGCAACGGTCTATTTAAAGTGGCGGAGGTCCAAAAATGGCTACTCTCCCCTACATAAAATTCAGGTACTCACAAGGAAGTTCTCCATTTGGGGCATACTCAGAATTTTTTGAAAAAAATACGATTTAAACTACTCATGTAGGTAATAAAGGATCAGTGAAAATTAGCGGCGGAATTACATTATTAGATATGTAAAAAAATAAAATAGTTCGGGATAATTTGCGTGAAAAGCTGAAAGCGACGCGGGATTTGGCGAGCAGTGCATTTCCTCGCCAAAAGCAGACGATTTTAACGAATCTGAAAATTGATTTTAATTGACTTCACTGTTAAAAATCTGCAGCATTTACTGCAACGTCACTCAACTACTTTTATAGAATATCTCTCTTCTGACCAATGAGAATGCTGCATAGCCCTGTGAATTGACCGTGTCATACACTGCTAAAAATCTGCTGCATTTTGTTGCAACGCACTCCACCGCTTGTATATAATATCTCAATTCCAACCAATGAAAAACTCCATTTCACGGCCAAGTAACCGTTTTCTATACAAGCAAGGGAGTGCGTTGCAACAAAAAGCAGCAGTTTTTTAACTGTGTATTTTTCAATTTGGAACAATTTTAATCAATTTAAATTGTGTTTTATATGATAAAATATATTAATTTCATTTTGTTATAAGTACATATAAACGTATATGACAAAGTTACACTATAAAGTAAAGTAACAATGCAAAACTAAAATTGCTTAAACTAAACTTATTTAAATAAATTGAACATAGAAAGTTTTTTCTTTAAAAAGTATTCGAAGCGTAAAAGCGTATTTTTCAAAATTTCGTTTTTTCGTCAACCGGAGATAAATCGCCAAATAAACGAAATTATTATTTTTTTTTACGGACGTTGGAACGAGGTTACGAAATTTTTTTAAAAACATATATAACTATATGAGAAGAACATTCTGTAATTTCTTCAAATTTTTTGAGTATACGCGTATGGAGACCTTCCTTGTCAGTAAAATTCTACATTTGACAGGTAACAGATTTCTTATCAGTTTTGCTTTTTATAAATAGAAAGAGACAAAGAAGAAAAGTATTGTTTATAAATGAACACATTGAAATGTAATTTTAGTAAAGGTCTTGTGCTATCTTTTCTTTATCCATCGTGAGATACGAATAATCGGACATTTAACTAAATATACATTTAGAGAGAGGTATATAAAAAAATTAGTAATTCTGTTAGGTCATACAAGATGTAAAAATGAATTATTTTCACAAAATAAAATACTTTTGAAACATGGTAAAATCCTTTATATTTCATCCTAATCTACTGATGGTAGCATATATGATACCATACAGAAATCCTATTAAATATAATAAAATCACGTTTTTTCATATTTTTACTTTATTTGACACGAAATAACATAAATAAGACTAAAAAATATTCTTTCCTTAGCAATTTCTTGTGGTGGTAATTAGATGATTAAGTTTAACTTACCGAAACTTCACGAAAACTACTGTACTACTGTATGTTAAAACTACTGACAACAATTAACCAACACAGCCAAGTGCAGTGCATTTTGTGCCTAAAGATATGTGTTTGCTGAGTTTGTATTTTAACAGAATTAATATAATCAATTAAGATAATTTTTACTTTCTTCTTTCTAAAGAAGAAGGTATTGTAATCGAAATTTTTTTCAACTAATTTGCGGTATTTCGCTAATTTGCCTGTTTTATAGCATATGGATACCGAAAAACATGTTTCTAAAAAATGCCTGTCAGTCTGTCTATCCATGTATTCCTCTGTCCTGTTTGTATAACCGAAATATCTATGAAGTTATGCATATAATTGAATCAAGTGTTTTTGTTTATATTTTTGGGTACGTTTAGAAGGTTTCATTTAATTTCAAAAGAATTCATCGTAAGGGGTGCTGTAATAGAGTTTTTTTTGTGCCGGTTTGATTTTATTGTACTATCGAAAAGTGTATGACGTTATGCACAAAATTAAAGTAATTTTTTTGCGTGTTTGTGGCAATGGCCAGCAGGTATTCCATGAACAGGGTAACAATTCGCTGAAAAGGGGCACTTCAATAGCAATTATTCAATATTTTTATTTGCCTTATCGGTTTTATTTTGATGTATTTTTGTCGTCCGATTATCTACGCTAGGGATATAGAAATTTGCCTTATCGGAGATTGGTTGTTTGTGCATTGACGGGCAATTCGCATTCAACAAACCCAATGATACTCAAGCATCGGATGTGCAAATGAATAACAAAAAAATGATTTTATGAAACATTGTATAGTGAGATTAACTTTTTTTTAAAAACAGATTAGTAAAATGAAGCCGAAACTTGGAGCCGAAAATCAAAATTTGTGCAATACTGAAGTACTAGAAGGGATGACAAAGCTGTGTCCTGTAAAAATTAGATTTGTGTTGGTGTTCTTATACCAGAAAATTACACAATATTTTTCCAAAATTGTTTCAGCCGCTTTTTAGATACAATTATTTTGATCCAGACTTATAGATATCCAAAATGACCCACTAACCGGATTTTCTCGCACGTGCGACCTAATTCTTCTCGTACCCGACAATGTAGGGATCCAAACTTCAATCAAAATATTTAGAACTGTTTTATATATAAAATTAGCTTCATCCATAGTGCCAAAAAATGACCATCTTATCGAAATTTCTGGAATAAATGACCTAGACCAATCATTTTCTCGTCCCTGGAAACGGCATAATAAATCATTTAGCCAAAATCATGTAATCCATATTCTCAATAAAATTAGTTTAACCCGACTTACTGTGATTCAAAATTATCCTCTAATAGAATATTCTTGAGCATGCGATGTAGTTCAATTGTCTACTTAAACGACTGAATACAAAATTTAGTCGAAATTCTTTGAGCTGTTTTCTAAATAAAAATTTGCTTGACCCTCAGATACCCAAAAATGACCCACAAATCGAATTTTCTTGAACGTCTGAGGTAGCCCATTGATCTTCACGTAATACAAAAAAGCAGAATACAAAATTTATTTAAAATTGTTAAATCCGCATTCTAGATAAAATTAGCTTTAACTATAATGGCTCATAAATGATTCACAAATTGAAATTTCTAGAAAATGTGATCCATCCCAATTGTCTTCTCGAATACGAAAGCATTTAGTTACAAAATTTGGTCAAAACCGATTGGGCCTTTTTTTAGATATATTTTTAAAAAATGACTCGATTAGTTTTACCTTGAGCCATAATGAGCCGAAATGACCGACGAATGAATTTTCTAGAAACTTCGACATAGTACAATACTATTCTCGAGCCCCAAAAAGATATAATACAAAATTTTGGAGAAATCCTTTGAGCCATATTTTAAATACAATTTGCTTAACATGTCCCACTGTGATTCAAAATGACCCACTAATAAGCATTTCTTGAACATGAGACCTAACCCAAGTCTTCTCAATCCCAGAAACGATAGAATATTAAATTAAGTTAGAACCGTTTTCTAGGTAGAATTTGCTTGAATCACAGTGACCAAAAATTACACCGTACTACAACGTAAAAAGACTACCGTAATTTCCTGCGTATAATCCGCGGATCAGATAATTATTTTTAGACCCAGAATTGTTTAAAAAAGAAATGCAACTTTTAAGATCGCCGTAGATATTTGTCTTCAATCACTAAATAATATATCTGGGTCCAAAAAGAATTATTTGTTCCGCGGATTATACGCAGGAAATTACGGTAATTGAATTTCCTCGAACATGTGACCTAGCCCTATGGTTTTTTCTTAATCCAAAACGGTAAAATACAAAACTTAGGCAAAACCATGAACAAATGTCGTTTGTCAGATAAAATTAACTTGACCACTAGTGACCCAAATTTATTCCAATTTTTTAGATATTAACATTTATGGTTAAAATTTTTGTAAACAATAAAATGTACGCATTATAAGCTTAATTTATTGTAGTTTTTTTCTTTTAATGGAAACGTTTAAAAGGAGCTAAATACATACTGATGACGGCTAACTATTTAAAAAACATATTTATATTAAACTACATATTAATTTGAAATTTTTAGAATTAAACAGCTCTTTAATTTTACAACGCCAAATATAGCTCTGAATTTCTCTGAAAGCAGCTTTAAATTTAATCAGAACTCCAATTTTCCATGAAGTTAAATTAAAACCAAAACTTCCATTAGAAGATGCGAGCTGCATTTTAGATAATCTTTGAGCACTTTCCTAGAAATTATTCCATTTTAGCGACCAACTTCCTGAGAAATGTTACAGAAAGTAATTCCTTTACATTAACTTTTTAACACTAGAACTTCCGCTGGTGTCGATTCGACACTAATCAAATAATTGAATGTCGATTCTGATTAGATATTTTTTTTTACAAAATAAGCTTATTCCAACCTTTATTACCGAGTTTAAAAAAATGGTTTAATACTTTTGAATAAAAATTCTTGGGTAAAATGTTTTTAATTACTGTTTAATAAATGTTTTTCCCTACGCTCTAGTGTTAATTAGACATTGAAAAAATTCTAATAAATAATTTCTCAAATAAAAAAAAAGGTTCAAAAAATTAAATTTCAATTTAAAATATTAATGTCTTCTATATAGGTTGTTTTACTTGTGAGTTCTATTGATAAGTTCTACTTGTTTGGCTTGAAGTTCACGTGATTTTTATGATATATTTTTGGAGTTACAAAGAAAATACATACCACCTTCAAACATTTTTATTATAGTTGAGGACATTACACTTATACTTTTTAATTATAGTGTGGAAAAATAAATAATACAACTGTCGTAACGCGAAGTATCTGTAAGGACGCGAAGCTAAATTTCAATCGAATGATCGTTTTTCTCCGGCCATAGGCATCTGCAGCAAATTTGGTCTCGAATTTTGATGGAGCATTAAATTCTATGGAGCTTATAATAAATAATATAAAAAATAGGGGAAAAGTGTAAAAACAAATACACGATATCGCATTAATCACAAGGCACATTTACGTTCAGACATTTTGTCGAATATTTAAAGATATACATGTTGGATTTTACTGAAACTCCAGGATTAGGAAGTATATTTTTGACTTAATATTTATCAATGCCGATTTGTTCAGCAAGACAATTTGGGAGCCAGCAAAATGTCACAGAAAAATAATAATATTTAGGATCCCCGTGTAAAATAAACTGTAACAAATGAACTATTGCTATAGATTACGAATATGTAGATATTGGGCAATACGCTTATTAACTTGCTCAAAAATTGCATTTAATTCGTGGAAATGTATAGATTTTTTTCAAATAAAAAAAATTCTGGCATGTGTTTTGCTTATGTCATGCAGGGTTTTCTACCGTATATAACGGCAGTTTCTGAAAATTTGACAAACTGTAGTAGAAATAATATAGTACAATTGGCTTGCAAATACAGGGTGTTTCGCTACCAGACCGACAAACTTTGAGGGATGATAGTACACATGAAGACCAACATTATTAAATAGGAAACCATGGGGCGCAAACGTCTTCTGTAGGAGTCAGGGCCCATTAAAGTTTAGGGTCCAAAACTTCAAACGATGATAGAAAACGGAAAAAGGGTAGATTCGTTTGTGGTTTTCACTAAAATTATTCTTTATATTACGATTTCTTTAGAAAAAAAAATTAAAGGTTACTTTCCAAAATTATCGATAGAGGGCGCTTTAGACTTTAGAGTTACGAAAAACTACTTTTTACCCTTATTTTCTGCATGGAATTGAAATTATTCTAAAGTTTAGAATTTAACTTAAATTTTAAGTTCAAAATCGGAAACATTCGGATCGGGTAACTAGCGAAAATTTAACTGTGAACAAAGGGGATATTTTAAACGCTAATAAACATTCGACAAACGCATCGATTTTATTGCGGTTTGCGTGTAGATCATCCCCTTGGTAATTATTTTATTCAAAACGACGTACAGCTTTGGTATCCTGATTTTTTTATAGAGGGCGCTTCCGACACATCTCCGACATTTCAATGGCATTACTCCTGGGTGTTTTACTTCCAGACCAATTTACTTCCAGGAAGTGTTAGGGACACAAAGAGGACTCGGAATCACATAGGAATGTAACTTTGGAAATGCCTTTTTTGCGAGTTAAGGTTAAAGGAAGCTGAGAAAGAGCAACACGTTACTGTGACCGAAAACAGTTTATTTAAAGGTTTTACCACAAAAGGTATTCGAAACGACCAGATGTAGTCCGGCAAGTTTAACAACGACAGTAGATGGCGCTGCGATTTCACTGCGGTAGATGGCGCTGAATGGTAAAGCGTGTGAACAGCGATCCCTTTGAAGTGATCATTCGCGAACCGGCTCCAAAGGTAGCAGAATGAAGTATTTGAAGGATGAACAGCCCGTTGGATCTCCTCCAGATTTTACTGATGATGTTTGCTGACACTTCAAAGTAACATCTGGGCAACGGTGGATAGGTCGCGGTGGCCTGGCGGATCGCCGGACCTATCATGTATCGACTTCTTCTGCTGGAGTCAAATGAAAAGTTGGATGTATGAGACTCCCGTACCATCAGTTAAAGACCTCGCATATGGTATTTCTGTAGCTTACCAGAACGATATTAGAGATGCCAGGAATCTTTCAAAGCGTGAGGAATTCCATGCGACGCCACTTTGAAGCATGCCGAACTACTTCTAGTCGTAATTTCGAACACCTAATGTTGTAAAACATTTAAATAAACTGCTTTCTGTCACGTCACATTAACGTGTTGCTCTTTCTCTGCTGTTTCTGTTGCTTTTTTTTTCTCTGCTTCCTTTAACCGCAACTCGCAAAAAAGGCTTTTTCAACGTTACATTCCTATGTGATACCGAGTCGTCTTTGCATCCCTAACATTCCCTGGAAGTATGTTAATCTGGAAGGGAAACACCCAGGAATAATGCCTCTGAAATGTCCTAGCTGTGTCGGAAGCGCCCTCTATAAAAAAATCAGGACACCAAAGCTGTACGTCGTTTTGAATAAAATAATTACCAAGGGAATGATCTACACTTAAACCGCAATAAAATCGATGCGTTTGTCTAATGTTTATGAGCGTTTAAAATATCCCCCTTTGTTCACAGTTAAATTTTTGCTAGTTACCTGATCCGCATGTTTATGATTTTGAACTTAAAATTTAAGTTAAATTCTAAACTTTAGAATAATTTCAATCCCATGCAGAAAATAACGGTAAGAAGTAGATTTTCGTTACTCTAAATTCTCGCCCTCTATCGATAATTTTGGAAAGTAACCTTTAAATTTTTTTTCTAAAGAAATCGTAATATAAAGAATAATTTTAGTGAAAACCGCAAACGAATCGACCCTTTTTTCCGTTTTCTATCATCGTTTGAAGTTTTGGACCCTAAACTTTAGTGGTCCCTAGCTCCTATAGAAGACGTTTGCGCCCTATGATTTCCTATTTAATAATGTTTGTGTACTATCTTTATGTGTACTATCATCCCTTAAAGTTTATCGGTCTGGTAGCGAAACACCCTGTATATTAAATATTTGATGAAATATGATCAGTTGCATGAAGCATGTTTTATGTGTGCATGCGCTCACGATAATTTTTCTTTCTTGAATTTAATAGTCAACTTTACAGAGCAATACATAAAAAAAGCCAGACAGATATCGTGATTTAAAAAATATATATATCGGCAATAATATAAATTTTCCACAAATTTACATTTTTTACTAACTAGCTTTCAGCAAAGGCGCTTGCATTTAACCCTTTGAGCTCTGGTGGGTAAATTTCTTCAAAATTCCAAATGTCAAACTGGTACCAGTATTTTGCAAAGAAAAAAAATCGGTTAGCGATATACACGAAAAAATGCATTGAAACTTTTTCAATTAAATTGGATTTAAATATATTTCTGTGAAGATTTTTTTCCGAAACTCCATAGGGGACCGTCAACAAATCGAAAAAGAACGAGTATATTTTGTATAACCCTGTCAAAACTAGCGTCGTGAATGCGTTCAAACTGTAAATTATTATTAAGTGGCTTATTGTAATAAACTGTGTTCTTTTTAATGCGAATAGCATGTATACTTGTAGATAAATTAAAATTTTTATAAAAACATTCCCAAATTTTTCCAAGTATTTTGCTTATAATTTGCACAGTTCTTATTATAAAGCAATGTTTTTTTTCTAAAACATGGCAAACAGCATTGTACACAGTTCCCTGTAATCATAATTAAAAAATAGTAAAAATTGTGTGAAAAATGAACAAATTAGCTAAATAAGTTTTCATTGCGCATGCGTGAAGGCTATCAAAATTTTATTTGCATATTATGTTAGCTAAATGTATAGAGCAATTTTTGTAAAAGTCTCAAAAACATAGCTTGAAAATTCTGAAAATAATCGTCGATTGAATAAGGTTCCTTTATTCCTTATTACTTTATTCCCAAAATAAAGCAAAAACATGAGGGGTTGTATCCAAACACAGTAGTACATGCAATTTTGTGTATGCTATACTGGCATTAATCAATGGACATATGAATACAGCCCCTCATCTTTAAACAGCCTCGCTGCTATACATTGCTGAGGTTTAGTACAAGTTACTTTCTGTATCTGAATTACTATACTGTATACGAAATATTGCATACTATTAGGAGAAATTCGGATAAAGCCGGGACCCTAATGTTTTTCTTTTTATTATTGTGCACTATGTGAACAAAATAGTCAAAATTTGTATTCAAATGATAAATTGATTCCTTAGGAAGAAAAAAAGTATTCATTCAGTCACGAACAACAGAAATTGAGATTATAACAACACTTTTTCGGAAGTGTGCAAGGTCCCGGTTTTATCCCATCTGGTCGGATAAAACCGGGAACTGGAAAAAATAATTAAAAGCACATTGTAATTTTGCAATAATACAATTTATTAAAGGAAAATTGACATATTATACTTATAGATTCTAAATCTATATAAAATCTACATAAAATAAAAATGAGTTAATTTATGCTTTATGAGTTAAAATTGTTAGGCACAAAAATCACAAATGAAAGTTCGATCTTGTTCATTTGCATTGCTGTATGCTTCATGTGCTGACCCTCTACAATGAAGGCACTATATCCAACTTCCCTTAGGTTTAGATTGTTCATGTAAGCCGATGCAAAAGAATGCATTCTTCACTTTCATCTTCCTCTTCGTTTGATGTCAAGGTTTTTTTTTCTTAGGATTTTTCTTTTTCACATCAGTTTTTCTACTTTCCTTTTCGGTCATTATGGAAAGCTTCGCTTCAGGGTTAAGTTCTTTTTGTCCTTTTTCCCATTTTGTCTTTTTCTTCTTGTTCGAGTTCTAATTTTTAGGGGCTTGAAATAAGGATAGATGTTGCAATAGAAATGACTAAAAGGAATCTTCTATATAACAACTTAATTTAAAAAATATTTTTTGTATATTTTTAAATATTTATAGATCGTCAAACAATGTATAAACAAATTTATTTTGATTCAATAACGCAAATAAGTGAGTTATCCAATCCCAGAAACTTCCCGGTTATGTCCGACCATCTGCATCTGGGTTTAGCCCGACCACGCCATTTTGATGAAATGTTACTCTAGTGTTGTTCAGATAATTCGTAGACACCAATACAAAACGTTAAAATAACGAGTAAATAATAGACTATCATACGTTATACTTGCCTAATCTAAATCTTTTGGTATTTAGGACGGGAAACGTAATATTGCAGACGTCGAATTTTAAACATTTGCACGTGAAATCTTTAAAAAAAATGACCACTGCAAAATGAGTTTGTTTACACGACTTCTGGTTACTGGGAACTAGCATACCACTCGTCTAAAAGTAATTCTAAAAGTTTTGGCTAGCTACCGCCGCAAATGAAGCCATAAAGCCTGGTTCCCTGTTTTATCCACCTACCCGGTTTTATTCAACTTTCCCCTACACAAAGATCCTAATAATTAAAAAATGATTTGAAATTTCGTTTGACTTCAAATTTCCAACTGGTTTAGAGATATCGTCCAAAATATAGTGCAAAAATATACCCTCCCCCTATATTATTCCGAATCTACTGAAACTAAAATTATCAAAAAAATCAGAGGTAGTAGATGTCAGTTTAAATTTTGCAGGAAAACTATAGCGATTAGTACAGATCGTACAGTTTTTGAGAAAAGTGCATTTTTACGTTACACACAAATTATGATTTTCGGTTATTCAGAACAGGTGTTAAAAATTGTTGGGAGGTTGAATTATAAAAGCATTTTTGATAATGATTTTCGAAAAATTGTTGGTAATTAGCCAAGATATTAACCCTTAAATACAAGGACGGTTTGTATATACGTAATCAGGAAGGCGGTGTACTCTATTCACCATTGTCTTATAAAGCCTAAATAACAACTTTTAATGATACATTTTTGTAATGCAATACATATTAGCAGTATAAAAGCAATAAACGTCAAATTGTTGAAAAAAAACTAATTTTATAAGAATTAATCCTATAAATACAGTGGGATTCGTGACTAGTTTGCGTTAAGTGAGTCTCTCAATTGCGTTAAGTGAGTCTCCCGTGTCTCTAAAAGTTAATTGAAAATTTATTTGAAAAATACGTCGCTGATGAAGGTGGCGTTACAAAATTGAGACCTCCTTTCGAAGCTCAATGCCACTATTTAACCTTGAACAAGGGTTTTGTGTTATGCACATTTTAAAAAATAAAGATTATTTCTGCGCTGAAATTGGTTTTATAAACTGCCAAATGAAATTTAAATATGCACAACATTTTTTTCTGAAATTCAAATTAATTTCATTATAAGCATAAGATAAAAAAAAAGGAGTTATACCAAGTACCAATATTTGATACTACAGGTTTCATATCGCTTAGAACATTTATGGTATGTCCATTCACACTTTTCTGGTATGTACAGCACCCAATCCTAGTGTATAGTTTTTAACAAAGATTTTTATTGTTTAGCTGCGATATTTTTCCATCCACACCTTTTTTATAGTTAAATCACTCGCGGCGAGAGCACTAAGCTTAATTTTTAATCTTTAAACTCAGATTTTCCAAAACAGAAATTTTTCGTAATTTAGTCGCAAAATTTCTCCGATTAAAGAAGGTAAACTTTACAATAAAAATTTCTTGGGAGAAATAATGAAGGCTTCTGAGAAACTTAAGTTGCACGTATAACAGTCGTTCATCCTAATAATTCATATATTTATTGCATGAAACCCTCTGAAAGCCAGTAATACTCGCACTTGAACGTTTCCAGTTCAGTGAATTGACAAGAGCCTAAATCGATAATTTAGTCCTATAAGAATTGATTTTTTTACATTTTTTTTTTGTTTGAGCATCGCGAAAGTTTGTCTAAATGTAGCTCACACCACAGAAATCTTAAATTTCGTAATGTTTCAAAAATTAATTCTTTCAAGGCAAATGAATTTTCATTTTAAGAAGAAGATCTTTTTTGCAGTTATAATTACATTTTCAGAACTAACATTACAAGATTATCTGTGGGACGGAGGTAATAAGAAGCAGCGTGTATAAAAATTTATTTCTAGACAGGTTATAGATAACCATTTTCTTTTATGGATAAAAGTTTAAAAATTCCTTCATTAATTGAAATTGCAGAATTTCTCACTTTATACCCAAAGAAAGTTTCCTTTATTTTCACATATAAATTATTATAGTATGGTTAATCAATTTGAAAAAAAAAACGTTTTTAAATCCTTTGTTCATTGTTGCTAACCCTGAATTTTTCTAGATAACAACAAAGATAACTGTAATGATATTATTAAAAATGCTATCCATTTCGATAATACATTTAAAAATTTGATCCACTTATCATTTATTTAGGATTTATAATTGTTTCTTGTTTGTTTATTTTTTTCTTCTATTAAAATTTTCATTTATCTAATGTTTTCAGAATGGGATTCTCACAATATCCAAACATTTAATGCTTACAATTATTAATTTTGCGTTAATATTCATTCATTAAGATATTTTCATCACTAATGAAAAGCGTTAATGCATTCAATATTTTAATTGGAAAAACATCTTAAAAGATTTATACCCTAGTCTGCTTTCAGCAGCATTTTACTGCATTTAGCTGTATTTTGTTTCATCAGCAGCGTCATTAAAGCTATTTTAGTCCTTTTTTAAAAATATATATTTTTAATTCAAATTATTTAATAGGCATTAGCGTGCAATGTTGCATTAGATCTATACGCTCGTATGTAGTTAATTGTGATACAAGCATCTATTTAAAATGCCACATATTGGACCAGTGATAGATAAATTCCGGCAAAAATCATAATTCAGCAAAAGAGAGAATTTTTTTATTCAATTGCCAATAAAGAAAAGGAAAAGCTTACAAAAACTTAATTTATTTTATTCTTTTCAAATTAACTTATTCGTGAGTTCTGGTGAATTGTCACAGAAATTTCCTTGCGCCTGAAATGATATCAGCAATCATATATTAAGAAGCAACTCGACTCGCTCAAAAAGTCCCGGATGATAATATTTAGTCTAGGGGGGCGTTATTTTCAAATTTTAATATTTTACATGATTTTTTTGCATAGTAATAGCTGAGAACGATCTATAACCTAGCTAGTTTTTACATTTTTATTTTTGTTATATATTTTTTTATATTATGATAGTTTCAATGTCAGAACCAGTTCCATACGGTTCCGAAAATGAAAGTTGTTTTTTTTTAATCTCACATTAAAATCAAAAAAGGAAAGACTAACCTAGTTGTAGATCGTCCTCAACTACCATATGCAAAACAATCATGCAAAAAATATTAAAATTTGACCAAGATATTTGAAAATAACGCCCCCACAGAATTAACATTATCATCCTGGACCAGTGTGGGTTCTTAACTCGAGAGTAGCCGCGTATCGCCGAACCCTGGATATAAAAAATGTAAAATAAGAAATATTTTTTACTTACTATTTGGATATTACTTTCAATAAAGTTATAAATTTGCATTTTATTTAAATTATATATTTTATTCATGAGTTTTGAAATAATAGGTGAGGTTAAAATAAACTTGCATTAATGACGGCTAGTTAGACTTTTTTAGCATTTTAAACTTAGCTTTTAAAAATGAACCTAAAGGAAAGCTGAGATGTTTAGTTACTTTACTATTATGGTGGGAAAACATTTTAAGTCAGCTGCATGTTAGTTCCCTAATTATATATCAGGAGGTATGAGTTAGGAGATCATCACTGATATAGGCCGTTAACCCTTTTCGGTACGGGCAAATTCTGTTAATAAAATGAGAAATTATCGACTGTCACTGGAATTTACAAACAACTTTTTTAGAAATAATGAACCCCCTATTTTAAGCTTTCATTGTCAAACCAAAGTTTTACTAATATATTATTATTGCCGTTTGCAAGTTTGGAATTAAAATTACACTGTAAAAAAATTGACCCTTTTGCTGCATCTCCACTCCCCCGCTTTTATAGACTATGACCCAGAGACTATAGACTTTTGACCCATGAGAATGTTCCATGATAGGCTGAAGTAATCGTTTACTATAAAAGCGGTGGAGTGATGATGCAGAAAAAGGGTAAAATTATTTACAGTGTACACTGTAAAAATTTTGACACTTTTGTTGCGTCGAAGACGAATTTTTAAAAAAATTATCTGTTTTATTTCGTGTCTTTGAAATGTACTAGTAGTAACTTATTCTTCAATATTTAATATTTCTTAAATGTTAAAATCTCTGAAATTTTCTTCGAAATTTATACGTTTAAAACCAAACTGTCATGTAGGACGAAATTTAAAAAAAATCTTTGTTTAGTTTAGTTCATGATTATTTTCTCTGTTTTAAGAAACTAGACTGGTATGTGGGTTTCAGAAAACACATTTATTCGAAATTCTAGCTCAGTTTCTACTAAATTTTGTCGGCACAATTGCTGATATTAAGGAGTGAGATAAGAAAAACGTTTTTCTTTTTGCATGTGAATCGATAACATTTGCCATGTAACTTTTCAAGATTCGAATACGGATTTTCTTTTGCCTATAAAGATGACGCATTTTTAATTATTACAAATTATTTTCGCTTGACGATGGCCCTTCACACATTGCCGAGACATAAAAATTTTAAACATCTACCGTAATTTCCGTCCTACAATCCGCGGATTAAACAATTCTTTTTCGAAATAAAATTTAACTTTTTAGATCGCGGAAAATATTTGGTTTCGATTACAAAATAAAATTTCTGGGTCGAAAAATAATTGTTTGATCCGCGGATTATACGCCGGAAATTATGGTAATTTGACATCCTTTTCTCAAAAAAGTTATAGTTATATTCCTTCTTTGCCAGATCTGTCGTCTCTTGCAAATGTATTATTATATCAATTTTGCACCGATCAATAATTTTTTCTTTTTAATACAGAATTTCGTTATACACAGATTTTTATAAAAGATTTTACAACACTGTATATCTCCCAATAATAATGTAATATGTATTATTCTTTAACCCTTTGAGCTCTGATGGTAGAATTTTCTACCACATAATTTTAATTCCGAAATGTCACAACGGCACCAGAAAGTTCGACCAAATTTACTTGAAAAAAGCTTAATGCCTTTTTTCGTGTATATCGTTAACCGGTTTTTTTCTTTGCAAAATACTGGTGCTAATGTGACATTTGGAATTTTGAAAAAAAATTCTCACCAGAGCTCAAAGGGTTAAAGAAAATTTTAATATTTGAATAATGGATTTTTAAAATGTATGCATTTTAAAATGCATGCAACAAAAGTTGTTGACCCAAAGAGATTGTTCCTTAAAAAGATTTTTACACAAATGAGACAGGAACGGATAAATGATTTTCAAGCAAGCAGGTTAGCGACCATACCAGAAAATTTTGGTCGGTGCACACTTCTGGAAAGAAAAAAGCACACGCCTTGAAAAATAAGCCCCGTACGGCCTGACCCCAGCTTTCAGGGAGAGCAACACCTGGGCACAACGGAGAAAAACTCATGACCACACTCGATCCGTCTCGAGTCCATGTAGGCTTCTAAATGGCAATTGAATGTAAAAACATATTCTTACATGCTTAATAATTTTCAAATAAATTACGAAAAAAATTGAGTTTGAGTTGTAAATTTCGTTGAAACTCACGGATTTTTCTAGCTTCGCTACAACCAGATTATTTTATTTTTTTATTTTGGCTATTTTTTATATTATAATAATTTCAATTTTAGATCCGGTTCGAACCGGCTCCGAAAGTATTTTTTTTTTTAATTTTAAACCAAAATCTTAAAGGCAAACAGTAACCCAGTTTTATATCATCCTAAGCTATTCGATGCAAAAAAATCATGTAAAAATATTAAAATTTGAACGAGGTATTTGAAAATAACACCGTCATATACTTATTATCATCCGGGATTTTTCGAGTGACTAGTGTAGGCTCTTCCTTGAATTTTAGCATGGTTCGCTATCATATATAAAAGTCAAACTTCAAACTCAAATAGTCGTACATCAAATGAAGATATATTTCAGGACAATAGTGTCAATATTTTCAATATATAACTAAGATATTCTTAATATTGACCAGTATGGTATAAATAATGCCCATGATTATCAATAGCGACCCGATAATATTTTCTGTAAGGGATTATTATTCCAATGCTATAAAATTCAATAACATATTATCATCAATAAATTAAATGAATTGGCATTATGATTATTAATCATGTTTTAGAAACCTGGAATTTTATTAAATTTGCATATTTCCAATTAACACGGGATGATTCATCTCAAAATTCACAGAACACCCCGCATCTGATGTGTTTGCATTATATCGAATAAATTAAAGCATATAATTTCATTTGGGAGGCATATCAGATAACATTGCAAATGCAGAAAGCCATGAAAATTTGCTATATTAAAATTAAAATTGTATTAACAAAATATATGTAGTCAGGTAAAATATACAAGATCTATACGGTTAATTTGTGACTGTTTTGATTTTATTTGTAGGTTCTGTGAAGGTTAAGACAGAAATACATAAATTAAACTAATTTTGTAAGGAATTTCTGAAAAATGTGAGCATTTTATGAATTCATGCTTGTATATAAGTTGAAAAACAATAATTCTTTAACAATTTGATAGCTTGGTTTTCTATATAACTATCAGAAATTCAAATTCAAATGAAATATATAAATATATGTATAGTAATTACTTAACTGTTTTATAACCTCATGAAATTTCATTGAAAAGTAACAATATGAGAAATATGTATAATGTTTTGCATTGTTTTATCGCTTAAAAATCTCAAATGAAGTACAGAAGTTTTTGTAAAATGTAACAATTGATGATAGTATCCATTTAAAAAAAAATATTCAGTTAAGTGTATTTGGATAAAAAAAAATCTCTTCTGCCTTAATGAATATTTTTTCCATAGAATTTCTATTCTTGGATATAAACAAGAAGATGACTAAGTACATTTTTCCTACTTTTGGTTTATGCATCTTTCATAAAAACTGTAATGTGTATTCTGTAATTATGTAAGGTGGTCTAATGTAATAACGCCAGGCGGGGTAATAACGCCAAGTGCTAATATAATGCATAATTATGAAATAATTTGGTAAATGGCACCCCATGTGCTCTGCGCAGAAAAGTTTTGAGTCATATAAATCGCAAAAAACAGCTTCAAGTTAATTTGTTCCATTTGTAGGTCTTATTGTTTTTACAAGCAATTAAAATTAACGCTTGATCTAAAATTTGCGAGATACGTTTTGTGATGTGAAGACTACAGTCGAGCCTCTATATAACGAATTCCATCGTTCCAGTAAAAAATTCGTTATATAGAGAAATTCGATGTATAGAGTATGATGTTAAAAATAGTATTTAATGTGTAAATTTTGAACAAATATTATTTTTGATCTTTTTAATTAAGAATTTGAAATGTTTAAAAGTATATATTAACCTAACATTTTATTTCTTACTTATTTAAGCAGTTTCAAAAAAGAGAAAAGACATTTATTTGAAAGCTTACTGAAAATCAAATGAGGAAGACTTACATAAATTTCAGAGGAAGAAATCTGTAATTTTTTGTTGTTTTGATTTTAAAATTACAATTGTTACGCTCTCAAAAAAAATTCCCAAATTTTAGCAAGGAATGAAAAATTGTAGTTGATATTTTCCTCCATTTGAAGGTCTCTCTTATGTGCTCTCATTGATTCCTCTCTTATATGTGTAACAATTCAATTGACTGTATTTTGAGAAGGATGTTGAAAGGTGTGGGGTAGGTGGGATGAACTTGTTAGATTTAAAAAATAAGGAGAGAAGTAATATTTATAAGAAATAAAACCTCTCCACTGAACGATAAATCAAAAATAAGTGATGGAAAATTGATTCCATATGATTTCGAAGCTTTTTTAAAACTGAATAAATTAAGATCAATTTATGAAAAAATTCGTTATATGGAGATAGATATTTCGCTATACAGAGTCTGTTTTTAATGTAATCATGCGAAAAGGGGACCGTTCGTACTAAAAATTCGTTATATGGAGGAATTCGATGTATGGAGTTTCGTTATATAGGGGTTCGACTGTATTTTTTTATCCGGAAATACTTTGTTAATTACATAAATTTGTAGTGCATTTCATGTACTTTCAAAATATTGTTGAAGATTTTGGATATCTTCCATTGATAATTTTTAATTTAAAATGTACTGCGCAATAACTATACCGGGGTAATAACGCCAATCCTTGACATTAAAACCCCGGTTCATTCGTAACAGTGGCCGAGCTACATCTTAAATATTGATTCAAATAAACACAGTTAAAACTGTGCAATGTTTCTAATATATCTATTTAAGCTGTCCTTTTTAAGCAAAAAGAAGCTCACGATCTGATATTCCTTTGCCTTCTCCCCCCCCCCATCCCACACCACACCTTTATTTTTCTTACACTTTCACAAAAAATTGAACATTTTCAATAGCTTAGAATGCAATTTGTCAATTTTTAAGTTTGTAGAGTTTGTACTTTTAGGATTGGGCAATCTACATGCCATTATTCCATCTTATTTCATAGTTTGTTTGCATGGCATTATTACCCATATATAGGTGGGTAATAACGCCAAATAGCATTGGTCAAGAAATCATGCCATTACATTTTATGAATACATATGTGTTAAATTATTTTTTTATATAGATAGTCAATGAGTTGCTGTATCAAATCATATATTTGTTTGAAAAATACAATCTAAAACTGAGCCGTGAAAATTCGTAGAACCTTAACGTGGTGTTATTACCCCAGGATACCTTATTCTGTTTGCATTAAATGAGGCATTTTGAATGCATCTTACACATTTCTAATCAAATAACAACTCCTCATTATCGCATAACAGACTGCCGCAGAATTTCATTTCGCTCTGGTATATGTCACAATGAAGAAATATTTATCTATGAATATGGTTAAAGTCTATCTAATCCTCACTGTCTTCAATGTATTTAAACCGAACTATTTTAATTATCTAAATCAGGCAATAGATACTTTATAAAATTTATAAATTCAATATAGAATTAGAAAAGGAAATGCAATATCGATTAATCTGTAAAGATCTCCAGCAGTGTAAATAAATATGCATCATGACATATGCATTTTACATTTTGAAATCAGAAAGTACATAAAAGCCAATTAATGATAATGTTGAAGGGAAAATGTAAGAAGGGAAAGTAAAAGAATCTCAAAATGTTTCTTGTGTACTGTGTTAGACATATAAAGTAGATTTGGTGTCGAAAGCTCTTCCCCTAATTTTTAAATTATTATTAAAATGAATTAGAAAATGTTATAGATTAAAATACTAAATGTGAGAATCTCTTCAATAGAATTTTGAAGATAAAAATGCAGACCTTAGATCACTTTTGTTTAACACTGAAATAAGTTGTAAAGGAGCAACAAAGCTGTTTTTTTATATAAATGTGAGGATGTATAGCATTTTTTCATTTATAGATTCATGTTAAAAACACATTTGTGACAAAAAACGCACTTCTTTCTTATTTAAATATAAATGTAAAAAAACAAATTGTTATGACTGTGTCAGTCTTAACCTTTAAAAGTGTACATGTATCATATTAATACGCTATAAGAATTAAGAAGACGTTGTGTATCACACTAACGCACTGTAAAAAATATTTTTCATCAGCGTCAAAGCAGGTTGATAACTAGAATTTTGACCAAAGAGCTGATTAGCTGAATTCTATACTTCACCTTAAAACGAAGCAATAGCAATTATTGCTCATACATCCCTAAAAAGGTTTGTGTTATAAGAGAGATTCTCTCTGAAGTTTGATTTGCTGAATGAGCGAATAACTTGACTCGACCCAATCACGTGACTTAACCACTGTAAATCGTGGCGGTTGTTGTTGCCATAAAGCATGCTACAAATTAACCTTTTTTTCGCGCTACGTTACAGAAATACACACATATATATATATATAGATTGTTGATGCATAGAATGAAATATATGGAGTATAACATACTAGTCTTAATACATGACATTGTGGCCAACCTCTATTAAAAGTTCATCCCAACACCGTAAAAAATGACAGATGTTTCTTAACTTACACTATAAATAAATCTGCAAAGTTACTAAAAGTTTTCTAGGAAACTGAGATTCCTAGAGCTTTTTATATAACGGTAGCAGCAAAAATTCATGTAACAGATACAGATTTGCACTGAAAATCAAAAAATCTGTATGGTTACTAAGTACTTTTAGGATGCTTGGGATGACTAGAATGTATTATGTAATTGCAACCCAGGTTACAGATAAAATTTTAGAAAGATAACTATAATTTTATGAGATATATTGTAAAGTTACGTATTTCTGTAGATTTACATCTTTTCTTCTACAGTGTAAAGATAAAAGCTAGCAAACTTACAGATTTTGGCAACTTTACATTTGTAGGATTATATTTATTTATTTATTTATTTTTACAGTATACGAAATTGTACACTGTACACAAACGGAAATATATAGTAATAACCTGTTCCTAGTCACCTAAGACTTCGAAAAGGGCTCCTTTATCAGTAGTAGGAAAATAAGAGTACGGGCTCAGCCGGAGGCGGGACTGCGGGACCGTCCCACCTCCGGCTGTCCCACCTCCGGCTGTCCCACCTCCGGCTGTCCCACCTCCGGCTGCCCCACCTGCTCCTCCAGCTGCCCCGCCTGCGGTCCCTCCTGCCCCCACCATGCATCCCCCTCCACGAACGCCCCCTAGTGGAAAAAAGGAACATTCTATTATAGCAGAGAGGTGATCAACCTTCCCTAATTAAAAATATTATCAATCACATCTCAACTCGAAATCACACTATATGATGAAGATTAAATTTATATTTGAATTTTGAACAACCGTAATTTTAATGAGTATTATTAATTAAGCGAAACAATTAAAATCTCAGTTTTTAACCATTTTATTTAGATTTCTTCAACTACAAGATGAGATTATCAATTTAACACAAGAAAGTTAAACATATATTCGAATTTTGCTTGATAGACATCTTAATGAGTAGTATTAATTAAGTAAAAACAATAGAAAATATCCAGTTTTATAGAAAAAGACTGATTTCTTACGATTTTTATCAACTATATGATCAATGTAACGACTTAAAAGTTGAAAGTTAAACATGTATCCTAGTTTTTCAACAGCTATAGCCTTAATGAGTATCGTTAATTAAGTAAAAAAACAATGGAAAATATCAAGTTTTATGGAAAAAGACTGATTTCTAACGATTTTTATCGACTTACAAGTTGAAAGTTAAACATGCATTCTAGTTTTTCAACAGCTATAATCTTAATGAGTATCGTTAATTAAGTAAAAAACAATGGAAAATATCAAGTTTTATAGAAAAAGACTGATTTCTTACGATTTTTTCAACTCAAACTTCAGACTATCAATTTGATAGAAAGAAACTTAACCATGTATTCCAGTTTTGAACAACCATTTCCTTCACGAGCATTTTTAATTAAGTAAAACAACGGAAAATATTAAATTTAACCAATTTCTTGAGAATTTTTCAACTATAATATCAACTTAAGAAAGGAAACTTAAACATTTATCTTAGTTTTTGAACAGCAATCCCTTAATGAACATTGTTAATTAAGCAAAAAACAATGGAAAATATAAATTTTAACCGATTTCTTTAGATATTTTCAAATTAAAAACGACATTTAAACATACATTTTTAACATTCGAACAACTATTACCGGGACGAATTTTAATAATTAAGCATTTAACGAACGAAAATAGTGATTTATTTTTTTATTTATTTATTTTTTTTTTTAAGCAAGAAGGCCAATTGTATAAACTTTTACAGTAATTTGACATTTTAACATACTTTAAAAAACACTAGTTACGTAAGATTTCAAACTTTAGGTGACTAAATCTCAAGATATATTTTTCTCGAAAACAAATATAAAATACATTTTTTAAACTAATTTCCTCAATCTTACGAATTCAACAGGATTTTTACCGATGCAAACATTAGAAGTGAACAACAAATTCTCTCCCCATCTAACCTCAAAATTCCTAAAGGGGAGAGTACAATAGGTTTTCGACGTCACACTTCGTAAGGTTTTCATTCAAGAAAAATATCTTTTACGTTATAAAAGTCGTTTTCTTAGAAGGATATAAACTTGTGATTTTTGTTTTTGAACAATCATTATCTTAATAAATATTAATAATTAAGGAAAAACAATGGAAAATAATATTTTTTAAGGAAAAAGACGAATTTTATCGAATTTGATTAATTTTTACACTAGTATTTTCAAAAGCAACATGGAAATATCGATTTTTTTAACTGAAGAATTTAACGCATGTTTTAGCTTTAACAACAGAAACTTAATAAGTATCACTGATTAAACAAACAAAAAAAAAAAAAAAAAAATACTGATTCTCAAGAAAAGACGAATTTTTATACAAATTTTCAACACTTTACCTTTCTGAAATTTTTATGTTATCAAACACCAAGTTATTTAAAATATAAATATTATGCTTAATGTTTAGATAGTACACATGACGAATTCCACTTATTCTTTTCATATTATTAATTAAATTGACACATGTTTCACTCTACACTTCAATGATTTCTGAATTTTTACAATACTCACAACCAATTTTCTAACATTTTCCGATTATACATTCTTCAGAAGTACATTTCTAAATGCTACAATCACTTTACATATCGAAAAGATATCATTGAAGCAACTGTATTTAATATTTTTAATACCAATTTTCTAAGATTTTTTAACATTTTCCGATTATACATTCCTCAAAAGTTATTATTACGTATTCTAAACAATAGCAAATATTAATTTTAAGAATAAAAAGACGAATTTAAACAAATTTTATTAGTTTTACACTATTTTTTCTCACCTCCAACACGGATATATCAATTTTAACAGAAGAATTAAACGTATATTTTAGTTTTTAACAACAAAAATGTAATAAGTATCATTAACTAAACAAAAATAAATATCAATTTTCAAGAAAAGACAATTTTTTACAAAAATTTTCAACTTTGAAATACATTTGCTTACATATATTGTTACAGTATATTACTAAACTTAAACTTTTTAAAAAGTTTGAATGTCTTTACAAAGGTTCATACTTATATTTTTCTCGTCTTGACTGCATTCGAAATCTTACAACAAAAGTATACTTTTATTATTATTATTATTATTATTCTAGAAAACCTAAAAAATCGTTTCTTGCTGCTTTAGACACTTGACATATTAAAACTACTCTACCCATATAATTAATCAAATTAGGACATGATTCATCTTACACTTCAAAATTTCTGAATTTTTACAATACTTATTTTCATCAAACTTTATTCTTGATCCTATATATTTTAATAGCACAGAATTCTAACATCTGTTTTTATCTACTTATCAAAAAATTATTAAAACACCCAACAACATTTTCCAAATATGAATATTATCTTTACAATTTAATAATGCAAAACATACACGAATACAAAGTTTAATTTTTACAAACATTTCATATTTCAAATCAAACTATTCGAAATTTTCACAACATAAGAGCAAACATTAGACGAACTTTTTAACATTAATATTGCTTACATCTTTTCATCATAACTTTTAACTATGATAATTATCCATTTTTAGGTTGATTGTCGAAAAACTGTAACTGAAATTACATAAACTTAATGTAAAAAACCATGTTCTCACACAATTTCTTGAAATTCAACAAAGAATTGACTATTACTCCAATACTTATCTACTTCAATCTCGACTCTCGATAGTATATAGATATTGCATCATTACATACATACAACTCTTTTCAAACGTTTATCAGAAAATCAAGTCAATCAAAGTCTAGTAGTTATTACATACCTGTTCCTCAGAAATATTACTATCATATGAAACAGTAAAGAAAATTAATAGATATTTAATATTTAATAACTTCATACGTGAAATTACTGCTGAATAAGAATACTAATAATCAAAAAAATCAACTGTTGGACAAAAAAATAGTACAGATTACCGAAAATTCAAATCATTTTTTCTACAAAAATTACAAAAATTAACAAATGAATGACAAGTTAGAGAAATAACTAAAAAAAAAAAAAAATAATGAACATATTTACAAATTTATTAAAATCACACCTTTTTCTGGATTACAAACCACAATTTCTTGAAAAATTTAACACCGAATTTGTAAGATTTTAATCCTAGTATTACATACACTCAATAAATATTCAAAATTAAAAAAAAATAATTTTTTAGTCTCATTAATAAGCAGAAATTCTATATTAAAAGAATATTTTCATAGTAGTACTTATAAAAATGAGAGTTTACAAACTGATTTTCATAATTTTATCACATTTAAACTTAATATTTTACATAAAACATTATTTAATCAAATTTTATGCTTTCTAATTCAGTAAAATTCAATACTTTTTTAGTTTTTAAACCAATACCACAATATTTATTTACATCAAACTTGATTCTTCACCTTTTATATTTCCACATTACACACGTGAGATAAATACTAACTTGGATCAGGAGTTGAAGTCAATTGATTCCATTCGATTTTCATCATGTACGCATTGCTCCTACACGAAATTTCTTACTGCTATAATCATCTAATGTATTAAAACTAATCTACTCATATTTTTAATCAATTCATCAGATGTTTCATCTCGCACTTCTGAATTATCGTGCATCAAGTTGCTTAAAATATAAATACTATCTTTATAGTTTTAATGATATACTATAGTATACATGGTTTATCTTGAGTTAGCACTTCCATAGTATTAATCAAATTATATGTTTCATCTTGCACTTGATCTTAATGTTTTCATCTTGCATCTGAATTATCGTCCATCGAGTTTTTTAAATAATAATATATTTATAGTTTTTGATTATACATAGCATGTACAAATACAATCTTTAATTTTAACATTTCATATTTCAAATAACCTATTTCCGAAACCAAGCTATGTGAATTTTACCACAATGCTTATTATCATAGAATAATTTGTGTTTCACACTTTTCTAAAAATTATCAGATATGTACCCCTCAGAGAAATTACTATCATATGAATAAATGAAGAAAATTTAATTTATATTAAATGTACACGAAATTGATTGCAATATACATGTATTTAATAAAAATAAATAGGCGATTATTTATACATTAAACCTTTACTAAATATATATTTCTTTCATTATACAGATGTTTCAACAAGATGAATCAAAACAGCAGCAAACTTCAGAAATTAATGACCCGAATGATTCATCCCTAGCACATGTAGCGTTAACGAATAACACATATGTGAGTACTTATATGAGAAATACTAGAATTCGTATATGAAACGTAATTAGAGTAAATACAAAATGATTTGTCTTACTACCTACACTTTAACAAGTGCTTTTTACCTATATTATTGAAGAGAATCCTAACTGTGTCCATTTATTTCTACTACAGATGTGCTCTATTTGCTACAAACACTTCTTAAGTAAATGGAATTTAACAGAACATACAAAAATCTATACAGGTGAAAAACCTTACACTTGGAAAGATTACCATAAATGCTGTTTTCAAGGAGACGTGAATCAAAAATACACACATCATCATATAAAGCATCATCAGATATATGTAAACTTAGCGAAGATATTCAAAAATTAGTCAGACTTTTGAAGAATTTAGAAATAAAGGAAGATATTTAGGCTATTTATCCATCATATTTTCACAACATTTACCACAATATCTCAAACTTAAAATTTGGAAGACATACACACTGCTGAAAAGTAATTTTGTGATTCTTCTAACCAGTATGAATGTATAGATGTTATTTTGCAGTGTATTCTTTAAATGCTCACATTAAATATTCTTTTATATGCATATATCGTTGTGTTTATTTTTCTAATACCTATTACATTAATGAAATACATAACATTTTAAGTGAAATAACACTCTCACAACTTAAAAAATGCATAAGAACATACAAAAATAAACAGATGTATGAAAAAATATGCAAGTTTACAAAATATTTTCATTGTTTTCTAGAAATATTAACAAAAAATATTTACAATATGAAAAAATTGTAAAAGTGAAAAGAAAAAACATAAATGTAAAAACAAAAACCACAAAGTGAAAAACTCATAACAAAGTTTTTGAAAAAAAAATATTTACAACAAAATTTTTTTTACAAAAACCAAAACTTCCAAAAATATTTTTTTCAAAAAATTTTTTTTTTCAAAAACATTTTTTACAAAAAAATTTTTTTTCAAAATAAGTTTTTACAAAAGTAAAAAAAAGAAAATCACAACGTTAAAAAAATGAAAAATTTTTGTTAAAAAAAGTGTAAAAAAATTGCAAAAAAAATGTTGCAAAAATTTCAAAAAAAGTTATGAAAAAAGCTTCAAAAATTTTGTTGTTTTTAATAGCAAATGCAATGGTTTCGCCATTGCATACTGCATTAAAACCAACGAAATTTTTGAAGCTTTTTTCATAACTTTTTTTGAAATTTTTGCAACATTTTTTTGCAATTTTTTTACACTTTTTTTAACAAAAATTTTTCATTTTTTTAACGTTGTGATTTTCTTTTTTTTACTTTTGTAAAAACTTATTTTGAAAAAAAAATTTTTTGTAAAAAATGTTTTTGAAAAAAAAATTTTTTGAAAAAAATATTTTTGGAAGTTTTGGTTTTTGTAAAAAAAATTTTGTTGTAAATATTTTTTTTTCAAAAACTTTGTTATGAGTTTTTCACTTTGTGGTTTTTGTTTTTACATTTATGTTTTTTCTTTTCACTTTTACAATTTTTTCATATTGTAAATATTTTTTGTTAATATTTCTAGAAAACAATGAAAATATTTTGTAAACTTGCATATTTTTTCATACATCTGTTTATTTTTGTATGTTCTTATGCATTTTTTAAGTTGTGAGAGTGTTATTTCACTTAAAATGTTATGTATTTCATTAATGTAATAGGTATTAGAAAAATAAACACAACGATATATGCATATAAAAGAATATTTAATGTGAGCATTTAAAGAATACACTGCAAAATAACATCTATACATTCATACTGGTTAGAAGAATCACAAAATTACTTTTCAGCAGTGTGTATGTCTTCCAAATTTTAAGTTTGAGATATTGTGGTAAATGTTGTGAAAATATGATGGATAAATAGCCTAAATATCTTCCTTTATTTCTAAATTCTTCAAAAGTCTGACTAATTTTTGAATATCTTCGCTAAGTTTACATATATCTGATGATGCTTTATATGATGATGTGTGTATTTTTGATTCACGTCTCCTTGAAAACAGCATTTATGGTAATCTTTCCAAGTGTAAGGTTTTTCACCTGTATAGATTTTTGTATGTTCTGTTAAATTCCATTTACTTAAGAAGTGTTTGTAGCAAATAGAGCACATCTGTAGTAGAAATAAATGGACACAGTTAGGATTCTCTTCAATAATATAGGTAAAAAGCACTTGTTAAAGTGTAGGTAGTAAGACAAATCATTTTGTATTTACTCTAATTACGTTTCATATACGAATTCTAGTATTTCTCATATAAGTACTCACATATGTGTTATTCGTTAACGCTACATGTGCTAGGGATGAATCATTCGGGTCATTAATTTCTGAAGTTTGCTGCTGTTTTGATTCATCTTGTTGAAACATCTGTATAATGAAAGAAATATATATTTAGTAAAGGTTTAATGTATAAATAATCGCCTATTTATTTTTATTAAATACATGTATATTGCAATCAATTTCGTGTACATTTAATATAAATTAAATTTTCTTCATTTATTCATATGATAGTAATTTCTCTGAGGGGTACATATCTGATAATTTTTAGAAAAGTGTGAAACACAAATTATTCTATGATAATAAGCATTGTGGTAAAATTCACATAGCTTGGTTTCGGAAATAGGTTATTTGAAATATGAAATGTTAAAATTAAAGATTGTATTTGTACATGCTATGTATAATCAAAAACTATAAATATATTATTATTTAAAAAACTCGATGGACGATAATTCAGATGCAAGATGAAAACATTAAGATCAAGTGCAAGATGAAACATATAATTTGATTAATACTATGGAAGTGCTAACTCAAGATAAACCATGTATACTATAGTATATCATTAAAACTATAAAGATAGTATTTATATTTTAAGCAACTTGATGCACGATAATTCAGAAGTGCGAGATGAAACATCTGATGAATTGATTAAAAATATGAGTAGATTAGTTTTAATACATTAGATGATTATAGCAGTAAGAAATTTCGTGTAGGAGCAATGCGTACATGATGAAAATCGAATGGAATCAATTGACTTCAACTCCTGATCCAAGTTAGTATTTATCTCACGTGTGTAATGTGGAAATATAAAAGGTGAAGAATCAAGTTTGATGTAAATAAATATTGTGGTATTGGTTTAAAAACTAAAAAAGTATTGAATTTTACTGAATTAGAAAGCATAAAATTTGATTAAATAATGTTTTATGTAAAATATTAAGTTTAAATGTGATAAAATTATGAAAATCAGTTTGTAAACTCTCATTTTTATAAGTACTACTATGAAAATATTCTTTTAATATAGAATTTCTGCTTATTAATGAGACTAAAAAATTATTTTTTTTTAATTTTGAATATTTATTGAGTGTATGTAATACTAGGATTAAAATCTTACAAATTCGGTGTTAAATTTTTCAAGAAATTGTGGTTTGTAATCCAGAAAAAGGTGTGATTTTAATAAATTTGTAAATATGTTCATTATTTTTTTTTTTTTTTTAGTTATTTCTCTAACTTGTCATTCATTTGTTAATTTTTGTAATTTTTGTAGAAAAAATGATTTGAATTTTCGGTAATCTGTACTATTTTTTTGTCCAACAGTTGATTTTTTTGATTATTAGTATTCTTATTCAGCAGTAATTTCACGTATGAAGTTATTAAATATTAAATATCTATTAATTTTCTTTACTGTTTCATATGATAGTAATATTTCTGAGGAACAGGTATGTAATAACTACTAGACTTTGATTGACTTGATTTTCTGATAAACGTTTGAAAAGAGTTGTATGTATGTAATGATGCAATATCTATATACTATCGAGAGTCGAGATTGAAGTAGATAAGTATTGGAGTAATAGTCAATTCTTTGTTGAATTTCAAGAAATTGTGTGAGAACATGGTTTTTTACATTAAGTTTATGTAATTTCAGTTACAGTTTTTCGACAATCAACCTAAAAATGGATAATTATCATAGTTAAAAGTTATGATGAAAAGATGTAAGCAATATTAATGTTAAAAAGTTCGTCTAATGTTTGCTCTTATGTTGTGAAAATTTCGAATAGTTTGATTTGAAATATGAAATGTTTGTAAAAATTAAACTTTGTATTCGTGTATGTTTTGCATTATTAAATTGTAAAGATAATATTCATATTTGGAAAATGTTGTTGGGTGTTTTAATAATTTTTTGATAAGTAGATAAAAACAGATGTTAAAATTCTGTGCTATTAAAATATATAGGATCAAGAATAAAGTTTGATGAAAATAAGTATTGTAAAAATTCAGAAATTTTGAAGTGTAAGATGAATCATGTCCTAATTTGATTAATTATATGGGTAGAGTAGTTTTAATATGTCAAGTGTCTAAAGCAGCAAGAAACGATTTTTTAGGTTTTCTAGAATAATAATAATAATAATAATAAAAGTATACTTTTGTTGTAAGATTTCGAATGCAGTCAAGACGAGAAAAATATAAGTATGAACCTTTGTAAAGACATTCAAACTTTTTAAAAAGTTTAAGTTTAGTAATATACTGTAACAATATATGTAAGCAAATGTATTTCAAAGTTGAAAATTTTTGTAAAAAATTGTCTTTTCTTGAAAATTGATATTTATTTTTGTTTAGTTAATGATACTTATTACATTTTTGTTGTTAAAAACTAAAATATACGTTTAATTCTTCTGTTAAAATTGATATATCCGTGTTGGAGGTGAGAAAAAATAGTGTAAAACTAATAAAATTTGTTTAAATTCGTCTTTTTATTCTTAAAATTAATATTTGCTATTGTTTAGAATACGTAATAATAACTTTTGAGGAATGTATAATCGGAAAATGTTAAAAAATCTTAGAAAATTGGTATTAAAAATATTAAATACAGTTGCTTCAATGATATCTTTTCGATATGTAAAGTGATTGTAGCATTTAGAAATGTACTTCTGAAGAATGTATAATCGGAAAATGTTAGAAAATTGGTTGTGAGTATTGTAAAAATTCAGAAATCATTGAAGTGTAGAGTGAAACATGTGTCAATTTAATTAATAATATGAAAAGAATAAGTGGAATTCGTCATGTGTACTATCTAAACATTAAGCATAATATTTATATTTTAAATAACTTGGTGTTTGATAACATAAAAATTTCAGAAAGGTAAAGTGTTGAAAATTTGTATAAAAATTCGTCTTTTCTTGAGAATCAGTATTTTTTTTTTTTTTTTTTTGTTTGTTTAATCAGTGATACTTATTAAGTTTCTGTTGTTAAAGCTAAAACATGCGTTAAATTCTTCAGTTAAAAAAATCGATATTTCCATGTTGCTTTTGAAAATACTAGTGTAAAAATTAATCAAATTCGATAAAATTCGTCTTTTTCCTTAAAAAATATTATTTTCCATTGTTTTTCCTTAATTATTAATATTTATTAAGATAATGATTGTTCAAAAACAAAAATCACAAGTTTATATCCTTCTAAGAAAACGACTTTTATAACGTAAAAGATATTTTTCTTGAATGAAAACCTTACGAAGTGTGACGTCGAAAACCTATTGTACTCTCCCCTTTAGGAATTTTGAGGTTAGATGGGGAGAGAATTTGTTGTTCACTTCTAATGTTTGCATCGGTAAAAATCCTGTTGAATTCGTAAGATTGAGGAAATTAGTTTAAAAAATGTATTTTATATTTGTTTTCGAGAAAAATATATCTTGAGATTTAGTCACCTAAAGTTTGAAATCTTACGTAACTAGTGTTTTTTAAAGTATGTTAAAATGTCAAATTACTGTAAAAGTTTATACAATTGGCCTTCTTGCTTAAAAAAAAAAATAAATAAATAAAAAAATAAATCACTATTTTCGTTCGTTAAATGCTTAATTATTAAAATTCGTCCCGGTAATAGTTGTTCGAATGTTAAAAATGTATGTTTAAATGTCGTTTTTAATTTGAAAATATCTAAAGAAATCGGTTAAAATTTATATTTTCCATTGTTTTTTGCTTAATTAACAATGTTCATTAAGGGATTGCTGTTCAAAAACTAAGATAAATGTTTAAGTTTCCTTTCTTAAGTTGATATTATAGTTGAAAAATTCTCAAGAAATTGGTTAAATTTAATATTTTCCGTTGTTTTACTTAATTAAAAATGCTCGTGAAGGAAATGGTTGTTCAAAACTGGAATACATGGTTAAGTTTCTTTCTATCAAATTGATAGTCTGAAGTTTGAGTTGAAAAAATCGTAAGAAATCAGTCTTTTTCTATAAAACTTGATATTTTCCATTGTTTTTTACTTAATTAACGATACTCATTAAGATTATAGCTGTTGAAAAACTAGAATGCATGTTTAACTTTCAACTTGTAAGTCGATAAAAATCGTTAGAAATCAGTCTTTTTCCATAAAACTTGATATTTTCCATTGTTTTTTTACTTAATTAACGATACTCATTAAGGCTATAGCTGTTGAAAAACTAGGATACATGTTTAACTTTCAACTTTTAAGTCGTTACATTGATCATATAGTTGATAAAAATCGTAAGAAATCAGTCTTTTTCTATAAAACTGGATATTTTCTATTGTTTTTACTTAATTAATACTACTCATTAAGATGTCTATCAAGCAAAATTCGAATATATGTTTAACTTTCTTGTGTTAAATTGATAATCTCATCTTGTAGTTGAAGAAATCTAAATAAAATGGTTAAAAACTGAGATTTTAATTGTTTCGCTTAATTAATAATACTCATTAAAATTACGGTTGTTCAAAATTCAAATATAAATTTAATCTTCATCATATAGTGTGATTTCGAGTTGAGATGTGATTGATAATATTTTTAATTAGGGAAGGTTGATCACCTCTCTGCTATAATAGAATGTTCCTTTTTTCCACTAGGGGGCGTTCGTGGAGGGGGATGCATGGTGGGGGCAGGAGGGACCGCAGGCGGGGCAGCTGGAGGAGCAGGTGGGGCAGCCGGAGGTGGGACAGCCGGAGGTGGGACAGCCGGAGGTGGGACAGCCGGAGGTGGGACGGTCCCGCAGTCCCGCCTCCGGCTGAGCCCGTACTCTTATTTTCCTACTACTTTTATCATTAGAAACATAAATAAGGTGCACATCCATAAAATGAGCACATCCCTAAAATATAAACTTTTGCTGAAAATTTGAAATTAAATTACTTTTTTCATTATTTTCGTATTATTAGTCCCACAAATAGATTTTAAATATTTTTTTTTATAAAAATGCAAAAAATTGTGCAGTAAACAGTTAAATTAATTTTTACTCTTAGCCAAAGTTATGAAGAGATTGTCACAGATTTGTTAGTACATTAAAAAATCCATACACTCTTTTAGAATAGAGAAAAGTAATATGCCATTCTGAACCACACCCAATTTTTACGATTTACTTGACTTGGGAAATGATTTCAAATGTCTCCTCTGTCCAGGAGCTTCCTGAAAAATATTTTTTTCGGATGCTTATGAATTATTGCCATTGAAATTTGTATAGAAGAAAATAACCTGAGTTTTTATGATAACAAATATATATAATCTGTTACAGTTTTTGTAACGATAAAAGGGATTACGGCTTCATTTTAACATTTTTGTGTTGTGACTTTTTTTATATTATAGTCCTGAATAGCAATTTTAAGATTATGATATGAATAACTTAAAAGCTTAGTGGGAGATCGTGCTTTAACCCATTTTCGGCCAAAGGTTCGTATACGAAACATTTCGATAAATATTTTTTTTTAACACTCTGACACATTTTTTTCAAGAATTTTATTTTTCTTCTATTTTTTAAGGCTTTTGAAGACATCCATAAAATATTAGTAATTCAATTGGAGTAAACACTTTCTCTTAAAAAATTTTCAAAATACGCTAGAGTTTTAATTTGAAACGCCTTTGACAAATTCGACTTTTTAAAAATATATTATTATTCCAATTGAAATGAATTATATGTTTTTAAAATAGATTAAAGTTGCAAATTCTGTATATGAAATAAGAATAAAACAAAAGTCATAAAAATATTATTCATATTCATATTATTCATTATAAGAAATAATATTTTATATTATTATATAAAATATTATTTCTTATATAAAATATTATTTTCCATGCACGAATCTTTTTTTGTGTCTTAATGTATGTAATTTAAGCATATTTCAATAAAAATAATGCTACATTTTATAAAATTTCTGTGCTTGGCCTAAAATGGGTTAATACTTTTTCTCAATAATTCTTTTTCTTTTCTGGATAGAAATCATTTGAGACAATCTATCATAAATTATAGATTAAATACAACTACACTAAAAAAAATATATATATATCTGTAATTCTACAGATGTAAATTTACAGAAATCTCTATATGTTTAATAAAATTTTATCTATACACAGTACAGAAAAAATATCCAAATCTAAAAAATTAGTTTTTGTACATATAGAGAAATCTGTATCTTTTCAAAGACATTTCTTAAAATTACATTAATCTTACTAAATTTCATCTGTTACTCATGTTTCAGTTACATAAAAAAGTCTTGGCAGCACAATTTCCTAAAAAAGTCTAAGTTACCTTTTTCAAACGCATATATGTTGAATTTCTGTTGTTGCCATTACATAAAAAGCTCTAATAATCCCAGTTTCCTAGAAAAATGTTACTAACATTACAGTTTTTTACAGTGTAAGACCCTAATAGAATTTGCGTGATTATTTATTATAATTAATGACTTAAATAATATCAATATACTATTGAAATCTGGGAAATGAATTTATTATTATTATTTCTTTTGGAAAAGGTTTAAGACAACCTGTTAATATATTAAGTCTGTATATTCTGAATTTTGAATTTAAAAAATGCTTCATCTAAATATTTTTTACGTTAATGTCTAAGATATTAGGAACAACATATGTATATATTATTTTCATTTTTATATAATTTTTAGAGTTCCGTACTTATAAAGTGAAAACAGAACCATTAACTGTGTATGTCTGCCCGTTGTCACAGCCGTTTTATTCATAAACTATGAAACGTGGAAAGCTCAAATTGGGGGAATTTAATAAAGACTACTGACACAAATATTTTCAGATTATTAAACGTTCGATATTATATTTAAGAGGGGGTAGGGGGTGATTAAGTTACTAGTAGAAAAATTCTTTTCTTTGTATATAGCGTGGGTACCTTGCGAAAGCTTTTATTACGCTGAAATTATATGCATATATGTGGGATATTGAGTGATTAACTTATGATTTTAGAAAAACTAATATTCTTGATAAGATAAAAAAGGTTTAATAGACATAAAATATATACGTAGCATTCAAAAATAACAGTAGAACTGAATAATATTCAGTATAAATAAGCTTCTCTGAGCTTTGGATTAACAATCCATTAAACTCGCCATCGCTGAAATCTATAGAACACCTCGTTCTTTCCACGCATCATCACACGAGTCTCATTTTGGATATCACGTTCATTAAATCATTGAGATTATTATTTTTTATTGCTGAATACTTTATTCTTTAATCCCACACACACACATATATATATATATATATATATATATATATATATATATATTTCAGGTATTAACTTTTCTAAGATATCGTCGAAAATATAGTGCAAAAATATGTCGTCCCCCCATCTAATTCCAAATCTACTGAAACTAAAATTATGAAAAAATTAGAGACAATATTTGTTATTTTAAACCTTGTAGGTAAACTCTAGATAGCATTGCTCTAGTAAGTTTCGTTTTTGAGAAAAATACATTTTAGTGTTACGCACAAATTTCGATTTGTGGGCATTGAGGAATGGTGTTGAAGAGCGTTGGTGGTACTATCGTAGCAGAAATATAAGGCATTGTTGAGAATAATTAAAAAAAATCGTTGGTAATTAGCCGAGATATTAACCCTTAAAGACAGGTATGGTTTAATTATAAATAATGACGAGGTGGCGTACTCTGCATGCAATCGGCTTTTAAAGCCTAGATAACAACTTTTAATAATACATTTATGTAATGCACCATATAGTAGCTGTATAAAAGCAATAAATTTCATACTGTTGCAAACATACTATTTTAATTAGAATTAATAACAAAAATCAAGATTCGTAAGCATAAAAATTAAAAATATATCTATCCATTTTAGAACCAGGATTTTTTAAAAGTGTTATTTGCCTTATTTGATGCAAAACGTTCCTTATTTCGGATATAGCGGCCATTACGTTACGAAATTTTTGCCATGAAAATGTCTATATATTTAATAAATTTCCTTATGCTGAGAACCCTTGATTAATACAGTAGGGTTCGTGACTAGTTTGCCTCGAGCGGATCTCTCATTACAACTCTGTTATACTTGAAAGAAATTTAAAACATATCTGGAAAAAACAGTCAAGGACCAAAGCGACTTTACAAATTTGCGAGCAGCTTTCTACACGAACTCCTTTCTCCACAAGATACTTTAGTTCTTTTGTATTAGCTACACAGGAAAAAGAAAAGATTATTACTACGCTGAATATAGTTTTATGAAATGCGAAATGAAGTTTAAATATGCACTATCTTTCATTCTTAATACCTAGTTAAGTTCCTTGTAAATAGATACGGATAAGTTTAAAAAAAAAGAGTTCTACAGAATAGCTATATTTGATATCATTTAAGCTTCATATCTCTTTGAACATTTACGGTATACCCATTTATACTTTTTTAGTATATACAGCTATAACCAATCCTACTTTGTACAGTTTTTTACAAAGTCTTATTATCTTTTGAGCAACGAATTTCTTTTAATAATATAGTTAACTCTTTTGCGATGAGAGCACTTTGCTTAATTTTTAACCTTTAACCACCGGTTTTTCAAAGCAGAAAATTTTCTGTGTTTGAATTGCAAAATTCTCCAATTATATAAGGTAAACTTTACAATAAAAAATGACTGGTGGGATTAATGAAGGATTCTGAGAATTTTAAGTGGCACATATACCAGTGGCTCTTCTCAAGGAATTAATAATACATATGTTTATTGTGTGGAAACCTCTGAGCGTGAGTAATACTCGCACTTCACTGTTTGTTTTTAATAAAAACCGATTTAATAAATCAAAAGATAGAGCCCTTTTTTGAAAAAAATTAGCAAGAGTAACCAGATTAATTAACAAAAATACTGTTATGGAAATGTCACATTTCTTATAAGAATCCTATCTGTAACAGACTTTTTTTTTTTTGCACCAGCAAATTTTTCCTATAAGATTTTAATAGGATGAAAGGCAATCTAAAGTAAATGGTTGTGGAAATAACAACATGAAAAATATTTTGCTTCAACTGTTTCACTGTGCTTTCTAAATATGTTTGAAATATATATATATATATATATATTAGCATTCAAATTATCATGCTGCTCTGCGCGTGTAATTATGAATGTATACAATTTGATATTTAATTGCTATCTTTTCATTTTGAATAGTCATAATGAATTTTTTCCTATTGTGGTATCTTATATATAATTTATATATAACATCCGTTGCTAATCAGCAATTTTATAAATATGATGCGCATTGGTAATTGCTGCTATCCGCATAACCTTTGTGCATTGTCTGTGTGATTTCTACAATGTAGTTTTCTGTTACCACTTTATAAGATTTCCATTAAGAGTTGCAAATCGTTTCATCATGAATAATATATATATTATATTTATAATATTTTCACTTTCTATTTTGCTATTATGTTTAATTCATTGTCTTGATATATGGTATATTAAATGTCAAAATCAATATTCAATATTTATTATATTTTAATATTAACTCGTTTCACTATTTTTTTTTCAATTCTATTCAAATTCTTCGTTTTGGTTTATTGTTTTATTGATAAAATTTATTGGTGAATTTTGTCTACTTTTAATGGTATTATATTAGCATTCAAATTATCATGCTGCTCTGCGCGTGTAATTATGAATGTATAAAATTTGATATTTAATTGTTATCTTTTCATTTTGAATAGTCATAATGAATTTTTTTCCTATTGTGGTATCTTATATATAATTTATATATAACATCCGTTGCTAATCAGCAATTTTATAAATATGATGCGCATAGGTAATTGCTGCTGTCCGCATAACCTTTGTGTATTGTCTGTGTGATTTCTACAATGTAGTTTTCTGTTACCACTTTATAGGATTTCCATTAAGAGTTGCAAATCGTTTCATCATGAATAATATATATATTATATTTATAATATTTTCACTTTCTATTTTGCTATTATGTTTAATTCATTGTCTTGATACATGGTATATTAAATGTCAAAATCAATATTCAATATTTATTATATTTTAATATTAACTCGTTTAACTATTTTTTTTTTCAATTTTATTCAAATTCTTCGTTTTGGTTTATTGTTTTATTGATAAAATTTATTGGTGAATTTTGTCTACTTTTAATGGTATTATATATATATATATATATATATATATATTTAGAAAAATGCGACCTACATTTATTAGTAGACAAATTAAGTAAGCTTTACATTGAATGTTATTTAATGGTACATAAAAGTTTAGGGTTAAACATAAGGTATCGTGAAAGAAATGAATGAATAAAACTTAAATTAAAGCGCTATTACTTAAGGGGACACACTATATTGGATACTTCTCTCAAATTTTGAATAATACTGTAATATACTAGGCGGCATGATATTTAATGCTATAAACTAAAAAAAATTAAAAAAAGAAGCTTATAGAAGAGCCTATTGTGTTAAATTTTTTTTTAATTAATTTTTTTTTTAATTCCTGCTACTTTTATAAATATGAATAGTTTTGCTTCGAATTTGTTTTTCAGCTTCAGTAAAATAAGCTACATGAAACTGTGTATGGATATTTAGATGTATAGGATTTTAAATTTAATATATTTTTCTTTCGTGTATGTTAAAAAATGATGGAAATTCAACAAACTCTGAATTTAGATATTTAAAAACAAAACTGTAAATTTGAATGTTAAATCCATACGCAAAAATATTAAATAAACCATGGAGAACAAGTAAAAACGGAAACATCTATCTAAATTAACAAAAAGCCTTAGCATTTATTGAACAAGTAAATTATAAAAATATGATCACGGAGAAAAATCAATTCAAAGTTTTCATTTGTATTGCTAATTGCGCTGCATCTATTAACAAAATGCAAAAATAACAAAAAGGAAAATATATATTTTAACCAATTTCAAGGTACGGTATTCCCTTAAATCTACTAAAAACGTATTTTTTCTGTCTTAGACATTTTTCTACTAAAAACTTTTCACTTTTTTTTTCGCACTATTTTGTAGTTACATGAAAACTTGTAATATCATGATAATCTCATTTCTCACTATCAAGGAAAATGAAATTTTCTCGTGTATTTTATATTTTTATCATCACTGACTATATTTAAGTTATAACTTCTTTGTGATTCTTATTAATATACGTTATATTTACACTGTAAATAATGGTAAATCTATCTCGATCAAGCTTGAAGTTCTGCGAAATTTATAATACGATCTTTTTCCAGTTAAAATGTTCTGAAAAGAGATTCTTTATTTAGGAAAAGCTCAAATACTTATAGATTTCCAAAAATTTAAAGACGCATTGCGGATATAACATTTAGATATGTTCCCAGTATATTTACAGAGCAGTATTCAGTTTTTCCTCGCAGAAAAAAATGTATATTATTTATGTCGATGCTACCAATTTCCAGTTAATTAATTTCATTATCAAAAAACCCTAGTGTTCTTATTTAGAAACAGAGGAAGATTGCAAAATTTAGTATTAATTTCATCAACAGATCAAACTCAAGAATATAGATAAACCCAGTTTATCAACTTTATGCGGCCACTTTTGACATTTTTAACTTCATTTTTTTCCAAGGGTTGGTTTTGCTGTAAGTCCTGTTTAAATCATGTCAATGTAAAAAATGTAGATAATATTAATAAGAATTAAAACAAATTAACGAAGAATTATTTTGTGAATTGAAGAAGTTGTGACTGTCAGTCTGTATGTGACATTAATTTTGTGGGCGCTCTAATTCACGAACTAATGCCCGGAATTTAATAAAACTTATAATCAGGTAGTCTATGATGTAAATTGATGCTAATTAGTTTTGAGGGTAAATCGCTCAACAGGTGGAGCTGATATACTGCATTATTTGCACTTTATTATTCCGACGTATTTCAAGAACTAATGCACGGATTTCGATCAAACTTCAGATTTTGTTTGCCCATAACATGAATACATATTGTCTAAATTTTGGTGAAACTCACACAACAGATGGCTCTACTATGCTGTATTTTTTACGATTTCCGTCATAGCTCTATCTCAAGATCTAATGTACGTATTTCGATCAAACTTCAGATTTTGTTACTACTTGAAATGTGTTGTTGTTGTATATATTTTGGTGTAAATCGCTTAATAGATGGCGCTGCTATGCTGCATTTTCACTATTTTCACAATAGTTCTATATCAAAAAATAATGTATGTATTTTTATTCATCTTTAGATTAGATTAATCTTTGATATGAACTGGTTGTGTTAATGTTTTGGTATCAATCGCCTAACACGTGGCACTGCTATGCTGATTATTTCCAAATTCCAGCAATAGTTCAATCTGTAAAAATAATGCATGAATTTTCAAGTATACCTTGATAAATATTATTGCTGATTGTTTTTGTTATAAGTCACACAACAGGTGGCTCTTTTCTGTTGCAGTTTTTTCGATATCCTCAGTAGTCCTCTTTTAAGAACTAATGCACGGAATTTCATGCTTTAGAATCCTCACGATATTCATAGATTGTCACTTAATTTTGGCACGGTGGCAGCGAATTTTGATGTATTAACATGTAGTTAATACATGTAGAAAGTTTTGGAATTTCCACGTCTGACTTAGTGTAAAACCAAATTCGTAGGTTCTTGAAGGAATCTTAAAACTTTTTTAATACTTTATAATTATAATTAACAATTTTGTATTTTTAAATGCTTTTCTTTAAAAAAAATCTACGTTAATAGACCAATAAGTTGTTTCCAAAAATGCATTTTCAGAAAGTTGTGCTGTTGTAAAATCCAAAAGTATGATTATAACAGAAATTTTTTTATCGATTCTCAAACTTCCTAAAGTTGGGCTTAGAAATATACCAAGTCATAATGCTAGGGGCGAGAAATGCCATAAATGGTGCTCTTGTGAGTAAATATATACAGGGTGGTCATAAAAAAACTTTGCCGATTTGCTGTATCGCAAGAAACGGACATGTTATGCACGCACAAAAAACCGTTTTGGGAACATGGGTGCCATGGCACCCATGTGGAAAATGTTTAATCAAAATAAAAGTTTTAGTTTCTCCGATCTGTATTGTAATCAGAGATAGTGTACTGACTCTGCGTCATATGCAAATTTCCTCCTTGCGCCCCAATCGAGTTTTTTCTATGGGGTGGAGGATTCCCAGAACGGGTTTTTGTACGTGCATAACATGTCGGTTTCTTGCGATACACGCACGGTTCCAACGCTCTTTAGGGTTTCCGCATGCGCTGAGCATTTTGCGATGAAAAAAATGGGTGTTGCCATTGGAAATTTTCGAGTTTCTGTAACTATAACCGTAACCGTGAGCGCCATTTTGTTGCCGTTCACAGAATCTCGAGCTCATATCTCTGAATAGCTATATCTGAAATTTCACCTCGATCGGTTGAGCGTACTGGCCGCTAGAGCTCCATATATCGGCAAAGTTTTTTTATGACCACCCTGTGTATATTCATGCCAGGATTACAACAAGGACGTATTTTCGCATAAGTTGCCAATTCCATTTGAAATATCATAGGCAAAACTGGTGGTCAAGAATCACACAAAAAATTTAATCATAAATAAGAATGGACCGAAACATATTTTTAAGACCGAAACCGCAATCGAATTTCGGTAATATTCTTTTATTAGTCGAAAACGAACAAAAAATAAAAGTGTATATTTTTTAAAAGTAAGTAAGGCTTATAACGATTATTTCGTTATATATTGGTTATTTTCTTAAATTATTCCTCCCCCCCTGTCTCTTTTCAATTCAAAATCAGTTTTAAGTGTCCTTCATTCACTTTCCATTTTTTTTCCCTCGCATAGTTTTTCTCTAACCGAAAAATCGGCAGCTGCTTAACTTTGTCTGTGAGAAATACACTCACATATGAATCAACCGTTTAAAGCTATTTCCAGATGTCTGCTATTTCCGATCGAGGCAATTCTGCATTACCTTATATGGACATCATCTCTGTTTCCCAGTTAAAATTTATGCTTACGCTTCTTTTCTTTCTCGACAAAACCCTAAAAAGAATTTAACATCTGCGCAGTAAAATCTGATGTCCCTTCGGTGTGCCTCTGTGTTTAGACAAAACAACACGTGTAACATTTTATCGTTTGGCAACCTTTTCCTTTCCCATCCCAGCTGGGAAACTAAATTGAATTCTGATCTTGCTGGCTGCATTTTAACTGTTATTTGGCGTATACTATCCATTGTGCATGGGCGAACTTGTGTATGTTGGCGATTTTCTATCATGCCAAAAGTGGCGGTTTATTGCTATGTACGGGTCACTTGACTCTCTGCGCTTGTCTTGTCAACGTGCTAATTTTTGGTTCGGAGATTTTCTCCGAGTGCTGTAAGTGTGCCCCCCTTAATAATATATGTCTAAATAAATTGTAACTTAGCAATCATCGTGGGGTTTTTTTTCGAGCATCCGAACCTGGACTGATTCTATACTGATCATGCCTCTTCTAAGTATTCCAACGGAATAACAGCTACTAATATACGTGATCATACCTCTTCTAAACCTTCTAACAAATATATGCAACTACCAAAATCCCTCAAGAAACTCTTCTCTATATAAATAACTGGTGCCGTTTGACTCTTTCGTTTTTCCCCACATAAAAAAAAAAAAATATATATATATGGAGGGGGGTACAATCAACTGCGACTTTCCCGTGGATGTGATGCATTTCGGTTCTTCTTTTTCTTCTCTGCATTCCCCGGTAGAAAATGCTATTAGTCTGGCCTGTTAAGTGTCAACCGAAAAAGTACAGAGCTGTTCCCGTCCTGAAATTCCTTTGCTGGACACCCCCTTTTCCTCCCCTGTGTGCTCCATCTCAACTGCTTCGGAGGGTCTCCCCTTGAAATTCCATCTTCAAAAGAAATCTGCGGCTGATTGTCACCTGAGCGCTGGGTGCCCCTTTTGTCATCTCCATCGTCTGTGTGATTGACGTGTTCATCGCAGCCAGATATCATCGAGGGCTGCATGTCCTCATTGTGTGCTTCTATACCAGTGTGTTTTGTCTTTAGTGAACGTAATCTACAGAAAGTTCATATAGCCTCATAGAAAATTTAGTGAATAACAGTATTCCTGTGGTGTGATGCATCGTAAAATCGTTCATCGTGCAAAAAAAAATAGTGATTGTCTTCAATTCTGAGAAAATCCATCAGAAATAATTCATCGTAGATATCAGTTAACAGTGCACAAAGTAATAAATAAATAAATAAGAGAATTACAAAAATTCTCTAAATGAGATGTCACCACCTTTGATAAGTTTACTGCTAGTCTCCAGTGATAAAAAAAAAGAAAAAAAAAGTGCACAACAACGAAAATGCAACCTCAAAAAAATCTACATTTTGAATGTGGGAGCAGATCGTGCCCCAGTTCCCTAAGCTTTGTCTTATTAAATTAGTAATCATTTAATTATTTAAAAAAAAAACTCAATCTGTAAGTTACCCCAAGTATTTTGTTTATTTTATGTTCTGCTTCCACAGTCAGTACACCATAGTCGATATTGCAGTTTGGTGTTTTTAAATCATATTTAATTCAATAACTATTATAATCCTGTTATTGTGTTTTTGCAAAATTTTTTTTAAATTGCAAAAGCACGGTAACTGTTGTCATTTCTAGTTATTATTTTTATGACATTTTATGCAGTTTTTATCAGTTATTTGCATTTATGTGCTATTGTTTCATATTTTACGTCCCACCCCTTTTTTTGTTTTTTTAATTTGTATTTAGATTCTCTAATATGCTTAAATGTGTTTAACCAGTTTTGAACTTTAATTACAAGGTTAAAATAAGAACATTCTTTTTCATCCAAAAAATATAAATAAATCAGAAGGTTTTAAGTTACAAAAAAAAAAAGAACTTTTTTTCCTAGTGTAAAGAAGTTAAAGGATTTTTTTTTCTTGCTTGCTAACAGTTTTTGCGGTTTTCTATAGAGTTTTCTTTGCTTTATTATCTAAAGTAAGTACTTTGTTAAAGTGAAGGAATATATAGATATATGTTTCAAAGTGTAATTATTTTGCCATTTTATTTAATTTATTTTTTAATGTGTTAATTTTGTATGTGCTTCCTTGCGTTACTGTCATAAAAGGTTCAAATAAGATATCTTTAAAGTGAGGTATATTTTAAGGTCTATTTATTTTGCTAGTGTACATATTTTTACTAGCTAGGAAATTTACTTGTTTTCAATGTGCTTTAGAGTATAAGTCAGGTCTGTGTAACAATTTCTCTAAAACTTGTGAGTGTAAACAAACAAAAAAAAAACTAATCATGGCGGCAAAACAAATTCCGATAAATATCATTCAATTTGATGGAGATCCAGATTTACTTAAATTTTTCTTTGATCAAATTCGCGTCTGTGCAGAAATTAATAAATATAACCCACAAACAACAATTGCAATCTTAAAGGGAAAGTTAGTTGGGCCTGCACAAAAATTTCTAGCCCAAAATCCTGACCTGCAAAAGATAACAGACCTCGATTTGCTGGAAAAGGAATTTGCGTCATTTTTCGCCCCCCCTAGTAAATGTGTTGCTTCTGTTGAATTGTCCAGTTTAGCACTTATGCCTTCTGAGACGATAAAAAATTTAGCCCATAGACTAAATGTTCTTGCGGCTACAGTATATGCAGATATCAACGACGAAAATGCACGCAACACTATCAAACTCATGAAATTTCTAGAAGCCCTTCCTTCAAATATTAGAATAAAATTACAGGAAGAAGGCATTAATGATTATAAAACAGCAGTTGAAAGAGCGCAAACTCTTCATGAAATTTTAAGGAATGAAAAAATCTTACATTCCTTACCCTCGGTACACAGACCAGAAAATCTCATCGAATCGCAACTGAAAGAAATCTCTGAGAAAATAAATGCATTATCTTTTGTCCCTCCTGATACTAAAACCGAAACTGAGCAAAAAAATTTCCAGACTAGACCAAAACATTCCGCAGGTGTTTCACGCTTCAAAAAAATTACAAAAATCGAAACTACACTAGACGTTATTCCCCACACAAGTTTTCACAAAAAAAACCAGTTGTTTGTCAGTTATGTGGACGAAACAATCATGACGCTCTCTCTTGTTTTAAATGGAAAAGAGCAAATACTCAAAGAAAAAACAATTACACAAACTCCACGCCACAATTTCAGGAAAACTGAAACAGAGATACAATTTTTATGCTGATGGTGTTGTGTCTCAGTCTAATACTTCTACATCAGCAACTTTTGCTTTTGACCCTGTTTTACCTAAAATTTCAAGTTCGAGACTAGTTAATTCAGTAGGTTCCCAAACTTTTGACTCCATTAAAATAGCAAATAACATCAGTACACAAACAGAAAGTGATAATGTTCAAATAATTTGTAGTGTAAACACTATGTCACCATCCCTCCCTCTTGTTGAAGCCACTATAGCAAACCATGATATTACTTTGTTAGCTGATTCTGGTAGTAGTATATCTTTACTTTCACAAAAATTATTTAATCAACTTAAACCTGTCTTAAAATATAAAAGACTGTCCACTGACGTCAATATTAAAACTGTCAATTCTGATGTCTCATTTTCCGCCTGCATCAGAACATCCATTAAGCTAAAACAAAAAGCGTTTTCACACCACTTTTATATTGTTGACATACCCGAGTCTTCCAGTTTTGAAGGCATTTTAGGTTTTGATTTCATAACTAGATACAATGTTGTCATTGATACTTTTAACAAGTGTCTCCATGTCAACAATAATTTCTCTGTTCCTTTAAAAACCAGTAAAGAATCTTCTGGAGAGAAACAATCAAAATCATGCAATTCTTTGAGTGATGTTGTAATGAATCAAGCGGTGTTCTTAACTCGTAAAATTATATTAGAACCCCAACAACAAATATGGTGCTCTGTTTACACTTCCAATAACATCAACAATAACAGAAATTATCTATTTGAATATTTGGCACAAACAAAAGAATTAATAGGAAATGATGCCATTATTCAAATGAATAAATTATCCAATGAAAGAAAGAAAACTTCACAAATACATCATTTCTTCTCAATAACACTTAAAAACACTTCTGAAAAAACCATTCATCTCCCTAAACACACAAAAATAGGTCAATTATCTGAGATTGAGGAAATTCGCGACTATACTTCTGAAATGTCTGACAAGCAAAATAACTCAGAACAGCACTTTGTAAATTTTATTCAGGCGTCTAATGAAATCTTACAAAAAAGAAAGCAGGAGTTATCGGCTAATGATTTCAAACTTTCTCACTTAAAATCTGACGAAGCAAAGAACCTAACTAAATTGTTACTTAATTATTATCCTGCCTTTTCCAAATCATTAGACACACTTGGTCATACTGATAAAATTGTACCTGATTTGAAATTCATTAATGATTACCCCATAAAGACTCTCCCTTTCCCTCTTCCCCAAGCTGTGCAAAAGGATGTTTTAAATCAAATCAAACAGTTGCTTGATGCCAAAATCATTGAACGTCATTGTTCCGAATGGGCCTGCCCCATGCTCCTTGTTAAAAAGAAACCAGACGGTACAGGTATACAGAAATATAGACTCGCATTAGATCTCAGAATGGTTAATACTATAATTCAAGGTTCGTCCTATCCACTTCCAAAAATTCAAACTATTATTTCAAATCTTTCACAATATCGTTTTTTCTCTTCTCTCGACTTTCATCAGGCATATCATCAGATTGATTTGCCTGCAAAATTTCAAAATCAGCTCACATTCACTACAATGTTCGGTTCTTTTCGGTATAAGAGATTAGTATTCGGCTTAAAAACAAGCGCCTCAATTTATCAAGCTTTAATGGACTCGTTACTTGATGAATTACAGTTAGAAGGTGTCTATACCTACCAAGATGATCTCATTGTTGGTGCCAATTCATATCAAGAAATGTGTGATAAGTTGGATAAAATTCTTGCAATACTAGTAAAATATAATTTAACGCTGTCCCCTAACAAATGCACTTTTCACAAAACCAGTTTAGATTATCTTGGATTTCACATAGAAAATCAAACTATTTCTCCTGTTCAGTCGAACATTGTAAAAATAACATCTTTTCCAACACCTACAACAAAACGTCAATTAAAAGCACTCATAGGCGTCATTACATTTTACAAATCTCTGGTTCCATCCTTTTCTGAACTTGTGCAACCTCTCATAAACTTAACTACTCCAAAAGCTAAATTTAAGTGGACAAGTAAACATCAAAAAATTATGGACACCATACAGAAGATATTCTTTAATCCACCCATGGTTAGATTACCTGATTGGAACAAAAAGTTCTATTTAAATACTGATGCGTCAAATATTGCCATTTCTGGCGTCTTACTACAAGAACATGATAAACAACTATTACCTGTTGCATACTTTTCAAAATCTTTAAAAGCATCAGAAAAAAAATATCCTGCACTTAAATTAGAACTCATGGCGATTCATAAATCAGTTACTGCTTTCAAATATTATTTATACAACAGAGAATTTGTAATCCTTTCAGATAGTAAACCATTAGAAAAGTACAACAAAACTACAAACCCGGCTGATATTATCTCTCGTTGGCTCATGGATCTCTCAGAATACACATACAAATTTCAACATATTCCAGGTAAAAAGAATGTACTCGCTGACTACTTATCTCGCTGTAACTTTGAAAATAATCAACAGACTTTAGCTACAAATCCTGAACTGATTCATGATACTCAACCCTTACCTATTGTAGAATGTGATACTCCACACTCCAGCTCGACTGATTCTAATATGCATGTTAACTGCCTTATTTCTGGTACACAAACAAATCCTGACCCTTTATTAGAAATTTCGAATGAAACATTTGCTACTGAACAACAAAATGACCCTACTTTGTCTGTTGTTTATAAAGTAATCTTAAGGAAAGGATCTTCTCAAAAATTTCCTAACTACTTCATTCATCCTGATTCGAAAGTATTAATGTTAAAGAAGGAAAATATTTTTAATAACACTTTTTCGTATCACATTATTGTTCCAAATTCACTTAAAAGCAAAGTCTTAACAATTTCACATTTATCTCATTTTGGCTTTAATAAAACTTATGAATTCTTGTCAGGTAGATATTTTTGGAAGGGTATGTATGTAGACACTTTAAACTTTGTCGCATCCTGTATCAAATGTCTTCAAACTAAACATCACCAAACTCCACCTGCACCTTTACAGCCCACATACACTCCCAGGTACCCTGGTCACACTATCAGTACAGATCTCCTTGGACCGTTTGCTAATGGAAAATATGTTTTAACTATCACTGATCATTTCTCGAGACATATTGAACTCTTTCCACTTAATGACATATCTGCGAGTAAGGTTGTTAAATGCTTATTCTCTTACATAACCACCTTTGGGAGACCTTCGGTTGTCTTATCAGACTTAGGACCCCAGTACACTTCTCAGGTATATAACATTTTTAATGATACAATGGGCATTAAGGTATTACACAGTTCGGCCTCGAGACCACAATCAAATGCGATTGCAGAGCGAATCAATAAGTCAATCAAATATTCAGTTAATATTCTTTTACACGAAGGTCATTCATTCGAAAATGCAGTATTTATACACAAATCACTTTATAATGGTTCGAAACATGCAACTACATTATATTCTCCTAATTTTCTTCATTTTGGACGTGAACTTTCTCTAATTTTTGACACTTTTGATCAGTCGTGCAACCAACCCTTTCTTGATAAACATATTGAAGTCCACAAATTACTTGATGATTTGAGTAAGATATATCACAAAGCTTATAACAACATTAAATCTGCTCAAGATAAAAGATATAAATATTACGGTCAGAAAGCTAAATTAAGATCCATTTTCTTAAAAGACATTGTATATCTAAAATCAAATGACAAGTTTAAAACAAAGTATACTGGTCCATATATTGTCACTTGTAAACATTCCCCTGTGTCATTCTCAATTAAAAGGTTGTATACTCCTGATAACACAGCATTTCGGGTACATATTGATAGACTTTTATTAGCACCTCCTCGTTATGGACATTTATTTGATGCATCAAGTCATATAAACAACACTAACTTTAATACGTTTTATCAACCTCACACATACAATCTAAGAAACAGAAGCTAATGTAAAAAACACTATTTATTATTTTTTATGTCTTGTTTTATGATACCACATATCCAACCAAAGAGCTCATGGTTGTGTGTATGTTGTTTTTGACTGATCTTTAACAATATCATGGCTGGTCCATCACTGTTGCTCTGAAGATCTCTTAGGAACAATATTAGGTATCATTGTTATCCTTTAACACTTAGATATGTCTTCATACTCACTTAAATTTTAGTTACTTTTTATTTTGTTTCTTTTTGCAGTACACTTAAAATTTCTTTGACAATATTCATTAATTCAGTATTTTTTTCCACTAGCTAACCTCCCACTTAACAATTCCTGTACTATAAGTCAAACATATTATAGTTAGATAAACAGGTACTGTAGTCTAGAAAAGTAAACAAATGATTCATGTAGTTAAATAAAACACAGTTTTTATATATGACTTGTTCATCACCCCACTCGATTGTGACATATTTTTCGTCTCTCTTCACTCTAGGATTGTCTTCCCATATTAGTTATTATATGATATACATTTTTTTTTGTTTTTTTTCTTTTTGAATTCTTCCCTTTGAAGTCTTGTTCCCGTTCAAAATTAAGGCCCTAAGGGTTCAAGCTTCATTGTGTTGAGAGACAAAGTTTTGGAATTGGAGTTTCGATTCAAATTTTTGAATTGTGATTCCAATTCACAACAATTCAAGTTTTTTTCATGTAATTCGACGTGGGCTCCTTCAGAAGACCGCTAGTGTCTTCGGGGGAGCATCACAATTCCCTCCTCATCTAAGGCTAGGCCCTAAGCCGATGCCATAATACTTGTGTTGTACACAAGATTCAGGGTGACACATATTTTTATGGGCGTGCTTGGAGCACCTCTTTTTTTTGTCATCCTATGCTTCGGCATGAAACATTTTTACAAAAACATTTTTATTTTAATATACATCATATTACTCTTTTTTAATTTTTTTTTTGAAAAATATAGTGCTATTATGTTATTTTTGTGTATTGCCATTTTACATTCATTTAGTATTAGTTTCATGTTTTGTATATATATTTCAAAATTTTTACTTGTGTCATGATAACAATCAAAGCTGCAGTAATATTTTTGTACTGTCTGAGTCGACTCAACTTATACATATAAAATGCAGTACTACCTTGGATCCATGAAATACAAATATAAAAAAATATAGAGACTTTAGAACTGCTGACTGTTTTTGAATACAAAAGTCTCCATTATCATGACGTTAAATTTCTACATATATATATTAAAAAAAAAAAAACTTTTGCATTTATGTATGTTTTTATGTTATAATATTTTATGCTAGCCTATGCACATTGGACAGCAAAAGTTTTTTTTGTGGTGCACCGGGTGATATATATAACGATTATTTCGTTATATATTGGTTATTTTCTTAAATTATTCCTCCCCCCCTGTCTCTTTTCAATTCAAAATCAGTTTTAAGTGTCCTTCATTCACTTTCCATTTTTTTTCCCTCGCATAGTTTTTCTCTAACCGAAAAATCGGCAGCTGCTTAACTTTGTCTGTGAGAAATACACTCACATATGAATCAACCGTTTAAAGCTATTTCCAGATGTCTGCTATTTCCGATCGAGGCAATTCTGCATTACCTTATATGGACATCATCTCTGTTTCCCAGTTAAAATTTATGCTTACGCTTCTTTTCTTTCTCGACAAAACCCTAAAAAGAATTTAACATCTGCGCAGTAAAATCTGATGTCCCTTCGGTGTGCCTCTGTGTTTAGACAAAACAACACGTGTAACATTTTATCGTTTGGCAAACTTTTCCTTTCCCATCCCAGCTGGGAAACTAAATTGAATTCTGATCTTGCTGGCTGCATTTTAACTGTTATTTGGCGTATACTATCCATTGTGCATGGGCGAACTTGTGTATGTTGGCGATTTTCTATCATGCCAAAAGTGGCGGTTTATTGCTATGTACGGGTCACTTGACTCTCTGCGCTTGTCTTGTCAACGTGCTAATTTTTGGTTCGGAGATTTTCTCCGAGTGCTGTAAGTGTGCCCCCCTTAGTAATATATGTCTAAATAAATTGTAACTTAGCAATCATCGTGGGGTTTTTTTTCGAGCATCCGAACCTGGACTGATTCTATACTGATCATGCCTCTTCTAAGTATTCCAACGGAATAACAGCTACTAATATACGTGATCATACCTCTTCTAAACCTTCTAACAAATATATGCAACTACCAAAATCCCTCAAGAAACTCTTCTCTATAAGGCTAATAATAATAATATATATAATGATTTATTTATAAATATAGAAAACAATTTATTTCTTGTACGTTTCACTTAAATATACATAAGTATGAATTGACTATGCGTGAACACAAATTTTGCTCTGTGTTTCTCTGGCCAATTTTGTTTCATGTAAAATAAAATGTAATTATTCATTAACGATATAGATTGTCTGATTATTCGAATATTATCTCTCTAAAAATGTTTTAGGTATGCATGTGTCAATTTATGTGTTGAAAGGATATTAACCGTCATCTATTATACTACATCTTTCTCAAAAAAAAAATAATAATAATAATAAACACTTCTGTGTTTTAAAATTAAAAATTTTGTATTACAGTTAAATTTTTAATGAGCACATGAAAAGCATCTTCAAAGTTTACAAATATGTCCATTGCTTGCTTTATAATTTGCACTTACGTCTCGAGTCATTTATGACTGATAATTAGAAACAGAATCGATAGATATTGTTAACATTTTTATTGTAATTTGTGGCAGCATTTTTAGGAGTAGAATCAGAAGGGGTAGAGGTTATGACCACTTTTTTCCTTTTTCAACTTTGTTACTTTTTTTACTTTTACTATTGAGAAATGGTGTTTCTAGTACATAGGAAGTAACAACCCTTTAAAAACACTTCTTGAAAGTTTTTATTCTCATAGCTCCCCCTCTTTTTTAAGTTAAAACTATATTACCCCATACATTTACCCCCATTAAAAACTCACAATCACAAAAGTTTGAGGTAATTAAGACCACTAGTGGGGAAATTAACATCACTGTCTTTCCTATTTGTAGTTGCCTACATGCATTTGTTTGGGGCAATTAAGACCATTAGAACTTCAAAGTGACAAATCCGTTTATCAAACATTTTGGTAAACTTTTTCCAAATTGCTATTTGGATCTCAAAAATGCTTTAGACAAGTGATAAAGAATGTCTAAAATGAAGAATGCATTATGAGGTTAAGATTTAAGCATGAAATAAAATTTTACCATACACAATTTTCTCCATTATAGGGGTGGTCATAATTACCCCACCAATCCCTATACTTTTTTTACCACTTAACAAGAAACAGGAATTATTTGTATTATTTGGAAATATCATAAGATGTCGAATATTTTTTAAACATCATCATGCTAAAATTACATTATTAAATCTATATTAAAATCAAGATCATCGAAATATCCCGTATAAAAAAATGAAAAAAGCGATTGAATATTAAAAAAATCTTTAATTTACATTTAATTCAAGCATTTATTGCTCATTGTTATTTGTAAAAACTATGCGAAATTTTAGATGAACGCATATTAAAAAGGGGTAATGAAATTTCCAATTATGCGGAAATTGTTTTTATTAGGCTGATTAATTTAGGGAGGATAAGGAGGATATAATATATCATTATTCATTGCTTGTTGCGTCCCCGAATACGCTATTAAAAATCTTGCGCTAGTTTGAATCAAATTTTGGTGCGCAATAGCTGCTACTGTAAAAAGGTGAAATCTTGAATCAGTATTTGGAGCTCCTTTTGAAGCATAGTTCCAATAGTTGGAAAGAGGTTGAAATAGGAAGCTCCAAATATTGGTGCGAGATTTCACCGTCTTTTGGCGTCAGCTACTGAGCACCAAAGTTTTGTTCAAACTAAAGTAAAATTTTTAATAGTGTACATTGTAATATACGTCACATTAAATGTGGTTAATGTTTGTATATCGATTATAGAAATTCTACCAAGTTTATTTAAAACATCATAGTAGTTTCACTTACCAAAGCATCATAAATCCTGTAATGTTTAGATAGCATATACTCTACGATTACTTTTGCTAGCTGGGCGGTCAGTTCTTATTTAGATATTTTGATTGCTAACCATTTTTTAAATACTAATACACTATATGGCCATTGATTATTGGACACTTGCGATTTTAGACATTTTGTTAAATATCTAGAAAAATACATAAGGAATCATTTCGAAACTCTTAGTGTATAATCATAATAGTATAAGTCATACATCTCCGTGAAGGTTTTTTTACCGAAACTCCATAAGGGACAGTCAACAAATTAAAAAAGAATGAATATCTTTTGAAAAACCCTGTCAAAACTAATGTAACAAAAGCGCTTAAACTCTAGATTATGATTGAATCCTTATTGTAATACGCCTTGTTCATTTTTATGCAAATAGCATGCATACTCGCAGAGTAATTAAGGTTTTTATAAAAATGAACCCAAATTTTTCCAAGTTTTTCCATTATAATTTTCAGAGTTCTTAATATAAAATAATATTTTTTTTCAGAAAATATGACAAACAACATTGCACACAGTACCCTGTAATCAGAATTAAAAAATAATAAAAATTGTATGAAAAATGAGTAGGTTTACTAAATAATTTTTTACTGCGCATGCGTCAAAGATATCAAAATTTCATTTGCATTTTATGTTAGCAAAATGTATAGAGCAACTTTTGTGAAAGTCACAAAATCATAACTTAAAAATTCTGAAAATAATCGTCACTTCAATAAGTTGAAAATCCGTTATTCTCAAAATGAAGCAAAAACAAGAGGGGTTGTATCCATATATTCATTGATTAGTGTCAATATAGAATACACAATATGGGATGTACTACTACATTTGGATAAAATCCCTCATTTTTTTTGCTTCATTTTGAAAACAACGGATTTTGTCCTTTTTCTATAGACGATTATTTTCAGAATTTTCAAGTTATGATTTTGAGATCCATGCGCAGTAAAAAATTATTTAGTAAACCTACTCATTTTTCATACAATTTTTATTATTTTTTAATTCTGATTACAGGGTACTGTGTGCAATGTTGTTTGTCATATTTTCTGAAAAAAAATATTATTTTATATTAAGAACTCTGAAAATTATAAGGGAAAAACTTGGAAAAATTTGGGACCATTTTTATAAAAACCTTAATTACTCTGCGAGTATGCATGCTATTTGCATCAAAATGAACACAGTGTATTACAATAAGGCATTCAATCATAATCTAGTGTTTGAGCGCTTTTGCTACATTAGTTTTGACAGGGTTATTCAAAAGATATTCATTCTTTTTTAATTTGTTGACGGTCCCCTATGGAGTTTCGGTAAAAAATCTTCACGGAGATGTATGACGTATACTATTATATTTATACACTAAGAGTTTCGAGATGATTCCTCATGTATTTTTCTAGATATTTAGTAAAATATCTAAAATCGCAAGTGTCCAATAATCAATGGCCATACAGTGTATTCGCCGTATGCTTTGGCAGATGAAATAAGACAAATATAACAGTTTTAAAGATCTAATAAGAACGAAGTAATATGAATTAAAAATATTCCTATGGCAACCAAGTTCATCAGAGAATTAATGCGTACGATTTTTGATTTTTTGACTAATGAATGGGAAAACAAGAAGGAAAAATCATGCGTCGAGAAAAGAAAAACGTTACAATACATTCAGAATAATGTAACAAACTTCATCGTTTAATAAAATGAAATAGGATATATAATTGAACAAACTTGATTACACCTTTGAATACCAAATTCTAGCGATTGCTATTTATTATCCGGATTCTTTGGGCAACTCTGTATGTGATATATTTATATCTTAAAACTACATGTATTCAAAAATCTAGTCCAGTTAGAACGTACATACTACAGTTAAATATTACGCTAATAAGGAGTATGGTACGTGCAATTATTGACAAACCCTGTACACAAGTATATAATTCATGTGCAACGAGTAACATTCAAAAAGTTGTTAGAATTTAAAAGCGCATAAAGAAATGGAAATGCCCTTTCAGCACTTATTTCTCATAGTACTGTAACCGGTTTCTCTTGCATGTCGCTGTAAATAAGTTATGAAAACTAACTATTTATTAATCTAAAAATTATTAATCTTTAAAATCTAATTATTTAATTTTACTGTTTGATGAGTACTATAGACAGGCAGTGAAATTAAATACTTTCTAAGACTTTCAATACATTTGAAGCAGCGTAATGCCTTTAAAAATGATTTTACCATATTGGTAATAATATAAAGTAATTTTTTTAGTGCCCCTGTAAATAAACTATTGATTCTATACATTTATATGTAATACACTGTTAAAAAACTTGTCCTAGTTTGAACCAAATTTTGGAGCTTAATAGCTGCCACTGTAAGATGGTGAAATTTTGAACCAATATTTGGAGCTCCTGTTGAAGCATGGTTCCAATAATTGGTACGAGGTTGAAATAAAAAGCTCCGAATGTTGGTACGAGATTTCACCATCCTATGGTGGCAGCTACTGAGTACCAAAATTTGGTTCAAACTAGAGCAAAAATTTTAAGTGTACCATACATGCCTTGGTGACTCCCAATAACGCATATTAATTACATGAAATCCGAGTACATTTACAGGGATTACAGCTTGGACAGACGGACAGACAAGCCGAATTCATAAACACTCTTCAACTACGTGGGAAAGTTCTAAACATAACATTTTGTTATTTATACAAGTACTAAGCCTCTTGAATCGAATTATATACATAAAAAGCTTTAAATTGACTACTTTCTTTTAAATACTTAATTTTGTTATCATTTACATGTATTAATGATAATATAGGTCTTAACAATTACTGTTATAACTTCTTCTATATTTAATAATTTCGAAATTAAAGAAAAATGAAAATATGTTTTAATCTATTTGCACCGTTAAATTCTGTTATTTTCAATATATGTTTCATTCTTTAAATTTAATATAGTTGCCGCTTCTCCGAAATCTATTTAATCCTGTTGTAGTCGGAAATTGTCCAAATCCAAAAATTTTCAAAAGTTCTTCCTTAGCCAACTGTCACACACACACACAAAAACCTTTTAAATAAAGGAAAAGATAATATAAATATGACCGAAAATTTACAATGAAAGCTTAAGTTAACTTAAAATACCAAAAGTCGAATTTAGAAAAGTCAGAAACCAATATATTTTCGAAATTTAAAGAATTATTTATTTATTTTTTTTTTCATTTCAAAAATTTTCAATTGTATCCATACAAACAATTGTATTAAAACAATTTTAATGGTATCTTTATTATTGTTATATTAAAAACAATTATAAAATTGTATTATGTAACAATAATATTAACAAATTATGTTTAATAACAAACTAACGTAAAAAAATAACAATAAGTAATTGGAATAACCTAATTAGAATAACAAAAAAAGAATAAGAATATTATAACAATATATAAAATATAATAACAACATTATAAAAACATTAACAAAATATGCTATGTAACAATTATAATGCAAAAAATTATATTACAACTAATATATTACAAACAATTATATTACAGCAATCTGAATTATACCTATCAATTATATCTTTGCAAACAATTTCAGTTATTTCTTTTCTTTCCTTTAAACGAATTATTTCTTTTCTTGCCGTTTATTTCCAAGTAGTCTTATAGTGTATTAATTATTAGTGTATTCCCAATCCATAAGTTTTGTCGATGCCAAAAATAATCAAGTAAACATATTCATGATCCAAAAAAGTTTATCAAAGAACTAGGAAAAATAAACAGCATTATCATTAAGATTAAAATGAATATTATTTTGTTACTTTCACAAGTATAAATTGAATTACACAGCTTAAATGTTTAATTCGGAAATGATAGTTTCCTGATATCCGAAATTCTGTTTTGAGAAAAATTAGCAATACACTATATAACGAAAAGAACGAAAATTCATTTGTGCAACGTTGATTATGAAACACTTTTCGACACATACTCAACACTGTAACAAAACTCCACCGTTTAATTAAGAGGCCATTTGACTCGCTAAAAAAAGACCTAAATGCTAATGTTAAGTCTATTGGGGGTGTTATTTTTAAGTATCTTGCTCAAATTTTAATATTTTTTACATGATTTTTTGTATAACTGAGGGCAATCTACAAACGGGCTAGTTTTTAGTTTTTGAATTTCGGTTATATATTTTTAATATTATGATAGTATCAATTTCAGAACTGGTTTCAACCGATTCCGAAAGTTGAAGTAATTAAAAAAATAAAATCCGAAACCAAAATCGAAAAAGTAAAAATTAGTCCGGTTTTGGATCGTCATCAGCTATCCTATCCAAATCAAATCATGTGAAAATATTAAAACTTGAGCAAGATATTTGAAAATAACACCCCATAGACTTAACATTATCATACGGGTCTTTTTGAACGAGTCGAGTAGCCTCTTAAGATAAAAGATGATGTCGAAATAAATAATTCTCAAAATGCTTAATCGTAACGTATTTGAAAATCAAGTTTCTGCTATTATCATGAATAGTTGGAAAAATATACGCTTTTTTATGCAGCTCTTTAGATAACTATACTGTAAAACAAAATGTATGACTTTACAAGTGTAAAGTTACAGAAATATGTATGCTTTTAAATCTACAAAACTTGTTAGCAAAGCAACAGGCATCTGTAACTTTAAAGAAGTTCCTGTAACCTGTAAGAATTTTATCTATAACCCCAGTTGATGTTACATAAAAATTTCTAGGAATACCAGTTTCCTAAAATATTCTTAGTAACCATAAAAATTTTTTAATTCACAGTGGAAATCTGTATCTGTTACAGGAATTTTTGTTGTTGTCGTTACATAAACGTTTTTGGAATACAAATTTCTTAAAAAAAAATTTGTAACTCGTTTTGTAACTTGTTTGTTATTTTTACACACTGTCAAAAATAATCTGAAATTCACAGATATATTTTCCATTAATTTCACAGAAAAAACCCTTTTTCACGATTAAAGTACATTTTTTGATAAAAGTCAAAAATTTTCACGATATTTCACGAAAATAAAGAAACGGGAGAGATGGAACTAAACAGCAGAGATATTGCGTTATCTATAGCAAATTTATTTTGAATATTTATAAAACTGGCAAACTGTTGTGCAGGAATGAAAAAACTCAATGAAGGAATTCTGGCTATTTTTAAGATTTGTATCATGCTGCTAATGTACAATTGAACTTATATCAACAACTTTTTGAGCATTAAATTAACTCAACCATATTTTAACCATTAAATGACCAAAGAAAATTTCCCGAAAAAATTATTTAATCAAGCAATATTATAAATAGTCATTAGCTCTAAGAAAGCTCATAATAATAAATTAGCCTTATTAATAAAAACTTGCAAAAATATCATCGATAAAATTACAATCTGCCTTATAAAAATATAAGCACAGTTTAGAATCCACTATTTGACTTTAGAATTAGTTGTACTTGAAATCCTTATGGCGTGATAGCTAGAGCAATGGGCTCCCACACCAAAGATTGTGAGTTCGAATCACTCTGAAGACGTATTTTTTTACCTCGATTTAAAAATATAGGTCCAAACTTTCCGATAGATGCCACTATCAGCCAGCTGTTATAGCAACTTCATAATGGAAATTTATCACTTCTTCATACTGTTGTGTTCTTTTTTTTAAACTTCTGCTACAGATCATTACTTTAATTAATTGCAACTTCTGTTAAGCAAATTAAACATAGTTATTATGGATCAACAAATATTCTTCAGCTTTATTAAAGAATTAAAGTGAGATCCGGGTCAAATTTCCAATCACATGAATCCTATTGTAGATTTAATTAAATAAACTAGATGCTTATATAAAAAAAGAATTAATTAAGTAAAGATTACACCAGTTAACATTAAGAAATCATTAAATAAACAGACTAAAAGACAAATTAAAACGATAAAAAGGACAAACATAAATATTATTTAAGATTCTTTAAAATTTAATGAATACAAGTAAATAAGAAAGAACACAGCAAGATTCTCAATCTGACCCAGTCTCAAGTACTAAACCTTGATCTGCAGTAGAACCCAACATTTATCACTGTTGATTCCTGAGATATTAAACTCATACTAACAATTTAAAAATACAAGATTCAACCTGACATTACAAAAGAGAGAAGAGAGACTCTGAAATCCTTCTTATTTTCAAGAAGGCAAAGAAAGATATAATTTTGAAAAAACTAAAACACTAGAAATAATCAAAATAAACACCCCAGAAATCAACGATGATATTTTTGGCCAATTTCGTAAAGTGTTAGTACATCTGCTTTAACTTCTCCATTTTTTTTTCCTTTTTTTTTCTTTATAAGATAAGTTAATTCATTTAAAATCAAGTGAATTTCTTAACATTTTTTGCTTTAAAAAAAAATCTATTACTTAGTCAAGTATCTTTGCTCAGTTTAAGCTAAAAGTACATTAATTAATCCGAGCTAATATAATTTCCGGTCTGATAAGTTATTTAAAAATTCTAAATAAAAAAAAGGTAATGGTTGAAAATTATTTTTACTTCCAAACATTCAAAGAAACTACTTTAATTTTATGGTATTACAAAACTTAGTATAGTTATTCCGATACTACAGAGGTTAAAATTCAAAGAAATTAATATCAAGGTAGGATAAATAAAAAAAAAAAACTAAAAAACTATACTAAAGCATATCCTTTATATACATTCTCCTTTATTTAATTTAACATAAAAAAAACAAAAAAAAAACATCTAAATTCACTAATACAACTGTTGTTGTAAACACATGGAAATACTAAATCACTACAAGATTAATCACTAGGAAAAAAAATCGTTTAAGATTAAATACAGAATATATCTCTTACCAGCAGCTGAATTCTTTCATTTACCCATTTTGGGTATTTTTCATTTATATGATGGACAACAGTACACAAATCTTCCATAACTAGAGCAGTCTTGGACGACTACTGACACGTGTTAACAGCCATTTGCTGTCAAAGGCAATTTATTCCACTACTCTTGGTGAAGGTTAGTTCGGAAGGGACATTCTTTCCCGGCAAGCTCCCGGCTCTCTGCGGCAGGTAGTACTTTTTCTCGACTTACACTTGGAGTGCTTTTGTTTTAGACCGCTAATCATTCCACTGCTCACGGTGAAGGCTAGATCGGAAGGGACATTTTTTCGCGGCAAGCTCTCGGCTCGCTCCGGCAGGTAGTACTTTTTCTTGACTTACACTTGGAGTGTTTTGTCTTAGACTGCTAATCATTCCACTGCTCACGGTGAAGGCTAGCTCGGAGGGGACATTCTTTCACGGCAAGCTCTCGGCTCTCTCCGGCAGGTAGCACTTTTTCTTAACTTACACTTGGAGTGTGTTGTCTTAGACTGCTAATCATTCCACTGCTCACGGTGAAGGCTAGATCGGAGGGGACATTCTTTCACGGCAAGCTCTCGGCTCTCTCCGGCAGGTAGCACTTTTTCTTAACTTACACTTGGAGTGTGTTGTCTTAGACTGCTAATCATTCCACTGCTCACGGTGAAGGCTAGTTCGGAGGGGACATTCTTTCACGGCAAGCTCTCGGCTCTCTCCGGCAGGTAGCACTTTTTCTTGACTTACACTTGGAGTGTGTTGTCTTAGACCGCTAATCTCGAAGAACTCCTTTGGCCTCCCCTCTCCCAGATTAAAAACAGGGGAGGGGGGGAGACAAAACTTATGCGCTTCTTCAACTAGATGCTCTCCGTACGAAGCTTTGACCAGGACTCACTTTATTTCCAAAAAACCAATTGCACGTCCCTCTGCAAATCAAAAGGGGCACCAAAAACTAGGAAGACTAATGTTTTCCCCTTTCTCTCCTGTTCCTAGAGATCATCTCATTGGCCAATGCAATAGTCACCCTCTCTCATGACCAAATATGGTCATCGCTTGTTACAATAACCAGGCTTTTCACACACGGCACCATTTATTTTGTTGCAATAACCAGGCTTTTCACACACGGCACCATTTATTTTGTTGTGTTCTTTTTATTAAACTTCTGCTACAGATCATTACTTTAATTAATTGCAACTTCTGTTAAGCAAATTAAACATAGTTATTATGGATCAACAAATATTCTTCAGCTTTATTAAAGAATTAAAGTGAGATCCGGGTCAAATTTCCAATCACATGAATCCTATTGTAGATTTAATTAAATAAACTAGATGCTTATATAAAAAAAAGAATTAATTAAGTAAAGATTACACCAGTTAACATTAAGAAATCATTAAATAAACAGACTAAAAGACAAATTAAAACGATAAAAAGGACAAACATAAATATTATTTAAGATTCTTTAAAATTTAATGAATACAAGTAAATAAGAAAGAACACAGCAAGATTCTCAATCTGACCCAGTCTCAAGTACTAAACCTTGATCTGCAGTAGAACCCAACATTTATCACTGTTGATTCCTGAGATATTAAACTCATACTAACAATTTAAAAATACAAGATTCAACCTGACATTACAAAAGAGAGAAGAGAGACTCTGAAATCCTTCTTATTTTCAAGAAGGCAAAGAAAGATATAATTTTGAAAAAACTAAAACACTAGAAATAATCAAAATAAACACCCCAGAAATCAACGATGATATTTTTGGCCAATTTCGTAAAGTGTTAGTACATCTGCTTTAACTTCTCCATTTTTTTTTCCTTTTTTTTTATAAGATAAGTTAATTCATTTAAAATCAAGTGAATTTCTTAACATTTTTTGCTTTAAAAAAAATCTATTACTTAGTCAAGTATCTTTGCTCAGTTTAAGCTAAAAGTACATTAATTAATCCGAGCTAATATAATTTCCGGTCTGATAAGTTATTTAAAAATTCTAAATAAAAAAAAGGTAATGGTTGAAAATTATTTTTACTTCCAAACATTCAAAGAAACTACTTTAATTTTATGGTATTACAAAACTTAGTATAGTTATTCCGATACTACAGAGGTTAAAATTCAAAGAAATTAATATCAAGGTAGGATAAATAAAAAAAAAACTAAAAAACTATACTAAAGCATATCCTTTATATACATTCTCCTTTATTTAATTTAACATAAAAAAAAACAAAAAAACCATCTAAATTCACTAATACAACTGTTGTTGTAAACACATGGAAATACTAAATCACTACAAGATTAATCACTAGGAAAAAAAATCGTTTAAGATTAAATACAGAATATATCTCTTACCAGCAGCTGAATTCTTTCATTTACCCATTTTGGGTATTTTTCATTTATATGATGGACAACAGTACACAAATCTTCCATAACTAGAGCAGTCTTGGACGACTACTGACACGTGTTAACAGCCATTTGCTGTCAAAGGCAATTTATTCCGCTACTCTTGGTGAAGGTTAGTTCGGAAGGGACATTCTTTCCCGGCAAGCTCCCGGCTCTCTGCGGCAGGTAGTACTTTTTCTCGACTTACACTTGGAGTGCTTTTGTTTTAGACCGCTAATCATTCCACTGCTCACGGTGAAGGCTAGATCGGAAGGGACATTTTTTCGCGGCAAGCTCTCGGCTCGCTCCGGCAGGTAGTACTTTTTCTTGACTTACACTTGGAGTGTTTTGTCTTAGACTGCTAATCATTCCACTGCTCACGGTGAAGGCTAGCTCGGAGGGGACATTCTTTCACGGCAAGCTCTCGGCTCTCTCCGGCAGGTAGCACTTTTTCTTAACTTACACTTGGAGTGTGTTGTCTTAGACTGCTAATCATTCCACTGCTCACGGTGAAGGCTAGATCGGAGGGGACATTCTTTCACGGCAAGCTCTCGGCTCTCTCCGGCAGGTAGCACTTTTTCTTAACTTACACTTGGAGTGTGTTGTCTTAGACTGCTAATCATTCCACTGCTCACGGTGAAGGCTAGTTCGGAGGGGACATTCTTTCACGGCAAGCTCTCGGCTCTCTCCGGCAGGTAGCACTTTTTCTTGACTTACACTTGGAGTGTGTTGTCTTAGACCGCTAATCTCGAAGAACTCCTTTGGCCTCCCCTCTCCCAGATTAAAAACAGGGGAGGGGGGGAGACAAAACTTATGCGCTTCTTCAACTAGATGCTCTCCGTACGAAGCTTTGACCAGGACTCACTTTATTTCCAAAAAACCAATTGCACGTCCCTCTGCAAATCAAAAGGGGCACCAAAAACTAGGAAGACTAATGTTTTCCCCTTTCTCTCCTGTTCCTAGAGATCATCTCATTGGCCAATGCAATAGTCACCCTCTCTCATGACCAAATATGGTCATCGCTTGCGTCCCCTACTCTCAATCACGTGGTCAGATAGCAGGGACAGCTGTCTCTAAATTTTGCACCTGCTTGCAAACCAGTGCTCGCCGATAACCGTGAATTGGCCCCTTTATCTCAGAACGGTCATAAAACTTTAAGGGTCTGGGAAAATATCTACTCCGCCTCAAATGACAGTCAACGTTTGTCATGGGTTATAAAATTTTAGGGTACTATTCATTCACGTACGCAAGCAATAAACTATGCGTGTGGGCCAATTTTTAACAAGGCTGAATATATGCCCTTTACAAACAAGCCAGAAGCTACTCTTCTTCGAAAAAAATCAACAAAGGACCACTTTACTCAAATAGTACAATTATTCCAGGACAGTAAAAGCATTCATACGAACGGGTGTTATTTACGCTAGATAAGGGAATGGGAAGCTTTTACTTTCATTCACAACAATGCCTTTATTCTCGTGAGAACGATCATAAAAATAGAAAAAAGGAAATGTCCAGGGTTTTCGCTACTAAGAAAAAAAAAAGAAGAATAATTTTAAATATGAGATACATAAAGCATTATAAAAAACCGTATTAAAAATACCTTAACAAGAGTTCTTTTTAAATTTGGAATATTAAAATAATTTATACAAAAAAAAATTACTAAAAAAAACATAACAATACAGAGTTTTTCCGTCTTTTAATTCCCAGAAAGAAAATTTGCTGCTAATAGTTTTACAATGAAATCGAGGATTTTTTAACAGTACTGTATGTATGTGTAGGTACAATACACCCCACTGACATACAAAAATTGAAAATTTTCATTCAGTAATGTCCGCTTTTAAACGGATTTTCTTCCAAAATTTTTGTGCGGCCCTGTAAGGATTTATAGAATCCATAAAAACCAAGTTATGTTTAAATAATATTTAAATTTAAAAACACAGACCGCAATTGAAAAGTCAGTTCTAATAATCATTTTTCGTAATTCTCAACACTTCATTTATTCTTAATTTTTTTACTGCAGCCAACATCTTTTGTGTGTTCCTATAAATGAACTATAATTTCTATGCATACCGCTTTCATAAATAAGAACCTTGTACACTGTAAAAGAAAAAAAAAACTTAAATTCTACAGTTGTAAGGTTATAGAAATATGTAATCTTACTAAAATTTTAATGTATACTATACAAAAGAATTTACTAAAATTAAAGTAATATTTTTAAAATTTTATTTGTATTGGTGCCTTTCTATCTTCTTCTAATCAAACTGTTAAATCCGATCTACTGTCTAACACATTCTTAAAATATTTTTTCTTTAAAATGTATGACATTGGAAGTTTCATATAATATCGATTTGTTTTCTCACCTTTCGTTTAAAATAGAGGATAAAATGTTGAAAAATTGGTGTTTTGAACAGAATTTCCGGACAGACAGTATACTAAAATTTCGTTAAGTCACAACACTCGCTTACAATAATTGGAATTCCATTCATGCATCGAACAGTGAAAAAAAATCGAATCCAAATCACTTCAGTAGTTATGCTTGAGGATTTTAATTATTTTATTTTTAAAAATTAACAAATGAATATAATATAAATTTTTCCGGTGGAGTAATAATTATCGGAATACCAAATAAAAAGTTTCAATTAGTAAATCCTTTTGATTAAATATTCGCTGCTAAAAATAATTTATGGTTTCAAAAACAAACATTATTTTCTCCATAACAGAAAGAAAAATATTGAAATTTTAGATGCAAATAAATTTATATGAATACAAACTTAATACACACAATGCTTGTTCAAAGTATTTCCTTTTTGAAAAAGTTAATAAAACAACTTTTTCATGCATTAAACTAAATATTTTGGACGTACACAAGACAGATTTAATGTTTCTGTTGAAATACATTTTCTCGCGAATTCAATTCTAAAGAATTCAAAGATAAATAGTTTTCAACATTTTTTACTTATTTGCTTTTGACATTTCGAAGAAGAGTGCTTTTGTCATGCAAAATGTGGCAAAGAGAGAAATTAGACTCAGCATAAAATTAAATGCAGAAAAAAAGAGAGAATGTTTGTTTCGCAATGAATAAGATAAAATAGCACCAGAGTAAGAAGAAAAATAACTTATCGGAAATTATATTCTTTGATTCACTGAACAACATATTTTATGAAGAATACTTTGATAAAAAGATTTTCAATAAATAGATTTTTTTATAAACATTAAATTTTTGTATTATTAAATTAAAAATGAATAAAATATATTTCTTTAAAAATCAACCTCTTATATAAATAAAAAACAATTTATGAAAAGAATGTTTAAAATTGTATGTTTTTTTTTATTAAATAAGACAGGAGCGTCCAAGTTGAGGGTTGTAGAAACAGCTACCACCATTTTCTTATAGAATATTTCACACATTTCACTATAGACATTTAGAGATTTAGTAAGGAGACAACATAGCTTTTTAACAATCTTCTTTATTTTTTAATATATCGTTTAAATGGAAAATTCAATGCATTTCATTGTTTTTTTAATAAAAATAAATTTTGATAGAAAAACAGCACTGCATGTTTAATTAAAACTTTTAAAAAATTTTAAAAATGCACTTTTAAAAATTCTTATAACTTTTGTAACACTCTAAGTGTTTGGAACGTAATATTCTGTTCACTAAGATCCAGGTTTCACTAGCAATATTTAAGATAATATAATTCTGTAGATTTAATGGTTTTTCAGTACATTTTAGAATAATAAATACTCTCATAGATAACATTCACATTTATAATTAAAATTTGTTTAATGATTTTGAAAGAATCATATTTTCTGAGCATTTAAATCAAAAGACAGAGAAAACAACATTACAATTTTACCCATTTGCAAGATGCTCTGAGAGAAACATCGATTTTTTTCTTATTTATTAAAAAGATTTTCAAATGTGAATAACACAAGATTGCGCATGAATTTTGAAAACATCTAATATTGCATTTAAGGTATTTTTTCATTGATATAAAATGACTTGTAACACACTTTCATATAATTTTATTTTTAAAAATGTAACAAAATTCCTGAAGGCTACTTATGTGCGCAGATTTATCACATACCTACTCTAGAATATACACAAAAAGACTAAAATCTTTATCTCGAATACAAAAAAAAAAAAAAAAAAAAAAAAAAAGACTTAGAATTTTTATATCAGGAAGGTGACAAAACATGAACATGGAGTAAAGTTTGTGTCGTTAATTGCACTATCTCGCGATATTGTCGCATTATAGGTAAAAATGATCTGTATACAGGGCGATAAAAAAAATGGACAAATTGATATGACAAATCAGGCATACAACAAGGATAAAAAATCCCATAGGAACATAGTGCCGCAAACCACTTATTGAGTCCCAAATACAGGATGTTATATCGTAACTCAATTTGGGTTGCCGGCAATAAATTTCAGAAAACTGAAATATCATGTAATAAAACATTTAACAGACATTCTCACCTTTGTTTTAAATGTGATAACACCAAAAAAAGTGGTAAAAGTTTGCATAATGCGCACCAGCAATATCCACTTGGCACCTCACATTTTAGACTGTGACAATCTGTTTATACGGTATCATCGATTGCTTGAGCAATACGTTTTTCCAGATCTTTTCGTAGCTTTATCACATTTCACACAAAATAAGGTATATATCGTTGCATTTTCATTGCAATATTTTTATTTTCCTCGAAATTATTACTTTCAAACCGGGTGTGGCTAGAATGAAACACCCTGTATTTGTGACTCAATAAGTAATTTGCGACCTTACGTTCCTATGTGGTTTTTTATCCTTGAGGTATGCTTGATTTGTTATATCATTTTTTTCCATGTTTTTTTTAATCACCCTGTATACCAATTCTAGACAATTCAAGTCTATGGTAGAACTGGAAGCCGCCTTAAAACCTGGGATAATACTGATGTTACTGTCTTTCCACAGATTGGTAAATGGTATGCCACATCATATATTCTATGTCATATATGAATATGGCGGGCATATTGGCTATTAACAGTAGTGGCTTTATTTCGGCGGGACACTTTCACTTTCTCCTTTTTTATGCACACATTTTTTCCTACCCAAATGAGGCAAGGAGTGAGTTATTCTTTGTAATTATGTATTTGCGTATAAACTTTCTTATTATATTTGTTTCGTTCACATTGGTTAGTTTCCTGTCCAATTACGATTCATGATCATGGTGTTTTTATTTCGATGGGACACACTGTAGTTCATATACAGACAGACAGAAGTACAGACGCACAAACTCACATTTTGCAAAAATATGTGTTTCGGTATCTCTGGTTCGAATTTTTTTTTCTTGTAGAGATAGTCAAAATAAAAAAGCCAGTCAAATATCTTTAAAATTCAGAAAGATGTCAGGGATATATTGAGCTGATTATTAGTGTCTCTTTAAAAGTTGCTGAATGATAAAGGATTTTCCAAAAATTATCTTTTTTTATTAACTGACGTAATTTAGTAAAGTTGTTTGTATTTAATGAATGTCTACGAGTATGGTTAGAAGAAATTCTTATATTTTGATACTTCTTTTTATTCTTCGAACAGGCTCTTTCTGGTGGTTTTCAAAGAAAAACTAAATTATCAATAAAAATTTAAATTAAAAATTAAAAAATTATTAAATACGACAATTTATTGAAAATCCCTTATCATTTAGCGGCTTTTGGAGAACAACTAAAAAGCAGTTAATTCTATCGCAGATATTTTTCAGAATATTCATAATGACTAGATTTTCTCTATAAGTTGTTCCATGGAGTTGACTATCAAATCGTGAAAATAAATATTGTATATCCTGCACGCAAACGCAGATGGAAACTGTTTCACGCAACTGCTCATTTTTCATTAAATTTTTAGTATATTTACATTTCACTTACATTGTAATATTTCTATTCAATTTTGTCAATTTTTTCCAATCTGGCGTTTTGGTAAAACCTCATGCGATATAAACAAAAAACATGCAACAATTTTTTGATAAAAAAATCGATAAACCTCTGTGAAAGCTACTCTTCTATTCTCCGTAACATGGTATTCTTCCAATAATGAATACATAAATTGTGTTCAATATCCATACATTCGTAAGTTATAGCTATAGATCTTTTCGTGCATTTTATTTTAAAGTGTGTTCCCAAACATTATTATTATTCTTCGATTTTTGCTGTCCCCTAAATGTCCTATTGACCCAATCGCTATAGATAAATATGAAGTCAAACACAATTTTCATAATCCTGAAGTTTTTGAAAGCTACAAGTATATTTTTAAAAATTCAACAAATTGTCTAAAATTGAAAGTGGCCGGTAATTAATGGCTTCAAAAGGTGCGTCATAATTATTGAAACAATGGGATATCTCTTTAAATATTGCCCCTTGGCAGATACTTCCAGTTGCAAAAGTTTCATAAAAAATTTGCAAAATTGCATGAGATATATTGCAACTCCATGGGATGTCTATTTGAGACAATGTAAAAATTAAATTTGTATACGCACCTTGTAGGTTAAATTTTCCAAAAGAAATTTTTCTTTATCCACACCTGAAATGAACGAAAAAAAGCATCTCAACGTCTACAAACCACACAGAAATATTAAAATCCAAACTTCGCTAAAATTCATGACTTACACCACTTTTCCACAGCAAGTTATCGACGCAATTCCAACGCAGGATAGGGATCATGCAAAAATTGTACTTTAATAAAAATCTATTTAAGAGAGCGCTTCTGCTTTGGACATAAAATTACAGAGTATAGATTTTGTGCCAAACCTGCTTTGAAAATATGCTGGTGGCAACTGCAGAAGAGGTATGCATGATTCGAAATATCCAGGTTAGGTCTCGAACCAACTCATGCTGAAAAAAGCCATGGAAAAATGATAAAATCATTATACGGCCCAGCCTGGAAAAAGTTTAAAACATAGCCTGGCTTCATCCTTGAATTTCTACATAGTTTATTTACTAAGATACAGTTTAAATTGGTGTTGTATGGAGGAGTTCTGACCAAAAATACTTATTATAGCTTTTGTTTTTCATATTTATACTTTTTATTATTAAAGAAGCGCCAAAGTCTGTGATATATTTATGTTATCAATGAATCTCTATTTATATGTAAATGTAACCATATTAAATCCTATACTTTAATATGGTTAATAAAAAATGCTACAAAATAGAACCTTTTAAGGCAGAATCACATTGAAAAAAAAATACGTTATAAACAACTGCCCTACTTAAGAGGTTTAAATGTAGTTTATTTTTTCTCAGGTATTATTATATTAATTTGGCATGGATCAACACATTTTCCGTTTTATACAGGATTTATTCAAAAGCATATATTTTCACTGGTTTTGTTGTATTATATATATATTTTTTTATCTTTAAATGTACTATTCTTTAAAAAATGAATTTTTAAAGTTTTTTTTCTTTTTTGTAAAATAAAGGCGATTTAAAAATATATCCGCCTTTCATAAAAAGTTTGACTGAGCCAAATTTTACTTATTTTATGCACGGGTTGTGTCAGTCAGAGATAATGATTTTAATACGGGTTGTGTCGAGGCCGAGATTGAAAATTTCGTCCCGTGCAGATCTAGCAGAAAGAAGCAGTCCTGATCCTGTTTAAAAATTTCATTAGGACCAGCCTGGTGAGTCTTTATATAAAAGTAACTTCCGAGCCTTAGCCCGGCCTGAGTCCAGAACGAAGACTTTTTTAACTCATCGGGACAATGAAAAGCCTGAAGTTGTGAGAGCTAAAATTATGAAAAAAGCTCTTAATCCGCATGTTAGAAAAATCATTGTTTAAAATAACTGACGGACATTTAAACAGTGCAGAAAAGAAGTGTAAATAGTAAAATTCAAAATGAATCGGAAGTTTAAGATACAGAAAGGAAATATGTTTCACTTTCAATTTTTTAAAAAGCATTTAAACATTTTATCAGTAGCCATACTTGGTTTAAAATTTTAAAATCTTCTTTTTCCATGATGGGTTTTTTCGTCTTTAAATTTTTAAAGGCAAGAAATGTTAAAGAAAAATATTGAAAACTTGAAACATGTTTTATTTTTATTATTTTACAGCAAGTTTGTTTTTTCAAATTTGAAAGAATATTCACTTTTGAAAATATGAATTAAAAAAATAAGTTACATCATTTTTAAATAACTATTTTTAATAGTTTTAAAATTAATATTGAAAAATAATGCACAGGAACAAAACTAAAATTAGACTTTCCTCTTCAATTGATTGAAAAAAAAAGAAATCCGATGAATAATGTTTCGTATTATAACAAATTAAAATTATCCCATTTAAAACAATTATAATCATTCGAAATTTTTATAAACATCATGAGAAACATTATGATGTGATTTTGCAAACTATATGGCTAACCATCACGAAAAAAGAAAAAATCAAAATTCTAACTCAATAGATGTATTTTTTACATATTTACTTTGACCTGTTAAACTAACATGGTTTCTTGAATTGCACGCATTTCAATTTGTGTCTAATCCCTTAAAACCTCATGAATTATTTAAACAGCTGTAACTCTGTAAGTTTTACCGATATGAAGATGTAATCTTTCGTGTTTAACTGAGGAGTGGATAAGAAAGTTTTTCTAACTGGAACTTTTACCATATGCGGACCGTATGAAAATTTATTTTTCGTATTTTTTCAACAACACCCTCCCCACGGAGTTTCAACTTATTTTATCAAATATTGCACTTTCTTTTATGAAACTTTGCAATTGGAAGCACATACCTAGAGGCAATATTTAAGGAGATAGCCTATTGTTTCGATAATTATGACTTACCCTGTGCAGTGTATGTATAAAAACCTTTGCCATGATTGTCTCATAATTAACGCAAAATACAAACTGCTGAATCTAGAACTAAGAAAATTAGAAGGGTAGAGGGTTCATATGTCAAAAGAGAGCATCAGGGAAGGAATTTTAAAATTTGCCTAAAGAGATTACAGGAGTGGTCGACAATTTAGAATACGTAGCCACATCTCAGCTGCCGTATTAGGTAGAAGCGTGAAATTCCAGAAAATGATTCTATTAAAAAATATTTGAACACCTATGTTAGCGATTTTGCAAATTCCACACCTACTGGGGTTAAAAGCATGGTAAAAACTTTTAGAAAAGATATACCAGATTTTGAAAAAGGAATCTATTCCATGAACCCAAACATCTTTCCCCATCATGTTTTCTGAGTTTGAGTTTTGACAGAGAGTCCATTGGAAAATAAGGAAAGCAAAAATAGCTACGCAGTTTCTGTAGAAAAACAGCCATCTAGACCATTAGGTCTAGACCATTCAGTCAATTTTCAATGTCACATCCTCGAACTCCAGTGCTTCTAACATCTGTTTCTGTAACCTAAAGACGTATGTATCTTTTCAACAGGCAGTATCATCAAGTTCATTATCTTCACTTATTGGACAATTCTATGTGGCTGCTCATTCTGCAAGTCATTTTATATCATCCTCTAAAGAAAAATCATAAATTTTTGTAATTTGACTAGCAGTCCTAATATTGCAGAATCTATTGTTACGAATTTTGTAAATAGTGTTTGTACTGTAAAATAATGTAAATAATCTTATTAAGCTCCATTCCTTTACTAATATTAGTTTTTGTTACATTGTCTCTGTTATCAAGCAAACTTGTCCATTATTTTCAGTGTATGTCTACGGCAGATTGGCGAAATATTAGCGATATCGCCAAGTTGGCGTCACTTTTGGCGACTAATTTTGGTCGCCAAATTTGGCGATATATCGCCAAGTTGGCGACAAACTTGGCGATTGTTGGCGATGGTAACCCTTCCCTCTCAATGGTAACCCCCCTTTAGATATACTGATACATTGTTTGTTGTTCCATGGATTTTTCGAGTAGGTTCTAGAAATTTCCAGCACATGCTGCGAGCCTATATAAGAAGAGAAGCGATGCGAGCTGTTGTTATTATTTACCAGTCAGTCATTGAGTGAACAAGGCGTTTGTTAGCAAGTTTTCTTGAGTTTCATTTATGTTGTTTTGAATGTTATTAAGTGTTGAGACGTTGTATAAAGAGTCTCTGGGATCTAAAGCTATTCTTGTACGATAGATTTGAGCAGTTATTTTTGAATATCTAGCAATATTTGTGAGTTTCGAAGACTCTGTTGTTCTGAAGATCTGTAAATAACTTATTTTCTGCTTTTCTAAGAGACAAGAGTTTGAAGTTCTCTAACCATAAGATCAAAAGAACCCCATATACGCTGCAACATTTTTGGTGTCAGAATTTGGAATCTTATGGCGAAAACGAGAGCAATGGAAGAGCAACTGAATGAGTTGTTGAAAGCTATTAATGGATTATCAAATAAAATGGATAAAGGCCAAGAGGAGTTGGCGGAAAAGATGATTAAAGGCCAAGAAGAGTTGGCGGAAAAGATAATTAAAGGCCAAGAAGAGTTGGCGGAAAAGATGGACAAAGTCCAAGAAGATGTGACTGAAGAAATGAAAAGAAGCCAAGAGAGAATGGAAGAATTAAAGGAGGAAGTTAATAAAAGCCAAGAAAAAATGAAGAAAACTTTGGAAGAAAAGTTCTCATCGGTAGAGAGAAGAATAGGCTCGGTAGAAGAGAAAATAGAGGAAGTAGAAGAGAAAATTCAGAATGAAGTTAGTAATGTTGAACAGAAAATGGAAAGGAAAATGGCGGAAGTAGAAGAGAAAATTCAGAATGAAGTTTGTAACGTTGAAGAGAAAATACTAAGTGAAGTAGATGAAAAGCTAAATAAATAAAAAGAATACTGCCCAGTTAAACTGATGGCATTGAGCTCACAGGCTACAAATACTAATTGCACATTAAAGCCTTATATTTTCAAGGGTTAATTCCGTTCGAAAAAAAAATTAAGAAGGGGAAACAGCTCTCCCCTTTCCTCTTTTTTTTATACTTAATCATTGAACCTCCTATACTATCAAAGACATGCTTTATCATATAAAAAATCTATATCCACAATTCAGAGCAAATTAGATAATTCTTAATAAAAACCCATTTAGCTTTTATATAATTTAAAAAGAGTTATCCCCCTCTTTTATACTTAACCATTAAACTTCCAAAACTATTCAGAGATTTGAACGAAATCTGAAAATTCTGCTTGAAAAACCCATTTATATAAATTAAGGGGGGGGACATTAGAACCCCTGTTCCCCCTATTTATACTTATTCAATGAACACCTAAAAACAGCCACGGACTCGCCTCATCAGAATGATCCTAATCTAAATTTTGAACGAAAACTTAATTCTGCATGAAAATCCCATTTATATCAACTAACGGGGGGGGGGGCATTAGAACCCCTGTTCCCCCTACTTATACTTATTCAATGAACACCTAATAACAGTCACAAAATCGCCTCATCAGAATGATCCTAATCTAAATTTTGAACGAAAATTTAATTCTGCATGAAAATCCCATTTATATCAACTAACGGGGGGGGCATTAGAACCCCTGTTCCCCCTATTTATACTTATTCAATGAACACCTAATAACAGTCACGGAATCGCCTCATCAGAATGATCCTAATCTAAATTTTGAACGAAAACTTAATTCTGCATGAAAATCCCATTTATATCAACTAACGGGGGGGGGGCATTAGAACCCCTGTTCCCCCTATTTATACTTATTCAATGAACACCTAATGACAGTCACGGAATCGCCTCATCAGAATGATCCTAATCTAAATTTTGAACGAAAACTTAATTCTGCATGAAAATCCCATTTATGTCAAGTAACGGGGGGGGGGGCATTAGAACCCCTGTTCCCCCTATTTATACTTATTCAATGAACACCTAATAAAAGTCACGAAATTGCCTCATCAAAATGATCCTATATCTAAATTTTGAACGAAAACTCTTAATTCTGCATGAAAAACCCATTAAATCAATTAAGGGGAGGGGCATGAGCCCCCCGTTCCCCCTGTTATACATATCGAATGAACGCCAAAAACTAATCAGGGAAGCGCCTTATCAGGATATACCTATATACAAAATTTCAAGTGGATCCGATATTTTTATCATGAGTTATCGCGTTACGTACATACGAACATACATACAGAACGGACGGGCACATAAGCTCTCAGGCTATGATAGCCTGTGAGCTAAAAAGTACAAGATCTTGAGAAGAAACTTTCAGCCTGCAGTGGTAATTATGAAGAATTTAGGAATCCGCCTGCTTCTCCCGTGCACATCAAGCTGTCGACATACGACGGAAAGAGTTCCTGGAAAGTTTACAAGACCCAATTCACCATTGTAGCCGAAGCGAACAAATGGAGTGACGAGGTGAAAGCTTGTCAACTGGCAGCATCTTTAAGAGGAGAAGCCGCCGACGTGCTGCAAACATTGCCCGATATGACGCAACTCAAATTTGAGACTCTAAGTTGTGCACTTGAAATGAGATTCGGCGAAAAATTCTTCAAGGATTATACGAGAATACAAATGAAGAGCCGCCATCAAAAATCGAGTGAAACCCTTCAAGAGTTTGCCTCGGAAATTTAACGGCTTGCAAATTTAGTATTCATTGACTGTCCAACAAATGTACGGGAAATGCTCTCACTGCAATATTTTGTAGACGGAATAAAAGATCCAGAAGTGCAGAGAGCGGTACGAATGGCAGATGCACAGGATTTAAAGGCTGCACTACTATATGCCTTAAAGTTGGAAGCAGCTACACAAGCCAGCCGAAGAGATCGTCATTCAGTCCGAGGGGCAACGGTGAACAAAAGTTCAGACACTGAGAACGACGTCTTGGAAGAAATTAGGAAAATAAATCAAGAACTTGAAGCTTTAAAATACGGAAGAACAAGTTCAAGAAGACAGAATCTCACGTGCTGGGGATGCGGTGATACAGGACATCTCCGAAGAAATTGCCCCAAAATCCACGAACTTGAGATAAAGTCAAACAGTCAGCAGGGAAACTAAATTTTGGCCATCTCGCGGGGCGGAGGTTGCCAGAGAATGAAAAGCCCCACCTGAAGATCCTCCAGATATCAAAAATGAGTGGCGGTGATAATGAATTATATGTGATAGGCTTTATTAACGGAATTCATTGCCGTATGATTGTCGATACAGGAGCCAATGTGACAATAATAAAAGAAGATTTGGCTCGAAAATTGAAATCTAAACTCATCTGGACTCCACCCTGCGTTACCCTGCAAACTGTGAAGGGCGACAAGATTGGCATATATGGAAAGGCCAATTTAACCATACACTTTGGAGGAACGAAATATTACCATACGGCATATGTGGCTGACATAACAGATCCTTGCTTAATCGGGCTAGATTTTCTGAAGAAGTTTGTCTTCAAGCTTGATTTCAAAAATAACAAAATGCTCTCAAAATTTGAAGAAATAAGTCTTTTTGGATTAAATAATGAAATTGAATGTAAACAAACAGTAATAGCCAAAGAAGACATCAATCTAGATCCAAGAACAGAATTTTTAGTTCCAGCTGAAATTAAAAATGAAACTAATTACCGATTTGGCCATATAGATTATCCAGAAGACAATAGTACACAAGCAGGAGTATTGGTGGCTTCTTCTGTAGTAGACCTCTCGAAAAAGACCATTCCAGTCAGAATTGTTAACATCAGTGATAAGACGAAGACTATCAAGAAAGGAGAGGTGATAGCATCGTGTGCTCCTGTGACGTGCATAAGTCAAAATTCCAGTCACTCTGAGAAATCTTCAGATAATTTAGTCAAGGATTTGTTACAAAATACAGACTTAGATCCAAAACAGATGGACGCCGCGGAAAATTTAATTAGGGAATTCCAAAGTTTACTCTCCCAAACATCTGAAGACTTTGGACGAACTAAAATTGCACAACACCGAATTGACACGGGAGATCACTCTCCTATTAAACAGCACCCTAGACGATTACCTTTTGCCAAGCAAGAAGAGGTGCAGAATTTAATTAAGGATATGGAAGAAAATGACATCATCGAACCATCGACAAATCCATGGGCGTCTCCCATTGTATTAGTAAGAAAGAAGGATGAATCTACAAGATTTTGTGTAGACTACCGCCAACTAAATGACGTCACTAAAAAGGATAGTTACCCTCTACCAAGGATTGACGACACTCTTGACACACTTGCGGGCAACACCTGGTTCTCGACTCTGGACCTGAAGAGTGGTTACTGGCAGGTAGAGATCCATCCGGACGACCGCGAGAAGACTGCCTTCACAACGGGACAAGGATTATGGCAGTTCAAGGTAATGCCTTTTGGTCTGTGTAACGCACCTGCAACTTTCAAACGGCTTATGGAAACGGTTCTCCGGGGGCTGTCATATGAAGCATGTCTTGTTTATTTAGATGATATCGTAATCATAGGAAAATCTTTTGATGAACATCTAAACAATCTCAGGCGGGTGCTACAAAAATTAAAAGAAGCTAATTTGAAGTTAAGTCCTTCGAAATGCAGCTTGTTTCGCAATGAAGTCGCATACCTTGGACACATCATTTCGACGGAAGGAGTTAGGACTGATCCGGAGAAGATATCGGCCGTGAAGAATTGGAGTCGTCCAGCAGATGTTCACCAGCTTCGAAGTTTTCTAGGATTATGCACCTATTACAGAAAATTCGTGAAAGGCTTCTCGATGATTGCAAGACCACTTCATAAATTAACAGAAGCCAATCAAAAATTTATGTGGACACAGGAATGTGACGCTGCTTTCGAAAAGCTTAAGGAGACCTTGACATCCACTCCAATTCTGTCGTATCCTCAAATCGATAAACACTTTATACTTGATACGGATGCAAGTAACGAAAGCATTGGCGCTGTACTGTCCCAGGAAATCGACGGCCAGGAGCGTGTTATCGCCTATTTCAGCAAGTGCTTGTCAAAGTCCGAGCGAAACTACTGCGTAACAAGAAAAGAGCTTCTTTCTGTAGTGAAAGCCGTAGACCATTTTCATCACTATCTTTACGGTCGAAAATTCCTGATCCGAACTGATCAAGCTTCTCTAACTTGGCTATTAAACTTTAAGAACCCTGAAGGCCAGATAGCCAGGTGGATACAAAAGCTTCAAGAGAACGATATGGAGATACGCCATCGAAAAGGCTCATCACATAGAAATGCAGATGCTCTCTCAAGAAGACCCTGCTCAGAGAATTGTAGATACTGCGACCGGGTTGAGAAGAAATTTAATGTCAAAGGTCCTATAGTAAGACAAGTTACAACTGGGTCTACATCATCGCAAGATCCGTGGAGTGACGAGAGCCTGCGTAAAGATCAACTTGCTGATCCTGAAATTAAGCCAATTCTAGAGCTGAAACTGGAGTCCAACAGGAAGCCCAGCTGGCAAGACATGGCCCATTATCATCCTACGACTAAACGTTATTGGGCTCTTTGGGATTCCCTACATTTGAAGAACGGTATTTTGTACCGAAAATGGGAGTCTGACGATGGAAATACATGTAGATGGCAACTACTACTCCCTAAGTCGAGAATTTCTATGGTCCTTCAAGAACTTCATGGTAGTCCCACAGGAGGAGGTCATTTTGGTGTAATGAAGACCCTTCAAAAGGTTCGAGAGCGTTTTTACTGGAATAATGTTCGCAGCGATGTAGAGAAGTGGTGTCGAACTTGTGACACCTGTGTAGCACGTAAAGGTCCAAAGAGGCGCACCCGTGGACGATTGCAACGTTATAATGTAGGAGCTCCTTTCGAACGAATTGCTCTAGACATCCTGGGTCCACTTCCTAGAACATCTGATGGCAACAAGTACATCCTCGTTGTCATGGATTACTTCACCAAGTGGCCTGAAGCCTACGCCATTCCTAATCAAGAGGCGGTAACCGTAGCAGACATACTGGTTCAACACTGGGTTTCCAGATACGGAGTTCCTCTTCAAATCCATTCTGATCAAGGAAGAAACTTTGATTCGGCTGTGTTTAAGGAAATGTGTGGATTACTCGGCATGGACAAAACTCGAACTACACCTCTACATCCGCAATCGGACGGCATGGTGGAGCGGTTTAATCGTACCATCCTAAATAGCCTCTCTCTCCTGGTGTCTAGAGACCAACAGGACTGGGATAAGAAATTGCCTCTTTTCCTGCTTGCCTACAGGAGTGCCACTCATGAGGCCACTGGTTACTCCCCTTCTCAAATGCTCTTTGGTCGTGATCTTCGTCTGCCTGCGGATCTTTTGTTTGGCCGTCCTCCTGACGCTCCTTTGTCGCCTGAAGAATACGTGGATGGACTCCAGGCACGGATTGAGGAGGTTCATTGTCTAGCGAGGAACCGAATCGGACTGGCATTAGAAAAGATGAAGACACGGTACGACATAAAGCCAACTGGTCATGAGTTCAACGAAGGTGACAAAGTTTGGTTGTGGAATCCCATACGTCGTAAGGGACTGTCGCCAAAACTACAAAGAAACTGGGACGGTCCTTACACAGTCGTCAACAGGCTGAATGACGTCGTCGTTCGCATACGAAAATCGCCACACACCAAGCCCAAGGTCGTACATTATAACCGGCTAGCCCCTTATTTTGGCCAAAATGATTAGAAATTCAAAACTGGAATTTCAGACCATGGTCATGAAAGTCACTTTTTGTAAATATGTAAATAGTAATTAGTTCTTATTTATGTAAATTTTATTATTATTGTTATTATTATTTATTTATTTATTTGTTTGTTTATTTATTTTAAGTGTTTTCCTCTAACTCAGGGATTGCACTGCTCGGGACGTGCAGTCTTTGAGGAGGGGGTAGTGTTACGAATTTTGTAAATAGTGTTTGTACTGTAAAATAATGTAAATAATCTTATTAAGCTCCATTCCTTTACTAATATTAGTTTTTGTTACATTGTCTCTGTTATCAAGCAAACTTGTCCATTATTTTCAGTGTATGTCTACGGCAGATTGGCGAAATATTAGAGATATCGCCAAGTTGGCGTCACTTTTGGCGACTAATTTTGGTCGCCAAATTTGGCGATATATCGCCAAGTTGGCGACAAACTTGGCGATTGTTGGCGATGGTAACCCTTCCCTCTCAATGGTAACCCCCCTTTAGATATACTGATACATTGTTTGTTGTTCCGTGGATTTTTCGAGTAGGTTCTAGAAATTTCCAGCACATGCTGCAAGCCTATATAAGAAGAGAAGCGATGCGAGCTGTTGTTATTATTTACCAGTCAGTCATTGAGTGAACAAGGCGTTTGTTAGCAAGTTTGCTTGAGTTTCATTTATGTTGTTTTGAATGTTATTAAGTGTTGAGACGTTGTATAAAGAGTCTCTGGGATCTAAAGCTATTCTTGTACGATAGATTTGAGCAGTTATTTTTGAATATCTAGCAATATTTGTGAGTTTCGAAGACTCTGTTGTTCTGAAGATCTGTAAATAAATTATTTTCTACTTTTCTAAGAGACAAGAGTTTGAAGTTCTTTAACCATAAGATCAAAAGAACCCCATATACGCTGCAACACTATTTATTTATTTACTGAACAACATACATCTAACTTGTGTGCTCGACATGAAAGCCTGCTTATAATTCATCGTCTATATACAGGGATGAAACTGTACAAGAAAATTTTACAACACAGAAGAGATACAGCCGGGAGCCATACACTGTAAAAATTGAAGACCCAAATTGGGTTGAAAGATTTCTGGGTATAGTAATGTTCCTAAAATGGTACAGTAAGTATTCCAAAATGGTAAAGTATTGTTCCCAAAATAGATAACCCAAAATGGTTCAAAAGAGAACAGATCTTTATTAACATTAAATTAATCAAAATTTCTGAGGTATAATGTATATACTATCTAAGATATTTTAATTGTTTTAATGTCATTAAAAATAAGACTTTTTTAAAACGATTTTGTGCTACAAACTGAACTTTCCAAATTGGAACAATGCTGTACCCAAAAATCTTTCAACCCAATTTGGGTATTTTGTTTTTACAGTGCACACAAAGAGTGCGTGCAATGGAGCCACTGGAAATCGAAACCAAAACACCACCTACGCTCGTAAGCCATTAGCGGCGTGGTGCTTTAATCACTCGCCCTTGCGGAAGCTAAGGCAAAAGTTGTTGAGACACACGATTTACAATCAAGAAGTGTAACTCGGCAGTCTAAGAAAAAATTTCGCTTTCTCAGATCCAATGATGGCAACGAAAACATATAGAGCAGATGTTTTCGAAAAAACATGTCTTTATTGCAATGATTTACTCAGCTATTCAAAACTGAAAGCTCATAAAATGTGTTAAATACTCAGTATGATTGATGTTTCTTTGTGTGTGAAAAATGCATTTGTGTCGTAGGCAAGTACAATTAATAACAACTTATTGTGTGTCATTTTAGGCCACCATTGCAGATAAAATGTCACAGTGCAGCATTTTATATCAATACAGTCGTGTGCAAAACTTTAAGACCATCCATAAAAGTATTGGGATAATAAATCGAAATCGTTGATCAAACGTCTTGAAACAGTGTTCAAACTGACGTCGCTGCCCTTTGCATCCAGCGTATGTTTAATATCCTTGCAGGAGGCTGTTGGAGATCGCATTACATCCTTTCGGATCATACTGTTTTTCTTTGCCGACCGTTTCTCTTCAGGTCAGCGTACTTTCCCGAAATATTAAATTTACTGTCAGCTTGATAAACAGTAGTTTTACTCACATATACGCTCTTTGCTATTTCACGCTCAAAAATGTCAACTTTATGTAGGGCAAGTATTTTTGCCCTTTTTGCTAATGAAAGTGGCGGTTTTTTACCCATTACTGAAATATTAAAAAATCGCACCTCTAAGGTTAAATTCTCAAAACAGCTGGCAAGTAATGATAAGGACATAGTTATTCATAGCAGGCGAACGAGTATCACGCAACTGACAGATAAGATGGCATAATATTCGACGTTAATGGGGCATTTTGTTAAGATATCAAAATTTTGGTGCTGGTCTTAAATTTTTTGCACACGATTATAATTATTTTGAAGTTGTGACTTTATTTGTCACGTTTTAAAAAATACCATGGGATTTTGTATACATTTCTAAGTTAGTTTTCAAAAAATACAGGTCATGGCAAAATATTTGGACGAATAAAAGCATTTTTTCACTTAGGATATGAAATTATAAGACAGTTTTCTCTAATCCTTTTACTTTCATGATCGAAAATTTTATTTATTTTAAGGGATGATATATTATCTTCTTAATGAATCTTTAAAAATATTTGAAATTATTGCATTTTTGGCCAACTTTGTTTGAGAACTTTAAAACGCTGTTATAATACTAACATAACAGCATTTTAGTAATTGCTGTTCTCTTACTGTATATTTTTTGTATATTTTTATTGTTTTTATATTTTAAGTTAATATAACTTGAATTTACATCTTTAGGAAGCAAAACTCATTTTAAAGGGAAATAGCTGTTCTTGTATCACAAATAGTTTATATCGGCGTAGCTTTTCTATACATATAAAATGATTTATATGTATTTTTAATAAGTTTGGGAGAGTTTAAACTATATAATGAATTTTCAAAATCAATAAGAATAAAAAATACTACTTATATATATTAATTTTGATATTCTATATTCTTTATGCTTCGTATTTTTATTTTTTACTTCTTGTCAAACGATTCATTTGTCATTTAGCTACTGCCACAAGCTCTTGACAAAGTATATTTCAATTACTTCAGCAGTTCCCATGAAAAAAATATATAAAAGTCAGTTGTTTGCTAGTGTCTTGCTTTCATAGTTATTTTAACTCTTCCCAACATTCAGCAACAGTATGCTTTATTAAACTTGTTTTTTCTTGCAAAAATTGCAATTTATGATTTAGATACTTTTACAAATTATTACAAAAAAATTAAATTCTTTCAGTAGTTTCTAAGAAAAATGTAATTAAATGTTAACTGCTTTACAAATGATTTCTGTGTTTTTACTGTATCATTAAATATTTAATCAGAAATTCAAAATGAAATATTACTTGGCTACTGCTGCAATCACTTAACAAAATATGATCCAATTACTTCATCAATTCCCCTGAAAAATTCAAATGACAGTTGTTCGCATTTGAATTGTTTTTATTATTATTTTATTAATTGCTTGCAATATTTAGTACAGTAAAACTTTTTAAACTTATTTTTTCTTGTCAAATTACCAATTTAAAATTTAGGTACTTTTACAAATAGTTGAAAAAAAAAGAATAGTTTTCAAGAAGAAGGTAACTAAATGTTAACTACATTACTATGTACATAACTATTATTTACCAACTGAATATTTAATCCCTATGTTTCCAAGTGAAATATTATTTAGCTACTGTCACAATCTTCTAAAAAAATAAACTTCAGTTACATCAGCAGTACCATGACAAAAAATACATAACACAAATGTCAGTTGTTTGGAAGTGAATTGTTTTTATTTCCCGTAAAGCATGGTGACATCACTGCAACGTCGTTGTGAAGTCACATTGTGACTTTGTGACCGTCGATCGTCGTTGTGACGTCACAGTGACTAAAATGTGAAGTCGTTATGGCCGTTTTAGAGCTCTTTTGTGACGTTTCACAAAATGGTCACAATGTGACAAATTTGTGAAAAATGTGTCATTTGTGACTAATTTGACATTAACATTGTGACGAAACTGTGACAAAAGCGACGATATTTAAATTGCCAGAAACATGTTTTTTAAAGTAAATAACATGTTTTGAAGGATATTTATATATTTCTAAAGATTTTTAAGAAAGTCACATCTCAGTCACAATGTGACGTCACTGAGTGGTGGCATTTTGATCACTAATGTGATGTGATCAAAGTGACTCACCGTGACGTCACTGTGACCATGCATGCTATTAGGGTTATTATTACTTTATTAATTATTTGCAATATGTAGCAACATTATGGTTTTATTAAACTTCTGTTTTCTTGCCGAACTATGCATTTATAATTTAGATACTTTTAGAAGTAATTACAACAACAAAAATATATACTCCAGTAAATTCCAAGAAAAAAGGCGCTAAATGTGAAAATCTTTACATACTATTTCAGAACAATTATTGTTCCTTAAATATTTAGTCAACATGTTTCGCAGGGAAATATTACTTTAAATGTAGATCCGCCGTCTTATCTCAAATATTCAGAAATATCTTACAGATTTAAATCTTTTATCGTCAAATATCCAGTCCCGTATATCGTACTAATCAATTCATTACGCCACCAATGCATTGTAGATGAGCCTATTACGAAACAATGTGCCACATTTTCGAAAGATTTAACAAGATTTAATAAAGAATGTATTAGAGGCATTTACGAGCTGTATGTATGCAAATATGCATAGTTAAGTTGATTAATCAAAGACTGATACCAGCATTCGAAGAAGATTTTGAAGAACCCGTTAGTTATAATTAATTATTGACAATCATTTGTGTGAGATATTTGCTGAATAAATAAACATATATATGTATATAGATATATATATATAGGTCTAAGGATTTTATACGCCATACACAATCATTTTTTTCTTTAATGTAGAGCTTATGAAAAGCAACTTTGCTCAATCATAAGATATGAGAAATATTACATAAAAAGAAAAGTGGAATAAAAAGAGAAGTATAAAAATATATATTTAGAATTTTAATATTCTATAGAGGACGAGTATAATATATAAATATAGGCTTTCTGTCATCTTTATTTACATATTGATACTTGGCTTCCTTAAAATGGCCACAATAAAAGTATTTATTTACGAATTGCTTTGCTGATTGGCTATTCTATGTCGACTGGCGTGTCTGTTACTTGACCTGTTTCAATTTTGATGCAATCGCTACAGAACCTACACATAGCTCTACAATAGAAATAGTCAAATTGTATGTATTTCATAAGTAGTAGGCTTAGGATATGAGTAATGTATCTATAAAATTCACTTTTTCAACCCTACGATAACCGTGAATGTATCACAAAAGTTTCCATCAAGAGGCTTATTATATAAGCCTCTATATACTCAGATACAGGGTGGTCATAAAGAAACTTCCACGATTTATGTATCCCTAGTTACCAAACCGCTCAACCAATCAGAATAACATTTCAGATTTAGTTATTTGAAGGTATGCGCTCAGGATCGCGATGATTTTTTTTAAATAGAGCTCTCACAATTAGGGGCTGTGCATATATAATGTTATCATTTTAGGGGGGGGGGGTCTGGCACATGATATCATAAGTTATCTCTTGAGGGAGGGGGGTTGGCCTTAAGATATTTGCATTATTTTTTTATCCAATCAAAATTGTCTCTTTTTATTTCCAACATGTTCTTTGGTTCAAAATAAAATAGTATATCATGTGCTTTTAGTTTGTTATCTATTTTTATGACAATAAATTTTTTTTTATTAAATTCACTAAATTATTATAAAATTATCTAATTCTAAAGTATGGGATACTCCAACGTTTGAGATTCATATTAATTTTTATATATGCATGCATATATAATCATAATATATATCATATATTTGAAGTTTATTTGAAATGAAGCTTGTGTTTATTAATAAACAAAAGACAAATAATGTCGTCCACTTGTTTTGTTGATAATAATTTCTATCTCCTCCCCTCCGCCCCTCCTTCGTTAGGGGCAAGTACAACAAGACTCTGCAATATTTAACCAAAAACAATGATAAAATGCTTTTTCATAGTAACTATTTCTTTTAAGAGTTATTATAAAAAAAACGATATTCTATTGACTTCTCTTCATATGAATCAATAAATTATGCGAAAAATAAATTTGACCAGTTTTGTATATTGCCCCAAAGAAAAGAACTAAATTCTTAAAATACAAAAAAAAATTGCACTTTGATAAAGATTTCATTACCAGAGGGGGAAGAGTTCGAGAGATGATAACGTATGATATAGAAGGGGGGCCCAAAATCATCCAAAAGTCAATAACGTTATATTTGCACAGCCCCTTACAGTGAAAAAATTTCGAAATTTTTGAACGGCAACACCAATTTTTTTCTCGCGCTAATTAAACAGCACGCTGAAATACCATAAATGAATTTGTAATGATACACGTATGGCAAAAATAGCTAGTGTAATATCCTGGCACTTAATCTTAATCCGTTCCTATATACTATAACATTCAGCACACTATTTCAAACGATTACGTTTTTTATTTTCACTTACATGCACACAAACACAACTCAAAAACCCATTTTAAAACAAATCTCACAAAATTACTCAGTTCACAAGTGAAGGAAAAGAAATCGGTTACATAAAAACACTGTCATTAGTCCTTTACAGTGGTCTTTTTTTTTGCAAGTGTTTTACGCTGGCAATTTTCATAGCACGTGTATCATTTCAACAGCATTTATTGTTTTTCAATGCGTTGATGAATTTGCGTATTAAAAAAATGGGTGTTGCTATTCGAAAATTTCGATTTTATTTCACTGTAATTGTACCTATGAGAGCTTCATTGTTTTAAATCATCACGATCTCGAATGCATATCTGCAAATAACTAAATCTTAATTTTTTTTTTTTTTTTTTTTTTTTTTTTTTTTTTTTTTTTTTTTTTTTACTATTGCTTGAGCAGTTAGGCAGCTTGGGGTTCCTGTATCGGGGAAATTTTTTATGACTACCCTGTATTTGATAGCTCACGAAAACCTCATAATTCTTATAATGGATCACTTAACATTCAAGTTTTGAACGAACGCCTTAACTATTTCTCTTATAGCAACTAATATTGGACCATCATCAATTGTATCGTCTATGTTTTGAAAAGTATTGACACTATCTTAGTCATATCAAAAATAAATATTGATATCGTATGTTGCATCAAAATCGGTATGTTTACATTTCGGTAAATTTGTACCATTACTGATAAGAAATATTTCGCGGATTGAGTGCAAACATTTTAATAAAGAAATCGTCCCGGAAATTTTTTAGGCTATAGCTAGTATCATAGATACATCTTTGTAGAAGATTTTTGTTGCAATTGTTAAAGAAATCTACCAGGAAGGTTATTAGTTTGAAATAGTAATAGCCAAAAATTGACCTTCTTAAGTCTATAATAAATATATCCAAAATTGGTCTTAATTTTAATTTACTTGCGATGATATTTTACATTTCTATAATTATTCTAACAAAAACTTATTTACTATTTAATTTATAACAGAAATAATATGAATGTTCGCGTTTGAGTTTTGAAGTCATTAACAATTTACAATTTTCAGAATGAAAATTTCGCAGATAATGTTCAACAATTGAAGATGTTATTTTCAAATTTCTCGTTTAGATTCAAATTATCTACTTTTTTTTATAATGTGTCTGAAGTACATTGCCTAACGTATATATACATTTATAGGGATTCATTCATTTGACTGAACCATATTCGTCTCACTTGAAATCTAGTGTTATAATAATTTAAATAGGAGAAATAGTGAAAAACTTATCATGAAGTAAAACGCATTTTCAAAAGATGTCGTTTCCTTAACAATCATTGCTTGAAAGCTAGATTTTAAAAATAGGCGAAAACACAAAAAAACAATTTCTTGTTCTAATTGAAACACAAACATAAATTAAGCGTCATTTTAAGCTGAAAAATAAAACAAAGAAATTTTTCACTCTGTACTTTATTTTAATTTAAGATATTTGTGTCTCGGACCCCCTTAAATAGACGATATGTTTTGAATTTTTTTTACATTTTAGCATTTTAAGATACAATTATATATATAAAACCCCTCCGTGTATAACGATTCCGGGGTCAACCCATCCACGAGAAAAATAAACTTATTGCGTCCACGTTAGGCTTAAGTATTCCGAGCCGTTCACAAATATTCTAATTGTTCATCTTATGGAAATATACATGTAAAAGATTTACTCATTATTCATTTTCTTTAAAACCTACAAAAACTATTTAATTATAATGTTTAAGTTCTAAATAAAGCAACCAGCAATTACAGAAAAAAACAAACGTTAAATTACGAGAAAAACAAACAATGTAAGCAAATTAATACTGTTGCCATTCAAGAATGACAAATTCCGTGAATGAATTTTTAGAATGATTCCATTGTAACATCACGTCTCAGGAATGACTGAGTGAGGTCGGGAGCTATGCGCGCCGGGCGCGCGCGCTCAGGAGACAGGTACATGGAGTGGATCTTACAGCGGATATAATACTCGGTACTGTGCGCTCATTAACAGATTAAGAACAGACCATGGCTTCGATTAATGACGGTGCTAATTATAAAGATAATCTTTTACAAACAATGGTGAGCTTCATGGCCGAATGGATAGATCGCTGAACTCGAAACCAGAGATAGTGGGATCAATTCCTTAGCGTCTAAGCATACTCCAAGCAAGAACTCCTGAGACCGCGCGCACAGCGCGTGTGTCCTCCGAACACGCTGATTGTTTAGTGATTACTCTTTATTGTTGACATTTGTTTTCGATCTTATAAAATGATTTATTTTAAGTATTAGCTAAAAATGTGCCAAATAGGAAATTGTTTTATAGATTTTAGATATTTTTATTATTTTCTCTCAGTATTTTTATACATTTTTTAGCTGTAGTTGTTTCAAATTATAATCTTTTATAACGGTTTTTTGCCTTACATTATTCTTTTAAAATTTATGTATTTACGATTTATTCATTACAATCCTCCATCCACCAGATAATTTTATTACAGTTTTAAATACAAATTTCTGTTAAAATTTTCTTTTTTTTTATAGATTTTTTTCTCCATGTTTAATCGCTGTATTTGTTTAAGCGTAAAGTGTCTGAATAACCACAGTTGTAATTTTTTATCATTCTTTTAAAAGTGCAAACACGTCATTTTGACGGGCTATCTTCTAGTTTTACCATAATAATAAAGGACTCAGAGAAAAAAAAATGATTCTATCAAGACAGTGTTCAATATAATGATATTCGAATTTTTTAATAATATTCGAAAATATTCGAAAAATTAAAAGTTTTGGAGAATTTAACTAATTTTTAAAAAGTATCTCATTGCACAATTTTGAAAATTTTAAGCTTTTCTTAACTATTAATAAAAGCGTGCGGCATAATTTTAAGCATCGAACGTATCATAAGTTAACTAGTTTGGGAGAAAAAAATAAAATGGGCAAAGGGGTGTAAAATTGCAGTAAAAACAGAATTTATTTTAGATTTTTATGAGTAATAGAACCTGTTTGCTTTATTGTAAATCCGATACAAAATCTCATCAAATAGACCGTAACGAAAAAATTATTCGAGTTAATTGAAAACTTACATAACAGTTTTATCACTTTGAATATGCCTAGTCATCGAAAAAACATACATTGAGAAAAATCACTTTCAACTGAAGCGGACTGTGGAACTTAAAGGGACAGAGATGTGAAAAAATCGCTTTAAGAGCCCACACTAACTGAGTGAAAAAGACTCGTACGATAATGTTAAGTCAATTGGGGCGTTCTTTTCAAATATCTTGCACAAATTTTAATATTTTTACATGATTTGTTTGCATAGGATAGCTGAGGACGATCTACAATCGGCTAGTTTTTACTTTTCCGATTTTTATAATATATTTTTAGGTAGATTTCGCAAGAAATACTACCTATTGCAATCGCACCAGTTTATATATCTATCTATCTATCTATATATCTAACTTTTTTTATGGACACGATAACTTCTATAATTCTCCACCATTCTCCACCAAACTCGTACATAAAATCAAAGGGGATAAAATCTCGGCTAAGTTCGTTAATGGGCAAAATTGGACCAAGGGGGTCGAAATAGGGGGCGTTTTTGTGAACACAGAAAAAAGCCCATAATTTCTTAATGAAAATAGATATCGAATCAGTTTAAAGTTTACATTACTTCTAAATAGCGGGCCACAAGTTTATGCATGACAGATTTTTGATAAAGATAAAAATGGGCACAAGGGGCGAAAAAAATAGGGTTTTTGGGAGAAAAAAAATCATAACATCGTCAATTCTCAAGATAACCAATCCAACTAAATTTTTTATATACTCAAAATTATCTAAAACTTTTGTATTTGCAAGTTTTTGATAGGACTAACTCTTACCGGTAAAAAAAATTAAAAACGAAAATAAAAAGGGCTTTCGAAAAAGAAAAAAATCCATAACTTTGTCAATTCTTAAACTATCAAATCCAATTAAATTTATTTTACATCTTCTCAATAATATCTACATCTTTTATATTGACAAGTTTTTCATTGGATCAATTCTTATAGCAAAAATAAATTAAACAAAAAAACCCTCTAATCCAAAACTACTTACATTCTGAATCGTTTTTTAAATTCATTTTTTATTTTAAACGCATCCAAATGGCAAATCCTCTTATTTAGGAACTATATTATGTGAAACATTGGCCAGAATTTTGAAAAAGACAGAATATACTTAAAAAAAGGCTGCCAAAAAGGGTATTTTGAACAGAATTTCCCGAAGTAACAGTGATAGAAATTTGAAGAAGTATTCAAATAACAAATTGCGTGTTTCCTGACTCATTTTTAAATCCATTTTTACTCTCAAACGCATCCAGTTTACAAGTCCTCTTATTTAGAGAATCCTCTTATTTAGGAAATCCTCTTATTAGAAAATTTAGTCCTCTTATTTAGGAAAAGTATAATATGGCGCATTGGTCAATTTTTTGATAAAGACAGAATATATTTCAAGAAAGGCTGCCAAAAAAGGTATTTTGAACAGAATTTCCCGAAGTGACAGTGATAGGAAATTTGAAGAAGTATTCAAATAACAAATTGCGTTTTTCCTGACTCATTTTTAAATCCATTTTTACTCTCAAACGCATCCAATTTACAAGTCCTCTTATTTTGGAACTGTATAATGTGACGCGTTGGTCAATTTTTTGTTAAAGACAGAATATATTTCAAAAAAGACTGCCAAAAAGGGTATTTTGAACAGAATTTCGAGAAGTTGTGATTGAAAATTTAAGGAAGCATTGAAATAACAAATTGCGTTTTTTCTGACTCATTTTTTAAATTCAGTTTTGCTCTCAAACGCATCCAGTTGACAGGTTGTCTTATATAGGAGCTGTATAATGTCCCGTATTTGGTCAGTTTTTTTTGATATAGGCTGAATATATTTTTAAAAATGCTGTCGAATTGGGCACTTTGCGCAAAATTTCCCGAAGCTATCATGATTAAGAATTGAGGTTATATTCAAAATTGGTTATTTTATAACTCATTTTTAAATTCAATTTTGCTCTCAAACGCATTCAGTTGGCAGTCTTTTGTTATTAAGGAACTGTGTAATGTGCCGTATTAGGTTTTTTTTTTCTTTTTTTTTCTTTTTTTTTTTTTTTGTTTTTTGTTTTAATAAAGTCAGAATTATTTCAAAATAGGTTGTCAAAATGGGCATTTGATCCGAATTTAGCTTAAGATGATTCTGATAAAACCAGTCCTTACAGAAAAATGATTTAAAAAATTTTTCAAAAGAGGACAAATAAAGTTGTTAAACTGGGTTTATCTGTAATCAAATTTATTTTTTGTTGTTGTTGAAATGAGCACTCTTCGAAATCTACCTCCGCCTATAGCCAAGCCGACAGGGATATTTTTTTAATATTATGATAGTTTCAATTTCAGAACCGGTTCTAACCGGTTTCGAAAGTTAGTTATTTTTCTTAAAAAATCTGAAATCTAACTTGAAAAAGTAAAAACTAGCCCGGTTGTAAATCATACTCAGCTATGCTCTGCAAAGAAATCATTTTTACAATATTAAAATTTATGTGAGATATTTGAAAAGAACGCCCCAATAGACTTAACATTATCATCCGGGACTTTTTCATTCAGTAGTGTGGGCTCTTAAAAAGTATTTATGAAAAACTATATATAAGATATTTATGTCCCGGACCCCTTTAAGGGGATGAAACAATTTGAACTTTGTTTACATTTTAGCATTTTAAGATACATTTTTCGGATAATAATAAAGGACACAAGAAAATGATTCTATCAAGATATTGTTCAATCTTCATGGTAATATGCAATAAAATAAAATTTTTGAAAAATTTAACAAAATTTTAAGATGCATTTTCTCGTACAATTTTGTCCATTTTAAGCTATTTCTTAGCAATTCGTAAAAGTATAATGCATAATTTTAAGCATCGGACTTATCATAAATTTATTAGTTTGGAAGAAAAAAAAATAAAATGGGCAAATGCGTGCAAAATTACAGTAAAAACATAATTTATTTTACATTTCTATGTGTAGCAAAACCTTTTTACTTTATTGTAAATCCATATATAGTTTATCAAATAGATCATAATAAAAAAAAAATTCGAGTCAATTGAAAAATTACAAAAAAGTTTTGTCACTTTGAATATGCCTAGTCGTCGACAAACACAAATTGAGAAAAATCATTTTTAACTGAAGTGGATTGTGGCACTTAAAGGGACACAGACGTAAGAAAATTGCTTTTAAGAGACCAAATTAGTCACTCAAAAAGACCAGGATGATAATGTTAAATCTATAGGGGCGTTATTTTAAAATAACTCGCTCAAATTTTAATAATTTTACTTTTTTTTTTTGCATAAGATAGATGAAGAAGACCAACAACCTGTCTTGTTTTTACCTTTTTTTTATTTTGATTACTTTTTTTTATATTATGATAGCTTCAATTTCAAAACCGGTTCCGAAATTTAAAGTAATTTTTAAAGAAAAATCTGAAACCAAAATCGAAAACGTAAAAACTAATCCGATTGTAGGTCGTCCTCAGCTATCCTATTCAAAAAAATTTACGTAAAAATATTAAAATTTAGGCAAGTTAATTGAAAATAACGCCCACATAGACTTGACATTATCATCCGGGTATTTTTGAGTGATTAGTGTGGGCTCTTAAACTGTAATTTTAAAATTCGGATCTTTACGAAACTTCATCAGAATGTACTGGGGGTAATAAAGTATAATTTAAGCAAAAAATTAGAAAATCGATTTTTTTTTGACATTCTTCGCGGAATGAAGGGTACCGAGTCCCGTCAATAGTGAACAGAATACCTATAGGACGCTCTTCAGTAGAACAGTTGCTTATGCTTCTTGTAAACTTTCTTTCTCCGTAATAAGTGTACAATCAGTTTCTGGTTTCTATGACAACAACAAGAAACAAACGGAGTTGCTTCTGAAGTGTTGTGGGGAAATGTGTTTCTTTTTCTTTTTCTTTTCGTGTTGATTTTATTTTCAATACCATAAAATAGATTAAAAGAGAAACTAATTGTTAGGGGGGGGGGAGTCCGTAATTCTTAACCATCATGGATATGCATCATATAAAATATGAAAACTAAACATTGTGTAAACTATTTATGAAATGCTTCGCAATTCAAAAATAAAATTTAAACGTATATTTAAATATTTTTAACTCATAGTAATGCTCTATTAATGAATTGCTGTTGCTTATGAGGAATTTCGACAAATTAAATAAAACGCCAAACAACTCAAGTAGTTCCGAATTGAGTAAAGGAAAAATTCTTATAACAACAAAATTAATAACCATATTAACTAACAGTTTACTGTGTCGGATTATGTGTATTATATCCAATTAAAATATATCTTTGAATTGAAATTTGAATGAAATGCGGGATCATGAAAAATCGAAGAGTGTGAAAAATACGATTACAAATATCCCGGTAACTAATTATCCGATCGACTTCGTTCTTTATGAAAAATATGTGTTATTCATCTTTTATATTCACGCCTTAAAATAAGAAATTGCGAAAATTTACATATACCTTTCTTCAGGGCGAATACTTGGAGAGTAAAAAAATAATAATTCCAAATAATCTAGGTTACTGATATTAAATATGCTTCTTCCCATTATAGCATACTAATACATACCAAATTTTAAGCCTCTATCTCAATTTGTTCGGGAGATAGAGCGTTTATAGACAGACAGACAGGCACACAAACGGACAGACAAACAGACGGACGCACAGGGAAGAACACACAGACAAACAAACAGACACACAGAAAGATTGACTGCATTTTTTTCTTAAAATATTTTTTCGGAATCTCCAGTATCTGAAATGCATAAATTCGTCATATTTTTTCGATTTTCAAAATGATTGCAAGACTTACAATGTACTATGTATGGTGGGAAAGTAAAAATGTAAAGGGAAATAGAGAAAGTAAAGATGATTTAGGTGAATTAAATACTAGTTGGATGTGCCAACCCCAAAACTTTCTTCTATTTCATATGTAAATTTTAATATTAAAAAAATAATTACACATGTTAATGCTTTAATAATTTTAATTCAATATTATACCAACTTTGATTTTCATCTTAAATTTCTGCTTCAGTCAATTAATCGGAGTAAAAATAAATTTCCGCCTCTGCACGAACCGATGACCAATAGAATGATAGGCAGATTTTTTTAAAATTCTGGGAGGACCTACTTGCCATACCAAAAAATAACCATACAAAAAAAATTTAGTTCAGTTCTATGTATAACTTCATACATTTTTTTATGGTAAAATAATGAAAATGGCACAGACATCGTGATTATAGTGACCCCTTCCATCGGATTTTCTTTTTTTATTCAGGGAGGACCAACTAGCCATAGCCATGCACTTGCACAAAAAAATTGGTTCAATTCGATGCGAACTTCACACACTTTTGGTCGGTAAAATATTGAAAATGGCACAAAAATTGCGATTGCAGCGCCCCCTTCCGGCGGAATATTTTAAAATTGAAGGAGGACCTGCTTTCCACAGCCAAAAACATTCACAAAATATTTGGTTCAATTCTATGCGTATCTTCATACGCTTTTTGATGGTAGAATGGCGACATACGGACACACACAGACAGACACATAGACACACGGATAGACAGACATTTTGTAAAAACATGTTTTTGGAATCTCTGACCCCTAAAATGTTTAAATCCACCGAAAACCTGAATTCGAAAAAATTTCGATTACAATACTTAAATGTAAAAAAAGAGATCGGATCTTAGGTGAGTGTAATTCAGAAATGAAATTATGTTTATTTTTCAACTACATTCATAATAATACAGAATTTTTTATTTGGAATTTTTTTTTTCTAAATGAAAGTTCCATATATTTAAAGACAACTTTTGTAACTATTCATTCTTTAGACAGAATATTCAAAACGCAAAAATGAAACTCATCCGATAAATTTATGTCAGCTTTAAAAAAAAAAAAAAAAAAAAAATAGATATTCTAGTTTTTAGCAATTGAATTCCATAATTTATATTGGTTAAAAATAGATCACATACATTAAAAAATACGGTACATATTGCATTAAAAATTATATAAGTTAATCATTTCCAGAAAAAAAAATAATAAATGAGTACATTAAAATAAAAGGGAATTGGAAATGATGAAATTTAACAAGACTCGGTTTAAAAAAAGTATTTATAACCTATAATATTTTTTTAGGTTTATGTTTGAATACAGCATAATACATCATAAAACATCCCTGTTGGCTTGGTCTACAGGCGCAGGTATATTTCGAAGTGAAGTGCTAATTTCGCTAGCAAAAAGCAAAATACAATTAGAGATAAACACAGTTTAACAGCTTTATTTGGTCGCTTTTAAATAGTTTTTAATTTCATTTTTATGAAAGAGCTTGTTTTATCAGAATCATCTTAAAGCAATATTAAAAAATATATTTTTTCCGCGCTCAACCACTCAAAGTTTTCTTACACTGTTTGAGAGAGCCATTTAAAAAAGAAATATATAAAAAATTTCTGACCTGACTATGGAAGTAACCTGGTGTTTCTAATTTCTTTCTATTAATAAGAATTATATTTATAAACATTTAGTTCTCGATCACATTTTTCTTTTCCAGCTTAATCGCTTTACGAAACTCGATTCAAAATGTCCTTTTTGAGAGCATTTAAAAAATATATATTTCTTTATTAAAAAATCGACCAATACGGCACATTTTATAGTTTATAAATAAGAAAACCTGCCTACTGAATGCGCTTGAGAACAAAAAGTGAATTTAAAAATAGAGTCAGAAAATAAGCAGCTTGAATTTGGGTACATGCTTATTTTTTCCTTCAGTATCGCTTCGAAAAATTCGTATTAAAAAGCCTACTTTGTCGGCATTTTTTGCAACATATTGTACCTTTATCAAAAAATCAACCTATAACGCACGTTATACAATTTTTCAATTGAATGCGTTTAAGACTAAAAATTTATTTAAAAGGGAGTCAGAAAATAAGCAGTTTGGATTTGAATAAATCCTTGATTTTTCCAGCACAATCGCTTCAAAAAATTTGCTTCAAAATGCCCACTTTCACTGAATTTTTTGAACTATATTCTGCCTTAATGAAAAAAATCCCTGTCGGCTGGGCCTATAGGCGGAGGTAGATTTCGAAGAGTGCTCATTTCAACAACAATATATATATATATGATTAGAGATAAACCCAGTTTAATAACTTCATTTGGCCGTTTATGAAAAATTTTTAATTTCATTTTTCTGCAAAAACTGGTTTTATCAGAATCATCTTAAGAAAAATTCAGCTTAAATGCCCATTATGAAAACATATTTTGAAATAGATTCTAAATTTCTTAAAAAATCGACTAAAACAGTACATTATACAGTTCCTAAATAACAAAAAACTGTCAGTTGAAAGCATTTGAGAAAAAAATTGAATTTAAAAATGAGTCATAAAATAACCGATTTGTTGTTTGAATACATCCTTAATTCTTTAATCATGATTGCTTCGGAAAATTTTGTGCGAATTTTGTCACTTTGACAACATTTTTAAAAATATATTCTATCTTTATCAAAAAACTGGCCAATGCGTCACAGTATATAGTTCCTAAATAAGAGGATCTGTAAATTGGATGCATTTGAGAGCGGAAATGGATTTTAAAACGAGTCATAAAAAACGCAATTTGCTATGTGAAAACTTCCATAAATTTTCAAATCTCGAAGACATCGGGAAATTCTGTTCAAAATACCATTTTTGGTAGCCTTTTTCAAAATATATTCTGTCTTTATCAAAAAACCGATCGATGCATCACATTATATAGTTCCTAAATAAGAGGATCTGTAAATTGGATGCATTTGAGAGCAAAAATGGATTTAAAAACGAGTCAGAAAAAAACGCAATTTCTTATTTGAACACTTTCTTAAATTTTCAATCACGATGATTTCTGAAAATTCCGTTCAAAATACCCTTTTTGGTAGCCTTATTTGAAATATATTCCGTCTTTATCAAAAAACTGACCAGTGCATCACATTATATAGTTCCTATATAAGAGGATCTGCAAATTGGATGCGTTTGAGAACAAAAATGGATTTAAAAACGAGTCAAAAAAACGCAATTTCTTATTTGAATGCTTCCTTCAATTTTCAGTCCCGATGACTTTCGGAAATTCTGTTCAAAATACCCTTTTTGGTAGCCTTTTTTGAAATATATTCTGTCTTTATCAGGAAATTGACCAATGCGTCACTTTATACAGTTTCTAAATAAGAGGATCTACCATTTGGATGCGTTTAAAATCAAAAATGAATTTAAAAATGAGTCAGAATATAAGCCGTTTGGATTTGAGGTTTTTTCTCCAACTCCTATTTTTGTTTAATTTCTTTTTGCTATACGAATTGGTCCTATGAAAAACTTGTCAATATAAAAGTTGTAGATATTTTTGAGACGATGTAAAATAAATTTAATCAGATTTGATATCTTAAAAATTGACGGAGTTATGGATTTTTCTCTTTTTTCATCGCCCTTTTTCTTTTCGTTTTTAATTTTTTTCATCGGTAAAAGTTGGTCCTATCAAAAACTTGTAAATACAAAAGTTTTAGGTAATTTTAAGAGCATTTATAAAAAAATTAGTTGGATTTGATATCTTGAGAATTGACGAAGTTATGAATTTTTTTCTCCCCAAAACCCTGTTTTTCTCGCCCTTTGAGCCCATTTTTAACTTAATGAAAAATCTGTCGCACATAAACTTTTAGCCTATTTTTTAGAAGTAATATAAACTTTAAACCGATTCGATATCTACTTTAATTAAGAAGGTATGGCGTTTTTTCGGTTTTCACAAAAACGCCCCCTATTCCGACCCCCTTGGTCCGATTTTGCCCATTAACGAACTCAGCCGAGATTTTATCCCCATTGATTGTATGTACCAGTTTGGTGGAGATTGGTGAAGAATTATAGAAGTTATCGTGTCCATAAAAAAGTGAGATATATAGATAGATAGATAGATAGATTAGGTAGATTTCTTACGAAATCTACCTAAAAATCAATCAATATGTCACATTATATAGGATTTAAATAAGAGAAAGTGACAATCTCATGCGTTTGAGAACCAAAATGAACTCAAAAATGAGTTACAAAATAAGGAATTTGTTATTTGAATACACCTTCAATTCTTCTATCCCGATCACCTAGGGAAATGCGTTTCAAAATGCTCAATTTTTTAAATATATTATGCCTTTATTAAAGCATTCACCATTACATCCCATTATACAGTTCCTAAATAAGAAAACGTGTCTACTGGATGCGTTTAAAAGCAAAAAAGAATTTGAAAATGAGTCAGAATATAAGCATTTTTTATTTGAGTACACTCTTAACAGGAGTATTTCTTCAACAATAATTTTTGATTTTTTTTTCTTTTTTGCTGTAAGAGTTGCTTTTATAGAAAACTCGTCTATATAAAAATTGTAGTTATTAATGAGAAAATGTAAAATAAATTTAAATTGATATCTAATGATTTGATATCTAAATTGACGAAGTTAAGACTTTCCTTTCATCTCCCCCCCCCCTTTTAGTTTGTTTTTCTTTAAGAATTTGTCCTATCAAAATTTTGTAAATACAATAGTTTTATATAATATTAAGAACATTTATAAACAAATTAATTGGATTGAAATCTTGAGAGTTGACGAAATTTTGGATTTTTAATTCCTAAAATTTTATTTTTTTTCATGCTTGGAAATCATTTTTAATTTTCCCAAAAATTTGTGGAGCATAATTTTTTGGCATTTTTTTAGAAATAATAAAAACTTTAAAATGATTCGATATCCATTTTAATTGAAAAATTATGGGGTTTCTTCTGTTTTCACATAAACCTTCCCTATTTCTATTCCTGATCCGATTATGTCCATGAACGAAATTTTATGCCGTTTGATTTTATGTATCAGTTTAGAAGATATTTGATCAGAACTAATGAAGTCATCGTGTCCATAAAAAAGTGATATACATAGATAGATTGGAATCATTATGTAGGACCAAATTGTTATGGTCTAAGGTAACCGGTCACTTGAGACATTTTATTATATATCTATAAAAATACATGAGGAATTATCCTAAAAATCCTCGTGTAAACATAATAGGACAGATCATATATTACCGTGAAGATTTTTCACAGAAACCCGAATAAAGAACCATCAACAAATTCAAAGAGAACGAAAATCTTTTGGATAAACATGTCAACACTAGTAGCAAACTCATTCAAATTGTATATTACGATTATGTGGCTTACTGTAACAAACTGTGTTAATTTTTATGAAGACATCTTGTATACTCGTAGAAAAATTAAGGTTTTTATAAAAAAAAATAGTCCCAAATTTTGCCGAGAGTTTTGTTATCGCTAGAGTATTCCTATCACCTTAAATATTGTCCCTATAGGCACAGACTTCCAATTGCAAAGTTTCATAAATATAGGGTAAAATTAGGTAAGATATGTAGCAATTCCATGAGAGGTCTATGTGAAAAAATACGAAACATGACTCCCGTAGTGAAAAAAATTCAATTACGAACATTTTCCTTATCCATTCCTGAATTAAACACAAAATATTGCATCTTCATATCGGCAAAAATAGCAGCGTTATAGTCGTTTAAGTAATTCATCAGGATTTAAGGGATTAGACACTTTGAAATGCGCAATTCAAGAAACAATGTTACTTTAACAGTTCTAGGAAACACGTAAAAAATATAGCTATTAAGATAGAATTTTGATATTATTTTCTATTTTCACACTCTTAAAACGAAAGAGCTGATTTGGCTTCTCACGAAAGAGCTGCAATTTTCTCGATCAAAAAAGAGTTGTTTTTCAAATGATTAAATCTTCTTGATCTAAATTGGTTATTTAAATAGCTGAACGTCATTTAAATTGGTTAAAACTCGAGTTATTTCAACTATTTTTTGAGAAGCTGCCTTTCAACATTGAGATGAGTGGATTTCAGCTCAACTTGAGCTATTTTGTGGCTGACTTTTTAAGAGAGCATGATGGTTAGCCATATAATTTGCAAACAAAACCACATCCTATTTTTTTTAAGTTTAGAGAAAATTTCGTATTGTTTTATATGGGATAATTTAAGATAATTATAACTCGAAACATTATAAATCAAATTTCGACTTTTTTATTAAATTCAAAAGAGAAATCTATTTTTGATTTGTTTCAGGGTTTTTTTTCAGTACTGATTTGAAAATTATTAAAAATATTTATTTAAAAATGATGTTACTTATTTTTTTAAAAATCATATTTTAAAAAGTAAATAATTTAAAAAAATTGCGAAAACAAAATTACTGTAAAATAATAATAAAAAAGATGTTTCATGTATGTAAATTTTTCTTTCCAGATTCTTGACTTTTATTAATTTAAAGACGAGAAAAGATGAGGAGAAAACCTAACATGCAGAAAAAAACAAATTAAGGGGGAGAAAGGGTAATTTATTTTATGTTACTGCACCTCATAAGAAATATTCTTGTAAAATTTGAAGTCATTAAGAGCAAAACTTTCCGAGTTATTAGACAATTGAGTCTCCAGGCCCTCAGTCTCTCTGATCTTAAGCCATTAAAAGCAATACTTTTGTGTTGGCTTCGTAGGATAGAACAAAGGGATGCTTTGGATCATTCAACAACTGCAGAAGAGTTGCTTTATGGAGTTGGAATGGATGATTCAATGTAAGTTTGAAAAAAAAATATTTTAATTATGTATTTTCTTGCGTTTTTCAAAAAACTTTTTTTTTAAAAGTCGGTAGTCAAAATTTCTCGAAAACCTTCGAACCGATTTCGCTTAAACTTTGTACACTTCATTTACATACTAAAGACTAGTTTCTGAGCGAAGGATTTTTTTTTTCAATTACAACTTACTTTTTTTAAACAAAAATAGTAATTTTTGGCAATAAAAAAAGTTTTTTTATTGTACCTTCACCAAAAATTCGCAAATGAATATTTTGCTTATTCCTTCTTTCAAATTCAAGACAAATTTATAATACTCCAGAAATTCCTTTTTGATTTTAGATGATGCAATCATGAGTTATCCTGACTACCGCATGGAAACATTTTTTTTGAGGTGATTCGGTTCTCACTAACACCATTGGCTGGATTTTCAATATTTTTTATGAAAATATAGTACAATATTCTTACAATAGTGCTAAATAATGTATAAATATTAATAAATAATGTACTCAGTAAAAAAAATCGCAAAAATATGTTTTTTTTAATATCTCTGACCCTTATCCCCCTTAAAATTTTAAACAAAGTTTGGCTCCTAATAAAATGTTTAAATGCGTTTAAAATGTTTAAAATCGAAAGTGAAAAGTAAATTCTTTCTGTAGTTTAAACTTTCGATTCAGTTTAACGCTTTCTAATTCCACCTCAGTTTTGTACTGTTTAAATGTCCTTCATTTATTAAAGTCCATGCTTTTTCTAACTTGCGAATTAAGAATTTTTTACTAATTTTAGCTCTCGCAGCTTCAGGCTTTATATCGTCCCAGCGAGGCTGTTAAAGAAAATCTGTATTCTGGCCCAGGCTGTGCCAGGACCCGACGTTATTTTTTTCTGAAGTATCGCTGGGCATAGCTTAACATATTTTTCATACCGTACCGGGACTACTTCCTTTTTCCTAGGTCTGCATTGGACGAAATTATCAATCCTGGTCTTAACAAAATCCGTATTTAAATCATTGTCTTTGACTGCATAATCCAAGCTAATAAATGAAATTTGGCTCAGTCAAACTTTTTACGAACAACGCATATCTTCAGGCTTCTGTATTTTTAAATCACTTTTATTTTTAAAAAAATCTTTTAAATTATTTTTTTTTATAACAATAGTAGATTTAAAGGGAAAAACAATTAAAATACAACAAACCCAGTGAATAAGAACCTGCCCATGACGGAATTCAGTTTTATGCGTTAAAAAACGCGTTGATTCATGCAAAATTTATATAATAATAAATAAGAGAAAAATAGACTACATTTACACCTCCTAAGAAAGTCTATATCGCATTTTTTCTCTTTCCTACGCGATTCCGTCTTAAAATGTTTTACTGTATAGTATTTTTCGAAGTCTCCAACACATGGAATATGGATTAATGATATTAAAATATAAGTGAAACATTTACAGATAAATAGAGATTCATTAGTAAAATAAATATATTACAACCTTTTTCGCTTCTTTAATAATAAAAAGTATAAATATGAAAACGAAAAGCAATAATAAGATTTTTTGGTCAGAACTTTCCTCCATACGAAACAAATTTTAACCTCATGGAAGTATGAAACTTCGTATAAATTCCAGGCTGAGCCGGGCTATGATTCAAACTTTTTTCTGGGCCGGTCCGCATTATGATTTTAACATTGTCCCAGGCCGAGACTAACTTTTCTCCCTATGGGTCGGTTCAGGAACGAACCTAGATATTTCAACCCGTGCAGACCCCTAATGTAAATGCCACCAACATATTTTTAAAGATGATTTAACGTAAAATCCATACGTTACCATAGCTAATCCATACCATTATTTCCAAAGCAGAACTATATTAATTCATTTTTTTAATAGCACAATTTATGAACATTCCCTATCTTTCGTTGAAATTGCGTCAAGAACTCGCCGTTCAGATGTAGGGGAAAGTGATGAAAGTCACGAATTTTGGAGAAATTTGAATTTTAATATCTCTGTTGCATTAGAAGATATCGAGATGTTTTATTTTAATTCAGGAATGGATAAGGAAAAATTTCCTTTGGAAATTACAAATGAAAGATTTCCTTTGGAAATTTTTAGCTGAAAATTTAGTAAAAGGTGTATTTTTTTTTAACGACCATATTTACGGTACTTCAGATCTCTACTGGATTAATGTTATGGAAAAAGTTAAAAAAATAATATTTTCGACATTTTTATCATAAATGTGAGTCTTTTAAAACTGTTCAGAAATTTTCTATGCTTCTTTTATATTTTTTAAGAGAGGAATCATTTGAAGATTTCTTTGTCTGTTCCACATTAACCGATTTGGGACGATATTTTCTTTTTTTTTATTTTAGAAAAAATTACTCTTACGTTAAAATCAATAACACTAGCTTAGCAAATTAATTAGGATTTAAAGAATATTTCATTATCTGAAACTTAACAAATGTTGTTCTTTTACGTACTATTAAATTCATATTCATATGACAATAGGCTAAGGAAGAGTTTTTGGAGATTTATAGAAAAAATTACAAGATTTAACTGATATTACAAATTTCTAATATTTTTCCACTTTATTACACATTATTTTTTTAGGAAAATAACCTTTGTTTTAAATTTAAAGGGTGAAATATATATTTGAAATAAAAGAATCGCAAACGGTGCAAAGAGAATTAAATAAATGGGACGTTCTCAAAAGGTGTTCACTGTACACACATCATAACTTTAAGCTTCTGAACAAATAAATTTAATCATCATTGACTTTAATTTTTATTTTCACTGAATTCTTAATTCTATTCAGAGACAAAAATTGATATAATTTATGTATTGTATAAATGTCTTAAAATTTTAATTTTTTTTGACTAAAATGGCCAATTTCGGACATTCATAACGTTAACTGTTCCAATGTACCAAGAAAAACAAAGTTCTAACTTGTTTCCAGGAAATTCTAATAATAAACAGCGAATGCATAAAGGAAATGGATGATTGTTTTATAATTTTGTTAACAAATGGCACTACCAATTTATTTCTTTTTGAAGTTAGAAGGACTTTTCTAGAAAGACTTTTTCTGTATTTTCTTATGTCTAAAAGTAACGATCGAAACAAAGCTGTTATTTTCACGCAAAACACGTTAAGTAAGTACTTTAATCTCTTTTAACTATCTTTAAAATCATTTTTATTCAATCTGAAAGTATCTATATGCATTTTCGTAATATTTTTTGCAATAAATGCACATATACAAATAAGAAATTGGAATGTCCGAATTGCGTAACGATCTAAACGCCGATTTTTTTTACCGTAAATTTATTTTTAAAGATGATCTGATGTCCTGAAATGTATATTAAGATATTTATTACAATGTTTAATCATAAATAATTATGTGTTTTGTGTAATTAAAGCGTATTTAGTACCTGTAATAATATAATTTTACTTAGAAGCACGCTCAACTTTCACATGTAGATTGATTAATTAAATGCTTTAATGATTAATTTTCCAGAATAATTGTTGTCTTTTAATGTTTATAAGTTTATAGACTTATAAACTGTATTGTAAAAAATTGGCCTTAAATTTGAAAATTTAAAAAATCACTAACAGTTAACGTTTAATGATCCCACGTTTTGATAATTCCCCAAATATTTATTATTATTATTACAAAATGTCTAAACATTAAAAAGTCATATAGTAAATGCATATACACATACTAACATTGCTACATGTCAACAGTAAGAAAAATTTTGTTAAAACAAAATAATACTCAATTAAAAGACATGTATATTAATAATACACCAGACTTCGAAAGGGTTAAGAGAAATTACCAACAACGATAAGTTTTTTTCTTTCGTGGAAAAAAAAAACTTTTAGCGGTGAGGCCAGCGCTATCTGAATTTATAAGTAAATATATTTGATAATAATTATTGATTTAGGTGATAATTATTGACTTCTTTGATAAACATTCAACTAAATATTTCAAAATCAGTTATGACATTAAATTCAATTAACTCAAAAGATTTGATGGATAGATCGAGGTACATTCTAACAGATGATCTGATTAACATCTGTGCTAATGCAATTAAACAATGTTTAAAAGCTTTCAGCAAATATTATGTAAAAAGACAATATTTAAATATTTTTATAAAAGGGATATTTTTGGTAAGTACATTTGAAGATTATTGAGGTTTTACTCGAAAACTTTAATTCATTTGAAAAAAAAATCCCTGTCAGCTGGGCCTATAGGCGGAGATAGATTTCGAAGAGTGCTCATTTAAAAAAAAAAAAAAAAATTATTAGAGATAAGCCCAGTTTAATAACTTCATTTGGCCGTTTATGAAAAATTTTTAATTTCATTTTTCTGCAAAAACTGGTTTTATCAGATACATCTTAAGAAAAATTCAACTCAAATGCCCATTTTGACAATATAGTTTGAAATAGATTCTGAATTCATTAGAAAATCGACCAAAACTGTACATTATACAGTTCCTAAATAACAAAAAACTGTCAGTTGAATGCATTTGAGAAAAAAATTTAATTTAAAAATGAGTCATAAAATAACCGATTTGTTGTTTAAGTACATCCTTAATTCTTTAATCATGATTGCTTCGGAAAATTTTGTGCGAAATACTCACTTTGACAGCATTTTTAAAAATATATTCTATCTTTATCAAAAAACTGGCCATGCATCACAGTATATACCGGGTGATCCAGAAGTTCCGGGAGTTTTCAAATGCTAATAGTTAAACAACTATAAACAATAGAAGTATGCGGTTTTCACAGAAATGCTTAGAAACTTATGGGATTTGTATTTTTGATGAAACAAACAAATTATGTTAGTTACACTTTTTGCCAACAGGTGGCGCTAAAATTGACAGTATTATTTTTATGGTATGATATAGCTCGCTAAAAAGAAAGAATCAGTGTCCAAGAGTTACAAATTTTCATTATGACGCCCATAGCTTATAAGTACCGCAGTGAGCCGACGCAAAACAACGTGCACTGCACAGTATCCTCAAAGGAGAAAGAAATTCCAGATGAAATTTCAAATTTATCGTGATGTTACAAGTGTACTGATTCATTATGAGCTGGTGATTTCCACCGAGTATTGGCATCGAATTTTACCTCATTTACGATTGCAACAGACATTTAGGATCTCCTGCTTCTATTACGATCTTTCAATTAGCCTTTTTCTCAAACCTTTCTTACCATGGCATTTCACATTTCTAATGGCCATCGAATCTTTTTCTATTTTTACTTCCGTATTGTACGACAAGAACACAGCTCGACATGCAAAGAAAGCATGTCTAAACATGGCAGTTACTCATCAAATTTTGTATCAAAATTCCCTTTCAATGCAATTTCAACCACTTTAAAAAAAGTAATTGAACATAAACCACCATTAAAACAAAATCTCATTAATAGTCTACAAAAGATGTTTCGCAATGAACTTATACTCATGTGTCTATAAAGCATATTTTATAGTTACATCCAGTGTTGTACAGCAGCGCCACCTGTTGCTAAAAATTGTAACTATATACATGTAAAAAAAAATCATGCTAAACAAAATCCCACGTGTTTCTGAGCATATATCTGAAAACCGAACCTTTGTATTGTACATAGTTTCCAAATTATTAACATTTCAAAACTCCCGAAACTTTTGGATCACCCGGTAGTTCCTAAATAAGAGGATCTGTAAATTGGATGCGTTTGAGAGCGAAAATGGATTTTAAAACGAGTCATAAAAAATGCAATTTGCTATGTGAAAACTTCCTTAACTTTTCAAATCACGAAGACTTCCGGAAATTCTGTTCAAAATACCCTTTTTGGCAGTCTTTTTCGAAATATATTCTGCCTTTATCAAAAAACCGATCAATGCATCACATTATATAGTTCCTAAATAAGAGGATCTGTAAATTGGATGCGTTTGAGAGCAAAAATGGATTTAAAAACGAGTCAGAAAAAAACGCAATTTCTCATTTGAACACTTCCTTAAATTTTCAGTCCCGATGACTTTCGGAAATTCTGTTCAAAATACCCTTTTTGGTAGCCTTTTTTGAAATATATTCTGTCTTTATCAAAAAACTGACCAGTGCATCACATTATATAGTTCCTAAATAAGAGGATCTGAAATTGGATGCGTTTGAGAACAAAAATGGATTTAAAAACGAGTCAGAAAAAAACGCAATTTCTTATTTGAATACTTCCTTCAATTTTCAGTCCCGATGACTTTCGGAAATTCTGTTCAAAATACCCTTTTTGGTAGCCTTTTTTGAAATATATTCTGTCTTTATCAGAAAATTGACCAATGCGTCACATTATACAGTTTCTAAATAAGAGGATCTACCATTTCGATGCGTTTAAAATCAGAAATGAATTTAAAAATGAGTCAGAATATAAGCAGTTTGGATTTGAGGTTTTTTTCTCCAACTCCTATTTTTGTTTAATTTCTTTTTGCTATACGAGTTGGTCCTATGAAAAACTTGTCAATATAAAAGTTGTAGATATTTTTGAGAAGATGTAGAATAAATTTAATCAGATTTGATATCTCGAAAATTGACGGAGTTATGGATTTTTCTCTTTTTTCAGCGCCCTTTTTCTTTTCGTTTTTAATTTTTTTCATCGGTAAAAGTTGGTCCTATCAAAAACTTGTAAATACAAAAGTTTTAGATAATTTCAAGAACATTTACAAAAAATTTAGTTGGACTTAATATCTTGAAAATTGACGAAGTTACGATTTTTTTTCTCTCGAAATTCCTGTTTTTTTTTCGCCCCTTGAGCCCACTTCTAAATTTATCAAAAATCTGTCATGCATATACTTTTGGCATATTTTTAAGAAGTAATATAAACTGTAAACCGATTCGATATCTACTTTAATTAAGAAGTTATGGCGTTTTTTCGGTTTTCACAAAACGCCCCCTATTCCGACCCCCTTGGTCCGATTTTGCCCATTAACGAACTTAGCCAAGATTTTATCCCCTTTGATTTTATGTACCAGTTTGGTGGAGATTGGTGAAGAATTATAGAAGTTATCGTGTCCATAAAAATGTGAGATATATATATGTATAGATAGATAGATAGATAGATAGATGATATATATTAACTGGTACGATTGCAATAGGTAGTATTTCTTACGAAATCTACCTAAAAGAGATCATTATTATAGATAGGCACAAGATTCTAGTATAAAAAAACACCCTCTGTACCATTTAATATTGTATTAAAGACAAATCCAGTAAAATGAATATTCAATAGTTATTACAAAACAACTTATCCTTTAATTATTAAATAAAATTGTTAAATTATAATTATTAAATTTTTATATAGATTGTAGCAGCAGTAAATGTACTTTTAAAATATTTATAAAATAAAGTTATTTATTTTATTCTAATTAAAAATGTTTAAATCAAATTATTTTTAAAAAATCCAAAATTCCAAATTTTTTAAAAATCCGAAAAAATCTAGTAGATATATAAATAAAATTTTTAATTTCTAAAAAAGCAAAAAATTGTTTAAACGAAATTGAAAATGATGATTCATGAATCAATAACTAAAGTTTTTAAAATAGCAAAAGATTGAATTCCAAAAATTATTATGAATATCAGTGATTTTTTATCACAGCATAATAATAATAATTATTATTATAATTATAATAATAATATAAAACGTTGAATTGGCAAAAAATACATTTCTTTTAATTAAATATATCTAATTATAGAAATTTCAACTTGCAGCACCGGCCGGCGTTTGAAATAAGTACATTCACGATTACAAAAGCGGTATTAACAACAACAACAATAACAAAAAGTCTCAAAAATATATTAAGATACAGTTTTTAAAACAATTGCAATAAAAAACACATTTTTTAACCCTATAGAATGGTATAAAAATTGAAAATGTAGTATGTTTATAAGTTAAAAAAATTTACAATAGCAAAAATTGCAAAACCGAAAATTCATTTCAACTTTCAAAATATGATAATTCGCAAAATGACGTATGCGTTATGCACAGATACGTTTTACTTTTATAATAGATACAAAAATTGTTCTTTTCAATGCTTAAATTCGAAAAAAATAAAAGGAACCGAGTTCTCTTAATCCCTTGGGGACGAGCGACACGTATACGTGCCTCAAAAAGGCTTAAAAATCCTTCTTTATTCCCACCGGTAAAATTTGCCTTATTTAATCGGAGCATTTTCTCGATTATTATTAAATTTCTGTTTCAAAAAACCAGTGACAAAACATTAAAAAGTTCGTAAAAGGTTCTCGTCACGAAGGGGTTAAGGTAATTATAATTGTGCGAAAATCTTTAAGAACAATTTTTTGCCTATGTTTAGTGTACTGTAAACTGAGATACTTTGGTTCATTAAGGGTCCTGCATAGCTTTAGTTTCCGGATATGATTTTTTCTCAAAACATGGGAAGCATCACTTTCGTGAGGACGGCACCTCATTATAAATAATTCACCAAGATTACACCGTGGCAGCATGAGCGAAAGTTTCCTAAATGTGGGACAAAGTTACCCCAAATTATGGCCAAAGTTACCCAAATAGACGGTACGATGACTGGTACGATGGCCGATAACTTACTGAATTTTCATATTTGACTTTAATTTTTTAAGAGATGCTCCATATTTTTTACTTTTAAATTATGTAAAATAATCCTTGTTATCATTCGCCATGCGCAGATAAAAAATTATTTTATTCATCTGCTCATATTTCCTAAAATATTTAATATATTTTTATTCCAATTAAACTATATTATTTATAATTCACTTTACCAAATTTTCTGAAACTAGCGTTAAATTTGTTCGAAATCCCTGCATTTTATAAGCTAAAAACGAGTCGGAACTAGTTGCATTTTAAAAACAAAGCGATACATTTCCATTAATGCAAGTGTTATTCATACAAATATCAGCAAACATGTTGTGCAGTATGCACAAATTTGTATTCTGCAGCGATAAATTATTTCGTGCATTTTAATTTATTGGGTGATTTTTAATGTTATTATTTTCCTTTGATTTTTTTTTTTTACTGTCCCGATAATTGTCCTCAATTTCAAATGAATGTTGATAAATTTGAGGTGAAACCAGTTCTTTTTATCCCAAAATTGGAGAAGAATCCTTCAAGCATAATTTTAAATATTCGACAAAATGTGCAAAATTGAAAGTGTCCCGTCATTAATGGCCATATAGTGTGTATTAAAATGAAACTTTTAGCAGACATGCTCATCTTTGTTGTAAGTATGAACACATAAGAACGAGAACAACATAAGTACAAGAAAACATATGCATAAGTAAAACATAAGAAAAGATAAGTATTCATTGTACGTGCTCATAATATGTACTTGGCACGACATATTTTGGACTGCGATTAGCAATCCACACGTCACCATTAAATGCTTGAACACAAAAATTTTTCTATAATTGTTTGTTTGACGCATTCGTAATTATGTAGATACTTAGAACCTATAGTCGTCGTTCAATCCGTCCGTCCGTCTGTCTGTCTGTCTGTCCGTGTATAGCAACTCTAAACCAACCAAATCGAAACCGTTTGAAATTTAAAATATATAATTATTACATAATTTTGTTTAGTCATTTCAAATTTTATGAAATTCGAATGCATAGTTCAATTACAGGGACAATCAAAAATATTCTTTTACATTACGGTCAAAGAGAAAAAAAAAAGCTTCAAGTGCATTTTAATGGTTTTAAAGGCTTTAGAACATAGTATAATTCATATGCATCTATGAAATATATACTAAAATATACATTCTGTACAATCTGTAGTGCAAAGAATATTTTTTATTAATATACAGGTCCAAACAAATTATTATACTACGTAATGTATATGGGGGAACATTGTTTGCGGTGCGTTACTATTATATTAAACTTTTTCACATTTTATGAAATTTATATACTTTGCTGAGGTATATTACTAGTTAATTCCTTTATAATAGAAAGCATTTAGTTTTTACAGAGACACACAAAAAATTTCGGATACTGTATTTTATCAGACATACTGTATAATTTAAAAACTTAATTATAGTACGAACGCAGCCCTTTTGCTACCTTTGATGTGCAATTTCAAACTTGCTATAATTACTTTTCACACAAAACAAGGCACATATAATAGATTTTCATTCCAATATTATAATTTCCAGAATCAAACCCACTTCAGTGTGGATGAAGCACCCTTTTAATAAAGAAGAACAATTTATAAAAGGAGCAAATTGGTGTGTCCATAATATATACAACTATTACGAAACCTCTAAGACAGGGATATCAAACTCGCGGTATGCACCCACAGTGTGGCACGGAGGAGTTTTAACAGTGGCACGCAACGACTTACTTGAAAAAATAATTGAAAAATAATGAGCAAATATCCCGAAGGAAATGTTTCTTTTTAAATGTCCAAAGGTAATTTTCGAAACCAACTTCGATTAAAGAAGTCGACACATTAATCTAAAAACTGCTTGAAATGACCAATAAAAAAACAATAGCAGCGCTGCACTGAATTCAATCTAAAAATACACTAACACCCTATTGCACAAATCCTTCCTTTTTTTCTGAAAAAAAATTTACATCTTTATCGTGGCCTCACCAGTGGCAGAGAGGTTCTGCCCTCGAAATTGGTAGACGACAGGTGCTGGGTTCGAACCGAATCGTGGTCGTCCGCGTAACCTTTCGGAGTTTTCCGTGGTTTTCTTCGAACCTTGGATTTCCATGCGTAAATAAGCGTTAGGTTCCTTTGGAAAGACTCCCACGCAGGACACCCCACCATTAGGTCCAATATCTCAATTGTTGGTAATTGGCCATCATAAACACAACCAACCTTTTTTATCTTGATTTTGGATTTAAAAATTAACACATTTCGCATTAATGCAATAATTAGCTATCAAAATCAGAAATGCTCCAAATAATGATAGATTTAAAAATTCAATATCCATCTGGTTGGACTCTTTTCAATGCAAAGGATTTGATGATTTGTAAGATGATAAAAAATTAGGATATTTTTAATATTCCTTTGCAAGAAAATAATTGTTGCTCACCTGCAATCCAAATCCAAATTATTGACATACATTAAGGGGGCTCAGGGGTTGAAAACTTTAAAAAAAAAACCGATTTTTTTATGATCTAATTTGACTATTCAATTAATTCTTAACTCAATGCAAAAAACCGCATAAAAATATTTGCATTTTTAACGGAGTTATAGGCATTTTTGTATCACACTTTCATAGCCGCTTCCATATAATTTCAACTTTAAGTCGCGTTTTCTCAAAACTTGATTTTTTATGACTAACACCAAGATTTAAAAAAAAAAACTATTTGATGGAATGGCTTAAATTTTTTATGCATGCACATAACATCATTATCTAGATTATGAATTAATATATTTTAGATAGTTTAAGATTTTGAGTATTTTTAATGGAAAAAAGTTGTATTTTTTAGGGTTTTTTTAAATTTTCAACTTTGAGAGATTTTTTAATAAAGTTCTTTTAAGTGATAGTTATATCCTTAATTCATAATCTAGATAATGATGTTATATACATGCAATAAAAAAAAAATAAATAAAAAAAAATAAGCCATTCCATCAAATAGTTTTTTTTTTTAATCTTGGTGTTAGTCGTCAAAAATCAAGTTTTGAGAAAACACGACTTAAAGTTGAAATTATATGGATGCGGCAATGTAAATATTGATACATACCTGTAAATGCTTATAACTCCGTTAAAAATGCTAATATTTTTATGCGGTTTTCTGCATTGAGTTAAGAATTAATTGAATAATCAAATTAGATCATAAAAAAATCGATTTTTTGAAAAGTTTTCAACCCCTGAGCCCCCTTAATGTATGTCAATATAATTTTCTGCGGTTCACTGTCGTCATCATCGCTTATATTATCATCATGAGGAATTTCAACAGGAGAATCACTTTCGTCATCAATGATGTTAAATAGGTCATGTTTGGATTTTTTAGACGGTGAGTTTTTTCCATTCCTCTTGAGAGTGGTAGTTGTCAGAAGTTTTTTTTTTTCAGCTGACTATTTTTTCTTCGCCTGGGGATTTTTCTCTTTGTTTTTATGCGGAGATCCAATGACCAATGTTCCTGAACTCCCTCGGGCAGAAGCTGCTGGTATGATCTGTGGCACTTCCCTGTTCTGTTATTAGAATGAACTTATTTACAAAATTTGAAGCAAAACCTCGAGATTAAGTCTATACATACCTACATACAAAATTGCCGGCACATTATTTATCAGGATTTTACAGTGCTGAAAAGCGTTCGCAATTTCGTCCCCAGTACGAAAATAAGAACTGAAAGGGGGACGAAATTGGAACAACGCTACTTTCTAATATGGCGAGATGCTTCAGTAATTGTAAATTAAACTGAACATTGTAAAACTCACTGTGTGGTACTGTTAACATCTTATTTACGTAGAATACATGCAATGGATAGAAAATAAATACTTACGGTAAAATAAATATCGTTCTACAAATGATGTAGCCAGAACTTAGATGTTCTAATAATAGGAAATCCGACATTAATATTGCAGGGATTCGTCTTGGCGAGTGAAATTTTCACTTGTGAATACGTTTATCTTCCGTTTGTTTTGCCTTGCGTAATCAGTCGCGCCACTTTTAGAAAAGCGGAGAAATGAATGGGGACGCAATTAGGGAAGGAAACGAAATATGGACAATTTACCTTACATTTTTAAAAAATAATTCTATAACTTTTTAAATGTGCACTATTCAGGCTTACAGGAGAAAATGCGTTATTTGCATAAAAATCACATAATCAACCTATAAATAACACGTTTTCGCCTTTTTATACTTTTAGTATGTTAGAAAATTGGGAAATAGCACGCATACTTTTTTTCTTTAGATAGTAGCACTCTTTGCAAGAAGGTTGGCCACCACTACTCTAAGGCTTCATCCTCAGTGCTTAAAAATTAAAAGGAAAATAAAATATAATTAAAAATGTACATTAAACAGGGAGACAAATAGCATGTACGTGACAGCTCGACTGTCAACGGCGATAGGAGATCCACGAATGAGAAACAACCATGGAGTCGATCTCTCCTTCAGACAAGGATACCAGTCAGAAATGACCAAACACTCCGGGAGAGTCTAAAAAAGCTGAAAAAAGAGAGGAAAGGAAAACGAATTATAAGTATTAAATTGGTATATTTTAAAAATGATATTTTATGAAACATCCTGTATTCGTGACTGAATAGGCGGTTCATGACAATATGTTTAATGATAATTATTGCACGTCTGCATATAAACTATCATCCTTTTATTTAAAAATATTAGACTCAACCTGGAGAGTAACAATCGAAAACTTCTTTAACTATCTAGCATTTGTGTGCAGCACTGTTTTATTATTTTTGAAAATTTTTAAATCTTGTGTCTTATGCAGCTTTTCATATCCCTGAATCAATTAAAATTAGCATATGGAACGCTTTTTCTAAAGAGTTATAATAATTCAAATGTTCTATTTAATGTTATTTTGGTGTCTTACTTATTTATTTATTACTTTCACTAGCGGTGTTCAAATGTAACCTCGTTTTGCAATGCAGTACAGTGAAAAAAAAAATCAGCAGAGCAGTACTTAAGCATATGATTTACAGCAATAGCTACCGAGTCCCGGAAATTTGGCTCTTGCAATACAATGATTTTTTGGCGATCTTTCAAATGTCTAAATAGCAATTATTATACTCGTTATTTAATTTTTCTCTCTCTTATTTTAAAAAAAATGTTTTAGGGAAACAGATTTATATTATCTGTACTTATTCTTTTTAATTACGATTAAATATGTAGCAAAACCTAAGTTCATTACTTCTGTATAATTTTATTTTCGTCTATCTTTACAAGAAGAAAAAATTGGATTCATGATTTTTTTTAAATTTTAGTTTAAGACTGATTTACACATTGTAGATGTCAGAGATCTCGTTAAACTTGTTTTATAAAAAGTTCTGTACTGTGAGTCTGAATGTGACAAACGCTTGTATGTGACAAAGATTGTGAGCACTATATCTCAAGAAATGATGAACGAAATTTAATAAAACCTCAAATTAAGTTAGTTCCTTATGTGAAAGGATGCTGATCACTTTAAATGTAAATTGACCAAAAGGTGACACTGATATGCTGTATTTTGAAGATATTCTCAATATCTCAAGAACTACTGTAGGCATTTTCATAAAACTTCCGATTCTTTTAGTTTTTGATATGAATTGGTTCGGGTAGCTATTTGGTGTAAACCACCCAATAGGTGCGCTGCTATGCAACATTATGTATAGTTTTCGCATTAGCTCTATCTAAATAACTCATGCAAGAAATTTCATCAAACTTCAAATTCAGTTAGTCTCTAATATACAGGGTGTCCCCTCTCAACGGTGGCCAATGGCTAATTTCTAAACCGTTGGTCATAGACATATAGTTCCAATTGCAAAAATGCTTTAAAAAGGGTAAAGAATTATTTTTTAAGCGATTTAGGTCAAAAAAATGTTTTACTAAAAAATTACGAAAATTAAATTTTTATACGGTCCCCCGGTCCTATAAGTGATATTTAGAAAATTTTTACTACTACTCTAACAAGTAAGACAAAAAAAGTTCCATTCCTCTGCGATCAAAATTGACCGAGTTATAACTGTTCAAAGTTGAAGCATATTTTTTGCTGCAAAATAGGGGTCAGTCACAAATTTACTGGAAATAAAAATAAACATCAGGTAGGAAATTTAACCTTAAACATTGAGAGTAAAAAAAAATTTTTACAATGTTGTTTCTGAATTTATGTTGACATTTACATGTTAAAGTAAAATATGCAATTTGTGCTAAAAATATAAATAAAAAAATAACAGAAATTTTGTTAAATTAAACTATGAAAAGCAACAGTCACAAATCGTTACAAAATGATACATATTTAAAGCTCTATTAGATTACTCAACCTAATCGAATTTCGTGTAGTCCTATAAAATAAATAAATGGAACGCACCTAAAATCGTATTAATATTACATTGTCATCGGGTTTAAATAAGTATGGGAATTGAACCTCAATCAGATATTTGGAAGTGGGTTAAAATTTGAATATAAGTTTTGAACTAGGAAAATTTACATACGAAAACTATGAATAAAATAAAAGCTTATCAAAATAAGATACCTTTTTAAAGTAAAATCACGAAAAGAATCAGCTTCATTTGCTTACAAAATAAAACATACGTAAAAATACAATTGAGGATATGAATTTCAAAACTCGACTTATCGCTTTTTGATTTGTCTATCAGTCTATACAAACCTCCACTATTGTAACAATGCAATCTCAAAATTTATAATGAAAACCAATAGATGCATTTAAAGTTTTTTCGCTATTTCCCAAAATTTGATTTTTTCGATAAAGAGAATTTTGAAATTCATGTCTTCAGTTATTTTAATAACCAATCTGGAAGTTAATTAATTATAATTAACACTACCGTAAAACTTATACGGTGACAGCGCCTTCAGTTAAATCGCTCATTTAAAACATTTTGTAATTGGAACTACATGTCTGTGACACATAGTTTAGGAAGTAGCCTTTGAACAGCGTTGGAAATCGACTCCCTTTATGATACTTTAAGCACTTAGTGTACGTTCCCTTAAAGCTCAGACGAGCTCATCCGTTTTCAGCTATAGAAAAGTGGTTTAAGTCATGAAATTTAAAATTTCATAACTCGGTCAATTTTAATGTTACATGAATGGGACCTTTTCTGTATTACTTGCTAGAGTGTTGAAAAAATTTTACTAAATATCACTTATAGGACCGGGGGACCGTATAAAAATTTAATTTTCGTAATTTTTTAGTAAAACATTTTTTTGACCAAAATCGCTTAAAAAACAATTCTTTGCCTTTTTTAGAGCATTTTTGCAATTGGAACTATATGTATATGACCAACGGTATAGAAAATAGCCATTGGCCACCGTTGAGAAGGGACACCCTGCATAATAGTACTGTTTAACTTTTGGTGTAAATTGCCAACAGTTGGCTCTGTTATGCTGCATTTCTCACGATTTCTAAAAAAGTATGAATCTTAAGAACACATGTATGAATTTTCAATAATTTCAGATTCAATTAAAACTAGGCATAAGTGGTTGCTGATTAGATTTTGGTGCAAATCACCTAACTGGTGGTGGTGCTATGCTAAATTTTTCAGGAAGTATTAACATGTGTGCGATAGAAGAAAGATTTGGGAATGCCCTATCCAATTAGTTTTAACATCTGACTAGGGAACTGCAAGAAGTGTAAGTCACCGATTTTAATGAAAGTGGTATCGTTGGAAAGATCTCATCGAGAGCAGTAAAAAATCTCAATGGAACTAACCGTCGTTTTCGAGATATCCGACAATCTATGTCACGTAACAAGTGCATACTTAATAAAGGACCACGAAAAATTTTAGCCTCAATTTTAACGAAAGTGGTATCGTTTAAAAGATATCATGAGGAAGAGAAAACTCTAAAGAACTAACCGTCGGAAATGAGCCGTTTTCGAGATATTCAATAATTTGAATCACGTAGCTAGTGCGTACTGTTCTAGAGCACACTTAATGGGGGAAAGCAAAAAATTGTTTTCTCGATTTTGATGAAAACGGTGTCGTTGCAAAGATATTATTGTGAGAAGTGAAAAACTCAACGGAACTATCCATCTGAAATGAGCTGTTTTCGAGATATCTGACAACATATGTCACTTAATGCAGTTTCCCAGCAGTGTGCATTAACATTGTGACACAAATTGTCGGATATCTCGAAAACGTCTCAATTTCCGACGGGTGATTCCATTGAGTTTTTTAATCCTCACGATGATATCTTCTCAACGATACCACTTTCGTTAAAACCGAGACTAAAATTTTTTGCGGTCTCCCATTAAGCATGCACTTGTTACGTAACACAGATTGTCGGCTATCTCGAAAACGGCTCATTTACGACGGGTAGTTCCATTAAGTTTTTTACTGCTCTCGATGAGATCTTTCCAACGTTACCACTTTCGTCAAAATCGGTGACTTACACTTCCTGCAGTTTCCTAGTGAGAGTAATCTAGTTAAATCTTGATGCCGGTTTGTCGCTATGCCATCTACAGACTTTCTGCTCTCACTCTCGTAAGTGTACCCGGAATCTCAATTAACCCTTTGAGCTCTGGGGTGTTAATTTCTTCAAAATACCAAATGTCACTTTGGCACCAGTATTTTGCAAAGAAAAAACCCGTTCAACGTTAAACACGAAATAATGCATTTAACCTTTTTCAAATAAAGTTGGTAGAATTTTCTGGTGCCAATGTGACATTTCGAAATTAAAACTATGTAGTAGAAAATTCTACCATCAGAGCTCAAGGGGTTAATGTATATATGTAACTCTGTTTAACTGTGGCATTCTGATATTTAAAATCGAATGTTTAGCAATTACAAATTGTTTACAGGGGACTTAATATAATAATGCCTTTATTTTACTGTCTATCAAGAAAACTTCTTTTGCCGTGAATTTGAATTGTGTTTCACTATATGTATGATGTTTCAAAAGCAATAAATTTATTCTGAATTTGTCAGGTTTGCCTAGGATATTATTTCTCTAAACAATGGAATGCAAAGCAATTGAAATTCATTTATAGATTCGCACAAAATAATTCAACTGCATTATTATCTACGGTGAAAATACGTTTGTAGCGTATTTTAATGTCGTTGCACTTTTCAAGGATAAAACTAGTCGGATGTGCCAATCCAAAAAATTACTTGTACATATTAATTCAAAATTCACTATTACAGTGCCAAAAATAAATGACAATCTATGCAGATAATGCAAATTCTAAAGATATCTAATATTAGGTTAGAGATCTTGATGTATGACGATCGTAATTGTGTAAATTTTTCAACATGCAGCACAGCTGTGCCACTTTTTGGGTGATTTATACAAAAGCTAATCAGCAACAACTTAAATCAACATCTAACTGAATATGAAGTTTGATGAAAATCCGTGCATTAGTTTTTGAGATAGAACTATTGGGCTAACCGTGATAAATTCAGCATAGCAGCGTCACCAATTGGCCAATTAACGCCAAAAATGTGTCAGGAACAATTTGTATGGATATCTTAGTGAAAACTTTGTGAATATTCATGCATTAGTTCTTGAGATAGAGCTGTTAAAGAAATAGTGAAAATGTAGCATTTCAGTGCCACCTATGGGTCGATTTACACCAAAAAGTAAAAATAATCAAATTATTTTAAGGGCTAACAAAATCTGAAATTTTATGACAATCCTGGCATTAGTTCTTGAGATAGAGCTATAATCGTGAGCAGTAATCCTGAAAAATGAAGCATAGCAATGCCACATATTAGACAAATTTCACTAAAAACTAATTATTAATAATTTATATCCTGTACTACCTGAATATTACTACCTGAATTATATACCTGAATTATTCGTATTAATTACTCGATGCATTAGTTCTTGAGATAGAGCGCCCAAATCATTTGCGTACAGACAGACAAACAGAAAGAGTCACAGACTCATAGAGATACATTTTGTAAAAACATGTTTTTCTGATCTCTGACCAATAAAACGTGTAAATCCATCGAAAACTGGAATTCAAAATTTTCACGAACCTAATTATTTCTTCTTCTAAAGATGGAAGAGAGTAAAAAAATGTATATACATTCATTATTTAAGTGACAAGGTAGTTAATTCTAGAGTATGGAGTGCATAAAGTTATGGTTCATTTTACAGTACTCACAAAAGATTTATGTTCTGCACAATTTAACAGCAATAAGTGATATACGTGCGTTTTCAGTTACGCTGTGAACTCCAATTACACTAGATGTTTGCATACTTGTGTAGAACTTCTGTAGATCGTTCACATGTTTTAACAAATTAATTTGTAAGCATTACTGTGTATGGGAATGAACTTCTTAAAGATATTTTTAAATGATTATATTTATTTTAAAGTTGATTTATATGTAATATACTAAGAGATGTTTGTGAAACATAAATAAATTCATATACAGGGCTACTCAAAGAGACCGTCAATGTATGGTATGTCTGAAAATGCTTTTTCCAGCTACGTTATGCATATATTTTAGGTAATTTTATTTAATTAGGAGGATTTAAAAAAAATCTGAACTTTGGGCGCAGGTTGAGGCTTATCATTTCTTGGTGCAATTCTTAGAAGAGCAATTGTAACATCTCGACGAAACTCTAGATGAGTCAGCTTGGTGTTTTTTCCACGAATTGCTGAATATAAAAGCCAACTGCAGGCGACAGCGATATTTAATGCATTAACAAATAGATTCCATCACCATTTTTTTATTGTGAAGTGGTGGATGGTAGATGCCTAACGTTCTGTCAAGCAGATCTACTTCTCCCTTTCAATTATTATAATTCTGTATTAAATTTGATTCTTGGTATATCACTTTCTTCTTATCTTTGGGTGAATATCATTTAGTCGACTCCATTGGGATATGAGTGTAATAATTTGAAGAAAGTGTCATCACAGAATTATTTTTCCAGCGGCATAAAAATACCGATTCATCACTTTGGTAATCAAATGGACCTCTTTCAAGTTTTCTCATTTGCTTTGAGGGTGTCAATGGAATGATTTTAATTCAATAATCTCGGATAGTTCCAACAAATTTTATATTTCTACTTGCAAGATCCTTCATCAAATCATAAATAGTTAAAAGTTATCAAAAATATTCCTACTTGAAGAGGGTTTGGAAGAACTGTCAAAAGATTATTTACAACCCTAGTGCCAAGAGGGGCTGTTTCATTTCGTTGTTTTCATGCATAAATCTCCATTTTATATGGATAACCATTATTAGCGAAAATCATCCAGATTTTGAATCGGAAACGAATTGGTTTTCCTCGAATGAACATTTTAGAGGAACGGTGGCTATAACATTGCGCCATTGATTCATCAATGCTAAGCAGGTTGTAAAATAATCCAAATTAATAACATTTTTCATTCAGTTTATCATATATTGATTGGAATTTCTCTAATTTATTAACAGGTTTATTAACATCAAATGAAAATTTTCTTTTGATTTCTTTGATTTTTTTTTCTTGGCATGACAGTTCAAGCTATAGGAACAGTTATGGGGACAAGGGACCTTTAAAATATTTTTTTATATTTTAAAAATTGCACTTTAAATATTATTCGAGGATACATTGTATGCATTATAGCATATATTTATCACAAAAAAAGGTAAAAAAATTTTTTTGAAAAAAAATTCGGGAATTTTTTGCAATATGTTAGATTTAACGAGAACTTTTCAACATGTGCCATGCGCATTATTTTTTCTCTGAATGCTTCGAAATTTTTTATAGTTATTTATCACAATATATCTCATAAAACTGTGCATTGTTTTTTGAAAATAAATATAATTGTAAAAGTTACAGGTAATTAATTATAAAAAATGTTTAAAAAATGCTCAAAATTTAAAAAAAAATAGGAAAAATATATTTTTTTTACCTTTATATTCAGATATATAAAATTCAATGCATAGTTTTGTTTATATATATAAATCAAACTTGTATAAACAATATTGGAGATTTTCATTGATATGGAATGCGCATGGGACATTTTGTAAAGTCCTCATTAAATCTATAATATTACAAAAATTTCTCAATTTTTCTCAAAAAAATTTTTTTAGATTTCTTTTGTGATAAATATATGCTATATTGCATATAATGTACCATTGAATAATATATAAAGTGCAAATTTAAAAAGATAAAAAAATGATTTTAAAGGTCCCTTGTCTCCTCATGTCTTCAAAAGTGCTCCAGTAATCATTTCCAGTGGGTATCTGATAATATACCTGATGAAGGTACCTGATGCCAAAAAACGTAAGATGTTGGAAACTACAGTTAAAATATAAATATTTCTGAAATTGTGTTTTGTTTGGAGACCTAATGCAGTCATCCTTTAATCCCTTGGGGACGAGCGGCACGCATACGTGTTGCAAAATGGCTCAAGATTCCGTGTTTATCCCCAACAATAAATTTTTACTGCAAAATTTCCTTTATTTTATAGGAACATTTTCTCGATTTAATAAAGCACAAATTTCTGTTTTTAAAAACTTGTGACAAAACATTAAAAAATTCGCAAAAGTCTCCCGTCGCGAGGGGGTTAATATTCGTGAGGGTTAAGTTCCGTAAATGCCAAAACCGCGAACGCAAAACCGATATTTTTATATTCCGTTCATACCACTATTTAAAAAGAAAAAAAAAAAAACACATTTTATATTATACTTTTCTTACAAATGTTATCAACGCCCGTGTTAATGATTTTTATTTATAAAAAGTGGTGCGAATGTTTAAATTTTCCACATTCTCTATTTCCCGAATAGTTAAAACTCGCAAATGCTAAAGCCGCGAATGTTAAGGGATGCACTAATGCTAGAGACTTCTGAATAAGTGACTTTAAAGTATAATAGTAATTTACTTAAAGTCTAGTAAAGAAACAAAGTCCTATGAGTTAATAAAGCTTTTTACTTATCTTTCATCGATCGGATTCGGATACCGTTTACAGTAAAGAGAAAATCTGTTCAATCCTAGCAGTCGTGCGTATTGGCTTTATAAAAATTAAAACCCACATTCGTTATAAAAAAAGATTAAAGATCAAAAATTCTATAAATTCAGATTTCTCAGTTAATTCTTCATTGCACGATTTTTTTAAACATTTTTATAAAAAGTTATTCGAAATTTAGATAGCGGTCTTATAATGGGATAAATAGTAAAAAAAAATTCGAAATTTCAGCTAAAATTTGATATTTAAAGGCGTGTACCCTATATGCACAATTGGGGTTTAAATATATTGTATTGCTGTATTTTGCAATTAAATGAGCTTAAATTAGTTGACTTTATCTGATTAACACTGTATAACTTTCTTACTATTAATATTTTTAAGTATTTAATAAAAATAATAAAAGTAAAATTTGCCATAATAGCTTGATCGAAAAACTTTTTTTTCCGAAGACCAAATTTTAATTTTGTTGGCAAATGCATCCATTTTACGTGGATAAAATAAGTGTTTTTCCATTTTTTCAACTCTTCTTGATCAGTTCATAACAGCAGGTCATATTGGCCAAATTCATTGCACATAATGAGAAGTATATTGTTTTTAGGTATGGTACAGCAGAGCTCCCAAATGGTCCGCGAACTGAATACCAATATTTTTTAACAGAAAATTTCATAGTAGGTTTCTACAGCATTCGCCAAAAAACTAACCTCCGAAGGCTATCGCGACGCAGTTTGCTAGAAAAATGTAAAACGAAAATCTTTCTAAGAAAAAATTGATGTTCAGTTGGCGGACCATTTGGGAGCCTTGGGTATTGTGAAGGGTTAATTAAAAAAACAACTACAAAGAAAAGAGACATTTTTGAATCTAAAAATAAAAAACAATTAATTTTATCATTCATTTTAAAGCAGTCAGAATTTATTTGGATACATGGAATTATTTCCATATAAAATTTACATTAAATGAACACACATAAAATAGATATTTTAATTAAGCTATTAAATGGAAATAAATCGATTTTACTAAAAATTATATATTATTAAAAATGTGATACTCATATTTTACATCTAGTAAATACAAAAGAATATTCAACAGTCATATTTTTTATCCTATTTTAATACACATTATTAAAATCACAGGCACGCATTTAAGACGAAATCTTCTCTAAATTAACTTGAAAATTCAATGCTTTTTAACCCTTTCAAGGCTGTGGTCACATGAGATGAGCTCCTAATTTGAATTCCAAAACTGAGAAATAGCACTAAGAATTTTGTGATAGAATTTTTACTTTACAATGAAAGTGCAAATGAGCAGGTTTTTATTTTCTGAGAAATTATTTTGAAAATTCCGAGGTCAATCTATTATTTCAGCAGTTTGCGAACAGAATTTTTGTTACCCCTGAAAGGATTAAAGAAATTAATCAATCTATATTGACGTAAAAGAAATATATTTCCTTCAAACTATTTCTCTGATGTACAAATGTCGCCGAGAACTAGAGTATTGCATACTTGCCAACTACGGACATAACTTCCGTAAAATGTCAGTTAATTTAAACCAGGTTAAATAAGTTTCTAACCAGAAAATACTTCAGAGACATCATTGACTATTTAATTTCCAGTTTCTGGGTAGAACTGGTTTAATTTCATTTCATTAAGACAATTTCTGGTTGGAAAGAGATGTAACCTGTTAAAAATTAACTCATATTTTACGGAAATGATTTCCGAAGTTTACAAATGTAATACGATCATAAAATCAGTAGTTTTTATATTATTCCAATTTTCTTCAATTGACGCGTATTTTACCTTCTGTAATAGACAAATAAGGAAACTGATATTCGTTTTTTTTAACGGAAAACTCTTGGTAGCACTGCTGCCAAGAAATTTCTATGAACTGAAAAAAGTATTTCTGAGAGTTTAGAGAGTTTAGTGAGAGCAAAATCTTCTTTTATTGTGATTTACCAAAAAAGAAATTGAAACTTTAGGAAAATAGATTAAATTTTAATCTGATATGTACGTGATCTAAAAACGAAATTTATATCTCACATATAGAAATCATTATATAATAATAATATTAAAACTATAATATATGAAACCATAAATATAATACTTTGTTTCCCCAGTCTTTAAAATATAATTCCATTAAATATTACAAAACTAAATAATACAGACAGAGGGTAAAAAATAAAAACTAAAATTAAACGTAAAATGCTACAAATTTTACAATTGTTCTATTAACTTTAAATAACAGTTATGTAGAATTTAGATAAAAGCTAGAAAGTTTAGACATATTTAGTTAACACATAGCATCAATGTAATAAATTTCGATCACCTCTGAATTCCAATCAAATTAATCGTGAAAACCATTTGAGATTTCGACGAGCTTTCTACTCTTAAACAGCAGTTGAGACAAATGGAAATTATAAGAATCAGTAAAACAGTTAATCCAATATCTCCATTTACTTCTATGAAATGCATTTCTGAACTTAAAAACTGTTTATGTTAAATTTTGTAAAAATTAGGATAGTTGAAATACGAATTTCAATTGAATCATTTTATGAATGTTCATCATATTAAAATAACAACCTTTAAAGTGTAATAATATAAAGTTATTACTTGGAATTTTTTTTACAATATTGTACAAGAGAATTGGGACATCTATTTGTGAATTTAGTCATTGTAACTGCATAATAGGTACAAATTTTGGTCAATCTAAAGAAAATATGCTTTATCTGTACACGAAATTTTCAGAGTATGTGTTGAAATTGTTTTAAAATTTCTTAAACATGTGGTAAAGTTTTCACATACTAATTTTATTTTTTCAGCATAAATCGTTTTCTTTGATAAGAAATTTTATAATATGTCAAAAAGTAAATGTAAAGTACTCTCAAAAATAACCTAAAATTTGCCGAGTCCTTTTAATATGCCAATCTATTTATAATTCTATAAGTATACTAACTGCAACTAAATATGGACAAAGAAATACTTTGTACAAACTTTATTGCGCAATATTCTAACCGAAAACAACTTAAACTATTTATTTTTCCTTGCTAGAGTCTGGCACAATTTACATAAATTGATTTTTATGTAAAATATTCTCGTGAAAGATAAGGAATGACGGAAATTGAAAAAAAAAACGTGATTTATGATACAACATTAAAAGATTAGACATATTATATTAGAAAAATTCTTGAAAGCTTTTAAGTGCATCTGGTTTTGAAGAAGTAAAGTGCTTGTAAATAAATAGTTGTAAGTGGATTTAAAGGAGATTGACGAGGAATATTTGATAATAATAAGAAGAAATATTTAGAAACAGTCTCTAAACGCAAATATTTTAAAATATAAAAAAGTTAAAATATATTTCAACATGGTTGAAGTTTAACACTTTTTTCCATTTGGCAGGATTCCCTTTCGTTGTATATTTTGAGAATTCTTACACTAATTTCGATCAGATTATTAGAGATACTTTTCTTATGTAATGACAGACATTTGAAATAATTAAACAGAAGATTGCTATACAAATCAAGATAATGTGTAAAACAATAAAAAGTAGCAATTTTTACAGCAAGAAAATTTAATTCTGATTATTTTTCAAGCAGTGTATTCTTTCACTTGTATCCATTACGAATATAAGCAAAATTAAAAAAGAAAAACTATTTAAAACATACACATTAAATTACTATGTTAGGGCTAAACACAGGATCTCATCATGTCATACATAAGCAAACAACTTCTAACCTTCCGTATATCACTGGTTTAACTCCAAGTGTCTATCGCATGTCCTTTATCTTAAAGAAGCAACTTGGTAATCAGCACAACAACAACTATGGCTACGTAAAAACCGAGTTGATGATGTGGTTGACGTAACAGTCGACAGAATTCTGTGATAATGGAATATAAAAACTTGTCTTGCAATACGAAACATGCCTCAATATAGACAAAAGTTATGATGAAAGTAAATTAAGGCCCAGACTTTTATTTAAAAATAAAATGGTGAAAAATGGCCCTTTTTTTATACAAAAATGATATCTGCTTATAAAACAAGCCTCGTTTTATCAATGTAATTCATGTCGATTTTTATACCATATAGTGTAAGGGTAAAACTAAATAGTTCTCTGAATCAGAACCTAGCGGCTGCAAGCGGTCCTACAACGGGGTAACGGTAAAAGTAAATCCCATATACAACTGTCGAAAAATTAGGAGAATCAGAATTAAGTAATTAATTAAGCAACACTGCAAATAAAATGAAAACGAAACCTAACATTAATCGGTACTATTTCAGAAATAACACTTAGATTCAGAGATAAGACTGCATACATTCATATACTATTTTACTACCCTGTACTCTTTAGGGAGCAGAGAATCTAAGACAGTGCTTACTACGGGGTTAAAATCAACGCAATCGCACTAAGGCTCCAGGCACATGCTCGATTTGGTTCATTAAATGAATTATGTGATTTCTTTTGTATTTCTACCTTTTGCGATTTAGTCATAATTGAAAACGGGGAGATGAACAATGGATCAAAATATAGCAACTCAAACCTACTTGAAGGAAAGCTTTCTGTTGTGTAGGTCACCAGTTCCCTTACTGCACTGTAAAAAAAAAAATCTGTAAAGGTACTACACTTTATCTAGGAAACTGGGATTCCAAGAACTTTTCCTGTAACTGTAACAACAAAAACTCAAGTTTTAGAATCGGTTACGTGGATTTTTCCTGTTATCGTTACATGAAAAGTTCTTGGAATCCCAGTTTCCTAGAAAATGTTTAGTACCTTTACAGATTGTTTTTTACAGTGTGTAAGAGTAATTAAAGATCAAAAACACCAAATCGCCAAAACAAACGGGCCGACGATTGTCGACAGTTTGTATAATGAGCATGTTTGCATCTTAAGTTCAAAGCGATTCTTCTGTTTATGATATTGTGTAAAGAGGAAGCATACCAAGCACCGTTGGGGCGTTCATTTTTTGTCGCCACTATCGCGTCAGTTCTCCGACTTTAGATCTGTTGGATCTAATGTCCGCAGAACAAGCCCTATGCACTAACTAACAAGTAAGAAAAAGTATGCGTTATGCATATATTATGAAACACTTTCCAGCACTTCCTGAAATATTTTTCAAAACTTCGTTATTTAGGGAAATAGGATTATTGCCTATAGCCAAATATGCATTCCAATACTTTTGAACAACTCTGTATTTGATCTGTCGATTGATATATGTACAATATAATGGGAAAAATCACTTTAGCAAGTTGAAATTTCTTTTTCATCAACTTATACTAGCAGATGAAAAATACTTGAATAGTTTTTTCTGCCCTGTAGTTTACCTAGTACCATTATGACATGCCAGTAATTAGTTAAAATTTAATTTATACTAAAACATTCTTAAAAGTACTGAAATGTCATTCTCAGAAATTATCATTCATAGTCACCCATGTATTCAGTTTTTAATGGGGCCCTGTATATCAAACAATGTATAAAAACAATCCTTAGAAAACTGAATGCAGTTCATCATAAAAATGCATACCTTATATAAAAATCACCTTTAAGTAATTTAAGTTCATATTCAATAATGTTCGCGAGCTCTTTTGTGTAGACCTGTATATCAACTATAACATTTCTGTACATCAATTAATATGCATAGATTTAGTGAAACTTAAAAGTGCATATCTTAATTAAAATGCATTTCATCCCTCAATCAGCCGCCATCGGATTCATATACAGTAATTCAGATAGAATATTTTATTTGAAAACTTTTGTGTCTCCCTGTAAATGCTATGCACTTCATATTATGCATGTCTATATCGTATAACTTATATTAAGCCTCAGCGACGTATATCAATTTCATTATACAGAAAGTAGTTTAATATAACTAAAATATGTCGCACACAATCCCCCCCCCCCCCCCTTGCCCTTACCATTATGTAATGTAATTCTTTTGTGTGGCCCAGTAAATGAATAATAACTATTTTTTCACTGCATATTTTACATAATGCATATTTTAAAGGACTTCGTAAATACTTATAAATTTTGCATAATTGACAGGCTGTAGGAACTTTAAAACACATTTGAAATTATTTTTTCTCATACACTGTAAAAAAGGTCGATCTACTAAAAAAAATTTAGTTTCTCTCAGTGATCCTCACAATTACTAAAAAAAATTTTTAATCTTATTTAGTTACAAGAAAATCTGTAAGAATTACTAGAATAAAGCTAGCAACGAATAGAGTTAATAGTTTTATATATTTTAATAGCTAATACTAAAACTCACGTGCTGTGGCCGTGATAGCCTAGTGGTCATAGCACCGAACTCTAGGCTGAAAGGTCCCTGGTTCAATGCTCAACGCCATCATAGATGCACCGAGTGTATGCAGTGTAAGTGCTCGTTAAATAAAGGGTTTATGAAAATCCTGTCGTACACTGTAAAAAAAAATCAAGAGGTTACTAAAAATTTCTTAGTAAATTTGTATTCCAGAGAATTTTTTAGTAACCATTACAAACTTTTTTTTTGCAAGTGAAACAAGCATTTCTTTTGTAAACTGAACAAAAGAATTTTTTGTATAACTAACTTAAAAATTTTTAGTATGAGCTAGCAAGCAAATTTTAGTAATAGCTCCAAAATTATTTTTAATAACCATTACGTGGGCTCGAGGGGCAGGAACTTTCTTCGAGCTGCATCCAGACTTCTGGAGCGGAAGATTTTCGGCAAAATCGCAATAGATGGCAGCACCAAACATTTATACTGCTCCGTCAGGATATTCATAATCCCTTTATTAACGAGTACTTACACTGCATACATTCGGAGAGTATTCGGCAGTGGCCAGTATCGAACCCGGGACCTTTTAGCCTGGAGCCCGTTACTATAACCACTATGCTATCAAGGCCGCACCAAGTGAGTTTTAGTAATAGCTATTAAAAATATAAAACTATTAACTCTATTCGTTGCTAACTTTTTTCTAGTAATTCTTACAGATTTTCTTGTAACCGACTAAGATTACTAAAAATTTTTTAGTAATTACAAGGATCACTAAAGTTTTTTTAGTAGATCGACACTTTTTTTTTACAGTGTAGCAGGTGGCAGTGTTTGATGCTGTCATCTATTGAGGCTTTGCCAAAAATCTTCCGCTGCAGAAGTCTGTCATCTTACCCACTGGACGCATTCCAAAGGAAGGTCCTGCCCTTCGAGCACACGTCAGCAACAAAACTCATTTGGTGGTTCTCGCTGAAAAGTTTTAAGTTTCTTATACGAAAAATTCATTTATACAGTTTACAAAATAAATGTTTGTTTCACTTGCTAAAATTGCGTTTGGAATAGTTACTAAGAATCTGTGAGTAATGGTTACTAAAATGATTTTGGAGCCATTACTAAAATTTGCTTGGTGGTTCATACTAAAAAGTTAGTTATACAAAAAATTCTTTTGTTCAGTTTACAAAAGAAATGTTTATTTCACTTGCCAAAAAGAAGTTTGGAATGGTTACTATTTGTACTTTTAGTAATGGTTACTAAAAATGCTGTGGAATACAAATTTACAATAAATTTTTTAGTAATCTCATGATTTTTTTCTACAGTGTAGGCCGTAAGCTACTGCGCTGTAAAAAAAAATCTGTAAAGGTACTACACTTTATCTAGGAAACTGGGATTCCAAGAACTTTTCCTGTAACGGTAACAACAAAAACTCAAGTTTTAGAATCGGTTACGTGGATTTTTCCTGTTATCGTTACATGAAAAGTTCTTGGAATCCCAGTTTCCAAGAAAATGTTTAGTACCTTTACAGATTTTTTTTTTTACAGTGTGGTAAACTTTTGACTGACCCTGTAAATTTACTAATCATATTATAAACTTCATTTAAAATAGGGTTTATGCATTAATAAACATTAATAACGTCCAAAATTTTCAGGGCAATTCGATTTTTATAGGAGTTAGAGCGCGGATAGACCGACAGACAAAACGAATCATAAACACTTTTCAACTTTGTTGGAAATGGCGGCTAACATGCGCGGGTTTTACAAGCATTTTCATGGTCCATTGAATTTCGACTTAAGTATATGCTAAATGTTTTCTATGAGTTATTTAATTTACGGAAAAAATATTGCGTAAAAAAATAAGAAATTGTTGGTATTCAAATTTTAAGGGCAGCAAAAATGATTAAAAAAGTACACGTGCAATAGCTGCCATTTTTCTGTCAGCGCCCAAACATAGTATTCAGGTGGTGTTATCAGGAATGAAAATGTACACATAGGTGCCCGGCAAAATTACATACGGAATTTTAGCTTAAATTGCATATATATATCAAGGTACACAAAAGTCACAAAATAGATGAAATTATAAATGCTAAATAGGGTGGAGCGAAAAAAAATATTTTTTAAAAATCAAAAACGGGTAGGTGCCAAAAGTTGCCTTTATTCTAGTACATCAACTGTGTGAAATTTTACCGCTGAAAAAAATGGCTTGAGTCTGCGCTTTTGCTCCAAAAATCGAAATTTTGGGTAAAATTTGTCATTTTTTGACATTTTTTCAAAAAAATTAAAAAATTCCTACAGAGCTGGTTATTATTTAAAAGTGTTACTTAAACCTCTATATTTATCTCCTTAACATATCTAAACTATAAAACAATGTCTGTAGACTGTATAATTTGAGCAAACCTGGCAAATTTTAGTAAAAACCACCGTTACCTCTCTATTGGAGCATACAACGAAATGTTGTTTTTAATACAGCTTTTCTTTTCAAACTAACCTTGGACATACGTCGTGGTGGTGGCTATATTTCATATACCACCAGTCCCAACTATTCGATCATCTTAGTACAGTGTTTTTTTCATATAATGATTTTTGATTTTCTTTATCAAAATTTGGCATGTTTTCGATGCATCCACCTAGTTTATCTGTTCTTTGCATCTACATACTGCTGTGACTATTTTAATGTATATTTTTATAGCTCATACAAAAAAATGACAAGCAGAGTAATGTACGGTAAAATTATTAAAGGAATCTATTCGGCCATCTATTATCTTTATCAAACTTATATCCAGTTGATGAAAGTGATTGGAAGTTCTGTTACCACAACATTTTTTCAGTCAATTATATTTTTTTTAAGTAATGACATGCTTCAAAGATGATTTCATGTACTTCAACTATAAGTATGCCATCATTTATTCTGCTTTTGCATTTTTTATATGTTTAGAAGCGAGCTGTTTAATGTGATTTCTGGTGATCGTCAGAGAGAATTGCAATGGGAATTTGTCTTGGCCCGTGCAAGCAACCATTGTTGTAAATAACTTCTTTTGCATTAGTTTTCTGCCGTTTTCTAAGCGTCTTCGTAGCCAGGTAATTTCCCATTAACTTTTAGATCCCCATTTTATAAGTGAACAATATTTGAAAGTGAACTGTCCTGGGCATAAACTTATAATGCATAGTACTTTTTCAGAGAATGTACAGACTCTAATCGACTATAAGTATTAAATTTAGAAGAATTCTATGTTTTGCTGGAACCATTTTGAATTGGGTAAGGTTAAAATTGTGTATAATAATGGATCATATGCTACTTCAACTCCAGTGAATTTCCTCTGCATCAATTATTAAAGAAGTCGATGTAAAACGTTATAATTTACATGGATTCACTGGATCAATAAGAAAATCTTTGTCTACCTACTATTCACTTCCTATTGCTATTTTTTTATAAAATAGATAATAATTTTGAAAATTATTTTCTCAAATTAAGTAAAAGATACTCAGAACAGACTAGAAATTTCTGTTGGAGATTGCAAAGCTAATTCATAAGGAAAGCTATTCCTCAGAAGAAATAGGGAATAGGAGTTTAGAAAACATCTCGCACAAAAAAACAGTTCATAAAGACAATAAAGTTTTTCGCTTTATATAAGCACAGATTGCCAATGAGAGTCTATAGATTCACTCACAAAATATATATTCAAAGTTTATACCGCGGGATATTTTATACCAAATGTAATACATACTTAAAGAATAGGTCTAAAAACTTGTTAGAAATTATTCGACTGCGAAACAACACAGTAAACGACATAAAACAAATACTAAAACTTCTTTCGAAATATTGTTGCTTTACACAAAAATTTTGTTTGTAATCCTCTGTGACGATCGTCATAATATTAAAAATATTCTTCTACAATCCAGTTTTAGGCATATCAATATATATATAATGTAATTGATTGAAAAAATGTTGTGGTAACAGAACTCCCAATCATAATGTATTAATTGTAGGAAAATATAATGAAGATAATAGACTGCTGAATAGGTTCAGCTGACAACATACCTAATACATTACTCGGCTTCCTCTTCTGTTAGATAAGGTATACAAATATACGTGCAGCAGGTCACACCAGTAGCATCCAATGTCAGTGAAAACAAAGAAGAGGTAAACTACTTTGATACATAGAAAACTTATGCCCTTCTTTGGGGAAAAAATAATAATTCAATACATAAATAAAACACTGGGCCTAGATTGTTGGGTGGCTGAGACGGGTGGGATATGAAATGCAGCCACATCTACGAGTTATATACAGAATAGTTTTGAAAGGAGATAGGTAAGAAATGCATTCAAAATAACATTTCATTGTATGCTCCAATAGAGAGGTAATGCTGGTTTTTACCAAAAGTTGTCAGATTTGCTCCAATTATACAGACTGCAGATATTGTTTTATAGTTTAAATATGTTAACCCAATAAATATAAAGGTTAAAGTAACACTTTTAAATAATAACCAGCTCTGTAGAAATTTTTTAATTTTTTTGAAAAAATGTCAAAAAATGTCAAATTTTACCCAAAATTTCGATTTTTGGAGCAAAAGCGCAGACTCAAGCCATTTTTTTTTCAGCGGTAAAATTTCACACAGTTGATGTACTAGTATAAAGACAACTTTTGGCACCTACCCGTTTTTGATTTTTAAAAAATATTTTTTTTCGCTCCACCCTAATGCAGAGTGCACTGACAGCAGCACTAATCTGGAATTGCAAAAATGCACAAAAAATGGGCATTTAACAAACTACTTTGCTGTCAGAATTTATATTCTTATCCTCGGCTGTTTCGCTATATTAGCACAAAAAAGGCTACACATATCTACAAACTCATCATTTATTCGAAATTACTATACAGATTATCCAGCCATTAATAAATCTGTTATCAGTCATGGTATTATTATTACATAAACCTACCATGAATATCTTTCAAAAAATGTAGGGCGTGTTCAAAGTGTCATTCGTGCTCTAAAGGTTAATTTAAGTTTAGTAAAAACGTTTCAGAAATCTACAATCTGGTTTATCCGATTAACTATTCAATTATTAAGGGATTATATTCTTCATTTGAAACAAAAGAAATCATAATGCATTTACTAGGTCAGATGTTTCTGGGGGTAACGCAGTTGATTAAAAGTATTTTTTTCAATTTTTTTAAATTATTTTACAATAACAAATTTGCTGATGTTTTTAGAAAAAAACGCGTTTTTGACTTTCAAATGTTACCAAAAATGTAAAAATCGATAAAAAAATATGTTCAATTCATTTATTAAATTTAATTGATCGCATTTTGATTTTTATGCTTAATCTGCTAATTCAGATGATCCAGTGACGGTTTATAACGTACACCGCAAAACAAACATTTTTTTTCTCGAGGAGCTCTCGGAGATTTGTTGCCAAAGGCTTATTTACCAATACTTTGCAATATAAATTTAGAAAAATATTATTCAAATGTTATATTATTACAGGGTGAGTCATAAATATCGATACAATAGGCTATCTCCTTAAATATTGCCCCTAGACCCATACTTCCAATTGCAAAAATCCATAAAAAACGGTAATTTTTTTGATAAGATAGGTTGCAACTCCATAGGGGGTATATTTGAAAAAATATGAAAATTAACTTTTTATACGGCCCCGGTAGGATAAAAATTCCAATTAGGAAAACTTTCCTTATCAAGTCTTAAATAAGACACAAAAAGTTGCATTTCATATCTTTAAAACTCGCAGAGTTATAGCCGTTTGAATAATTCATCTGATTTTAAGGGATGAGACACAAATTGAAATGCGCGCAATTCAAAAGACAACGTTACTTTAACAGTTCTAGGAAATGTGTAAAAAATATATCTTTTGAGTTAGAATTTTGATTTTTTTTCTTTTTTTGTGATAGTTAGCCATATAATTTGATAAGAAAATCACATCCTAAAATTTATAATAAAATTTATAAAAATTTCATATGATTAGTACTGGTTTAAATGGGATGATTAAAAATCGTTATAACTCCAAACTTTATTTATCGGATTTCAATTTCTTTCAATTTAATTAAAGATAAAAATCTGATTTTAGTTTTGTTTCTGGGTTTTTGTTTTTTATTATTAATTTTAGTACTATTAAAAATATTTATTGAAAAAATAATATAACTTAAAAAAGTCATATTTTCAAAATGATTTTTCAATTTTGCTCGAAACAAAACTAATGTAAAATAATTAAAAATGACATGTTTCAAGTTTGTACTATATATTTTAACAATTCTTAACTTTTAATAAGGTCTGCATTGGACGAAATTTTCAATCCCGGTCTCGAGCAATCCGTTTTAAAATCACTGTCTCTGACTGACCTAATACGTGCATGGAATAAGTAAAATTTGGTTCAATCAAAATTTTTACAAAAACCACACAAATTTTAAAATCGCTTTTATTTTACAATAAATAAATAAATAAATAAATAAAAATAAAAATAAAAATAAAAATAAAAATAAAAATAAAATAAAATAAAATTTATTTTTTTAAGAATAGTATATTTGAATGCTAAAAAATTAAACACAATAAAACCAGAAAAATAATCTCCTCTCTATGACGGAATTCTGTCTTAAACAGTAAATGTGTTGATCCATACAAAATGAATACAGTAATACCTGAGAAAAAATAAACTCCATTTAACCTTCCTAGAAAGGGCATTTGTCTATTACGTATTTTTTCTTTCCTATGTAATTCCGTCTTAAAAGGTTTTACTGTATAAAATTTTTCAAAGTTTTTAACGGATGGGATATGGATTAGCGATATTAAAATATAAGTGAAACATATAGATATAAACAGAGATTTATTGATAAAATAAATATATCACAGCCTTTGACGGTTCTTTAATAATGAAAAGTATAAATATAAAAAACGAAAATCTATAATAAGTATTTTTGGTCAGAATTCCTCCCCGTGAAACAATTTTTAACTGCACTGAAACAGAAAAAAAACTATGTAGAAAATCACAGCTGAGCCGGGCTATGATTTAAACTTCTTTCCAGGCTGGTCCGGATTGTGATTTTAACACTTTTCCATGCCGGGCAGAAATTTTTTTCCTACGGGTTGGTTTGGGACCGGACCTAGTTATTTTGATCCATGCAGACTTCCAGTGCTAACGATCAACATATTTTGAAAACAAGTTTTCATTTAAATCAATACACTGTTTTATTATGTCCAAATAAGAGGCACGGTCTTAAATCGACTATTAATACGAAAAAATTGTTGACGATCCCTCATTTGCTTTGAAACCAAGTCGAATATGCTTCGCTTACAGGAATGGTAAAGTGGTGTAAGTCACGAGTTTTGCAGAATTTTGGATTTTAATATCTTTGACAGGTTTTGAGATACGGAGATGAAATTTTTTTTGTTCAATTTTGGAATGGATAAGGAATAATTTCCTAATTGGGAATTTTGCTCTACGGGGATCGTATAAAATATAATTTTCGTATTTTTTCTAATAGACTCCCATGGAGTTGCAACTTATCATAAATTTCACCTTATTTTACGAATTTTTGCAATTGGAAGTATGGGCCTAGAGGCAATAATTAAGGAGATACCCTATTGTTTCGATATTTATGACTCACCCTGTATATGAAAATTAATTAAATAAACTAAAAGCTTCCACTCGGTTCTTTTTTTTTTTAAACCACCATTTTTATTTAAAGAAAAATTTTCTTATAAATTTCGTAGAAACATACTTGGATGAGCGTTCTTCTTGCTATTGTTGCAGAAACCTACCACGAATACCGTCCAGAAGTATTACTGGTTTTCAAAAAGCGGATCAGTCAGAACCCTGTAAACCATCATTACCTGTTTCATCTTAAACAAATTTTTGGAAATATGAAATTTTAGGAACAAACTTCACCTCCCCCTCCTTTAAAGTAAAAAGGACTAAAATAAATAGCTTCAAAAACTATTTATAAACAAATGTGGGATGATCTTCATATGGAAATTTTTCAACAATTCGCCATATTTTCAAATTCGTTACTTAAACAATCCATTAGCGAAAGTGAAATGTAAAATTGCGAAAGTTTTATGAACGCCTCTTTTCCAAAATAGGACATCCATTGTAATGAATAAATGTTACGTAAAAATGTCTCTTTTGCTAAAAGTTTGAATAGTAAGAAGCTTATCTCAAATGTAAATTGAAATAATGACTTATTTCCTATTAGTCTTCTGGCATATTATCAGAAAATCACATTCTCAATTTATCAGATTTGATATATATTCTTCTCAATATATTCTAAAAAATACTTTCACAAAATACAGTTATTGAATGAGGAAATCTGAATGAAGGCATAATATAATAAATTTAGAAAAATGTTTACATTATATACTGTAGACAAGAAATTTTTACCACACATAAGAAAAAAATGAATATTTATAGCATATGCATGTACATTATAATTTACTTTTGAATTTTAAATTTTTTCTTTCATTTTTTCCTTCTGCTATTTCTTGTTTAGGTTTCGCATGTCTTCAATGGTATATCTTCACTCGGAATCACTGATTTTTGTTAATGTTTTTTATTTTAAGCAGTATAGTTAAATTGACCATATGCACTGGGAGAAGCTCGCAAAGTTTCCCACAAGCATTGCAGTATTTGATTGGCTTTAGGTAAATTCTTGTGGCATAAATGGAGTAGCTGATTAGCTATAATTCATTGTAAAGTTCCTTGAAGTGACGTTCTTTCGTGACGTTCTTGCAGAATTGCTTATCGTCTATTGACATCAAGTTTGATAACGAAAGCACTAACGAGTTTTTGTTCGAAAAAAACGTAAATGCAGACCTTATAGAATCTTAAAATTATTTTCGTATTATAGAAGACTAGTAAATCACTTTTAACACGTTGAGTGCCACGTCAGTCACCGGTGATTGACTCCGAAGTTTCCCTTTAGGCCAAGTTCGGCACCCGTGACTGACAATATACTTATAATAAAATCTGACAAGGGGACCACCAGACATGGTGCTCACAGATTTTGATGATTTCCAAGTATGTTGTAGGGGTCATACCACTAATTATTCTGGTGAAAGGGTTCCTTCAAATGGAGCTTGGTTTTTGAAAAATTGTGGGTCAAAGGTCAGCGTATATTTCAAATACCTAATTGTACAACATGTGAATGTCAATTCGTGGCGTCGCGTCGTGCCAAAGCACGTGTTTGTGAATCGAAAGGTTGTGCGTTCGAATCCACCCTCGGCTTCTATTTTCTTTTTTACTTATATTTATATTTTTTACACGTTACAAATTTTAAGCATTTTTATTACTAAAGAAATTGCTACAACTTTTATATTTTCTTAATAAATTGCATTTACATTTTTGATGTTTTTCATGAAAATTTATTTTTTTCTGCAATTTTTAAACTAATATTTCTTTTGATAACACAGCAAAACTAATTTAAGCCTAGAACTTTTTTTTCTTAAATATTATCTATGTTTTTTACTTTATGCACAATTCTGAAATAATGATTTTTCTTTTTTCTATCGCTTTTTTATTTTATTTTATAGTACTTTATATGCAAATTTATCCTTTTTTGTATAAATAATACAAAATAATTTTCGCGTGAAATTTCTTAAACGTTTATAGGATTAGATAATTCAAGTAATGCATATTTTCGAAAGAGTAATAAAATATTAATACAGTAATGCTAAAATGCAAGTTATTACCAGCTATCCAAATTTTCAATTTTCCAATTTTCTGTAAGCACATTTATCTCACAAGTTCAATCTGAACAAAAATTATCGTTTGCACAAATAAGAAATGACAGATTACATTTATTTTTATTTAAAATCAAAACACTCTTTCCGTAATTCAATTAGAGTGCAAAAATTGTCTGTTAATAAAATTTACGATATATGTAAAAATACTATTTTTTTTTTCTTTTTTCGTCTGCTTTCCTTTCTTCCGTAAGATAAAGATTTCTTTTTATTGATCATATATTTGCACTTATACAAAAGATGATTAAACATTTTTTTAATCTTTTAATGTATTTTTAAACAAATTTATAACGAATTAATTATTCAAGGAATATAATTATGGAAGTTTTAAAAAATGAAGTTTCACATAAATTAAATCGGATTTGCGTGTAGATTAAAAATTTCGGTAAAAAATACTGATTTTCTCTAAAAGTTCATAAACGTAAACTTAATTTCTTAAGGGGACAGTTTACCCCAAAATTGATCAAAAAATCGATTTTTGTTTTGAAACATTAAATGAAAGCCTGTTTAATTGTGACTATTTTAAAACCCCTTTTTCATCCATACGACAATCATATCTTGACATGCTGTAAATTCTATTAATACAACTAACGCAATTCCCACACTAATGATAACTTTAAACTTTTTTTCCTCTATGTTTATATTTACTTCGCTTTCATGTTTTAAAAATGTTAAGGCTTTTTTTGCATTTGATACAGATATTTAAAATGTTTTGTACAATTTGATTGTTATATATGTGTTGAATATGCGCATGCAATTAGACTTAACGTTATTATTATTATAATTGTTATTAATAAAAGTATATATGAAGATGTGTTAGATTTCACCACTTTTCACAACTTATTATCAAATAAAAATATATATTAAATGTAGCATTACATTATCTAAAAATCCATGCACAGTATTGTGTAATACATATTTAAAAAAAAATGATTAATTAAAAATATTATTATTTAAAATTGTGGAGATTTTAAAATATTAAAATTTTCTTATACTTTTTCAAAATTTTAGATAAATACGCATTTTTATTTAATTATTTGTTGCAAAATGTACTTTTAGTTGAACCCTGAACTGCAGTCAGTTCACCAAATGAGCCATATTTTTTGAAATAATAGTAATAATAAAATATTGAAAAAGTAAACTGTCCTCTTCAGAAAATATCAAAAGGGTCAAAGCTGTAGAGTTCCCAATTCTGCTTAAAATTTGTAACATGTAAAAAATACAAATATAAATAAAAAGGGAAATAGAAGCCGAGGACGGATTCGAATTCACAACCTTTCGATTCACAGACACGTGCTTTGGCACGACACGCCACGAATTGACATACAGCGTTGGTACTAATAAGTATTTGAAGTATACGCTGAACTTTGACCCCCAATTTCTCAAAAACCAAGGTCCATTTGAAGGAACCCTTTCACCAGAATAATTAGTGGTATGACCCCTACAACATACTTTGAAATCATCAAAATCTGTGAGCACCATGTCTGGTGGTCCCCTTGTTAGTCTCTACATTTAATAATAAGAAGAAAAACTAGACAGATATGGCAATCCCTAAACTTTATTCTATCTTATGCATGTTAATACTTCCCGAGGTTTAAACCAAAATCTACTCCGCAACAACTTAAGTCAATTTATAATTGAATCTGGTATTTTACATATTTCTTAAATTTTTCAGTTATTTTTGAAGATATTGTAAAACTTCTAGTTCAGTGCACAGATAAGTGTAATAGAATTGTTCGAAATAAAGGAAATTGAAATATATTTATTTGAATTGAGTGTACGCAGTCTGGCGTAAACATGATATTTTGCTCAAAAAACAGTAAAAAACCCCAATTTTTTAAAATATTAAAAATATATTGCTAGGAGTTTATGTTTTCTTATCATTCTGTAATACAATAGAACAAAAAAATTTTTAATTTTTTCAAAAGTGTCCTTTTTTTAAAAAGAAAAGTGCTCCGAACGTAGGCAGATACCTTAAATAAAATTAATTAAAATCGTTAATTATATGTATCATTTAGTCAATTTCCCAGTTTTTATCTAAAAATTCGAAAAAAAATATTTTTGCAAAAAAATGAAAAAAACGAAAAATAATTTGAGTTTAGAAATTAAAACATGAAAAAAGGAGAAATTATTTAAAGTCTTATATAAGTTCATATAATTACATTATGCAATTACTGGGTTCATTTGTGGCTGGTGTATTGTCTTGGTCGCTACACCATGAAAAATGAAGTTCGAGGTTTCACTAAGAAAATGGTGAAAAGTAGCTAAACTTGAGCTGCAACCAAGATGATGGTGATAAGTTTCACAAGTTTATTAGTTCTTTCAAAAATGCCATATGTTAGCGAAATATTGAATCATGATTCAGGATTTTTATATATCGAATTTTCTGGTGAAAAATTGAACCAAGATTCAGGGTTTTTTTTTATCCACTTTTCTGGTGAAAGGTTGAACCATAAATCGGAATTTTTAAAAATCTGATTTTCTAGTTAAATGTTGAACCGTGATTTAATGTTTTTTAATCAAACTTTTTGGTGATAGATTGAACCATGATTCAGGATTTTTTCTATTCAGATTTTCTGGTGAAAGATTAAATCGTATTTGAAGGTTTTCTCTATTCCATTATTTGGTACAAGGTTGAACCACATTTCAGGGTTTTTTTTAATCAAACTTTTTGGTGATAGGTAGAACCATGATTCAGTATTTTTTCTATTCAGATTTTCTGGTGAAAGGTTAAATCGTATTTGAAGGTTTTCTCTATTCCATTATTCTGGTGAAAGGTTAAATCGTATTTGAAGGTTTTCTCTATTCCATTATTCTGGTAAAAGGTTCAACCACACTTCAGGGTTTTTTCTAATCCAATTGTATGGTGAAATATAAAACTGTGATTCAGGTTTTCCTTTCAATTAACTTTACTGGAAAAACTTACACCAGATTCAAGTTTTTTTTCTTCCCCTCATATTAGAATGAAATGTTTAACCAAGATTTTTGTTTTCAATTTATCATTTTAAAGTGTAATCAAAACAAAATTGCAGATTATGTTGCAGTAGAAGAGCATATTTTTTTGATTAACGTTAAACTGAAAATTATTAAAACTTTACTGATTTTATTTTCTTTGAAATATACTTAAAAAACAAATGCACACCAGTTTGTCATAATTTCACAAAATAATTGCATTTGTTTTTCTATTACCAGTATGTCCATGTATATGTTGGAACATTTCTTTGCAGTCATAATTATAATAAAATTTTCTGTTTGGTTATTCATAAACTATTCATAATGAAAATATTTTATAATAATTTTATATTTAAATAATACCCTGTTTCTATTGTATTTTATTTTAAAATCCAGGGAATAAAAAATATCTTTACTAAACATTCCTTTAAAAAATGTTGATTGAATTTCTTTATTTTTTTTTATATCGGTTTCAGAAAAGTTTTTTCTATAATGCATTCAATTGCTACTTCTATAATCTATAGATTTTTTAAAAATACTCAATAGATGCTGAAATTTTGATATTATACACTTTTCAAAATTTTATCTTATTTTTGCCAGACAAAAAAAATGTGCTTTACTGTAATTTACTGCATATTTTTAGATATTACCTCATATAGTTAATGTGAGGATACAATTGCTACACGTATGAAAATGCCACGAATTTTCACTATTTTGGGTTATACAGATTTTAATAGTACAATTTTTTAGATTTTGGTTAGTGAAATTGACATGTTTTGTTCACAATACCAATTCTGAAAAGCTATTATACTATGCATTTATTTTTAAGTTAGCATCAAATAATAATTTCATTTTTCTACTATTACTGACGCATATTAACAGTTACAAAAATCTATGTAATCCATTTTCCCTCAGATTTAATTACGATTGCAGAAGTTTTCTATTCTTTAAAGGTTATTGTTAATTGCTTCTATTGATAAAAAATTGAAATTTCAAGTGCAATTCGATTAAATCTGTATTTCAATTCACTGATTTCTCATGGTTTTTAAAATAATCTTCAAGCATGGTTCTGTTAAAATTTTATTCTGTACACAGCTCAATAATGCGCAACTCATGTGAATGCAAAAAAGTTCATTACTTAAAACACAAATATAATGGATACATAATCAAAGTATATTCTTAAACGCTGAAATAATCAGCATAAAAAGGGCAGTTGTTAGACGCAGAACACTTCGTTTACCTCTTGTATCAGCTAATACAAAAAAAATTACTTTAAATACATTTTTAACTTCTTTTAAAAACACATAATGAATTTCCATGATATATCAAATAATTACTTCGCAGGGTTAGTTTAATTAGGGCAGTGTCACCGCAAGTGACTACTTATTATTAATTGTATACATATACAGGGTGTTTCAAAAATGACCGGTATATTTGAAAAATCAATAAATATTAAACGGGCAGCCATAAGAATACACCGTTTGTTGCAATATGCTTGGGTCAACAGTGAATTTTCAGGCAGATAAACTTTCGAAATTAGTTTCAATTTTCAACAACAGATAGCGCTGCAGGCGATTCGAACGCCATAGAAGAAAACACAATCTGTGAGTTTGCCATTCTGTAAGTCGTCTTTCTGCAGTAAGCATGTGCTGTTAACAGGTTCCAAGTTTGCTGTGAAAAAAAATGGTTTATTCCTTAGAACAGCGGATTTTTTACGTACCACCACAATCCAGAAACAATTGAACAACTGAAGTAGTTCATCTCTTCTGCATGTGTCCCGCCTGCCACGTTTACAAAGGTTTCTGATAATTTCGTTCAGAGACTACGCCATATTATTGCTGCGCATGGTGGATAATATCGTACTTTAGATTTTTCCAGGCTGAAGCGCCATCTGTTGTTGAAAATTGTAATTAATTTCGAAAGCTTGTCTCCCTGTAAATTTACTGTTACCTAAGCATATTGCAACAAATGGTGTATTTCTATCGCTGCCCGTTTAGTTTTTAATGATTTTTCAAATGTACCGGTCCTTTTTGAAACACCCTGTACATTAGGGCGGAGTGTAAAAAACTTTTTTTCGAAATTCTTTTCTCCCTAGCGTGTAAAAGTTGTGTAGTGGTATCACTAACATACTCACAAAATTTCACAACAATCAATAAATATCTTCGGTTTCCACTTTTGGGTCGAAATGTGGAAATTTAGCCGAAAATGTTGCAAATTTTCACATTTCAGCAATATTTTTTAATTCCGATTTTTTCTTCGCTCTAGAGTGGAAAAGTTGATAGAGTACATAAAGAACATAAGTTCAAAATATTAAAGTAAATAAAAAATATCTTCCGGTTCCACTTCGCAGTTTAAGTATGGAAAATTTTTCGAAAATTTTGCAATTTTTCACATTTTAGTAATTTTTTTAGTTTTAGATTTTCTACTCCCACTGATCGGGAAAAGTTGGAGAAATATAATAAAAACATAGGGGAAAAACTTTAGAATAATCAATAAATATCTTCCAGTTTCCCTTTTTGCATCTAAAAATGTCAAAGTCGAAAAAAAATATGTAAATATTCTCTTCTCTGGGATTTTTGTCTCATCAATTTTCTCTTCTCGCTGGCGCGGAAAACTCGGAAAATCATATGACAAACTTAAATATAAAAATTTAAAGTAATTAATTAATATCTTCTAGTAATTAATTAATATCTTTTATTACTTAAACTGGCAAATGCATGGCATTAATGTACACAAAAATCATAGAACAATCGAATTAAAAGCGATGTGAGGAAAATTCCTCTAGGTTCACCTTTCTGTTCGTTTACTATGGTGTTACCGTTGGTTTAATACTCTGCTCGTGATAGGTTCGTAATGAGGATATTCAATTTTAACTTCTATATTTTATTGAAAAATAATACATCTGAAAGTTTTACAAAATTTCAATTTTTAATAATATTGTGTTGAACTAATAGTGTGCATAGAAAATATTACACAGAACTATCACAATTGAGGCGCAGTTCACGGAATTTGTCTCATCTCATTATTTGGGATCCTACAGAATTTAGAACTGGCATTCCACCAACTTATGAAGCTGTAATGTACTTTTTGGTTGGTGAGAAATGAATCGAAATATAATTAAAAATCGGACCCACCTTTGGGGTGATAGCGGATTATGGGCTGAAATGGTTGAAGCAATTTGGCAGGCTTCCTCAGTTCCAACGGTCTCTAGGCAAAGAATAATCTAAATGATAGGTTCATATAATGATAAATACAAGAGTATAAATAAGTTTGACGCTAAAAAACAGAAGAAGTCAAAATTGAAAATTTTCCTATTGGAAGGGGAAAAAACGTCTGTTTGAAAATTTCTCTTGGAAGTGTACATGCCTAGAAGGATATAAATGCCCACGTGATATAAAAATTACTGAATTGGAAAACAGTTTCTTGAGGATCAAAGAACTTCAAGGAAATTGTAGATAGATCCAATTGCTACACTCGGAAACACGGCCCACAAGATGTAAACTTAGTAAATGAACGAGCAGGCTCGAAAAAAAATAAGAAAGTTTCTGAAAATGGTATAAAATGGAAAAAATAATCACTACTGCTTCATCGAAGACTTAGAGTTATTTAAATCTTTTAGTCTTGTTGAAGAACAACTGTGTCACGATCTTAGTGATAAACCTTTAGTGTCATTGCAATCGAACATAAATTCTATAAGTATATCACGAACAACCCGCCGTCCTGCCCTAGCCAGAACTTGAGACACAATGGGAGTGTCCGACCGAGTTGCAGTAACAGTAACAGATGCACTTCGTGAAAATTTAGGAGTTGTTAAACAGGACGACATGTCCAATGTTATAGACAGGCATAACACAAGAAGAGGAAGAAATAAATATCGTATTGAAATGCCAAGTCCAAGATTAGAGTTTCATATCCACCAATACCTTGAGAAAATAGTATTTTGACAGTCGAAAAGATAAAACTTTAAATCTGAGAAATATTGAGGGAACGCTCCATCAACAAAGAGCGCTTGAAAAATACTTGACACTTATAGAAGAACCTGGCTGCGATTACACAGGGCAAGTTTCACCAATAACCTCTTCTGCTACGTTTCTCATATGATTTTCCATACTTCTCGCTCCAGCGAGAAGAGAAAATTGTTAAGAAAAAAAATCCCTAAGATGAATAAATTTACATATGTTTTAGCTACTTTGACATTTTTAGACCCCAAAAAGGAAGCCAGAAGATATTTATTTATTATTCTAAAGTTTTTTACTTACGTGTTTTGCATATTCTTCGAACATTTCCATGCCAACGGGAATAGAAAATCGAAAAAATAAAAAAATGACTAAAATGTGAAAATGTGTATCATTTTCGACAAATTTCCCATTTTTACAACCCAAAGTGGAACCGGAAGATATTTATTAATTACTCTAATATTTTGGACTTGTGTTTCTTATGTACTCTTTCAGTTTTTCAGCACTAGGGCGAAGAAAAAATTGAAAATTAAAACTATTACTGAAATGTGAAAAATTACAACATTTTTGGCTAAAATTGCATATTTCGACTCAAAAGTGGAACCGGAAGATATTTATTGATTGTTTTGAAATTTTGTGAGTATGTTAGTGATACCACAAAACAACTTTTCCACGCTAGGGAGAAAAGAATTTCGAAAAAAAGTTTTTTACGCTCCGCCCTACTGTATATGCATTCAGTACTTAGAAATAATGATAACACTGGTCAACAGCTGTTTTGGGGCCGGGGTATTTTTAGCTGATTTTATATGAATTTGATGTCCTGAATTCAAATATGGCATTAGTGTTTCTCTATCAGCTCAGTTTTTTAAGATAAACAACTTTTTGTGAAATATATGTTTTATTATTTTAAGGTAAATCCATGTATTAAAAAATGTATGTAAAAATAAAATAAATACAGGATTTTTATTTTTTATAATACACAAATGTTAGTTATTATTATTATGGTATACACATATTGAAATAATAATTTTTTAATTATATTGTACAAATATTTTTACTCACAAAAATAGAGAAAAACGTCACTTATGAAACTGATACTCACTGAATGCTTCGGAAGCTTCTTTTCCATGACATTCTGGAATATATTTTAGAACAGTGTCTTTTTAAACTCAAACTGTAAACTGAAAGCCTTTGCATATCTAATCTTTTTTGGTAGCGGTCCCCCATAGTCTTAATATTGTGGTGAAATCTTTCGGGATGTTTATCACTTGTGCCTTCTTTATTTTCAAGAAAATGCTCTAAGTGGCAATGTAAATAGTGCACTTTAATGCTTCTAGTACACCCAAAAGATTTAAAACTATTATGCTTTTCATTTACCAGTTCTACATAGATTTCTCCTTTGCATTTGCCCGGAATGTTTTTGTGAACTGCCACAAAAAAAGTCCAGACTTTTTATTCAGCCTCATTTGTTGAATTTACGAAGGCAGGATTCTTAATCAGTTGTCTTATTTGTTGTCCGTTAAATATTCCTGCTTTAATATCTTCATAACTCAATTCGGGAGTTTTTACCTTATCTTCTCCTTAGCAAATCATAACCCGTTCTTATGGAGAATTTACACAAACTGCTTCATAGGACAGAGCTTGATATGCAGTGCAGAAAGTATGATTTTCTTTCGCCCAACTAAAGTGTTATTAATGACATTCCTTTCTCCAACATCCAAGTTTTCTTTCTTAGGCCTCTCTTTTCTAATCTAGTGGTGTGTTTTATTCCTGCTATCCCAAAAATAGAAAAACAATAGTATTTTGTGTAACTTCTTTGCTGTCCAAGGACAATCATCTAGAGAATATTTAGGAAGAACCAATTTTTCTAACAGTCCTCTAAATTCATGACAAAATACAAGATTGTTTTTTTTAAGAGAAGTAGGGTAATAGACGATTTTGTCTTGTGTGATAAAATGTAAGTTTGGCTCTTTGTTCTAATAAATTTTTGTCTTTTAATCTTGAAACCAACCAGTAATTCAGAAGCTTCTTTTAAAACATTGAAATCTCTTTTGAAATCATTTAAATCAACCTGGTTGAAAAATTTAGGCATTGATAACGTGACGTCTCCTCATAATCACTGTTACCTTCACAGCTATCTAAAAGATGATCAGAAGGACAATATTCATCCTCACTAAGCTCTGGTAGCTGATGAAACGTTGGGATCAGTAGTTCCTCTGAGTGAGGAAGTGGGGGTCTTGAAGACACTAAATCAGGATAAGTTTTCTTATTACAATTGTTTCGATTAATTCAAATAGTATTCCAGTGCTAGGTAGAACTAATAGTCATAGAAATGGTTTTGAAGTTCTCTCCAAACCATTGGTAAACCGAATTTGAGACTTATTCTCTTCCGTCAGCTCACTGTCATAAATGCTCTGTACAAGTTTTACAGACCTGTTGCGGTGCGCAGATTTTATCCTGATCACCAAGTCTAACCCCAAAGTATCCAAGATAAGCTCTCTTTACAAAGTCAGTAACATATTTTCTATGTTCTTTCAACTTTTATTCTCCGCATATGTAGCAAAACTTATCTGGATGATTTATACAACTTTTTCTACCTGAACTCATTTAAATTCCATTCTACAACGCAAACACAACAATCTACAACACTACGAGTTTTACGTTAAATTGATACGAATTCTACCTTAAACACAAATATCATGGAAGTTCAAAAACTTTAGAAAGTCAAAGAAAGCCAGTTTTGTTTCCATGGAGCGAACTCTGAAACTAAACTTATCTCTTGGAGGCTTTTACATTTGGCTTTATGGATGAGCTGCGCGAATTCATAAGGATGCGCAGATCTTCAGTTTTGCTTGCACATTTCTTTTTTTCAAGATCTTGTGGTATTTCAACGTCCTTCTAATTGCCTTGAGCGTCGTTACAGGGCTATGTATCATAAGGTCAGTTTAAGTGTTCAAGGTCACTTTAGTTCTAAAAAATCTTTAGTTCGCTTTACATATCTAAAACAGTAGAGCTGATAGAGAAAAACTGATTGCATATTTGGAATCAGCGTCCCAAAAATATCCAAAATCAGTTGTAAAATCTCAGGCACCAAAAAAAAAATTTTTTTTGTAGGCCTGTGTAATCTGTGACAAAGATTTTGTATGTGTATTCTTTTTTAAATAATAGTAGCAAAAAAGAAAAATATTCTATAAATGGGAGCTATAAGTAGTAGAATCCTTCATTTAACTCTAGTATCAACTAATACAAAAAAAATTAAATTGTACAGTTTTTAAATACAAAATGAGTTTTCGTGGTACATCAAATACTTGCAGGGCTTCATATGCAGGGTTAATAAGATCAGTGTCACCACAAGTGGCTATATATTATTACTTGCATATATATTAGGTTGGATCGAAAAACCGAAATTCGGATAATCAAATCGGCGCGGGGTTCAAAAGTTGCCTTTTATGCATACTAATTCACATATGTTTTTTTATTGAAATCCATTCATATCTTCCGGCGCCCCAAACGCCTCAAAAATAGTTAAAAATTGAAATTTTTATAAATTTTATAATTTGTTTTCGCTTCTTAATATTTTAAAAATTATTTTTGGCGCAGGTTGCGAATGTTGCCTTATGTATATATTAGTTCAATCTTTTTTTTTTTTTTAATTTAAATCCATATATATCTTCCGTTGCCCCGAAGCGCCCCCAAAATAGTAAAAAAAATTGAAATTTTATAAAAATTTGTAAATTTTGTATTTTTAATTTATTTTAAATTATTTTATCAGCAGGATAAAAAAGATGCTTTTTATAGTATATTAGCATGCATCCAAATAATTTTCGACTTTGATAAATTTCTTCCAATGCCCCAAAACTTTTAATTATTTGCCGAAAATCGAGTTTCATGCAAATTTTGAGCTAAAAAATACAAGTAAAATTAACAGTTAAAGAATAATTTATCTAACGTAAAACGTAGATCGAGAGGATGAGAAATCGTTAATCGTATTTTCTTAAATGTATAAAATAAACTTTTTATACTTTGTTATTTGGAAGACAACATAGATAGAAGAGTTCTCAGCAATGACCAGCAATATTTATATGATATTTGCATAGCAATATCACGTGGTGAATGTGGTTCTGATCTGGCATTAATGAATCCTGGTCCAGTTTATCACTCAAGATGGCTAACAACTGCGTGTAGAATTTTAAAACTGCAAGTGGCTACAGAAAATCTTTCTGATAATCTTATTACTCTTACAACATATATTATGAAGGTATATGTACCTGTATGGTTTCATATCAAAACAAAGCCATCCATAACTGAAGGAGCGCGTCATTTTTGGAAACTTATCACATATTCTAGATATTTGGAACCCAATTTAAGAAAGATCGTAGATAATATTCAACGAAATAGTTTTTTTTTTTTTTTTTTTTTTTTTTTTTTTTGCCACCCTGAAAATTTGCTATTGTCATTGCTCACAGATAACACAGAGCATATCAGATCTTTAGCAATGCAAAAGCTAATTTGTGCTAGAAATAAAAAGAGAAAATCAGCAGAAGTGAGAATTTTCAAAGTACCCCAAATAAACTTCAAAGCCAAAGATTATTTTGAACTTATTTACTGGCAACGAGTTGGATGTTTTGAACCACTTCTTTTGATGAATGTGCCTTGCGAAGAAATTGAGAATATGATAAAAGTTGTAAAAACGAATGAATAGTCAAAATATCCTTGCCATACCCAAGCGTTTGAAAGATGCGTTCGAGTAGTGTCTGACGCATCAGAAACTCTATCTGGACAAGAAAAGAGACACGGTTTTATATTGAATAGAATAAATCAAGAAGCCGTATAAAACACTTTGATATCAAAAAAGATTACAAACTTTAAAAATATGTAAATTTCCAAATTGAAAGATGTAAAACTTTTCTCTACGTAAGTTCGATTTTTGTAATTTTTATGATATAATGCTTTGATTTTTAAATTTATATGTCGCTTATTATTGTAAAATTAATGTTAATTATAACCTTATACGTTATTAATTAAACTGTTTTCAAAATTTGTAAATATTTTTCGTAAATTATAATTTTTAATGCATTTTTGTAAACATTTCAGTTTTTAATTATAATTGATGCATCAAAGATGTGAATGGATTTTGATTAAAAAAATATATCGGAACTGCAGAATTACATAGTATTGTAGTAACAACTTTCCAACCCAGTGCCAAATGAATTTCAAAAAGTAAAATAAAATAAAATAAAATAAAAATAAAATAAACCAAAATAAAATTCTTCAAGAAAATTTAAATTTTAAACTATTTTGGGGGCGTTTGGGGCACCGGAAGATATGAATGAGTTTTTTTTTTTTTTTTTAAATATGTAAGCTAAGATAGATAAAAGATAGCTTTTGCACCCCGCGCCAAAGTAATTAAGAAAAAATAATAAGCCAAAACAATGTAAAAGAAATCATAAAAAACCCAATTTGTAATTATTTTTGGGGCGCTTGGGGCACCGGAAGATATGAATGGATTTTAATTTAAAAAAAAACTGTAAATTAGTATACCAAAAAGGCAACTTTTGCACGCCGTGCCGATAGTGATTTCTAAAAAAAAAAAATTCCTATATTTTTCGATCCACCCTAATATATATACATATTTTTCAGCATTCCTAGAAGATAATAATAATCTATGACAAAAATTTTTATTTGTTTTAAATAATAGTAGCAGAAAAGAAAATTATTTGTTAACAGCAGCCTTGAAATAACTGGGATATAAACAAAATAAAATAGCAACACAAATCAGTTGCTTTAAGGTAAGGCGCTCTTTTTATTGAAAATAGAAATTATAAAATCATTAAAATACATAAACTATGTATGTCAGACTAACATTTACAACTATAATGTCATTTTATTACATACAGAGTTTCTCTCAGACAGATTTGGGAGGATATTGCATTCCGACTACTCATTTGAAAAATAGCCTCTTGCTTTCCCAAATGAGGATTATGAATATGTCGAGTTCATCAAATAAAAAAAAAATCTTGAAGCTTGGTATATTCTGAATAAAGTTTTCAAATCAGGTCAATGGAATAGCTTCAAACATCAGGTTAATTTCACCATTTATTTTAAATGAAAGGGTACAATTATTAAGGCGTAAAATTGTATTTTTGAAGACATAACAATGTTAGTTCAATATGCAGCAATATAATAAATGAAATAATCAAATTTCACACAGGAAAAACTATTAAAATTTTAAAACAGCATATCATTCAAATTCTCTTATTCAAGGAAAAAAACATTAGCATTTGTAAAACCAATATGCTGCAAATTAAGTAAATTCTCCATGTACAGATTTTTCATTAAAAATAAAGAAAATCTGCAGGATGTGTCATATAAAATGTGTCAACAAATGTAATTTGAACCACTGGAACTTTTTAGCAGAAGGTCAACGACTTATTAACTCATAACCTAACCCAACCCGAACCAGAAAAAAAAAAGAAAATAAATAAATGTACAACAGGCTGTTCCCATGACAAATTCATTTTACACATATTCAGCTATGCACAAACCAACACGAACCTAAAAGTTCTATTTAGAAGGCAGGAAAAGAAAAAAAAATGAAATTTGTCTGAGCCAATTCTGATTCCAACAAAAATATTACAATGAATTGAAATATTTTTGTTGGATTCATATTTTGGTTTCTTTTTCAAATATAAGTTTTAGGTTCTAATTAGGTTCATGCTCATGAAGATTATTTTGTCTTCCTTGGATCGGGTTATGATTCTTCGGAATATTTTAGTTCAACTCAGATTTAACTTGAGCCAGATTTCGGGTTTTTTTTATTTATTTTTTCCCAAAGGAATTTTTTAGGTTCAGGTGTGCTTTATGTATATGGAAATTATTTTGTCTTGCTTGGATCAAGTTATAGTTCTTTCGAATATTCTTGTACGTTCGGATTTCATTTGGGTCATATTATGGGTTTTTTCAATTAAAATTTTCAGGTTCAGGTAGATTTGTGTGGCCATGGAATTATTTTGTCTTAATCGAATAAGGTTACGCTTCATTTTATTGCTTTTAACAATTTTTTTAGGTTTGGAATGGGTTTATGTCCATGGAAATTTATTTTCTGTTGCTCGAATCCGGTTAGTGTTTTTTTTTTTTTTTGGATTATTATTTTTATTTTCAGATTTGAATCGGGTCATATTTTGACTTTTTTCAAGCAAAATTTTTTTATTTGGGTAAGTTCCGTAAACAGAAATTATTTTGTCTTGTTCACATCAGGTTAGTTTCATTGACTTACTTTTGTTAGTTTCAGTATTCAGTTTTTTGGTTTAAACAAATATTTTAGATTCAGAGTGGGTACTTTTTGTACATAGATTATTAATCTAGTTAAAAAGTTTTCAAATTCATTTAAGAAGCACTACTTTTTCATTGCATCTCCCAGTGTCACTCACAAAATAAAATTATTCATGAATGTAGAGATATAAAATCATACATTAATAAGAGAAAATAAATAAAGCGACATGATTTTGACTTTAACGGTAAATTTAAAAACAAAGTTTAAAAATTATATAAGGTTCTGTTTTTATTATTTTGTTTGTATAAAATGATTTAAACATGTAAAATACCGTAAAAAACTCAAATAGAGAGCTACATATATAAATGTTTAATAATTAAAAACTATTTTTAGGAAACGCAATATCAGATGTTTCTAAAATTTTAATTTTTTGAACAATTATTATTAATCTTGTTAAAATGGTTTCAAATTCATTTAAGAGGCACTATTTTTCCATTGCATGCCTTATGTTAGTCACAAAATAAAATTATTCATGAATGTAGATCTATAGGATCATACATAAATAAAATAAAATAAGTAAAACAACACCATTTTGATTTGAGCGGTAAATATAAAAATAAAGTTCAAAAATCATATAAAGTTCTGTTTTTATTATTTTATTTGTATAAAATTATTTAAACATGTAAAATACTGAAAAAAAACTCAAATAGAAATCTACATATATAAGTATTTAATAATTAAGTGGCATTTTTAGAAAACACAATACCAGGCGTTTGAATAATTTTTAATTATTTGAGCAATTATTATTAATCCTGTTAAAATGTTTTCAAATTAATTTAAGAGGCACTATTTTTCCATGCTTTATGTCACTCATAAAATAAAAAAGTTCATGAATGTAGAGATATTGGATCACGCACAAATAAAAGAAAGTAAATAAAACGACATCATTTTGATTTGATCGGTAAACTTATAAAATTAAGTTTTAAAATCATATAAGGTTATTTTTTATTATTTTGTTTATATATAAAATATTTAAACATGTACTAAACTGAAAAAGAACTCAAATAGAGATCTACATATATAAGTATTTAACAATTAAGTGACATTTTTAGAAATCGCAACATCAGACGTTTCAATAATTTTTAATTTTTTCAACAATTATTTTTAATCCTGTTAAAATGTTTTCAAATTCATTTAAGACACAGTAGTTTTTCATGCTTTATGTCACTCACATAATAAAATAATTCATGAATGTAGAGAATAGGATCATACATAAATAAAAATATAAATAAATAAAGAATTAAACAAAAAATAATAATAATCTTCATATCTGAAAATTTCACAGAAATGTTAAAATCCAAAATTTTCTAAAATTCGTTACTTACACCACTTAACCATGACTCTAAGCGAAGACATTTCCACACATTTTGTAATTAAGATAGGGATGACTGCACTGCTGTATTGTATGTCCACAAACTGTATGTTATTAAATGTCGATTGAAGACAGTGCCTCTCTATTTAACATAAAAAAGAAGCGCACAGATATTACGCAAAACCTGCTTTCAAAATATGTTATCAGTCTGCACGTATTGAATTATCTAGGTCCGGTCCCGAAGAGACCCATAGAGAAAAGTATGTCCCGGCCTGAAATAAAAATCAAAATTATAGACCGCCCCGTCCTAACTGAATTTCTACATAGTTTTTTATACCGATATGGGTATATATTGCTTCATATGGGTGAATTCTGACTAAAAATACTTATTATAGCATTTTTTTCTTCATGTTTATAATTTTTACTTTTAAAGAATAGTAAAAAGCTGCGACATATTTGTTTTATTATTGAATCTCTACATAATTGTTTCATTTTTCCTTTAATATCATTTGCTATACTGTAAAATCTTTTAAGATGGAATCGCAGGGGAAAGAAAGAAATGCGTTATAGATAAGTCCCTTTCTTAGGAGGTATAAATGCAATGTATTTTTTTCTCAGGTATTATCATATTCACTTTGCATGAATATTTTCCGTTTAAGACAAGATTGCAGATTCGATTTCAAAGATTTTATTGTATTTTGATTTTCTTTTTCCTTTAAATATACTAGGGTAACATCCCCAGTAATTGACACTTTAAGAATTTGGCTTTAAACTTACTTCAATTTTCATTACCAATAAATAAAATATTTACTTGCAAATATTTGTAAATCAAAGAATGCACATCTGTGCATCTATTTTACCCACTAAAAGCAAAAATTTTCGAAAAAGTATTTTTTTTTTAAATATATGTATAAAAAGTAGCTGAAATCACCAGTAATTGGCACCTAGAGCACCAATGTATGACACCTTGTGATCCAGTAATTGGCACATGTTTATATATAAAAAAACTTTATATTTTGCATTGGGGTTTAATTGCTTTAAATGAATTTACTGTAGATGAAGATGCCATATTTCAGGCTTTTGAGAGAAAGAAATCAGCATATTAGTCTGAAATGTGAACACTTTAAAATAATACAATATATTTATATTAATACCCAGTAATTGTCATGCTGTCCCCAGTAATTGACATATGAAGCTTTAATGGATTAATTACTGATAATATTTCATATTTTTAAATAAAAACAACTGATAAAAAGAATTAGTCTAAAACTTTAAAAGTACTGCCAAAATAAGTGGTTTAATCTCAAATCTTGCGATTTCCTAGTAATTGGAACAGGTGCCAGTTACTTGGAACTAGCAAAATTGAAGCACCATTAATTGGCATCTACCATTAATTCAGAAATCCAAATATTTGTGTCAAAAATACTTTTATACAATTAAAGTAAGCCTTTTAATCTAAACAAAACTGTTGCCAATTAAAATTAAAAATGTATTATAAATCAGATAATAATGAATTGAAAAGCACGCATTTCTTAAGCCAGAAAAGAAGTATATGCAACAAAAATGGCTAATTTGATGTAAACCATAATTGTTTCTCTTACCTTGGCATTATTGTCATCCAGTAGCATAAATCAAAGTTATAATCTTTAAAGTAAATCAGTATATAACTGGTATATGGTCTTACATTTTTAAAAGACTGGATATAAATCTTATTTTAGGATATGTTTGTAAGATGTGCTAATCATTGGTACATGCCAATTACTGGGGATGTTACACTATATTTAAAATAATTAATTTAAATTTTTTTTATTGTGAAATAAAGTCAATTTAAAAATGTATGCACTTTTCGTAAAATTTTTTGGATGAGCAAATTTTACTTATTTTTGCACGGATAAGACCAGTCAGAGACAATGATTTTAATACGGGTTGTATTTATACCATAACTGAAAATTAAGCCTCCTGTAGACCTAGGAAGAAGGAAGCCAGTCCCAGTTACTTATGAAAAAACATATTAGGCCGGACGAGTTTTAAGAAAAAAATAAAGTTCCGGGCCAGGTCCGGCCCCAGACCAGGGAAGATAAAAAGCCGGGATGCCTGGAAGATAAAAAGTTGCCGCTGTGAGGGCTAAGTTATGAAAAAACTTATAATCAGCATGTTAGAAAAGCATTATTTTAAATAACTGACGGACATTTAAATAGTACATAAAGAAGGTGAAAGTTAAACTGAATCGGAAGCTTAAGCTATAGAAATACGTTATTTTTTCGCATGCATTTTTTTTAAACACTGAAACATTTTATTAAAAGCCAATCTGTGTTTAAAACTTCAAATGTATTTTTCTGCCGGATGTTTTTTTTAATTATTTCTCGTCTTTAAGTTATTAACTCAAGAATTGTTTAAGAAATAAGGTGTAAACTTGAAGCTTGTCTTTTTTTTTTACATTAATTTTGTATTGGAAAATTTGAAAAAAATATTTACTTTTGAACGTACGACTTTTGAAAAAATAAGTTAGATGATTTTTAAAATCAGTATTTTTAATATTTTTAAGATTATTATTTTAAAAAGTCCTCAAACGAAACTAAAATTTGATTTTCCTCTTTAATTAAATGAAAAAAAAATCAGATGGATAATGTCTCGAGTTATAACGATTTTAAATTACTGTACTTAAAAATATACTGAATTAATTTATTTTAACTGTATGAGAAATTTTAGCACGTTATTTCGTTTGCAAATTGTATGGGTAACTATCACAAAAAAGGAAAAGAAATCAATATTTTATCTTAATAAATTTATTTTTCGCATGTTTCTTGGGACTCAGCGTAAGATTTTCCTTGAATTGCGCGCATTTGAGTTTGTGTCTAATCCCCTAAAATCTGATGAATTATTTAAAAGGCCATTACTCTCTGAGTTTCGCAGATATGAAAATGCAATATTTTGCATTTATTTCAGGAATGAATGAAGAAAGTTTTCTTACTTGGAATTTTTACCCTATGTGCGTGGTATAAAAATTAAATTTCAGTAGTTTTTAAATAGACCCTCCATGGATTTGCATCCTATGCTATCATATTTTGCACCGCTTTTTATGAATTTTTGCAATTAGAAGTAAAGTTCTAGGGGCAATATTTAAGGCAATAGCCTATTGTTTCGGAAATTATAACACACCCTGTATATGACTTTACTCACTACAAAAAGCTGCAGAAGCAATTCACTACTCTTTTTTCAGTAGTTCTTACATACAAATAAAAACATTTCTCGAAATCTCTATTTAGCTTCGTAAAATAATAATAAAAATGATTAAATATATTGCTGTTTGTTTTGAGAAAAAAAATTCAAACAAAGAAAAAATATATGAATTCAGAAATAAGTATTAACTCGAAAGGTAATACAAGCAAAATACACCATTGCATATGTCTGAATAAATTCTACTCTTTGTCTAATAAAACTTACCTAAGGAAACGAAACTAGACACGGAATCTATATTTAGCAGGAGTGAATAAGGAGAATCACATAAATATATTGCTCTTGACATTGAGAAAAAAAATCAAATAAATAAAAAGCAATACATTTCATATGTCTAAATTATTTCTCTACTCATTGTTGAATAAACCCTTCTTAATGAAACAAACAAGATTCTAAATATATATAGAACTATATAGAATAAAGAACATAGAAAAACATCAGGGCTCGAAGCATTCTTAAAATTTTCGCACTTTGTTACCAGTATTGGAAATAAAATTTCTACCTGGCAGATTCTTTTGAGATCTGTCATAGAATTATACAATAAACATCATCGCTTTAAAATAGACATAGAAAAGTATGAAAATTTTATGAACACTGCAAGCACTATAAATATATTGATTTTTGCATTAAAAAATTTAAACAAGGTAAAATTGAATTCAAACTGTAATGTAATAAAAACTACATTCCACATATATCAATTTATTTACTACAAATAAATTGATTCAGCAAAATGTATACTGAAAAAATTCACCAGTCTTTGTCAAATAGCTCTTGCATAAAGAAAAAAAATGAGACTCGGAATCTATATTTATCTACATAAAAAAATAAAATAAATATTTGGCAATTTGTATTGAGAAAAAATAATTTCAAACGATGAAAATGTACGTAAATTTTTAAAAATATATTAATTCAAAAGGTAACACAGACAAAATACTCCTTTCCATGTGTATGAATTATTTATTTCTAATTGTCTAATTGTTGGGGACTCTCTGTTGTTAATTTTAATTTCCTCAATTTGAAACTTTATTCATCACTTACCAATTTCTACATCAAATAAATATTAATTAAAAGTATGTGCAATTTCACAAAAACTGACATTACTTCATTTCTCTATTTATCAATTTAATTGAGATCTGAACTAGGTTTCCAACTACATGAATCTTGTTGAGAAAAGATAAATGAATTTAAGGTAAACTTCATAAGTAAAGTACAAATAAATTTAGAATGCACTTAAATAGACTGAAACTATAACAATGCAAACAATAAAAGTAATTTAGAAATCATTTATAATGTTTAAACTCTGAGGATTAGCAAAATAATAAAAATAGCTTAGAAAGGATCAACAAGATTCTCAACCGGTTTAGATCTCAAAATACTTGTAAGTGTATAGCAGAGAGTCCCAACTTTGCCATTATTGTCTTACAGGGTGTTACACATATATTAATGCTTATGATAGAGTAATTAATATTTAATAAACAAATTTAAAGAAGAGAAGGGAAACCTGAAATCTCTCCGATATACAGAGAGCAATAAAAGAGAAATTACGAAAAACAAACAGGAGTAGAAATTAATATTTATAAATAGATAAAGATAGTAATGACATTAGCACAGGATTGTATAGCGGAAATATTTTCATTACCTTTTCTATTTAATTACTGTTTACCAACTCCTTTTTTACTTCATGTTAATTGACCAGAAGATTTTATGTATAATTTAATCAGAAGTTTCCTGGGTATATTTTTTTTATAAACAGTTAATTATACAGGGTGTTTCTAAATTCATGGTCCAAATTTTAAGGGGTGATAGTACACATCAAGACAAACAATATTTAAATAGGAAACCAAGGGTCCCAAAGTCTTCCGAAGGAGATAGGCGCTATTAAAGTTTAGGGTCCAAAAATTCAAATGATTATGAAAAACAGAAAAATTGGTCGATTCGTTTGCGGTTTTCACTAAAATTGTTCTTTATGTCAGTATTGTCTTAAAAATAAATTATAAAGATAAATTTCAAAAAATGATGATAGAGGACGCTTTAGACTTTAGAGTAACGAGCAACTATTTTTTACCGTTATTTTTTGCATCTCATTAAAGGTTTCGTAAGCTTAGACTTAAACTTAAATTTTGAGCTCAAAATCTGAATAGTTGGAAGCAGTTAAGTAGCACAAACTTAACTGTGTTCAGAGGGTTTTAAATTCAAATGATTATAAAAAACGGAAAAATTGGTCGACTGATTTGCGATTTTCACTAAAACTATTCTTTATGTCGGTATTTTATTGAAAATGAATTATAAAGATAAATTTCAACAAATGCCGATAGAGGGCGCTTTAGACTTCGGAGTAACGTACAACTATATTTTACCATTATTTTTCCCATCTCATAAAATTTTTTTAGAAGCTTAGACATAAACTTAAATTTCGAGATGAAAATCTGAATCGTTGGGAGTGGTTAAGTAGCGCAAACTGAACTGTGTTCAATGGGGGTGGGGAGGTTCAAATTTCAAATGATTATAAATCACGGAAAAATTGTTCGATTCGTTTGCCGTTTTCGCTAAAACTATTCTTTATGTCAATATTTCCTTGAAAATAAATAAAGATTAATTTAAAAAAATACCGTTAGAGGGCGCCTTAAATTTTGGAGTAACCAACAACTATCTTTAACCGTTATTTTTTGTATCTAATTAAATGCTTGTAAAAGTTCAAACTTAAATTTTGAGCTCAAAATCTGCATCGTTTTGAGTAATTAAGTGCGGCATTGAAATGTGTTCGAGGGGTGGGGAGGGTAACATTTTAACTCCTGAACACTGTTCAGTTTCCGCTTCTTAACCCCTCCATCGATTTAGAATTTGAGCTCAAAACTTAAATCTAAGCATTTGCAAGCATTTAATTAGATACAAAAAATAACGCTTAAAAATAGTTGTTGGTTACTCTAAAGTTTAAGGCGCCCTCTATCGGTATTTTTTTAAATTAATCTTTAAAATTTATTTTCAAGGAAATATTGACATAAAGAATAGTTTTAGCGAAAATGGCAAACGAATCGAACAATTTTTCCGTTTTTAAAAATAATTTGAAGTTTGAACCTCCCCACCCCCATTGAACACAGTTCAGTTTGCTCTACTTAACCACTCCCAACGATTCAGATTTTCATCTCAAAATTTAAGTTTATGTCTAAGCTTCTAAGAAAATTTTATGAGATGCGAAAAATAACGTACGTTATTCCAAAATCTAAAGCGCCCTCTATAAGCATGTTTTGAAATTTATCTTTATAATTCATTTTCAATAAAATACCGACATAAAGGATAGTTTTAGTGAAAACCGCAAATCAATCGACCAATTTTTCCGTTTTTTATAATCATTTGAATTTAAAACCCTCTGAACACAGTTAAGTTTGTGCTACTTAACTGCTTCCAACTATTCAGATTTTGAGCTCAAAATTTAAGTTTAAGTCTAAGCTTACGAAACCTTTAATGAGATGCAAAAAATAACGGTAAAAAATAGTTGTTCGTTACTCTAAAGTCTAAGCGCCCTCTATCGTCATTTTTTGAAATTTATCTTTATAATTTATTTTCAAGACAATACTGACATAAAGAATAATTTTATTGAAAACCGCGAACGAATCGACCAATTTTTCTGTTTTTCATAATCATTTGAATTTTTGGACCCTAAACTTTAATGGCGCTTATCTCCTTCGGAAGACTTTGGGACCCTTAGTTTCCTATTTAAATATTGTTTGTCTTGATGTGTACTATCACCCCTTAAAGTTTGGACCATGAATTTAAAACACCCTGTATATCGTTTTATAACATTGGAGAAACAGATCTAACTAGAAACTTACGGAAAAAATTCTTGATTTAAATTATTGAAAGAAAATTTTAAAAAGAAGCACAAAATTAATTCATCTAGATTCACTTTAAACTCTTTGAATTTGTACTAGTACTTAGGCAAATGCATCATTTAGAATTTCTATCTTCAACAATTATTAAAATAAAAACTTAATTTATTTTAGTCCAAGGACAAGGTAAAAAAATAAAAATGCATTTATTTAATTAAAGTTTTTTATACCCAGGTAAGTTTTGTTTAACAAAGAAGTATTGAATTGAGTTAACTTAAGTTCCACCATTATAAAAAGGAAAAAAAGAAAGAAAAAGGTACACATGTGTTTAGATTAACAGCAGAAATTAATTTATTAAGCAGATCACAACATTTTATGGAAATATCTTCATTAACTGCATATGAAAGAAATTAAGAATACATTACAGGTAATAAAATTTACTCTTGCCTTCTGCTGTGTTATCGTGATATCTATGACTGACAAACACTTCGATTTTATTTTATAGCACTTTAAAAATCCTTAATTGAATTTTCACTATACACACTACTGAGTGGGCTAGGAAAGCTTGGGCTCTTACACATTAGTCAATTTGACTATTTGCATCAACTTACTAGTGTAACCATTACGTACACGAACATAGTTGAAGAGGCCAGGAAAAGTAATCAAAGCATAATTTCACTGCTGTCACTACTGCGCTCGTCGACTCGGCCGAAGGGGCCAGGAAGTTCCTGCACACTAGTCACGTCGATCACTTTCCAAAAATTCACCAATGTAAAACTGCTTCCAAGAACTTTTCGAAGATGCAACAGACGACGAAGAGGGCATCCCTAAATGGAGTCTAGCAAAACTGAGCGATCACTGTCCCGAAATATAACTTTCAAACTCCACTGAAGATACACATGGACAGGTGGGGAAAACACAGTTAGAATGTGTGCATTCATATTCTGCGACTGCTACCTTGATTCATGGCTGCCAGGCACTGCCGAATATGTATAAGTGTAGGAAGAAAATACAACTAAGTGGTCAAAAATACTTCCTGGACATTGCAATCTGTAGACTCTAACCTCAAACGACACCAACTCATTCCTTCAGCATCTTTAATGGGCACCGGTATATCTGTTCTTTTCCATGGGACCACGAGTGGAGAGCTTCTCCTAGCTTCACACCTTTTTCGCCTCTTATTTTGTTTTAGAAAAATCTACGCTCCAACCCCCGTGAGGGGGTGGAAGTCTTTAAAACTCCCACTCACGTACGGCTTCAAAAGTTTTTTCTCGACTGCTTTGCCATATTCTAGCATCAAGATCAATCTCGATTACGGGGTTTCCTAACTAAGCTAAAGGACCGCAAAAGGACCCTTCGCGCCGCAAAAGGGTCGCTTCCTATTAGACGAAACACCCCTATTCGGTCCATCTGGTTAACTCGCCTATTGCCTAATAAGGGCATAAAATATCATACCACGTGGTGTCCGTCTTCTTTCCAGGAAAGACAGGTGCAGTTTTGTGTCCAAATTCCCACGAGAGTAATTTTCGCCTGTCCAAGTCATAAAACCATTCGTTTTTAGGTGCGTTCGTAATTATATAATACGTAGCACCTATAGTGGTCGTTCAGTCCGTCTGTCTGTCTGTCCGCATATAACAACGCAAAAACTACCCAACCGAATCGTTTGAAATTTAAAATACATAATTATTACATAATTTTGTGGAGTCATTTCAAATTTTATGAAGCTCGGATGCATAGATCAATTACAGGGGCAATCAAAATTATTCCATTACATTACGATTAATGGGGAAAAAAGTTTGAAATGCATTTTAATCGTTTGAAATTTAAAATGCATAATTATTACATAATTTTGTCGAGTTATTTCAAATTTTATGAAAATCGGATGCATAGATCAATTACAGGGACAATCAAAAGTATTCCGTTACATTACTGTCAATGGGGAAAAATGTTTCAAATGCATTTTAAATCTTTCCGGCACGTGCAAAATCTGAAGAAAAATGAGAAAATATCGACTGACACTGGAATTCACAAGCGAATTTTTTAGATATTTTGAATTCCTTAATTTAAGCTTATAGTGTAAAAGCCAATTTTTACTAAAATTTTATTGGTGCCGTTTGCAAGTTTGGAATTAAAATTAGGTATCCCAGACCGGGCACAGTGTGCCGGAAAGGGTTAATCGTGTTACACTCATGCGAACTTAATAAAATTTATAAGGAACTATAAAGTACATATTATAATATACATCTTACATAATTTATGGTGCAAAGAACATTTGTTATTGATTTACAAGGCCACACAAAAGTATTCCATTTCATAATGGTACAAGGAAAACATTGTTTGATGAGCGTTTTAATTGTAATTCACTATTTACAATTTTATGAGATTGATATATGTAAGTAATAATTTTAAAACTTCGTTATCGTACGAACGCACCTAATTTGCTACGCTTCACGTGCAATTTCCAACTTGTTTTTTTGTTTTACGATGCCCATAAAAATTTCACTTAAGCAACGTATATCTCGGGGTGAGGTTTTCTCTGAAGAGAGTACAAAGGGTCACTTAAAACCTATCGTTTTCTTTGTGGAAACAACACTTTCACTGCAATCTCAGCCCATAAAACTAGAACCCTGATTTTCTTATCTTTACAAAAGAGCATAGATACTCGAATATTTGGGTGGTCGTTCTTTAAGTCAAACACACCATGTCTGCTCAAACAATATATATACTGCTTTTCAAAGTCCCAACTAACAGTAAAGTTGCTTTTATTTATTTTTATTTATTTATTGGAACAAGGGGGTGCAGTTTCAGATTTGATTGTGAGAATTTTAAGGAGGGAGTTTTCATAAACAGGAAAGAAAGGAAGAAAAAAAAATATGGAAGCAGGTGTTTTAATTAAAAAATGAAGAAGGAATTTTAATTTGGAATAATTTAATTTTGAAATAGAGACAATTGACATAAATTCTCACAAGAAGCTCCCCCACGTTGAAAAAAAAACATTATTCGTTTTGATCTAAAAATAAAAATTTTATTTTTTATTTTGAAAACCGCAGAAGGTGCATACAAGAAAGGCCTGCCCAAAATTAAGTTAAATGCCAATCCAAAATGGATGGAAAGGTGAAATGACAAATTAATGCTTGGTTGATCAGTAGAATAAAGAATGTCTACTGGAGCAGATCAAACAACGACCCGAGAAGTCGACAAATTCACCCTACTAATTCACCACACCAACTACGCACTCCGGAATGCAAAGTTGAAGCTTGGGTATAACATGTGAAAGTTAAATGTAAAATAGGACCTAAGTTACTATTGCTATTACCAAAGTAAAACCTTCTTACCAAAGGATTCTGACCTAGTACCTCTATCCCGCTTAACTTATTAAATTTTTGAGTTTCCAATAACAGCCGCAGTTGTCCATAACATCTGGAACATTACCAAGCTTCAATTACCCCATATGACACTATCCCTGGAAATATGAAGCTACTTCTGTAAAAAGTTCAAATGCAAGGAAGTGTTGTATAACATTTTAAAAATTTCCAAAATTTTGAATCCTGTGAGTAGGAATAAGCCAAAAGGGCCTAAAACAATGAAATTCTGAAAATTCATCATAGGTATACCATGTCAGCTGAAGGTATCAAAGATATGTACACCCATAAGTAAAAACAACACTTTGTATACACATGTATAACAAAAAACACCACGTACAGGTTGATACTCCTAATTCTCTAATCTAGGTGCACAAAAATTCCACCAGGTGCACGCCAAACCCTTGTATGATATGAAAATGTCCGTATGGTGCGTGTTTACTGTTGTATTCATTCTCGGACATTGCTTTTTGGAAGAAGTGTCCCCTCAAGTAGTTATTACCTGTTCTGTTAATGCGCAACGGTATCATAACATGTTACCGATTTACGGCGCGTCATTCCTACTCTCCAGCAACGAGGTTACCTACAAGAAACCATATTCATGCAAGATGAAGCACCATCGCTCATCGCAATTCGAGGTCAAAAATTGTTGAGGTGAACATTTACAGACGCATGTGTGATTAACAAAAGTTTCCCAACAGTCTGGCTACCGAAATCGTCCGATCTCACACCTTGCGCTTATTGGTTATGTGTTTTTTTTTAATGACCCTCGTCTACCGGGAACGTTTGACAACTCTGTCAGATTTGAAGAACAGTATTCGCCGTCTTGTCAGAACATTCATTTTGACACTCTCCGTTCAATGTCAGATGACGAATTTTTCAGAATGGAGTGCGTTACAGAACATGGTGTATCACATAATGAACAGATTTTAAAGCACTGATTTGCATGTTTAATAATGTCATTTAGAGAGTTTTTTGTTGTAAAAAATTGAAAGTGCAATATTGTAACTATGCTATTGTCTCTATTGGGATTCCTTTGATGTAAGACCACTGGTTCACCAGTGTTTCGAGATCTCAGTTCGTTTTATCTTTTTATGATAACTCATAACGTCATCTAGTGATGAATTTTTAAACTTTTTTATTTTTATTTTGGAAACCTTCAGCGCATTTTCCGAAGTGTCTGATTCCCCAATATTTTTCTCTTCGGACTTTCAGAACTGCCTCCTGGGCCCTCTGAATAGCCGAAGCTTAATTTCGCTAACCCTGCATATAGAACTACATAGAATGAAGAACATTGAATAAATATGGGGCTGGCACAGTTCCTAAAATTTTCGCACTTTGCTACGAGTATTTAAAATAGAAAATTCGTCATGGCAGATTCTTTTAACACATATAATAGAATTATAAAATAAAAATTATTATTTAAAAATTGTGACAACAAAGTGTGAAGAATTTTAGAACACTGAAAGCCCTTATAATATAATGTGTTTTGCATTAAATCATTTAAATGAGACAAAACTGAATTCAAATTGCAACGTAACGAAAAATTCATAATATATGGATGAATTTATTGCACGACAAAAAGCTATACTGAGTCAATTAACTACTCTTTGTAAAATAGCTCTTGTATAAAGAAACGAAACAAGACTCGAAATCTATATTTTTATACATTTAAAAAAATTAAATAAATATATTACTATGAAGAGATAACAGCTTGAAAAACACATCAGTAACACTTGAATTCGCTAGGCCTTTCAAAAGAGCTCTACAAAAAGCTATACGGAACCAATTCACTACTCTTTGTAAAATAGCTCTTGTATGAATCTAACAAAGAAAGAACTTAAATCTATATTTATCAACATTAAAAAATTAAATAAACATATTGCTATTTGCATTGAGAAAAGGTAATTTCAATCAAAGATTGAAAATATGCAGACACGTTTAGAAAAAGTAATAATTTGAATGGTAATACAAAGAAATTACCCTATTCCATATGTCTGAATTAATTCCTTAGTCATTGTCTTATAAACCTTACCTAAGCAAAATGAAACTAGACACAGAATTCCTGTTTATGAGCATAGAATACAGTATATTATATATATTGCTCTTGACATTCAGAAAAAAAGATCAAACAAATGAATAAAATCAATTTCATATGTCTTAATTCATTCCCTACTCATTGTCGAATAAACCCTTCTTAATGAAACAAAACAAGATCCTAAGTATACATAGAAATATCTAGAAAGATGATCATTGAATAAATACAGGGCTCGAAGCGATCTTGACATTTTCGCACTTTGCAACGAGTATTTTGAAAGGAAAATTCCTCGTGATGGATTCGTTTAGTATCTATATTACAATAAAGTTAATCGTTTTAAAATAGTGATAACAAAAGTGTGAAAAATTTTTGAAACACTGAAAGCTCTGAAAATATAATGCTTTTTGCATTAAAACATTTGAATGAGATAAAACAGAATTTAAACTCTAGCGGAACAAAAACTTCATTCCGTATGTATCAACTTATTCACTGCAAAGAGCTATGCAGAATCAATTCACTACCCTTTGTCCAATAGCTCTTGCATAAAGAAACGAAACGCGACTCAAAATCTATATTTATCTTCATTAAATAAAAATTAAATAAGTATATTGCGATTTGTATTGAGAAAAAATAATTTCAAACGAAGAAAAAGTTTATATGTATTGAAAAACGTACGAATTCGATAGGTAACACACACAAAATACTCCTTTCCATATGTATGAGTTAATTTCTTTCTCATTGTCTAATAAATTTTACATAAGGAAACGAAATTAAACACGAAATCTACATAAAGCTACATGGAATAAAGAAGATTATATAAATATATTGCTCTTGACATCTAGAAAAAAATCAAATAAATAAATAAATAATAATAATAATAATAATAATAAATACCTTTCATATGTCTGAATCAATTTCCTGATCATTGTCGAAAATATTCACTTTAATGAAAGGAAACAAGATTCTAAATGTATATAGAAATTCATACACTGGTGTCCAAAAGTAAGCATAATTAGTAATTAAGTAAATAATGAAAGAAATGTTAATCAAAATGTAGTGAAACGTGATATCCGAGTGTAAAACGGTTATAAAGAAAGGAAACAATTCAAAAGAACGCTAATATTTACATTTATTATCCAAAGTAGCAGTTTGAAAGAAAACGGAGCATAGTAAGTGTTCACACTTTAAAGGAAAAATGAAAGAAAACTTTAAATAAAATAGTGATACTGCAGTTTAATAAGGCGTGTGGTCACCTCTGACAGCCAGGCACACTGCACAGCGACTTCCCATAGCTGCTATAAGATTATGAATGAGTTGTGGGCTCAAACAGTTCCAAACTTCTTTGAGAGCTCCTTTCAGTTCTGGAACGGAGCTTAGTGGGCGCGAAAGGGCTAGAAGTTGTCTGCCGAGCATATCGCATGCATGCTCAATAGGATTTAAATCCGGGGAGTTCGCAGGCCACGACATGCGCTGGATGTTTTCCGTTTTAAGAAAGTCTTCAACCAGTAACACACGGTGACAAGGCGCATTATCATCAATGAATATGAAGCCAGGACCGACAACACCTCCAAACAAGCAAACATAAGGCTTAAGAACATCGTCTCCGTATCTTTTACCAGTCACAGACCCCGTGTCAAAGATATTGAGGTCTGTGCGGCCGTCCAACATGATACCTGCCCATACCATTACTCCCCCTGATAAAAAAGATACTTTTGGATTATGTTTATTGGTTCAAAACGTGTTCCACGTTTTCTCCGCATCGTTACCCGACGAGAATCACTACCTAGACTAAATCGGGACTCGTCACATAAAATCACATGGCCCACACACCATCACTCGAATGCTAATGTTTCAAACTCCAGTTTAAATGAGCGCATTTATGCGCAGACGTGGATGGAATACAAACTGCTGGTCTTCTAGCATACAGGCCAGCATGATTGAGCCTCCTGTAAACAGTGTGTCTTGAAATTCGTGTTCCTGTGGCAACTGTAAGCGCCGAATCCAGTTCTCTGGCAGTACTGCCCCTTTGACGTCGCGCACTTATTTCCAGATATCGGTCTTGGCGAAGGGTTGTGACTCTAGGTCGACCTGCTAATGATCGTCGGGTAACATTACCCGTACTTTAAAACCTATGCCACAGTATTGAGATCACAAACTGATCCACTTTCAGAATTCGAGACACTTCGGTTTGGGATAATTCGGATTCTAGAATTTCAACGATTCTTCCTTTCGCAAAAATGTCCAGTTGGCGTTTTTGTGCCATCATTAATCCTGTTTGATCGTAACACCGTGTCTTGGCACATCAGTTGTACAGAATTCTTTTGAACTGCCTATACCGCGTGAATCGGTTTATATGTGTTCCGACATGCGCAGGTATTTCGCGCATGACGTAGTCGACTGAAAAGTTTTGCATAAACCCAATGTTTCTTCTTCAACCAATTAATCTCCTCAAGTAATTTTGAATAATATTACGAATTTTTACTTCACGTTTTTAGCATTTTACGAATTATGCCTAACTTTTGGGCACCAGTGTAAAATAAAGAACATCGAATAAATACAGGGCTGGCACCTTTCCTAAAATTTTTGCACTTTGCTACGAGTATTTGAAAAAGTAAATTCTTCGTGGTAGATTCTGTTAACATCTATAATAGGAATATACAATCGTTTTGAAATAGTGATAACAAAGTGTGAAAATTTTTGCAACACTTAAAGCCCTGTAAATATAATTGTATTTGCATTAAAACATTTAAATGAGCTAACTGCAACGCAACAAAAATTTCATTCCATACGCAAATTATACACAGCAAAAGCTATTCTGAATCAATTCACAAATCTTTGTCAAATAGCTCTTTTATAAAGGAACAAAAGACCTGAAATCTATATATATATTTAAAAATGAAATAAATATATTGCTATTTGCATTGATAAAAAATAATTTCATACAAAGATAAAAATAATATATATCAAATTAAAAATAAAGTATTAATTCGAAAGGTAATACAAACAAAATACTCAATTCGTATTAATTATTTCCTTACTTATTGTCTGATAAACCATACATAAAGAAACGAAACTAAACACGGAATCAATATTTAGCAGCATAGTATACAAAAGAATAATACATATATATATTTCTCTTGACATTCAGAAAAAGATCAAACAAATAAAAAATTCTATTCAATGTTTCTGATATAATTCCCCACTCATTGTCGAATAAGCCCTTTTTAATGATCCTAAATAAGATCACAATATGTATAGAAATACACAAAATTAAGGCCATTGAATAAATACAGGGCTCAAAGCGATCCTAAAATTTTGGTACATTGCTACTAGTGTTTTAGATTAAAAATTCTTCATGGTAGATTCTTTTAACAGCTATAATAGAAGTTTGCAATAAAGAATATCGTTTTTAACAGCTTCGCGACGAGAGCATTTTACGAAATTTTTAATGTTTTGTCACCAGTTTTAAAAACAGAAAATTGTGTCGAATTGAATTGAGAAAATGCTCTGATTTAATAAGGCAAATTTTCTAGTAAAATTTTACTGGTGGGGATAAACAAGGTTTTTTTAACCTTTTTGCGGCACATATACGTGTCACTCGTCCCCAAGGGGTTAAAATAATGGTAGCAAATGAAGAAAATTATTTGAACACTACAAGCGTTGTCAATATATTGGTTTTTGCATTAAATCATTTAAACCATGTAAAACTGAATTCAAACTGTAAGGTAACAAAAACTTCATTCAATATATATCAATTTATTCAATACCAAAAGATATACTGAATCAATTTATTTTTCATTGTCAAATAGCTAATGTATGTAAAAACTAAACAAGACCCAAAATCTATATTCATCTTCATTTAAAAAATAAAAATACATATATAATACTATTTCCATTGAAAAAAATAATTTTAAACAAAGAAAAAATATATATATAAATTTTGAAAAAAAATTATATATAAGTATTAATTCCTTTCTCGTTGTCAAATAAACCTCACATGCGCAAAACGAAACAAGACACAAAATCTACATTTTGAAATAAAGAAGAAATAAGAATACAATTAAGAATATAATAAAGATTACACAAGCATTGAGAAAAAAAAATCAGACAAATAAAAAAACTCTATTTAATATATATGAATTAATTCCTTACTCATTGTCTAATAAACTTTACTAACAAAATGAAACAAGACTCGAAATATATATCTTATTAAATAAAATAAAAGAAAAGAATCTATTAAACTTTGCACAAAGAAGAAAGAAATTTAAATGAACTAAAAGCAATCTCGAAAGCTAACGTAATCGAAAGACACAATTATATATATGTGTGTGCGTGTCAATGCTCTACAAGGGGGAAAAACTAGTTTCTATATTTCTGAATTAATTTCTTACTCGTTGCTTAATAAAACGAAACAAGACGCGGAATTTTTATCTTATTAAATAAAATAAAAAAGACTATATTGTGCTTTGCATTAAGAAGAAATAATTTTAAACGAGCTAGGAACAATCTCGAAAGGTAACGCAAACGAAAGACACAATTATATATATATATATATATATGGAAAAATCTGGGGGAGACCTACATCCAGCAGTGGATCGAAAACGGTTGATGATGATGATGATGATGATGATATATATATATATATATATATACACGTGTGTGTTAATACACTACAAGACAAAAAACACCATTCTTCATACATTGAATTAATCACTACTCATTCTCTACTATACCACGACATAACGAAACGAAACAAGATTCTTAACCTATACCTAACTACATACAAAGAACATCAAGATCAAAGTGAAATAGAGTTTGGACTTTAGCCATGAAGCAACAGTTGATTTGTGGGTCGATTTAGAGAGAGAGAAAGAGTGAGATGAAAAATCTTTCTTTTACTAACCACTTGTAGGGGTTAGATTATTTTTACTAATGATTTTTTTTTCGGAAAATAACTTCTCTAAATCCAGATGGCAGTCCTATCGGCGGAGGAGTGACATAGAATAGTAACACCTTATGATTTGTGTGCAGGCATGCGCGCGGATGGCGATCGATTCTGGTTGCCACGGACAATCGGTTAGTTTTTTTGGCAATTTATCGCTTTCTTTGGATTATGTCTTAACTTCGCACGTGAAAGTTAGTTTAAAATACAGTCTGAAAAGACATGGAGCTTCAAATTATGGGAAACATTTCAGTTAAAATATTTACAAGATTTGAAAAAAATAGAATTTTTGCTTCATTTAGTCTTCGAAGGCCATTCAATAAATAAAGTAAGCATTATTATTAAAAAATTCTAGTTGTTATTTTGAATTTAAAGAATCACTAAGTTAACAGCACTGTTTCTACAGAAAAAAGTCTGATTATAATTTACTATCGGCCAAAACAGATCTTTATACTCGAAACCGGAAACGAATTTCGGTAATCTTCCTATTTTATACAAAACGAGTTTTATACAAAACTCCAAAAAACTTTAAATTAATTAAAACATACATAAGTATGCATATTTGTTAATTGATTGTTGGTATTTATTAAATATGCATAATTATTAATTATACACGCGGCCCAAGTTGGCTTAATGTAGAGCCAATACCTTTTTTTCATATAAAACAATACGTATTTAATTGATCAACGGCATAGAAAGATTTTCTAATTATATGAATTTTATTTAATTAAAACATATTTTAATTTTATACACACTTGGACTTATCTTTTATAATGATTTTTGTAAATGTTTATCTATTACAGGGCTCCCAAATGGTCCGCGAACTGAACACCAATATTTTTAACAAAAAAATCCATAGTAGGTTTCTAAAGCATTTCTGCTAAAATTAATCTCTGAAGGCGCTTTCTATGCAATTTGTAAGAAAAATATAAAAAGGAAATCTTTCTAAAAACGTATTGATGTTCAGTTGGCAGACCATTTGGAAGCCCTGCTATTATACTAGAACATTGACAAAGAGTATTCGAAACATTCATGCGGTTTAAAACTGAAAATTTTCTATTACCGTTATGTCTGTATCTTTAATTGAGCATTTAAAAAAGTTTAGTTGTACATGCATTACTTGTTTTATTAATTGCATTCACGTATTGGGTCATACATGACTGATAATTATAAACAACCAAGTTCGTAACAATTAACAGCCTCATTTGAGACGATAAAGAACAAATCGATTAATAATGTTGAAAATTTCGAAAGGAAGAAACGAGATTCTTGGAATATTGACAGTTTCTGTCAGATGATTCAGCCGTATTTTCGACCGAAAAAGAAAACGAAATCCTATTTTAGGCCGATCTTTAATTATAATCAAATCTTTCAACTTCTCCCTATTTAAGATTGGATTAGCTTCCTATATTTTTTATGACTGAATTTTTCTTTTTAAATAATGACATTATCTCTGAACGAAAGCAATGTTAGTTAATAAATGGAAGAGTTAGCTGTTAAGTATAATACACAAATAATACTATTTTTCTTATTTTATTACCATTTATTTCATTGCAGGAAAACGCCAAAAAAGAAATCTGCCTGTGATTTCTTAAATTACTTTCAGCTTTTCATGTATTTTAAAATAAACGCTTTAATTTTATCGTGGCTCCACCAGTGGCTGAAAGGTTCTGCTCTCGAAACTGGTAGACTGCAAGAGCTGAGTTCGAACCCAATAGCGGCCGTCGGTCTAACCGTTCGGGGTTTTCCGTGTTTTTCTTCATAGATTTCCTTAGAATGACCTCAATGGAGGGCATCTTCTCTTAAGAGCCTATATCCCTCGTGTTGATAATCGGCCATCATAAAATAAACCAAAACAAACTAATTTTATCACGACTTATATTTGAACAATAAATTCGGATTATAAATAAAGAAATTCATTCTATTTTTATCTCTTATATAATTATAATTTTATTTTTCTTTTCTCTCCGTCGCTTTTTTTAGATAAATGTTGCGTGATCATTTGTAGCAGTTTTATTGACATGCATAAATCTGCAACGTCTACCCGTCAGAAAAGCAAATTTCCACATTATTGCACAGAGTAATCTTACTGTCAGTTATATAGCATTTAACAATTAATTCTTTTTATTTTATTGTCACAATATTAAAGCAATAAATAAAAGAAAGAAAGAAAGAAATCATTCGTAAAAGTTTGATTGAAATGCATAAATCTGCAATATCTGCCCGTCAGAAAAGCAAATTCCCACCTTATTGCACAGAGTAATCTTATTGTCAGTTATATAGCATTTATCAATTAATTCTTTCTATTTTATAGCCACAATATAAGCAATAAACACAAAAAAAGAAAGAAAAAACCATTCGTAAAAGTTTGATTGCAACTTGTGCCCGTCAGAAATCCAAATAGTCACACTTATTGCACATAGTGATCTTATTGTCAGTTATATTTCATTTAACAAATAATTCTTTTTTTATTGCCGCAATATTAAAGCAATATACAAAAAAGAAAGAAAAAACCATTCGTAAAAGTTTGATTGAAATGAATAAATCTGCAACGTCTACCCGTCAGAAGAGCAAATTCTCACACTTATTGCACAATTAACTCTTTTTTTATTGCCGCAGTATTAAAGCAATAAACAAAAAAGAAAGAAAAAAAAGTTTGATTGAAATGCATAAATCTGCAACGTCTATCCGTCAGAAAAGCAAATTCTCACTCTTATTGCACATAGTGATCTTATTGTGAGTTATATTTCATTTAACAATTAATTTTTTTTATTGTCGCAATATTAAAGGAATAAACAAACAAGAAAGAAAAAATAATCATTCACAAAAGTTTGATTGAAATGCATAAATCTGCAACGTCTACCCGTCAGAAAAGCTAATTCTCGCTATTATTGCAAAGAATGATCTTATTGTCAGTTATATTGCATTTTATGATTCATTCTTTTTATTTTATTGCCGCAATATTAAAGAAATAATCAAAAAAGAAAAAAAAATCATGCGTATGATATTAAAAGGATGAATCATGATATGAAAACACTTGCCTACACATTCGGAATAATGTAACAAAGCTCAGTAGCATCAAGTTGTGAGAAAAATTGGGTGGGCTCAAAAAAGTTTGTTTAAAGTGCACTGTAAAAAAAATCCGTTAAATTTACTAGGTACATTTTTTGTTACATCTAATTTTGCCGTAAATTTAACAGATATATATATATATATATATTTTTTTTTTTTTTTTTTTACAGTGTACCAAATACAACTATTAATCCCTTTGCGTATGTGTGGAGAGGGAGGCCGCAACAAGCAAATGACTAAATATGATGGTCCGACGTCAAATTAGGATTTTTCTATGTAATATATATATATATATATATATATATATATATATATATATATATATATATATTCAGGGTGAGTCATAAATATCGAAACAATAGGCTATCTCCTTAAATATTGCCCCTAGACCCATACTTCCAATTGCAAAAATTCATAAAAAAGGTGAAATTTTTGATAAGATAAGTTGCAACTCCATGGGGGGTCTATTTGAAAAAATGCGAAAATTAACTTTTTATACGGCCCCCGTAGGATAAAAATACCGATTAGAAAAACTTTCCTTATCCAGTCCTGAATAATACACAAAAAGTTGCATCTTCATATCTTCAAAATTCGCGGAGTTATAACAATTTGAATAATTTATGAGTTTTTAATGGATTTGACACAAATTGAAATGCGCGCAATTCGAAAGACAATGTTACTTTAACAGTTATAGCAAACACGTAAAAAAACTATATTTTGAGTTAGAATTTTTTTTTTTTTTTTTTTTTTGTTTATGATGGTTAGCCATATAATTTGCTATGAAAATAACATCCTAAAATTTATCATAAAAATTAAAAAAATTTATATGGTTAGTACTGGTTTAAATGTGATAGTTAAAATTCGTTATAACTCCAAACATTATTTATCGGATTTCAATTTCTTTCTATTTAATTAAAAATGAAAATCGGATTTTAGTTTTGTTTCGGGGTTTTTGTTTTTCAATATTTATCTTAGAATTATTAAAAATATTTATTTAAAAAGTAATAACTTTTAAAAAATCATATTTTCAAAAGTAAATAATTTTTCATTTTTTTAAACAAAACTAATGTAAAATAATTAAAAATGACATGTTTCAAGTTTGTACTTATTTTCTTTAACAATTCTTAACTTTTAATAATTTAAAGACGAGAAATAGTCGGAAAAAAAGTCATTATACAGAAAAACGAAATGTACTGTTTTACTGCCCATCAGTTATTTAAAAGAATGCTTTCCTAAGATGCAGATTAAGTCTTTTTACAAATTTAGCTTTCACAACTTCAAGCTTTTTATCTTCTTAGAGAGGCTGCTAAAAAATCTGTATTCTGAGCTCAGGTCAAATCAGGACCAAGACGTTACTTTTTTCTGAAGAATCGCCTATCCGGACCTAACGTATTTTTCATACCGGAGATACTTAGGTCTGCACTGGATGAAATTTTAAATCCTTCCTCGAACAATCCGTATTAAAATCAAAGCCTCTGACTGACCTAATACGTACATAAAATAAGTAAAATTTGGTTCAATCAATATTTTTACAAAAAACACATAAATTTTAATATCGCTTTTATTTTACAAAAAAAAATCTTTAAAATTGATTTTTTTTAAGAGTAGTATATTTAAATGCTAAAAAAATTAAACAAAATAAAACCAGAGAAAAAAAATCTGCCTATAACGGAATTCTGTCTTCAACAGAAAATATGTTGATCCATGCAAAATAAATACAATAATACCTGAGAAAAAAATAAACTCCATTTAACCCTCCTAGGAAGGGCATTTGTCTATTACGTATGTTTTCTTTCCTATGTGATTCCGTCTTAAAAGGTTTTATTGTATAACATTTTTCAAAGTTTTCAACGCACGGGATGTGGATTAGGGATAATAAAAGTGAAACATTTACATATAAACAGATATTCATTGGTAAAATGAATATATCACAGCCTTTGGCGCTTCTTTAATAATAAAAAAGTATAAATATAAAAATCGAAAATCTATATTAAATATTTTTGGTCAGAACTCATCCACGCATAGCAATTTTTAACTATAGTGAAGTAAAAAACTATCTAGAAATTCACGGCTGATCCGGCTATGACGTAAGCTTTTTTCCAGGCTGGTCCGGATTATGATTTCAGCATTATTTCATACCGGGCAGAACTTTTTCCCCTATGGGTCGGTTTAGGACCCAACCTATATATTTAGATATATTCAGACCTCCGTGCTAACGATCAACATGTTTAGAAAACATGTTTTGATTTAAATCAATACGCTGCTTTATTATGTCCAAATAACAGGCACGGTCTTAAACCGACATATAATAACGGACAATTTGTGAACGATCCCTTATTTGCTTTGAAAATGGATGGAAAACACATCGTTCACAGGCATGGTAAAGTGGTGTAAGTCACGAATTTTTGAGAATTTTGGATTTTAATATCTTTGTCAGGTTTTCAGATACGGAGATGAAATTTTTTTTGTTCAAATTAGGAATGGATAAGGAATAATTTCCTAATTGGGAATTTTGTTCTACGGGGGCCGTATAAAAATTTAATTTTTGTATTTTTTCTTATAGACCCTCCCATGGAGTTACAACTTATCAGAAATTTCACCTTTTTTTATAATATATATATATATTTGTATATAATTTAATCTTAATTTAACAAATAATTTATTAAAGTTTATTCTTACAATTTCTTCCTCATAAATACATGAAAATTTATTATAACTGTCACAAAAATTACTAACTATTTGAAATACACGAAACTAAAATTCCAGAAAAACTACCTACTTTTAGTCCACACCATAGATTTATCAAGACATTAAAACAGATGGCAAAATATACAGGCAATTTGATTTTTAGAAAAAGTTATTGTTACAAACGATGAAAGAACTTTTCAGTGCTCCAATAAGTTTAACTGATGCACTTACTATTTTAAAGCAAAGCTATTTTGAAAACATTAATAAAACAAAGTTTTATTTAAGTGATAAAATAAATAAATAACGAAATGAATCACTGGATATTGGGTGGACGAAGATATTAAATAATATTTTGGGCACGCGCCTCATGGGCCCATATAAGTTGGCGTCACTGAAAGAGCTGCAACATTAAAAAGTTCAAATATTATATCGATCTGAATTATATAGAAATGCATATATATAAGTATCTCTTTAAATGATCAACAAATACTTTGAATAGCCAATACCAAAGTAATTATCTTTTAGTGGAAGTAGGTGACTTATATCAATTTCAATACATTTCAAATAACATAATTAATTGTTATTAAATACTCGCGCTTTATAAAATATTATAATTTTTCTTCTTCGTACATAAATAAATGAAAATAATAAGCTTCTTACCTGTGCATTCCTTCAAGGATATGACCGTCGACGTTTACTTCACAGGTTTCTCATTTATTATTATGTGGCTACACTGTAAAAAAAAAAAAAAAAAAAAAAAAAAAAAAAAAAAAAAAATCATGAGGTTACTAAACATTTTTTAGCAAATTTGTATTCCACAGAATTTTTTTAGTAACCATTACTCACAGTACAAATAGTAACCATTCCAAACTTTTTTTTTTTTTTTTTTTTTTTTTTTTTTTGCAAGTGAAACAAATTAGCATCAGTCACCAAGGAAATTTTAGTAACAGCTCCAAAATTATTTTTAGTAACCATTACTCATAGATTCTTAGTAACTATTCAAAACGCAATTTTAGCAAGTGAAACAAACATTTATTTTGTAAACTGTATAAATGAATTCTGCAGCGGAAGATTTTCGGCAAAGCCTCAATAGATGGCTGCACCAAACGTTGCCTTAGGATTGTCATAATCCCTTTATTTAACGAGTACTTACACTGCATACATTCGGTTCGTCTTTGGTAGTGCCGAGCATCGAACCCGGGACCTTTCAGCCTGGAGTTCGGTGCTATGACCACTAGGCTATCACGGACACGCCAAGTGAGTTTTAGTAATAGCTATTAAAAATATCGACACTATTAACTCTTTTCGTTGCTAGCTTTTTTCTAGAAATTCTTACAGATTTTCTTGTAACTGAGTAAGATTACAAAAAAATTTTTAGTAATTGCAAGGATCACTGAGGGAAACTAAAATTTTTTTAGTAGATCGACCCCTTTTTTTTTTACAGTATAGTGAAAAATATTGTGTAGATATTTTTTTATTATGAGATGGTGTGAATAATTTTTTTCATTTTCGAAGACACGCTGACTATTATTTGAAGTTGTTTAATGCGCTCACTATTCTTGATTACATGCAATAAAAATATAAAAACAGCGTAATTAAAATTGCTTAATGATTACTTGATTATTTACAAAACTGTGGAGCGGGAGAATGGGGCTGATAAATTTGCATCTACATCTTTCAGGCTCCCAGACAACGTCTACATTAAACTGGTATGTTAAAAAGAAAAAAGAAAGAAAAAAAAATAATAAGTCAGCAAATTCTATAGAGCTTGAAATATCTGAGTGTCACTTTTCTCTGCTGAAGAAATATGAGTAAATTACTTGCTCACAGATAGTTCCATCTATGAGCAGTTTTTGAAATGAAAATTGTACCCCTTTCTATTTCTACCATTAACTACATTAATCACTATAAAATACTAAGCAAATTATTTTTCCCATATACCATAATGTATTGAAATTCTTTTAAATGCCATTGTAAACGAATTATTAACCCCAAATATTTTATGTACAGTCGTGGAAGAAGAACAAAAAAAAAAAATAATAATAATAATAATAATTAAAAAAATAAATAAATAACTATAAAAAGCTATAAAAAACTTCTGAACAAATTATCGTAGAAGTAAGTTACTGATACTGAATGATTGTAAATAAAGTCTACTTTTAAATTATCTAAAAAAAAGTTTCCTTAAAGTATCATTTACTTATTAAAACGAACTCAATCTTCATTTTTTTCGATGGCAATACTCAATTTTAACAAGATAGTTCAAATCTTAAATTGAAACTATGCTGAGACACCAAAATTCAAGTCATTTAAATAATAAGTTTTGGAATTAAAAACGTTGAAAATTTAGTGCTTCTAAAGTTAAATAACATTTTCATATTTAGAAGTAATATTAAAATACTCAAACATAAATACGTTCAATTTGCAATTTTTATAATTTTATGATGTGAATTGTGAATTATGAAATTAATATAGAAAAAAAAATTATGAATTGCAAATTACAATTTTTGATGAATTTAGATTTATTAAGTCCTGCTTTATGAAAATCCAAAGTTCCATATTTATCTATCAAGTAGTTTTCAAATTATGTTTTAAAAATGTCAAAATAATGGCTTAGGGGCCGTCTTCGATAGAAGTGACTAGATATTTTGAAACTTCTTATATTAGCCTGTAATATAGCCATGGTTAATGACTGCTTGAGTGTCACGTAATCTACCTTGATCAAGAACATAACTCTCTTGGTCAACAATGAAAAACCGAACTTCAATTTGGATACAGCCCTTAAAATATGTTCATTTTAAAGTAAATAATTTCTCAAAAATTTATCGTACGAGTTGCACGAAAAAGTGTTTTCTTGCTAATTGAAGTCTGTATAATTCATTTATGCTGTCAAAATTGGGTATTTTTGTTAGAAAAAAAAGTTAGGCTTTATTGCAATATGTAGATAACCCCTAAGCAAATTTTATTTACATTATTTAAAAGTAGACTTTATTTCCAATCTTTCGGTACCAGTAACTTTCTTCTACGACAATTTGTTGAGGAGTCTGTAGGGTTGTTTGCTTTTTTTTTACCACGATTGTATAATACCAAACATGTCAGACTGAAACCAAATAATGTTTATCAATTGCATGAAAATTTAACCCATTAATGCCTGAATTATTTTCTTCGTTAAAATTCAAATTTTGTATTTCCCCACCACTTTTAAAGCAAGAATAGCTTTTATCTTAATTTATCGAGGACTTTGTCTCGAGAAAGACAGTATTCATTTATCCTCCTTTTTTACTGGCTTGAAATGCGCTTACTTGAATATTTTAAAACTGTCCCAAAAATGGGACGCTAGGCACTAATGGGTTAAGTGCATTTACAGGAGGCAGACAGACAAATCGATTGCATAAACAATTTTAAATTTTCTTGGTTAAAAAAAACCTTTATTTTAGGATATTTTACAGGCTCTGTTAGTTATAATGCTTTTTAAAATTAATTTTACATTAAGTTTTATCTTGTAGAACATGGAAATAAAAAAAATAAACTGTCAAGTGCGAGTTATACTCGCCCACATAGGGTTCCGTAAAATTAATGTATGAATTATTAGCTGTATTATTAAAAAAAATCTAAAAAACTTCGTAAAAAACTATACAACGTAGCATCGGATATAGCTGTAAATAATATAAGAGTATGAATAGATGTACCATAAAAGTTCAAAGATGTATGAATCCTAAATGGGGTTCCGTAAACTAAATGTACAAATTATTAGCGGTATTATTAGAAAAATTGTTTCTAAAATAATGAGACTTCGTAAAAATCTATAAAACGTAGTGTTGGATATAGCTGTATATAATAGAAGAGTATGAATGGGTATACCATAAAAGTTCAAAGACGTATGAATTCTAAATAATATCCAATGTTGTAATTCGGTATAATTCTTTTTGTTAATCTTTTCGTAATCGTAATCTGTTTATGATGAAATTAATTCGGTACCGACATTAAAAGTAATACATATCGAAACTTCATTTAGCATTTCATAAACTAAATTCAGCGTAGTAATTAAAAAAAATATTTTTTTTAATAAATATTTTTTTTAATATTTTTCTTTACAGTATAGCTAAAACAAAATCCTTCTTCAAAGTTCAACTCTTTCTGGTCAATATGTATTTCCATTTTGAGAACAAAATTATTATTACTTTAATAATGTTACTCCAAGTAGACTTACAGATGTTTAAAGACTAACTTGTAGTCTGAAATGCAACGAATGTGCTTATTTTGTGTACTTTTTAATTCACATTTATACGATAATAGGCGAAAGAAGTGTTTTTGGAGACGTCCGGAAACTATCTTATTACATCAGGATTTAAGATTTTTACAACTTTCTAATATTTTTGAGTTTTATCTTACATGATTCGTTCAGAAAATTAATCTCTATTGTAAATTTAAAGAGTAAAATATATGTATAAAATAAATGAATCGCAAACGGTGCAAAAAAGAATTAAGTAAACTTTTATTATTATTGCTATTACTAAATGTCAAAATGTAAATGAAGTCATAATAAGAAAGGAATAGACATTTACTATCATTTCTATATGTAGATAGCAACAAAATAATTGATAACCCAAAATAATATTCGATGAAAAGACATGTACTATTAATAGTACACCAGACCTGAACGGGTTGAACATGGCATTCTGCTAAGCGAGCTTTCAATGGAAGTTGCAAAGATGCAACGTCACCTTCGTTTGTGCCGCATTTTTCCAAATAGATTTTTAATTAACTGTTTAAGACACGGGAAGCGGATTGAGGGTTTACTTAGTGGAAACTACCCGCGAATCCCATAGTATGCATGTTATTCATTCTTATTAAATTACCTTTTTTTACAATTATACGTTTATTATTTTTATGCTGCTACAGGGCATTACATTACTCAAATTATTTCATTAATAGTTATTATCTTGGCTTTATAAGCCGATGCTATATAGAGTACCAGTCATTATGTATGTCCAAACCGTCCGTCTCTTTAAGGGTTAATATCTCATCTAATTAGCGACGATATTTTTGGAAAATCAACAATGCTTTTATACTTCTGTTAATCTAGGTACTTACATGTCTCCTCAACACTTTGCTGAATGCCCGCGAAAGGAAAGTTGTGTAACGGAAAAATGCGTTGTCCTAAAAAACTATGTGAGCTCGATAGTCGCTATAACTTTCGTAAAAATACTAAATCGACGCCTGCTACATCTAACTTTTTTCACATTTTCATTTTCAGAAGATTTCGAAATAGAATTTGAGGAGCACATTTCTTCACTACATTTTCCTTAATATCTTTAAAAATGTAATACCGAAATTTCTAAGACATTTATTTTTGAGTTCAGCGTTACGAAAGCTTTCACACAATATACGATAAAAATATTCTTCTTTCTTGAAGTAACTTAATTAGCCCTTCTACATTTTCCTTGAATATATTTGTGGATGTTTAATAATCTGTAAATATATTAGTCAATAGTCTTTATTACTTTACCGAATTTGAATTTTTCACGTTCCATAGTTTATAAATAAAATGACTGTGACAGACACGTTGACACATGGGTGGTCTTATAATGTTTCGGTTTTTACTTTTTGAGTACGGAACTTTAAAAATACAGTACACTGTCTTAAATCCACAAATCTCTAAAATCCACACATAATTTACGGATGTAAACAATGAAACTTTCAATTCAGATATAGGGACAAAATTTGACTTTTTTAGTTTTATATTGATTCCATATTTATTTTAATTTGTAATTTTTGTTAATATTACTGAATTCATGTTTTTCGTGAAGGAAGACTACATTTAATTAGGAAACACTAGACAGACTTTAATACAATTATTTTAAAAAAAAAATAATTGTATTAAAGTCTGTCTAGTGTTTCCTAATTGAATATTTTAAATTCAGACGTTAAAATGTATGCATATCTTAGAAAGATTATATTTATTTCTGAAAAAATTCAAGATATTACTGATATCATTGGTAATCACAATTGACTTACAAAACTTTCATATATTTATTTATTAATCAAACTTTTTTGGTTATTAAGTCTCGCTAAACCTGAAATTAAACTACCTTATTTTCTGATTTTGATGTGAATTAGTAATGTACCTTTATGAGGCAAGTTTCACTGAATAATTTATGAAAAATATATGTCATCTTTTTAATGAATATTTAATCACACATTATTGATTATTAATTTGACCTTTGCTTTTAATATTTTGATCATTTTAAAAATTGCATAAATTTTTATTATTTTAGTTTATTACATACGTAATATTTTATTGAATTGTAAGCATTCATTATAGTTTTGATTGCATTATAAATGAAATTGAAATTACTGCTTAAAATTTATACAAAGCAATGACCAAAAATGCCTTAAATTCTAAAATCCGCACTAGCTCTGGTTCCAAGCTGTGGGTATCCCTACTGTATTTTTATTTCTCTGGTGTCCATCACTTAAATCAGAATTCATTCAAGTGATCTTATAGTGGTTCTGTTTTTATTTTTTAAGTATGGAAACTTAAAACCATTTTAATTTTTCTTGAGATTATCACTTAAAGCAAGTCAAAGTTCTGTACAACTGAGGACAGACTGTCTATAATGATGTTCAATATCTTTATTTAATCGCTTTATTTAAAGACATAATTTCTCATATTTAATAACACAAAATACTTTTAACATTTAGAAATGACAATTGGGCAGCTTGTGCGTGGTGCTTTTACTCGTATGTACAGCATAAATGCATTTTTCAAAAGAAGTTTTATAACTATATCGTGACTTAAATTAATTTTGCCTACTGAGGCATTAAGGTTATAGGGTGCTTACGGGACAGGTCGACCACGTTTATTCTTCGAGCTTTAAAAGTTATTATATTTACATATATTTTACTTATCATAGTGTATATCCATAGTTTATAATTTATCTTTAAAAATCCTAATGCAGTAGATCACATATGTAAAAGAATTCATGAGTTGGAGACTATATGAATGATAGAGATGGACCTCTATAAAATATTGAAAAAATTCCATATACATTAAATTTACTAAATTTTATTTTCATTACATGAAAATAAATGAACTTACAATTACATAACTCAGCCTTAAGTTAACATGAATTATTATTTGACCTCTTAGTATATACCTGTGAAAATTAAAATTGTTTCTTGAAATCTTAATATCGTAACAGATTTAATTATTATTTATGACAATGCTTTTATGCTATGACTTAAGATTGTTTTGCATTAGCTAATTCCTTGTTATTTAATTTCTTCTCTCAATTATCCCATATTACTTCAAACCGTTAACATCCTTCACGAAACTAACACTAAATAGAAACGCACTTTATCCAGCCTTTATCCTTTTGTTTCGTCGCATTGTAATTTTTTCAATATCCCACACATTCGTTTTTGTGTCCTCCTCATCACGATCTATATCATACAGGATCTTTTTATAATATAGGTAATAGGCATTCCCTCTTCCCCACACCAAAAACACGCAGAAATATACGATCCCTTAATATTTTAAATTCAACTTTTATACTCTCAGAAATAAAACTCTCATTTTTGACGATTCAGAAAGCCTTGAGTCTTATTTCGTCATTTTTGACGATCATTTCGTATCAAAATCACGTGACTTTCAACGAAACGTGAACTCTGAAATATTTGACGAAAGTGCTTCCTTAATCATTGCCAGACTTGAATTTTAAGGAAACTGTCGCGGCAGCTGTTTATAGAAGAATTCGCTATTGTACCTCCTCAAATCTTGCGATTTCAGCAAGCAGATATTTGCAGCACTTTTTAGAAAATAATGAAATTTAGGCAGTTATTTTTTCTTGCATTAGTTTTCAGGGATGTTTATTACTATTTTTATTTATTTATTTGTATGTTGTATTTCGTTATGATTTAATTCGAAAATAATAAATTTCCTGCGTTCTACAAAACCATTCAAAAGGTAAATTTGATCAATAAGATTTCAAAATTCCAGGATCAATTTTTCCTTTAATAGTATATTACTTTTTTACTCAAATTAAAAAATACATAATTGTTCCCTCTCTCTTCTATAAACAGTAAATTGTTAACATCTTATCCACCTATTTAAAGCAGTAAAATCTCTGCCAATGGGCACTTCATAATTTGTTACTTCTCAGCAACAAATTAACTAGTCCACATTTTAATAATTTCTTGAGCAAATAAAATTACTCTAATTATTATTTAATCAAGCCATATTATAATTATTAATTAACCATAAGAAAGTCATATTAATAAATTCGTCCTATTAATTAAAACTTGCAAGATTTATAACAGAATCGATAAAATTGAAATCACGTTATAAAAATTTAAACACACACTATAATTCACTATATGTCTTTATAATCACAACTATCTGAGCAACTTGCGGCGTGAAGCTAGAGCATCGTACTACCCACGAAAGTTTGTGAGTTCGACCTATCACATGTCTCTTTTGCTTCTGTCAATGAATACAAGAGTTTCTAAAAGATTCAATAGATGACAGCACTAGACCTTTTAGAAGAAATTTTTGATGAAACTGGTATCGTCAAACTACTGAGGAAAGTAATTTCATCAATATGACGAAATACATGCTCGGAGCTTTTCCCAGGAGCGGTTTCGTCAAAAACAAAGAAAATTTCCTGAAATCTGAGTATTCATTTCTGAGTATATATAAATTTAGATATGAAATTCTGGAATGGTCAATCGCTCGACAGAAGGGCTGGTCCTTTTCTCTGCATATGATCCAGCTCTTTCGATTGCCTACACTGAAAAAAAATCTGTAAAGCTACTAAAAGTTTTCTAGGAAACTGGAATTCCTAGAACTTTTTATGTAACGGCAACAGGAAATTTTCATGTAACAGATACAGATTTGCACTGAAAATAAAAAAAAATCTGTAAGGTTACTAAGAATTTTTTAGGAAGCTTGGGATGTCTAGAATATTGTATGTAATTACAACTCAGGTTAAAGATAAAATTTTAGTAGGATAACTATAATTTTAGTAGATTCATCAAAAATTAGTTTTATAAATTTACATCTTTTCTTGTACATCGTACAGCTAAAATGATAGTAAACATACATATTTCGGCAACTTTATTTTTATAAGATTACAGATTCTTTTTTTCACGGTGTATATGAAAAGTATAACCCACCCTCAAGATATTGCGTCACCATTTTATGTTTTTTGTAAACCTAACTACTCTCCGAGATTGCATACTTAAAACTAGGTAGAATGCATATATAAAAACCCTTAAATGCATATGTATGATCATGTGAAAAGTTATTTTCGCATAATTTAACAAAAGCAACAAGATTTTTAGCTGAAATATATATATATATATATATATATAATTGAGAAACAAAAAGGTGCACATTATATAAAATATCTTGTAGTGCTTGACTAATACTATAATTCTACCATCTGAGGGAGAACGCATTAATGAATTTTTTTACGGTTTATCGCACACTGCGGTCCATCTCTAATGTATTGTGGTCCTTCCCTAATGTATTTAAATATTCATAGGCTTTATAGGAATCAAAATAAATATTTTTTCTCAATTTAGAGAATATCTTACCACGTACAGTAGGAATGAATGCAGTACACAACATTGAGCAGATTATCATCGCCAAATTTTAATAGTATTTTTGTCCTTACTTAATGACAGAATTTCTGACATTTAATAATTCGAAATATACTGTTAAATTTATAAACGACGATTGGCTTTACTGGTGCTCGGTGCGTTCTTTTTCATCGAATAATAATAATAAAAAAAGACAGCTCAGACAGACCCGCTCATAGCGCAAATGCATTTTTCAAAAGCGATTCTATAATTATTTCGTGACTTACATTTGAACTGAAATAAATGGAAATCCTTTTTTTATCTTTTCTTCGTCGATTTCTTCGAATAAAAACTTTTTGAAACAAAAAATAAAAGTTTGCACGGAAAACTTAGTTTATATGCAGGAGTTTTTAAAGAAAAAAAAAGCACTACCTCGTGGGGGGGGGGGGGGGGGGGGAATGCTGCTTGGATATTTCCCAGAGAATTCCCAGAGTTTTAATGTATTATAAAATAAATTATTTCCCTTTCATTATGATTTTTATTTTATTTGTTAAAAGATAGAAAAGAAATTTTAAAAAATGTTGAATTTTCGCTCGTGAATTTCTTAGAATATGAAAGATAAGGGCTTACTTTAGTCACGCGACGAAAATAGCAACCTAATGTTACAGAAATAGCAGTCATATTACAAATTTTTAATACGCATGTCTAAATTTAAAAAGCAGTTTTGCATAAGATATCTTATATGGGTGATTCTCCAATAAATTAAATTATTTAATAACTTTCCCGCATTAATTAAGTGATAAATAAAAATTAAATTTTAACCAATATTTTTTAATAATTAGATACAGCATAGGTTACTGAGTAATATACAAAATTCCAGCATAAACTTGAAGCACTATAAATTTTTTAAAAAATTATTTTATAAATTAATTTGGCAATCAATGTCACTACTGTCTCCAAGATACTTGTTTACTTTATAAACCAGGATTTTAATAAAATTTATTTGAAAAATGTGTGTATTTTATTAAAATGTATTTTTAATAGTAAAAAAATATAATGCTTAATATATCATCTGTGATAAATCTGAATATCTTTTAAGTTTTAAGAATAAGGGGACAGGAGTGACATTTACATGGACAGAAGTGAAATAGTTTCAAAACCTTTCAGTTTCGAACATTTTAATAATTATGAATTATTTATAATCTACTATTTCTTTACTATTTTGAAATTTGAATAATCTTTTGGAAAAAAATAACCAACAATAAGATATTAAGTAAATAAGTGAATTTATTTAGACAAAAGTTTTAGTTCGAAAAAAAATGTTTAAGCACGAGAAATACTGCTCATTTTAAAATTTTTATCAGATAGTTTGTCTATAGTAAAATATCTGGAAGTAACTGGTTGAGGGGGAATAACAATAGCAAACAAAATTTCATTCTTTGGAACATCCTGGTTGTCTAGTGTATTAGGCCACTAGAATCGGCTTCCATTCCTTAACATAAAGTTTAAGGATGTCATTATTTATTTCTTAAATTAAACCTGTTAAAAACAAATATTGCAATAAGTAATAGGAAAAAATAAAATATGTTGATAACAATTTAAAATAATAATTTAATTGTAAATAAAAATTTAAAACTCACCAGGAAACCAATTTTCATCATACACAACAGCAACCCAAGTTCCTACACAAATATGTTCACTTTCAGAAGGAGGAGTTGATACTTCAGTATCTTTATAATCATTGGTCATATCCTTAAAACAAAGAGATAAGTCTACAAATGATAGTTCTGAAGAGTAATGTTGGCATTTTTCATGTGTGTCATATATGAAACAGCTTAAATAACGGAGTTGAATTTTAACATTTTCAACCTTATTCCAACTGAGCTAATGCAAATTTAATAGATTTGGAATAGATGGTATCACTGTATCCTTAGGCTTCAAGTTACCTATGGCATTAATATCTGCTTCGGAGATTCAGTCCTCAAATAAATAATTTGAAAGGGGGTAGAAGTGAAAGGGACAGTAGTGACAAAATTAAGAAATATGCTTCTGTGTACATAGTAAGTTAGGCTTAGTTAGACTGCAATAGGATATTATGTGCTAATCAAAAGTATGTTATATGATGACAAAATAATAAATAAATAAAAACAATAACAAAGGCAGCTTATGTAGGGGACAGTAGTGACTAGTAATAAACATATTCTTACCTTTCTCTCGATTTTGTAGCTTGTACCTATTTTTGAAGTTCTTAAAATTGTGCCATGTATTTTTCTGGGCAATTAAGATGATTCCTTGTGCTAAATGCACCTGTTCACCAAGATTTATCTAGCCACCTGTTGGTCACTTTAGCAGTTTTATACAAAAGGACAGTAGCGACATAAAAACTAGGGGACAGTGTTTATCTGACTCAGAATAAATGTAAAATTATTTTTAATTTACAATACAAATACTTGATTATGTACTTTGGAGTATAAATTTTTATTTTCGGTGGTAAAATTGTTAAAAATAGTTTGTCATTACACTTAAAATTTTATCAGAATATCAGTATATGAGGTAAGGGACAAGGGACAGAAGTGACAAATTGAATATTTAAAATACTATTAAAGTAAAATTTACGGTTTTTTTCCTTGAAAATACTTTTTATAATTCTATAAATACACTACAAAATACACTTTATGCTAAAAAACTATATGAATGACAAAAAACAGCATGTAACCCTAAGGGACGGATATTTCCCACTTATTGGAGAATCAGCCATATCGATGTCTAACGCGTATATGGGTGCTTTTCCAAGTTTGAGTGTTAGCAAATTTTTCAGCAAAATTTTTCAGATTTGGAACCGGTTTTGAAAATTATAGTAGCCCTAGGAAAAATGCAAATAAAATTGAAAAATTGCAAAGGCATCTGGCTAAAATACGGCGGAAATACCCCATGTAATAAAACCATTTAAAAATAATTATTACAAAATAGAAATTTGAAAAAAGTTCATTCATTTTATAACATAGATTACTAATGACTCTTCAAGATTTTTTTTAATGAAGGTACTTTAACTTTCGAAACCGCTTCTAAAGTTGTAAGCATGTAGAAATAGATACTAGGGCTTGAGTTTCAAAATTCGCTTTGCCTAAAATTTTAAAAATCGAGTTTTCTTTTTAATCATACTTATTGGTGAATCTGCATCGAAAAAATGCAATAAGAAGCAAAAATACTCGTTTTATCTTGTATTTCCTTTTTTCTATTCGCTGTAAAATCTTGATTTAAAATTTAAACCAAATTACGCAGTCAGAAGTTTTTTGCGATTTCCCAAAATTTAAATTTTCTAGATAAAGCAAATTTTAAAATGCACGTCTTTATACGATATATGATTTTTTGTTCTTCTTGCCTAGATAGGTAGCTGGAAAACAGCTTTCCATCTGTAGTAACTAGTCAATCCAGATGTGTCATATCGAACGCCAGCATGAGATACATATTTCAACCCATTTTGAGTGTCCCGTGATGAAGATAGTCTTATATCATGGAGCTAAGAATAGACAGAAGAAGATTTATCAATGTTCTTCTGCAAAAAGTGCAGATGGCGAAAAATGAGCTTTTTCAGTTCTACTGCTTCTATCATATTATAGTTTGACCAACAGCAGTCTGAATAATAGTCTTCTGTGTAAGTGATGGCTAAGTATGGATGATGTAGGAGGTATTCACGAGATTTATAATGTCACGTGGCCAAGGGATGCCGAAAAACAGTCGATATCAGTGGCGTACCGCGACCTGTCTCTTTAAATATCTCTGATACAAGCAAAAATGAAACACTTTGTGCGAATTTCAATACACAAGTTAAAAAGCTCAAACACCGTTTTAATGCAGAAATCTCGTAAAAAATAAAGTCCCCCAAAATCACATACGCCGTTTCAAGTATGCCTCAATTCCCTTCCTGAATGAAAAAAAAAGGAAATGGGTTTAAAGTACCCCTCGGCTATAGCTCGAGTACTGGCAAGGAATGATTGAAAATGTGATAGCAAAGAGTTTAAATACCTTAAAGAAATGACGTAACTAGTCGGAAATAGCTAAAAAAAGAACCACTAAGCAGGATCTCTCTGCAGTATGAAAGAAAAGGGGAGTTGGACTTATCGTTAAGTTGCACTTATTGTAAGCTTCAAAAAATTTAAATCCAAAACTGATCTACATTTCTGAATTAATTTAGCCTCTTTATAATTAAAGGGGGTGTTGAAAAATCAACAATGTTTAGCTATTTTAGATTTCTCACATTCCTGCTTTAAAACGTAATTCTTATGTTCTTTAAGTCTAATTCTAAATGCATGGTTTGTCTGCCCAATGTAGAGAAGCCACACTGACAAAAAAATTCTGTAAATGCCCCAGTTATTGGGATCGTCAATTCGATCTTCGAGATTAGGTAGGGCTGGACTAATACTCCATCAGTCCGTGCCTCCGCACGGAATAAAAAAAATAGAAGGGCAAAATTGCCTACAAATAATAATAAAAATAAGAAAGAGAGAGAGAAATTAATAAAAAACAGAAAATTATTTCTATTTTTTATATCCTATATATGAACTAAAAGATGTTTGTTCTGTTATTTTGGCAAATTACAAAGATTTGGATCTCATTTTGATCACATTGATGGAGAATAATCGGCTACAAACAGCTTGGAACATTGTGATGAAACATAAGCGATCCGTTTTCTATCGAAAAAAATGATCATTTTTAGAAGCTTTAAATTTGATTAAAAAAAAAATTAATTTTGCCTCAAACTTGAACATTACTCTGAGATTTTTACTAAATCTTCCCGTAATTGCTGCATCCGGGTAACGTAGATTTTCCAAACTAAAAATAATCAAGGACTACTTGCAAACAACATCGTCTTAAACAGGATTGACAGACTTAAATAATTTAACAATTTGGTATGAACTCAATAGCAATTTAGATGCTTCTGAATTAATAAAAGTGTTCTCTAAATTATCAGTTCGTAAAAAAAAGTAAGTATTTCCATCAATTACTAAGTGAGTTACAGTATTTTTATTTTTGAATATTTGTTTCAAAATGTATAAAAGATCAAATATCCTTTTTTTTTAATACTTACAATGTAGGGTCGCATTTTTTTAACTTTTGCACAGAGTGGTTTACAGGCTAAATCCGGCTCTGATTAGAGAAAGTAACTTTATTGGTTGGAGAGAAAACTACCTTGATACTAAATCTATTGAGAAGCCAAGAAATTTCCTTACTGACTATAGGAAAATAAGGTAATACAACAACATTATAAAATACTTTATTTACTTTAACAGAATCGGTGACAGTCGGAGATCTAAACCTACGACTGTCACTGATCAGCACCTCAATAAAACGAGTTTATCCCATAGATCTTTGGCGTCACAGGGCTGAAAAAAAGTTTAAGAGCTCATGCTAATTTTATTTTTTCAAATAACATTCCGAAAAGAGTTAGCAATCTAGAATTTAGGCACAAATATGCAGGGTTCAATATGTTATCTAACACCGACCTTTAATTTCTCAACCGTTGGTCGTAGTCATACATATCCAATTGCAAAAATACTTCAAATGAGGTAAATATTCATGTTATGCGCATGTTTAAATTAAAAAATCAATTTTATAAAAATTACAAAATTTAACTTTTTTATACGGTCCCCGGTCTCTATAGTTATACTTAGTAAAATTTTACGCATTTCATGAGAGATATAAAACAAAACGTTTCATTTCTGTACGACAAAATTGAAAGACTTATTAAATTTCAAATTTAGAGATGTTTGCACATGATTTTCTCTTTCATTCGGAGATTAGTATTTCATAGAATTAGAAAATGTACAAAAACACCGCTCTTACGATAGAATTATAGAAATATTACCCCAGCCACTGTACTTCCATTCTATTATTTCCTTTTACTCTATGGTTCTTACCATTAAAATATGATAACGAGTATTTTTTTGTATTACTGGGTGAAATAATTTTCGAGAGAAAAATTATCAAAGTTTTGAAAATTTGCATCAGTTGGCATTCTTGATATATACAATGGGGGGTTACATATTGATATTTTACTGACATATTTGATGTGGAATGCCCCTCAAGCCAAAACAGAACTGCTCTAAAGGGCTCGGGCTTTACGATAACAAACAATACCTACTTTGAATTTTGAATGTTATTTAACCTCCTTCAAATAAACTGAAATTTTTAGATAGAATAACTCTCTTTGGTGATAATTTGATATGGCGATAACGGTTAAAGCTGGTTTCCGTAAAAAAAGGGACATTTTGATCATGAATTACTTTCATTAATTTTGTTTAACACTAGAAACGCGGCGACGGGCATTTTGACCCGCATCATGTGCAGAGATGTCAATTCGAACCAGAAAACTCTTTATAAAATAAGCTAAATGTAAGCTGAGCAAAAAAAAAAAAAAAAAAAAAAAAACAATTTCAATAAATTACTTAAACAGTTTTAAATGAAAATTCCGGTGAGAAATATTTTTATAAAACTTGAATGAATTTTCCCGCGGTTCTAGTGTTAACTGATCCCTGAATGGAAGATAAAATCACGTGTAAAAGTTTTAAACATTGTAATTTCATAATTCTCTCAGTTTTGTCATACAGAATTCAAACTTTTTGTTTTATATCTCTTATGATATGTGTAAACTTTTACTAAATATAAGTACAGAAACCGGGGGACCGTATAGAAAGTTAGATTTTGTCATTTTTATAAAATTGAACTTTTACTTTAAACAACGCCACAACATGAATAGTTACTTAATTTAAAACATTTTTGCAACTGGAAGTATATATCTACGACTATAAGCTGAGACATTAAAGGTCGGTGATAGATAACATATTGCACCCTGTGTAATATAAATAATAAAATTAAATCAATTGTAAAAGTTAAAAAGTATTTTCATCTACAAGTATTATTTATTCTTGTTACTAATGGCACATACATTTATATTCAGAATTGTGCTAACTGTTCTTTTCAAAGACGATCTTTCTCGTTATACAAAGGAAGACCTTCAGTTAAGCCTATGATGTTCGTTACTACTTCAGGTTATATTTTGGATGTCTTCTGATATAACTATGCGGATCCAAACAACAATGACACTAATATACCGTATTTACTCCTGTATAACGCGCACTATTTTTCGAAAAAATTAAGGCAAAAGTCGTAGGTGCGCGTTATACACGGAATATTTTTTACTGCTTGAAGTAAATACACGATACACATATGAATTAAGAAATGTATTTAAAGAAGACATTAAACATAGAAAAAATCTTACTTAATAGAAGTATTGCTGCATCTTTATTCCCACTCCTTGCACTTTTTATAGAAAAACGCTACTAACGTTACTTCAACACTAATTAGCAATTCTCATTACCGTCACTCACTTTCATCACCCGTCATTTACTGCCTACCCGAAATCTGAAAATGTAATTTTGTCTTGTTTTCCGCCCTAAAGCAATGCTTGTTTCGACATTCTTTACTTAAATTCTTTCGGCCATTCATTTATTTACATATCAAATTTATGGTGCGCATTATATTCGAGATTTTAAAAAATCGTCATTTTTTCTTCTAAAGTAAGGGGTGCGTGTTATACACGCGTGCGCGGTATACAAGAGTAAATACGGTACTTACACATATATATTATATACATCAGAGAGTGTCTTTGTAAAATGGTGTTAGGATTATTGATACGTGCTACCGGGATTGTTTGAAAATTCTCTAAAAATTGAATTTCGAACATGAAATGTCTTGGTTCTTAAATAAGAAACATCTGTTTTTAACAGAGAATGCAAAGGCGACATATTATAGACTAAAAATCGATTTTTCGACACACAAGTGCTAAATCTATTTTATTTAGATGCAAATAGAGCGAAGCAATATCACACAATGGTACTGTCAATGCAAAGTAGGCGCAAAATTCGTAGGGTACTATGCACATCTTGTGCTCGTATTATGGTTTCTGACTTTCTGGTGCCATAACTTATGCGTGCCGCAAAACGGCTTAAGAATCTTTGTTTATCCCCCCCCCCCCCCAGTAAACCTTTACTGTAAAATCTGCTTTATTTAACTGGAACGTTTTCTCGATTTAATAAAGCACAAGTTTTTGTTTTTAATGAACATTGAATGGTGAATAAACATTAAAAATTTCCTAAAATGCTCCCATCGAGAAGGGTTTAAAAGACAGAGTACATTTTACCAATTTTATAAAGGAAAAGATGAAACATCCTTAAAAAATGACTTAGAGGAAACAGTTAATAATTGCAAAATTAATAAAAACTGCAATTATGTAAGTTTTGTTATTTGTGCTACTAAATAATGATATAACAAATGTTATTTGCAGATCGTTTTGCAATTGAACTTAGAAATAGATATTAGAAATCAGAAATTTTTTACACTTTCATACCCAAATCATAACGAAGAGAGGGGGAGGTCGAGGGATGATAACGTGTGATATCGGAAAAGAGGGGGGGGGGCGTCTTCAAAAGTACTAAAAAGTTGATAACGTTATATTTGCACAACCCCTTAGTCACCATAAGAATATTGAAAATTTTCCTCGATTCACCAGGCCGCATTTGACTGTCCGTATCTATCTTTCTGTGTTTTCGAGCTTTCATGAAAGCTAAAATAACGTAAATATTATGATTACAGATAAGATAAATAACAATTTCTCTTGTAATTTGTAAAGTGAAAGAACACAACTCGGCCGTTAATAGAATATATAATCGAATAAAAATAAATGAAGAATTAAGGAGTCAAAGTACCTTAATTTTCGGTCTATAATCTGCAGATCAAACAATTACAATCGGACCCAGAAGTGCTACATCTTTATATGCAACTTATTCAGAAGTTTCAATTGAATTAGAAAATAATTAACTTTAATTAATAAATAAAATTTCTGGGTCGAAACATGATTGTTTGAACCACAGATTATAGGCAGGAAAATATGGTAAGTAAGGAACAAGATTCAATATTATTTGAGTTCTCTCATCTTAGCTACAATGCCTAGAAGGATATAGTGTGGAAATCAGTCGGCAAAACCTTATATAAAACGTTACATTTTCACCAGAGGACGTTATGACTGAGTTTACTACTACGAATAGCGCAATCTTCTGAAATACTGCCTCCATATCCATACTTTCAGATGCAAAATTTATTATCAAAAAAGATGCAGAATATGACGACATAAGTTGCAACTCCATTGGGGGGGGGGGGGGAGGTCTGTTTAGAAAATTAAGAAATTTACATTTTTATACAGCCTCCATAGGGTAAAAATTCCAATTAAGAAAACTTTCTTCATCCATTCTTGAATTAGGCACAAAAAATTTCAAAACTCACAGAGTTATGGCCGTTTAAATAATTCATCAGATTTTAAGGGATTAGACATAAATTGAAATGCGTGCAATTCAAGAAAAATGTTACTTTAAGAGTTCTAGAAACCATGAAAAAATATATTTACTGAGTTAGAATTTTGTTATTGTTTTTCTTTTTTGTGATGGTTAACTATATAATTTGCAAACAAAATCAAATCTAAAAATTTCTCATAAAGTTTATAAAATTTTTAATTCGTTAGTACTTTTTAAGTATAGTAATTTAACTTCATAAAATCGTTATAAATTAAACATAATTCATCGGATTTCAATTTTTTCATTTAATTAAATAAGAGAATATAGCTTTAGTTTCCATTCAGGATTTTTTTAAATATTAATTTTAAAAACATTAAAAATATTTATTTTAAAAATGATGTCACTTATTTTTTCAAAAATCGTATGTTCAAAAGTAAATATTTTTTCAAAGTTGCCGAAACAAAATTAATGCAAAAAAAGACATGTTATAAGTTGACACCTTAGTTCTTTAACGATTCTTGAGTTAATAATTTAAAAGCGAGAAAGAGTGAAAAAACATTATGCAGAAAAACGCATTTAAAGATTAAAACAAAGATTGGCTCCTAATAATATGTTTAAGTGTTTTTTATGAAATTGCACGTGAAAAAAATAACTCCTTTCTGTATCTTAAACTTACGATTAAGTGATGTAATTGAGAAATTTTGAAGAATTTTGGATTTTAATATTTCTATGCGATTTTTACATATGGAGATAATTTTTTTGTTTAATTCAGAAGTGGATTAGGAATAATTTCCTAATTTGGAATTTAGCCCTATGGGGGTCATATAAATATTTAATTTTCTAATTTTTCACATAGACCCACCCATGGAGTTGCAATTCTTATCATCACATTTTGCACCTTTTTATGAAACTTTGTAATTGGAAATATGTGTATAAGAATAATATTTAAGAAGATACCCTATTGTTTCGGTAATTATGTCTCAACTTGTATATTTTTAGACGCTGTATCGCAGATGCCAAATAAAATGTGTCAGCTTCTTTAATTATTTTTAAGCGAATGTGAATTGAATTAGACACATGTTACGAGATGCTTTTACTTGATTTTTTTTCCCATTCTGTTTTTCCGAAAAAAATGTTTATCAGAAAAAAAAATGTCAACATAACAAGAGCAAGGACCTACGAATTGAATTCCAATTTGTTATAATTTTATCTTCTGTATTTTTCCATTTAATGTCTTTAAACACTTCTTTTACGATAATTTCTTAATTCTGTCTTATTTTTAAAATTTTATGGGACAATATTGAACGAGATCGGTATGTACTAATTTATATTTCAGTTTCTTACATCTGTATCACAATTACAACCAACCGAATTATGTAAATTCCGATGAAATGCGACTAATTTAAACAGTTTGTGAAATTCGGCTATACTTTGGTGTAGAGCCAGAAACTTTGGCATGGCAATAATACTACAGGTTTGCCATCCCTGCACTAGGGTAAATTACAATGAATAAAAACTTAAAATATCAGAACAAATTATTATGAAATTATCACTTCTTCAGCATATTATGAGGAAGTATTCTAATCCGACAAGGGCAGAATACTCTTAAGAGTTTATACTCGTGCGTTCTTTTTTTTTGGGGGGGGGGGGAGGGGTGAGATATACTGTACAATGATTACAGACAGAGTCAGTGTGAGATATGTAACATGTTTCTTTTTTGAACTGTAAATATAAAGTTTGTTAAATTCAGTACATGCAGATGTGCTTGACTGGCTTAAAGAACACGGATATTTAAGTAAAAAAATTAAAAAACCCACCTCTCAATTATCTTAGCTTATTGACACACAGCTTAATGAAGATATCATTTGATTGGAATTTTTGCTTACGCTAAAAGATAAAGCTTAGAAGGTTATCATGAGGTCTTACCCAAATTCAAAATTTGCAATACAGATACATTTTTTTTATAAAATTGCTTTTTTGTTGTTTTGGATCCTTTCACCATGGAATTTCTAAATGATTTCCTCTTTGATATCCCATGATAAAGTGAGCCAAAAATACTAAATTTGTTGAAAAAGTTGGGTGTTTGTATTAAAATATTTCGTTTTTCTTTCTTTCTTTCTTTCTTTTTTTTTTTTTTTTTTTTTTTTTTTTTTGACGTGACAACGTCTTGTAAATTGGTTTGCCGGGAGACACTTCAAGAAACTGCGTTACGTTACGCTCCGCTCACGATACGCGCTCACTTTTCTCTTAACTTTTTCCGGTCACTTGTGGGACCATTTTCTGAACGTGAATGTGAATTCGCTGCAAGGAAGGGGCGGTGCTTAATAGGAATTTTAGATAGTATCAAACTAAGACGAAATACGTTATGTATTAGTTATTAGTATAAAGTACAAAGAAAATAAGTGTAGTTTATTTCGTAATTCGGTGGTATATTATGGAAAACTAATGATATGTGATTAGTGAAAGCCATTTTACTTTAGTTATATTCTGCTCATTGAAAAATTCTTTAATATGCTGTTTACAAAATTCAACATTTGACATCAATAAACATGAAGTAAAATGTGTTTAACAAACACAGTGTATTGCAAGTTATTGTATGTATATTTGTATATAAATACGTATGTATGTGTAAAGGTAAAAATAAAATTTTGTTAATATGAAATTCAGTGCGAGATTCTTTGTATAAATTAATGTTTTAAATATAATTCTTTGTATAAATAAATGTTTTAAATTGTTACTATTATTTCATCCTTCTTCCTACTATACGAATGAATATTCACATTAAAATTATTTTACAACTCAAAGTCGTTGTCACGTAAAACTTTCGCCCGTATACCGACTTTACAGGCAACCATTTTTTTTTTTTTTTTTTTTTTTTTTGTTTATTAAGATTACGTTCTAAGCTTTCTAACTTATCTTTAATGCAAGCAAAATGAGCAATTAGGGGAGGGGATATATTATAGTTTCAACCCGTGTTAATTAGATAGGAAAATCAATACGTATGAGGCGATATTGCTTTTTAGCTCACAGGCTATCATAGCCTGAGAGCTTATGTGCCCGTCCGTTCTGTATGTACGTTCGTACGTTCGTATGTTCGTTCGTGCGTAACGCGATAACTCATGATAAAAATATCGGATCCACTTGAAAATTTGTATATAGGTATATCCTGATAAGGCGCTTCCCTGATTAGTTTTTGGAGTTCATTCGATATGTATAAGAGGGGGAACGGGGGGCTCATGCCCCTCCCCTTAATTGATATAAACGAGATTTTCATGCAGAATTAACAGTTTTCGTTCAAAATTTAGATATAGGATCATTCTGATGAGGCGATTCCGTGACTGTCATTAGGTGTTCATTGAATAAGTATAAACAGGGGGAACGGGGGGCTCATGCTCCTCCCCTTAATTGATATAAACGAGATTTTCATGCAGAATTAACAGTTTTCGTTCAAAATTTAGATGTAGAATCATTCTGATGAGGCGATTCCGTGACTGTCATTAGGTGTTCATTGAATAAGTATAAACAGGGGGAACGGGGAGCTCATGCCCCCCCCCCTTAATTGATATAAACGGGATTTTCTTGCAGAATTAACAGTTTTCGTTCAAAATTTAGATATAGGATCATTCTGATGAGACGATTCCGTGACTGTCATTAGGTGTTCATTGAATAAGTATAAACAGGGGGAACGGGGGGCTCATGCCCCCCCCCCCTTAATTGATATAAACGGGATTTTCATGCAGAATTAACAGTTTTCGTTCAAAATTTAGATATAGGATCATTCTGATGAGGTGATTCCGTGACTGTTATTAGGTGTTCATTGAATAAGTATAAACAGGGGAAACGGGGGGCTCATGCTCCTCCCCTTAATTGATATAAACGGGATTTTCGTGCAGAATTAACAGTTTTCGTTCAAAATTTAGATATAGGATCATTCTGATGAGGCGATACCGTGGCTGTTATTAGGTGTTCATAGAATAAGTATAAACAGTGGGAACGGGGGGCTCATGCCCCTCCCCTTAATTGATATAAACGGGATTTTCATGCAGAATTAACAGTTTTCGTTCAAAATTTAGATGTAGGATCGTTCTGATGAGGCGATACCGTGGCTGTTATTAGGTGTTCATTGAATAAGTATAAATAGGGGGAACGGGGGTTCTAATGCCCCTCTTCTTAACTTGTATAAATGGATTTTTCAATCAGAATTGTCAGATTTCGTTCAAATCTCTGAATAGTTTTGGAAGTTTAATGGTTAAGTATAAAAGAGGAGAAAGGAGAGAGCTGTTTCCCCTTCTTAATTTTTTTTTTCGAACGGAATTAACGAAAATACAAGGCTGTAATGTATGCGTAGCCTGTGAGCTCAATGCCATCAGTTTAACTGGGCAATATTCTTTTTTATTGGCTCTTTTTACCTTTGAATATCTAAATGATTTGCTCTTTGATGTCCTCTGATAAAATGAGCCGGAAATACTAAATTTGTTGTCAAAGTTGGGTGTTTGTATGAAACTTTTTCGTTTTTTTTTTTTTTTTTTTTTTACTTTTTTGCATGACGCTTACGTTCTAAGCTTTCTAATTTATCTTTAATGTAAGCAAAATGACAAATTAAATGGGTTTTTTGTCTCCCCCCCCATGCCAATTAGCTAAGAAAATAGACAGAGATGGTGTAATTTTTTGACTGTATATATTAGGCATTTGAAGATATTCTTGAGCAGTGAAGTAACAAAAGATCACTGCATAACCTGTATGCTGCTAAAAAACGGACGATTTTACGGGAATTATACTTGAATCGGAATGCCAGTACAATTGACTTTTTTTTAACGGGACAATTTTCGTAACTTCCAGAAATTTTTCTTTTGTTTTAGAAAATTTTCTGGAACTTAAAGGGATTTTTCCGTTAAAAAAACCGTGAATTGTACTGACGTCCCGATTACCAGTACAATTTCCGCAAAATCTTTTTATTTATTTATTTTTTTTATTATTATTATTATTATTTTACAGTGTTAAACATTTTAAAACTAATTTTGATCAATCGAACATGAGTAACAGAAAGTATATAATAATAATAAAAGAATTCTTACTATTACTTCGTATCTGTAATAATGTTGACATCAACCAGACTCTCATTAGCATGCAGTTTATTGATATTTCATCATCTTCTGCAATGACTTCTCTAAAAGTATTAGACTGTTCCATCAAATTAAACCTCTTCTTTTTTTTTCTTTTTATGAAAAGAGAATATAAATAAAGAACACAATGAAATAATATGGAGTTCTACACAATTAATATTTTTTGTATTTAAATTCAACTAATTTATATGCATATCAAATATGGCACTGTCTCCAAAACAAAACTAAACATTTTTAGTAAAGTGTTTTCTAAAAAATTCCACTGTTTTTTTATCAAATGCTTTAATATACTAAAGTTTTTTTTTGTTAATTTGTTTTTATTTACTACTTAACAAAAGTGTTAAAAATACATAAATAGCGTTTATTTTAGTTTTAAAAAAATTAAGCTTACAGTAATTCTTGCTGATTGTTTCAGTGAACTTCGTGAATTTATCCCTGCATTCTTTATAAAATTAAAGATATTTTTTGCAATCATTGCGTATTTCATTTTTTTTAAAGTTTACAAAGCAAAGCCTAAAAAAAATTCATAAATACCATCTGGTATGGAATGATGAGGAATATATAACTTATAATTTACGCTTGTCATTTAAAGATAGAGCATTTAAATGCATGTAATTTTTTTTTATTTCTGTATTGTGCTTAATCATTACTCAATCCTTAATTATAAAAGAATACGGCGATTTTTATCACATGAAATACACATGATATCACATGAATGATATCACATGAAATCATTTTTATCACATGATATGTATAATACAAAACATAAGATAACTGTTCGTATTGAAATTAACGTTTATTGAGATTAAAATTGAATTTCCAGAAGAAATATGTAGTTTCCTTTAATGCAGATATTGAAAAATAAATATTACAGTTTAAAATCATGGCATTTGTAAGAAAAAAAATGGCAAAATTTATCCAACAAAGATTTCAGAACTAATGAGATGATTTCCAAAATTTATTGATGCCAAAAATAAAATACCAAGAATTATTTTATGGAACTGAAAAAAACACGTTTTAAGACGGAAGAAGTAGAAAACATGACAATTTTTTTACTTGTTTATGTTAAAAACATGATTTGAATTTTGATAGGATAATGAAAAGAAAAAAATCCTAGTCAGATGTAGCAATCCCAAAACTTTCTTCTATCTTATACATGTTAATACTTCCTGAAAAATGCAGCATAGCAGCCCAACGGGTTATGTGGTGGAAACCAAACTCTATAGGCAGCAAAACATATGTCAACTTATAACTGATTCTGAAGTTTGATGAAAATCCGTGCATTAAATTTTGAGATAGAGCTGTTGCAAAATCTTAAAAAAAGTCTGCATAACAGCGCTTCATGTTAGGTAATGTACACCAAAATCTAATCAGGATCAATTTTTTATCAGGTACTGAGTGAATCTGAAGTTAGATTGAAAATCCATGCATTAGTTCTTGAGATACATTTATTGCGAAATCGTGAAAATGCAGTACAGAAGTGACATTTGTAGGGCGATTTACACCAAAAACTAAACAACGCTAATCTATATCAGGGGCGTTATAATCCATCTACATGTTAAAACAAGTAAGAAAAATCATGCGTTAAGCATAGATTACGAAGCACTTTCCAACAGTTAATGAAATCTTTAACAAAACTTTGTTACATATAATATACACATCACTTTAAAATATCAATTTAATTTAAATGCTTTAAGTGATAAATTAAAATAATATAAAAAGATTATAGCTTGACATGTTTCATTGCTCTTACGGCAACATTTTCAAAAGCAAATAAATGATAAAAAGAAATTTCTCGAAATAAACAGAAAAACACAAATCACGTGAACATGAGCATATAAAAATAAAACTGGAAATAAAAATGAATAAAAATAATTGTGAGCCTTAAATATTACAAATTATTGTCTTAAAAACCTTTGAAGCATTTCCTTCCATATTTTAGGTAGCTTCATGGAGGCAAATTCATTTGGAGGACTTTGTCTCGAGAAAGAAAGTATTTATTTATCCTCCTTTTTTACTGGTGTGAAATGTGCTTACTCGAATATTTTAAAACTGTCCCAAAAATGGGACGCTAGGCACTAATGGGTTAAATATTGTTTACTCTATGCTTATATTTTCTTTACTTTCATTTTCTTTAAAATACTAAAGCTTTTAATTAATTAATTTTTTTATTATTAATATTTGAGATAGATATTTTTTTATTTTTTCGTGCATGTTCTTGATTTAATATGTGATAAGTTTGCACATCGAATTAACCTCCAGATTATTATTTTTTTAATATAAAAAGATATGAAAATGCGTCAGATTCAATCATTTTTCATTACATACATTATGAGGAAAATATATAAAATATAACAGTGGGTGCTTTTAAAAATTTATGCGCAGTCTGGTGTAACATAAAAACATACTGAAAAAAATGAGCATAAATATCAATATTTTAAAAAATATTAAGGATTAAAAAAATTCATATTTTATTATTTAAAAAAAAATTGAATTAAACCTCTAAGTGTTTGGAACATAATATACCGTTTATGAATCTCCAGGTTTCACTGCAGTATAAGCAATATTTAAAATAACATAATTCTATAGATATAATGAACTTTTAATGCATTTTCGAATCATTAATACTCTTAAAAATTACATTTATATTTGTAATTAAATTATATATATATATATATATGTATATAATGTTGAAAGAATCCTATTTCTGAGCATTTAAAATAAAATGAAGAGAAAACAACATTACAATTTTACCCATTTGCAAGACGCTCAGAGGGTTAAATACGTAGTTATTTTTATTTATTTATTTATTTATGTACTTATTTCAACATCTACTTTTAGTTGATCTTTAAAATGCAATGATTTCACCATGTGAAAAAAAAATCTTTTTTTAAAATAAAAGAAATTGTTCAAAGGAAAAAATGTGATTTTTTTTTTCTTTTAAAATGTATTGGTGAAAGAAAATGTAAAATTGGGAAAATACATGTAGCCCATATTAAATCAAGTCATGTCCACCAATTTATTCGACTTATATCAAAACCACCTTTTCATACGTAAGTAGTAGTATCAAAATCAAAGCTATCAAAGTTAGCTATCATCAGTCCATTTATATTTTTTCTTACCACTAAAATTTAAAACTATATTTTAATTATTTAATCACCTAAAGCTGATATTAAATATATATATATATATATATATATATATATATATATATATTAGATAAAACAAGAAAATCTATTAAATTATAGTGGTAGCAAATGTATCATACGTTGTTTGCTATGTATTTTTAAACGTATATTACCCCTTTACCTACCGCATTATAAATTCATGAAAATTTTACATTCTAAAGCATTTTACGCAAACTGTTTAAACTAAATTAAAAGATTTACATAATCATTTAATAAATAACTGAAGGATTTTAGAAGAATTGAAGGATTTAGAAGGATTAATTAAGCTTGAATTTACAGCGATTTTGTGTAATTTTTATAACCCCGCTCAAGTCCTTTATTTTTTAATTATTTTCATAGTATTTTGTAGAATTATAAAATATACAAATATGATGTTCTTACAATATTAATATAGAAATATTTCCGTACCGTCGGTAGATAAACGGTTTAAAATACAAAACATACAAGCAAGTTTATAACCACCTTTGTTTGAAGTCGCCAAAAATATAGTAAACTGCATTATCTTTGGTAAGCGTACGCTGAAATTTGATACTTTCTCTGAACAATTTGTGTAATCACATTAGGGATTCTTCTGAGATGCATTTTATTAAATGTAGCTTTTAAGTGCTGAATAAATAATTATATGCCTATATTCCGGAACGAGGAAGAGTTACACTACGGCGTTACTTGAATGATTACATTTACACCCTAGTGTCATAATATGATTAAGGGGAGATCGAGGAACTCGACTTTCCCGATACTGCTTAATTTCTAGGGAATTTTCGAGATTATTTTTCATTTAATTTAAATATTAGACATAAGAATTTTTTTTGTCATTGTATTTAATATAATTTCTCCAAAAATGTGCGAATGTTTTCACAGAAAATTTTTTATATTTTAACCAATCTCAAATTCTCTAAACTTTAACGAAAAAACTTTTAATGTGAAAGTACATATTTCGCAGCAATTCATCAAACTTTTGGTATCGTTGTATATTCTTTACAGGTTTAAAAAAAAAAAAAAAAATCTTCGCGTTCATGAATACTTACGCATGCGAACAATTCAGCATATTTTGTAAAAGATCTTTGTATAACTATAAAATATATACAGTCGAACCTCTATATAACGAAACTCCATACATCGAATTTCTCCATATAACGAATTTTTAGTAAGAACGGCCCCCTTTTCGCATGATTACATTAAAAACAGATTCTATATAGCGAAATATCTATCTCCATATAACGATTTTTTTCATAAATTGATCTTAATTTATTCAGTTTTAAAAAAGCTTCGAAATCATATGGAATCAATTTTCCATCACTTATTTTTGATTTATCGTTCAGTGGAGAGGTTTTTTTTTTTTATAAATATTACTTCTTTTCTTATTCTTTAAATCTAACAAGTTCATCCCACCTCCCACACACCTTTCAACATCCTTCTCAAAACACAGTCAATTGAATTGTTACACATATAAGAGAGGAATCAATGAGAGCACATAAAAGAGACCTTCAAATGGAGGAAAATATCAACTACAATTTTTCATTCCTTGCTAAAATTTGAGAATTTTTTTTGAGAGCGTAACAATTGTAATTTTAAAATCAAAACAACAAAAAATTACAGATTTCTTCCTCTGAAATTTATGTAAGTCTTCCTCATTTGATTTTCATTAAGCTTTCAAATAAATGTCTTTTCTCTTTTTTGAAACTGCTTAAATAAGTAAGAAATAAAATGTTAGGTTAATATATATTTTTAAACATTTCAAATTCTTAATTAAAAAGATCAAAAATAATATTTGTTCAAAATTTACACATTAAATACTATTTTTAACATCATACTCTATACATCGAATTTCTCTATATAACGAATTTTTTACTGGAACGATGGATTTCGTTATATAGAGGCTCGACTGTATATATATAAAGTTTGCTCACATTATACAAGGTGCAATATGTTATCAATCGCCGATCTTTAATTTCCCAACCGTTGGTCGTAAATATATAGTTCCAATAGCAAAAATGTTTCAAATGAGGTAAATATTCAAGTTGTGGCGTTGTTTAAAGCAAAAAATTTATTTTATCAAAATGAAAAAAAATCTAACTTTTTACACGGTTTCGTTCCTATAGTTATATTTAGAAGAAGTTTACACACATCATAAGAGATATAACCTAAAAAGTATCACTTCTGCACGACAAAAATTGAGTTCTGAAATTTCAAAGTTTGATATTTTCTTTTGCATGCACATGATTTTTTTTTCATTTGGGGTATGAATTAAAAAATTAATAAAAGTAATTGAAGATCGAAATGTCCCTTTTTTACCGCGAAAATAGCTTTAACCGGTATCGCCTTATCAAAGTATCACAAAAGAGAATTAATTCATCTAAAAATTTTAGTTAACTCCAAGGAAATCAAATAACATTCAAAAGTGAAAGTAGGTACTGTTTATTTCGTTAAATCTGAGCCCTTTGAAACATACGCCAGGTCTGTTTTGATTTTAGGTGCATTTCACATCAAATCAGGCAGTATTATATCAATATGCAACCCACCATTATATGCATCAAAATTGCGAAATCATGCAAGTTTTCAAATTTTGATATTTTTTCTCTCGAAAACTATTTTACCCAGGAATTAAAAAAAATACTGGTTATCGTATCTTAACAGTAAAAATATAGAATAAAAAGAAAGAATAGAGTGGGAGTATAGTAGCTGGGGGTGACACAAAAATTGCAACCTTAAAATGTGATACATTAAGACCAAACACAGCCAAATCTTTTCGCAAAAAGAAGAAAACATTTAATATTATAGTTTTTAATTCCTAACACAACGAAATTTTCCATTAAAATGCTTAAATATAAGCAGGTCATTTTCATTTAGAGAAAACATGCACAGCTGGTGTCAAAAAATTCGATCCCTCTTCCACGTGATTATTTTGTTTGGGCCTAATGAGGATACTTAAATTTGAACGATAACGCGCATCATATTACAAGGTGATTTTAGGGCATACTGCACCTCTATTCATCTTTTTACTCCATGAGTATGAATAAGCACACTGAATTTTTATTAAAATCCGTAATGATGAGTGATATATTGATATTTTACTGCCTGATTTGATGCGGAATGGCCCTAAAATCAAAACAGATCATTCCGAATGCTTCATATTGGAAATAAGGGATTTTGAGCTTATTCTATTGGCGATCTCTTTCAAAATTTTCAAGCTACGTTTTTGAAACTTTGACAAAAGTTGCTCCATGTACTTAGCTAATATGCAAATAAAGTTTTGATAGCATTCATGCGTGCGCAATGAAAAATTATTTAGTAAACATACTCATTTTTCATGCAATTTTTATTATTTTTTTAACTTTGATTAGAAGGTATTGTGTACAATGTTATCTGTTATATTTTCGAAGAAGAACATTATTTTGTTTTACAAATTCTGCAAATTATAAGCAAAAAACTTTGAAAAATTCGGAACTGTTTTAATAAAAATCTTAATTTATCTACGGATATACATGCTATCCGCAAAAAATGTACACGGTTGTTTACACTTAACAACTTAAACATAATCTTCAGTTTGAACGCTTTTGACAGGAGTTTTCACAGGATTATTCAAAAGATATTCGTTATTTTTCAATTTATTGACGGTTTCCTATGAGGTCTTGTGAAAAAATCTTTACGTAAATGTATGACTTATACTACTCCGTTTATACACCTGGATTTTCAGGATAAGTCCTCATGTATTTCTTTAGATATTTAACAAAATGTCTGAAATCGCAAGAAGCCGGTCACCTTTGGCCATATAGTGTATATATATACCGGGTTCCCAAAAATGACTAATAGATTTTAAAATTCAATAACTTGCAAACAAGGATAGCTATTTAAAAAAATTTGCCGGAATATTATGTATGATAGGCTTTTTTTAATGTGATTCTTGATTTTAGTTCGAATTTCAAACAATAGATGGCGCTGACGGCGATTGATGCTCAGTCGACGCCGAAACTGACGTCACCCTGTATTCATGCAAAGGAAGGATATTAAGGCTATGGAGTGCGTCTGATTCGGCAGTACAATCTTTCTCTCATGCACCGATTCTAAACTCATTCCATATGGTTTCAATGGAATGCGTTTTTGCCATAGAAAAAACACATTCTTCAAAAGTGGAATACCGCGTTCAAAAGTGGGCATAAATTTCGCAAGCAGTATATGAATTTGCAGGAGATTTTACATTTATGAGATTTTATTTTCCCGGATAAAATTACTTTTTGTGTCATGATTTAAAGAATATTTTATGCATCGTATTTTAAAACTACACATCGTATTGACATCGTATTGAAACTTTTGCGGCATCGTCACTCCTCCGCTTTTATAGAAAACGATTACTTCACTGTATTATGGAGTTTCTATATTAGTATTTCTATATTCTATACTAGTATTATGGATATTCTATAATAGCAGTGGAATGACGATGCAGCTAAAGTTTAAAATTTTTAACAGTGTAGATGAAGATATCTTGCTACAATCTTGCTCTTGCTAAAATTGAGACTTTGCTTTCTTATTACACAACTTCTCTTCTTATTTTCAAATCTGCTCATCAAAAAAACTTCATAAAATGTTTTCTTCATTGTGTAATAAGAAAACAAAGTGTTCATTTTTGAATAATGATCTTTCAAATGAGAACGGTATTGTTAATCTCTTTTCTCATATCTTAACTTCTGAGTGAAAAATCATTTTAGATCTTGGTTTAAATTTTCCTCAGTCTTGCAAACCTTCTCTCACCAAATTGATTGTTCCTATTGAGTCTCCCTTTAAACATAGTAAAGTCACTCCATATAGCAACAAAATCCAATTGACAATGCTTAACTGGACTTTGAATTTGAAAGAATTTTAATTAGTTTAAATTTAAATTTCGTTTTAAATCTCAAATCTGATGGTTAAATTTGAATATAAATACATATAAATATCGATATAAGGAAATTATACTTAAAACAAACTAAAATTGACAAAACCAATTTTTTTTAAATTTATCTATACAAGTTGAACATGACACTTTTTTCCTTTAAAATGTAATTGACATAAAAAGGCCTTCTTTGAAATTTCTTTTCATCGCCAACCGATGATAAATCACCAAATAACGAAATTTTCATTATTTTTTTACAGACAGGGTAAGGAGGTTCCGCCGAAAATTTATTTAGAAACGTATATATCGTCATGAGAAGAACATTCTGTAATTTTTTCAGATTTATTGGAGTATGCCCGTATGGAGACCTTCCTTGTTAGATAGCTGTTCTCGACACTTTTATTTCAGCTTTAAAGTAGTGTCAAATTTCATATTGCTTTATAATTAATATAATTTAAATGTTGATCATAGTACAGTCGACTTTAACAGTCGAATTAATAATAACAAAATAATTTCGCATATTTATTATTATTAATTGATTAGTATTCAAAATGATTTTAATGAAATTTCACAATCTATAAATATATAGATATATTTCACAAAACCTCTTCATTTTACTTGTCAAATAATTCCGTTTACCTGAAATTTGTAGATCCGAGTGTTCCCAATGAATTTGAAATTGCCATTTTAAGAAAACTCCAATAAAGTTTTGGTTTGTGTTTAAAACACTGTTCCCGACATTTTTAATTGAGCTCCAAAATGGTGTCAAATTTCATAGTGATTTCTAATTAACATAATTTAAATGTCGATCATAATACAGTCGACTTCCGTTAATTCAAACTCGTTGGGACCACAAAAAATGTTCGAATAATCCAGAATTCGAAGTATGAAACGAATGAGAAGAAAACATGTTTAAAAGGATAGTATTACAAAAGGTTAGGTTATAGTATTTTTTAAATTTATTGCGGATTTTATCATTAGAATAAGACTTAATAATAAATTAAAAGATATAAATAGATAAACTAATTAAGAGATTAGGAATAAGCACAATAGGATAAGGGGGTGGATGTTTCATTGATGGACAGACGTGGCACTAAGAAAATGGATATCAAATGCATGGCATTATATGTATATCAGAATATGTGTAGGTATGTATCAGAACAGTTCTGAAAAAAAAAAAAAATGAAAAAAAAAGAAAGTTTTTTTCAAGGGTCTTAGGTCATGAGAAAGTAAAGAAAAATGAAAAGTCGGAATTTGATTTAGTCCGTATTAACACTAGAACGCCGGAAAGGTGTCAATTCGACACCGGTCACTGGACTAAATATCGATTCTAACCAGAAAAATCTTCAAGAAATAAGTTATATAGCAATTGCAATGATATGAGCTAAACAAATTAACTAAATAATTTAAAATTATTTTTCTGGTTTTAAATATATTTTGTAAAAGTTGTGTAAAATTCCCCGGCGTTCTAGTGTTAAATGAAGTCAAAAGTAATAAGAAAGTTTAGAATTTAGAATAAATGAAACATTTTACCGATATTCTGCTGTTGAAAATATCGATACTTTATTTATAGTTCGAATTAAGTGAAGATTCGATTTATCCGATTTCGAATTAATGAGAACCGACTCTGCTTTTATCAAACAAAAAAATTCGAAAATTTTTTAGTAAAAAATTAAACTGTGAGTGTTTAATTTTTGTGCTCCAGGTTAATTGTATTATGAAATGCTTTTCAAACAAAGGATATCAAGATAAAAAAGAAAAGAAAACAGCAGTTATTTAATAAACCTTCTGCGTCTGAAACTTTTTAAAATAAGAGACAAAGACAACACATTGTTTTTGAAGTTAGAAACTTGTCATCCTTACAAGAGAAAAATGCAAACTATCCCAACAGTCAAAGAAGTAAGATTGAGTGGGGAAACACAGTACTTTTTCATACTGAAAGATACAATCAGTCAGAAATAGGTACAGAGTATTTGTTCTCCTAACATTTAAGTGATCCGTTATTCTACTGTCTCCACATTCTTCCACGAGTTTTTCTTTCTTTGCATTACAATAATATATTATTTCTGTTCGATTTACCATTTCCTATTGTTAAAATATATAACATAAGAAGATTTTCCAGAGAAAAATTTCCAGGCAGAATACGTACGCTATAAATAAACAAATGTTAATTCATGTAAGAAAATCATTTTTTTATTTTATTTTTTACAGGAAAATGTAAAATGCTTTAATTATGATAAACCGATCCAACACAAAAAATTGTAAAATAAATTAATAAACGAAGGTAATAAATATTAATACTACGATTTGTGATCACTTCTACAGGTTGAATTAAAATTGACCGAAGGTTAAAAAAAAACAAAAAAAAAAAAAAAACAATATAGCTGTTCAAGTAATTCTCTCCGGGTGGTAACGTAAGAAATCTTGAATCTGTTTTCTGCATTTATATGTTTTAGTGCTTAATATCAACTTTCACAGGGCTGTTGTATATAAAGCTGTTAGAATTCTCAAACTATATGTCAGCATTGACTCCATTTCTAATCCTTAATTTTTAGGTACCGTAATTTCGGGTGTATAAGCCGCGGATCAAACAATTCTTTTTGGACCCAGAAATCTTATTTAGTGATTGAAGACAAATATTTTCGGCGATCTAACCAGTTATATTTGTTTCTTAAAAAATTCTGGGTCGAAAAAGAATTGTTTGAGCTGCGGCTTATACACCCGAAATTACGGTAGATTTTGTATGAAATGCTACCTATTGCGGTAACTCCTGTGTTGGAATTTCGGAAAAAAAATTTTGCAGATCTATACCCATCATGAACTTTAGACCCCCAATACTACCATCAGTAAAAACATTTATCTATCTATCTATCTATCTATATCACTTTTTTATGTACACGACAACTCCTATAATTCTGCTCAAAAATCTTCCAAACTGATACATAAAATCGAGAGGCATAAAATCTCGGTGAAGATCGTTAATGGACAAAATTGGACCGAGGGGTTAGAAATAGGGAGGGGTTTTGTGAAAACCGAAAAAACTCATAACTTCTTCATTAAAATAGATATAGAATCAATTTAAAGTTTATATTACTTCTGAAAACTGGGCCAAAAGTTTTTGCATAACAAACTTCAGGTAAAATTAAAAATAGGCTCAAAGGGCGAAAAAAATAGGGTTTTGGGAAGAAAAAATTCATAAATTCATCAAGCCTCAAGATATCAAATCCAATTAAATTTATGATACATTTTCTTAATATTATCTAAAACTTTTATATTTACACGTTTTTGATAGAATTAAAAAAATAAAAACAAAATAAAACCAATAAAAAATATAAATAAAAAACAAAACAAAAAGCGGGGGGGGGGGAGGTGGAAGAAGAAAAAAATCCATAACATCGTTAATTCTTAAGACATGAAATCCGATTAAATTTATCATTCATGTTCTCAATAATATCTACAACATTTATTTGACAAGTTTTAATCGGATCAATTCTTATAGAAAAAAATAAATTAAAAATAAAAATCTCAAATCCAAACTGCTTATATTCTGACTCATTTTTATATTCATTTTATACTCTAACGCATCCCGTTGGCTGGTTCTCTTATTTAGAAACTACATAATGTGATTTTGTGGCCAGTTTTGTGATAAAGCCAGAATATATTTTTTTAAATGATGTCAAAGTGGGCATTGTGAATAGAATTTCCCGAAGCGATCGAGATTTAAAAATTGAGGAAGTATTCAAATAACAAATTGCTTATTTTCTGACTCATATTTAAATCCATTTTTGCTCTCAAACGCTTTTAAATGACGGGTTTGAACTGTATATTGTTCCGTATTGGAAAAATAGTTGATAAAGGCAGAATATACTTTTAAAAAAATTTCAAAGAACGAAATTTCCCGAAGCGGGCGTGCTTGAGGAATTGAGGATGAACCAAATAACAAATTGCTCATTTTATGACTCAGTTTTAAACTGTTTTGCTCCCAAACACTTTGCATTGACTATTTCTCTTATTAAGGAACTATATGAGATCCCCAGAAGCCAAGGGGTATAAGTGACAAAATTGAAAAAATTAAACTAAATACACAGACGACCTAAAAATATGCTTTTTTCATTTCAGGTAAAGAAATATAAGTGATTTTCTTATTATTTCCTGAGTTATAGAGGCAAACCACTTTTTTCGAAAAACAAACAATATTGATTAATTATACATTTAAAGAAAATTGTACTTTGTTTTTTTAACAGTTATTGAAATAAGAGTTCAAAGACCAGAATTCAATAAGCAGAAATTTCCTATTTAAATCCACTCAATTGTTATTGATGTTCCAATTTAACATCAATTATCTTTAAACTCAATTTACTCCAAATCGAAATTTTGTCACTTGTACCTCTTGGCTTCTGGGGTCCTCATATAATATGTCGTACTGGTCGATGATTACATAAATTCAGACCAGCTCTTACAGTAAAATGAAATAAAAATTTTTTTCAAAAGCGGCCAAATAAAGTCGTTAAACTGGGTCAATTTCTAATTATATTTTATTTTTTGCTGTGGAAATGAGCACTCAACTTCGAAATCGGCATTTGTCTGTAGACGAAGCCGACAGGGATTTTTTTCATGAATTTAAAAACCGAAAATTTAATTTCTGTTATTAAATTTGAATGCTCATTTAAACATTATTAATAGTCTGATGCATCGTGTGATATCTACCGTTAATACTTTTAAACATAATAGGCAAGAATGTATAAGAAATTTTTCACTTGACACATAACTCTGCCTCAAGAATAACACTAGTTTACAGTACATTTGTTGCCGAAAAAATTTTAGCTGTTGCTGACTACATATGATATGCTATTTTCAAAAATATAGTTAGAATATTTCAATCAGCTCTAGTTTCTGAGTTTCAGCTATGTATGTGTTAAACAGAAAAAAACATGTATTTACTAAGAAAAACCTTATTAAAAAAATAATTAATCATTGAGTTCTAAAAAACTTTGTTTTAAAGCTCTTCTCTGATGTGTAGGCTTCGGAAAATGACGTATCAGAGACCAACAATAGTCAGACATCATATTTGTATCCCAGAAACCCTGATAGCGCTCTCCCATGACGCTTAAGTCCTGATGCATACGATCTCCCTGCTCTTTGCTCATATCTCCTATTTTTTACGGAAACCTGTCCAGGTGACTATGAAGGAAGTGGAGTATTATGCTCATATCGCACCCCATATTTTTTAATTGTAGAAGAAAGTCTTCTACAAGTTCAATATAATTTTCAGATTTTTTATTTCCGATAAAAACTAATTTTAGTATCTGTGAAAGCATTTTTTTCTTTCAGTCTTGATGCTGACAATTCTGAAGCTTGTTTAGAAAGATTAATCTCTTACAAGATCATCTAACTCATTTTGGAAAAAGCATTTTGACTCATTTGACATACCTTCAAAATCAGCATCATTTTTGTGATGAGCTTGGTCCTTCAATGTCTTGTTCTAATGGTTCAGATATATTTTTAGCCTCTGAAGAGTCAAGTAAACGCTGCAGTGGACGTTGAACACAACTAGTGATTGTGTACTGCCATTTAGCACGATTTTTAGTGCTTAAACAGTTTACGTTCACGCTACAAGAACAACAGTTTTCGAGATGGTTTCGTGGTTTTCGCCAAATAGTCGGTGTTTCTGGCTCTTCTTTTACCCCTTTTCCGTATCTTAAATATTAAACACACGATTTACAAACACAATTGGGAGGCCAAGACTTTTCTTTGTTATACAAGAGCATTACAAAATACTCAAAATAGATATTTTTCACCAACTCTGATATAATTTTTCTACATTTGCTAAACACATATTCTGAGCATTTTTGCAAAAATGATATGGATTGTTTAAACAATGTCTTCTTGAACTACTCAATACGCAAAAACTTGAGAAACTAATCTTAACACAGTAAAATATGCCTATTATCAATTAATATGTATACTTAAATGATAAAAATCAAAAACAAATTAACTCGAGCTGCTCAAAAAATTTTCCTATTACATTTGACAAAAACAAGTCATAAGTGAACATTATCAACCACAGAATCCGCAGCAACAGACAAAAAAATTAATTTTGTAAACTAGTGTAATTTATTTAACTGTTATAGTTTACATGTTACCAAATTTTAAAGAATAGCAATATATTTTAGGACATCATGTTGCTGCCACAGATAAAAGCTGTATTTTACAAATGCGTAAAATTTTAGCAATGAAATTTTAGCTTATTATTCTGTCATGCAGTGATGCAACATTTATATGCAGTGATATGGGTTACAAACTCATCATTCGCTTATGAGTTTAACATTTCACTGCCCAATTTTTCTTTCTATTTTTATGATATAAAAGAAGTTTTTAAATCTATAAATTTGTCTAATAATAGGTTTAAAAAAAGGAAAAAAATGGTAAAATTTGATATTTTATGGTGTGTGCCATATCTGCACAATTAATGTTTTAAGATATTATATTGCTATATTTTGCAAAAAATGAGCTTAATTGAACTTATTTTATCTTCTAAACACACTGAAACTTTGTTATGTTAAGTATTCAGTAAAATCAACGAAAAAGAAACTTACTATAATATATTGATCGAAATTTCGTTTGTTTCCGACGAACAAATTCGAATTTTTTTTCTAGTGCAGCCATCTGAGATGGACAAAATAAGTGTTATTCCATTCTTCGGCTTGTTCTTGATCAGGTTCAGTGATCATATTGGCGAAATTCATGGCATATAATGAAAGTTACAATGTTTTAGGTATGTGCAAGATATAACATGTGGTGCAGTAAAGGGTTATGTTCCTTATTTTATGAGTCTAAATGCAATACTGCGAGTAAGAGCATTTATATTAGGAAAAAAAATTAGATGTAAGAAAATCCGTCTCACATATGAATCTGGGAATTCATTCAGTATTGATAAACCATTAGACCGGAATGCATTTGCACAAACTATCACATCATTGAGTTAATGGCTAAAATTTCAGGATTAGTTAATACTAGATTTACATATTGAAATCCATCTGGTCTGCTGAATCATATCTTTTTTGAAAATCACCTGTAAAATCGATTTTAGTGGTTTACTGATCGATTTCTCATTGAGTTTTCTTTCTCCCGGTCCTCTATATCCTCATTAATGCAGGAAAAACACAATCATAAATCTATCGATCAACCACGAAAATCGAGTCTGCAGATAGATTCCTCCAAAAAATAACTTGACATACAAATTGTACCCTAATATGCTATTCGAATTCTATCTAATCCTAAGATTTTAGCCATCAACTCGAGAGTGTTATGATTTGTTCCAACTCTTCTTATAGGAGCTGCTGCTTTAACCCTTCACTGCACCGTGTGCCACACCTGGAACATATCTATAACAGGGTCCCCAAATGGTCCGCGAACTGAATACCAATAATTTTTAACAGAAAATTTCATAGTATGTTTCTGCAGCATTTGTGCTAAAACTAACCTCCGAAGGCGTTTTCAACGTAATTTGCAAGAAACGTATAAAACGAAAATCTTTCTAAGAAAATATTGATGTTCAGTTCGCGGACCATTTGGGAGCCCTGCTATAAACACTACAATTCTCATTATGTGACATGAATTCGGCCAATATGGTCACAATAACTGATCAAAATTATTTCAAAGAATGGAATAATTTTTTTTTCCATATTAGATGGCTGCATTAGACAAAAAACTAGAAATTTGTTCTTCGGAAAAAAATCGATTAAGCTATTGAGGTAAGATTTACTTTTATTATTTTTATTGAATACTTAAAAAAGTCAATATAAATAATATGCAGATTTTCAAGTTAACAAAATTGTTTAATTTAAGATTATTTAATTGCAAAATATAGCAATACCAGGGTTCGCACACTCCTTATATTTTGTAAGGCCTCTGACACCACTATAAATGATAAGAAAATTTATATTTAATTTTTAAGAAACAGAATTCGCAACCACCCCCTTGGTTCGCAATTTTCGCAACATTTTTCTGCAGTGAAATACATTAAAAATACTGTAAAAATTTATTGGTACAGTTGTGCGAACCCTGAATGCAATATTTAAAAACCTTAATTGTGTACATAGGCTACACGCCATAAAATATCAAATTTTTAATGAAAATTTGAAATTTAATATTTTTTATTATTTTTTTTATTATAAAACCAATATATATATTTCAAATAATTTTTTTTATAAAAATTGAGAAAAAAAAATATTTGTGAAGCCAAAGATGACATTTTCCTTGGATACTGGCTCTACGTTTAGTTTATTGGTTTATTCTTGTCGTCCAATAATCTACTCTAGGGATATAGGACCAGAGGGGGAGTGCCCTTCACAGGGGTCTTTTTAAGGGAACCTAACCCGTATTTACCCAAGGTTCGAAGAAAACCACGGAAACTCCGAACGGTTAGGCCGACAGCCGCGATTGGGTTCGAACCTAGCACCTGCCGTCTACCAGTTGAGAGGTCAGAACCTCTTGGGGCGATACAGCCACAGCTGGGGCGATACAGACTCTAAACAAACCATTGATATGCTGTGTTTTCTATTTTTATTATATTTTTTAGCGAGATCTTGCAGCTATATCTGATAGATATATGTTTTAATACTTCAAATGCAGTGTTTCTGGGATTTATATTTTTATAAGAAATGAAACATAGCAACCGTTTGTTCGGAGTCAACATCATAATTGACGTCACACTGAAAGCGTCTATTAGGTGAATGATTTCAGTTGATTCCATCGAAATACTCAAGATCAAAAGACACGAGATGTGACGTGATCACCAATGGATCAACTTCTCACAAGTGTTGGAATTCACACTAAATTTTTAAATAGCATTTTTTATTTTATTTGTGGACTATCTATACTATTTATGTGGACTAACTTGTAAAACAATAATAAGTATTTAAATTTATTGGTGAGAAATCAGAGTCCCTCAATAAAATTGTAGCCAGATGCCGACTATTGGGGGGGGGATTCCAAATTCTCACCAGTAGTTTTTAATAGATATTATTGTTTTATAAGATAATAGGTCTTCTACAAATAACACAAATTTAAATTGCTATTCAAAATTATCCGGTGGGAATTCCAACTCAAGTGAGAATTTGGCTCATTAGTAATGACGTCATACCTCGTGTCCTCTAATTTTGAGTACTTAGCCACTGTATTTAAGGCCAGAAGACACGAGGTGTGACGTGATTACTCTCTCAAAAAAACTTCCGTTTTTTCAGAGAAAATTTACTGGCAGCACTGCTGCCAGTAATTTTCTGTAGGTTGTCGAATATCCGTTTATTTTTTCTCCGTCAAAAGAGGTAAAATATCAGTCATTTCAAAAAAAGTTTGGAAAAGATAAATGCGGCGGTCGTGAGGATCGAACCACCAACCCCAGCGTTGGAAGGCGAACGCGTTATCACGGTGCCATGGCTGTACAGCAGCAAAGCACTTTGAAGTAAATGTATTCGTTTCATATAGGTGTAATTTGGTCTTTTTCGTTAAAAAGCTTTTGATTTTGAAGTTAATTTCGGGAAGATTTCGCCTATAACGAGATTGTGGCTGGAGTTTTTATACACTAGTTTTAATGCAATATAAAAATGTGAATTTTAAATATATTTACGTAGATTGCTATAAGTAAAATATAAATGTTCTATTTTTATTTGATAAGATTATTTTGGAGTAATATCGATTTTTTGCATTTAATTTTTTATTTAAAATATCTTTTAAATGTGTTCACTTAAAGTACATTGTAAATGAGAATATTTATTTATAAAAAACTTTGTAAATTCAACTTTATTCAACTTATCCAACTTTAAATAATAAATTGCGAGTATTTTTGAATGAATAAATTAATTGTTATCTATTTTTAAATTCGAAAACATTTTTATCCTTTTAAACTAAATTAGATATCTTAAAATATAGATTTTTTGTTTTACATTTTAAAAATAATTTGAATTTATTACTAATAGACCCAATACGCATGCGTGTTAGGAATAAACGGAATCTCTTCCTCTTTTTTAGACGTTCGAAATGAATTCACTGATCAAATATGCTTTCTGGGAGTACGGAAATTATTTGTGAAAAAATAAGTATAACTTGACGAATGTATTGACGAATTTTTCTGACAGTGCATCTATCGGCCAACTTTTCACAAGTGTTAAAATTCACACCGGATATTTTTAAATAGCATTTGTTTTATTTTGTTTGTGGACTATCTATCCACAGGTAAAAAAATAGTAAGTACACAAACTTACTGGTGAGAAGTCAAAATTCCTAAATAAAATTATTTGTAGAAAATCTATTATCTTATAAGCCAATAACAACTATTTAAACAACAATCAACGTGTAAAACAATAGTAAGTATTTAAACTTTTTGGTGAGAAATCCGAATCCCTAAATAAAATTACTTGTAAAACATCTATTATCTTAAAAATCAATAACAATTATTTAAACATACTGGTGATAATTCAGAATCTAAATAAAAATTCAGACAGATGCGAAATGCCACACTGTCGTCGCATCTCGCTGATTTTTCATTGGGGAATTTCAAATTCTCACCAGTAAGTTTAAATAGTTATTATTGTTTTGTAAGATAATAGATCTTCTACAAATAAAATAAAATATAAATGCTATTCAAAATTATCCGCTGGGAATTCCAACTCTAGTGAGAAATAAGTTCATTAGTGATGACGTAACACTTCGTGTCCTCTGATTTAGAGTATTTCGAAGGTGGCGGTTCTGTCAAACACGCAAGAGATTAGTCATGAAATGAAGCTTTTCTTCTGTATTTGGAGGAACCAAATGAATGTAATGAACTATGAAAAATTCCTATCATTTCCCATAATCAATACTGCACTTTTGAAATAATAATTATAAATGTAAAAGAACATTCCAAATTCTGACCAGTAAATTTAAAAAGTTATTATTGTTTTAAAACATAATAGATCTTCCACAAATAAAATAAAACAAAATTGCTATTCAAAATTACCCGCTGTGCATTCCAACCCTAGTGGGAAATCGGTTCATTAGTGATGACGGCACACCTCATGACCTCTGATTTTGAGTATTTCGAAGGCGGCGGTTCTGTCAAACACGCAAGAGAACATTCATGAAATTAAGCTTTTCTTCTGTATTTGGTAGAACCAAATGAATGTAATGAACTATGAAAAATTACTATCGGTTCCCATTATTAATGCTGCAATTTAGTAATAATTATTATAACTGTTAAAAAAGTTTGAAGTAAAAAGCCAGGAAAAATCTCAAAAGATAGAACATGATTGATTTTCAACTTAACAAAGATCGACCAAAATTTCCAAAATGAGACATACAGAAATTTAAAAGAAATGCTTGTTGAGAAGTGTTACCCTCCGAACTGTTTTCACTAAAATGATTATTCTTTACATTGCTATTTGTATTATTCTTTAGAATTCGTTCTATTTGACAGAAGGTTAAATTGTTTGCACGGGTTCCTTGACTAGGAAAATTTTCGATTACGCCAGTATTTAAAACCCAAATACTTCATTTTAAATTTTGCCCCACCAGTGGCCGAGAAGTTCTGCCCTCGAAACTGGTAGACTGGTAGGAGGTGCTGGGTTAAAACACAGTCTCGCCCATTGGCATAATCGTTCAGAGTTCTCAATGGTTTTCTTCGAACCTTGGATTTTCTTGCGTAAATACGGGTTCAGTTCCCTTAGAAAGATCCCCGCAGAGGTCACTCCCCCTAGGGACTATATCCCTTGAACAGATAATTGTAAATAATAAACACTACCAACCAACTAATATTTTTAGATATCTTTTAACAATTTTGTTGAAATCAAAACACAAAATTATCTCTAAAGTTATGATTTCTAAAGAAAATTGTTCGTAAATGTTGTAGGAACCTACCCTGGAAAATAGTCGTGGAAATTAATGATATACAAAAAGCAGAGTATGGGCTAAATGAAAGCAGAAAAGAAAAAATTGCCCTGATGTGATTTCTTATTCCATATTTCTTATAAGAAACATTGCATTTTTTACATTCCAAAATTCATTTGTTGCATCGTCATTCAAGCTTTTGATGTCAAATATCCTGAACAAATATTTTTTCATTGTGACAAGCACTAAAGTGTACTATTATTCGAAAAAGTCATTTTTTTATTTTTTTTATTCGACATTTAACTGCACCTTCAATAATGTATAAAGGGCATAGCCGGATAAGCATTGAAAACATGCCATTCAATCAAAAAACTTCATTTTTTTCCCAGATGTGTCTAACTATATTGCAAAGTATTTTCCCTATTATCACGTTATAAATATTAATATTTTATGAGATAAAGATGTTTTTTCGATTTTTTGAAAATCTCATTTTCTCAAAAACTACTGTGCCGAATTACTTGCCATTTACTGAGTTTATATAGACATCAAAGATACATTACTGCGAATTTTCGTATAATTTTCTGATTATAAAAAGTCTGAGAAAAATCGTTTAAAAAATTTACAAAAATAAAAATAATATATTATAGTTGTCCAAAAATTACCATTTTCTTGTAAAAAATGCCTCATATGTGCCCGCATGTTATATAAAAATTCCAAAAGTTTGGGTTGGGTACTTCATATAAATATTTATGAAGATATGTATACAGTTTATTAAAATTCATTTAAAGGCGTTATTTGGGGAGGAGCTATTCAACTTCGACATCCGAAAACTTTTTGGTACATTGCTAGCAGAGAATGTGTCAACTAATAAATTATAGATTTCATTAAGCATATAAGCCAAAATTTTCAAATCTGTCGATACTATTTCGATATTGAAAACTGATGTTAGGCTTCGGGCACAATAGAGAAAAATATTTTTGCCGGGAAAACAACAACATTGGTATCGAAATGTAACGTCAGTTATATAATGATTTTTATTCAAACATTTTCACCACTTTTAACGAAGGATAACAATAATAAGTAGTTATTCTTTTGCTGCGCTAATAAAGCTAGATTGAAAACATATTGAATTCTTAAAATTCTGATATATTCTCTGGAACGTGTGGTTATAGACAATTTATTATTCAAGGTATATACTACTAGAAATTTTTTTATCCTTATGATAGATTACTGTGGCTATTTAGTTCGAAGATAAATACTAGTGAAAAATATTTAATTTGAGTTAAAAGAAAAAATAGAAAGGTGATAACATTGGATGATACTTGGTATTGAAAAATATATTTCTGTAATTTTGAACCGTTTAATATTTAATAAAGTGAAAATGTTCTTTATATATATATATATATATATATATATATATATAAATATTATTTAAAAGAACAGTGAAAAAATTACCAAGAGATTTAAATATTGTAAAGACATAGCTAATTTTTTTGTGAATATATTATAATTTTTTATGCAGTTACATAGTCGTGTTTTGTGATTTAGGCCTCAGTTTCAAGAACAGTTACTTTTTTTAAGGAAAACAGCTGGCACTTGATAATGTATTACATTATTGTATTCATAAAAATAATAATTTAGTTTTTTTCTGTAATCGCTTTTTTTCCTAAGAAACTTCCACAGTAATCATTATTTCGAATTATCATTCTTAGACGACATCGTAACAAATTAAAAACAGTCACTACTATGAATTACTTTCTGACCGCGGAAGTTAGTTAAAACATGCATATGCGGAACACGATACTAAACAGGGCACATCGTTCGCCAAAAAGCTTGAAACTACTAACTATAATTTCTCTTTATAAAAACTGGTGAGAAAATTTTTCACTTAAATTGTTTCTGACCACTGTCGTTACATTTGGATGTCGAAGAATGTAGTTTTGTTTCTGTACGAAAAATATTCTTTCCTGTTGTTGTATACCACGACAACAACAAATTTTGAAATTGAAACTGTATCGCCAGAGTTGAGAATGATGCCCATGTGTTCATAAATTTAAAATACAGCAATTCTGTAAGTGTATATTCCCAAAATTCTTCAGGTGTCGAAGATGAGTAGCTCCGCCCCAAATAACGCCTTTAAATGATTTTTTATAATTTTTATACATATTTTCGTAAATATTTATATGAAGTACCCAACGCAACATTTTGGAATTTTTATATAATATGCGGGCACATATGAGGAATTTTTAACATGAAAATGGTAATTTCCAGACAACTATACGATATGATTTTTATTTTTGTAAATTTTTTAATCACATTTTCACACACTTTTTACAATCAGAAAATGATACAAAAATTCCCAGATATGCATCTTTAACATCCATATAAACTCAAGTAATGGCATATAATTCTGTTCGGTAGTTTTTAAAAAATTGAAATGACATTTTTATCTCATAAAATATCAATATTTATAAGATGATAATAAGGGAAATACATTGTCAGATAAACAGCCACACATGGGGGAAAAATCAAGAAGTTTGAGTGAAAGGCATGTGTCCAATGCTTATCCGGCTATGCCCTTTATTTAGAATTCTTTTGCGTTTCAAAATCCATTACCTAGCATTAAAAAAACAAAAATGTACTTTTAATTTATGGAATAATTCCAACAAAAATATAGTCCACTAAATAATTATTTTTAGTAATACTTCTGAATTCTGCTGAGATTATGTTCATGTGTTTCTTTCTATGTGTGGATGTAGATTTTAGAGAACCACTGTTACTCGAGTTTTTGAATCAACGAAAACATTAATTTAAGATGTGTGAGTTATTTTAATTATCTCATATTAATGGTTCTTACAAGGAAGGTCTCCATACTGGGCTTACTCAGATTTATTTGAAAAAAATACTAATTAAACTACTCATGTATGTAATAAAGGATCAGTGAAAATTAGCGGCGGAATTACATTAGAAAACATGTAAAAAAATAAAATACTTTCGAATTTTTGGCGTGAAAAGAAGAAAGTGTCACACGATTTGGCTTGGAGCACATTTCTCCGCCAAAAGCAAACGATTTTAATGCAACTGAAACCTTTTGGATTTTTAGAATCCGTGTAAATGAATTTAAACATAAACAATGAGCAAGTTTTATATATATATATATATATATATATATATATTAAATTGTATGTATATATATTATTTTTTGCTGTAGTTATTTAATTTACATCTGAAACAAATATTTTCATGTATAAAAAATTCTTATTCAATAAAATTACTTTCATACATTTAAGCGTATTGAAAAATAAAAGCCAGGTTTCGATAGCAACAAAATCGAATTGGCAATGCTCAACTGGACTTTGAACTTGAATTGAAGCAATTTTTATTAATTTAAATTTGAATTTCATTTTAAATCTCAAATTTTGATGGTTAAATTTGAATATAAATACATATAAATATTAATATAACGAAATTATACTTAAAACAAACTAAAGCTGACAAAAGAAAATATATTTAACCCATTCGTGCCCAGCATCTTTTGCGTAAATTTTATTTGGTTGGCACCACTATTTTTAGAAGATTTAAGTTTAGTTCATTAATCACGAAAATGCATCATTTCAATAAAATAATGGGTTAATTTATCTAAACACGCTGAACATAAAACTTTTTCCCTTTAAAATGCATTTGACATGAAAGCATTTTTTGAATTTGCTTTTCATGCCAACCGATGATAAATCGCCAAATAACGAAATTTTCATTATTTTTTTGCCGACAGGGTTCAGAGGTTCCGCCGAAATTTTTTTATAAACGTATATATCCTCATGAGAAGAACATTCTGTAATTTTTTCAGATTTTTCGGAGTATGCCCGTATGGAGACCTTCCTTGTTAGTGTTTTAATAACAAACATTGTTGTTCCGTTATTCTAAGTAAGAATTATTAAAATCTTTTATTCAACATTTAACTGATCTTAGACTAACAAACAAGGTTAATTTTGAATCTTTTAATTGTTTTTAAAAATACATTGCAAAGCATTTTTGTAAAACTAAAACGTACCTCTAATAGCTGAAAAAAAGGAAAGTGTAAAATACACTAAGTAATTACTTTTCGTATCAATTCGGAGCTATTCTGAGATTTTGTTTATATTATCTTTCGTTTCGCGTACATTGATCTGCAATAGCTACCCGCACTCCAGTTCTCGAATCAAAGAAAAAAATGTGAGTTATATTAGTTATATTGATGGTGTAGATTTTTCTAATAAAGGAGAATATGGATGCTGTTTTAGCAGCAATTTTCGCTAGTGTGTTAAAAACAAACTCGTTTAATGGGTTACATGGATTTCGAAGTTGAGTGCGTTTTTATTATGAATGCTGTTTTAGTAGCAACTTTTGCCAGTGTGCTAAAAAGAAACTCGTTTAATGGATTACATGGGTTCGAAATTAAAAAAAATATTAACTGCTGTATTTTTTATACTAGCTGACTTTCTGGCGTTGCCCGGACCCGTGAAATTATTTAGTTTTCAAATGTGTTATCTGTTTTACAAATGACACTTAAATGAAACTATAATTTCATGATTACATATCTTTAATTTCCTTTTGTCAGAATTTATATTTTTAATAATGAAATTAATAATATTTTAGAATTTGTATTTTAATTTTTTCAGAATATTTTATAATACAGACATTTAGTTATTTTTAACGTAGAAAAAATGTAGACTCCATGAAGGGATTTCCGTTTCCCAGTGTATTCGAAAGAGTTGTGTCTCGAATTTTTTTAAAACCAATTACACCATAGATTAAAAGAAAGTTTTAGTTTTAAGAAAATATTTTTGTTTTGTTGGTGCTTATAAAATTGTACCCCGAAGGTGCAATACCGCAATGAAAGTATCTGTTTTTCATTGATTTCGTCAAATTTTTTGTACATTTTACTTTGTAAAAAATATTTCTAACCGTCCGAGCGTTACGAAATAGTTGTACGGGGTGTAAATGGGGTCTACTGAGATGCTTGTAAAACATTGTGTCGGAATATGTAAGTTTAGATACTTTTAGTGTAGAAAAAATATATCTTGTCCATGAGTCGCAAAGTGTTTTCCTTTTCACAGGGTTAACTGCAACATTTTCTCGAATTGGTTATAGCATTTGAGACCTAAATCTTTCGAAATATGACTTACAAGTTTAAATGTGCCGAGTTGTTTGGTTGATTTGGATTTAAATATAATGATCCAGAAATAGAAATAAACTCGGAAAAATGTTCTTTTCCTCATTTCCGTGCGTAAATATTTTGTGTGCATGTGCAAGCTTTTTCGCTCCCCGAACATCAAAAAATTGACATGAGAATAAGTTATTTTTCGTAATTGATATCTCTGAAACTAATCAAAAAAAATAAAATTCTGAATTTCAAGTACATTAGAATAGACCTCAGGCCAACTTCACGTAAACTTTGAGCCTATTGCGTACCATAGATTACGCTAGACATTGCAGACACACTCACATACATAGACAGACAGAGCTATTTGGTCTTTTATTAGTTATAGATAAAGGGAAAAGTATGGTAAAGACGCTAAGTGAGCAATTTCTATTACTCAATTACCGTAATTTCGGGTGTATAAGCCGCAGCTCAAACAATTCTTTTTCGACCCAGAAATTTTTAAAAAACAAATATAACTAGTCAGATCGCCGTAAATATTTGTTTTCAATTACTAAATAAGATTTCTGGGTCCAAAAAGAATTGTTTGATCCGCGGCTTATACACCCGAAATTACGGTATATCTAATCAGGATATAACTGAAAACGGTACCGCCACTTAGTGAGCATCATTTTATGTTCCCCCTTAGGAAATAGTGACCGTCATTCCAAGGGAATGTGTTTTTGTGTCCTTAGGCTAATATTTTTCAGCTGTTTTATTATAAAATTCTACAACATCTAATTTGAAAGGAAGTCTGCACACTAATTTTCAAATTTTAATTTATTTATCATGTTAATAAAATGTATACATTTGGGTGGTCCAAAATAGGTCGATTATTATTTTTTTAAGTTTTTTACTGGTACTATATTCTTAATTTGTTCATTTTAGTTAAAAAAATAAATATTATGAAGTTTGAGCTTAAAATTTTAATATTTAGAGGTATCTCAACACTCTTAAAAATTTCTTTTTCTTTCTTTTTTTTTTATAAATTTACAATTTAAAGAATTCAACTGCTACTAATATCTAAAAAAGATTTATTTGTCATACACGGGGGTAAGAATCTGAGAATTTTTAGTAATTAAAGTACACTCATATATTCAATGTATTTTATAAATAATTAACAAGTAAGTATACGCCATTAATACTTCAATAATCATGTATTTGTCAGTACCTGCCAAACTCTGTTTTTTGCAGTCAGGATATGTTCGTCGATGTTCTTTAACCACCTGCAATAAGTATTGTAGTTGTGATTCACTGTACGTTATTTTTCCATAAAACTCTTGAATTAGGACTATGCTCCTTTCAGCATGATCATTAACAACTTTTATTGATTTGACAATTTCTAATGCTTTACAGAAAGTCTCCTGATCTTCCCATATTTCTGGGTCTACTTGGAACAACATATCTGGTGGGCACATTTGTGGGAATAAAAAAGCTGGCCGCTTCGTTACAAAGTCTTCAAATTTCATATCGATGAAAGTTTCAAGTGTAATGTTAGGATGCTTTGTGGATTCTTTTTTACAATTAACTTCTTTCATGGCCTTTACTATGAGCCTTTTAAGGCAATGAGGTACTTGATTCTCGAAAAGAGCTAAGGAGACAAGATCCTCAGATAAATACCAAATGTGTTTGCCTAGCTTCTCTGATGCTACTTTAGATATTTCATCATCAATATTCTTATACTGTGAGAGAGTTCATTAAATTGAAACCATTGGAAGGTGCACTTTGTGGCAATGCTGCTGTCATTCAAGCTTTTAGATATACTCGTACCGCAAATACATATATTTTTTGCAATCCTTCTTTTTTTCTCTTGAAGAAATGGTGAACTGGCTACTAACCATCTATATTCTTAGACCATACAGCACTTTGGACATTCAGCGAGCATGGTGCATGGCACCAGGTGCCATAAATCCGACTCCTCGAGAAGGGGTTTCACCTAATAAGATTAAGATAAGTTCAAGAAGTTCTCGATAGTCATCTATTGGTTGTTTATTTTTGTCCAGTATTGTTTTAGAAAAATTAATTATGTCATATTTTATATCTATCATTTGATTCAAAATTTCTGTATTACCAACTCCCAGATCATACTTATCATTGTCAATAAAATTCCAGTTGGCTTGAAATATTTTATACAGTGGTACCTCAGGTGATGAAGAAAATCCTAAGCTTTTTCCGAAACTTCCTTAATAATCAATTTCATAATGTTGTCCCGACATACCAAAGAAAGCAGCTCTTTAACCATTTTTTGTTCAAGTAAGTTACAAGAGCTTTTAATTCGATCAGTATTGACGCTTGTTGTGTCAAAACACATGACACTTACTTTATCATCTATACACCGATCCTGTAAGGTCGCATATACTGCGGCAGCTTGTACTTATCCTTCTCCTGATGGAACTTTGGCACTGAAAGTTACTGAGAAACTCCTTTTCAAGACACAATTACTTGCAGTCTATCAACTTTCTCTTTCAAAGTTAGGTTTTGTAAGAGTTTACCATCCCAGTGAACTGTTAAGTTAACATGTTCTCCAATTTCGGCTTTGAGCTGCTCATACATTTTAGACCGGTGTTTAATTTTTCTCGACGAATGGAACTTCTACTAAGAGTTACTTCATCTGCTTCACAAGCCAAGCTCTTTACTATTTCGGCAACGACAAATACAGCTTTTCGGTCTGAAACTTTTGTCCTGTCTAAAGCTGCAGCCAGATTTGGAGTCTAATTCTGAATCTTTTTCTTTTCTGTTTGAATGAGCTGTTCGTTCCTTTCTGTGTTACTGGGAATGATGCCTGTTCGACTTCATTTTCAACTTCGTCTGATTCTTCTGACGATAATAAATGAACAGTTGCTTCTGTTTCTTCACAAACTGCTTTCATATTTTGAGTTCTTTCAGAGATAGCTTTCTTTCTTAAATCTGCCATTTTTCTTTCTTCTCCAAACACTTATCCACACCTAGCATAGAACCCTTTCTCCCTTTCTCACGCTGTGCTAACAGTATTTATCCTCAGAAATTTTTAACATGTTAAAAGCATTAGCATGTACAATATCAAACAGATTACAAATTTCGAAATAAATTCATCTTCTTTGCTCTTTTGGGTAACTTTAATTCTATTTTTATTTTTCTTTAATAGCCCCCACTTCTACAACAATTTTTCCAGCTTTAATTTTCCATTTCTGAGCTCTTGCACTGGGATTCTAGCTTTCTGCCAAAATTTTGTAATTTCTCTTATTGTAGTTGCTGAAGATTCCCTTATAGTACTGTTCATTTTAACATGGTGATGTAAAAGAAGACCCAGTGCTTCGCGTATTAAAGGTACACTGTAAAAAAAAAGGATCGATCTACTAAAAAAACTTTAGTGATCCTTGTAATTACTAAAAAATTTTTAGTAATCTTAGCCGGTTACAAGAAAATCTGTAAGAATTACTAGAAAAAAGTTAGCAACGAAGAGAGTTAATAGTTTTATATTGTTAATAACTATTACTAAAACGCACTTGGTGTGGCCTTGATAGCATAGCGGTTATAGTAACGGACTCCAGACTAAAAGCTCCCGGGTTCGATACTGGCCACCGCCAAATACGCCCCGAAGGTATGTAGTGTAAGTACTCGTTAGTAAAGGGATTATGAAAATCCTGTCGGAGCAGTTAGTAATGTTTGGTGCTGCCATCTATTGCAGTTTTGCCGAAAATCTTCTGCTTCAGAAGTCTGGATGCAGCTCTAAGGAACGTCCTGCCCTTCGGGCGCACGTAATGGTTATTAAAAATAATTTTGGAGCTATTGCTAAAATTTGCTTGGTGGCTCATACTAAAAATTTTTAAGTCAGTTATACAAAAAATTCTTTTGTTTAGTTTACAAAAGAAATGCTTGTTTCACATGCAAAAAAAAGTTTGTATTGGTTACTAAAAAAATCTGTGGAATACAAATTTACTAAAAAATTTTTAGTAACCTCTTGAATTTTTTTTACCTGTGTACTTTATTGCCAGTAAGCTCAGTTATAGTAGAACAAAGGATATAAATGTTTATTTTTGATCTTGATGAAGCAGATGATGTTGCCATAATAATACTTAAGATTAAGTATTATACATTACAGAAAAATATTTAGTTAGTCTTCTTTTTCAAAAAAAATATGTGAAGACATGATCCTGATTACTGATGTTTGCTAAACATATCACTTTGGAAATCAAAACATGCTATATACATAGCTAAAAAGTTATGGTTTAAAAATTAGCTGATAAAAGTTATGATTTAGAAATTACCTGATAAAAAGTTATGGTTTAGAAACAATCTGATAAAAAGTTATGGTTAAAAAACAATCTGATAAAAGTTGCTGTTCAAATGATATTTACTCAATGAGTGCCACTGTAATACAATGTTGCAAACTTAAATTATATTGAGTTACCTCTAAATTTCACTGAAATGCTCTCAAATTTTATCTGCTTTATTTTTTAGTACAATGGAACAAAGCAGAAGGGTAGAACCGAACAAATTTTCACCTTCAAAATTTTCGACAACTCTAGTATACATTTATCTGTACGTTCATGCTTTTATTTATTTTTGTAGTGCATTGTTTTGCCGACTATTATGCATTAAAATCACTTTGGCGATGAAGGGCTATGACGGTCACGTGAAGCTTCGAACACGTCCAACGTCAAACTTACAAAGAAATATAAGGTTTTAAGAAAGAACTTATATGAGAACCCCAGAAGCCAAAGGGTATAAGTGACAAAATTTAAAAAAATGAACTAAGTGTACAGACAACCTGGAAACATGCTTTTTTCTTTTCCGATTAAAAAAAATATTATTGATTTTCTAATTATGTACTATGTACACAGAGATAAACCACTTTTGGCAATATTATATATTTTTTAGTCAATATTATGTACATTTAAACAAAACCGTTCTCTTCTTTTTACACAGCTACTGAAATAAGAGTTCAAAGACCACAATGAAACAAGCGGCAGTTTCCTATTTCAATTCAGTCAATTATTACTGATGTTCAAAATTAACATCAATTATCTTTAAACTCAATTTATTCCGAATCGAAATTTTGTCTATTGTACCCCTTGGCTTCTGAAGTCCTCATATAACACCAGCTCAGAGGAAGACATTGATGAATCGCAGCTGTGATATGATGACGATCAAGGTGTTTTGCTTCTAATCAGTCAGGATATGTAATCAGAAAACTACTGTTATTACGGTGAATTCAAAAGAGATAAAGAAACATGGTTTTGCTGTACAGTATGTGGAAAGTGCTGCCTAATCCATGCATTCATACTTGCCAACTATCGACTTACTTCCGTCAAATGTAAGTTAAATTTAACCAGGTTAAAGATGTTTTGAACCATAATTTTCTTAAAGAAACAATATCAAACAAGCTCCAAAGAGAAATGCGAAATCATATAGCTAATGATGCATTTAAAACATTTTCTGGTGTGAAACCTGTTAAACGTGGTTTAAATTAACTCACATTTCACGAAAGTTAAGTTGATTATTGGAAGTATGTTTAAAGTGATTTCAAAAGCCCACACAGATGCTTGTGTGACTTTTGTCGTACTTAAATTTTATATCCAAATTTTGAATGCAATTACTTTACCAGTTGGTCATTACTATTCAAACCACGGTATAATTAAATAAAACTATAATAAAATTCCAAAAATTTTTCTGCAAATTAATTGTTTGAACACCTTTTCTTATGCTTTGGAGCTGTGTTTCGTTAATAAAATATTTATTTTTTGTGTAAATATTTCTAGCTATTATTTTTTCTTTAAGTACGCGTCATTTCCTTACTTTAATCTAATGAGAACATTATTTCATTAAAACGTTCAATAATATAAAAAAGCAACCTTTATACATTAAAAAAATCACTCAAGGATATGCTAGATTCAGCCGGTGGGACCTGATTTCCAGAAACCCTAAAAAAGAGTCCTCGTGGTTGTCAAAATAACTTCTGATAGCTTTATCTGAAATTAAAAAAAAATTCTGTTAGTTGATGAGTATAGCTCGTGACTGAACAGAGGATTTAAATAAAAATCAAAAATTGAAATTTTGACAAAGATGTATGCAAAACTTTTTTTCGGTGTAACGTACACTACATATAGCTTTATAAAATTAGTTGTAATCGAAAAAACAAAAACCCTTCATTCCAACACAAGTCAATTCTATTTTGAATGTTACATTTTTCTGCATGTTCGCCAGAATTTCAATATGAAGACCTGTTAACCCTTTCCGGCACAGGTAAAATCTGTTAGTAAAATGAGAAATTATCGACTGACACCGGAATTCACAAACGAATTCTTCAGATATTTCGAAACCCCTAATTTAAGCTTTTATTGTAAAAGTAAAATTGTACTAAAATATTATTGGTGCCGTTTCCAAGTTTGGAATTAAAAATAGGTATCCCAGACCGGGCACAGTGTGCCGGAAAGGGTTAAGCTTGATGTTAACCGAGGAAATAAGAAATGTTAGGCAATGATAGATTGGGCCTCTATGATGGTTAGGGAAGCGTCTCTACACTGTGCTTTGCATCAGCTGTTCCATTTTAAGAAACAGCTTGTCACAAACTTTCCGCATTTAAAATTCTTCGTGACAATTTGATGCACAGTCGATTTTGAAAGTTCCAACGTCTCCGCATCGTTCTTTTGTTTTTGACGGTCAGTTATCTGCATTCGGGATATAGGCCCTAAAGGAGAGATTCCCTCCGTGGGGGGGGGGTCTTTCTAAGGGAACCTAACCCGTATTTACTCAAGGAAATCAAAGGGTCAAAGAAAAACACGGAAAACTCCAAAAGGTTAGGACGACGACCGCGATTGGTTCGAACCCAGCACCTGGTGTCGACCAGTTTCGGAAGCAGAGCCTCTCGGCCACTGGTGGGGCCCTCCGCAATAGTTCGGACACTCATTCGATTATCAGAAACCAAAATCACTTAGATTGTAGACACATTGTCTGAAGGTTGAGAACTAGATGAACGTTCAGCGTGTTGTTCGTTATTCATGTTCTCTCTTCCGCCTTTGAAGACTTTATGCCACCTAACTATTTAAGGCTTGGACAAAGCATCCTTCCCGTAGGCTTCTTGTAACATGGAAAGCATCTCAGAAGTCAATTTATTTAGTTTTACACAAAACTTTGGCGTATTCAGGGTTCGCACAGTTTTACCACTAAATTTTAAGAATATTTTCAAAAATATCGTAAAATCTGTGAATGAAGGTGGGGATTGCGAATGCTGTGGTTTAAAAATTAAATGTAAATTTTCTTATTTTTAATAGTGGTGCCAGTGTCCTTGGAAATTCCAAGGAGTGTGCGAACCTTGCGTATTTCTACTCGACAGTTTGCTTCATTCTGAAAACCTAACGCAACTTTCAGACCCGTTTCTGTTCCATGTGTTATCCACAAACGCTCAAAGTCAATGACGTCTGCTAGAATCTTTAGCTCACAAACCCCCAAAACACGTATACCTTGAAAACTCCGCCCTTTCAACCTCCTGTTTAGCTAAGAAAAGAAAAAAACAGTTCCATTATATATTGGACAGACCATGCAATGTATATTAAGCACTGTCGATTTATGCATATATGTATTTGCCATTTTTTCGAAATGTGTTTTCTTATGCTTTGGTACACTTTTCTAAAATTTCATTTCAGGTAAAGAATTAAAACTTTTCGAAATTGGGTAATTAACTTGTTTCTTTAGTAATGTTTAACTTTTTAGGTCTGTGTCAAAAATTGTTTAAAATAACGAAAAATATGTTGTGAAAATTACAAAAATTTTCAAAGTTTTTTCGTAAAGTATTATTAATTTTATTTGCTTTAAGCCAAATTGTAAGGTGGTATATTGAATAGTTTTTTAGAAAAGTGCACCAAACAGATATAATGTTAAAAAAATATGCAAATTTAATTTGCTCTTGAAGACTAACATATGCATGAAATTAATTTCTTTTGATTTATATATGTGCTAAAATGTGTATATTTACTGTAAATATACTTTCATTTCTATCTCTACTTTTATGTGAAATACATGATGTTAAATATTTCGCAAAATCTGAATCAGTTAGCTTGTCGAGACGTTCTATGTGCCGTTAATCATAGAGCAATATTTCAAAAAATACATTATGCTAGTAAGTTCATTTAAAGTCGGTACAATTTTAAAACCATTAAAAGTATTTGCACTTAAAGGTATCAGTCATGGCAAAGAATTACCTTTTTTAATTTTTCACAAAGAGTGTTATTGAGGTATATGTTTAAATAACTTCTAAACAGTATATTTTTATATTGTAATTTTAAGTGTATGTTTAAGTGATTAAGGTATATTTCAAATTAAAAAAATATTTGATAAGTTATACTTTAGAGCATTTTTCCACAGAAATTCACAAACATTTAATTTTAATTACGAAAGTGCATTTTCGCAACTAAAAATAAATAATCTAAGTTGAGAAGTCTTACGTTCTTTTGAAAAATTTTTCCTGGGTCGATAATAATGCAATATTGTCTTCCGTCGTTTCATAAAAACGATAGCTATAATGCTAAAGACCGATTAAATGATATCATACAATTTTTTGAGAAAATATTCAATTCTCTTAAATGTATGGCAAACATGTTTAGACACGGAATCTAATGCACATAGATTTCCTTATAAAGTGAATATTACTGATGAATATAATTTTTTGTTGTAAATTATGTTACCAAAATATTTTTTTTACGAAAAAGACATCCGTGTAATTGGCACGCCAATTGTTGTATCCTGAAATAGATTAAAGTTTCTTTAACCCGGGAGGACGCGCAGGGCCTAAAAGACCCGGAGTGCGTATGGTTTTTTACAATTGTAACCAGTAATTTTTTTAAAGTAATCTTCAATTTATTTTATCGCAAAATTTGTAAGAAATGTCTCCGTCTAAATAAAGTGACTTTTATAATTTGATTTTATTGGTGACAAAGTTAAAATTATTCATACACTGGGTAAGCGCGCGTTCTCCCGCGTTAAAATCCAGTAACACGTTAATCGTGACAGTTATTCAAGTTATTTCTCCTAAAGAATGTAAAGACATACTACACGCTCGATTTGTCATTCAAATTATCACTGATAGAGGCAATAACTATCTAAAACTGTAATAATTCTCAAACGATCATTGCATATTCAAACACAAATTATTCATTTTTAACATATAAAAAGAAGTGAAGGTTAAAACTAAATGAACGCTGATACTTTTATATAAATGTATATCTTTATCTGTATATTCATTTTATCATAAATCTTTATATGCCGCCTGTTGGTGATTTTTTTAACCCCTTGAGCTCTGATGGCAGAATTTTCTACCACATAATTTTAATTCCGAAATGTCACAACGGCACCAGAAAATTCGACCAAATTTATTTGAAAAAAGTTTAATGCATTTTTTCGTGTTTATCGTTAACCTGTTTTTTTATTTGCAAAATACTGGTGCCAATGTGACATTTGGAATTTTGAAGAAATTTACACCCCAGAGCTCAAAGGGTTAAACTAAAACAAGGAATCGTAATAAGGAAGATCGCAATTTAACATATCGGTCTTTGGTAAAAATAAGTTTAATCGCTGTTGCCATTCACATACGATTTAATTAAAAAATATATTATTTCATTAACAGAAACACTCTGGTACCAACCAATTGAGGCAATACACAAAAAGCACAAAAGCAATTTCTTGTCCCTCGTAGGGTTAAGCGAACTATCCCAGCTTTAATTAAAGAAATTTGGGAAATTTTTAGATTAGATCAGTGAGGTTTAGGCGATTTGGCAGAATAGAGGCATGCACAAACCATCTGTTTCTGAACTGAAAAAGAGCCGGCAGCAAAGAAGCTGGAATACAGAGTGTCTCATTTATTTTGCAACCCCCCAAAAAAAGAACTAAGTACAAACATTAATTTTTATTTTACAGAAGTGCTTAAATGACTATAGTGGTGTTCGAAGTGAGCTTTGTCTTCACCTTTACTTATATGGGGCCGTTTGATGAGATATCGAGACACATTTTGCATCGTGTTCAGTGTGACAGTGTTAATCTCTTCCGTAATGCGAGTTCAGTAATTCTAGGCTACTAGTTCACGAAACACACAATTTTTTCAATTAACCCCACAAGAAGAAATCGGGCAGCGACTGGTCTGAAACTGCGTCGAGACCACAGTCCTTTAGTAGTAAATCGATCAGCAAAAAAATCTTGGAGAAATGACAGAATGCGTCTGCCAATCTCCTTTCAATCATTTCAAGTAGCTCGGTGAACGTTTGTTTGTAAAGCTAATTTTCTTTTTACTGACGTGGCAGAGTTCTCCTTGATTTTCGAATGATTTCCTTCATTACACAGTCCATTCTGTTTCAAATAGTTCACAATTCCCTTAATTGTCCTTTTACTCGGGATCACCGAATCTCGAAATTTGTTTTCATATCGTTCCTTGACTTTTTTGAACGCAGACATTCAAAAATAATTTGTGTATTTTTTTCGGCCGATTATCTGCGCTATGGGATATAGGCCCTATGGGGTGGGTTGCCCTCCGTGGGGGTCTTTCTAAGGGAACCTAACCCGTATTTACGCAAGGTTCGAAGAAAACCACGGAAAACTTCGAACGGTTAGGCCGACGGTCGCGATTGGGTTCGAACCCAGCACCTACCGTCTACCAGTTTGGAGGTCAGAACCTCGCGGCCACTGGTGGGGCTTCTTCAAAAATAATGTTCAATAATAAACACGCCTTATTCTGTCTAGCACCACGGCACAAAACTACCTTTCACATCATTCTCCTAAGCACTGAAGTGCCTCCGAATTCAGCATTATACAAACGCAATTGCTTGCCTCGCAAGGGGTTAAGTTTCTCGAATTACGTTATATTCGAACACAAACAATTAAAATTTGTGTTCGAGGTTGTGCTTTAGGTTCGTCTTGCCGTCGGTCTGTCTGCCTGTGCTCTAACTCTATAATATAAAACTCTATCTCTAACTGTCTAACAGCACTCTAACTCTATAATATCGTAAATATAGTCAGATTTCCATGAAATTTTCAGATGTTCTTCACGTTTACCCTATCACGGACCCTTTTCAAAATGTAGTTTCTACCACGATTAGTTTACTTATAGTGATAGTCGAACGTTTTCCATTACATTACGGCCTATGTGAAAGAATCGTTTCACATGAATTTTAAAGGTGTTAAACCCTGTCAAACTTGTTCAAATTTATATGCATTTGCGACCTGTACAAAAATATGCATTCTGTAAAATATGCAGTGAAAATAATAGTTATTCATTTACAGGGCCACACAAAGAAATCCTTTCACAATAATAAAAAGAGGAATTGTTTACGGCATATTTTAATTATGTTAAACGATTTCATGCATAATAAAATTGCTGTATGCCACTGAAGGTTAATATTTCACGTATAATATGAAGTGCATAGCATTTACAGGGACAAATAAAAGATTTCAAACAGTATATTCTATCCGAAGTACTGTATATTATCGATGATGGCCGATGGATGAATGAAATGCACTTTTAATTATGATATGCGCCTTTAAGTTTCACTAAATGTATGCATATTATACGGTGTATATAAATGCTATAGTTGATATACAGCGGTAAACAAAAGAGCTTGTAAAAGTTACTGAATATGATCATAATTCATTTAAAGGGGGTTTTAAAATATGTTATACATTTTTACGTTGAACTGATTATACGTTACTAAGAAATGTTTGTAGAATATAGATAAAATGATATACAGGCTCATGTATAGAATTAGATACATGGTCACCTATTGATGATAATTTCTGGAAATGTGATTTAAGTAGTTTTACGAGTGTATAAGTTAGAATTAAATTTTAGAAAAATACTGGCATGTAATATGGATAGTAGGTAAACAACAGGGCTGAAAAGTATTGAAGTTTCTTACCATCGACAAGTATAAATTGCTGAAAGGTAAATTTCAACCAGTTATGCGTTTTTTTCTAAACTGAATTTCCCCATTTTATAGTATGTATAAAAAACCGATAGATCATATACAGGGCTGCTCAAAAGTATTGAAATACATATTTGGCTAAGGGCAGTAACACCTTATTTCCCTATATAACGGTGTTTTGTTAAATATTTCAGGAAGTGTTGAAAAATGTTTCATAATCTATGCTTAACTCATGATTTTTCTTATTTGTTTAAGTTAAATTACATTACATAAATACAGCTTCTAAATATAGCAGTATAATTACATATATATAATATATTTAATTTAAGTTTCTTCAAAAATTCATTATTTGAAATATTTTACATTCGAACAATAATAGTCAAATAAAATGTAGTAATCTTGTTAGTAACAATGAGATAAGAGTTTCCCCCGACTTCCTCTAAACTTTTCATGGCGAATTTCTATATTTATCTTAGTTTCTGGCACTTTTCAACAAAGTTGAAAAGTGCTTATGCAATCGGTTTATGGGTCCGTCTGTCCCAGATCTAACTCCCGTAAATATACTTGGATTTTCATTTGATAAACTTATTTAGGATCACCAGAGCATGTTTGGTATTGCGTATGAAGTATGTACGATAAATAGTTCATTTACAGGAACACTCAAAAGAATTCGATTACATTCTGGTACAGGGGGGGAAATCTTTTGGATAGTATTTTAATGACTTTAAGCTATTTCATATGCAGTGAAATTTTATAAATCACCGAATTTCACTACGATCATTTTGAAATGGAGCATTCATAGCATTTTTTATTAATTTAGAGGGACACACAAAAGAAATTGGTTACAGTACTGCCTTTGCGTAAAAATTGCTGGAGAGTACGTTTAAAATTCGGTATGTGCTTTTAAATTTAATTAGTTTTTATATAAAACATATTACTTTTTATGTATAAATTCTATACCTGATGTACAGGGCTGCACAAAAGTATTCGCATACCATTCTCCGTATTAGAGGAAATTGCTGAAGACGATTTTTCGACTGAAATATATATGTCTCTTAAATGAAATAAATTTTGGAATGCTTGTTGTTAATAGATACAAATCTCTATATCATATACAGGGCTGCAAAAAGATCTGGATGATTTCCCGATTATAGATGGAAACAGGTGAAATTCGGTTTTTAAATGCTATATTTATTTTTATATGGTGAAATGAGACGTAATATTTTAATTTTTTAAGCGATGCAGTTTTGTTACATTATTTTGTTTGTGACGCATCATTTTTTCTTTCTCTTTGAAGTTTAACTTGATTACACACATACAGCTTCTAACCATAGCAGTATAATTATATATATATATGCATAATAGATTTTATTCAAGTATCTTCAAAATTTTATTATTTGAAATATGTTATATTCGAACAATAATTTTAATAATAATAGTTTAAAAAATAGCTATATCTTTAATAATAACAGAAATGAATTAAATCTTCTCTAAATAATTTCTCTAAATAAGTGGATTTCTCTTTTTAGTTTTGTTTTTTACCCCTAACCAAACCTCTCAAATACAGTTCCTAAACAAAGCAATAGTGATTTTATATATACAATGGAATTTCCTTATAATGATGTCCCTATTTCACAAAGTATTTTACTTAACGAAATTTCCTGTTGAAGAATCTTGAATTTGAACACTATTAATATATAAATTAATCCCCATATTGTGAAAACATTTTTTATATAACGTTAAAATTTATTACAACTTCGTGCGTGTACAACATGCAAACGGTGAGGTTGCTGGGATGAATGAATTTATTTCTGAGGATTTTATGAAAAGGAAATTTTTTATCTATTTACCCATTTCCTTTCAAAAGAATAAATGTTAAAGAGCAATTGATACAATAAGAAGGATTATTGTTTCACGAAAATGTTACAGATGAATTGTTCGGATACTTACAAAAGTACAAAAATTTTATGAGTTTTTTTTTAAGAAACCAATACAAAATAATTACTGTAGACTTTTTTAAAGTGCAGGATTTGGAATACTGATAAAAAAGAGAAAATGTTCGCTGTACTTTAGTTTTGTTCACGTCTCTTTATTACATTTTTTTTTCACAGTTATGTGTATACAGATACGTCTATTTTTCATGTTATGCATGTATATTTTATTAGACAAGTTTCATGAATTTGAGCTGATTCATATTTAACGTATTTTCTTTATAACGAAACGTTGAGACTTCGTTAAATAGAAGTTTCACTATATATACTAAATAATATTTAAGTTTCTTCAGAAAATTATTATTTAATATTCGTAATACTTCAGTAATAATAGTGAAATAAAAGATAGACATGTTTTTTAATAATAACGCAACCGAGTTGCACTTTTTCATCCAACTTTCTCTACAAATTTCATGCCGGATTTCTCGAGATATTTTAAAGTTTTTCAAACCACGCAAATCCATTCCGGAGAGCTCCTAAACATGGCGTCTTTCCCACTCCAGGATTCGGGAATTGAACTTGGCGACTGCATGTTGGCGATATTCTTGTGTATTGGGCGGTAACCCCGAGAGCGTGTCAGTTGTTGGCCGAGCCCCTGCAGCTTCGGTCGCGCACAGCCCGGGCGCCCTATGCGTGCAGCTTTTGGACCGGAGCGCGTTCGTGTTGGGAAGTTGACGGAGGACACCAGAAGGCTCGCGGTCTCCGGGGGTCCCAGCCGCGCCTGGCATGCGGTAGGAGACCGCAGGTGATGCGGTGGGTGGTAGCACTCGCTTCGGCGATGTGGAGAGTGTGGCTGTATCTCGTGCCCGTCCTTCTGACGGTCGCTTCGGGACCAGCGGCCCCGGCTAGTCCCTCAGGGTGAGTCCGCTTGCACATTCTTCTAACTTCCCTCAAACCTCTCACTCATAGATTGTGTAAAATTCGAAAGAAATAATCATTTCATACTTGCCAACATTCTCATTTCCATAAGTCAAATAAACATGCTTTGGAAAAAAAAAATCGAAAAAGAAATCAAATAGCACATGGAAAAAGATCTATTGTTTAACATTTGCATTATCTAAATTTTCTAGTAATTTTTTTTTTCTTCACTAAAATGTAAAGGCGGACAATTAGCTTTAATTTCCTTATATTGTTCTATTATATTATATATATTTTTTAAAAATGTAAAAAGAAACTATCATTAGAGGGAAATTTTCCTGTTTTTCCAGGTCATAAAATAAAAGTTGAACCAGAAAAAATATTTGGTGGAATGTTCTTGTTTTATGTTACTATTCTTTGATTTCGTTTTATAATTGAAATTTTTAGTTTTATTCAATTAAAAAAAAGAAACAGAAAGCTTGCCAAATATGCTTACCAATATGAGCACAATTTCCGAGTTTTTATTTTTAAATCAGATATACATATTTTGAATTTCATTTCTTTAAAACAAAGTTTTACCTTTCCTTTATGCAGCAGTTACATCTTTTAATATTTTGAATATAGTTTTTGTTTAAAGTATGTTTATTTGACTAAAAAATAACCTTAAATTAGTAACTATTCAACCTTTAACACTCTCATTCATAGATTGTGAAAAATATATAAGAAATAAACATTGTAATGGTTTATTTTTTTTTAATATTTGACTAGAAATTTATCCTTTTTTATAATTATATATCCTTATATTTGTACTATATGACTAGAGAAATATCGATAAATTAACAACTATTCAGCCCTTAACCCTCTCATTCATGGATTGTGAAAAGTTAATAAGAAATAAATATTGTAATGGTTATTGTTTTTAAATGAAAAAAAGAACAACAGAAAAAAAATATTGAATTAATTTTAAGTGACTTATGACATTTCTTTTTTATTAGTAATTTCAGTATTAACGGTATTTAAAAGTACGGGTGTGTTTAAGTAAATTATTTTGCTTCAAAAATTTTCATCTTGATACAGTGAATATTTGACTAGAAATTTATACTTTTTCATCCTTATATATCCTTATACTTTCACTATCTGACTAGAGAAATATCCATAAATTAACAATTGCTCAGTCTTTAACCCTCTCATTCATTGATTGTAAAAAGTTGATAAGAAATAAACATTGTAATGTTTTATTGTTTTTAAGTTAAAAAAAATAACAATAGAAAATATTTATTGAATGAATGTTAAGTGACTTGTGACATTTCCTTTTTAATAACCATTTCAGTATGGACGGTATTTAAAAGTACGGGCATATTTAAATAAAGTGTTTAGCCTCAAAATGTTTTTCATCTTTATATATATATATTGATAATATATATCCATGCATGTACTATTATTACTTCATTTATGTTTAATCATTTAATACTAAAATAGAAATAAAACTATTGTTTAAATATTTTTCTTTCGTTTATAATATTTTATTTTAATTATACGTTTTGCAAATTTGAAATAAGTGGTGCTTCTCCGAGCGAATAAGCTGTTATCAAAAATAACAATCCCTGTAAATTTTTATTGCCTTTTTAATATTACTGTTTAGCGACATTTTCCAAACGGCATCAAAAATTCTTAATCGCATATTAATATTAATCAAAATATTTATATTGGTTTATTTTCGTAAATGTTTATTAAATTTTACAAAACATTAACTTTTTATATATGGATCTATACTTTTAATTTGTTCTGTGTTAAAAGTAATTTTCTAAAGAAATAAAAAATAAAAGTAATAACAACCGGTTCCGAAATGGTTTATACTCTTGCCTATGATTTGTGAAAAAAAAATTATTCTATTATTTTCATTATATTACATTAAAAAAAAGATAAGAGAAAATATCTATTCAACCTGACGTCAGTTTCACTGTGACATGTGAAACAGCTTTCAAGTGACTTGTGACATTTTCTTTTTACGAGCACATTTTCGTCTCGCCAAGAGCAGTGTTGTCAATTTAGTGGATTACTTTTATTGAAAAAATATCTTCCAGAATTGCCAAAGAGTATTCTTTGCTCTATTTCACGACAAATATTGCGTAATTAAAAGGAAAAAAATATTATTATTTCAAAATCCGTGTAGATGTTTTAAAAAAATATTTTTTTTTCGCTAAATTAGCAGCACTAGTCAAAAGTTTATTCGTGTTTACATGGTTGCCAGCTTTTGCGCTTTGGTATTACCATTTTGAATAAAATTCTGTACTTTTTTGTTAGTCACAAAAATTTCCTATTAATTAAATTAAGTATGACTATGAAGAAATAGTGGAAAGAAAGAAATATTTAAAATTAAAATGCTGGAAAGTGATGTAATCTTTTTAGACAATTATTGTGGAATATTATTTTTCTATTTTAGAATTTTGATGGCTGTTTTGAATAAAATATTTTCTCTAAATTAGCAGCACTGGGTAACAGTTTATTTGTGTTTACATAATTACCAGCTTTTATGCTCTCGCATTACCATAGCTCTTGAATAAAAATAAATAAATAAAAAAAACGCAGAGTTTTTTGCTTATTTTAACCACAAAAATGTGCTATTAATTAAGAAGTTGAAGATTATTATGGATAAATACTGGCAAGAAAAAATACTCAAATTAAAATGCCTGAAAGTGAAATGGTCTTTTTAGAATACTATTATATTATGTTTTGCTGTTTTAGAATTTGGATTGATGTTTTGACTAACGTATTTTCGCTAAATTAGCAGCACTGGTCAAAAGTTTATTCGTGTTTACATAGTTACCACCTTTTGCGATTTAGTATTACCATAGTTTTTTGAATAAAAATCTGCGCCTTTTTTTAGCCACACAAATTTGCTATGAATTAAGTTAAAGGTTACTATGAAGAAATAGCAGTCAGAAAAAAATATTTAAAATTAAAATACTGGATAGGGATATAGTCTTTTTAGAATACTATTGGGGAATATTTTTTTACTATTTTAGAATTCCGATAGATGTTTTGAATGAAATATTTTTTGTAAATAAGCAGCACTGGGCAACAATTTATTCGTGTTTACATAATTATCAGCTTTTACGTTCTCGGATTACCACAGCTCTTGAATAAAAATCTAAAAAAAGGGGGCAGAGCTTTTTATTTATTTTAACCACAAAAATTTGCTGTTAATTAAGAAGTTGAAGATTATTATGGATAAATAGTGGTGCGAAAAAATACTCAAATTAAAATGACAGAAAGTGAAATGGTCTTTTTAGAATACTTGACAGAAAGTGAAATGGTCTTTTTAGAATACCATATCAGAATACTATTTTGCTGTTTTAGAATTTTTATTGATGTTTTGAATGAAATATTTTCTGTAAAATAAGCAGCACTGGTCAAAACTTTATTCGTGTTTACATAATTATCAGCTTTTACGCTTTCATATTACCATAGTTTTTGAATAAAAATATAAACTTTTTTCAAAACTTTGCAAAAAAAAAAAAGCTATTAATTAAGTTGAAGATTATAATAGAGAAATAGTGGGTAAGAAAAAATATTTCAAATTAAAATGCCGGAAAATGAAATGGTCCTTTTAGAATACTAGTAAAGAATACTAGTTTAGAATTATAATAGATGTTTTGAATAAAGTATTTTCATCAAATTAGTAGCACTATTCAAGAGTCTTTTTGTGTTTAGATAGTTACCATCGCTTTCGTATTACCATAGTTTTTTGAATAAAAATCTGCGCCTTTTTTATTAGCCATGCAAATTTCCTATTAATTAAGTTGAAGGTTATTCTAAAGAAATATTAATAATAAAAAAATATTTCAAATTAAAATAAAATAGTTCGAATTAAAATGAAGTGGTATTTTTTATGTATTACTTTTAAGTATGGTTTACCATAAACAATGAAATTTTAATTGCAGAAGTCTCATGTACATTATTTTACAAACTTTTAGTTTTTATTATTGTAATAACAATATTAATATCTTAAATCTATATTTATATATATTGCGTCTTGTTATTCAAGTAAACCTTAAAGTAGCACATTTTATAAATATTAGCTCATAAATAGCTGAATCACAAAGTTAAATCAAATTAATTTTAAACCGTAGCTTATTTAATACTTTATATAAAGGTAACAAAAGAGAGATGATTAAAGATTCTTTGACCCACATGCTTTCTTCTCATCAGCGCATGAAGTTATGTTCATTCGAAAGCAAATGATATTTGCATTTGTGCAAATCGCTGTTTATGACTTTGACTTGTGACAATACTCTATTTTATGTGTTGATTTTTCTGTTATATTTTAAAATATGTTTGATTTAAAAATAGAAGTTTTTAATGCGAAATTTTCATATACCGTAATTTCGGGTGTATAAGCCGCAGATCAAACAATTCTTTTTCGACCCAGAAATTTTTAAGAAACAAATATAACTAGTTAGATCGCCATAAATATTTTTCTTCAATCACTAAATAAGATTTCTGGATCCAAAAAGAATTGTTTGATCCGCGGCTTATACACCCGAAATTACGGTACATTAGTTTCACAAATGTTTTGATTTTCATCACTGGTATAATAATGTAAAATATATTAAATTTCAGGAAGTATTATTTCTTGTGGTCTTTTAAGAGATCAGGTACCCTTTAAAGAACCCCAAAATCGATTTTTCAAAAAATAGTTTACATTTATATATGATTACTTAGGAGCAATTAAAAACAAACTGCATACACAAATTCGGATTATAAGAGAAGTTATGTCTAAAAGAGTTTGAGCTTTTCCTATGCGATCAATGGGTGATTTAATATTTAAAGTCAATTTTCTTCAAACTGTAATTTTGATTATTGCGTGCACGATTTCTGAAAAATGGTTGCCTAGAATTTCACATAATTTTCGCAGAATATATTAAATGTATAGAAGCACAAAATGACCTAATATAATGTTTTTCAAGTTAGAAGTTTAAAATTCCTGATTACTTTTGTATAAAAATAAATTCCCGATATTTTGACCTTTAAAAAATGCTTTTTTTCTGTATCTATAGATATATTTTTTTTCATAGTAGGTCTTTCTGAAAATGCGTTATATCTTTACTCATAAAATGTGAAAAATTATGCGTGCAATGCATGTAAGAATAATTCTTTCGTAAAAATTGTATTATCTTTAAAAATAAATCTAAAAACTTTATATATGACTATAACTATATAACTATAAACTTTATATATATTATACTTAATAACTTTAATTGAAAAAATAAATGTCCACCATAAAATATCAACCCACATGTGTATAGATTATTGAACATTTACAAATATATTTAGAAGGGGGGTATGGGGCAGGGCCTAATTATTAACGGGGCACTTTCTCATCAACAAAATGTTCTAGAAATATTCGCCTTGTTTAAACGCCTTTTCATTCAAAACTGCTGTCATGACTAAGAATTTTTTTTTATTTCTTTTTTCTGGTGTGAGTGTGCCCCGTTAATAATCAGGCCTTGGTATGGGTGCTAATTAAATTACTTGAAGAAAGCAAATACTTTTTTTGTTTATCGTGTGTGGTATCTTGTGAAAGCTTTTGTTATGTTGAATTCAAATATAGTGCAAAAATATGTCTCCCCATCATCTAATTCCGAATCTACTGAAACTAAAATTATGAAAAAATTAAATGTTATAGATGTTACTTTAAACCTTGCAGGGAAACTGTAGCGATTACTCTAGGTCGCATAGTTTTTGCGAAAAGCACATTTTTCTATTACACACAAATTCCCATTTGTGTGCATTGAGCAAAGGTGATGAGGAGTGTTGGAGAAGTCGATCATAGCAGAAGTATAAAAACATTGTTGATAATTATTTTCGAAAAAATTCGTCGCTAATTAGCCGAGATAATAACACTTAAAGACAAGGACAGTTTGTACATATATAATGACGGGGGCACGTACTCTGTATACTATCGGCTTATAAAGTCTAGATAACAACTTTTATTAATATATTTGTATAATGCAATACCTAGTAGCAGTATAAAAGCAATTAACTTCATACTATTGCAAACACACTAATTTAATTAGAATTAATCATATAAATTAGGATTCGTACGCATCAGAAATTAAAAACACATATCCATTTTAGTACCAAGATTTTTCAAAATATTATTTCTCTTATTTAATGCAAATCGTTCCTTACTGTGGACATAGTGACCACTACGTTACGAAATTTCTGGTATTAAAATGTCTAATTGCTTTTTAATTCCTTATGCATGCGAACCCTTCATGAATACTATGGAGTTCGCGACAAGTTTGCATTGAGTGGGTCTCTCATTCCGACTCTTGTGTATTTAAAAGTTTATTTAAAAACTTAAGAGTTCTGCAGAAAAACAAAATTTTATTTTATTAAGGTTTCATTTCTCTTTGAACGGTTATGGTTACATATTCATACTGTTTTAGTGTATACATATATAACTAACCTTACATTGTATATTAGATTAATTTTGAAACACGATTATTCAATCGGTAAATTAATTATAACAGATGCCATTTTTCCCTTTTTCATTTTTTTTTTGGGGTGAAAAAAGTCCGGGCCAGTATTCGAACCAGGAATGTATTGGCTGAAGCCGCCAGTGCTCTACCAACTGAGCTATCCGGGATACGAACACTGGAGGACTATTTCACCTAATTAACCTCAACTATCACTTTATCTGTTCTGATACTCTGGATCTACTCAACAGAATAAATCGAAGGTCAATGTATGGAACTGCAGAAAATCCCTGCATACGAAATTACATTAGAGTAATTTTGAAACACGATTATTCAATCGGTAAATTAATTATAACAGATGTAATTTTTCCATTTTTCATTCAAAATTACATCTGTTATAATCCAGAGTATCAGACCAGATGAAGAGATAGTTGAGGTTAATTGGGTGAAATAGTCCTCTAGAGTTCGTGCTCGGGATAGCTCAGTTGGTAGAGCATTGGCGGCTTCAGCCAATACATTCCTGGTTCGAATCCTGGCCCGGTAGGGTTTTTTCACCCAAAAAATGAAAAATGGAAAAATTACATCTTACATTATATGGTTTTTTACAAAGTTTTTTGCAAAAAAGAAATTTTTCTGTATACTTGAAACGCGAAAATGCTCCAATTAAATAAGGTAAACATTACAATAAAGAATAATTGATGGGAATAATGAAGGGTTCTGAGAATTTTAAATGTCACGTATACCAATCGCTATCTCCCAAGGTGTGAATAATACATATGTTTATTCTACGGAATCTTCTGAGCTCGAGCAATACTCGCATTTGACCGTTTATTTTTGAATAGGATAGCTGAGGCCAGCTAGTTTTAAGGCTAATTTTTACTTTTTCGATTATGTTTTTAGATATTTTTAAAAATTACTCAAAATTTGAAACTATTTTAATATAAAAAATATATAACCGAAATCGAAAAATTCACTAGCCGTCCTGAGATAACTTATGCAAAAAATCGTTCAAAAATATCAAAATTTAAGAGAGATATTTGAAGAAAAACGCTTCCATAGACTTAATATTATCATGAGGTCTTTTTGAGTGACTTGTGTTGGCTCTTAAGTGTTAATTTTCATGAGTTATTTTAAAATATGACGTACATTAAAACGGAAAATTTGGGTTCCAACAATATATCACATGCATTATTTTAAGACATGTGCCAAACCTAAAGTACCTGTCAGTGCGAGAATTTTCCATTTTTTTTTCAATTATTGTAAATTATCCTCATCAGACCATAGGGTTAATTTACAAACTGTTTTTATTTTAAGTTATGTATTTATGTTGATAAACAGATAACTAACATAGATACAAAAACTGAAAAAAAAAAATTATTTTTTTACATAAAATTTGATGATGTATGGGGTCTCAAAAAATACATAATTTTTACAATCTCTTGGGATTTTTATACTTTATTTTAGATTTGCATCGCAAAACATTAAAAAACATAAAATAAATATATATTTGACAAAACTTTATTACTAAAAGACTGTACATATGTTATCTTAACTCAAAGTAAAGTTATTTAATTTTTCATTTTTGTACATTTTGTACATTTCTGCTGCAAGCCTTTTCATATAAACGTAGTTCACTCAAACAGCACTATAAGAAAGAAATTGTTATTTTGTTTAGTTCTGTCATTTGTTAGGCTCCAACCACACCAATTTATCTCTATTTTATTTAATATCATTTATGTACTCGAGAATAAATTTTAAAGATGTGTATCCTTAAATATACATAAAGTCTGAAAAGATTAAACTTCAAAAATGCCTTATCTTTGGTTTAACGATAATTAGAAGAAAAGTTATACCCCAAAATATAAACCGAAAATGAACCTTCTGAAACCGGAAGTGACCGTTTAAAGCGTCACAGATAGGTAAACAATCCATTTAATTACGCAAGTTATATTGTATAATACATAAAAAATATATAAGCACAAAAATATGGTGGATTTTAAAATTATAAACGTTATACATAATTATTTTGTGAAATATAAAAATCTTAAATTGTTTTTTCTCGGAAAGTGCGTTTTCAATTGCCTACGTTTACGAGAAACATCCTTTATGAAAAATATATTGACATAAAAATTTGTAACATTCTGCTTCTGCTCATTTATTGGTATGTTACGAAGCAAAATGTACCCTGTAAAATTGTATATATGAATTTAATTACTATTTTTTTTGAAAAATACACGTAAAAATATATTTTGTATATGTTAATAAATTTAGGAGGTATTGGAAATAGTTTGCTTCATAACGCTAGTGAGTGGTTTTCTAATATGTTGTTAAAAAATAAAAGTGAAATATGTTGAAAAGATTTCTCTATAGAAGGTTCGTCATAAACGCAATTCTTTACTAAATTTTGATTAAATACGCCCTAAATTTGAAAAGTTAATTATAATTCCATTAAAATTGTATATGAATTCAAAGTTTTATTTCCTGATTTAAATAAAATCACATGTGTTTGACAAGAATTTATTATTCTTAAAAGAAGTGCCACGAAGATAGTCGTATACATTAAAAATAATTTTTTTCGGTTGAAAAAAAAAGATAAAACACATAGAATATATTAAATTTCAAGATATATTGCTTCTTCTCGTGTACTGAAAATAAATGTGGAACATTTCAACAGATATCAGTTCAAAAAATGCTTTATTATACAAAAAAAAAAAAGAAAAAAAATCTCTGCAGGCTTGGTGTACAGGCACAGTATATTTCGAAGTTCAGTACAAAATGTCACCAATAAAAACTAAATCTAGATAAGAGATAAACCCAGCTTAACAATTTTATCTTGGATGCTTTTGGCGAATTTTTAATTTCATGTAAGACACTGTTTCGAAAAGAAAAAAAACGTGGTACTAACATGATTATAATAAGAATCATGTTAGTACCACGTTTTTTTTTTCTTCATCCTCTAATATTAATATTTTGTTTTTATTTTTGGTGTGAGAATTGGTCTAAGCAAAAACGCGTCATTATAAAATTTGTAGATAATAGTAAGAAAATTTTTTAAAAATTCAAGCGTATTTTATATCTTTTGAATTGACAAGATTATGACGTTTTCTCCTTTTCAACACCCGTTTTTAGGTGCGTTCGTAATTATGTAAATACGTAGCACCTATTGTTGTCGCTCAGTCCGTCCGTCCGTCTGTCCGTCTGTCTGTCAGTCCGTCTGTCTGTCTGTCCGTCCGTCCGCATATAACAACGCAAAAACTACCCAACCGAATCGTTTGAAATTTCAAATACATAATCATTACATAATTTTGTCGAGTCATTTCAAATTTTATGAAAATCGGATGGCTAGATCAATTACAGGGACAATCAAAAGGATTCCGTTACATTACGGTCAATTTGGAAAAAAGTTTCAAATGCATTTTAATCGTTTGAAAATTAAAACGTATAATTTTTACATAATTTTGTCGAGTCATTTCAAATTTTATGAAAATCGGATGGAAGATCAATTACAGGGACAATCAAAAGGATTCTGTTACATTACGATCAACGGGAAAAAAAGTTTCAAATGCATTTTAATGGTGTTACACTCATTTGAACATAATAGAATTGACATGAATCTATGAAATATGTAGTAAAAAATACATTTTGCACAATCTGTCATGCAAAGAATATTTATTAATAAATTACAGGGCCACACAAATGTATTCCACTAAATAATGTTATAAGGGGAAACATTGTTTGGGGTGTGTTTTAATTATATTAAACTACTTCACATTTTATGAATAAGATACACGCTAATGAAGTATAATAAAAATTACTCCCTGCATATTTACAGGAACACAAAGATTTCGACCACTATACTGTATCCAAAGTACGCTCTACTATATCAGCAAGATCTGAATATTTTAAAACTTCGTTATCGTATGAACGCACCTCATTTGCTACGCTTCACGTGCAATTTCCAACTTGTTGTATTTGTTTTTGCTGTAAGAGGTGGTCCTATGAAACATTTGTTAATCTAAAATTGTATATAATATTAAGAAGCTTTATAATAAAATAAATAAGATTTTAAATCTTGAGAAATGATGAAATTATGAATTTTTTTTTCTCCCTAAAATCCTAATATTTTTCGCCCTTTGAGCCCATTTTTAATTTTATCAAAAATTTGTCAAACATAATTTTTTACACTTTTTCTAGAAACAAAAATAACAGTAAACCGATTTCATGTGTCTTATACTTAAAATAAATTGGGGGGGAGTTCGGTTTTCAAATAAACTCTCCGTATTTACACCCCCTTGGTCTGATTTTGCCTATAAACGAACTTGACCCAGATTTTCTTCCGCTTGATTTTATGTAGGATTTGGAAGAGAGTTATGAAGAATTACGAAAGTTATCTTGCCCTTATTTTTTTTTAATTAAAGCTTTCCAACAAAGTTGAAAAGCCTTGAAAACCTTATACATTACGGCCTATGGGAGAAATCGTTTCAAATGAATTTTAAAGGTGTTACACCCTGTCAGACACATTCAAATTTATATGCATTTGCGTAGTGCATTAAAATATGCATTCTGTAAAATCTGCAGTGAAAATAATAGTTATTATATATTTACAAGGCTGCACAAAAGGATTCCATTACACAATAATAAAGGGGGGATTGCTTGCGACTTATTTTAATTATGCTTATTTATTTTATGTATAATTAAATTAATATTCACCTCTGATGTTTAATATTTCACCCATAATAGGAAGTGCATGGCATTTAGAGGGACAAACTAAATAAATGCTATAGTTGATTAACAGGTTTACCCAAAAGAGCTTGTAAAGTTTACTGAATATGAGCTAATTTACTTAAAGGTGGCTTTTAAATATTTTATGCATTTTTACATTGAACTGATTTCATTTTACTAAGAAATGTTTGTAGAATATAGATAAAACGATATATACAGTGTCACGCAAGGAATTAGCTACATGGTCACCGATGGATGATAATTTCTGTTAACGTGATTTAAGTAGTTTTAAGAGTGGTTTTGTTTGAACTAAATTTTAGCAATTTACTGGCGTGTAATAATGCTACTAAGACTACGGCTGAACAGAAATATTCAAGTACTTTTCCATCTATTAGTATAAATTGCTGAAAGAGAAATTCCAACGAATTAGGCGTTTTCTTGCTAAATTAAATTCTCCCATTATATAGTTGACTATATCAACTATACTATATCAGCCGACAGATGAAATACAGGGCTGTTCAAAAGTATTGAATACATATTTGGCTATGGACAGTAACACCTTATTTCCCTAAATAACGAAGTTTTGTTAATGATTTCACGAATTGTTGGAATGTGTTTCATAATCTATGCTTGTCGCATGATTTTCCTTACTTGTATATATATATATATATATATATAGAGAGAGAGAGAGAGAGAGAGAGATGGATAGATCGATAGACATTTGAAGTTATGAACTGGAGGTAATTTTGAGTTCTAGGTGTTATGATCGTCGTAGATCTGCTAATATTTTTTAAGAAATTTCAACATAGGGGAAATGTAATAGAGTGACAATGCATGAATTAACTCTGACTAGAAAGCCAACAATGTTCCTATTGGTAGAAAAAAAAATTCTTACCTTATATAACAGATACTTATATCATAACTATTTATAATTTATTATTATAAATATAATCGAAGTGTTTAATAGAAGAAGACGTCATGTAACAAATTTCGATAAAATCGAAGTGAAAGTGTTGTGTTGCATTTTTTCCATTTATATATATATTTCTTTCTATTAATTTCTGAAAAAAGCAATACTAAGCTCTCTGAATGGAAATTAATTAAATTTCATTTTCAAATATGTATAATTATTAATGTTATCTATTTTATCAAATATAAAACTAAACAAATACTATATCAGACTTCAAAGATTAATTAAAATCTTAGTATATTGGCTTTTCCTCATAATAGTTTAACTCAAAACACATTCTGCCATAAAATAAAATAAATTTTGGGGAAATGTAACATAGGAGTAGAGGTCTGCGCAGACCCGTATCCAGCCCAGCCGTCGAAATAGTTCCGAATTTTCTAAATGGCCGACAAAAAAATTAAACTGGCCATATGGGCCGGCCCGATAAATTAATTTAGGGGGCATACCGGCCCGTTATAAAACTTTTGGCAAAAACTATAAAATATGATATATTTTCAATGAGCAAAGCATAACGAGAATAAGTAAAAATGCGCGTCAAGAGCCAATACTATTTTGACAATATGAATACAGAAATGCTACTTGTACAGTATAGAGATCGTCATCGGGCAGTCATTTTGTATCTAACCCGGGCTGAATATTTTATTTACCAGACTCTGGTCGGGCCGAAATCAAGCTGGCATTGTTTTCCTACATGTAGTCAAGCAGGGCGTGAACCAGTGTTAATAGTTCTCAAGATGTGAAGGACAGACAATATGATTTTTAAAAGTATTACTTGCGATACAGAACTTGTGTATACTTACCATTTGGAAATATATTTCTTAGTGGTTTTTAAATTCACTTCTAGACAGCGCAAAAGCTTGACACATTTTCTGACTAATTTTTAACTGTAAAAGTATAAAATTGACAAGCCTGACTATTGAAAGGATTTTGAATCGAATAGCGTTCTCCATTTTTGGTAAATAAGATACCTGTATATACTTGTTGAGATATAAGAGATTCTTGTCATATGGGTGCTGATTTTTATCCCTTCCTATTTTGTCCCTTCCGAAAATTAGATTCAAAACGCTAACGTTTACAGTATTCCTTTAATTGCTTGTACCAAAAAATGGATAACGCAGTTTGAGTACATAGTTTCTGAATAAAAACACCTACTAATCTTATGCGTTTCCGAAAAGAAATGAATTCAGAAATGTATCAGGATGTAGCTCCTTTGAATTTGAGAATATCTTTAATAAAATGATATAGAAATATTTTCATAAATCTATTTTTTTAATACAGCTTTAAAAGTTATGATAATTTTATCTTTTTTCTTTGATTCTAAATCATATTAGTTTTATTTTTATAATTTTTTAATGAATCCCTGTGAATATTGAAAGTCTAAGAATCTAAGTAATCATTAATGTTGATATTGTGTATTTTCTGTAAAATATACTGTAAAATCATCCTATAACTATGCATGCAGTATTCTTTAAAGAAATCTCAATTATATGATAAAAACAGAATTTTTTCGAACAAGTAGAAATTTGACGGACCGGGCTTGTTTCCACTGATTTCTGTACGGGCCGATCCAAAACAAATTTCCTGTGGGCCAGGCTTAGAAATTCTAGCCCGTGCTGACTTTACGTTGGAGAGATAGACAGTGGATGCGTTTGCTCCTCACTGTCTTTTAATACCTTAATTTAGCCCTAAAACAAAAGTAGCGTTATAAAATAATAATAAAAATAAATACTTGCGAACAACCCATTGGTTAAAACTTGCGACTGTAAAATCTATAGTTTACAGAATTCTATTTTATACCGGCATTTATTAAATGTTTTCTGTTATTTAAACAAATTTTGCATTGAAACATACATCTTTAAAAAGTCTACGATTAGATAATATTATCATTTTAGGGGGAGGGAAGGTATGGCACATGATTTGGAAAGATATCTCAAGAGGAGGGGTGTTGTCTTTTGCTATTATTATAAATTTTTTTTGTTCATTTTTATTTATAATTTTCTCTTTTCATAAAAATAGTGTGCTATGTTTTTTTAGTATGTTATCTATTTTTATGAAAGTACAAAGTTTTTATTAAAATCATTCTGTTACAACATACACTCCAATGTGTGGCATTCCTATTCTTCCTTCATACGTGCATTTTTATATAATCCGCGTGCAAAGTATGTTTGAAGTTTTACTTGCGTTTACTAGAAAATAAAAGAGACAGAATATTGTCTCTCTACATTGTTGATAAGAAGTTCTGTGCCCCATCCAATGCAAGGGGCAAGGGCAAAATCATTATTATTGTTAAATGCATTATGTAACAAAAATCTTCTATTATTATATACTTTTAAAAAGTAACTTTTTTTAAGTGCTTTCTGATATGTAAACTGATATTTTATTGATTTCTCTTCCTTTTAATGAATACAATAATCGAAATATAAATGCAACCCTATTTCCATATCATTCAAAAAAAAAAAAAAAAAAAAAAAACCTGAAGAATTTTTATACATTGATAACGACATTCCTACCTTAACATTTGGGTGGGGGGAGGGGGTTCCATGATGATAACATATGATATCGAAAGCAGGGGAGGAGGTTCAAAAGTATCGAAAACTTAATAACTTTATGTATGCTCAGCCCTGCATTTTTTTATTTGTGCCCTGTGCCACGCCCCCCCCCCCCCTAACATACAGATTTTTCAATTTATTGTAGTAAAATAGTCATTCCGTTGAGTAAAAATGTCGTTAGGAAGATTATAAAGTGAAGTAGATTATAACCTGAATTTTTATTTAAAAATTGAAGTCTTTCTGCAGACTAATTTAGATAAGAAAAAAGATGAATGCGATAACCACCACTAGCAAATGTTCCGTAAACGTTTAATCTCCATGGTATGCTACGTTCTAGAAATTATGAAGGTCTGAAAACCTGAATTTACATCAGAAAATTTCAATGATAAATTTCGCTTTATTTAAATACCTAATGTCTGTTAGTTTAATTTTCTGGATGATTGTGGGATATCCAAGTTAAAAAACTAAAAAATTCGGAACACTGCAAACATGCCCACTAACAGTGATATAGGCATCGTACAGATCTAGAAATTTCGAGAACAGGAAATTCTTCGGTGCCAGTATTTACTTATGCGAAATCTCTCCTTAAAGAAGATTAAAATTCGTGCGTTTGAACGAAATTTATTGTATTGTAAAAAATTAACCTGTAAAATAACGGTAACTGTTCAAACCTTGGGATTTTACGCAGTATTCCATACTAATGCCATTTCTAAATTCGGTTACGGTAAAAATTTAATAATGTTTTCAGAGCTTTAAATTTAAGTTAGAATGGTTTGTTTTGGAGTTTTAGTATAGGGATCGGGGACCTTTATTTTAGCTAAAATCGAGCCACAAATCGAGTATTTTTTTCCGTGCATATTATTATTTTTTATTTTGTTCTGAACCTATTGAAAAAAAAAGCGCATGCACATGTTATTATTTTTGGTGAAATTAAGAGCATTTGAATTTCGTACGCAAGCAATTTTTCGGCCTTTTAATATATTTTAATCTAGATTCGCTCAAAAAGGATTTTTTAACGACTTTAGCTTTTGGAAATAACTTTTGATCAAATTTCCCCAAATTCATAAGGAAGATTCCATGTTATTGCTTGCAAAACTAATTTATTAAATTATTAAACAGGAAAATTTGAATAAAAATCGGTATGAGATACAGAGAAAAAACTCTAAAAAATTACCTTTCACTGGATTAGAAAATTGATACACATACTTTTTGTAATACAGTTTGAAGCCATTTAAATGCAAAATCGAGCCCATATCTCAAAATATAAGACACGTAGAGCATTTTAATATTTCGTTTATCTTAAAATTATAAGACTGGAAATTTTTTTTAAGGGTTCTATCTACTTATTGTGAAATGTATATTTCAACAAGAATCATATTTCTATGATGAAAAAAATAATAATTTACATCTACCGCCGCTTAAAATATTCATAAAAATTTTTAAATCAGCAAAAATATAATATATATAGGAAATTTATCTTAAGGAGTTCTATATACAAATGGTTAAATGTATATTTCCACAAAATTCATAGCTCTATGGCGAAAAAATATAATTAACACCCACAGTCCCCTTAATGTATTCATACGAAATTTTAAAACACGAAAAATATAATATATATTGGAAATTTGTTTTGAGGTTTCTATACACTTATGGTAAAAAGTATCTTTCCACAAAATTCACATCGCCATGCTGAAAAAAAAATAATGATTAACATATACCGTCCCCTTAATATATTCATTTTTTAAAAAAAATAAACAATTTCAAAACAACAACAATATATAATATTCAGTATAGTTAAATTTCTAAACGAAGAAAAAGTGGCTGTGAAAGTAACACAAAAATATGCTGTTGCATATTTTATCATCTGAAAATGTTTAGAAAAAGAGCAGGTATATATCAATTGTTAAGTATAGCAGATTTCTGTTCGATATTTGGGAAGGCCACAAGCGTGTTTCTCAGGATTCTTGAAGTCACGTGATCCATGTGCGCGGTGGTTCTATTTTCACCGTTTCTATGGGTTCCTTTCCAAAACAGTTTCCCCATTAGGCAACAAGCTTCACGAGCTCTTCCTATAGCCATAAAAATACCGGACAGTGGCTATTAAATTTATTTATTGCAACATACCGATACTCTACAAAGATACATTTTTTTAGGTATATAATAATGGTACCTAATCAAATTTCCTGTAAAAATTAATTTCGTTAGATATATGATTTGCAATTTTATAATTTTTTTATTAGTATCAAAAATTAATCTTTTCGAAAGCTTTTATTTAAATTTCGGGTGATGTTTATAAAGAAGAAATATTTAAATTTATTTTGATCGTTTTTTTTTCTTGTGCTAAAGTTCTGCATATTTTGCAAATTTGCGTATGCCCGATGACAAAAAATAATTTTAGGTTTTCAAAATTTAACTAATTTATTATTATAACAGTAAAGGTATCTAATTAGATTTCCTTTAAAATCCACTTTCGTTATAAATATTGATTTTATAAGTATTTTTATTAGTATGAAAAGTTAATCTTTTTGCAAGTTTTTACTTAAATATTCGTTGATGAATGTGAGGACGGAGTACTAAAATTTATTTTCACTCTTTTACTCATATGCTACAGTTCTAGATATTGTACAAATTTGTGTGTTTTCGATGACAAAACACTATTTAAATATTTCCGAAATTTAATTATCAATTAATAATTTTACGGCAAAACAGTTATGGTTACACAATGAACGTGTTTAAATTCTTTTAAAATCAATTCCTAAGAAAAATATTAGGGAAAAAAGTAGTTAAAAATATTATGACGTATTTTCAAAGATATAGAAGGCTATTTATTGATGCTAATGATATGCGCGCATTTATTAGAAATTTCTAGAAGTAATTTTAACAATTCTGGAAGGATTTAAATTATTTTAAATAGTACACTCTAAAAAAATGGAAAATTACAAAATTTTTTCTAGTAGAATTTTATACCAAGAACTTTTTATGAAATGGCAACAATAAAAATCCATGTAACAGATTTGCACTTTGAATCAAAAAAATTTTAAGGTTACTAAGGACATTTTTGGAAAAAATGATTCCCGGAACTTTTTAAGTAACGGTAACGAGGATTAAAGATAGAATTTTAGTAAAATTACTAAACTTTTAGAAGATTCTTTTGTAAAGTTACAGATGTTTCTAGTTTTGCTTACAAGTTTTGTAGATTGACATCATTTTCTTTTACAGTGCACATATAAAAATTTAGTAAGCATAACAGATTTCGGTAAATTTTGATTACTAAGGTTACAGATTTTCTTTACAGTGTATTGTTTAGTGTATTCAACAGACGATATCAGTACTGAGAAGGTTATTTATATATACATAATTATTTTTGCTGATGTATGTAAACACGGAATATTTAAATTAATTTTCATCCTTTTTCTCTTAAGCTAGAGTTCTAGATATTTTTATATTTTCAAAACATAATTATCAATTAGCACTTTTATATTAATACTTTTATCATTATACAACAAGCCTTTGTAGTTTCTTTTAAAGTCAATTTCCTTTGATACATTGATTTGCGATTTTATAAGATTTTTATTAGTATAAAAAATTTATATTTTCGCATGTTTTTATTTAAATTTCGATTCATGTATGTAAAGATATAAAAGGAGGATTAAATAGATATAAAGGGAAATTAAAGGAATATTTAAATTCATTTTCATCTTTTTTTTGGTGGTGTTTTCTTCTGTGCTAGAGTTTTAGTTATTGAGCAAATTTGTGTGCTCTCGATGACAAAACAATATTTAAATATTTTCAAAATTTAATTATAAGTTAATGATTTTATACTAAATCCTTTATGATTATGCAATTATATTATCTAAACAGATTTCATTTAAAAATCAATTTTGTTAGAAATATTCATTTGTAATAAGCTTTTAATGAGCATAAAAAAATAACCTTTTCGTATGCTTTTATCTAAATTTTGGTTCATATATGTAAAGATGGAAAATTTAAATTCATTTCCACTTTTTTTTCATGTACAAGAATTCTCGAAATTGTAAAAATTTGTATATTCCCGTTGTCAAAACTATATTTACATACATTTTCACCTTTTTTCTTTGTGCTACATTTCTAGAAATTGTGAAAATCTTTATATTTCAACTTTAAAAACAATGTTTATAACATATTTTCAACATTAATTTATAAGTTAGTAACTTTATATTAATTCATTTATGATTAAAAATAAATGTATCTAATTAGATTTCCTTTAAAAACCACTTTAGTTTGAAATACTCATTAGTTAAGTTAGAAGATTTTAACTTGCATAAATTAGCAATCGGTTTTCTACGCTTTTATGTATATTTCAGCTCATGCCACTAAAAATGGAAATTTAAATTTATTTTCACTTCTTTTCTCATGTGCTAGAAATCTAGACATGGTGAACATTTTTGTATTCGTGGTCGCAAAACAATATTCAGATAGATTTTGACCTTTTTTCTCTTATCCTACAATTTTAGAAATTATGCAAATTTGTATATTTTTAACAATATTGTGAGAAAACAATGTTTATATATCTTCAACATTAAATTATCAACCAAAAACTATATTTATTTCATTTATTATTATAATAATCAAGATATGTAATTAGGTTCCCTAAAAAGATACTTTTGTTAGAGATATAGATTTATGATTTTATAAGTTTTTAATTTACATAATTAGTCATCTATTCACCCTTATTTTTTAATGTTTGGTTTAAGAATATGAAGATGTTATATTTAAAAATGATGACATAACAATATTTATATATTTGGACCCTTTTTCTCATGTGCTAAAGTTTTAGATATTACCGTAATTTCGGGTGTATAAGCCGCAGACAAAACAATTCTTTTTCGACCCAGAATTTTTTAAGAAACAAATATAACTAGTTAGATCGCCGTAAATATTTGTCTTCAATCACTAAATAAGATTTCTGGGTCGAAAAAGAATTGTTTGATCCGCGGCTTATACACCCGAAATTACGGTAAACAAATTTGAGTATTCCCGATGACTAAAACATATTTATATATTTTCACCCTTTTTTCATATGCTAAAGTTTTAGATAGTGTGCAAATTTGTGTGTTTCCTATGACAGAACAATATTTATATATTTTCACCCTTTTTCTCTTGTGCTAAAGTTTTAGATATTGTCAAATCTGTGTTTTTGACAAAACAATATTTACATTCCTTTTCACTCTTTTTTACTGGTACTAGAATTCTAGAAATTGTGCAAATTTGTATTTTTTTTAAAATAAAACAATGTTTTTATAATGACAACATTAAATTATCAACTAATAACTTTATATTAACCAATTTATGATTATAACAATAACGATATCTAATTAGGTTTCATTTAAAAAACACTTTTGTTAGAAATATTGATTTATGAATTTATAAATTTTTAATTTACATAATTAGTAATCCATTCACCTCCCCTTTATTTAATTTTTGGTTTGAGAATGTAAAGATGTAATATTTAAATTTCTTTTTGCCCTTTCTCTCATGTGTTAGAAATGTATACATTGTCAATTTTTTGTGTTCCCAATGAAAAAACAATATTTCACCTTTTTTTTATGATGTATTAGAATTCTAGATACTTTGCAAATTTCTGTGTTCACGATAAAAAAACAATATTTATATATTTTTACCCTTTTCTCATGTGCTAGAGTTTTAGATATTGTCAAATTTGTATGTTCCCAATGACAAAATAATGTTTACATATTTTTAACATTAAATTATCAATTAATAACTTTATTTTGATTCATTTATGATTATAATGATAAAGATACCTAAATAGATTTTCTTTAAAATCAACTTTTGTTACAAATATTGATTTGTGATTTTAAAAAATTTTGAATTTATTTAAATTATGTAGTTATATCATTTCACCCGCCTTTATTTAACTTTAGATTAGAGAATGTAAAGATGTAATATTTATACTCATTTTCGCCTTTTTGGTAATATGCTCAAAATCTAAAGATTTTGAAAATTTCTGCGTTCCTGATGTCAAATCAGTAATGAGAAATTTTCGCCCTTTTTTCTTATGCGTTAGAATTCTACATATTGTGCAAAATTGTGTGTTTTCGATGACAAAACAATATTTATATATTTTCAAAATTTAACCATCAATTAATAATTTTATATTAATTTATTTATGATTATTAAATAAATTTCCGTAACCACATTTCGTTTCAAAACCAATTTCGATAGGATCATTTATTTACGATGAGTTATTAATTACCAGACAAAAAAATCTTTTCTCACGGTTTTATTAACATTTTGGTTCAGGTATGGTGAAAAATTTAAATTCAATTCCATTGTTTTTCTCATGTGAAAGAAATGTAGAAGTTGTGTAAATTTGCATGTTCCGAAAGGCAAAACAACGTTTACATATTTGTAACATAAAATTATCACATTATAACTCAGGGATGAGATTTCCGCTTTTTTTGACACCAGTATAATCTTAGAGAAAATGCTGTCCTTTCAAAATCCAGGAAATGTTCCAATTAAATAATATAGCACTTTCCCTAAAATTTTACTGGTGTGCAAAAAAGCGGAAATCTCATCCCTAATAACTACATTTTAATTCATTTATGATTATAATAAAAAAAGTATTTAATTAGGTTTCTTTCAAAAAACATTTTTTACTAGAAATATTGATCTGTGATTTGATATGTTTGAAATTTGCATCATTAGTAAGACATTAACCCATTTTTATTTAATTTTGGTTCGAGAAAATAACGATAAAATATTTAAATTAATTTGCTTCCTTTCTCTCTTGTTCAAGAAATCTTAACATTGTGCAAATTTGCGTATTACCGATGACAAAACAATATTTACACCCTTTTTCTCTCATGCTAAAATTTTAGAAATTATGATTTTTATGTACATCTAATATTACTTCCAAAATATTTCTTAATTGATTTATATACTGTAAAACTGAAATATAGTGAAGTGAAGTGAAGCTAATACGTTTTCATTATATCTTTATTTATTTATTTATTATAACAGTAACTTGAAGGCTAATCCTATAAGCAGATTTATCGCATATACAGGGTGTCGACGCTCAACGGTGTCCAATGAATAATTCCTAAATAGCTAGTGATAGATCTATTGTTTCACTTACAAAAATGGTTTAAATGAGGCAAAAAATATTCTAAAAAGATTTGGGTCAATAAAAAACGTTAATTGAAAATTTAACAAATTTAACTCTTTATACTGTCTTCCGATCCTATAAGATATAATTAGTAAAAGTTTCATTACACTGACAAGTAAGACAGAAAATTTCCAGTTCATATAATGCCAAAACGGACAAATTTATTAAAGTTTAAAAATTCATGGCTTATAAAACTTTTCTGAATCAGAACACAAAGGAGTTCGTCCATGCATTGAGGGGCCAAGTGCTTAAAATATTTCAAGTGTATCTGGGTTTTGAAAAATATCATACAAGTACTGCAACTGAGTTAACAATTATCAAGTTTCATATTGGCTAAAATAGCTGTATTTTAACTTATGTTTCATTTTGTAAGGATTTGAGACTGTTTCATTTTATGACTTCTTTTAACAAAAATTAAGTTAATTTTAAAAAAATAATTTCAATGCTCTTATGTACTCTTTTTCCAGTTCAAAATTTGTACTAGAACTTTAACTCACTTTCAAATATCTAATCGAAATTCAAATAAATTTGGTTTATATCTTCTGATCGCGCATGCGCTGTAAAGTTCGCCGAAATATTAGAAAAATCACATTAATATATGGTCGTCCAACAGTTTTCTGGTAGTTATTATTTCTTCTGCCTTGTAAACATGTTTATTGTTAATATTCAAATCTCACCATTTCTTATTTAATTTCAAAAAACGCTCTTTAACCCTTTGCGGGGCAGGGCAAATTCAATGCTTCAGTATTGAAATAAATGACTGACACCGGAATTTGAAAACAACTTTATTTGCAAATAAGAAAACGCTATGTTTCACGCATTCAATACACCGTAATTTTCTTTAACAAAATTCTGGTGTCAATGTGGCGTTTGGGAATTAAAATTAAGAGGTATATCTATGAAACCAAAGGGTGAAGCGATCGAAGTTTCTTCATGTTTGATTATTGCCAACTAAAAAGGAATGGATCAACCGCTTAATGTGGTCTAACATAACAGATCAGCAATCAAGATTATATATGTGTTCTAAATAATTAGTTAGGATACTTTTAGAATTAACAAGGAATGGTTCATGTCCTGTTGCATAATTTTACAAAATCTCATATAATTCATTTTTCGAAATTTATGCCTCCGTACCTGAAAAAAAAATACTTATATTCAAGAGTTGCAAATAGTTGCAGCTGAAATTGATTTTTTTATTATGTTCACATAATTACAAAAAAATTATATTACAATGGACCGGCGTGAAAGAATTTTTTGGCAGCTTTTAAAATTTATGATATGCTGTTAAATTTTCTAATAATTTTTTTATTGACTGAAAAAAGTATTTTTTTAATATAACACTTCTAAAAAATAATCGCAACTATAAAATACAAAGTATCTACATTGTTGTAAACATTCCATATTTTTATTAAACAATATTTACAAAATATGTGTGTTTTTAGCCAAAACGATCGTCATTCTAAAAAGGTTAAAAGAAAATTTGGTTTTTCAGCCAATTTTTGATAGCGTTGTTTTGAAATTAGGCTTCTATAACTTTACTTTTTTTTTCCTTCATATTCTTAGATGTGTTTTGAAATGTCTAAAAGTTAAATTAATGCAAGTCGATGTTTGGACATTTTTCTCGGTAGATTTGCAAAATCGCATACTGTGCTGCGGTAGGGTCAGGTAGGTGCAATTATGACCACCCCTATAATGGAAAAAATTGTGCATTGTAAAATTTTATTTCACCCTTAATTATTAACCTCATAGTATATTTTTCATTTTAGATATTCTTTATAACTAATCTGAAGCATATTTGAGATCCAATTTAAATAAAGTTCACCTAAATTTTTGATAAACAGATTTGTCAGTTTTGAGTTCAAGTTTTAATTGCCTCAAATATATGTGTGTAGGCAAGTATACAGAGAAAATATAGTGGTCATAATTTCCCCACTAGTGATCTTAATTGTTCCAAACTTTTGTGATTATGAACATTTGATTAAAATCTGTAATTAAGATTATAACCATCCTTTTAACTTTAAAATAAAAAGGCAATGAGTAGTAGTTGATTGTAGTAACTAAAAAAATACAGGAAGAAAAAGTACAGTTGATCATAAATCAGTAGATGAAGGGTTAATTCAGTTTAGTACCTTATTTTAGAAAAGCCTTCGATACATCTATTTTAACGTAAAATTAACAAAAGCGTTTTTGACGGAAAATTAATTTTACGTATTATTTTTTAACAATCTCACAGTATTAGCTGCTGGCTTTTCAGTCATAGATTTATATATTCATATCTTCTTCTAGATGTTTATGTGAAAAGAGTTTTGACGCGTATTTTGCTGATAAAGAAGTTTTTTGATAAGTAAAATATATAAACTCTTCATTTGAGACAATATCCACGAAATTCTATAAAACTCAGAGTTACCAAGTCTCCAGCTCTTTGCCCGCCATTATTATTTTAGAAAGGATATTGTTCTTTCAAATCGCTCAATTGTTTGAAATACATAACAGAACATTTTCTGTGTTAAAATAATTATATCCAAAATGCGGGAGACTTGGCAGTTCAGAAAACTCCTTTTTATTTAATAGAAATGGAGGAAACAACATTTAATTTTCTCGTAATTAGTATGCTTTAAATTTTAAAATCCTGGAGTTTTTCTTATTATATTTTATTGCATTAATTGTAATCTTATTAATCATTCCTCCAGTTTCTTTGTTATACATATCAAGAAATTGCATTTTATAAATAAGCGAGTATATGACTAAAATAACTACTCGATACGTGTTTAGTGGAAAATCATGTAATTTTATTTAACACTAGAACGCCCGCTACACTTTCCCCCCTAGAACGCCCGCGGGAGTCGCTTCGACTCCTGTCTGTTTTAGAAGAGATAAATGTATACAAAACACATGAAAATGAGTATAAGCGCGTAATATAACACTTACATTTGTATTTGAGATTCATATATATACATTACATATATATATATATTACAAATGGAAGAATAATATTAATATGCACAGTTTTAAGAAATTAGTAGTTTTTATCAAAACAAATATACTCACATAATCTTTTGAAATTAATTATCTGACAAGCATGATTTACAAGTATAACTTGTTTTAGCTATGCATTTTCCCCAAACCATTTTCTTACATGTTATGCAATCTTTGAAAGTCATATTGCCTTTACACAGTTTTACTTCGCATTTTCTTCTCTTTGGGGATCTTGTTTCTGATGACTCATCCGTGAAACATTTTCGTGCGTTTTTATTTTTAGCAGATATATAATTTTGACGCAATTCATCTGCTAATAACTGAATAAATGCTTGTCTACTTAGCTTTGTTTTTCCAGTAACTTCTTTGTAAATGATCCACGCATTTATTGCAGCCAAATCCAAGACGTTGTAAAAAGTATGCACAGGCCATCTTCTTGAAGGTGCCTTCACCGAATACTTCCTAGCCATTTGATCAATAATGTCAACCCCACATTTAGTTTCATTATAATATCTAACAGTTTCTGGGGTCTTCTTTTCGTTATTTTCAATATTAATGGATGGGTGCATCGTGCTGAGAATGATAACATTTTTATTTCTCTTCCTACACAGTAAGAGTAGCATCTGTTTCTTCATGTTTTAGAAATTTTGTCTCGTACAATTTATCTTTCAAAATTTTCAGTGATTTTGGAATTTCTATCCTACTTTTTTTCACAGTACCTACCAAACTAGTTCCTTTCTTTTTCAGTTGTTCAGCCAAACGCAGTGAAGTGAAATAATTATCCACTGTGACATTTATTCCTTTGTTTAGAAACGGCTGCATCAATCGCATCACTACATATTCCGATAAACTTTGGTCCGACGGCCGTTCTTCACTTCTGCCTAAATAAGGGAAACCATTCAACAAGTACTTCGTTCTAAGATCTACTGAAAGCCGAAACTTTTGTCCATATTTATCCGGTTTAGTAGGTATGAATTGCGTAAAAGGACAGCGTGCTTTGCTTTGGAATAACTGTTCATCTATTGTTATATTTTCACCAGGCTTGAAGCAGGCAATACAGTTTTCGATGAACCTATTCCATATATCAGATATCATTCCAAATTTATCCGATTTTAATTTCATAGATCTCGTAGATTTCAAATCAAATCTCAGAAATCGTAGAATTTCACAAAATCTATTTCTTCCCATAGTTTCAATGCAAAAATTTAAACCCCATGTGTTTGACCACAACGAATGAATATCAATTCCATTTGCACCACATACACCTCGAGCATATAAAATTCCAATAAAGGAATAGAGCTCATCTAACGTAACTGTCCAATTATCGGTTTCAAGAACTCGTCTTGCTTCTGCTTCTGTGCAATTTTTTATCTGTTGTAACATTTTGTTATCTACAAATAATAACCAAGCACTCAAAACACTTTCAGATTTTACGTTTTTTTTAGAATAAATAGTGGGACCAGTGGACTGACACATGACATTTTGCTTTGAATATCTTCCAGAACTTTTCTTATTTACAAACATTTTCCATTGCGTACCATCTGGAGCAAAATGAATTCCATCTTTATAAGATGCAGTATTTTCTAGATCTTCACTTTCATCGGAATCCGATGAAGAAATATTATCAATATTAATTTTATCAATTTCTTCTTCATTATACGGATAACTCACCGCCTTCAGATTCGTTATCTGAAAGCTCTCGTAATAAAGCAGCTATTTCATCCGGTGTTAAACCTTTTTTCCGCGACATTTTGCCGTCAATTCTTCTAGAAAAGAGTATGCAGAGTCACTCAATTATAAAACGTAAAATGATAAAACTTTACACGAAAAGACAGTCGAATAATGACACACAAAGAATTTCGCAAGCAGCAGGCAATTCTTTCCGCAGGTGCACGGCACTGACCATTTTTCTAAATAAAAGGGGTGGAAAGAAGGGAGGAACAAAAACATTTACACATCTGGTAACCGAGAAAATATTATAAATCCCAAGGTCATGAGACGCGAAAATAACTAGGGAATGTTACTTATCTTACGCTGGAGTCGTTTCGACTCCGTTGGGCGTTCTAGGGGTAGTAGCCTACTAACAATTTAGAAAATGTGATTATATTTTATAATTTTGTAAATAAATAGAGATTATAAAAATAATAAAAGTCACGGAAGGAAAAAAATATGAATCCAAATTTGTATGAGATATGCGCACTTAAGAGGCATTTGGAGTCGAAAGGACTCCATCGGGCGTTCTAGTGTTAAAAGTGCTTAGTTTTGATAACGGTAATATGAGGTAAACTACCATATAGTAAAAATTACCATAAATACTAAGATTATAAATACGTCTACCAGATCTAAGACATTATTTATTAATATTTAAAATTGCATTATTTAAAATATAAAAAAAGAATAATTTTTATTTAATAAATAGTTGTTAAGTCTTTCTGAGAGAGTTAATCAGCATTTGCTAATATAATAAACATACTCTACCAAAAACAATAACTATAAAACACAATACATGATGAATGACTCATACATAATAAATGAATGATTCAAAATGTGAATATTACTATATAACACCATAAGTTTTATTACAGGATAACGGTACCATGAAGTAAACTATCATGTAGTAAAACTTACTGTAAATACTAAGATTATAATACGTCTAGACGATCAAGGACATTATTAAAAATAGTTAATCATCTTCATGATTCATATATAAAATTGAAAATACCGTATCATACAGTAAAATCAATACCGTATCATACAGTAAAACCTACCGTAAACACAAAAATAATAATACAGGGTTGGGAGGCATCAGAGGATTTTAATTGTTTCAGAATAAGAAATTCCGTAAAGTTCTGGTTGCTACATCTAAAAATAAGTTTCTTTTCCGTTAAACAAAACAAATATCACATTACAAAAATTCTGGTAATAGGTCCTTACAAGTCCTTACAGACTACGAATCGTGTAATACGTCTGGAAGATTCAAGACTTTATTTATTAGTAATCGATATTTCAATATTTAATAACATAAATGATATTATTATTTTTATTGGATAAATTATTGTTAGTAAGCCTATCTGACAGAGTTCAACACTGTTTCCTATTATGTTAAACATATGTTACCAAAAAGAAAATAAATCAATAACATTTACACACACACAAAAAATATCATTTCAGTTTATTCGAACGCTGCAAAGTCTCACATACAAAAATAAATACATTTCGGAAAAATTTTATTCCTAAATTCACAACATATTAATGTGCGGTAAAGCGACTTTCGTGTTGTAATTGTGCTCTTAATATGTTGCAAAACTGTTGCTCTCTAGAAATGTGTTCTTAATATGTTGAAAAGTATTGCTGTCTAGAAATGTGGTCTTAAGATAGTGTTGATAATTGTGTTGAAATAATATTGTAAATAGTGTTCATGAAAATATTTTCTTAAAATAGTGTTTTGCTGCAGAACACTTTGTCCCCAAATTAACAACACCTTCTAAACACCACACAATTAAGAACGCTATAAAACAACACATTTAAAGAACCAAGGTTCGCACACTCCTTGGAATTTCCAAGGACTCTGACACCACTATTAAAAATAAGAAAAATTACGTTTAATTTTTAAACCGCAACATTCGCAAGCCCTACCTTCATTCACAGATTTTACGATATTTTTCTGCAGTGAAACACTTTGAAAATATTCTTAAAATTTTGTGGTAGAACTATGCGAACCCCGAGAACTTTCAGTATACAGGGTGATTATAATTAAAGTCCGAGTTTCAAAACGCTCTAAAAAGCGAACCACTCGTTAGAATGGCGTCAAAATTTAACAGCGTATTTTTGAAGAAGGGGGAAAGAACATGAACCAAAAAAAGTTCCAAATTTGAGTGACAGATGGCGCTGTAAGCGTCAGTATATGTAAATTAAAATACCTGGCATGCGCACGACAATTTCAGGTGTTATAAAAGCGTTGGGTAAACGGCGTTTCCTCATTTCGCTTCTCAGACGCTGGCTATGAGTGTCTCAATGAAGGATCGTGCTCTGCTTGTAAAGCTTTATTACAAGAACGGTGATTCTGCACCAGTGGCTCTGCAGAAGTTCAGGACTCTCAAGGGTATGAAAAAAGGCGCTGAACCGATGACTGTCAGAGGTCTGGTGAAAATGATGCAAAAATTCGAAAATACAAGTTCGTTTGATGTGCAGTCTGGTAGAGGAAGGAAAATATGTGATTCGGCGGTAGTTGAAGAAGTGGCCACAGCAGTTCAGGAAGAGTCTAGCGGTGGTGAGCAACCATGCAGTGCACGGAGAATTGCTCAACATTGAACAGGCCTGTAAGCACGGTACATAACATTCTACGAAACATCCTGCAATGCTATCTGTATAACATTTGCCATGTGCAGGAGTTGTTCCCTTCTGACCTGCCAGCAAGAGAGCGTTTTGCTTTAGAATTTCTCGCTCGCATGGAAGTGGACAATGATTGGCCGTGGAAAATTTTGTGGACAGACGAAGCCCATTTCCACCTGACGGGATATGTCAATACACATTATTGCCGAATATTGGCAACAGAAAATCCACTCGCAACGAACCCATTACCACTTCATCCTGCAAAGGTCACTGTGTGGTGCGGATTTACGGCATCATTTATCATAGGGCCGTATTTTTTCGAGGAGACGGGTGCTTTAGGTCCTGTTACCGTTACCGTCAATGGTCAGCGCTATGAGTCTCTTTTGCGTAATGACGTCATTCCAACTCTGGAACAGCGTGAATGTCTGGATAGTATCTTTTTTATGCAAGATGGCGCTCCTCCGCACATTGCAAATCGAGTGAAGCAGTTGTTGAGGTGGCATTTCGGAAATGCTAGAATTATCAGTCGTCATTTCCCTACAGCCTGGCCGGCCCGATCACCTGATCTTAATCCGTGTGATTTCTGGCTGTGGGGTTATCTGAAAGATATTGTGTTCAGTACTCCGATTGCCAACATAGCTGAATTAAAGACACGCATTGCGCAACACATTCTGAACTTGACCCCGGAAACACTTCGATCGGTTGTGGAACATGCTGTTTCCCGATTTAATCTTGTTGCCCACAGCGGCGGACAGCATATTGAACATGTTTTGTGCTAGTCTCGCCAAACTTAAAAACCAATTAGATGGATGTTTTTATGCGGTTTTTGGCCTCAGGACAATTAAAAACCGATTTTTCTCATCCGATGTGGTATGCCGTGGTGGACGGGCTTACGTAACTAACAGTATCACACGCGTACAGTCATGCACACTGAACAATACAGTTGGTTTATATCGTGTAACTTACGCCTTAGCCGTTGTTTTACGATTTGTCCTTTGTAGTCGAAATTCTGACGCATACAGCGCCATCTGTCGCTAAAATTTGGAACCTTTTTTTTGTTCATGTTCTTTCCACCTTCTTCAATAATACGCTGTTAAATTTTGACCCCATTCTAATGAGTTGTTCGCTTTTTAGAGCGTTTTGAAACTTGGACTTTAATTATAATCACCCTGTATTTTTTACATGGTGCATTTAAAATTACACAATAAAAAAATTAATGTTTTGAAAACACATTTTCTCTCATTGTATTTTTAACAACACATTTTGCATAATCTTCTTATTTCGTACACCACATTCGCAAAATATTCACAACACAATCGAAGACGATATTAGTTAGAAGTGTTGATTTTGATGTTTAGTTAGTGTTGCAAAAAGGCTTCATGCGTTTGCAGTGCAACTTAATATTTGTTACTTATCATCTTCCTTTATACTCTTTAAATAACATATGGGTTTGTAATTACTTTGTTTATTTTGTAGATTATTTGTTAAGCGTCAATTCAGAAATGAAACTGAGAAGCGTGATAAGTTTGTGTGTTAAAACTGTACAGAAAATTAACTTCTTGTCAGAATAAATAAGTACAAATTTCTGAAATGAATAAAACAAAAAACTATGGGGGTCAGCAAATGTATAGGGTGTACAGCGAATAAAAACCTGATTTCAAAAATAAATTTCTCAAAAACAAAGATCGATAGAATTATGCAGTAAACAGTTTGTTTATTAGGTAAACTCTAAAAATATCATACAGAAGTTTCTATCGGTGAATATTTCAAAAATATTGTGTTCTGATTGTAAAGAATGCTGAGATGGGGCTTGTTGAGCTCAAGCCATATGGTACACCTCCGCACCTTGTTGAATTTGTAAAGAATGCTTGATTTGACATTTTTATTGATTTAGATTGATTTCAAAGAACGAGTTTTTCAGCATACACTGCCATATTTTAACGATTTTTTTGAATTAAATTTATGAAATTATAAAATTACAAAAATTGAAATTTCAAAATTCCCATCTTTTCAAAATATTCACTGACCGAAAGTTCTGTACAACATTTTCACAGCTTGCTTAATAAACAAACCGTTTACTGCATAATTCTATCCATCTTTGTTTTTGCGAAATTTAATTTTGAAATCAGGGTACTATTCGCTGGATACTCTGTATCTTCTTTAGTTTTAGTAGAATTATAAAGATTTGAAAAAAAAATGCGGTTTAACACTTTGCGCTGCAAAACATAGTCACTGCTTGAATGTTGAAATTAATGTCTGACACCGGAATTTGAAAACAACTTTATTTGAAAGTTAGAAACAGCTGTGTTTCACACATTCATTATAGCGAAAAAAAATTAAATCAAAATTCCGTTGCCAATGTGGCTTTTGAGAATTAAAATTAAGTGGTTTCGTAGATATATCACTTAAAGGGTTAAACATAGGAATAAACCAGGTGTTTGGGAATAAACCAGGTATTTTGGTAATAAACCTAGGGATGTACGGGGTCTATTGAAAATAAAGCGGAGAATAAATCGACTTTTTGCAACTCTAACTTTTAGATTAACTAACGGTATTTTAGGTATTTTAATTATTCAAACAACTGACAGTATTAAAAAAAACACGAGGATTTAGTTCTGTTTGAGAGGATTCAGCTCCTTTTACAATCTGATACGTTAACTGTTCACCTATCTATAATAATAAAGAGAGAAGGATGTTTGTCTGTCAGCGCTGTTCTGAAGAGACTACTGCACGTAGAGTTACAAAATTTCGAAGGAAGGTACTTTTTTACATGTAGTTTTGCACCTCGAAGCCCGATTTTCGATTTTTTGTTTAGATTTTTTTAAATAATTTTTTTAGGCGATTTTTAGCGTTATTTTTGCGGTTTTATCCCATTAGTGAAAGGAATACGGTTTCATTCTTTTAACCCAAAATAGCAATTTTTTTTTCTCTTTTCAACAAAGTTTATTCGGAATTTGTACAGCGATTTTTGAATTTTAAACGAATTTTTAATGCGATTTTTAGTGTTTTTTCTCATTTTGCGTTTTTTTTTTTTTTTTTTTTTTGAGATTGATGAAAAGAAAACCGTTTCAAACTTTTTGCCCTAAATTTTGTGTTTGTTACGAATTTTATATTTTAACGAATTTTAATGCAATTTTCAATGTGATTTTTAACGCTTTTTCAAGATTTTTTGCATTTAGCATCTATTTTTTTTCACAGTTGTTCTATCAAAATCTTGAGCTGTTGAGAATGCAATAAGTAGTATTTTTTTGCGAAATTTACCTAAAATGTCAAAAATTTAGTTACCACTATTTTCGAATAGCAATTTCATAAAATATCTTAAATTCTTGCTTAAGACCGCTACCCCCTCGAGTAATATGATAGGTTGTTTAACAGAGTATCGTTTTGATAAAGTTTTTGAAGACTAGAGTGCGCTAGCTGGTGGTGAAAAATGGAACTAACAGATCGCGATTTTGTTCAAATTTGGAAATATAACAATGTAATTTATTTTAAATTTTTAAATGGTTTATAATACATGATAAAAAATTTAACAAAGAATGGTGTGACACATTTCAGGGTGCGTGAAAGGAGGGGCGCAAACAAAATTAGGAAATGTAATAAGGAGATCTGTTTTACACTTTAAGGTAGTTTATAACGCATGTTAAAATTTTTAAAGTACTGGCGATGCTCTGGAAAGACCGCTGCACGAAGTTATGTATGAAATTTTACACCTTGAAGGCCGATTTTCAGTTTTTAGGTGCGTTCGTAATTATGTAAATACGTAGCACCTATTGTTGTCGCTCAGTCCGTCCGTCTGTCTGTCTGTCCGTCTGTCCGCATATAACAACGCAAAAATTACCCAACCCAATCGTTTGAAATTTAAAATACATAATTATTACATAATTTAGTCGAGTCATTTCAAATTTTATGAAAATCGGATGGATAAATCAATTACAGGGACAATCAAATGTATTCCGTTACATTACGGTCAATGAGGAAAAAAGTTTCAAATGCATTTTGATCGTTTGAAATTTAAAACCCATAATTATTACATAATTTTGTCGAGTCATTTCAAATGTTATGAAAATCGGATGCATAGATCAATTACAGGGACAATCAAAAGTATTCCGCTACATTACGGTCAATGGGGAAAAAAAATTTCAAATGCATTTTAATCGTTTGAAATTTAAAACGTATAATTATTACATAATTTTATCGAGTCATTTCAAATTTTATAAAACGCGGATGGATAGATGAATTACAAGGACAATCAAAAGGATTCCGTTACATTACGGTCAATGGGGAAAAAAGTTTCAAATGCATTTTAATCATTTGGAATTTAAAATGTATAATTATTACATAATTTTGTCGAGTCATTTCAAATGTTATGAAAATCGGATGCATAGATCAATTACAGGGACAATCAAAAGTATTCCGTTACATTACGATCGATGGGAAAAAAGTTTCAAATGCATTTTAATAATGTTACACTCATTTAAACATAATAGAATTGACATGAATCTATGAAGTATGTACTAAAATATACATTCTGTACAATTTGTAATGCAAAGAATATTTATTATTAAATTACAGGGCCACACAAATGTTTTCCACTAAATAATGTTATGCGGGGAAACATTGTTCGGGGCGTGTTTTAATTATATTAAACTACTTCACATTTTATGAATAAGATATACGTTAATGAAGTATAATAAAATTACTCCCTGCATATTTACAGGAAGACAAAGATTTCGACCACTATACTGTATCCAAAGTACGCTCTACTATATCAGCAAGATCTGAATATTTTAAAACTTCGTTATCGTACGAACGCACCTCATTTGCTACGCTTCACGTGCAATTTCCAACTTGTTTTAATTTAATTCATATGCGAATTTTAGTGAGTTTCGAGGCGATTTTTCCACATTAGAGAAAAAAAAGCGGTTTCATTCTTTCGACCTAAATTAGTGAATTTTGTTCTCTTTTCAGTATAATTTATTTGGATTTCGTGCAACGATGTTTGGATTTTTAGTGAATTATTTAATGTAAATTTTGTCGCTATTATTCGACATTAGTAAAAGGAATTTTGCTTAAAACTTTCAGCCTGGTATTAAATTTTAGCTGTTAAGATTTATGAATTTCAGCTAATTTTAATGTAATTTTTCGAGATTTTTTCTGTTTGATGTCGGATTTTTGTCATTCATGAGATATTTCCAATTACAACGTTTTACCCTATTAGAGTAAATTTTGACCCCTGTGATTTTTTAATATTAGTGATTTTTAATGCACTTTTCAATGCAACTTTTAGAAATTTTTCGAGTTTTATGGTGATTTTGTGATATTCGGAAGTAAAAATTGATTTCAAACTTTTAATCTAATATAATTTTAGAGATTTTTAACGCGATTTTTCAAGAATTGTTGTGTTCCGTGTCGATTTTTTATTATTTATAAAGGATTTCCTTTTACTACGTGATTATCCTGTCGACCAATTTCGCCAAATTATATTAATCGTGAAACAAGCCAAATTATGCAAATAGATGTAATTTTTATGTTAAATAATGAAAGAAGAGATAATTTAGAAAAACATTAATACAAATACATATAAAAATAAGAAGTAAAAACCACTTGATGACGGAACAAACATATGTAACATGTTTAATGTCAAGTGAATATGGAATTTACGATCCGCCATTATTGTAGTTTAATCTTATGGTTTGACCCAGATAGTTTCTTGGTCAACCGGATAATCAAATAGTTCAGATTTCCGATTAGAATATTTTATCCGTTTGATGAAATTCTGATTACTGCGATTTAAAAAATAACTAGCGATATTTAGTGCATTTTTCAATGCGTTTTTAATGAACTTTCTAATGCGATTTAGTACTTTTTTTTCGATCCCCACCACAGTGGTGTTTATCAATAAAAAAAATTATTTTGGTTTCAAACTTTTAGCCTAATATAGTAAATTTTACCATTTACCTTTTTTTAATTTTGTCGATTTTCAATGTGATTTTTGATATATTTTGTGTTCTGCGTCGATTTTTTTGTAATTCATGTAAAAAAGAAAGATTGCTACGTTTTACACGACTAGAATATTTTTTTATTCACGGGATGTATTTACATTTAGCGATTTTTAATGAATTTTTCAATGGTTTTGTATTGGTTTTTTGAATCTCACGGCTATTTTTTGAAATTTCGAAAAGGAAATTAATTTCAAACATTTACACTTCATTTACGAATTTTGAAATTTAGTGATTTTTTAATGCAATTTTTAGCAATGTTTTCATTATTTCTCACGCTTTGCGCCGATTTTTTCATTCGTATTTAAGAAATAATTGAGATTACACTATTTATGTAAATGTTGTCCCCCTCTATTTTTAAATTTGAAACGATTTGTAATGCATTTTTTTTAATACAATTTTTAGATGTTTTCGAGTCCACGGCGATTTTTTCACAATTGGAAAACAAATTTTTAAATAATTTATAGCTTAATGTAGTAAATTTTGACATCAATGATTCAGATTTTTTGTGTATTTTCATAAAATGTTTATCAAGTTTTGTGTCGATATTTTTTAACTAAGGAAAGAGATCAGATTTCAATGTTTTGTCCCATTATGGTAAATTATGTCCGCAGGAATTTAATATAAATGTTTATCTTACTATGGCAAATTTTGTCCGGATTTTTGAATTTTACTGATTTTTAATCTGTTTTATAATGATTTTTCAAGTTCTGTGATAGTTGTTGACATCGGTAAAAGAATTTCGGTTTCTAACTTTTAGCATAAATAGTACAATTTGTTATCCACGCTTTTATGAATTTTGCCAATTTCTAATGCGATATTCAATGTAATTTTTAGTTAGTTTGGGGGATTTTAGGTGTTCCGTGTTGACTTTTCCTTATTCATGAACGATTTCCGATTACAATATTTTCGACTGAATATTAAATTTTTAGAGCCATGACTTTTAAATATTCAGCGATTTTTAATATAGTTTTCGATACGATTTTTAGCCATTTTTTTAAGTTCCTTGGCGATTTTCTGCCATTCAGAAACCAATTTTGATATCAAACATTTTGTTTAATGTAGTTATGTTTCGAATGCAATGTTTTATCTCTTAATATGATTTTGGCGTTCCATGCCTACATTTTGTAATTTATGAATGATTTCAATCATAACCCCCCCCCCCCCCCCCCCCGCGCTGCCTTAGTGTTAATTTTTTAAGCATTGACTTCCAAATATTTAGCTTTTTTTAATGCAATTTTCAATGTAATTTTTAGCCATTCTTCAAGTTCCATGGCGATTTCAAACTTTTTGGTTAATATGGTTAATTTCTTGATTACAATATTTTATATTATAACAGTGAATTTTTACCCTAGGGATTTTTTAATGTTTTACGACTTTCATTACAACTTTCAATGCAATTTTTGGGCTTTCTCAGTCATTTTTTTAAACATTTTTCAAAGGAATTCGATTTTAAATTTCTAGACTAATAAGAGTTGCCAAACTTTTATCCTTTACGGTAATTGTTTTGCTCTCTTATTTTGATCTCAGAAATTTTTAATGGAGTATGCTTTTTTTTTTTTTTTTTTTTTTTTTTTTTTTTTTTTTTTTTGGGGGGGGGGGGGAGTTCACGGCGATTTTTTTCAGATACGGAAAAGGAATTCGGTTTTTAATTTCTTCGCTAATATGATAAATTTTCTCTTGTGCGATTAAAGGTTTTTATTGAGATTTTTTTAGCGGTTTTTTTTTTTTTTTTTTTGCATTTAAATGTTTTTATATTATCAAATTAATTAGATTCAAAACATTTATCCAAGTTTAAATTTTGAGTTCCGTGATTTTTGAAAATTTTGCCATTTTTAAAGCGATGTTTACGTTTCTTCGCGACCCGCTTCGATTTTTTAGACGTTCAATTTTCAGCCGAATTTATTAAATTCTGATCTCTTTTCTTCAAAGTTTATTCGAATTTTGAAACGCAATTTTTGAATTTTGTTTTATATTTTTATGAGATTTTTAATGTTTTTTGCGATTTGTAAGATTTTTCCACATTAGTAAAAATAATCCAGCTTCAATTTTCTAGCCCATCTCTTTTCAACGAATTTTAGACGAAATTCGTGCAGCATTTTTTAAATCTTTCGATTTTTTTATTATGATTTTTAAAGTTTTTCCGCAATTCTTGCTGTTTTTTGACGAACCGGGCAACGCCGGGCAGAACAGCTAGTTCATTTATAAAACTGTTATTTTTAAAGTTTATTTATAGTGGTATTTGTGTGGATACTGTGCAGAAAGAAAATATGTTTCAGAATAAATAATTTTAAAATCTACCTTCAGTAAGAAAAAAGGTTTAATAATTTCTTTAAAAGTAACTTCTTTACTTTTAGAAGATTTTAATTATTGGAGCAACCGACACTATGAACCAGTTAAGTGATCAACATTTTTGAAAAAATACTTTCAAGTAATGCCTTTTGTTTCTTTCAAAATTAACATTTTCATGTAATTTTTAAACGATACATATGAAAAAAATACAATTACAGATCGAAAATAAAGATTATATATACAAATATAAATTTGTTTATTTCTACCTTAACCCATTCGAGACAAGAAATTTTTGCAGACATTTTAGTCTTTTATCACCGGATTTTCAAAAAAAATCCCTGTCGGCTTGGCCTATAGGCAGGGGTAGATTTCGAAGAGTGCTCATTTCAACAACAACAAAAAATTTGATTACAGATAAACCCAGTTTGACAACTTTATTTGTCCTCTTTTGAAAAATTTTTAATTTCATTTTAGTGTAAGGACTGGTTTTATCAGAATCATCTTAAGCTAAATTCGGATCAAATGCCCATTTTGACAACCTATTTTGAAATAATTCTGATTTTATTAAAAAAATCAACTAATACGGCACATTTATTAGTTCCTAAATAACAAAAGACTGTCAATTGAATGCTTTTGAGAGCAAAATTGAATTTAAAAATGAGTTATAAAATAACCAATTTTGAATATAACCTCAATTCTTAATCATGATAGCTTCGGGAAATTTTGCGCGAAGTGCCCAATTCGACAGCATTTTAAAAAATATATTCAGCCTGTATCAAAAAACTGACCAATGCGGGACATTATACAGCTCCTATATAAGACAACCTGTCAATTGGATGCGTTTGAGAGCAAAACTGAATTTAAAAAATTAGTCAGAAAAAACGCAATTTGTTATTTCAATGCTTCCTTAAATTCTTAATCACAACTTCTCGAAATTCTGTTCAAAATACCCTTTTTGGCAGTCTTTTTTGAAATATATTCTGTCTTTATCAAAAAATTGACCAACGCGTCAGATTATACAGTTCCAAAATAAGAGGACTTGTAAATTGGATGCGTTTGAGAGTAAAAATGGATTTAAAAATAACTCAAGAAAAACGCAATTTGTTACTTGAACACTTCTTCAAATTTCCTATCACTGTCACTTCGGGAAATTCTGTTCAAAATACCCTTTTTGGCAGCCTTTTTTGAAATATATTCTGTCTTTATCAAAAATCTGGCCAATGTTTCACATAATATAGTTCCTAAATAAGAGGATCTGCCATTTGGATGCGTTTAAAATAAAAAAATTAATTTATAAAAGATTCAGAATGTAAGCAGTTTGGATTAGAGTTTTTTTCTCCAGCTCCAATTTTTGTTTAATTTATTTTTGCTACAAGAATTGATCCTATGAAAAACTTGTCAATATAAAAGTTGTAGATATTATTGAGAAGATGTAAAATAAATTTGATTGGATTTGATAGTTTAAGAATTGACAAAGTTATGGATTTTTCTCTTTTTCGAAAGCCCTTTTTATTTTCGTTTTTAATTTTTTTTACCGGTAAGAGTTAGTCCTATCAAAAACTTGCAAATACAAAAGTTTTAGATAATTTTGAGAATATTTATAAAAAATTTAGATGGATTAGATATCTTGAGAATTGATAATGTTATGATTTTTTTTCTTCCAAAAACCCTATTTATTTCGCCCCTTGAGCTCATTTTTAACTTTATAAAAAATCTGTCATGCATAAACTTTTGGCCCGTTATTTAGAAGTAATATAAACTTTAAACTGATTCGATGTCTATTTTCACTAAGAAGTTATGGGCTTTTTTCTGTTTTCACAAAAACGCCCCCTACTTCGACCCCCTTGGTCCAAATTTGCCCATTAACGAACTTAGCCGAGATTTTATCCCCTTTGATTTTATGTGCGAGTTTGGTGGAGATTGGTGGAGAATTATAGAAGTTATCGTGTCCATAAAAAAGTGAGATATATATATTTATATATATATATAGATAGATAGATAGATAGATAGATAAACTGGTGCGATTGCAAAAGGTAGTATTTCTTACGAAATCTACCTATCAGAAATGTTTGCCCGATTGAATCAGAAAAGTAATCTGATTAAATAATGCAAAATTCACAGGTGAAAAAAATAAATCATGATTTGCCCGTACTTGGTACGGTATTCATGATTTGCAAAATCACATTGCTCATATGACGTACGGGCAATTAAAGGAAGCGGTTAATAAAAATACAGTAGGCTTGTGATTTAACGACTTTCACGGGACGTCGGCAAACTGGAAATTAAATTGAATCAAAAGTTTTCTAATTTTGGATTATTACAATGCAATTCAAAAATACCTAACATTTTAATGTAATATAAACTACTTATTTATAATATTAAAGATATTTGTGGTAATTCATCTAAAATTATTTTTGAAACTGCTCTTTGGCGATTGCTCTTTGTCCATTGTGAAATTTCCGAAAATTTTGAGCTATTCATCTGCAACCGTCCATCTGATTCCTCAGTTAAATTACAAGTTATTTAACTTTTTGAGCTCTGGTGGGTAAATTTCTTCAAAATTCCAAATGTCACATTTGCACCAGTATTTTGCAAAGAAAAAAAACGGTTAATGATAAACACGAAAAAAAAAAAAATGCATTAAATCTTTCCCAAATAAGTTTGGTCGAATTTTCCGGTGCCATTGTCACATTTCGGAATTAAAATTATGTGGTAGAAAATTCTACCATCAAAGCTCAAGGGGTTAACAAAAACGTTGTTAGATTCATTGTCCTTTCTAGAGTGTGTATGAAAAAGAGGGGCGGAGGGAGTAGAGCCAGTGTTGAATTAAGACACTTTTCTCCGGAAGGGACTTCTGAGGCTCTGAAGAGGAAAATGAACATTTTGACACTTCATTTACTGGAAGGGACACTTTATGGCTCCGGGGGGGGGGGGAGGAGATGTCTCTCTTGGGCCACATCCTGATATCAACACTGGATAGAGCTGACCAACCTCTGAAAAGTTCAGAAAAAGAAAACATTTTGTCAGATGATTTTCTCTAGGCATGTCGGATAGTTTGAATACACTTTGCAATTTATTCATATTCTTGAGAAGGTCGTTAAGTCAAGATTCGGATTAGTGTTAGGTCGTTAAAACGAGCGATGTAAAATACTGTAAACATTTTAAAATGGTCAGAACCTCATCCAATGGTCACTAAATGGCAAGGAGTCGCTAAATCGAGGGTCGTAAAATTGCTAGTCTACTGTATAACATGAGGATTTTACATTGTTCAGAGTTGCCAACCTCCGGCTTTTGTTAATGAGAACGTACTTTGAAACAGAAAATTTATTTAATTAGAAGTGTCTAGTATTAATTTAGAGGATCATTTGAAATTAACTTAATTTCGTTGATTCAATAAATTTCTGGTTAGAAGTATAATTGTTTGATTTATAAAAAACCGGAGGTTGGCATGTCTGATTGTTTCTAATGATTCGATTTCTATTAGTGTCTCCTTCATTAGGAGTTGTTTTATACATAGTTTTTTTAATGTTTATAATAAAAGCTTTTATGTGAAAATTGTGCGGAAAATAGAATAAGTTTATGAAAAATAAATAAAAGTAGATCTGCCTTCAGTGAAAAACGTCTGTGAGCTCTTTGAAAGTAGCTTCTTTGTTTTCTGATTAAATAACTCTATTTAAATTATTCAAGCGTCCGGCAGTATTAACGGTAAAAATAACATGAAGATTTTGTTCTGTTTGTAATGATTCAATCATATTAGTGTCTGATTCGTTATCCGTTAATTCTTACATAACCTTCTTATTTAAAATTTATTTGAAAAAAAATTCTATAGAAATTCTACAGAAAATGAAGTAAGTTTAGGAATAAATGAGTAAAACTATGAGTGAGTTCAGTGAAGATGTCTATGAATTACTTCGATAGTAACTTTCTTTTGAATTAAATAACGCTATTTAAATCATTCAAATGACGATATCATTAACGGCAAAAGTAGCATGAGGATTTTGTTCTGTTTGTAATAATTTATTAGCGTGTCAATCGTTTGCCTTTGATTCATACATAATGCTGTAATTTTGAAAGTTTATTTGAAAAGCTTTTTTTTTTTTTTTTGGAAAATACACAGAATATTAAATAAGTTTAGGAATTAATAAAGAAAAAATAGATCTGAGTTCAGTAAAAAAGTCTATGAGTTTCTACGAAAGTAAATTCTTTGCTTTCCGATTAAAAAACGCTATTTAAATTATTCAAGCGTCCGACAATATTAACGGTAAAAATAACATGAAAATTTTGTTCTGTTTGTAACGATTCAATTCTTATAAGTGTCTGATTCGTTAGCCGTTGATTCTTACATAGCATTCTTATTTAAAATTAATTTCAAAATTTTTTGTTTGGGAATTGTACAGAAACTGAATTAAGTTTATTAATAAATAATTAAAAATATGTGTGTGTTGAGTGAAGAAGTCTATGAGTACTTCGATAGTAACTTTCTTTCGGATTAAATAACGCTATTTAAATCATTCGAGTGACGATAGCATTAAAGGCAAAAGTAGCATGAGGATTTTATTCTGTTTGCAATAATGATTTCTTCATATTAGCGTCTCGATAGTTTGCCATTGATTCATACATAATGTTATTATTCGAAAATTTGTTTGAAAATTGTTCAGAAAAAATAAGTTTGGAGATAAACAAAACTAATCTGTGTTCAGTGGAAAAATTCTATAAGTTTCTCCAAAATTTACTTTTTTTTTTTGCTATTAAACAATGCTACTTTAATTATTTAAACGACGGACAGTATTAACGTCAAATATAACATGAGGATTTTGTTTTGTTTGCAACTATTCTGTTTATACTAGCGTCTAAATCTTTAGCCGTTGATTCTTATATAACGCTCTCTTGTTTTGAGTATTCATTTGAAAAGCTTTTGTGTGAAAACAGTACAGAAAATGGAATAATTTTAGGAATAAATAAATAAATATATATCTACCTTCAGTGAAAAAAGTCCACGAGTTTCTTAGAAAGCAACTTTGATATAGTTTATATTAAGGTCTCAATCGTTAGCCGCTGATTCATACATAATGCTCTAATTTTGAAAGCTTTTGTTTGGAAAATTTATACAAAATGAAATAAGTTTAGGAATTAAAAATAGATCTGCGTTCAGTGATTCAGTCTATGAGTTTCTACAAAAGTAACTTCTTTGCTTTCAAATTAAATAACGCTATTTTAATTATTCTAGCGTCCAACAGTATAAACGGTAAAAATATCACAAGAATTTTATTCTGTTGTAATGATTCAGCAATTGATTTATACATAATGCTACTATTTTGAAGGTTCATTTGAAAAAAAAAATGTATGGAAATTGTATAAAAAATAAAATAAGTTTAAGAATAAATAATTAAAAGTACGTATGCGTTCAGCCTAAAGATCCATCAGTTACTTCAAAAATAACTTATTATCTTTCAGATTAAATACCGATTTTTAAATTGTTCGAGTGACCAGTAGAATTAATGGCAAAAAACAGTGAGACTTTTATTCCGTTTGTAATGATTCATTTCATACTACAATTTCAAACGTTAGCCATTGATTCATACATAATGTTGTTATTTTGAAACTTTATTTGAAAAGCTTTTGTTTGGAAAATACCCAGAAAATTAAATAAGTTTAGAAATAAATAAATAATAATTGATCTGTGTTCAGTGAAAAAACTCTACAAGTTACTTCGAAAGTACCTTTTTTTCTTTCAGATTAAATAATGCTTATTTAAATATTCAAGTGACCGACTCAATTAACTGCAAAAATAACATGAGAATTTCAATCAGTTTGTAACGATTTGGTTTACATTACCACTTGACTCGTTAGCCGTTGATTCATACATAATGTTATTATTTTGAAAGTTAATTTGAAAATCTTTTGTTTGGAAACTGAATAGAAAATGAAATAAGTTTAAGAACAAATAAGTTAAAATATACAGGGTGAATCTAAACTTTAAGGGGGGATAGAACACATCAAGAAAGACAATATTAAATAGAAAACTAAGGTTCCGAAACGATTTCCGAAGGAGATTGGGGCCATTAAAGTTTGGGGTCTAACATTTAAATGATTATAAAATTTGAAACAAATGGCTGATTCTTTTGATATTTTCCCTTAAACTATTTTTATGCCAGCATTTTCTTGAAAATAAACTTTAAAGATTAAATTCGAAAAATGCCGATACAGGGGGCATTAGACTTTGGAGTAACGAACAACTATTTAATACCGTTATATTTATGCATGCATATAGGTATTATTCAAAACTTTTCTTTGGATAGCTTTTAAATGCAATTTCTCCCAAAAAAATAAGTAAAGTTAAGTCTTTATGTCCCAAATAATAAATCAGAAATTTTCTCCTTTTCAGCATTTATTACATACCCGTCGCACGTAGTATAGGGTAAGTCTTGCTATCGTTTTAAAAACCGAAAAAATCTTTTGAGGGATTTACACGTTTCAGCCATTGGAGATTCCGAAAAACATATTTAAAAAAAAAATTCTGCCGTCCTTCTGTCTGTGTATCTGTTTGTCTGTAAACGCCCTATCGTTTGAACGAATTGAGATAGAGACTTGAAATTTGGTGTGCTCTTAGTATGTTATAATTGGAAGAATCCTATTTAATATATGTAAACTCTATTATCAGGAAAAATTTCTTTCCGACTCTTGAAGTATTCGTTCTGATGAAAGGTATATAAAAGTTATAGATTTTTTTTTATTTTAAGGAGTATGTAAAAGGCAATAAAATAATATAAATTTTGAATAAAGAACAAAGTCGGTCGGGTAATTTGTTGCCGAGATATTTGTAATCATATTATCTACACTCTTCGAATTTCCATGACCGTGCATTCAATTCAAATTTCAATTCAAAGATACATTTTAATTGCATATGAGACGCTTAATCCGACGCAGTTAACTGTTAGTTAAAATTATTTTTATTTTTGGAGTTATAAGGATGGCTTTTTTACTACTACTTGAGTAGTTTGGCGTTTTATATAATTTGTCAAAATTTGTTCATCAGCAATTCATTTAGAGCATTACTATGCGTTAAAGATATTTACATATAGGGTAACATTCCCAGTAATTGGCAGGCACCAGTGATTGGCATATCCTACAAAATGGTCCTAAGATGAAATTTCTATACAGTCTTTTAAAAATGCAAGACCATATATCAGTTATATGCTAATTTATTTTACAGATTATAACTGATTTATGCTATTAGATGACAACTAGAAGATAATTGAAATGAAAAAAACTTCTTTAAACACCATAAAATAAGTTAACTGCGCAAGGCCTTTCGAAAGAACTTAGTCTTTCTTCGTCAGGCGCAAAAAAGACGTGCGTCCACAATGAATGTAGCGGCACAACTGAAGGGGAATGCGGGAGGGAGAGGGAGCAAGCAGAAGGAACAGCCAATAGGAAAGAAGAAGGCAACAGCCAATCACGGAAGAGCATAAACAAAACTAGATAGACAATGAAGGAGAGGAAAGGAAGAAGGGGGGAAGGGAAATAGGAAAAAAGCGGGGTAAATTAAAAAATTAACTAAAAGGAGAGATTAAAATGAAAAAAATGTACGCAAAAAATATATAAATTAGTAATAAAAAAAAATAAAAATACATAAAAATAAAAAATAGTTTACAATTATAAACACACATGAATAAACTCTTAAGAATGAACTTAATTACTTAAAATCTGTTGCTGTAAAACGTGGATTCAATCCTTCTATCATTAATACTGCTGTGAGCAAATTCAATAGACCCCCTAACAATTCCACTCTTTCTAATATTGATAAAAGTAAACCTGATAATTTGGTCGTCCTCCCTTTTTATCGTCCTTTATGTTTTAAATTAGCTAAAGTTTTAAGACGTTTCAATTTTAATGTTATCTTTAAACCAGTCAATAAATTAAAATTTCCTTCCATGAAATGTCCTGTCCCTGACCTCCAAAAATGGGGTATTTATAATGTTCCTTGTAATGGCTGTGATTTATCGTATATTGGTCAAACTAAAAGAAATCTCGAAAAACGCCTAAAAGAACACTCTCGGTATGTCATTAATCAAGAAATTTCTAAATCTTCTGTTGCTAAACACTCTTGGGATTCCGGCCATAGTTTCAATTTTCAAACTGCTAAAATTATTTTTAATGCCAATAGTTCCTCTGAGTTAGACTTTCTTGAAAATTTAGCTATTTATATTAATCGTGATATTATTGTTAATGATAAATCTGATTCTAAAACCCTCTCCGTTGCCTGGAAGAATCGTTTCAGCACTGCTTCATAATTAAGTTTATTATTTAATTATTATTATTATTATTATATTTATATATTATGTATACAATTTTTCTGGTTTATTCATGTGTGTTTATAATTGTAAACTATTTTTTATTTTTATTTTTATGTATTTTTTTTTTTTTTTTTATTACTAATTTATATATTTTTTGCGTACATTTTTTTTCATTTTAATCTCTCCTTTTAGTTAATTTTTTAATTTACCCCACTTTTTTCCTATTTCCCTTCCCCCCTTCTTCCGTTCCTCTCCTTCATTGTCTATCTAGTTTTGTTTATGCTCTTCCGTGATTGGCTGTTGCCTTCTTCTTTCCTATTGGCTGTTCCTTCTGCTTGCTCCCTCTCCCTCCCGCATTCCCCTTCAGTTGTGCCGCTACATTCATTGTGGACGCACGTCTTTTTTGCGCCTGACGAAGAAAGACTAAGTTCTTTCGAAAGGCCTTGCGCAGTTAACTTATTTTATGGTGTTTAAAGAAGTTTATTTCATTTCAATTGTGTATAACACCAGCTTCAATTTTATACATTAACTAGAAGATAGCCCGTCAAAATGACGTGTTTGCATTTTTAAAGGATGATAAAAAATTACAACTGTGATCAATCATAGCCACTTTAGGCTGAAACAATTTTGATAAATACAGCGATTAAACTAAGAAAGGGAAAAATCTAACCAAAAAAAGAAAGAAAGAAAATTTCAACAGAAATCTGCATTTAAAACTATAGCAAAACTATCTGGTAGATGAGGGTGGGGATTATAATGAAATTTAAAACGCACCCGCGGTTTGCTTAAATAAAAAGTTTTAATTAAATAGTGTTTTTGAAATCATGGGCGTGTTCAGCGAACTTACCAAAGTGACCAATGTAACCGATAACTTACCGGAATGGTAAGTAACCGGTAGCTAACCAATTGACCGATTCTCTGGACGCACTGGTTAGTTATGTCATGTAGCGCAATCTATATTCCATTGCTGTAATTATTGTTTTATTTACAAACTATTTCGAATTAACTAACTTATTCGAATTATGTTAAAAAGTTAATTAAATCCAATTGATTTTTTAAATCATCAGATTTTAAAACATTCACCTTTTATATAAACATCTTATTTATATTTTAGATTATGGTCTATATTTTAATTTAATTTTTTGCAATAGAGCGCGTGTTTTTTGTTATTTATATCTCATTGTCGCATGTCATTTGTATTGTCCGGGAACTTATTTGACGGTTCCGAAACATGTCAATGTATTTTATTTTTATTATAACACCTTTCTTAAGTAAAATTAAAATTTTTATTAAAATAACTTCGAATTAATTAATTTTTCGGTAGATTCGAAACCGAATCTACCGCCTGTTGATTTGAAGTTCCCATTTATTTTTAACTAAATAACATGTACCGATCACGTGACCCAACTAATCAAGATTTTTCCCCGGTTAGTTCGGTCACTTACCGGTCACATCGGTCACTTGTGCTGAACGAGGTTGGTTGCTTACCGGTTACAGCACTGAACGCATTGGTAACTAACCAATCTTACCGGTTACTTACCGGTGACATTGCTGAACATGCCCAATTAAAAGATTTCAAAGCGAAGTAAAATGTAGTGACGTCATTTACTGCTCCCACTGTAAATCTGACCATTGAGAACGCTCCATTACGACTATGGAACGGTTTCATTGGTCAGAAAATAGATTGCCTTTAAAATCGGAGGTGACTTTTCACAATGTTTTTTATAGATTTGAAATTCTCAAGAGTCATTCACGGCTGTAAAGAAAAAAAAAATTAAAGCAACCGGAATATAAAAATTTTAACAATATTGCATTTAAAACGCACCTTCGCTTTCCTTTAATAAAAATTTTTAATTAAATATACACTGTAAAAAATTTGACTCATTTGCTACTGCGTCACTCCACCGCTTTTATAGAAAACGGTTACTTTACTGTGTAATAGATCATTCTCATTGGTCATGAAAGAGATATTCTATAAAAGCTGTGGAGTGCCGCTGCAGCAAATGGGTCAAATTTTTAACAGTGTAATTTTTGAAATCGTGGAAAGATTTCAAAGCGAAGTAAATTGTAGTGACGTCATTTACAGCTCTTACTTTAAATCTGACCAATGAGAACGCTCCATTACGGCTATGAAATGTTTTCATTGGTGAATGAGTTTCTTTTTCTCGTGGATAAGTTGACCCCGGAGTTGTTATACACGGAGGGGTTTTATATATATAATAGTGACTAGGAAAGAGAAACAATTATGGTTTGTATCAAATTAGCCATTTTTGTTGCAAATGCTTCTTTTCTGGCTTAAGAAAGGCATGCATTTCAAACTATTATTGTCTGATTTATAGGATATTTTAAATTTTAATTGACAACAGTTTTGTTTAGTTGAAAAGGGTTACTTTAATTGTGTAAAAGTCTAAGTGCCAATTACTGGTGATTACAGCAACTTTTTATAAATATATTTTTATAAAAATACTCTTTCAAATATTTTTTCTTTTAGTGGGTAAAATAGATGCACAGGTATGAATTCTTTGATTTAAAAATATTTGCAAGTAAATGTTTTATTTCTTGGTAATGAAAATAGAAGTAAGTTTCAAGATAAATCCTTAATGTGCCAGTTACTGGGGATGTTACCCTACATCTAAATTTTATTTTGGAATGGTGATGCATTTTATAAATAGTTTACACATGTTTTATTTTTATATTTCATATTAGGCATATCCATGATGGGTAAGTATCACGATGGCCCCCAACGACTAGTTTTCGTTAATTTCTGAAGATATCCAGAACATCTTATATAATAACAATTTGATTTTTAGATTGCTTTATAAATAAGACTGATTTAATAAGTCAGTAGTTAGTAACTTTTGTAAAATATTCACAAGAATAATTGGATTTATTAACAAAAAATACTGAATGTAACTAAGAACAATGTACATAAATATATCGTCATTCTATCTTTAACTGCGCAGTGTTTTACATTTCTAAATCTTTTGTAAGGCATTTTTAACAGGAAAAAACTAAATGCATACAATTTTACACCGTTTAGACATATGTACTTATTTATTTCGTAACTGATTTCATTTTCTATACAGTTTTACTACACACAAGCTTTTCAAACAAGCATTGGAAATATCCTTTTCATATCTGAAACGACACCTAACAAATAAACGATAAAATAAACGAATTTGTTGCAGACCTGTATGTTATTTAAAAAGCATGAAGGAAAATCTTAAGTAACAAATATTAAGTTGCGAATACATTGAAATGGCAGATTTTTCTGTAAATGTTATTGATTTATTTTCTTTTTAGTGGCACACTATAAAAAAAAATCCGTTAAATTTACGGATAAGCAATAGTTGTCGTATTTGTTCAATCCTGCATCATCACTGATGTTCGTGAAGCAATTTCTAAAATAGCTTAAAATCTCTGAAATATGTGTTATTTTTAGCAGATTCTTTTAGCTGTATTTTAGCTTCTACCTGATTGTGAAGCTCAGATATGGCGAAGTGATTTAAAACTTTCAAACATCCTTTATCACAACAACCCGAAACCTTTTAATACCCTTAGTGGTTGAATTTCTAAAATCACTTATATTCATGTTTAACTACTTTTTAATAGAAATGCTGAATTTTACGCTCCTACCTAAACCTATTGCTGAGATTTGGCAAAATGATCTAAAACATCAACAATCAAGTGTCCAAATTTCGCGATCCTGACTTTAGACGTTCCAGCTCCGTACTGATGAATCAGACAGGAATTCCCTCTTTTAAAAATTTGTGTAAATATGCAACTCTCTTATAACGCGTTTTGATAAAAGTTTCGGTACCGAAAAATTACGCTTTTAAATGAAGTTAGGAATACGTGTCACACTTGATTCAAAACTAACCTGAAATATTCTCGTTTTTATAATTAACATAGTTTTTCTATCTCTCACAGTGATTGAGCTTGGTGAAATAAGTTCTAAATTTCTTCACTAGGGGCGCTAAAGTCATTCTCATAGTGGTTCACATTGTCACTTTCTCCCGAAATTCAGGTTTATTTATTCAAGTCTTATTTAAGAGTGTCTGGACTTGCTCCATTCGAAAAGCTATTTCGGAATAACCATAACTTTTTTTTTTTTTGATCACGCAAAGAGTTTGTAAAAAGGATTTTACTCATTCTTTTACTAATTAGAAAATGTTAAAATGTGATATTTATTTTTAATTTTTTAATTTTTAAGAAGTTTTCATTTCTCTAGTCGCACAAAACATTTGAAAAACGGTGAAAAAATTTCGATTTTAATATGTTCTATAAACTTTGCGTGCTTCTGAAAGTATACTTTAGGAGTAATGATGTTTTCCACTAGTTTTTTCAGTCACGCAAATAACTTTTAGGCTGCAGGGATCTTTTCCTTTTTCCATTTTAAATATTTAAAAACTATTGATATTTTACATTTTAGAAGCATATTTCATTTATAGTAAAAAAATTTCCTTTAAAGAAATCCAATAAAATAACCAAAAGTAATGTTCTTTTTTAATGACGTTGCTTTCATTATTTTTTCTTTTCCTGTTTATTAAAATAATACTTTTTGCGTTTTGTATTTTATATTTATATCAAATGATATTTTAAATAACATTTTTTTCTCTTAGACCAAGATTTTTATTTTTCTACTTATTTTTAAACGATAAAAAAGAACAGAAAATCAATATATTTAACCCTTCACTGTACGATTTTTCCTATCTTTATGAAAAAAATATTTCAAATTTATATATTGGTCTAACAATGAGAAAAATAGTAAAATAAATTGAATTTCAAATTTTCTCCTAAAATTTGATATTTTATGGGTGAACCCTAAATAGAAAACTTTGGGTTTTATATATTGTATTGCTATATTTTGCAAGTAAATGGGCATAAATGAATTAATTTTATCTCCTTAACACCCTGCGACTTTCTTCATACTAATATTTTTAAATATTAAGAAAAAATAATAAAAGTAAACTTTGCCTTATCAGCTTAATCGATTTCTTTTTCCGAAGATCAAATTTTTATTTTTTGCAGCCTTCTAAAATAAGAATAAAATAAAAATTAATCCATTCTTTGGACTTTTCTCATCAGGTATTGGCATAATATTGACCAAATTCAGGGCGCATGAATTATAGTGTGAAAATTATAATGTTTTTATGAATGTGCTAGCTGTGGCACACCATGTATTAAAGAGTTAAAACTGTATCACATCCTTAAAATACACCGCAAGCAATTTTACCCGTAGGCAATAATATAACGGATTTTTTTTAGTGTCCCTATGAAGGAACCGTTAATGCTACGCACCTCATTTACAATTCTGGACATTCTTCCGTAAACACCAACAAGGCAGTTACCCGCAAGAAAAGTGACGCATCTCAACCAAAGTAAATATAACAGTAGAGACAAAAAAAAATCGCATGATTTTATTGTAACCTGGAAATGAAAATGTATATAAAAGCATAAAACCCTTAAGAGGCCACTCGATTCGCTAAAAAGACCTGGATCTCTATAGGGCTTTATTTTCAAATATCTCGCTCAAATTTTAATATTTTTACATCTTTTTTTGCATGGGATAGCTGTGGAAATCTACAACCGGACTGGTTTTTAGTTTTTCGAATTCAGTTATATTTGTTTAAAATTATAATAGTTTAAATTTCAGAATTGCTAATTCGATTTCGAAAGCTAAAGTAATTTAAAAAAATCTAAAATACATATTCATATTTCTTTTTTGGTACAATGAATAAAACTTTGATTAAAAAAACTATATAATCTGCTGCATATATTTTTTTAGTTAATGGTTTTTAGAATCATTGGTTCTCTGGTTTACGCTTTTTTCTGGCAGCTTGTTGTGTGTTTTCGTACCATACTCACATCACAATTTGAAATTTTGTCATTTTGCTGCCACACAAAAGCATAAACCAGAGAACCAGTGACTCTAAAAACTATTAATTAAAAAACTATGAAGTGGAGGATATAGTTTTTAAAAAAAAAAGGTTTTATTCATTATACCAAAAAAGAAAAATGACTATGCTAATACTTATCAAATGTAAATATTTTGAGTGTCTGAAAAGTTATCCACGTGACAAAATTGACACAAGTGTTTTTTAGACGTCCTTAGTATACGACATCTAAAAATTGCTCTACAAGTAATCTTGACTGGTTATTGCTGAGCATGACAAAATTGCAAATTGTGATGTGACTATAGTGCGAAGACACACAGCAAGCTGCCACACAAAAGCATAAACCAGAGAACCAATGACTCTAAAAACTATTAACTAAAAAAACTATGAAGTGGAGGTTATAGTTAAAAAGAAAAAGGTTTTATTCATTATACCAAAAAAGAAAAATGAATATGCTAATACTTATCAAATGTAAATATTTTGAGTATCTGAAAAGTTATCCACGTGACAAAATTGACACTAGTGTTTTTTAAACGTCCTTAGTATACGACATCTAAAAATTGCTCTACAAATAATCTTGACTGGTTATTACTGAGCATGACAAAATTGCAAATTGTGATGTGACTATAGTGCGAAGACACACAGCAAGCTGCCACACAAAGGCGTAAGCCAGAGAACCAATGACTCTAAAAACTATTAATCCTTTGAGCTCTGGTGGGTAAATTTCTTCAAAATTCCAAATGTCACATTGGCACCAGGATTTTGCAAAGAAAAAAAACCTGTTATGATAAAGACGAAAAAATGCATTAAACCTTTCCCAAATAAGTTTGATCGAATTTTCTGGTGCCATTGTCACATTTCGGAATTAAAACTGTGTGGTAGAAAATTCTACCATCAAAGCTCAAGGGTTAACTAAAAAAATCAATGATGTGGACGATATAGATTTTTTTAAATAAAGTGTTATTCATTATACCAAAACAGAAAAATGAATATGTATAATACTTATCAAATGTAAATATTTTGTGTGACTGAAAAGTATCCATGTACCAAGTTTGACACGAGTGCTATATTTCAGAAGTCCCTGGAATACGACATCTAAAAATTGTTCTACAAATATATTGACTGGTTATTGCTGAGCATGACAAAATTCAAATTGTGGTGTGACTACGGCCCGATGACACACGACAAGCTGCCACACAAAAGCATAAACCAGAGAACCGATGACTCTAAAAATCATTAACTTAAAAAATTATGAAGTGGAGGATACAGTGGAGGACAATAAATTTGAATAACGCATGAAAATATGGAAAAATATAAAAATAATGTGTAATTCCATAGTTTTATGTAAAAATATTGTTTTTAGGTTGAAAAAATCAAATAGTTTTAATTTGCTATAATCATTCCTCCGTGAAGTACACAATTAAACAGAAAAAGTACTGAAAAGAGAAAATGCAGCACCTTATCAAAATAGGGGAAAAAGTAATTAACAGATTGAATAAAGTAAACTAAGACAGACATTAATACATTCAAAAAATTAAAATTTATATACCAAATGTGAAAATACTAAAAAAATTTAAAAAATACAAAAATTACACACTTCGTCAAGCTATTCGAAAGGCATCATCAGCACAAATAAATTTCCATTGCATTACAAACAATGGAACAAATCAGGGCCAGTTCCACTGTTTGTAATGATGTTGCGTTAGGGGTAGCTTGGTATAATGTTTACTTCTTCTATTTCTATATATTTTTAGTATTTTTATTTTTTGTATATAAATTTTAATTTTTTAAATAGATTTAAGTTTGTTTTAATTTGTTTTATTCAATCCTTTAATAGCTTTTTTTTAACCAATTAATGCCTGAATTATTTTCTTCGTTAAAATTCAAATTTTGCATTCTCCCACCACTTTTAAAACAAGGATAACTTTTATCTTAATTTATAGAGGAATTTGTCTGAAGAAAGAAACTACTTATTTATCCTCCTTTTTGCTGGTGTGAAAAGCGCGTACCGTAATTTCCCACGTATACGCCGCGGCTTAGTAAAGTCATTTTCAAACCAAAAAAAAAAATATTGAAAGAAAGAAGCCTAATGCGTGCTAAGCACAAGGAAGCAATATTTTAAAAAAAATTAATTCTGCTGGGAAATCGAGTTATCCAAGGTGCTGCGTTTACGAGCGAAATTACGGTACTTGAATTTTTTTAAACTGTCTCAAAAATGGGACGCTAGGCACTAATGGGATAAAGTCAGACGTTAAATGTATGTGTATTGCAAAGTAATTAACTCCAAATGTAGTAGATAATAATAAACTTTACATAACGGAGTCATATTACATGTCCGGTGATGCGGTTATACACAAAAGAATCAACGTAATAATTTGTAGGTTCTCCGCAAGGTTTCGATGAGAGCCTTTAATAGCTCAGAAATCAACATTTGAATGTAACCGTAACCAATTTAATGGTACCAAACGCTTATAATGATTTCGATCAGTTTAATCTTTATCTCAGTTTAACCTTGCTTCAAATAGCAATTTTAACAGTCAATAAAAATCCAACAATTTTCAACGGGATTAAGAACAGACCGATTCCCAGGCCAACAAAAAGCTTGGATACCATAATTATTCAGACAAGTATGCACCTAAATTGGGGGTAATAAAGGGAAAATTACTTTACTCATGTATTACATTGTGGAGATAAAATCTTGCGTATGAAACAATAATGTCAATTATCAATAACATATTTTTTTTACCAATTTTGCTGTATGACAGGACGCTTAGTCTTGTTAAAAAACGCATTTTCCTGCAAATTCAAAAATTTCGAGAATAACTGGCTTTTAAACATCCTCCAAAATATCTGTATAAATTGATGTTCAGCAATAATTTCAGTCGTTTATGTTGTTTAGTGAATATGTTTCCCGAGACCTTTTTTTTTCTCCCTAGAAGTTTGATAGTCGGCAAAAATGAGTCTTGATGACACCGTTCACCCGCAAGAAAACTGAAACATCTTGCAAAAATTGATTTTGCGTTTTATTCCAATAATAGGTCTGCGATAGGTGTGTTTTGCTGCAGAAATAGTTTCGTAAGTAAAGTTGTACAGAAAGTCCGTTTATTACGCTAAATGTCCATTGGCACCAGTATTTTTATAAGAAAAAAAACCGGTTAATGATAAATACGACAAAATGCATTAAACCATTCCCAAATAAGTTTGGTCGAATTTTCTTGTGCCATTGTCACATTTTGGAATTAAAATTATGTGGTAGAAAATTCTACCATCAAAGCTCAAGGGGTTAAATGAGAATATTTTGCATTACAATTACAGAGACACCACCGTTTAGATATCGATTTTCAAGTTCCGTAGTTACCCTCATTCGACCTGATACGGGCTTTGTTTCACTATAACCAGTTTTACATTTCAATTTTCTCACTGTCTCAATTGTAGAATTATCGCATCCTTTTTTTCACGGTTGCATTTCTCGAAAAATCTTCTTTACTTAAAGCAACTCCCACATATTTCCCCCGGGTTATCAATAAAAAATGGAGCTACCGCAAATTCCGGCGTATAAGCCGCAGATCAAACAATTATGTTTACAATGTTTGCACACTCCTTGGAATTTCCAAGGACTCTGGCACTACTATTAAAACTAAGAAAATTTACATTTAATTTTTAAACCACAACATTCGTAATCCCCATCTTCATTCACAGATTTTACGATATTTTTCTGCAGTGAAACACTTCGAAAATACTCTTAAAATTTAGTGGTAGTACTGTGCGAACCCTGTGTTTAGAACCCAAAAGTTTTATTTAATAATGGAAGCCAAATATTAGCGGCAATTTTAAAAAGTTACATTTTATTTTTTTAAAAAAATGCGTCGAAAAATGACTATTTAAATGCAAATTATGCACGGGAAATTACGATATGCTTTCACAGCATTAAAAAAATCACGGTAATCGACCAGTCGATCACTCAGACATCTATTTATGGAATGTGGATGATGTGTTATTTTGTAGTAACTACTATGGCTAATTCCATGGAACTTGTCTTGTCTGTCACAGGCAAAGATTTTTGCCAACCAGTATTTTATAATGGAAATATGCGACTTATTTTATAAGAGATATCTCATCAGTTGAATAGTACAAAGCAAACTTTTCGAAAATAATGGTAGCCAACATGCATAGCGATTTTTAGCTGTGTGACAGACATAACAAGTTCGTATGGAAATAGCCATATGTGATGCAATGCCTAGTGCAATGAAGCTATTCGTAAAACTAAATTAGTTTTACGCAAGAAAATAGTGCGTTAACACTGCTAAAAACATATTTTACTAGATGATGCAATTATATTGTTTGGCACAGCTATTCCATAATTGATTCTAAAGTTTAAGCTAAAATTTATTGCTGCATGCACTCCATCAGTGAAGGTGGCATAAGAACAATTTACACGCAATATCAAAAACGGTCCTCAACTGCACTTTTCTGATCTTCTCACAAACAGAAAAAATGTCAAATTTAGCAACTGAGATCTGAACGTAAATTGAAAATTCTCATTTATATGAAACCACGTACGGCAACTGGTGCACAATCAAAAAGTAAAAATTGAAAAATGTAAATTGCACACATATATTTTTTACAATGAAAAGTATCGTAGAAAAAATGTCAAATTTAGCAACTGAGATCTGAACGTAAATTGAAAATTCTCATTTATATGAAACCACGTACGGCAACTGGTGCACAATCAAAAAGTAAAAATTGAAAAATGTAAATTGCACACATATATTTTTTACAATGAAAAGTATCGTCCCAAAATATTTACATAATTTTTTTATGAGATAATAACAAAAATATATAGTTTATTTTTTCATCCCAAAGTAGGAATTAGTAATTTGTATATAGGATATTTCAAATGATTGAAACACTCTTTCAGTTTTTACCTATTAAACATATGCAAACAACAACAAATTACAATAGCATTAAAATATGTTAATAAGTAACATTATGTCGATGACATTGATACAGACTTTCCATCAGTTTTGAAAATTTTGAATTTTTTAACATTTTATTAACTTGTTTTGTCCTTATAAGTTATAGTTAAAAAAAAACTTTCATCCATTCTTTTGTAAATAAGACACTAAAAAGTTTCTTTTACAACAATCAAAACACACGGAAGTATCACACTTAGCATTTCACAAAATGTTGGAGCTTTCAGGCACTAAACACTGACACACAATGCTTTAGTTGCGGAAAACTCCAAATTTCATAAATTCCATAGAATCATATCTTGGTGAGTTTTGGCAATAAAAGAATCTAGTTTTTAGGGTTTTACTTGAGTCAGTTTTTTTTTTCATCATCGAACCCGATGGCCGATTAAAAAATAAAAAGTATAATTTTTTCAAAATTAACTGGCGGAATTATTTCATCAGCATAATCATACTTCTTTTTGAAAAAAACAGAATTTTGCAATTTTCAATGACTATGTATCTCCAACAACCAAAGTGAAAAAATTAAAACGCGTGCGAATATTTTTGCTGCAAACGTATGTTAGTTTCTTTTAACAGAATTTTAACTTATACTGCGTGTTCTTTTTTCCTCACCTTCTAAACGATGAAAACAAATCTAAATCTTTTTATCCAACACATTACTCTAAATACAACTATCTTTTTTCTTCCTGTTGATTTAGAAAGCAAAACTTAATTATCTTTTTACATAAAAATATTACATTAAATGTTACAAAGTTTCATTTAACATTTGTTTCAAGATTTTTCTATAAATAGCGAAGTAAAGTTTAATAAGGCTTCCTATTTATATTATTTTATTAGAAATAGCTTTTTTCTTTTCGTAACCGTCTAAATGAACATTTTTTTCTGATAAAATGACCTATTTCGGTGTGTAAATAGATACAATGTTAAAGATTGATAATGTTTTCTGCGTATTTTTTAAGAAACATTATTATTTTTTTTTTTTTTGTTAGAGAATGTAAATGATCTGAATATCGTGAATTCTACAAGAATCTTGAAATTGAATTCTACAGGGATATTGATAATAAGAACTCTTAGAATATTTGGTTTTGTTTTATTCAAATTTTAATTGTCTTCTAACGAAAAGAATTCATTATGTAATTCGTTTATGTATGTTTTTTATATATGCTCACGTAAAGTTGTTGAACGTTGTCCAATTTTTATGAGTTTAAGGCTTCTTTTATAACTTCTGTTTATGTTTCGTCTGGCGGCGTTCTCAAAACCCTTAATTATACTGGGATTTGTACTTAACTGGCATATTTTATTGAGATTAACTGTAGGCTATTCCCCATTGGAGGGTGTAGCAGTTATTGCTCGTTTTAAGCAACACAGATTTTATTTTAGACACTTTATGGACTATGGATAAAAATTGTTCGTGGCGTATTTTCTTGGTATTACAGGGTAAATATAACAAAATGTGAAATTTTGATTTTCTGAGAGTTTGAAATTTTCATTGAAAACAATTTATAATTTAAAGAAATAGATTTATATTTTATTGGAGTTAAAATGATAACAAAAAAAAATGTTGGAAAGGAATTTGTTGGATTTTGAAGAGCTCAAATATTAAGTAAATTTTTATGTAATTCTAGTTATTTCTTGGTATATCTATGCCTGCATAATGTGTTAATTTATGTAAGCCAGTAAAATGACATAAATAAAAGTCTACTCAATTTTAACAAAGACTTTAACCCCTGCGCGACGGGAGACTTTTACAAAATTTGTAATGTTTTGTCCCCGGTTTTTAAAAACAGAAATACGTGCCTTATTAAATCAAGAAAATGATCCGATTAAATAATGCAAATTATACTGTAAAAATTTGCTGGTGGGGATAAACAAGGATTCGGAACATGTACGCGTCGCTCGTCCTCAGTGGGTTAAACACATTATTTTAAAAGAAATATCTAAAAAATCATGCTGGTAGCTATAATTTTACTACTTCTGGCTTGAAGTATGTCAAACAAAAGAAGCACAACTTTGCATCACCATATTTATACCTGATATACCTAAAATGAGCAGGCCAGTACAACGACATTTATTCTCAGTGATAATCATATTTTAACTATGGAGAATTATTTGTAAAATACAAAATTTACGACCTTCTTCATATATATGTTTTATAAGGTATAAATGTAAATTGTAAATAAAAAAATCCCTGTAGGTTTGGCCTATAGGCGGATGTAGATTTCGAAGTAAAGTGCTCATTTTAACTACAAAAAATAAAATGTGATTAGAAATCCTAAATATAATATGATTAGAGATAAACAAAGTTTAGCAACTTTATTTCGCTGCTTTTGGACAATTTTTTATTTATTTTTTGTCTAAGAACTGGTTTTATTAAAATCATCTTAAACGAAATTCGGCTCAAATACCCATTTTGACAGCATTTTTACAAAATAGACCAATACGAGACATTATATAGATACTAAATAAGAGAAACTGCCAAACGAATACGTTTTTCAGCAAAATTGAATTTAAAAATGAGTCATAAAATATGCGATTTGTTATTTGAATACATCCTCAATTCTTCATTCACGATCGCTTCCGGAATTTTTTTTACAAAATGCCCTTGTTTGACAGCTTCTTTAAAAATATATTCTGACTTTTTCAAAACAATGTTCAATACAGCACATTATACAGTTCCTAAATAAGAGAACCTGTCAATTGGATGTGTTTGGGAGCAAAAATGGATTTAAAAAATGAGTCAGAAAATAAGTAATTTGATATTTGAATACTTCCTCAATTTTTCAATCGCATATGTTTCCGGAAAATCTGTTCAAAATGCTTATTTAAAATTATATTTTAAAATAATATTTTGCCCTTTATTAAAAAACTGGCCAATGCGTTAAATTATATAGTTCCTAAATAAGATAATCTGTCATTTGGATGCGCTTAAAATAAAAAATGAATTTAAAAATGAGTCAGAATATAAGCAAGTTTGGGTTTGAAGTTTTTTTCTTCATCTCCTATTTTTGTTTAATTTATTTTAGCTATAAGAATTGGCTCTATAAAACGCTTGTAAGTATAAAAGTTTTAGATATTATTGAGGAGATGTAAAATAAATTTAATCAGATTTGATATCTTAAGAATTGACGAAGTTATGGATTTTTTTCGTTTTCCGCTCCCCCCCCCCCATTTTGTTTTCTTTTTTAATTTTTTTGCGGTAAGAGTTGGTAATATCAAAAACGTTTAAAGTTTCAGATAAAATTAAGAACATTTATAAAAAAAATATTTGGATTTGATATCTTGAGAATTGATGAAGTTATGATTTTTTTTTCTCCCCAAATCCCTATTTTTTTTCGCCCATTTTTACTTTTATCAAAAAATGTGTCATGCATAAACTTTTGGCCCACTTTTTGAAAGTATTATAATCTTTAAACGGATTCGATATCTATTTTAACTAAATTTTTTTTCTGTTTTCACAAAAACCTTCCCCATTTTCATCCCATCGGTCCGATTTTACCCATTAACGAACTTGACCGAAATTTTATACCCCTTGATTTTATGCATCAGTTTGGAAGAGATTTCAACAGAATTATAGAAGTTATCCTGTCCATAAAAAGTGTATAGATAGATAGATACACAGAGTTTTTGTATGAACGATAGTTTTGGAGTCTAGGAGTCATGATCTGCAAAAGTTTTTCTAAAATTCTAACATAGGCGCGACCGCAATAGATAGTAGTTCATACAAAATCTATCAAAAATTAGTAAAACTTATTTGTTCAGTATAGCATACCGACCTCTGCACACATCACAGTAACACATGCCAGGAAAATGATAATCTGAAATTTATAGTCTTTAATTGCTCTATATGTGTCATTAGAATTGTAATATCGCTTGAAAATATTTCTAGGAACACTTTTTATTACCAGCGTAAGAAATAAATTACATTATATAACATTTAATGGGAATTTTATTGTGCGGACTGCGATTTTCGTGTAATGTAATAATCACCCTACAATACATCAAACATAGTGAAACTGAAATGAAAAGTGATATGCATTATCACTTATAATTCCGTTACAGGGATTCAAAAGATAATTTATTTACATTGTGATCTATGAGGAAAATTGTTTGAAATACTCTTCAATGCTAATATAATTCCGTTACAGGGATTCAAAAGATAATTTATTTACATTGTGATCTATGAGGAAAATTGTTTGAAATACTCTTCAATGCTAATATACAATTCCAAATATAATGAACTTGATATGCATAACAGAAGATCACTGTAACATATTTTCTATTAAGCGACTACATCAATCAAGCGAAAAGAACCTCTTGCAAATGCTAATCCTATGAAAGAAATGGATAAAAGTTTCTCATTTATAATTCAATATATTTAAATCACTTTTTTCTATTGGGTAGATTAGGTAAGTCTGTATAAAAGCCGTTTTTTACTTTTTGATTTTAACTACACATATTTATTTATTTACTTTTTAATGAGGATGCATTCAGGATCGAAAGCCGATCCGCAAATGAAAGCGTCTTCATTAAAAATAATTGTGAACAAAATTTGAAAGGTCAAAAACGGTCTTTGTACCAATTCATCTATGGTATAGAATGCAAATAAAGGAATAAATAAATAAATAAATATTTAACGATAATGAAATACAAAGGAGACATCTTCATAAATTTCTTCCATAGGACTAACATTAGCTAGCGGGTCGTTTCGCTTCATTGAAATACCCTCTTAATAAATGAGTGTGTAGCATTTATCGTTCATATACAGAGATGTAGAAATGGGCGATAATTACTGGAATTTTGTTTTCAGCTGTGGTATGTATCTCTATCTTTAACTAGTTTTCAGTATATTATTTGACGTGTATAAATTCTAGAAATTCTATACGAGCAATTCCATCTCAGCTCAGGCAGGGCATGTCAAATCACCATCACAGATTTTTTTCAAAAAAATTCAGTAGTTAGAACTAAGTGATTTATAAAATTTCCTAAAAGGATTTCCCCCTAAAAAACTTATTTCTCTGATTACAGCACTTTAAAGTTCATGATAAAATTGGCAGTTTTCAGAAAAACTGAAAAACGCTTCATTTTGAAATGAACACAATACCAAACATATTCAACATATTCAGTCAATTTATTTTTTATAAACAGTTATTAAACTGAATTTTACTTTGGCATAGTTTTAAAAAATATAGTGACATTTTTACTTAATTAAAAAAATTAGATTTTAAGTACAAAAAATATAATTATTAGTGAAATTAAGATTTTTTTTTCAGAATGGAAAAAAAAATATTTTAAAGCTAAACATTAATGGCAATCTAAAGACCTTTAATGGGAGTTTTAGAGCAAATTTTATTTTAACTCTAAGGTGCTTACAACTTTTGTAATTCAATTTTAAATTATGCAAAATTTTGTAAAATCACTACTTTTGAAATGCAATTTCTCAAAAACACCATTTTTTATAAATCTGATAATATGCTCAATTCATACCTTATTAGTCTCTAATAAATACCTTACAAGCAAATCGTGTGTTTTTGCTTAGAAAATTTTATATGATTTTTTGAAAATAACATGTTGTGTGTATTTTTCAACAGACCGCAAAGGCAAGCTCTTCCTTATTTAACCGAACTTGTAATGTAATTAATATTTCAAACTAAAAAATACATCACTAGTACATAATTATTACTGTTAAATTATAGCTAATCATTTGCTTAAATTTAAAATTGCATAAAATACAGTCAATAATAAAATTAGTATTGATCATATGTCATTTCATTCCATACTCATAAATGTGCTAAATTCATCTACAGTGTGTTAAATATTTTGTTATATAGTATGGATATAATATATTAAAATGCAAATACATACATTACAACTGAATTAGATTTTTTTTCAAGTTTAGTTTTTTTTTCCATTTAGTTTTTTTTTCTCAGAAAACCAGAAGATCAAGCTTTTTCTTATTTCTCTGTATTTATAATAATATTTTTTAATGAAAAAATAATAATATGCACATTATTATGGCAGATAAATATAAGCTAATCTTCAAAAATTCCTATTCATAAAATTAAATAAGCCAAACCCCTTAAAAAAAAAATCTGCGCTTGTGATGCATTTTGACTTTGCTGAAAATTACTCACAAACACTGCCAAATGAAGTACAAAGCTACCACTGGCAGAATACTCAGATATCGTTAGTTACCTGCACAGCATACTTTAGAGAAAAAATAAAGAGTTTTATCATAGTTTCTGATGATTAACTCATGATACAGCTCATGCTGTTTGTGACATAGAAAAAATAAAAAAAAGAATTATTTAAGTTGTACCAATTACAAACACTGGAATCACCTGTGTATATATCAGATGGAGCTGGAGCACATTTTAAAAACAAGTATCAGTTTTATGAATTGCACAAAAATAAAATTGTACTGAAGTAGAGGATATTTTCAGGTACTGGCCATGTTAAAAGTGCATGTGATGCTATTGGGGACTGAGACAAGCACTATGCAACAAAATTTAATCTCCAAAAGGAGACAATAAAAGCTATCCAAAATTCTGTCTCATTTCTTGCTGAACTATCTTCTCTGCTAAAAAAATAACATTCTAGTCCACCCAGACAGAAATATTATTCAATCCTATAGAACTAATAATGAAAGAATATGCTAATGCAAAATCTATTGTTGGTATTAGATATAAACATTATAGGGTGATTGTAAATAATGAAAATTATATGGAACGAGCAAGTAAAAATGAATTGACAAAAGTTGAAACCTTCAGCCAAATGAAAAGACAATATTCAATACATAGTTTCCAAATCGGTGATTTCATTGGATGCATTTATGAAAATAATTGGTGGATATGACAAATCAATGGTATATCAATCACAAGAACTAAATGACATTAAAGTATCATTCATGTACCCAACATGGTCCATAGATAAAGCATTCCAGTGGCCAAAAGAATCTGGAAAGAAAAAATATGAATGTGCATTACCATTGGAAAATGTGCTTAAAGAAACAGAAAAACCAGTTACAATAGGACAATCTGAGCGACTTCATACCTTCAACGATAAGGAGTTGAAGTTAATTTAAGAAACCTTCACTACCTAATTCTTATGTTATGTATGTATTTGCACATCAATATATTATATCCATACTATATAACAAAATTTTTACACACTGTAGATGGATTTAACACATTCATGAGTATGGAATGAAATGACATATGATCAATACTAATTTTATTATTGGCTGTATTCTACGCAATTTTAAATTTAAGCAAATGATTAGCTATAATTTAACAGTAATAATTATGTACTAGTGATGTATTTTTTAGTTTGAAATATTAATTACATTACAAGTTCGGTTAAATAAGGAAGAGCTTGACTTTGTGGTCTGTTGAAAAATACACACAACATGTTATTTTCAAAAAATCATATAAAATTTTCTAAGCAAAAACACACGATTTGCTTGTAAGGTATTTATTAGAGACTAATAAGATATGAATTGAGCATATTATCAGATTTTTAAAAAATGGTGTTTTTGAGAAATTGCATTTCAAAAGTAGTGATTTTACAAAATTTTGCAAAATTTAAAATTGAATTACCAAAGTTGTAAGCACCTTAGAGTTAAAATAAAATTTGCTGTAAAACTCCCATTAAAGGTCTTTAGATTGCCGTCAATGTTTAGCTTTAAAATATTTTTTTTCATTCTGAAAAAAAATCTTAAATTCACTAATAATTATATTTTTTATACTTAAAATCTAATTTTTTTAATTAAGTAAAAATGTCACTATATTTTTTAAAACTATGCCAAAATAAAATTCAGTTTAATAACTGTTTATAAAAAATAAATTGACTGAATATGTTGAATATGTTTGGTATTGTGTTCATTTCAAAATGAAGCGTTTTTCAGTTTTTCTGAAAACTGCCAATTTTATCATGAATTTTAAAGTGCTGTAATCAGAGAAAAAAAAATTTTAGGGAAAAATCCTTTTAGGAAATTTTATAAATCACTTAGTTCTAACTACTGAATTTTTTTGAAAAAAATCTGTGATGGTGACTTGACGCATATCAGTACTGTCTGCCTGAATTGAGATGGAATAGCTCATACAGAGATACATAACAGAATACGCTCAGATTATGTCATGGACAACAGTTGCTGAACATTTTTACTGCGTATCTATGTCTTAAGCACTTTGGCAAATATATCAGTTTGCTATGGACGATAATAATTTTTTAACAATATTCTTACATTGTTGCAAATTATTTTATTATCTATGCCTGATGCATGGCTTTTCGTTCTTCTTTTATTTATTTATTTACCTATTTATAGTTTGGAAAATCTGTATTGTTGGTAGTTTCGTTTAAGTCTTATTACATAGTAGTTCGTAATGGGTCTTGGAATTTCAACAACAGGGAATTAAACAGGTAGCAGTATTTTCTTATAGAAAATCTCTTTTTAAATCCTTTCAAGACTGATTCTTTTTCTCAAAAATAAAAAATTTCTTTTACCGTTTTCCTCACATTGATATTTGCGCGCAGCGCTAGAAACTTCTTATGCATACAGATAATTTGTTTTACTCATATATCAAATGACCGTACCTATTTTATCCACTTGCTGTTTTCTCAATTAACCCCTTTAACGGATTCTTACATTTTAAACAATAAACTAAAATTAGGGGCTAAAAACCACACTTTTTCTGTAATAAAATGTTTTTCTTGAATAATCAAAAATAATCTGCCAACTGATACAGAAAATCTTACAGTTAATATTTTGTGGTTTCCAAATATTTTAGCAACGAAGCAAGCAAACTCTTCTTGCCCGAGCGGCGTTCGGTCAAATATGTTAAGAGCCTACAAGAGTCATTGAAAAAGACCCTGATGATAATCTTAATTCGATTTTGGTTATATTTTTTCATATGAGGATAGTTTTAATTTCAGAACCGATTCAAACCGGTTCTGAAAGTTAAATTATTTTTTTAATCTGAAATCTAAATTTAAAAATTAAAAACTAGCCTTAAAACTAAATGAGCTCAGCTTTTCTATGAAAAAGAAATTATTCAAAAATATTAAAATTTGAGCGAGATATTTGAAAATAACGCCTCCATAGACTTAACTGCATCATCCAGGTCTTTTGCAGTGACTCGTGTAGTCTCTTAAGGGTTAAAATGACGAAAGCTTTATATTTTGCTATTGAAATATGCCCTCTACTGTATATCACACAATAAAAACACATTCTAATTACAAAAGTCGTATAATTCCCAAAACAATAGATGAAGGCTGTAGTTATGATGATTTTATACATATCCGTGTAAAAGAAATGAACTACCTATAAACTGATTATTTAGATTCCACGCAAATAGCGCACAGAATTGTGAAAAAAGCTTGTAAAATTAAACAAACATTTGTTTGCGTTAAGTTACAAATTTTCAATTTCAAATTTATTCGGTTGTAACTATGCGGTTGATTTTGTTCCATCTCAAAATATAAAATAATTTTTTAGAAAATATTAAAAAATAAAAATCAATTTTTTGAACGTTTAAAACTGATCACTGTCTTTAAATCAACAAAGACGGTATTGTTGAAGTATTTAACAATATCGGATTCCTTACTTGCTTCATAAATTTTCTTACAGATTTTTCTTTTACTCCATTTTTTATTTTAAAGTAAGCAATTTTGCTCCCCATAAGATGTTTCATTTTTCCTGTATCTTTTAAGTCTAGAAAAAATGTCTCCATCTATGCAGTAACTGCTCTCTCATTTGTCTGAATAAAGTACTTTCGTAGCAAAAATAGATATATTTGTTGCGTTCCAACCATTTATCAGTCACTATTTAATATTTATTCATAACATAAAATAGATTTATTCATGTGCTGTAAGTTTTTATCAGCGTCCATCCTAAAAAATTCAGGGATATTTTTTAGTAAACTTCATATTCGAAAAAGAAGTGATTCTAACATATAATATTTCAAGCATTTTTTTTTTGTTTCTTTTTTTATCGTAAGAGTAGAAAATATAATTCGAATTCATACTGTTAAGGACCATTAATTTTCTACATAAAATGCTATGATAAATTAAAGTATCAAAATAGGTCTGCTGAACCAAAAATTACACTGTAAATAATACTCAATATTTCATAAAATGTAAGCAGTAGCAAAAAACATTTTTTACATTAATGCGTAAAATGACATGTATAAAAAATGTATTGCCACAATAATTACTTTTGCACCAGTAAAAAGAGTTTCAGTTGTGTCGACAACGCTGCAGTGTTTATAGTGAAGAAATGACTTGTAAGATGGGTCCTCCGTAGCAGAGTGGTTAAGACACCATGCCGCTAATCGCCTGCGAGTGTAGGAGGTTGTGGCTTCGAATCCCACTGGCTCCATTATACACACTCTTTGTGTGGAGCTCCCGATTGTACTTCTCATGTATTGTAAAAATTCCTTGTACTATCTCGCCCCTGTATATTGACAATGACTTATAAGCAAGTTTTCATATCGAGCATACAAGTCAGATGTATATTGTTCCATAAATAAATAAATAAATAAATAAGACGGTGCTTTACGCAGTATTTTATAAATTTTCAAACAATGTTAAAAACTCCAGAATATACAAACTTTGAGCAGGCTAGTTTTGGTAACCTTTAGCGTATCATCCTAAGGGCACTAACGGCAGTTCACTAAAGGCTACCGAATATAGTCTGCTGAAAGTTTCAATACTTGTCGTTTTAACATGACGTTAAAATAACAGTATATTGAAACTTTCAGCTGTCTCTTATTTAACGCTCACTTTTGAAATAAAAATATAAGAGCTATTCACCTTTGCATGTTATTTCTGTGAGAAACTATTAAATATATCATTATTTCTTTCCTTAACCACGGAGGACGCGCGCACGGCCTAAAAGACCTGGAGGGCGTTTGGTTTTTTACATTTGCAACCACTAATTTTTTTAAAGTAATCTTCTACTTATTTTATTGCAAAATTTGTAAGAATTGTCTCCGTCTAAATAAATCGACTGTTATAATTTGATTTTATTGGTGACAAAGTTAAACCATTTGTACCCTAGGAAAGCGCGCGTTCTCCCGGGTTAAGGGGACTCGGTACCTTTCATTTCGCGAAACATGGCAAAAATATCGATTTTCTAATTTTTTGCTTAAATTATGCTTTATTATCCCTAATATAGTCTGATGAAGATTCGATAAGATCCAAGTATTATAAATAGAGTTCTATGTGATTTTGTTACAACGTTGCCTCTTTAAAAGCCACAATCCACTTCACTTAAAAGTGATTTTTCTCAGATTCTGTTTATTCGAGTAATAGGCATATTCAAATTGATGAAACTTTTATGTATTTTTTTCAACCGTCTCGAATTTGTGTTTGTTTGTTTGTTTGTTCTTTATGGTCTATCTGTTAAAACTAAGTATCGAACTTTTAATAAAGTAATATTTTTACACGTCAAAATCGAACATAAATTCATGTTTTACTGTAATTTTACAAGCATTCGCACATTTTATTTATTTTCTTAACAAATATAGATCCAATATTTAAAGTTATACAGTACAACTTTTTGCGAAAATTTTGAGAAATAAATTAGCTCAAAATGTTTAAAATTGTTCGAAAAGATTCATTTTAGAATTTACTTAAATTTTTCAGAAAAAAATAGTTTCTGTTGTAATGCATTAGCATTTAGTAATGCATTTTAGTAATGCATTTTGCAAATTTTGCAAAGAAATCGAACAATTTCTTGATACAATCATTTTACTTCATCGAGTCCTTTATCATATTTCAGCGGAAGAATGATGAATGACTCTTCAGCGGAAAATTTTATTCTTGTACTCATTAAAAATTTCTAAAATAAATATTATAATTTGGCTCTTGAATATGTTCAAAGAGGAATTTTAAATAATTTACCAAAGTTCCTTTAAATTTAATTTTTACTTTTAAAAATCATTTTAATTTAGTTTATGAAAATGCACCATAAACTTAACTTAATGTCGACTCTAAAAGCCAGTATTTCTTAGAAGATTCCATTTTTATTTTTAAAAATCATTTTAATTTAGTTTATGAAAATGCACCATAAACTTAACTTAATGTCGACTCTAAAAGCCAGTATTTCTTAGAAGATTCCATTTTTAGGTGCGTTCGTAATTATATAATACGTAGCACCTATAGTGGTCGTTCAGTCCGTCCGTCTGTCCGTCCGTCTGTCCGTCCGTCCGTCTGTCCGTCCGTCTGTCCGTCCGTCCGTCTGTCCGCATATAACAACGCAAAAACTACCCAACCGAATCGTTTGAAATTTAAAATACATAAATATTAGATATTTTTGTCGAGTCATTTCAAATTTTATGAGAATCGGATGGATAGATCAATTACAGGGACGATCAAAAGTATTCCATTACATTACGGTCAATGGGGAAAAAAGTTTCAAATGCATTTTAATCGTTTGAAATTTAAAATACGCAATTATTACATAATTCTGTCGTGTTATTTCAAATTTTTTGATAATCGTGTGCATAGATCAATTACAGGGGCAATCAAAAGTATTCAATTACATTATGGTCAATGGGGAAAAAGTTTCAAATATATTCTATACGTTTGAAATTTAAAATACATAATTATTACATAATTTTTTCGAGTTATTTCAAACTTTATGAAACTCGGATGAATAGATCAATTACAGGGACAATCAAAAGTATTCCATTACATTACAGTCAATGGGAAAAAATGTTTCAAATGCATTTTAATCGTTTGAAATTTAAAATACGCAATTATTACATAATTCTGTCGAGTTATTTCAAATTTTTTGATAATCGTGTGCATAGATCAATTACAGGGACAATCAAAAGTATTCAATTACATTATGGTCAATGGGGAAAAAGTTTCAAATATATTCTATACGTTTGAAATTTAAAATGCATAATTATTGCATAATATTTTCGAGTTATTACAAATTTTATGAAAATCGGATGCATAGATCAATTACAGGGACAATCAAAAGTATTCCATTACATTACGGTCAATGGGTAAAAATGTTTCAAATGCATTTTAATCGTGTTACACTCATGCGAACTTAATAAAATTTATATGCAACTATAAAGTACATATTATAATATACATCTTACATAATTTGTGGTGCAAAGAACATTTGTTATTGATTTACAAGGCCACACAAAAGTATTCCATTACATAATGGTATAGGGAGAACATTGTTTGATGAGCGTTTTAATTGTAGTTCACTATTTACAATGTTATGAGATTGATATATGAACGTAATATTTTTAAAACTTAGTTATCGTTCGAACGCACCTAATTTGCTACGCTTCACGTGCAATTTCCAACTTGTTATTTTTAAAAATCATTTTAATTTAGTTTATGAAAATGCACCATAAACTTAACTTAATGTCGATTCTAAAAGCCAGTATTTCTTAGAAGATTCCATTTTTATTTTTAAAAATCATTTTAATTTAGTTTATGAAAATGCACCATAAACTTAACTTAATGTCGACTCTAAAAGCCAGTATTTCTTAGAAGATTCCATTTTTATTTTTAAAAATCATTTTAATTTAGTTTATGAAAATGCACCATAAACTTAACTTAATGTCGACTCTAAAAGCCAGTATTTCTTAGAAGATTCCATTTTTATTTTTAAAAATCATTTTAATTTAGTTTATGAAAATGCACCATAAACTTAACTTAATGTCGATTCTAAAAGCCAGTATTTCTTAGAAGATTCCATTTCGTTACTAATAGGTCTATTAGAAATCATACACCAAAATGCGTTGAAAATTTTGGAAAAACTAATTATAAACATGTCATTATGTAATTCACCAAAATTCCATTAAACGCAATTTTCACTTTTAAAATTCATTTTAATTTAGTTTATGAAAATGCCCAATAAACTTAAATTAATATCTATTCTAAAAGTCTGTATTTCTTTGAAGCATCTGTTTCGTTACTAATAAATCTATCCAAAAAAAGCTATTATATAATTGACCAAAGTTCGATTAAACGTAACTTTCACTTTTAAAAATCATTTTAATTTTTTTTTATGAAAATGGCCCATAAATTTAACTTAATGTCTATTCTAAAAGCCAGTATTTCTTTGAAGCATCCATTTTGTTACTAATAGGTCTATTTAAAAAAATCATGCACCAAAATGTGTTGAAAATTTTGGAACAAGTCTAATTATAATCATGCCATTATATAATTGACCAAAATTCCATTAAACATAATTTTCACTTTTAAAAGTAATTTTAAATTAGTTTATAAAATGCCCCATAAACTTAATTCAATGTCTATTCTAAAAGCCTGTATTTCCATGAAGCCTCCATTTCGTTACTAATAGGTCTATCAAAAAATCATACACAAATGCGATGAAAATTTTGGAACAACTCTAACTATAAACATGTCATTATCCATGCTGTCACTTTTAGCACATGAAACAGCCAATCAATGAGGTGAAGTCGATGGGTTTATTTGATATCCATATGTAAATAAAACGAAATGTTAATCTAGATTTCGGGATTATTCCTAGAATTTTAATAATGTGTTCGGAATTTGATAATTATTGATGCTATTAGAAAATTTAAATCCTTCTAGAAAATTTTTTTAATTGAATTAAAATTTCACGGTTTTTTTTTTCTTTTTTGAATGATCATTTCGATGGTAGCAATAGAATTTTAGCTCGATTTTTGTCGAATTTACGGCCATCGAGATTTATGATATTTACAATACATCCTTCTTTTGTAATTAATTAAAATCCAGTGAATTTACACCTACTTCACATAAAACAAAAACGTCTTTTCGATAGGCATTTTACAAGGTTATATAAGTGGTTTGTGTTACGTAAACGCCCTTTTCAGTATTGAAAAGTAAAACTCGAAAGCGTTTTATATTTTTCAAAGAACATTCAATCTACGGGATTTTATTAATGCCGACGTTTAAGAATTGTTTTCTAAATATAGATTTTATAAGACTAGATAGAGATTTTAAAATTTCCTTTCAGCTGTTGTGTAATACTTAAATATTTATATTTCGAAACGTTTAAAAACTTTAAATCTATTGTTAAAAGTTTTTAATTTATCTTAGATTAATTTTAATTTTTGTACCGAATTTTCTAAATATTATCGTAAGCCATTATGTTTTTTAAAATGTATGAATTACATTATAGTATTTTTCTTAATAAAAATCATTTAAAAATAAAATAATAAATGTTTTATATTTTTGGCGTTTTTTTCTTCTACGTAATATATATATATATATATACAGGGTGTCCAGTAATTGACTGACCCATTTTGAATGTAAATAACTAAAAAACGGTTTGAGATTGAAATGTGCAGTTTGCTGTTTTGTTATCAGAAAATCAGTAAATTTTTAGATATGCACCTTCTTAAAATAGTTCAAATTTCGGCCAACAGATGGCGATGGAGGCATCATCAGGCTGTCGAAATTCAGACATTACTGTAGTTTTCATACGCATGAGCTTTTAAACTCATTTCGCATAGTGGAATCTCTGTTTAATCGATTCTTCACTCAAAATACAGAAATAGATTTTGTTGGATAGAAAGAGATTTAAAATAATATTTATGATTGAATAATATCTATTATACTTAATAAAAACCAACAAAACATACTTTTTATAAGCATTGACTTTTCACACATTTACCATAAGTAAATTGTATTAAAAAATGTTTTTGTAGCCGGTTAACTGATTCTCTTTTTAAGTACTATTAATTGAAAATATGGCATAAACACGGTTCTTTTATGTTAAAAAATCTTAATATTTTATCTAAACATTTCTTCCATTAAATATTATGAAATTGTATTTAAAAAATTTAGTGATGCCAAAAATCTTTAAAGGCTGGATCAAGCAAACTCTTCTTGCTTGTACGTCGTATAGTGAAATCAGAAGTTAAAACAGGTACGCAAATAGTGGGGGCAAGTTACCTGTCTAAATTAAAGCGGGGCAGTGACTTATAAATCGGCGCATAAAAACATATTAAGCCTTAGAATAAAGTTTCGTCTATATATCATCTATAACAAATCCTGTCTAAAACATAAAAAAATATTGATCACGACGGTAAAAGTAACATACAAAACTAGCTGCTAAGACAAAAACCTGTCTAAAACGAAATATCTTTCATTCTTCCGCAAACCGTATTTATCTCTACGTTATATTCGTATTTTGACATTTAACATATCTGAAAATTTTATTACGAAAACCACGACTGATTTTAAGATACATTTTACACACAAACCTTCCTTCTTCTTTCTCTGACTGCAAACACATCTACATGAAATGGAAGGGTGCTTAAAAAGAAAAAAAAACGACTTACCTGGTTTTATATCCTCCGAGTCACCCCTTTTCAAAATTTCATTACAGAAAGCATAATAGACCCTGAATCATCAAAGAATCATTATAGTTATACTTATTTTAGTTCAATTTTATAAATATAAATATTACAAAAATTACTGGAACATTAGTGTTTTTTTTATATATAACTTTTAAAAAGTTTTTAGAATCATTTAAAAAAAATAATATTCCTTATTTTAAATCACATGCAAGAGGAATTTTAAGAATTCTCCTTCCCTTCTTTTCCTCAGGAAGGATAGTTAAGAAAAGGGGTAGGAGGACGAAAAATATATTTTAGGATCTATGATGCTCTTTGTAATGAATTTTTGAAAAGGGGTAATTCGCTTGATATAAAACAGGTACGATGTTTTTTTTTCTTTTTAAACATCCTTCTATTTAAGCGTAGATGTGTTTTCACTTGGGGGGGGAGGAGGGAGAAGTGTGTATAAAAGTCATCTTAAAATCTCTCATGGCTTTCACAATAAAATTTTCAGATGCGTTAAATGTCAAAATTTGAATATAATATAGGAATAATTTCGGTTTTCGGAAAAATGAACAGTGGTCTGTTTTAGGCAGGTTTCTGTCTTAGCAGCTGGTTATGTATGTTACTTCCTCCATCAAATTCAAAATTTTTTTACGTTTAATACAGGATTTGCTATAAACGGATTCCTTTATTATTAGGTTTATTATATTTTTATGTGCCGATTTATAAATCACTGCCCGCTTTTTTTTAGACAGGGAACTTGCCCCAACACTATTTCCAAACCACTGTTTTAACCACTTAACTGATTTCACTGCACGATGTAGGCAATAAGAGTTTGATTGATCCACCACTTAAAACTTTTTCACACCATTATTTTTTATTTTTTTTAATACAATTTCATTGATTTAATGGAAAAAATGTTTAGATTTAATATTCTGATTTTTTTAACTTAAAAAAGTGGGGCTTATCCCATATTTTCAATTTATTGTACGTAAACAGAGATTCAGTTAACCGGTTACAAACAAGTTTTTTGAATAAAATTAATTTATGGTTAATGTTTGAAAAGTCAATGCTTATAAAAAGGAAGTTTTGTTCGTTTTTATTTAGTATAACAGACATTATTCAATCATAAATATTATTATAAATCTCTTTCAATTCAACATAGTATATTTCTGCAGGTGAGTGGAGAGTCAATTCAACGTATCGACTGAGATTCGACTCCCGGAAGTGAGCCAAAAAGCTCATGCGTATGAAAATACAGTAATGTCCGAATTTCGACAGCGCCATCTGTTGGCTGGAATTTGAACTATTTTAAGAAAGTATATATCTAAAAATTTACTGATTTTCTAATAACAATGCAGCAAACTGCATATTTTTTTTTTAATCTCAAACCGTTTTTTTTTTTTTTTTTTTTTTTTTTTTTTTTTTTTTTTTGTTATTTACATTCAATAATATAGGTCAGTCATTTACTGGACACCCTGTATATATATATATAAAGGTATTACGGATAATGGAATATATTGTATTTTATTTGACAGATATTAATGCTAAGGATTTTGGTAACCTCTGTTAGTGAAAATGAAAAAATATATACATTATTAAAAAGAGTTAACATATTTACCATTCTATATATCAGATAAATAAAAGAAAATTTACTAACCTTATATGGAATTTGTATTATCTTAGTACGTTTTTATTCGGTATATTTAATTCTAATTTATATTTTATCTAATACATTCACTTATTTCAAACACTAAGCATACCGTGAATTTTTCTCAATTTTAGAAAATATACTTCACACTAATATTTTACTTAAAACCTATTTATCGTTTTACATAATCTGTAAGTTTTAAGTTTTATGCATTGTGTAAAAAGATCTCAGGTTTGAATAAAAATATTTTCATTTGGTACACGTCGAATGATTGGTTTATAGTATATATATATAGTATTAAGAAAACTGGTAAAAAAAGAAAAAAATCTGTAATTATACAAGGGGAGCTTGCCTCTCAATATGCGCTTCCCAAATCCCCCCACTCCAAATTTGTATAGATTTACAAAAACTAGTTTTGTAGATTTACATCTTTTTTATACAGTATACAGATAAATTTATAGTAAGAAACCTACAGAAATCTGGGGAGAGGGAGGGGGATTGAGAAGCCTGGAATATCTCCCGATATTGTAATCCCAATGTGATTTTTTTTTTTTTTTTTTTTTTTTTTTTTTTTTTTGTGGTTATACTACTAAAAATTCCAATATAAATATATTTTATTTTAAATTAAAAAAAAACTATAACGTGAATTATTATTTCTGATATTAATATTCATACTTATAAAAAATATGAATTGCAACGTAAGGTTTTTTTTTTTGATGGATTTATATTTATTATGTCCTGCTTTAAACAAATCCAAAATTTTAAAATTTTCTTCTAAGCAGTTTTCAAGTTACTTTTAAAAAATTTCAAAATGCTGGTTTAAATGGCCTTCTATGATTTGAACGAAAGCATAGTTTGAAAAAATGTATATGTTTACTTTCTTATATCTTTAAAAGAAGAATGTATTGGATACGTGAAAACATTCGACTTTCGGTTTTCGATGGACTTATACGTTTAAGGTATTTATACGGATTTAGGCATTAATGGATTTATACGTTTTTAGGTTATAAGGACGATTTGATGGTTTTTAGAAAATGCTGTCTGTGAGTCTGCCTCTCACTGTCTCACTCTGTGAGTCCGTATGTGACAAACATTTTGTGGGCGTTTTATATAAAGAACTAATGAACAGAAAATCCCAAAACTTTAGATTATGTTAGACCTTGATAGAAACAAAAGCTAATAAGCTTTTGTTATGTTTTTTTTTTTTTTTTTTTTGGTATATATCACTCAACAGGTGGCACTTTTATGGCGCCTCAGTCACAATTACCAAAATAGCTATATTTCAAGAACTGTTGCATGGATTTTTATAAAACTTTAGATTCTGCTAATCCTAGTTATAATTTAGTGCGGAGAATTTTTTGGTGCAAATCACTCAATGATTATTCTATTAGCTCTATGACAAGAACTAATACCCGAATTTTAATCAAATCTCAGATACTGTTGGTCCCTAATGTAGATTAGCATTTTTTTAGTTTTTGATGCAAATCGGCCTTCAGGTGGCGCTGCTAAGCTGCTTTTTCCACGATTTTCCAATAGCTGTGTCTCAAGAACTAATGCCCGAATTTTCATCAAGCTTCAGATTCAACTCGTCCACGCTAGAGATTAATGTTCTTTAGTTTTTTATGTAAATCGCCCTAAAGGTGGCGGTGCTAAACTGCTTTTTTTACGATTTCGTAATACCTCTATATCAAGAACTAATGCATGAATTTTCATCAAGCTGCAGTTTCAATTCATCCATGCTACAGATTAATGTTCTTTAGTTTTTGATGTAAATATCCCTACAAATGGCATTGCTATGCAGCATTATTCACGATTTCGCAATAGCAGTATCTTAAGTACGAATGCATGTATTTACGTCAAGTACAAAATGCATTGACTTGAGATTCAGTTAAAGCGTGATAAAAATTGATCCTGATTAGTTTTTGGTTAACATCAGACCCAACAGGTTGTGCTGTTATGCAGGCTTTTTCAAGATTGCCACAATAGCCTTACCTCAGAAACTAATGCACTGGTTTTTATCAAACTTCAGATTCAGAAAGAAGTCGACATTAACTGTTGGTAATTAGATTTTCGTGTAAATCACCTCATCGAAAGTGCACTGTAAAAAAAAAAAAAAAAAAAAAAAAAAAAAAAAAAAAAAAAAAAATCCGTTAAATTACGGCAAAAACTGCTGGAAGTAATGTTGCCAGCAATTTTTGACGTAACTACTGCAGTAAAATTACATGTCATAAAAAAATTCACATGTAATTTTACTGCATTTTTTGCCGTAAATTTAACAAATTGTTTTTCTACAGTATGCTGCTATGCTGTATTCTTCAGGAAATATAAAAATGTATGGGATAAAATAATGTTTTGGGATTGCGATATCTCATTAGTTTACTCATGCTATTGAAGCATTTGGGCTGGGATTACGGTGCCTCGCTTAAGAGCCTACACGTGTCATTGAAAAAGACCCAGATGATAATGTTAAGTCTACGGAGGATTATTTTCAACAATTTTCATTATCTCGCTCAAATTTTAATATTTTTCAACGATTTGTTTTCATAGGATAGCTGAGGACGGCTAGTTATAAGGCTAGTTTTACTTTTTCTATTTTGGTTTCAGATTTTTTTCTAATTACTTTAACTTTCGGAACCGGTTTGAACATGTTCTGAAAACAAAATTATAATAATATAAAACAAATATAACAAAATCGAACAATTAAAAACAATCTTTAAAACCAGTCGTCTTCAGCTATCCTATGCAAAAAAAAAAAAAAAAAAAAAAAAAAAAAAAAAAAAAAAAAAAAAAAAAAAATGTTTAAAAGTTTAAAAATTTGAGCAAAATGTTTGAAAATAATGCCTCCATAGAGTAGTATTGTTATTCGTGGCTTTTTCAGTGACTCGTGTTTGCTCTTAAGATCAATTTGGAGCTTAAATCTGTGTTATGATGTAAACAACGCGCAAAACCTATTTCAGGTCGTCGCGATTTTACACTAATATGAATTTTTTCTATGTCCATGTGCTAAGAAAACTATGAAAAGTGATCCTGATCTTACTAAAAATCCCTGTCGGCTTTCCCTATAGGTGGAGGTCGATTTCTTTGAGTGCTTATTTTAACAACAAAAAATAAAATATAATTAGAGAAAAACCCAGTTTAACAATTTTATATGGCCGCTTTTGAATAAATTTTTATTTCATTTTTCTGTAAGAGCTTTTTTTATCAGAATCATTTTAAGCTAAATTTGGCTAAAATGCTCATTTTGATGGAATTTTTTGAAATATATTCTGACTTTATGAAAAAATCGTCCAATATGGCACATTATACAGGGTGTCCACTCTCAGTGGTGGCCAATGGCTAATTTCTAAACCGTTAGTCATACACATATAGTTCCAATTGCAAAAATGCTTTAAAAAAGGCAAAGAATTGTTTTTCAAACGATTTGGGTCAAAAAAATTTATATTAAAAAATTACGAAAATTAACTTTTTATACGGTCCCCCGGTCCTATTAGTGATATTTAGTAAAAAATTTCCATTACCCTATCAAGCAATACAAAACAGAATCCATTCATCTAATATTAAAATTGACCGAGTTATGAAACTTTAAATTTCATGCCTTAAATCACTTTCCTGTAGGTGAAACAGTTGGACTAAGTTTTCAGGGAACGTACACTATATTGCCATTGATTATGGGACACTTGCGATTTTAGACATTTTACTAAATATCTAAAAAAATACATGAGGAATCATCTCGAAACTCTTAGTGTATAAATATAATGGTATACGTCATGCATCTCCGTGAAGATTTTTTACCGAAACGCCATAGGGGACCGTCAACAAATTAAAAAAGAATGAATATCTTTTGAATAACCCTGTCAAAACTAATGTAGCAAAAGCGCTCAAACTCTAGATTGTGATTGAATGCCTTATTGTAATACACTGTGTTAATTTTTATGCAAATAGCATGCACACTCGCAGAGTAATTAAGGTTTTTATAAAAATGGTCCCAAATTTGTCCAAGTTTTTCCATTATAATTTTCAGAGTTCTTAATATAAAATAATATTTTTTTCAGAAAATATGACAAACAACATTGCACACAGTACCCTGTAATCAGAATTAAAAAATAATAAAAATTGTATGAAAAATGAGTAGGTTTACTATATAATTTTTTACTGCGCATGCGTCAAAGATATCAAAATTTCATTTGCATATTATGTTAGCTAAATGTATAGAGCAACTTTTGTAAATGTCTCAAAATCATAACTTGAAAATTCTGAAAGTAATCGTCTATAGAAAAAGGACAAAATCCGTTGTTTCCAAAATGAAGCAAAAAAATGAGGGATTTTATCCAAATGCAGTAGTACATCCCATATTGTGTATTCTATATTGACACTAATCAATGAATATATGGATACAACCCCTCTTGCTTTTGCTTCATTTTGAGAATAACGGATTTTCGACTTATTCAATTGACGATTATTGTCAGAATTTTCAAGTTATGATTTTGTGACTTTCACAAAAGTTGCTCTATACATTTAGCTAACATAATATGCAAATGAAATTTTGATATCGTTGACGCATGCGCAGTAAAAAATTATTTAGTAAACCAACTCATTTTTTATACAATTTTCATTATTTTTTAATTCTGATTACAGGGTACTGTGTGCAATGTTGTTTGTCATATTTTCTGAAAAAAATAATATTTTATATTAAGAACTCTGAAAATTATAAGGAAAAAACTTGGAAAAATTTGGGATCATTTTTATAAAAACCTTAATTAGTCTGCTAGTATGCATGCTATTTGCATAAAAATGAACAAGGCTTATTACAATAAGGCATTCAATCACAATCTAGAGTTTGAGCGCTTTTGCTACTTTAGTTTTGACAGGTTTATTCAAAAGATATTCATTCTTTTTTAATTTGTTGACGGTCCCCTTTGGAGTTTCGGGAAAAAATCTTCACGGAGATGTATGACTTAAACTATTATATTTATACACTAAAAGTTGCGAGATGATTCCTCATGTATTTTTCTAGATATTTAGTAAAATGTCTAAAATCGCAAGTGTCCCATTATCAATGGCAATATAGTGTATACTAAGTGCTTAAGCTATTATAAACGGCGTCCATTTCCAACGCTGTCCAATAGATAATTCCTAAGCCATTTGCCACAGACATATAGTTCCAATTACAAAAAAGTTTTAAATGAGATAAATAAATATTTTTAAAGCAATTTAACTGAAGGTGCTGCAACCGTTTAAGTTTTATGGTAGTGTTAATTTTTATTAATTGACTTCCAGATTGGTTAAAATAGTTGAAAACGTGAGTTTTAAATTTCTCTTTATCGAGAAAATCAAATTTTGAGAAATGGCGATTTTATTTTAAAAAGGTGTGTTATTTTGATAAGCTTTTATTTTGCATAAAACGTTCGTGCTTATGTTTTCCTAGTTCAAAATTTCTATTCAAATTTTAACTCACTTCCAAATAGTGGTTCAAGGTTCAATTTGCACACTTATTTATATCCAATAACAATGTAATATTAATATAATTTTAGGTGCGCACCATTTATTTATTTTCTAAGACTACACGAAATTCTGTTAGGTTAAGTAATCTAATAAAATTTTAAATATATGTCATTTTGTAATGAATTGTGACTATTGCTTTTCATATTTTAAACTAACAGACTTTCTGTTATTTTTTTACTTATAGTTTTAGTACAAATTTTGCTTTAATATGTAATCATTCATATAAATTAAAAAATAATGTTGTAAAACTTATTTTACTTTCAATGTTTAATGTTAAATTTTATATCTTGCGTTTATTTTTATTACCAGTAAATTTGTGACTGACCCCTAATTTGCAGCAAAAAAGATGCTTCAACATTAAATAGCTATAACTCGGTTAGTTTTAATCGCAGAGGAATGGGACTTTTTTTGTACTGTTAGAATAGTACTAAAATTTTACTAAATATCACTTATAGGACCGGGGGACCGTATAGAAACTTAATTTTCGTAATTTTTTAATAATATTTTTGGCCTAAATCGCTTGAAATACAATTATTTACTTTTTTAAAGCATTTTCGCAATTGGAACTATATGTCTATGACTAACGGTTTAGATATTAGCCATTGGCCACCGTTCAGAGTGGACACTCTGTATAGTTTCTAAATAAGAGAATCTTCCAACTAAATGCATTTAAAAGCTAAATTGGATTTTAAAATTAGTCATAAAATAAGCAATTTGTTATTTTAATACATCTGAATTTTTCAATCACGTTTGCTTCGGGAAATTCTGTTCAAATGCCCACTTTGACAGCACATTTTTGAAACCCATTCTGCCTTTATCAAAACACTGACCAATAAGGTACATTATACAGTTCCTAAATAAGAGACCTTTCAATAGAAGCGTTTGAGGGCAAAAATGGATTTAAAAATGAGTTAGAAAATAAGCAATTTGTTACTTAAATACTTCCTCAATTTTTCAAAATCTGCTAGAAATGGCTATTTCGACAGCAATTCTTGAAATATATTCTATCTTTATGCATAAACTGTCTAATACGTAACATTATATAGTTCCCAAATAAGAGAACTTATCATTTGGATGCGTTTAAAATCAAAAGTGAATTTAAAATGAGTTATGGTTTTTTTGTGTTTTCACAAAAACCCTTTCTATCACCCCCCCCCCTTGGTCCTGTTTTGCCCATTAAGGAACTTGACCGAGATTTTATTCCCCTTGGTTTGAAGGAGATTCTAATTATCTGTTATATTCTTCTTTACTATACTATCTTTCTTCTCTCTTTTCTTGCAAATTTTCGAATTCCGGTTTTTGACCGAATGAAACGTTTTAGCGGTCAGACAACCCAAAAAACATGTCTTTACAACATGTCCGTATGTGAGTATTTCTGTCACTAGTCATTTGGTCACCCTGTCACCTTGTATGTGACAAAATATTGTAGGCGCTTTACCTCAAGAACTAATGCATGGAATTTCCCCAAGTATTATATTCTGTTAGACCTTAATATAAACTGGAGCTGATTAGATTTTGGAGTAAAACTTCAACAGAAGACGCTGCTATGCTGCATTATTCACAATTACCCCACCCGTAAGGCATTATGACGTCACATAGACGTCGATGTGAAGTCACATTGTGACTTTGTGACCATCGATTGTCGTTGTGACGTCACGTGACGTCGATATGAAGTCACAGTGACTAAAATGTGAAGTCGTTATTGCCGTTTTAGAGCTCGTTTGTGACGTAACATTGTGACCACTTTGTGAATTCACAATGTGACAAATTTGTGAAAAATGTGTCATTTGTGACTACTTTGACATTATCTTTGTGACGAAACTGTGACAAAGGCGACGATATTTAAACTGCCAGAAACATGTTTTTTAAAGTAAACAACATGTTTTGAAGAATATTTGTAATTTTCTAAAATTTTTTAAGAAAGTCACATCTCAGTCACAATATGATGTCACTGACTGGTGGCATTTTGGTCACAGATGTGATGTGACCAAAGTGACTCACAGTGACGTCATTGTGACGTCACTGTGACCATGCATGCTATGAGGGCAATAACCATATTTCAAGAACTAGTACTTGGACTTTTATAAAACTTTACATTTAGTTATTACTTGATATACCATGGTGCTGATTACGTTTTGGTGCAAATCGCATCATACAGGGTGTCCAGTAAATGACTGACCCATTTTGAATGTAAATAACAAAAAAAAACGGTTTGAGATAAAAATGTGCGGCTTGCTCAATAAATTTTAAAACATGCGCTTTGTTAATATAATATAATAATAGTTAAAATAATATCCCAGTCTCAAAATTGAGGTTAACTATAATACAGATTGTTAATATTATTTTAAATCTCTTTTCAACCAACATACCCTATTTTTGGAGCTCAGTCGAGAGTCAATTAAACATATAAATTCAGATTCGACAACATATAGATTAAGATTCAGCCGAAATGCTCATACCTATGAAAACTAGAGTCATGTCTGCATTCAAAGAGCTTATTGTCACCAGTGACATATTTTGACCGAAATTCTTACTACATTAACAAAGTGCATGTTTAAAAATTTATTGATTTTCTAATAACAATACAGCAAACCGCGCATTTTTATCTCAAACCGTGTTTTTATTATTTATATTCAAAATGGGCCAGTCATTTACTGGACACTCTGTATATGCGTGGTATATTCTAATGAATGTAGAAAAAATCGAAGCAAAAATATCCATATAGATATGAAAATAGTGGGTATCTTTAAAAAAGTTAATTTTGAAAAAAAAGTAAATAGGCTGTTTTACAAGATTTTTTTTTTTAATTTATTTAATTTTTAGTATTAAGTATTGTGCCACCACATATGTTACAGTATTATTTAAAATTGAAAAGATTGTTTAAATGGTATTGTGTCCCCTTAAATGATGTCATTCGATTTTAGATTTTTTTACCATACCATTTATTTTTTTCACACATACCGGGTGTTCCAAAAATGACTGATGGATTTTAAAATTCAATAACTTGCAAACGGTCACAGCTATTTAAAAATTTTTTACAGGAGGGTTATGTTTAATGTCAGAAGTGTTTTTACCGTAATTTTTTATTTTAGTTCGTATCTCAAGCAATAAGTGGCGCTGACGGCTATTGAAGGCCAGGTGATCAATGCTGAGTGAAGCGTCGACCTGGCCTTCAATCACCGTCAGCGCCACCTATTGATTGAGATGCGAACTAAAATAAACAATTACGGTAAAAAAAACTCCTGACACTATACATAACCCTCCGGCAAAAAATTTTTAAATACCTGTCACCGTTTGCAAGTTATTGAATTTTTAAATCCATCAGTCATTTTTGGAACACCCGGTACATTTTAACAATAGAACACCCGGAAAAAGCGAATTATTTTCAACCATGTGATTAAGTTTTAAATCAAACTAGATTTTTTTTTGAAATAATTAAAAGTTAATCCACGCAGATTTACAATAAATAATTCACTTAACTAATTTTGACTAAAAATTCTTATGAGAAATATTTTTATCGAACTATATTATAAAATTTTCAAACATTGTAGTGTTAATGCAATAAAAACATTTTTGGTGATCATAACGACTTTTCTAGCATTTTAACTATAAGACGCATTCAGTTACAGACAGGATCACAATACATTTATTTGCATTTTCTTGTAAAAATTGTTAAGTTTGAGAGTGCCTTATATTATTCAATTATTTTATTATTGTAAATATTTAAAAAAAATTTCAATCATTTTTTAAATCTATCAATCTATTGAAAATCATTTTTTAAATCTATCTAAAAATGAAATTGATTTGAATTTGGATATTTTCAAACATTAACGAAGATAATTATCGAAGAGGATCAAATTTCTAATTTTTAATTCAGTGTATCAAGCGTTAAACATTGTAAATAAGCTAACAAATAATGATTTAGATAGTTCATATATACAAAAATAAATATTTACACGCAATATTCCGAGGATTGTTTTGTCACAAACATGTAATTTTTTTTTCAAATTTCTAAATTGTTTTACTTTTGGAAATGTGCAAAAAAAAATTTAAAATAGTTGATCTGTTTGAGCAAAAATTGCACAGGTCCGATTAAATTGCTATTGATAATTCATAAAACTAAAATTAAAACGTGCACTTATTATTGAAAAAAAAAAATCCTAGCAAACATGAACATTGTTTTTATGTCTTAGAGGAAAAATTTTCTTTAATTATCTTAATATTTTTCTAAATGTTTTAGATATTTTATAATTGAATTTATCTTGATGTTATATAACGGAAACTTATAGCCTAAAAAAGAATATATTGTTAAAAATTTGTGTAACGGTACTTCGTAAAATTGTCGGCAGCCTTGCTGCCTCCAACTTTATAGAGTACTTTAACTAATATAATCGATGCAACATTACACAAATGTATAATATTACACTAATAATATATATTTAAATTACATCAGTATATAACTGAAAAATATACCCCGTAAAAATCCCTGTCGGCTTGGCCTATAGGCGGAGGTAGATTTCGAAGAGTGCTCATTTCAACAACAATAAATAAAATATGATTAGAGATAAATCCAGTTTAATAACTTTATTTGGCCTCTTTTGAAAAAAAATTAATTTATTTTTATGCAAGAACTGGTTTTTATCAAAATCATCTTAAGCGAAATTTGGCTCAAATGGCCATTTCGACAACATATTTTGAAATACATTCTGACTTTATCGTTAAAAAATCGACCAATACATGTATTATATATTTCCTAAATAACAAAAAACTATCAATTGAATGCTTTTGAGAGCAAAATCGAATTTAAAAATGAGTCATAAAAAAACCAATTTGTTATATGGATACATTCTCAATTCTTAAATCATGATCGCTTTGGGAAATTTTGTGCGAAGCGCCCAATTTGACAGCTTTAAAATCATATATATTTAAGCTTTATCAAAAGACTGACCAATACGGCAAATTACACAGTTCCTAAATTACAAATATCTGTCAATTGAATGCGTTTGGAAGCAAAATTTAATTTAAAAATCAATCATAAAATAACCAATTTGTTATTTGAATACATCCTCAATTCTTAAATGATGATCGCTTTGTGAAAGTTTGTGCGAAGTGCCTACTTTGACAGCTTTTTAAAAAAAATATATTTAGACTTTATCAAAAAATCGACGAATCCGCACATTATATAAGGTACCCTGGGGTAATAACGCCAGGCGGGGTAATAACGCCAAGTGCTTATATTTTGGATAATTATGAAATAATCAGGTAAATGACACCCATGTGCTCTGCGCAGAAGGGTTTTGAGTCATATAAATCGCAAAAAACAGCTTCAAGTTAATTTGTTTAATTTTTAGGTCTTATTGTTTTTACAAGCAACTAAAATTAACGCTTGATCTAAAATTTGCGAGATAAGGTTTTTGATCTAAAGACTATATTTTTTATCCGGAAATACTTTGTTTATTATATAAATTTGTAGTGTATTTCATGTACTTCAAATTGTTGTAGAAGATTTTGGATATCTTCTCGAGATAATTTGTAGTTTAGGATTTACTGCGCAATAAATATCCCGGTTTAATAACGCCAGGGATTGGCGTTATTACCCCGGTTGATTCCCAACAGTGGCCGAACTATATCCGAAGGGGGTTTATATATTAATATAGGACAACATTATCATCATTGTTGAAATGGTAAGATTAAGAGGGGGGGAGTGCCCAATACTTAAAAATAATGTCTCTATTTTATTTTTTATTATATTATTATTATTATTTTTTTTTTTTTTACTAATGTAAAAAATAATTTTTAACTCTTGTAAATAAAACTATATCAAAATGTTTTCGAGATTCAAATTCGAACATATTCAAAATCAGGTTTCTATTAAATTTCCACTGGATTGTTCAATTGAGTTCGAAATTTTAACTGTCCGCTTTCTCAGCATTCGGTTTTTCAAAACTTTATAAATTTAACCTTTAACTGATGTGACAGAAATTGTAACGTATGAATGTGATGCGGTTTGTGAGACCGCAAAATTGAAAGATGAGTAAAAGGCGGGAATAACTCATATTATTGTGTTTTTGTACTAAACTTTTTATACAAGAGTATTATACTTAATATTCACCTATTTAGTCTCTGGTGATAGTAATAAAATTCCAAATGAAACAAAATTTCGGTAGTGTTTGCAGTTAAACTGAAAATTACAAGTTAAACTAAAAAATTAAAAGAAAAATAGTGGTCTACGAGACCGGTAACATTAGTTAAAAGGCGATCCATGATTAAAAATCATAGAATACTGTTCCTACGCTATAAAATTTTGTACAGAATTAATTCTAATTAAATTTAATCTATTCAAATATTTCTAACAATATTACGAGAATTCCAAACGAAAGAGAATTTCAGTATTAACTATAGTTAAAATGGAAAATACAAGTTAAACGCTATTTTTTTGGGGGGGGGGGGGGAGAGGGGGTACAGTGTTCAGTCAGATTGTTAACAGCAGTTAAAGGTTAATTTTGTTGCTAATATAGAGATAATGATATATAACCATATGAATTATGTATGAAATTGAATAAGAAATCTCTTTGGGATAATATTTTTTAATGAAAAATTTTATTCAATTTATTAAAAATTTATTAAAGCATGTTCTTTAAAACGTCGACAATTTAACTGTAGGTTTGGAGAATCTGCATTAGTGTGGAGTTATGGGTTAAAAACTATTTACTAGATTACTATAATAGTATTAACCCTTAACTGCTGTGACAAAAATTGTCGTATAACTTACTGTGAACGGCTTGTCAGACCGCTTAATCTGACGATGAATAAAATGTTAAATTAACTTTTAGAATATTATTTTTGTATTGAACCTTATATACAGGACTATTATAAATAAAATTCAGCTATTCAAAAGTCTCTAGAGAGAATAATAGGACTCCAAATGAAACAAAATTTTCCTGGTATCTATACTTAAACTAAAAATTGCAAGTTAAACTCTGAAACTTGAAAAACTCAGCGATATGTGAGACGCTAACAGTAGTTAAGGTTTTACAAAAATATTTATTACATATAACTCTAGTTATTATGAAACTTTACATGATTAAAATATTACATTATGAATGGTTAAAACCATGCAATGTTTCTTATAATCATTTTTAAGCGGGACTTTTTAAGTAAAGAGAGACACAGGGTGTTATATATTCTGTTGAAGCTTCCCCTCACTCCTTTTTCTTTCACTTTCACAAAAAAATCAATATTTTCTATCGCATAGAATGCATGCTACATTGGAATATAAATACTGATTCAAATAATCTGTGCAATGTTTCTAATAATTCTATTTAAACGAGCATTTTTAAGCAAAACGTAGCTTAGAATCTGATATTCTTTTGCCTCCTCCCCCCGCCACTACCACACCTTTCTTTTTCTTTCAGAGTCACAAAAAAATTGTACATTTTCAATAGCTTAGATTGCAATTTGTCAATTTCTAGAGCTGTAGAGTTTGTATTTTTAGAATTGGGCAATCTACATACCATTATTCCATCTTATTTTATAGTTTTGTTTGCATAGCGTTATTACCCATATAGGTGGGTATTAACGCCAAATAGCATTGGTCAAGAAAAAACGCCATTACATTTTATGAATACATATCTGTTAAATTATTTTATTTTATATAGACAGTCAATGAGTTGCTCCATCAGATCCTATATTTGTTTGAAAAATACAATATAAAATTAAGCCGTAAAAATTGGTAGAACCTTAACGTGGCGTTATTACCCCAGGGTACCTTAGTTCCTAAATAAAAATATATACTGTCAATTGAATGCGTTTAAGAGCAAAATTGAATTTAAAAATGAGTCATAAACTAACCAATTTGTTATTTGAATACATCCACCATTCTTTCATAATGGACACTTTGGGATATTTTTTTGCGAAGTGCCCACTTTGCCAGCTTTTTTCATAAATATATTTAGCCTTTATCAAAACATTGATGAATACGCACATTATATAGTTTCTAAATAACAAAAAACTGTCAATTAAACGCGCTTGAGAGCAAAATTAGATTTAAAAAGGAGTCATAAAATAACCAATTTGTTATTTGAATACATCCTCAATTCTTAATCATAATCGCTTTGGAAAATTTTGTGCGAAGTGCGAATTTTGATAGCTTTTTTTGAAATATATTCTGCCTTTATCAAAAAACTGGCCAATCCGTCCCACTACATAGTTCCTAAATAAGAGGACCTGTAAATTGGATGTGTTTGAGAATAAAAATCGATTTAAAAATGACTCGTAAAAAACGCAATTTGTTATACTTCCTCAATTTTTTTATCACTATTACTTCGGGAAATTCTGTTCAAAATACTACTTTTGGCAGCCTTTTTTGAAATATATTCTGCCTTTATCAAAACACTGGCTTATACTTCACATTATATAGTTCCTAAATAAGAGGATCAGCCATTTGGATGCGTTTAAAATCAAAAATGAATTTAAAAATGAATCAGAATATAAACAGTTTGGATTTGAGGTTTTTTTTCTCCAACTTCTATTTTTGTTTAATTTATTTTTGCTAGAAGAATTGGTCCTATGAAAAACTTGTTAATATAAAAGTTGTAGATATTATTGAGAAGATGTAACATACATTTAATTATATTTGATTGCTTAAGAATTGAGTAAGTTATGGATATTTTTTCTTTTTCCTCCCCCCTTTTTCTTTTCGTTTTTAATTTTTTTCATCGGTAAAAGTTGGTCTTATCAAAAACTTGTAAATACAAAAGTTTTATATAATGTTGAGTACATTTATGAAAAATTTAGTTGGATTTGATATCTTGAGAATTGACGAAATTATGAATTTTTTTCTTCCAAAAACCCAGTTTTTTTCGCCCCTTGAGCCCATTTTTAACTTTACCAAAACTCTGTCATGCATAAACTTTTAGCCCATTTTTAAGAAGTAATATAAACTTTAAACTGATTCGATATCTATTTTATTTAAGAAGTTATCGCGTTTTTTTCGGTTTTCACAAAAATCCTCCTAATTTCCACCCCCTTGGTCCGATTTTGCCCATTAACGAACTCAACCGAGATTTTATGCTTGTTGATTTTATGTAAAAGTTTGAAGAAGATCTGAGCATAATTATAGAAGTTATCGTGTCTAGAAGAAAGTGATATACACCGATATATATATATATATATATATATATATATATATATATATAAACTTTTTTACTGATGGTAGTTTTGGGGTCTAGGAGTCATGATCGGTGTAGATCTGCAAAAACTTTTCAGAAATTCCAACATGGGAGAGAATGCAATAGGTAGTATTTCATACGAAATCTACCTAAAATTGAACGCAGCAGCTACCACCAATTTTATGGAGTAACATTACATATATTTTAACAGTGTGCAGTGATAACATTTAGCCGTTACATTATTATATTTATTTTTCATTGTAACATCTCCTTCTCTCATTGAAATATGCGAATAAATTATTAATTAACATAATCTTATTTTAGATAAATTCGATTGCTTATAATGAATTTGATGAGGATAGTTAAAAAAAAACTAAATCGATATCATACTCATTATTGTAATCATTTGTTTTTCAGCAAATTTTGTCTAAATTATTTGTATTTTTCTTTAAAATATGCAAAAGTATCCTTAATTATATTAAAACTATTCTCTCTATTTTAGACTGTTCACATATTAATCGATCTATATACTTTATAAAGTGAAATTAAAATTCGGTAGAGAATATTTTAAGGGTTTTTTCGCACACCTGGTCTGATCTTTTTAAAAACAATATTAGCTCCCTAAAAGTTGGAATATTTTCATAATTATGTTAATATGTTCCTACGTAATTAAAATATTTCATAACTAAATTCATTAGGACAGTTCTTAAAAAGAAAAAAAAAAAAGTCCTTCCGGCAATGACGGGAGGAAGAGGTAGCTTTCATATACTTATATATTTATTTATTTATTTTAAGGTAAGTTACATTGTTCAAAAATACTAAGCTCAAATTAGTGGAAATAATCTTATAAAATTAGTGATTTTATAAGATTGAATACTAGTTTTTGTAAAGATTGAATATTAATAGGAATTTTTAGAAATTAGCCATCTTTTATTCAACCTGGTTTTATTTTAAGCGATTTAGAGAGTCACCAGATTCCACGATATCATAAGTGTATGCCATTTTAAAGCAACATTGTGGATCGTTCAGATCAGACCGTTTAAAAATGTCAGCCATAAGCAAAATTCAAAGTGCTATAACTCAATCATTTTTTAAGATATAGACAAAATAAAAAGTGCTCTGGAATTGTTGTTTTAAGTTCTAACACGTAAAAGAAAAATATTTTTCAAATTTTGATTTTTTCACATTTAATTTTAAATTTTAAATTTTTTTAAAAATTTAAAATGGCCACCATTTTGAAACAAAATGGTGGATGATGCTGGCCAACGAACTCGGTCGAGACATTTGTATGTACTATGTTCATACCAAGTTTCATTGAAATCGGTTCATAAATACGCGTGTTATCACGTGACAAATATCAGATCGCTTCAAAATGTCAGCCATAAGAAAAATTCAAAGTGCTATAACTCAATCATTTTGTAAGATATAGACAAAATAAAAAGTGTTCTGGAATCTTTGTTTTAAGTTCTAACACGTAAAAGACAAATATTTTTCAAATTTTGATTTTTTCGCATTGAATTTTAAATTTTAAATTTTTTAAAAAATTTAAAATGGTTACCATTTTGAAACAAAATGGCGGATGATGCTGGCCAACGAACTCGGTCGAGATATTTGTATGTACTATGTACATACCAAGTTTCATTGAAATCGGTTCATAAATACGCGTGTTATCACGTGACAAAAATCAGATCGTTTCAAAATGTCAGCCATAAGAAAAATTCAAAGTGCTATAACTCAATCATTTTTTAAGATATTGACAAAATAAAAAGTGTTCTGGAATCTTTGTTTTAAGTTCTAACACGTAAAAGAAAAATATTTTTCAAATTTTAATTTTTTCGCATTTAATTTTAAATTTTAAATTTTTTTAAAAATTTAAAATGGCCGCCATTTTGAAACAAAATGGCGGATGATGCTGGCCAACGAACTCGGTCGAGACATTTGTATGTACTATGTACATAGCAAGTTTCATTCAAATCGGTTCATAAATACGTTAGTTATCGCATGACAAAAATCAGATATATATATATATATATGGTTATATATATATATATATATATATATATATATATATATATGTCAACATTTGAACGGAGGGTGGTTTTGGGGTCTGGGGGTCATGATCGGTGAAAATATACCAAAATTTTCCGGAAGTGCTTTCCTCCGGACGGCTGCAATAGGTAGCTTTTTACTTTTTGTAATGAAAGCTACCTAATACTTTTTGTAATGAAAGCTACCTAATAATAGATGGCTTGAAACGTTTGTTTTCTGAATAACTGCTATACTTTATCATTTTAGTGTCGGATTATTACTTACCTCTCATACGTAGCATATGGTAAGTCTTAAAACTATTTTGAAAATCGAAAGAAATTTTTGACGGATTTATACATTTCAGACACTGCACTGATGATTGCACTGCAATTCATGAGGTTACTAAAAAATTTTTTGTGAATTTGTATTCCACAGAATTTTTTTGTAACCATTCCAAAGTTTTTTTTCTTTTTTTTTCTTTCTTTCTTTCTTTCTTTCTTTCTTTTTTTTTTTTTTTTTTTTTTTCAAGTGAAACAAACCTTTCTTTTGTAAACTGAACAAAAGAATTTTTTTTTATAACTAACTTAAAACTTCTTAGTATGAGCCAGCGAGCTAATTTTAGTAACAGCTCCAAAATTATTTTTAGTAACCATTACTCACGGATTCTTAGTAGCTAGTCCAAACGCAAAATTTGCAGCGGTAGATTTCCGGCAACGCCTCAATAGATGGCGGCATCAAACATTGCCACCTGCGAAATTTTGATTTCATAACCCCTTTACTTAACGAATATTTGCACTGCATACGCTCGGTACGTCTTTGGTGGTGTCAAGCTTCGAACCCGAGGCCTTTCAGTCAGGAGCTCTGTGCTATGACCATTAGGCTATCACGGCCACACCAACGAGTTTTAGTAATAGCTATTAAAAATATAAAACTATTAACTCTGTTCATTGCTAGCTTTTTTTCTAGTAATTCTTACAGATTTTCTTATAACTGAGTAAGATTACTAAATTTTTTTTAGTAATTACAAGGATCACTAAATTTCTTTTAGTAGATCGGCCCTTTTTTTTACAGTGGGGAGATTCCGAAAAACATATTTGTAGAAAAAAATTGCCGTCCGAAATCTCCTCAACAAATTGAGATAGAGATTTGAAATTTGGTGTGTACTTAATACATTTAATATCGATAACCTCGATTATCCGGAAATATTTTTTTGGACTCTTGAAATATTTATTCTGATGAAAGGTATCTAAAAATTATCTATTTTTTTATTTTAATGATTGGATGTAAAAGATAATAAAATAACATAAATCTTGCATAAAGAATGATGTCGATCGAATAATGAATTACTGCGATATTTGTAATCTTATTTTCCACGCTCTTCGATTTTTCATGACCCTGTATTTCATTCAAATTTCAATTCAAAGATATGTTTTATTTGGATATGAGACGCATAATCCGACGTAGTAAACTGTTAGTTTATATGATTATCATTTTTGGAGTTATAAAGATATTTATTTTAGGTGATTTGGTATTACTTGAGTAGTTTGGCATTTTATGTAATTTGTCGAAATTGGTTAATCAGCAATATATTAACAGAGCATTACTATGTGTTAAAAATATTTAAATATACGTTTAAAGTTGAATTCCGATGCATTTTATAAAGAGTGTACATATGTTTTAGTTTGATATTTTATATTATGCATGGCGAAACATTACGGTGACCTCCAACGATTAGCATATGTTGGATTATTTTCTTAAAATGCTGCAATAACTCTTTAAGTAAAGTAATATATTCATAATTATTTTAGATGTCGCGTAATAAAATCCATCTTAAGGGGATTCGGTACTTTTTAAACTTTTTCTTTCAATTTAAGAATTTTAAGGTACATATTTGGCATAATAATAAAGGATTCAATGAATTAAAATTATTGTTTCAGAAATTAAAATTATTCTTTCTTAAGAAATTATTCGATTTTCATGGCAAAATTCGAAAAATATAAATAAATTTTAAAATGTATCTTTTCGTGAAATTTTGAAAATTTTCAGCTATTTTTTCAACTATTCGTAGATGTGTGCTATATATTTTTTTAGTATAGATTTTAATTAATTAGTTTGGGTTAGTTACCATGTTAATTAGTTTGGGAGAAAAGAAATTGCAAATACACTTTTAAAAATAAAGGTGACAAACCAGTTGCATTTGGCGCCCAGGGGTGAAAAGGTGTTACCATTTAACACCCGCGGGCTTAAGAATGTGTTTGGGGTGCCGTTTGATCTCTCACTGGGCGATTGACGTTAATTAAGGTGCCGCGCAATGCAGACCGATGGAAGTTTTTCAACACTTAGTCATTTGCGTATGCTCAGAGACGTGCATCCTTGCCCTTCAACTTGTCATTAGTAGTGGATCAAAAATACAATTTCTCCCTACGATAACTATCGCCGCTATGCGCTATCCCAACTTAGTTTAGATTTTCGGATGGCTAACTTTTGGCGAGCTTTTTTATATAAATCAACCTTTGAATTTCAGGACATTTGAACATTTCAGGTGACCTCGATAGCCGAGCGGTTAGAGCGCTGAGCTTGCAATCAGACGTTGTGGGTTCGAATCCTTCGAGGGCCAAAAGTCAGTTTGTCTATTTTTTATTTTTTTATTATTGGGCACTCTGGATTAAGGGTGCCATCTTTTCACCCTAATTAGAGGTGCCATTCTGGCTTCTTTAGGGGTGTCATCAGTGAGACAACCTTTCACTCCTAAAAGGTGCAATGTGCCACCATTAGTTTTAACAGTGTACATGTATTGACTGTATTTAATAAATATTTTGGTGTGAAAAAAAATTACATTTTTTAATATGTAATTTTTTTTTACTTTGTAGTATATCCGATACTTAGTTTTATCAAGCAGACCCCAAGGAGCATTAAAAATAAAATTCAAGTCAATTGAAAAATATAGAAAAAAGGTTTATCGCTTTGAACATGCCTGATCGTGATCGTCGAAAAAACATAAATTGAGAAAAATCACTTTTAACTGAAGTGGATTGTGGCATTTAAATGGGCAGTTATGAAATGCAATCGCTGTAAACTGCACTGTTAAAAATTTGAAACTTTTGCTACATCATCACACCACCAATTTCATAGAAAACGATTACTTCACTGTATTATGGAGCATTCTCATTGATCAAAATAGAGATATTCTATAATGTAATATTATAAAATAAAACAAATAAGCGCGTTTTTCACGTGATTTATTTAATCTATTAATTGATGTTACATACATAATAATTTTTGTTTCTATTTAAAAATGCGTGGAACAATTTGAAAAAAAAAACATAAAAAAAATGAACTGATGATAAAAAATATTAAAAAAAATAATAGCCTTTTTTAAAATGTTAATGATTTGTTGTGTGATAAGAGGTATTCAGCTGTAAGTACACAAAATTTGAATTCTCTGACATATAATTTTTGTGTACGGACTCTGTGACAGACAAACGGACGGACAGAGTCGAATAGGATTTCGTTAGATGAACAAACCCTAAAAAGCATTTAATGGCAGAAGAATTTACGAACACATATATTTTCATACCTTTGCTACATGTATATTACGACAGCGAAGTGCAATTATGGCTGCCATTTTACTGTTGGGAATTGAAATTATGCCTTGGTGGCCAGCACTATCCACGTAAGTGTTAATAAATTAGAAAAAATTGTGTTTTTTGTGAAATATGTTTTTTTCTCTTATTGGAAACTTTTTAAACACTTCTCGACAGCAGAAATCGATACCCTATAATTATTTATAATATTCAAACTACCACACATAAAAGTTGAATCATTTCACTTATTTTATTTTCTCCTTCTATATTTATAGAATTTTTTCAGAATCTAGGAATTAGAATCAGTGACTTAGTGAATGTTTGTGTCGCTTATATTGTGTCTGTATATATTTGTGCATTCTAAATCCGACGTTACCGCCTAAAATATTACCCGTATGCATCAGTAAATAAGATGAATCATTTATTTTATTTTTTATAATTAAAAGACATATGTATGATGCTTATACTAATACAAAGCTGGAATAATACCATATGACATGCTTCACTTTGTGTCAAATGTTCTTTCGGTAAGATTCTGTTGATAAGGTCAAAGGTCAATATACTGTTTTCTACGAGAATTTTAAGTGAGCGTGTGGCAGCGACACTTTCTTCAAAGGAGGATTTTCTAGAACAGTTTAAATGTCATTTTACACGTGTTTTCTTACTCCAAATGCATTTATTCATGAAGATTTTTTTTTGAACTTGTGTTAAAATCTCATTTATGTATTTAAAGCCGACAACTGTGACATTTTTCACGTATGGGTGATATTTACGCAGTGCGATTTTTTCTTTTGTGTACTTTATATATGAGTTTCAATTTTATATCGTTTAGTGAATGAATATTTTTCCCTTTGGAGAATATTTAGATTTAGATTTAAAATATGTCATGAAGTTTTTCTATTTTATTCTTGAAATAAATTCTGATAGACATATTTAAAGAAAACAGCTGTCCTATACGTGCTGTACCGATGATATTTACTTGTATTTCTTGTGTATATTTTAAGATTTTATGAATTTCAACTAGGATTTGCTTAGAAAATAAACACTTTTTATACGAATGTTTATCGTTGGAAATAAATCGCATCGTAAAAGTACTTTGGTATTATTATATTGATAAAATTTATCAATGCATTTAGAAGAAGTAAGTGTTAAGCATTACGTGTAAATGATATATTTTATTTTTACTTATTTTTCTTGTTGTTGTTGTTATTTGTTTGTTTGTTTTTGAATGACTTTTGGGGTTTTTAGATATACTACATTTATTTAATACAAAATGTGGAGATTTTAGGGTTAATGTACTGATAAACCAAAAAAGTTTTCATATAGTATATTCTTTCCGAAGTACTGTGTATGTATCCGATGATGGCTGATGAATGGATGAAATGCATTTTAATGATGATATGCGCTTTTAAGTATCACTAAATCTATGCATATTATATGGTGTGTATAAATGCTATGGTTGATATACCGGGCTTCCAAAGAGGTCGCAAACGTTACTGTATTCGAGCGTAAATTACTTAAAGTTGGTTTTTTAAATAAGTTATATTGTTTCCCGCTGAACTGCATTCAGTTTACTAAGAAATTTTGTTGAATATATATAAAATTATATGCAGGGCCACCCTAAGAAAGGGATACATAGATGCCTACAAATGGTACTTTCTGAGAATGTGACTTCAATAGTTTAAAGATGTTTTTGTTTACAATAAATTTTAGTTATAACTAAACCGTGTAATAAAAGTACTAGGTAAAATGCAGGGCTGAACAAAAGTATTCAAATAAGTTTCCATCTTTTTGTATAACATGCTGAAAGAGAATTTTCAACCTGCTAGGCTAAACTAAATTTTCCCATTATGTAGTATATACATCAAAATACAGATAAAATACAAATTAAGCTATTTTATGCATTGAAATATATATTTGCTATAAACAGTAACCATATTTCCCTAAATGATGAAGTTATTTTAAAATTTTCAGGAAGTATTGGAAACTGTTTCATAATCTATGCTTAACGCATGATTTTTCTTACTTGTTAGTAATGAAAGCTACTTAAAAGAAGAAAAATGGTGAATTCAGCTTCTGCGCAGTAAATGAATTAGAAGAAAAATGAACTCAGAAATGCAAAGATCAATGTAGTGTACATAATTGCTCTTCTCGAACGAATGTTTAATGTATGGAAGAAGGGGACTATAACACTAGTTTACAGTACATCTGTTGCCAAAAACATTTTAGCTGTTGCTGACTACATATGATATGCTATTTTCAAAAATATAATTAGAATATTTTAATCAGCTCTAGTTTCTGAGTTTCAGCTATGTAGGAATTAAACAGAGAAAAACATGTATTTACTAAGAAAAACTTTACTAAAAAAATAATTAATCATTGAGTTCTAAAAAACTTCGTTTTAAAGCTCTTCTCCGATGTGTAGACTTTGGAAAATCACGTATCAGAGACCAACAATAGTCAGATATCATATTTATATCCCAGAAACCCTGATAGCGCTCTTCCATGAAGCATAAGTTCTGATGCATACGCTCTCCCTGCTCTTCGCTCATACCTCCTAAATTTTCCGGAAACCTGTCCAGGTGACTACACTGTTAAAACTAATGGTGACACATTGCACCTTTTAGGGGTGAAAGGCTTGTCTCACTGGTGACACCCTTAGAGGAGCTAAAATGGCACCCTTAACTAGGGTGAAAGGATGGCACCCCTAATCCAGGGTGTTTCAGGGGGTGAAAGGACGGCACCTCAGAGAAGAATAATGGCACCCCTTATCCACAGTGTTCAATAGAGTGAAACGATGGCACCACAGGGGAGAATAATCTCACCCTTTATCCAGGGTGCCCCCAGAGGTGAAATGATGGCATCTCAGGGGAGAGTAATGGCACCCCTTAACCAGGGTGCCCCAGGGGGTGAAAAGATGGCGCCTCAGGGGAGAGTAATGGCACCCCTTATCCAGGGTGCCCCAGAGGGTGAAAGGATCGCATCTGAGGGGAGAGTAATGGCACCCCTCATCCAGGGAACCTTAAGGGGTGAAAGAATGGCATCTCATGGGAGAATAATGATACCACTTATCCAGAGTGCCCCAGAGGGTGAACGGATGAAACACATAATCCAGTGTGCCCTGTGGCATCCTACAAGCAATAGCACTCACAATCTATGGCCCACAGTTGCAACCCCCCTCCCCCCACCCTGCTTGTCAAGAAATTTTATTGGTTTGAATCATGAAATACAAAGTGTTTACCCATTTTTAGATTGAATTCTGCAGAGAAAATTATCATTATCAGTCAATATTTTGAGTCTTTTTTTTTCTTTTAGATTGATGGAATATTATATTTTTAAACTCATTATCAGATGTCCAAAGAAAAATTGTAGCATATTTTTGTAACTCAGAGAGGGATAATATGAACTACAAAAATAATCATAGAAAGACAGAGAATTCAAATTGTACTTTCATTTACATGGAGAGTATTTTAAGAAAAATTCAAAATTTTAACTTTTATACAGTCTTTGCATTTCAAAATCACCAATCATAAGTCATCACTATTGCATTGTTAGTCATACCCAAAAGGTTTTGTTAGAATAAATCGCAAAATTTACACAACCTCTACACCTATTTTCTGCCTCTAAAAATCACTGAGTTAGAGTCAAATATTGTGACTTTGTCATGCAATTTGAAGCCTGATTTTCAATTTTATGTTTTGAAGTTCTTGTAAAATGAAATAAATAATGATTTTTGACTGTCTCTATCTCATATGTTTGGATTAATCTTTTTGGGTATGTTTAAGAAAGGGTCAGTAAATATTTTTGTGATTGGGCATTTTTAGATGCAGGAACATTATAAAAATTTGATGTTTTTTGACTCCCAAAATAAGAGAAAGTACAAATTGAATTACTATCTTCATATGAATATTTTTATAATTTTCTTATATTTTCAGAAGTAATCCGTAACCATCTTTTTTGACACATAGTATATTGCTTGACATGTATTTTCATTATTTTATATACAGGGCAACTGAAAAGTATGGGGACACAGAAAAATGCTATATCCTGTAAAATATATGCCATAATTTAATAATAAAAAAGTAAAAGAAATAACAATATTTTAACAAATTGTTCACTGGCTTGATATTTATTTTTTACACAAGTTTGAAAACGAAAAATCACCGAATTGACAGTCCGCTGCAGATAATTCTGATTTAAATCATTCTATGCCTTGATAATTTCGCATCACATACAATGCAAACTGGGGAGTTTCTATTTCTAGCTTTTCTACAGAAGTCAAGTGAGTTAAGATCTGATTGTTCGAAGGCAATACACCTGTTATTAAATATCTACGCAGATGGGTGTTGAAGATCAATGTTGTTTTTGCTCCATGTGAAGGCCGCAATACGGCTGGAAGTTCCATTAAAATTATTTTGCTTCCATGAGGCGAACACTTCGTTGAACATATTAGTTACTGATCATTTTGACGGTCGTGAACTTTTCGGAGGATTAAGATTTTCATATAATAGAAGAAATGCTACAAAATTTTAAAATAAGCGTTTCTCAGATTTTAGTTGTGAAATATTAATGTCAAACAACGCACCGATATTTTTTCAGCTACGCTGCTGTATCTAATTAAAAAAATGTAAAACACAAATTAGAAAAGAATATGTAATAAATGCTGTGTAACTTTTAAATTAGTAAAAATACTTCATATTCTTTAAAATTCTTCCAGAAAGTTAGCCATCAAGCTATGAAATGAATTATAGAAAATAAGTTCATTTTATAGTTGTGGTAAAATCACAGATGAAATAGAGTAAAAAAAAATCATTTTTACAATATATGTAGTACTTACATTTATAGTGAACTTATGCAAATCCATATTTTATAGCATATATCCACACAGGATTAGAAATTAAGAACTGTATGTAAGGTGTCAAAATAATGCCTACAATTTTTTTTTGATGTGCCAACTGCATTTCATATTTTCTTATTTCTTTTCACAACCATGTTAATACTAATAATATTGCATTGCATATTTAATTTTAATGTATTGAAGGGAAGTGGGGAGGAAACTTTATATATTAAACACTTTTTCTTACTAAACAAAATAAAAACTGACTTTCCATAAGTATGAAACCTGATTAAACTACAATATTTGGATTCTGGAAAAACTTATTCTTTTTATAAAGCTAATATGCGTACAAAACAGATAATCAAGCAAATATGTCCACAGAGAGAAAATATGAGCTTTAGATATAACTAGGGATAAGCTAATTTTTAAAAAATCCGAGACTAACAGTACATCAGAAAATAAAAAGTTAGCAAATAAATGAATCTTTGGTTGCCAATTACGGTGTGGCATTTAAAACATTTCCAAATCACACTTTTTTTTGTTTGTTTGTTTGAGGAAGGGAATACAAAAATTTTAAAACGATTTTAATACAGTTTCTTATTTTAGGAACATATAAGGATGCAGAAATATCTCATAATAAAAGAAAATCTTGTTTACAGGGGTGTAATATCCAAGGACCAGTTTTATCAGTCATTGGTGAAATTGAAGTTAACTTAGAGGTTATTGAAAGGTTCAAAATTCTTAAGACATGTGCTAATGTCATGGTGCAGAGGGAGGGGGATGTATGCTAAAATACAAATGAAAGCATTTGCTAAACAAAAATTAAAGTTAAAGAAAGCTAGTTATCAAGATTTGACGACTAGGAATAATTTTTCTATAATTTAGTTTCATTTGACGGCTAACGGCTGCTGATTTCTAGTCCTGTATCCACATCAAAAAACTTTCTGCCAAATTGTTTTTGTGTTTTGACTTATTGCATCTGAAATTTTAATCTAAAGAGTAATTATAATGAAAGGAATAAAACACTGAATTAAAAAAAAACAACCTTTTAGTTCAAATAATCTTTTTATTGTAAACACCAAGAATATATTAAATATTATTAAACAAAGACGTAACATTATGTGGAACTGATGACACTGAGAAAATTTTGAAGACATAAGTATCTAATAAAAATGATAAAAATTTAAATTGGCTTTTGCTATAGTTAACGTTAAACAACCAAAATAATGCATACCACAAAGTAACTAAGCTTATAAAATTATCAGTTTTGGTAATTAACTGTTTATATAAAATTAATACATAGCATGAGTAATTTAACAAGTTGCTTGAGTTGCGGAGCACAGTAACAGGTTGAAACACAGAAATTTCTGCACCTTCTTCATGATAAAGAGTCGGAAACTTTTCTTGTATCAATCATGGTAATGTAAGTACTATAAATGTAAGTTCATTATCTGAAATAATAATAATAACACATTAAGGAAAACACACAACAAGACAGTCGAATTAAAATGTAACATCAAAGTACAGCAAAAATCATAGATGAACAAAAAAAGAAAGAATAAAATTTAAATAAAATTTAAATTATAGCTCACAAGGCTATCAAAGCCTGACAGCTAATGTGCCCGCAGGTTCTGTATGTAACGTGATAACTCTTTATATAAATATCAGATTTGCTTCAAATTTTATATGTGGGTTCATTCTGATAAGGTTCTTCACTGATTAGCATTGGAGGTTCATTGGTTAAATATGAAGGGGGGGAGAAGAGAGTGAAACCATCCTTAATTTATATAAATATGCAGAAATCATGCAGAATTATCACATTTTCTTCAAATTTTGTTAATAGGTTCACTCTGATAAGGCACTTCCCTGATTAGTTTTAGGGGCTCATTGGTTAAGTATAAAGAGGGATGGCAGTTAATCCACTGTCATATAACTTACAGTTGATTTATTTTATTTTTGGAAAGGCAATATTCTTTGAAATAAGAGTATAATATACAGTTGTATGTATAGCCTGCGAGCTCAATGCCATCAGTTTAACTGGGCACTTTCCTCTTTATTGCCTATTTTCGGACAGAACGAGAAAATTACATGACCAACTCATACTTGTCATTCAGATATTCTTTTCCTGTATTATCATTAAGAGTTACAAACTATTTACATTATTAACCATATTTACAAAACATATCTTGCAACAAAGTGTCTATTCCAGATTAGCAACGAATTTCCCTAACATGTACAGGTATTCCATACCAGTAATAATAATAAAAAAAATGAGGAATTTTATTTAAATTTATTAGTTATAATTTATTAGCCCCTATTATGTATCCTATATTGACACTAATCAATGAATATATGGATACAACCCCTCCTGTTTTTCCTTCATTTTGGGAATAACGAATTTTCAACGTATTCTATTGACGATTATTTTCAAAATTTTCAAGATGTGATTTTGAGACTTTCACAAAAGTTGTTCTATACATTTGGCTAACATAATATGCAAATGAAATTTTGATATCTTTGACGCATGCGCAGTGAAAAATTATTTAGTAAACCTACTCAATATTGGAACAATTTTTATTATTTTTTAATTCTGATTACGTATTGTGTGCAATGTTGTTTGTCACATTTTCTGAAAAGAATGTTACTTTATATTAAGAACTCTCCAAATTATAAGCAAAAATCTTAAGTAAATTTTAGACTGTTTTTCGGATTCGTAGAAAACCTTAATTTTTCTACGAGTATACATGCTATCGACATAAAAATGAACGCAGTTTATTACAATAAGCCACTTAATCATAATCTACAGTTTGGGCGCTTTTGCTACATTAGTTTTGACAGGTTATTTATCCAAAAGATATCCAAAAGGTATTCATTCTTTTTTAATTTGTTGACGGTCCCCTATTGGAGTTTCTGAATAAAACCTTCAGGGAAATATATGACTTGTACTACACTATCTGGCCATTGATTATCGTCCACTTGTGATTTTAGACATTTTGTTAAATATCTAGAAAAATACATGAGGAATTATCCTGAAACTCTCAGTGTATACACATAATAGTACAGGTCATATATTTCCGTGAAGATTTTTTCCAGAAACCTTATAAGAGACCGTCAACAAATTAAAAAATAATGAATATCATTTGGATAACCCTGTCAAAACTAATGCAGCAGAAGCGCTAAAACTGTAGATTGTGATTAAGTGGCTTATTGTTATAAACTGTGTTCATTTTTATGTCGATAGTGCTAGGATGTAGGGAAATTTTTCAGATTTTTTTTTTTTTTCAGAAAAAAAATTCAGATCATTATTTTAAGAAAAATTAATTAATTAATACTCATTTCAAAAAAAAATAATAATAATTTTAATCTTCCATAATTTCATTAATATATCCTATAAATCCAATATTTTCATTTAATACATCGCAGCTTCCCTATTTGACATAATAGCAATATACAAAATAATATTTTTCTAAATTATTTTATTATTAATTATTCATTCTTAAAATTATACTAATCAGTCCTAGTTTTAAATATAGATCATTATCATGTAATTGCCCAGTCTTTTAATCGTATAATACGTAATTTATGCTATTTCAAAATTTAAGATAATTTCCGTATTTTTTATGTGACGATCGCTAATTTTTCCTTTTTGAGCATCGCCATTTTCTTTACTGATACCTCCTAGATGCTGGACATGAGTCATCGGGGCTTAGAATGTTCTACGACATTCCGGAAGCGTCGTTTTGGTACAAATTTCCCGCTGAAATCTCAGCGTCCATCCCTTGATGACGCATGTTTGTTCCAGATCATTCCTAGCGTCGGGTGATGCGAGATTCTGATTGGCTGAGCGCACGCGCGCTGCCGTGAGAGGGAGGAAGATTTTCTGATTTATTTGACACTTTGAGAGAGAGCAGCGTTAGCGAAAGACGTCCGTGGCCAACACCCCCTATAGTCAAGGCCTTCACACCGTTTCAAAATGGCCGATCGCGATGTCCGACTTCCCACGTCCATAATATGAATGTATATGGAATGTAATATGAATGTAATAATCCTCACACAAAGTTGCATTTCTTGTAATTTTCAAAATTTTTAGCAATAGTGTTTACTTTTTCAGTTAATTGAATGTGTAATCAAGTAAATAATTGTCATTTCCTATAAATATAAGTTGTAAATTAAGAGGGTTACTTATTGTTTAAAAAATATACTAAAAAGGACTTAAAATACAAATTTTTATAAGAGGCGAAACTGCATTAGATTTGAGCTTTGGATTTTTAAATAGATGTGATTTAATTTAGAAATAGAATATTTCTTTTACATTATCAATATCACACTATTTTAAATAAGTAGGATAAAAAAAAAAAAAAAAAAAAAAAAAAAAAATCTATATTAAAACATTAAATGAACTTATACATTGAAGAAAAGAAAGAATGAAAATAATAGAAAGAAAAGAGAAAAAAAAAACTCAGCAAAAAAACTTAAGGTTAAAATTATAACAGTACATCATTTTTTCTAAAAAATATATTAAAATTTATATTGTAAATTAGCTTCATAATCCTGAAGCTAAATTCGTTTACATAACTGGAATTTGATGACTTGATTAAAAAAAAAAAAAAAAAAAGAATTGGGAAAAAAATGTACTAAATAATATGTTGTGTGAGAAGAGTTTTTTCATTTCAAATACACCCCCCCACACACACACACACACACTTTTCACACTCACTCCCATGTGTCTTATTTGTTTACTTTTTTCTTATTTGATGAGAATTATTTAAAGACAGAATGCTAAGTGTTATCTCATTTACTTATGTCATTGTCTTAATATCATTATTATGTAATAATTTCTGTTATACATATGTAAGATATAAAATGTTTTTTATTAAATCAAAACAAATAATAATAAATAAGTAAGGTATATTTTATTTGCTTTCTAGCTTTAACCTTTTTTATTATTCAGTATTTCCTTGTAAGATTGTTTAATCGTATAAATTAATATTAAATATAATATCAAGTGGCATTGGAACAAAGAAAAAAAAAAGATGCAACAACTTATCAATTTATAAACTATTTTTAAATTAATATTACTATTCTAAATTATTATTATTATTAAAGAAAGCATCTGTTCCTTATTAATTTATAAATTATTTTTAAATTACAATTATTATTATAAATTATTATTATTAATATTATTGAAAAAAAATCTGTCAATTGCCAATCTATAAATTATTAAAGTATAAATTTTAAAGTATTATTATTATTAAGGAAAAAATGTGTTCAGTATCAATCTATAAATTATTTTAAAATTATAATTATTATAAATTATTATTAAAGAAAAAAATCTATTCCTTATCAATCTATAAATTATCTTTAAATTGCTATTGTTATTATACATTACTATTATTATTATTATTAAAGAAAGCATCTGTTTCTTATTAATTTATAAATTATTTTTAAATTACAATTATTATTATAAATTATTATTGAAAAAAATCTGTCAATTGCCAATCTATAAATTATGAAAATATACATTTTAAAGAATTATTATTATTAAGGAAAAAAATGTGTTCAGTATCAATCTATAAATTATTTTAAAATTATTATTATTATAAATTATTATTAAAGAACAAAAATCTATTCCTTATCAATCTATAAATTATCTTTAAATTGCTATTATTATTATACTTTACTATTATTATTATTATTAAAGAAAGTGTCTGTTCTTGATCAATTTATAAATTAGTTTTAAATTACTATTATTATTATTACTAAAAAATATCTACTAATATTAAAGAAAAAAAAAATCTGTTTCCATAAAAATAACTTTCAAATTAAGAGTACAGAAAAGTATAGTAGAAAGAAGGAAAAGATAATTGTCAAAATATCAAAAGCAATTTAACAGCTGAAGCTAATTAATATGCTAATGAAAGCTGTAATAGCAATAAACAAACTCTTTGAATATTTTATGAATTAATTTAAACAGCGCACCCAGATTACTTATAGTAAACTATTTTTAAACTGATAGCGAGAAAAATTATATAATTTAATAAGTAAATTCGGATTCAAACTAATAAACTGGAATTTAGAAAAATACTTAATAAACAAAGAAATAAACAATTGCTAAAGGGCAGTAATTTTCTGATAAAGATATATTACATATAAATAATAACAAAATCCCGTGAGGAAATACTGAAAGTTAAAATCAACAGGATAAAAATTCAGATGAGAAGCAAAATTATGTTTTTTTTTTTATAATTATTTTAAACAAAATACTAATTCACCATAGATGTAAATGATTTGAAAGCCACTGTTGCAATACATATAGCTAGAAAACTAAATCGGTAATCACTAATCTTACAAGTGTGTTTAACAGAAATTACCTTTAAAGCTTTGTTAAAACAGTGACATAAGGAAAAAAAGATAACACTTACTTTTAGTCTTTATAATATCCAAATTTTGTACAACGCAAAACAAAATAGAAAATGGCGAAACGCCAGAATTGAAACATGCCGTACTAGCGCTGGACTGACCTGACGCACACTGACTAGGTATTTGCGAATAAAGGTCACCGGTAAAAGGGGAGTCGGACCTTCGGACTGTAGGGGCAGCCATATTGAAACTTCTGGAATTCGCTGCGGAGGCCTTGACTATAGGGGGTGTTGCCGTGGCCCGGCGCTGCCCTCTCGAGGGTTAGCGTCGGGACAGAAGAGTCTCCTTTTTTTAGGATTACGCGACAAAAGAATGATTCTAACAAGCGCCTTGCTGAGGGGCATCTGACAGATAGATCTTTTTTTGTTAAGTTTTGAGAGAATAAGATCTCTAATTGCGAATGTTGCAGCAATGTTATTATCCTTTTTAAAAGCCCCCGCACTGTGTATTTTTATTGCATTTTTGGCATACAGTTTCCCTCCAACTCCAGTAAAAGACTTTAGTTATCGTAAATTCCATATGTACACAACAGGATTTACCAAAGTGTTAGTGTCTATCAGTGTGACGGTGCTAGTAGTCCCTCCAGCCAATTGAGGCTACGTAAATACCGGGAACTTCAAGAGCTGTCAACGTGATCTTGCTGCGGAATTTGATCGACGTACTTCATCCTTTCCGGCGGTAATGTGTAGAGAGTCATCGTGAGAACCAGCGATTCTTAGTCTCCAATTTGAAGTGTGGAGTTCTGCTATTGTGGAAAAGCCTTTGCCGTCTTCGATCATCGAAAATCTTCATAGATTAAACTGTTCCCGTAGTGCACATAATTTGGACTGTCTACCCGATCTACATGACAAGAGACTTTCCTCTTATCGGAACTGTATGATGTTCAGCACCTCAAAATCCAATAATGTATTTTTTTTCTTTCAAAGTTAGTACGTGGCCACGGTAAAATATATTCATCATTATAATTAATAAATCTTAAGTTGCTGCAAATAAGTGTCTTCCTTTCTCCATGTGCTTTTTTTGGCACAACGCAATGTCGCACTTACGTTCACGCGCTGCTGGTTGTATTTGAGGAGTTGTTTACCGGTAATATTATTGTTTTGGGCCGACTTGTTCGTTTCCACAAGTTTTGGCTGCCAAATATTGCTTGGATAGCGATTCCCCAAATACAACGTATAGCAGATAGCATGTATACTCGTAGATAAATTAAGGTTTTTATAAAAATACTCCCCATTTTTCCAAGATTTTTGCTTATAATTTGCAGAGTTCTTAATATAAAATTAGTTCTTAATATTAGTTCTCAATATTATGTGCAATGTTGTTTGTCACATTTTCAGAAAATATTATTTTATATTAAGAACTCTGCAAATTATAAGCAAAAATCTTGGAAAAATTTGGAAGTATTTTTATAAAAACCTTCATTTCTCTACGAGTATACATGCTACCGACATAAAAATGAACACAGTTTATAACAATAAGCCACTTAATCACAATCTACAGTTTGAGCGCTTTTGACGCATTAGTTTTGACAGGGTTATCCAAAAGATATTCATACATTTTTTAATTTGTTGGCGGTCCCCTATAAAGTTACTGGAAAAAATCTTCACGGAAATAGAAGACCTGTACTGTATTGTTTATACACTGAGAGTTTCAGGATAATTCCTCATGTATTTTTCTAGATATCTTGCAAAATGTCTAAAATCGCAAGTGGACGATAATCAATGGCCAAGTAGTGTATTATATTTATACACTAAGATTTTCCGGATAATTCCTCATACATTTTTCTAGATATTTAACAAAATGTCTAAAATCGCAAGTGGACGGTCATCTCTGGCCATATAGTGCATATCAGGAGCTTTAAGGAACTGGCTAATTCTTTATTTTCCCTTTTGCTATATGGGGGAAAGTCGGGTGGAATGGGACTGTAGATTTTTCTCTTTGTGCATTATTCTAAACATTTCATCGATCGCATACAAGATGAAGCAATGGTAATCCATTCTTCAGTTTACAAAAAATATTGATATGCATAGACTTGCAAATGTATGAAAGAAAAAATTATTTCAAAAATCCAATTTAAATTACATTTATTTGCACTCAATATATTAAAGGCTTATTTATCTATAAATGTAATAGTTTCCCTATTTATGGAACATTGTTATACTGTATATTATCCATAATTTAAACTAACCCTAAAGCAGCATTTTTGTTTGAACAAGAAGTTTAACACAAACAAGGAAGTGGCGAGGAATGGGACATGCCAGAAAAGTTATGAATGGGACGCGCCCAGTTCCTTTTTTTTAATTAATAATAATGCGAATTGCTAGCATGCAAATTTCTTAGAAGATAATATATTAATTGTAACATTGATAATATATGCATTCATACTTCAAAATGTAAATAAATTGATGATTATTTAAGGCGCAACTCTAGGCACAGAACAAGATAAAGTAAAAAAACTAAAACCCAACTACGACAAAAAACTACGCTGAAAAAGTATAAAAGTACCCCATGAATACAGGTAAAGTCACAAGCAAATGCTAGTAATATATAGATATATTACATATATTTTTATTTTATACTTTTTGTCCGCTAGAGGGCATAATAGTAAATTTGGTGACAAACTTTATAGCTCACAACCAACAGAATATCAAGATCAAGACCCTTCTAATGGCACTGCAGTGGTCTTATTCTGATTACTAAGTACCAAAGAAATTAAGAACGAAAAGATGTGAATTATATGCAATTAGCCCATAAATGCAAGTAAAGTCACAAGCAAATGCTAGTAATATATATATATTCGAAATGTACAAGTGAAGCGCTTTAAAATGATACCAAACACGGCATATCTAGCTTAACTTTATTTTTTTACTCTGTATATTTTGTCCGCTAGAAGGCGCCACATTGAATTTGGTGAAAATCTATATAGCCTATAACCAGCGGACAATTAAGACGCTTCTAATGATATGTCATTTGTCGAATTCTGATTAGTGGTTTAGAAGTTACGAGGGAACAGATGAACATACATACATACATACATACATACATACATACATACATACATACATAGCCTGTCAAAATCATAACCCTCCTTTGGCTTTGCCGTAGTCGGGTAAAAAGACCCGGATGATAATGCAAAGTCTATGGGGGCGTTCTTTTCAAATATTTCGTCGAAATTTTAATATTTTTACGTGATTGTTTTGCACAAAATTGCTGAGGGTGATCCGCAACCGGCGTAGTTTTTACTTTTTCAGTTTTGGTTTCAGATTTTTTTTAAAAATTACTTTAACTTACGGAATTGGTTTAAACCGTTCTGAAATTGAAACTATCGTTATACAAAAAATATAAAAGCAAAATCGAAAAAATTAAAAACTAGGCCGGTTATGGATCATCCTCAGCTGTCTTGCTCAAAAGAATCATGTAAAAATATTAAAATTTGAGTTAGGTATTTCAAAAGAACGCTCCTACACACTTTTACATTATCATCTTTACATTCTGAGCCTAGTTTGGGGCCTTAATGACACCTATGACAGAGAATCCTGAATTTTCATTCCAGTCATGAAGATACTGGAATTTTATATTGTGGCATATACATTATCAACTTACAACCTTTGTTTGATTGTTTATATTACCGACACTATAGGTTATTTTGTGCCTTATAGCTTTTTTTTTATTATTGCTGTCCCATAACTCTTAATGAGGAGGTATGAGACACATTTTGAAACTTACGTTCTCTTTAAAATAAAATAGTATTTGCACGTTATGTTTCTATATTGTTCAGGGGGATTAATAAATAAAGAATACTGCCCAGTTAAACTGATGGCATTGAGCTTACAGGCTACAAATACTAATTGTACATTAAAGCCTTATATTTTCAAGGGTTAATTCCGTTCGAAAAAAATTAAGAAGGGGAAACAGCTCTCCCCTTTCCTCTTTTTTTATACTTAATCATTGAACCTCCTATACTATCAAAGACATGCTTTATCATATAAAAAATCTATATCCAAAATTCAGAGCAAATGAAATAATTCTTAATAAAAACCCATTTAGAATTTATATAATTTAAAAGGAGTTATCCCCCTCTTTTATACTTAACCATTAAACTTCCAAAACTATTTAGAGATTTGAACGAAATCTGAAAATTCTGCTTGAAAAACCCATTTATATAAATAAAGGGGGGGGGGCATTAGAACCCCTGTTTCCCCTATTTATACTTATTCAATGAACACCTAATAACAGTCACGGAATCGCCTCATCAGAATGATCCTAATCTAAATTTTGAACAAAAACTTAATTCTGCATGAAAATCCCATTTATATCAACTAAGGGGAGGGGCATCAGTCCCCCGTTCCCCCCTTATACATATCGAATTAACTCCAAAAACTAATCAGGGAAGCACCTTGTCAGGATATACCTACATACAAAATTTCAAGTGGATCGGATATTTTTTTCATGAGCTATCGCGTTACGCACGAACGTACATACAGAACGGAAGGGCACATAAGCTCTCAGGCTATGATAGCCTGTGCGATAAAAAGTGTTTTACCTTGCATGCTATAAATTGAATTTTTTTTGTATATATATATATAATTCTTACTTTTGTAAAAAAAGTCCCATACCACCCCACTCTCCCCAATAGAGATATTATATATTAATACACCAATTACACGAAAATAGAATTTTTATCAATAGTATTAAAATACAGTTTAAGGGCTAACAGTTTATTTTATATCCTTAGGTTTTTACCACGTTCTCCCCAGGTTTTTACCGGTAAAAAGCCAACCCTGTTTATTGGCCTTGTTTCAGAACGAGTGGAATGAAAGATTGTTAAAAATTATGTCATTAGAAAAATGTTTAAGATTTATAAATAACAGTGCAAAAATCGCCTTTAAAACACGAGATCATCATCACCTGCGGAAAATTTTCACATTTGTGTAAAATTACGATATAAGTTTTTATTCATTGTTATATTTTTTGAACACACACTATTTCTGTAAACTATTCTGAAAGTTCAGTGGAGTAAATACAGATTGTTTTCCTTTTATAATTTGAATGTTCATGACTACAAATTTGTCATATCGGATGATGTTGATGATCGTGAAAGGGGGGGGGGGACTGATTACGGTCTAATCAAACTTAAATTACTATTATTGGAAAAAAAATATTTTATTTTATTCAACCATAAAATTCTGCTACTAAATAAAGTTTAATGCGAAAGAATACTTTCGAAAAAAAAATGGGTGTAAATCTGCATAGCCGATAATCAGAGCATAAGGTTTATTAAATTCAATACCCTAACATTTTCTCACCTTTTTGAAAGAAAATGAAACCAAACGTATGAAAATATGAAGAATTGGGAGTAAGAAAACATAGTGGTAAACCCAAGATACCGCTAAATTCGGGTTTTGAGGCATTTCCCACCAAGGTAAGACTTGGCTGACTAATAACGTTTTAATTTGCAAATCGAGGTTTTTTCCATGATTTTTATACTTAAATGAGACTAAATGATTGTCCGTGCTACCGCGTCCCGATCTAATCTTATTATGAAGATTATTTTTCAAATAATGGTGGTTAATAAGGAAAATATTAATAATGAAAAACCTGTAAATAAGTTTTGATTACTTTAAGATTTGCAAGTATTCAATTGTCTTAAATGAAAAAATTACCCCCCCCCCTCTCAAATAAAGACAAATCAGGTATACTGAAACAATATTAGAGAAGTTACGCGAGGCTGCAATATGGTGTGAATTAGCCTTTACAGGAGGGGTTCGGATAGCATCTATCCGACAATATATGCAAAGCCGGCCAGATGCTGTCCGAGATCCCGTGTAAAGGTTCAAATTAAAACTTCGCGAATAAAATTAATTGCTTATTTTAACTGTATATAGACGCAAAAACATATTTTAACCTTAACTGCTCTGACAAAAATTGTTACATAACTACTGTGAGCTGTCTGTCAGACCATTTAATCTGAAGATGAATAAAATGTTACATAAATTCTCAGAATGCGATTTATGTATTAAACTTTATGTACAAGAATATCATAAATCAAAATCAGCTATTCAAAAGTATTTAGAGGTAGTAATAAGACTCCAAACTAAAAAAAATTGACCAGTATCTATAGTTAAACTAAAAATTACAAGTTAAACTGTGAAACTTGAAAAACCCACGGTGTCTGAGACCACTAACAGCAGTTAAGGGTTAAATCTAAACAGTTGAGTTTAAACACAAGGTAAAATAGTCATAGAATATTCCGATTGCAACAAGATTCGTCTATAATAACTGATTTGTAATGAAAAAATACGTAAATATTTTTACAATATTTCATTTCGCTCTTTCTAATTATGCGCCTTTAGGATTCCCGTGCCTAGAGCAGTTTGATCCAATTGCTCCTCGGTAGCTAAGGCCTAGATAAATCATTTAAAAATATTGACAGGTAAACGAGAAATTGTAAAATAACTATCTCATAGGTTTAACATTAGCAAGCGGGTATTTTGGTGAGAGTGTAGCTTGTAGATTCACATAATAAACTTAACAATCAATCATACTAACAAAAAAAATCTAATTTACTGTTTTTTTATGACATTACTTATAGGGATGTACGATAAATTAACGTAACAATAAAATAAAATAAAATAAAGTTAAATCTTACCTTTAATCAGACTTTGCCCGGTTCACTGGTCAAGCAAATCGGATCGTTAAGTCCTCATTGTTGTTTCATTGTAGCTCAGTGGTTAGTCCTCAATTAATATCGCCAATTTACACACTGGCATGTTTTGATTTGCTCACACCCGTAAACTTTACTTGCCGACACCGAAAGCAGAAAGACACGCGTCATAGCGCATGCGCAAGTTGCCAGTCACCCGATGAGGTGGTTACGAAGTGCATGGCACCTTATTTAGCTCCCATCATCCAGTAACAGAGCTGTCGTCACCCCAACCGCATATTCAAGCTCCTATGACACCCTAGGGTTCCAAATGGCACCGCCTTTTCACCTCCGGGTCCCAAATGGCACCGGTTTGTCACCTTTATTTTTAACAGTGTATGGAGGAAGTGGAGTTTTATGCTCATATTGCACCCCTTTTTTTTAATTGAAAGTCTTTTACAATTCAACATAATTTTCTGTATACCTTCACGATAAAAACTTATTTTAATATCTTACGAAAGCAATTTTTTTTCTTTTACTCTTGATGCTAACAATTCTGAAGCTTGTTTAGAAAGATTTAAATCTCTTACAAGATCATCTAACTCATTTTGGGGAAAGCATTTTGGCTCATTTGACATACCTTCAAAATCAGCATCATTTTGTGATGAGCTTGGTCCTTCAATATCTTTTTTTAATGGTTGAGATATATTTTTAGGCTCTGAAGAGTCAGGGGAACGCTGCACTGGACGTTGAACACAACTAGTACTGCCATTTAGCTCGATTTTTAGTGTTTAAACCATTTACGTGCACGCTACAAAAATAACAGTCTTCGAGATGATTTCGTGGTTCTCACCAAATAGTCGGTGTTCCAAATTTAAAGACACTTCTTTTACCACTTTTCCATAATCTTAAATATTCCACACACGATTTACAAACACAATTGGGAGCCCAAGACTTCTCATTTTTATCCAAGAGCATTCCAAATTGCTCAAAATAAGTATTCTTCACCAACTCTGATATAACTTTTCTACAATTGTTAAACACATATTCTCTGCATACATAGCAAAAATGATCTGGATTGTTTAAACAACGTCTCCTTGAACAACTCACGACGCAAAAGCTTGAGAAACAAATCTTAACACAGTAAAATACGCCTGTTATCGATTAATATATATGCTTAAACGATTAAAATCAAAAACAAAGTTACTCGAGCTGCTCAAAAAATTTTACGGTTAGATTTGTCAAAAACAAGTCATAAGTGAACATTATCAATCACAGAATTCGCAGCAACAGACAAAAAGTTTAATTTTGTAAACTAGTGTAATAGTAGCAATTTCTATGTCAAAAATATTCATTGTCAAAAAATTTTAGTATGAGTGATTTCTCACGTTCATTTAAGCGAAAATTGTTATGGCTTGAAAAATACCAGTTCTGTTGGTGAACCATCAGAATGGCCATAGCGATTAATTTGATCGTTAGCAAATTAATATTTTCAGACTTTTTTTATCACGCGACACTTGTGTTCAACTGTGATATCTTGTCATCATAGTGGCATTATAGTGCCATCAGCTATTCGACTTTTTTTAATTCAGGGAATTCGAAAAATGAAATACCAAGGATAAGAGTGTTCCGACCCAATGGTTGGTTTTTACCACTAAATATTAATAGTATTCTTTGTTTTATCGTAAGTATCAGAAATTCTACTAAAAAATGCTGTGAAAAATATAATTAAACTTAGTGGTAGAAATCAGTCATTTGGGTCTGAGTGCTATCATCTCTGAATATAGTATTAAAATTTTAAATTATGTACTTCGGAATTTAATGCTTTCAAATTAATTTAAAATTTGTTGCTTTGGCAGAATGTTTTATGGAACAAATTAGTCGTTATGAAATAGAACCACATGCAATAGATAAATCTATTCCCAAATTTTTTGCGAAGTATTTAAAGCCTCCAAAATTAGTAATCTATTACCTAGTTTGAGAATATTATTCATCACTATATTTATAGATTTCTATCACTTAAAAAAATATTAGATGAAAGAGGAAGTGTTTAATACTATTTATAGATGGATAACACCGTTGAAAATGTAAAATACCTAGAAGATACTTATTAATTTTTATAAAGCATACTTCCGTTGGATCACAAATATTTTTGTATTTATTAACCCTTTCGAGACCGATTTTTTTTCAATTTTGAGAGAAAATTTACTTTTACATTAATAAAGTATCTAGAGAGATTTGCTGATGTTTAACAAACATGTCAATGTCTGAAATCTAACGACTGTATTTATTTTGCGTACTATTCAATTCATTTTCATATGAAAATAGACAAAGGAAGAGTATTTAGAAACGATTGTAAAATATCAAATTGCAACAAAATGTAACAGGTTTTATTACTTTCTAATACTTTTTGAGTTTTATTGCACGTTATTCCTTAAGAAAAGTAATCAATATTTTTAGTTTAAGGAGTGAAATATATGTTTAAAATAAACGAATCGCAAATGATGCAAAGAGAATTAAGCAAATATTTATTAATATTATTATTACAAGGGTCCTAAACATTAATGAAGTCATATAGTAAATGCATAGACAGATACAAACATTACTACATGTAAATAGTTATAAAAATATCTGTTAAAACAAAATAATACTCAAGTAAAAGACATCTGCTACACTGTAAAAAAAAAAAATCTGTAAAGGTACTACACTTTATCTAGGAAACTGGGATTCCAAGACCTTTTCCTGTAACGGTAACAACAAAAACTCAAGTTTTAGAATCGGTTACGTGGATTTTTCCTGTTATCGTTACATGAAAAGTTTTTGGAATCCCAGTTTCCTAGAAAATGTTTAGTACTTTTACAGATTTTGCTTTACAGTGTATTAATAATACACTAGACTCGAAAGGGCTAACTGCAGAATAGGCTATTTCACTTAAAACGGTATATACAAATATTATATAGACATACATACAAAAAATACAATAAAACGTACTGAGGTGAAAAATTAGCCAGAGCCAGGAATCGATCCCGGGAACACAGTGTATCAATAACGTATAATATATGTGCACAGTATACAGCTTTATGAGCATGCGTTATTTGCGTGTGTATATGTGTCTTAATATTTCAGTTCAGTTTACTTTATTTTATTGAGTTTGAATTATAAATTCAGTACAGTTTTACACGCAATTATTATCAGTTTTCAAAATTTATTTTTGAAATTTTTGAACTTCCCTGCGCTAAAATATTTTTTCTTCTTTTTAGTGATAGAAAGCTCTTTAAAAAAATTCGTAAAATGTAATGTTTCATAACTCAGTGATTATTTAGGAGGAGAAGGTTCTCAGGTTTCCTCTTTTACCAAAGTTTCAGTAGCACTAGATAAAACAATATTTAGATGGAAGGTCTACAACGCATAGATGCCGACATTCTTAATTATTCCAGTGTATGATCCAAGATGAAACTATTTCCAAACGGTAATTTTATTCAATCAAAATTTCAAAAGGAAATCTATAATGTACCTTACATTTACATATTACACAGATACATTTCCTTATACATATTTTCTGGCTTCAAACATGATTGTCTTGAATCAGACTCTCGAATAATTAAGAGATATTGGCATCTATGATAAATGCAGCCGAATGATGAAACAAGCCGTGGTGCTCTACACTGTAAAAAAATCTATAAAGTTACTAAAAGTTTTCTGGGAAACTGGGATTTCTAGAACATTTAAAGTATGGCGACAGCAAAAATTCATGTAACAGATATACATTTGCACTGAAAATCAAAAAATCTTTAAGGTTGCTAAAAAATTTTCATGAAGCTTGGGATGCCTAGAATATATTATGTAATTGCAATCAAGGTTACAGAAAATTTTTTATGATTCGCTTGTAAAGTTACAGATTTCGGTAGCTTTACAAAAAATAGTTTTGTACCTCGGCATCTTTTCTTGTACAGTGAACAGATAAAATACAGATTTCATAGAATATAGTAAACATACAGATTTCGGAAACTTTACATCCGTAGGATTAGTGATTTTTTTTCGTGATCTTAGATGCTTTTCACCTTACATTAATCACGTAGCGATTCGACAATAGGCACAAATAAGCCTATTATATTTTGACGATGTGACAGTCACGAGCGGTAGAAGTATTGCAGTTTGTCTTATTTGCTGGCTCACTCAGGGCTGCCAATTCAGTGAGGGGCATCATCAAAGGTTAGACAGACCAAGACCTGGGCGGGTGCGGACGGCCACTTCTGACGAAAGCAATTTTTGACTACATATTTGGAAGCAATGCCGAAATTACACAAGAGTTCAACGCTTCTTTCTTATGCAAAGCCCTAATTTTTTCCTGGACGTTTTTTTAAGCTTATGACAAATGACTCAACTCACTTGGCATTTATGTAGAGAAGTAAAGTTACGTCTTATCTTAAATGTTTCATTAAATGTTTTGTCTTTCATATACACCTACGTCTACAGCCGCCAGGGGAAACTTATTTTCGGATTCCCTCTCCTATATTTAACATGAATATGAAATGAGCGACCTTTACCTTTGGTTGCTCTTAAATTTCATGGAATAAATTGTAAAAATAGTTCATATTTTATTCAATAAATTACGCTGCACTGTCGAAAACATTAAGAATGCTCAAATATTTTTTAAAACTCAATTGTCTTTTTTTTAAAAATTTCAATCACTAATTATCATAAATGAATGAAATTTTAAGGCTAGGAAATTCTTCGGTACTATATTTTCTTATGGAAATTTTTTTTTTAACCTCTTGCGTCGCGGTGGTATATTTATGAAACCACTTAATTTTAATTCCCAAACGCAACATTTTCACTTGAATTTTGGTAAAAAAATTGAAATAATGGTATGGTGCTCTCAAATCCCGGTGTCAGTCATTTATTTCAAAACTTAAGCAATGAATTTGCTTTGCGCCGCAAAGGGTTAAATAAAGTGAAATTTGCGCGTTTGAACTACATTTATTTTTTTATAAAAAATACTGGTATTTGATCTGAAAAATAACGGTACCCGTACGTACCCTATATAATTATATTTAAATACGGGACATTTTTTAAGACTAATTACTGAAGGAATTTTAATTTTTTTCCTTGTCAGGGATAGGATCTATAACTTCCAAATTCTATAATTATAGGATGCCGCTTTTAAAACTCCACAGCTAACATATAGCCGATTTACTATCAGCACACACTTTTTCCCCAACTCTTAAATTTATCCTTAAAAAGTGATTTCAGTGTATCCGGATTCTATTCTGCATCCTACTGTCTTATTTATTTATTGAACACCGTTGAAAGTCCGTTTATAAGTCATTGTCAGTAAACAAGAACGAGATAGGTTAAGGAAATTTACAAAACTAGAGCCTACTGATTTAAACATTTTAAATTATAGAATCACTTTTTTTCTCTTTTTTGATTAAAATTTGTACCTAAATAGTAATTTACGAAATAATGTATTTTGTTTTTATCATATGATAAGAATAAAATATCAAATTATTATTATTTTTATTTTCGTTTTGAACTCATGTGAACAAGTACCTTCTTAAAACAAATGCTGATATTGTCTTTTTCTCTGAATTTAAAACAGCTTTACGAAAACAGTTTTCTGATACCCTTTTATCAAATATACCATAGTTTAGTATTGGCAAAAAATCAAATAATTTCAAACTAAAAGTACAAAGCAAGGATTTAACCATTACATATGTATCGAATATACTCAATATTATAACAGAACTTTTCTGGAAAAAAAACTATACTGTTTGGAAATTACCAAAGCGATCTTATATTCAATATCAAAACATTAAGGTGCAATTTTCGTAAAAGAGTCGATAATTTTTGTCCGAAAAAATCACGCAATTTTGCTATTTGGAATATTCCAAGAAAATCAATAGAGTAAAACAATAGCAAAATATCCAGATATTTTCAAACCACAATAAAAGGCTTTTATGGTATTTTAATCTTTCATCATATTCTGCAGCAAGTAGAATCTTTTGTAATTTTCGATGATAAAATCCATAAGTTACAATTTTACTAAGCATATTAAATTTCTAAAATTTTATAACCGTTTTTTCTTTCACGATTTAAAAAAATCCTTTTTATAGGCATGCATTTAAAATTTTCCTTGTGCAATAAATTTCGTCACGACTTATAACAAAAATAATATCTAAAAACTAAGTTTTGCTCGAAGAGGTCATAGCAAGTTTTTTGTAAAAAAATAATGTGTAGTTCGAAAAAATTCCGATAAAGGATAGTAAATATATATATGCGAATATACTATGCGAAATAGTAAATTAAACTCTTGAGAACTCTCAACGATTCTCAAAACATAACAGCACAGAGGCTAGAAAATTTCAGTATATCGTGGGAAGAGCATCATTTGCGTTCTTTAGTGGTTTCGCATCCGATTGAAATAATTGATAATCTGAGTAGTTGTTATTCGGGCATACGGTTGATGAAGTAATGCTTTCCAGCCTAACTAATATTTTATTTATTTGATCTTTCAGTAGACGTTATCTTGCTACACTACCCGGTATTTTTCTGTATTTTATTCGTTAACGGTGAACGGTTTCTTAATTGTATTTGTTGCAAATCACCCCCCGATTGTTTACTATAAACATCTCCTGGTATTCTAGATTAATTTTAACACAATTATTTAAATAGGTTCATACGGAAAGAATTCATACGAATTCTTTTTTGCTAACTGGGCGAGAAAAATAGCGGTTTGTTGGGTGAATTACGGCCATCAAGTTCGACCGGCATAGCTCAGACGGAAGAAAATGTGTATATTCAGCCGAGGCATCACTGGTTCGAATCCTGTCCCGAACATTTTCTGCTCGTCTTCTGTTATTGTTTGATTTTGCTGTATGAGTATGTAATGAATAATTCACTGTCTATCGCACTACAGGTACAAAAAAAGAAAAAAAAACCATAAGATCGTTTTTGGTATGAAATCCTTGTTTAGAATTCGGAATTAGCCATCAATGTTTTCTACGCCTAATGATTTTATAGAGTACTTTTTTCTCATCTCTTAATTGAGACTTGTTCGAATAAGGGCACATTGGATTGCCTTATCAACAATGTGTTACAAACTGACCGTAACTGTGACTTGTTGCGAAGATTATGGGGAGGCATATCTTCTTGGTTTACCTTATAATTTTTTGTAAATGCTCTTGAAAAGTTGGACACGGTGATTTAAACTTATCCGATAATTCTTGCATTATAAGTCGTGAATTAAATATTTCCATTAGATCCTTCAGGACTGTTTTTTTTTCAAATTGTAGTGTCACTTATAATAACGCGAGCTTAGTGTTCATTTTCATAATGAAATTATACCAAACTCTGAAAGTGTCAATACAATCATATAATTTTGCATAATATTTGGCTTTTTTGGTAAATTTTACCTTAGGTTATCAAATAGAAGTCATTCGATGAAGTATTTTAAGAACTATGAAAATTTAAAACTGGTTAAATTTATTTCTAATTTTTGGTAAACAGATTACAATGCGGGAAGTTCAAAACTATTCAGCGGAATAAGCTATAATTTTCGATTCCCATATTTGAAACTTCTAGAAATACATGGCCTGTCTGAAAAGTATCTGAATTTCATTCGAGAAAAGATATAAGTTGCTTGACAGGAATGGGGCCCTAATCAACTTCAAAGTAGCCCCCTTGTGCCTCCACACACTTAGCCCATCGTTCCTTTCAGATGTAGCATTGTGGGTAGTTCTTTCAACAAATTTCAAAACTATTCAGTGGAACGAGCTGTAGTTTTGGAATCCCATACTTGAAACTTCTGGAAATACGTGGCCTGTCTGAAAGTATTCAAACTTCGGACAAAAAAAGAAACAATTTACTTGACCGGAATGGGTCTCTAATAACTTTCAAAGCAAGCCCCTTGTGTCTCCACACACATAAGGTACCATTCTTTCCAGATCTGAAAAAACTTCTAGAAGGCTTCTTTTCGAATGGTATTCAACTCGGCCGTCACGTTCTGCATATGTCATATCTGGTCAAAAAAATAGCTTACCTTTCTAGGTTCCTTCAGATTCGGAAACAATCAGAAGCCGCAAGTAGCCCTCTATCGCCAGGGTGAGTATGAGACCCAGCAGTTGAGATTAGTCTGTAATTTTTTTCTAATTTCTTTTGACGGAAAAATTTATTTTTTAATATCTTAATCAAAGCAACCGGGAAGGACGCTCTGCATTACTGACAATGCTTCCTTGTCTGAGCATTCCCTCTTGGGCATTCATAGTAGCCATGCCTGGAGAATGGGGAATGTGAAGAACGCCTGTAATTACATTTTTTTTTCAAGAAATGTGATTCTTGTGCGATGAATCAGCTGGAGAACTTTTGAAACTTAAGATACCTAATGAATCTTACTCCTTGAGAATTATCAAGCTTTGACAAAATTGATTCAGTATTGTAATTCATTCAGCACCAGTTTTCAACTTTCAATTGGTAACAGTCGCATTTAACACCATACACTGTCAGAAATATTCGTCTTTATACACTACATTTTGCTTCATTCTCGAACAAATAATATCTGTACTCCTTGGAGACGTTATTTTTCTGTGAATCGTTCCAGCAAGTCTGTAGAAGATGAATAAATTTCGTTTATTCCCCGCACGCATGCGCATTTGTCTTTTTCAAATTAATTTTCTGTTTTGATTACGAATCGTAAGTTTGCAGATGACAAGCGCGTTTTTAACTTTCGAATAGCAGGTGAAAAAGCAGCAAACATAAGGTGAGCAATATTATTATTATTTTTTGTAGAACATGGAAAACTAAATTAATGGAATGGAATGGTATGAAAAACTAAATCAAGTTTGCATGTTTTTTTTTTAATTAGATCATGTTTTTAATAGTGCACTAGTGCAATGTCATTTTAAGAACAATGGCGACATGGTCGAATTTAATGAAAGGTACGCCTTTAGTATAACAGTTATAATCAACTTCATTTTTTTATACAGCTTTGTTTACTTTTTAGCTGGCATAGTTAAGCATTTTTTATGCTATGCATTAAATTGTATAACTGCGATGTAATTTAATATCAAATGTAGCTTATGCTTGTTATTTTCTTAAGAAAACTAGAAATTCCGAATTAAACTTATAATGATAATTACGAGTAATTATAATTTTTGTTATAAAAATATTTTATAACGTGTGACCATGGTGTTTGCCCGAACTCAAACAAAAAATATTTTCAGAAAAAATTAGTTATTATATGTTTGTTAGCTTACTGGACGCATTATTAACTATGAAAAAGATATTTTTAATCATGCAAATATAAGAAATTTCGTTGTTTAAAATGTATGTTATATTAAATTGTCTCAATTAAAAGGAAGTTTCTCAGTCTCTTTGCGCCAAACTATTTATTTAAGTTATGTCTGTATTAAATTTAACATGTAATCTCTAAATTAATTTTTTATTTTGCTGTGAAAGTATTAATATATAGGAAATTTCGTTATTTACCAACTAGTAATATGTTTAAAATGTACGTTATAAAAAATTGTTTTAAATAAAAGAAAGTTTAGCAGTCTTTTTGCGTGAAACTATTTATTTTAAATTAACGACTTAACTTATTTTGATCAAATTTTATATGTATACTCAGTAGGTCTGTGAATAGGTTGTTATCTATTTTTAATACCCCTAAATGATAAGGGCGGCCCACGCCATAAAAATTTCACTGAAACGACTTAACTGATTTTGATGAAATTTTCATACTATGACGTCATAGGAATTAGTGTCCATGCTCTATCCATGCCCATTCATTATTGGAATGCTTTGCGAATTATTATTTTTGTGGTTCAATATTTTTTACCGTTTATGCGAATGAATCTTCTGCATTTGTTTTCTTTATGAAGTCTGGTAGTTGTCAACTTAATTTCAATTGAAGTTATCGTAGAAGTTTCAGTTTTTTTTCTTTTTTTTTATATATTTGTAAAAGTAGGCCAGGTTCAAATTTTTAGCAAGTGCAGTAAATTTTTAAACATTTATTTTCTTTTTGCAATTATTTCACAACAATTTAAATTTAAAATAAATGTTACTTTCCTAAACCAATCATTTGTAGTAAATTGGAAAAAGTACTAGAAAGTTGTAATGTAAGTTAAATCTTTTGTTTTTCTCTACCACGATTCTTTTTTCAAAACAGCATTGTTTACTCTGAACTTTCGATGAAATTCACACGAAATTGTTTTCTTTTTTCGATCTTTTGATGATATCTGCATTTTCTATGATAGTTTACAAATTTAACGCATTTACCACCATCTTTTTGATGAAATTTATTTTCTTCTGCGATTAGATGAGGTTTATTTTTTACACGGCCATTTACCAAAATTCATGAAAGTTTAGTGCAACATCTTGTGGCCACCAATCAACAAAATTCACTACTCATTTAGATGACCTTTTGACAAAATTTGGAATACAATATATTTGTTTTAATTCTCACAGGTCAGGACCAAGGGATTTGAGGATTATAGGTCATATTTCTTTGTTTACAGTCTTAATGTGGGATATATCATCAGATATTGTTATGACACTGTAAATAAATAACACAGGAATGAAAGAAATGCTTTATTTTAAGTAATATAAAAAAACTATATATATTAGAAATATATTTAAATAATGTATCACAAAATTAATAGAATTGATTTGTACTTATTTTTTAAATCTATCAGACATTGCAGAGATAGTGATTTGCTTTACATTTTTTACTTTTTGCTCTAATTCAACTTGAGACTTTTTAAGAATCAGGATTTCATGATCATTAACAAAAGTTTTTCTTAAAAACTGAGATATTTATCCTACAGAGCTAACGCCTATTCAAAAGCCATTTTAACTTTTATACAGCACACAAATGCGTTCTGAATAAAGTAGTTGAATAGTTATTTACAAGATGCATAAATATATTTCATTCTAAGGAATGCAGAATCCATTAAAAATTTCTTAATTCGTCAGATCCAGTTACTTTTTTCTTTTATGATTAAAATGCTCAATATTTTGCTTTACAAACTCGAATGAAATTCGCGATTTTACTCAGCTACTAAAGGAAGATTTGTGTGTTTTCTGAGATTTTTGACAAAATGGCAACAAAATTTTTAAAAAAGAAAATTCTTGTTATAAATACTTACGAAAAAACGATTTATTGGTGGTTAAGAAACATTGAGGATTTTATGGAACTTTATTGTACAATCCTGTTTTATGTCCAAATTTTTAAAATAACTGTCGTTATTTTAAAATTTCCGGAACAGAATGCTTTAAAATTTTGGAAATTTCACATCAAAATCACTCCTGAAAAATTTTTCATAGACCAAAAATTGCAAATGTAAAAAATGCGTTTGTGATTTTTGCAAAAAAAAAAAAAAATCATAGTTCAAGACATTCATCATAGCATTGCAGTTTATAATAACTCAATATAATAACTCAAAATTGTAAGAATTAAGGTTTACTTTCATAGCAGTTGGCAGATCTGCATATAGTTAAAATGTATGTTTTTAGTAAAAGAAAAAAAAAAAAAACATACATACAAAAATGTTATTATTTATTCTGTGGCAGGTAATTTACTGTTATTTATAATAGTTACAGTACACTCCTCTAATCACATGTTGGGATCAAGGATTTTGTGAATTATAGAATTGTACAGATTATAGGTTATTTCTTTGTTTACATCTTGATATTAAGAATTTATCAACAAATGTAATAATCATACTGCAAATAAATTACACAGAAATCCTTCTGTAGTTAAAAAAAAAAAAAAAAAAAAAAAAAAAAAAAAAAAAAAAAAAAACTAGCCTTAAACAAATCTCTAGGAATGACTCCTGGAATGATGCTGATGTGTAACGTTTCCGGAAATAACGCGTCCGGGTGGACCACACCTTCCATGAGTCGAATAGACCAATCAGGAAAGGGCTCCGTCTCGGGTGGACTTGGAAATGACTACGCTTCCTTTTTTTTTCTTATGCTGCTATTTTGGTAGATTTTCCTGGTTTTTATGGATATTTAATGGTCGGTATTTTAATAAGTGCACGTTTATGAGAGGAATTCCAAAATTGAGTGTATGGAAAATAAGGTATCGCGAAGCGATTCCATGGGGTATTGGCGAGCGCAGCAAGCAGGGGTAGCCTACAACTTGGAATCGCCTAGCGATTACGCGGGGGGGGGGGGTTGGCGAGCGTAGCGAGCAGGAGGGCGGAGCCCCCCTAGTGAAAGAAAGGATTTTTGATATAAAAAAAAGATTATATTCAATATCAATAAACGATTTAAATGATATAACATTAATTGAACAAATTTCTATTTGCTTTATAGTTTTTTGTTTACTGTATCCTGAAGCCTTTAAAGATCAGTCTTTCTTGATCGATAACAAAACTTTGTTTTCCTAAAAATCTGAGATTTTTGCTCATGGGATACTTATCACTTCTAAGAAATTTTATCTTTTTATATAGCTAGCGATTGTGTTTAGAATATATCGTATTATTCATAATGTACATAAAATATCTCAGTCTAATGAATGCATTAAAAATTTCTTAATTCATAAGGGCAATCCACTTTTACTATGGTCTGAAAACAGTCACAGTGTGGATTATAAAGGATTGTGGATTAGAGAGAGTGGACTATATCCTATAAGCTATATCTCAGTGGAATAATATTTTGTAATTTAATGAAATGCTTATTGAATAACATTAAATAAAATCAACTTACAAAGCAAATAAAAAATACTTCTTAGATGTTCAAACTTTAACTGCACGATTTTTTCTAATTTTTTTGTCAAATGCAACCATCTTATATGGACTAAATAAATGTAATTCCATTCTTTGGACTGTTCTTGATCAATTACAGTAATAATACTGGCCAAATTTATGGCACACATTGAGAATTATGTTTTCAGGTATGTGCCATATGTGGTACACAGTGCAATGAGGGTTAAACCTAATAGTTGGTCCTATAAGTTTTTAAGTGTGTTGTTTGAACTCAATTTTTATTTGCTTTTTTTGCTACATTTAATTGTTGTATGAAGTGTTGGATTAACCGAGTGGAACTGCCTAATGTTTTTTTCTTCTTGAGCTATAACAATTAGATTGTAATTATACAGGGTGGTCGTAAAAAAACTTTGCCGATATACGGAGCTCTAGCGGCCAGTCCGCTCAACCGATCGAAATGAAATTTCAGATATAGCTATTCAGAGGTATGAGCTCGAGATTCTGTGAACGACAACAAAATGGCCCTCACGGTTACGGTTATAGTTACAGAAACTCAAAAATTTCCAATGGCAACACCCATTGTTTTTCATCGCAAAATGCTCAGCGCATGCGAAAACCCTAAAGAGCGTTGGAACCGTACGTGTATATCAAGAAACGGGCATGTTATGCACACACAAAAAAACCGTTCTGGGAATCCTCCCCTCCCCCCCAATAGAAAAAACTCGATTGGGTCGCAAGGAGGAAATTTGCATATGACGCAGAGTCAGTACACTTATCTCTGATTACAATACAGATCGGAGAAACTAAAACTTTTATTTTTATTAAACATTTTCCACATGGGTGCCATCATAGGCATGGCACCCATGTAAGTAGTTACTGTAGTTATTTTTATTTTAACTAATACATTTCCTTGTCTTTTTATTGTCTTATAATTGTTTACATTTGATTTGTAGTTGACCATGTATTTTGTATAATAAAAATTTTAACCCTAACCTAAATGTTGCCTTTTAATCATTTACATAAATTGTGTAATATTATTAATAATATATTGGTAATACTTTGACATGCATATTTTTGTGCATAATGTTTATTTTATAAATCAAAAGAAAAATAATGAAACAATACTGTGGGAGTTAAAAAAAAAATCATGAATCCTGATGTGTGATAAGACCAATAATTGACAAAAGCTGAGAGATATATTTAGCTAAATGTGTTTTATAAAAGAGCTGAATTTTTTAAAATGTATGGATGTACAGTTGGATGGATATATATATACCACAAAATATAAATTATTAATACTACTCTTAAAATTATTGCTGATTATTCAGGAAGAAGTGTAATGCATATCTTGAAAGTAAAGTTGAATATCTGAAATGTGCAATATTTTGTATAATTTAAAATTTGGTATTAAAATAGATCTAGAATTTAAGAATTCACAGCTTGAGTGTGAGGGGGGGGGGGTGAAACTTAGAATCTTTATTACAATATACGTTAGCTTCGATTTCATTTTTCTTTTCATAATTTTGAAATAGAAATATTTTAAAAAACCTAGTTCTATATCATAAAAAAATTTAGAGAAAAAAATTAAATGGAAAATAACATGTTATGATATAGTTGAATAAAGCAGATCGAGACTTTCTAATATTTTTTAAATAAGTGATCGTAATGTAATAAGCAAATCTGCATGTAGTTTCTTTATATTTCAATCTTTTTGTTATTGTTTAGACACGAAAAAAGGAAATTTCTGAAAAAAATCCTTTTTATTTTCTAGGAAATGAGCTTCTTGTAATATATCTCTTCCCCCTCCCCCCCCCCCCAAAAAAAAAAAATAAATAAGTAAATAAAAGGTTTATGGATGTTTTTTGATTTCGAATAAAATTTCTTAAACTTTCATATGCTTTAAAATAGAATAACTTCTCAGGAGAAATTTGTTTTTCAATTTTCATTAATATAATTTAAAGCATTGAAAGGTAAGTGAATTTTTATTCAATGATTGTCAATTTCGTGAATGGATACTAGTATAAGTGAACAGATTCGAAATGAACAAATCATTCCCATTCCTTACTTGGAATAAATTAATTATATTCAATATTTTGCTCCATATCTACTCATCTATGAAATATATTTACGATATTTGCAATAGAAAATACAGTAATGCTTTTTTGACGTTACTTTAATGACACATCAAGAAGGGCAACTTTGTGACATACGTTAATTTTTTTTTTTTTTTTTTGTTCAGAAATGCATGAAAACAAATGTTATTCAGAAACAACCGAAACTCACTCATTTGAAACAACCGAAACTCACTCAGTTTTCTGTTTTTTGTAAACAAAATAGATCTTTCGGGACAAGCCATCAAAATTGGCATTTAGAACCGCTTTTCCCGACACAAGCAAAACCAGTCCAGAAAAAAGGGGGGAAGTATGATCAAGCTATCTAAATATTTAATAATTCGATAGGTAATTAAATTGCAATAAAATGGAAAACTGAGATAAAGCAGGTCTTCCATTTCGACTTCATTTGGTATTAAATTTTGAAACACCAAAGATGACGGCATTTTATGAATGATCTGAATTTTATCAAAACTTTATACATTTTTTGAATGATACCTGTCAATTTCATGTGTTAAAGTGTAGCTCCTTTAGGCTGTAAAGAACATCTTTAATGAAATAAAAAGAAACAACTTTTTCACCTAAAACAGAGGAAAAATTAGCTGGCATTTCACAAAAACAGAAGATCCCCACCCCCCTAAAACGGAGAAAAACATAACGGACTTCCTTCAAGAAACATAAATTTTCTCTTGTAACGAAGAAAGACATGACGGACATTCCTTCAAAAGACGGAAAATTCCCCCCCCTAAAACATAGAAAAACATAACGGACATTCCTTCAAAAGACAGAAATTTTCTCTCTTGTAACGAAGAAAACATGACGGACGTTCCTTCAAAAAACAGAAAATTTTCTTCCCTAAAACGAAGAAAAACATGACGGATGTTCCTTCAAAAAACAGAAAATTTTCTTCCCTAAAACGGAGAAAAACATGACGGACGTTTCTTCAAAAAAAAAGAAAATTTTCCTCCCTAAAACGGAGAAAAAAAATAACGGACTTCCTTCAAAAGACGAAAACTTTCTCTCTTTTAACGAAGAAAAACACGACGGATGCTCCTTCAAAAAACAGAAAATTTTCTTCCAGAGACGGAAAAAAAGACGGATTTTCACAGAAATTTGCTGGCAGCACTGCTGCCAGTACTTTTTCTGTGAATTGACGGAAGTTTTTTTGAGAGTGTATGTTTGTTTTTGAAATTAAGGCAGTCTTGGAAATGATATTGGTTATGCCTGCTTTATTAAATTTTCATTATGTTCTGAGTGATCCATCTGCATTTTTCTCTGTTTAAAGAGGTACAATGAATAAACCCGCATATATTATAGTCATTTATTTCCTTCAAAAGCTCATTTTCTACGTGAAATTATTAATAAATTCATATGAAAAACATGATTTATCGACTACATACAATTTTGCATAATACAAACCACGATTTCTACAAACCTCTGTGGGTACGTCTAGTCCAATTCAATCATTAAATTGAAAGATTTAGATGATTTTTACTCTTTGTCTCTTCTCTTATCAAAGAATCCACAGAGAAAAAAATCACAGAGAGTAAAGTTTTAAAAATATAGGATATTCATTGTATGAATAGAGTTTATTATACTTTATATGGTAATTAATTCTGCTTCCCAGTTACTTTCCAATTTAAAATCTTAATATTTATTTTCAGAATTTGGGACTACACATCAATCTCATTTTATATAAGAAACCTATGACTACTTAATAAAAAATTATAAACTATACTTTTTCGAACCACGATACACGGATTTCGTCATGGCGTGAAAAATGGGTATTACTATTTGAAAATTCAAAATTATTGAAATTACTTATACGTATAAAGCGACACTTTGGACAGTATTTAGGATTCCTAGTCAAACAGTATCTCTCGGATCCCTCTAGGACAATTTAGAGATAAAAGTTCAATAAATAGAAAACTAACAGCGCTGTTTTTTGTTATTTTATATATATTAATAATTAACTATAAAAATATCAGTTTTCTATATTTCTAGTAATCTGAGTAAAACAACAACATAAAAATTGATAAAAATAGAAAAACTTTAATCAACAACTAAAGATTCTTGTGTTATTTAGATGTATCATTGACTAAAATACCCCATCAATTATATGGCTTAAATAAACCCAGAACTAGTGTTACGGAAACAAAATTAAATGCTTTAAGGATAATCTATTCTTTATTGTCTTACAGTTTGATCCGGATAGGTCACTGAATTTCGTAATAAATTCTGTGATGTTTAGGATTCTACATGAACAAATTTTACAAGGTTTTAGAAGTTTTAAATAATTATATAAACTGTATAAAATGAGGCATGATTTTAATAGTATTCGATATCAAATCTAACCGAAGAAAAATGGTATATTTTTCTTTATTTAAATTTAAAGAATTTTTTTTCACGTCTTTGAAATGTAATCAGATGATTAAATGGAATAAGTCTTAGACAACAGCTATGTAATTGCATATAAAACAGTTGATATTTATAATGGTTATCCCGCTGGATATATTATCTTTCAAGCTCCTTACTCTGCGACTTAAAAATTTATTTTAAATATTTATAGATATTATTTTCATGGTTTGCTTTTCTTTTCCTCCCCTGCCTGTTGTAAAATTAAATTTATTATTTTAAGTTATTCCCTTTTTGAAGTAACATGTTCTCTATCACAATTTAAGGGGGTGCTGCACACAAAAATTTTCAAATATTATTATTATTATTATTGCACTAAATTTGTTTAATATTTTCTGATAAAATGACGTTTAATATCATGTTTCTTTCTTAATTAGAACAGGAAATATTAATTTTTATGTTTGTGTTTCTTTTAAAAAACTAGCTTTTTAAGTAATGGTTATTATGGAAACTACTTCTTTTGAAAATGCGTTTTTCTTCATGAAGCGTTTTTTCGTATTTTTGCCTACTTAAATTGTTATAACTCAATATCCGTTTAAGATAAAGTGTTCATAATAGATAAAGAATCATGTCTTTTTCAATAGTTATACTTTAGTTTTGTGTGATTTAGCAAATTTGAAAAAAAAAATTATTTACTTTTAAAAATATGATTTTTAAAAAAAGTTATTGTCATTTGATCATTATTGTCATTGATATTGAAAAGGAATTGTTAAAATTAAGTGTTGCTATTGAAAAAACAACTTGTAATCTGTTTTAGGCTATAGATGGCCCCTTAACCTTCCGTCTACCAGACAAAACACCCATTTATCTACGGCAACACCTAATTTTAATTCCAAACTTGCAAACGGCACCAGTAATATTTTAATATAATTTTGCTTTTACAATGAAAGCTTAAATTAAGGAATTCGTAATATCTAGACAAGTCCTTTATAAATTCTGGTGTCAATCGACAATTTCTCATTTTACCATTGACACCAGAAATATTGCTGTCGGGTCCAATGGACCCGTCTGGTAGAAGGAAGGTTAAGCATATTTTATATACAACATTTAAAAGTTAACTTAATTTCCAATCGTATGGTACAAATAAATTTGTTCTAATATAATCTGTTCCTGGATTAGTAGGTGGTGTTTACTTTTACTTCCACGATTGTACTATTATCTCTTTAACTAATTGAAGCGATTTCTGTATTTTTCCGTACTTATGACACTAGCTTTACTATAAAATGATGAATTGGAAGAAAAAAATATGCCATAGATACAGTAATTAAAATAAACTTATAAGTTACATTTATTTTTTTTTTTTTGAAAAATTTTGCAGTTATTATATATATATATATATATATATATATATATAGCTTAGTTAATAGTTTACTTACTATTATAACTATTGAATAATAATAAAAATCATTTTAGTAGTTTTCAAAAATATGGCACATAAATGACTTTTGTTTTATACGCGAGTTTCTTTTGTGAATTCTCGAAACTATTGTATGTTGCATCTTTATTTACAGCCGATTTATCTAATTATAATTTAGCAATAGCCAAAATAATTCAAAAAGTATTTAAATCGCGTCAATAGATTCTGAGATAAATCTACATTAATGTCCGGAATTTCACATATAAATTTTCATGTATTGTTGAATCCGTAATAACATACCATTTCTCTGAATCTTTCAGTTGAAAGAGAAAAAAAAACAAAAGTAAAAGTTTTCATTAATTTATCTTTCGATTTCGGCAACTTAAACTGGAGGTTTATTCACGGAGCTTATGAAAATTTCAGAAATTTAAGAAATAACAATTTATAAAACAATAACGAAACAAAACACGACAAATATTTCTCGCTTAAATGATTACAGTATGACATTTAAAATTAAAATGACTTCTTTATGTAGGTGGTGTTTGACTGATTATTTGTTCCGAGTTATAATCATAGATGCCAACATCTCTTAATTATTCCGGATTCTGATCAAAAATTTGCATGCAAAAACCGAAAAAAACATTTAAGAAAATGTGTTTACTTTCTACGATGTAAATCTTTGATTTCATCCTGAAATTTTTGGTCAAATAAAATTTCCGGTTGAAAACATGCTCATCTTGTATCAGACTCCGGAATAAATTAAGAGGTGTTGGCATCTATGTTATAATCAGTTTTAAAGCTAAGTGAAATGTCTCTATACAGATGGCTCCTTAAGAGTGCTACACTGTAAAAAAAATGCACAGTTACTAAGATTTTTCTATTTTATTTGTATTCCAAATACTTTTCATCTAACGGTAACAGCAAAAACTCATGTAACCCTCCACGGCTACGTGAAATGTTGGTGTTATCGTTATATGAAATGTTCTTGGAATACAAATCTACTAGAAAAAATTTAGTAACTTTACAGATCTTTTTTACAGTGTAGTCACTCGGCGTCCGAATTCCCCTTCGTAAAGTTAAGTTTGGAGTCGTTAGATGCAGTCTTGTATTCGGTTGGTTGTATTGGGTTTAATGGCGCTAAATCCCTTAAGGGACATGTTGCGCCAATCTTACATTTGGAATATCCGCTTATGGAACAAATATTTTTAACTTCTTTTTTCAGTGTTCACTCCTTAAGAGGTGTCACTTTATTCTTAGTTTTCAAAATATTTCTAAATTTTATGCCCAATTTAATATTTTATGTTTTAAAAAATGACGAACTGGAAGTAAAATTTTAATACTTCATATAAAATAATGCATAGGTTTTAGAAATATTTTGAAAAACGGGAAAAAAAGACACGTTCTTTTAAAAGAGAAGACTGAAAAAAAAGTTAAAAACTATAGTTTCCCGAGGAGATATTTTGAATGTAAAACCGCATCAAACGCCCCCAGACTTAACATTACCAAGGGGAATTCGACCGCTGTGTGACTAGCACACTTAATCGTTTCGGGTCTGGTGTACTGTGAATTGTAGATGTCTTTTAATGAAGTATTAATTTGTTTTAAGAAATACTTTTGCTACTATTTATGTGTAGTAATGTTAGTTTATGTTTATGCATTTACTATATGGTTTTATTTATTTTTGGGGATTTAGTAATAATAATAATTATAATTATTTGCTTCATACTTTTTGCGCTCTTTTCAATTCTTTTATTTTAAACATATATTTCACTCTTTAAATTTAAAATAAAAGTTTCTTTCCTGAAAGAATAATGTGTAATAAAGCAAAAAAAAAAAAAAAAAAAATGTTAGAAAGTTGTAATTAAAGTTAAATCTTACTGTAATACAATATTTTCTAGACTTTTCCAAACATTCTTCCATAGCCTATTGTCATATGAATATTAACTGCAAAACAAAACATTCATTATCGTTCAGGCAATCAAATATTCACTAAACCCTAATTAATCTATTTGATTAGCTAGTATTAATGTTATTAACGTAAAAATATTTTTTTCTAAAAACTGAAACAAATTTCGGAAACAAAAAGGTTAAGAAAAATCCCATCAATTTTTTTAGACGTAAGTACTAACTATTTAGTGATAATCACATTCATATACGTTGATTTTCAGTAAAGTGAATATGGGTGAGGTATATTTCTTTCTCACAACTGCATGCATTAAAAATCGCACGGATGCTTAATATTTTTTTTTCTGAATACCACTATTTTTAGAAAGAAAATTTCATACACATGTAAAATTCAATTAAATACAAATGTGTTTCTTTACAGAAATATTGGTATTAAAAAAGAAATATGTAAGCTCACATACGAGCCCATTACATGTATACTAGCTAATAGTTTTATTACTACGAAATTCTGTTTCTTTAATGATTATTCATGATTCATTAACTTCATACTTAGAGGAAGTTAACTTTATATATATGAAGAGTAAATAATTAGAAGCCAAACATTATATTGACAAAAAGTTAAAAAATTGAAATAAAAATACTTTCTTAAACGATAGAGTTTAACTTTATATTTGTAACTTGTTACATAGTATTACGCAATTTTTTATATATATATATAATATTCAACAATAGAAAATGCAATTTAGAATGAATAAAATTTAACACAGTAAGAAGACAAGTCAAGTTATAGCATAAAATATATCAAAATAAATTACATTGAACAGAAAATTTTGAATTAGTTATCATCTTTCATCTATCGATGCGTGAGAAATGAAAATAGCAAAACTAGAAGTAAAAATAAATTAAGAGTTCAAAATCATTCTTAGCATCAAAAAATTGTTTTATAGTATCTTGCCAATCAATGAAATTATGCTTTAAGGAAAAAAAAGTATTGAAGTAACTTACTGTTCGCCATTAGCTTCGCAACCGAGTTGTAAATTAAGAAAAAGAGCAGCGGTACTCATAATATAATTTGATCTGTAGAATAATTATTATTTTTTAATTAATCTTCTAAAAAAATTGTTTTCAGAAATTCAGACGAAAATCAATGTGTTAAACAGCAATAACCGTTCTTTGTGTTTGGACTCTTATTTTTAAAGATATATAAAATTCTATTTTATTACAAAGAAACAATAATATAATAAAAAGTAAAGAAAAACATTCGTTAAAATATGAGGAACAAGTCTATGTACTGTGCAGTATCATTAGTTATGAATATTAGTTGTTGCCTGAAAAATAATTAAATCAAAATTGACAAAGTAAAAAAAGAAGAAACAGCCTCAAATGAACAGAAATAAAAACCTATTAAATTTAATAATTCTTTGTTCAAAAGGCGCCTTTCACAGACAAACATGATAAATGAACAACAATAACATAACTACTAACATTAATATTATACAGTTAGTTTTGCAGGTTTGTAATTCAATACGCCGTGGAAAATATATATTTGAGAATTGATAGCACTGGAAAATATAAATTTCAATTTCTGAAAACTGATTAATAAACTAAGAAACTTACTAGAAACTGTTTTCAAAAATCGTTTACGCGAGCAGAAACTATATTTTTCTAAATGCTGTTTTAAATTTTTGAAATGTTACATTTTATCTTATTTTATAATACAAGCAAAAATTTTGTGAGTGTACATAATTTGTTTCTTAAAAACAGTTTTAATAATTTTGGCTAAATTTCGTATTCGAAAGATTTCAGGCGCAAAAATATCAATAGGCTAGGCCACATGTTTGAGAAATTCTATTAGGGGAACTTTTTGGATTATTATGTGTCAGGGTCAAGCTAATTATGTATAAAAAATGGTTTAAGCGATTTTGACAAAATTTGTATTCAACCGATCACAGACATGAGAAGACTATTTAACAAGCCACATGTTCGAAAATTTTAGATCAGTGGGTTATTTATTGGTCTATACGGATCAAAAGATTTTAATTAAAAAAGCATCTGATGATTTTGATTAAATTTTATATCACCTACCATTTCGGATTAACGTGAAACCGATTGGGATAAGTTACATATGAATAAAAATATAAGTGTTTCATTTGGGGTCACAACAGGTCATCGTGTAGCTAAATCTATATTAAAATTGACTCAAACGATGTTTAAAATATTTTCATTCATATCATTTTGAGGTATTAGAAGATTATTGTGAAAAGTCACATATTCGAGAAAATTAGATTAGTGACCAATTTGAGCTCTCTACTGGACAATCTAATATTATCTAAAAATCGACTGTAATGATTTTGACCAACTTTTGTATCATACATTTTTCGATGTACAAGAAGATTATTAATATGAATCACATGTTCGAGAAAATTTTGTTAGGTGGTCGTTTTGGGTCACTAAGGATTAGGGTCAAGCTAATTTAATATTAATTGGCTCTAACGATTTTAACTACATTTTGTATCTATCATTTTGATGTGAAAGATGTTCAACGGTCTGAGCAACATGGTCCTAACAGTTTGATTAGAGAGGAATTTGAGGTCGAGAGATCTGATTTTGAATAAGTTTTGATTCCTACCGTTACGAGAGGAACATTGGGTTAAATCACACCTTCGAGAAAATTCAATGAGTGTGCAATTTTTGTGGCGTTTTTGACTAAATACTACATCTTCATTATTTTAAGATAGACTATTAGGAGGAGTTACAGTTTCGAGATAATTCAATTGTTGGGTAATTTTTGGATCGCTACGGATCAAGTTAACTTTACATAAAAGAGGACTCTAATAATTTGACAAAATTTTGATTTCAAAATATTTTTTTGGAGGTACGAGATGACTATTGGGCTCAGTCACATGTTAGAGGAAGTTCGATTTAGTAAGTCCTTTAGCTGTCACTACGGTTAAAGCTAATTTTATCGAAAGAAAAGCTAAAGCGATTTTGACTAAATTTTGTATCATATCGTTTTGGATTATGAGAAGACCGCATGGCTGGATCACGTGTTCTAGAAAATTCGATTAGATGTTCAGTTTTGGTGTCAGTTGGGTAGTGCCTTTCAATGGGAATAAGAGTTGGGACACTTACTAAAGTTTTGATCAATGGATAATAAACGTTCTATTCAACTTTACTGGTGGAAGTTTTCCTCGGTAGTAATGTTTCATTGCGAAACCAGTTTCAGTTGAAGTTTCACCATTTTGAGGATATTATTGAGGATATACCCTCTTCATTCATAGCTCCATGGGTATAATATGTTTGATGAGCATTATAATATTCTCTTAATGATGGACAGAATGCGAAAACATATATTCTGGGTTGAGATAGTTTATTAATACGCTATAAAAGCCACTCGGATGGGCTTACTAAAAATACGTAACAGCAAAAGAAACTTATTTTTAAATATTGCTGCTTTAATACGTAACTGGAGACATGAATTTCCTTAAACGTCCAGAAACATGGAGTCAGAAAGACCTCGATGTTATTTTTCTTTTTTTTTTTTACTTTTGTAAATAGCATGGAAATTTATTTTGAAATGCAATATATTCAGAAAATCATATAATGATAAACTAACTCCTTGATGGTAAAAAGGAGATGATTTTATCGAAGAACAAATACTAGGTTATAATGAGATCCAAATAATAACGTGGAGTCCTTTTAACTCTCGTCTACAGTTACGGGTTAAACTTGCTGTCTGCTGAGATCTCTATAGATAAAAAACTCTTCTCGGTACGGTAAAATTTTTGAACAGTTCCTATCATCTATTACATAAAAACATGTTCGCAGATGAGTTCATAATTCCTTAGGATTAAACGTGCCTTGTGCAGAGTTTGTCCGGATCTTGGAATTTCAGGTCTATAAAATTATTTTGTACCAGTATTTTCTTATTAAAAATTTCCCCCTAAATGAGACGACATTTCACATGTTTGAACAAGATATATCTTGCTTTTTAAAACATTACTCATATTTCACTTTGAAAATAAAAAACCCGAACGAACTCTGTTTATGTCAAGTTGAATATGTAGAAATTTTAATTATCTAAATTTCTGTTTGAAATATAAATATATTATTGTATATTGCAATTTCATATGACAGTATTGTTTCTACTACATTTGTTTTAGTATATTCAGAAATGCACATAAAAATGAATTCAAATACGTTATAGTTAATACCCCATTTCAGAAAGATAAAAAGCAATTTTCTTTAAGATAAAATTTTAAATTTGTTATCGACTTTCATTTTTTTTATTCGTGAAAAATAAGAATATCAAAACTTGAAGAGAAAATCAATCGAAAATTCCAAATGTTCATATTTAACATCGTATCCAAACACGGTTTTACACAGTCTTCCCAATCAATAAAGAACTTTTTTTTATCGAAAATACTTATTGAAGTAACATACTGATCGTCATTAGTTTGTTATTCATGTTGTAAATAAAATGACGGAGTCACATTAATATCATCTGTTCCGTAAAGTATCAATTTTCTTTAAATAATCTTCTAGAAAGATATTACTCAGAAATTCAGATAAAAATCAATTGGTTAAGCAAAATTAATCTTTCTTTAAAATGGGTATATATCTTTCAAAATCTATTTTTTGCTCCTAAAAAAGCTAGATAAGGAGCGAGTGTAAAGATCAGATTTCCCATCTACGTATTAGCAATCATCAAAGCACTTCCTTTTCTGTTGGTATTGAATTTTGTTTGAAATAATAGAGAAAGTATAATTTTCAGTCGAGAGATTTTAATATTTTTGCTAAGTATAGTTACATTTAAAGAAATGTGATATTTACTTTGCATTAATCATGCTTTTTTGTGACATATTCTACACTCTCAAAAAACTTTCTTCTTTTCACGGAAAATCTACTAGCAGAAGTACTGCCAGTATATTTCTTTCAATTGACTGATGTCCGTTTTTTATTCTCCGTTCAAAGTGGTCCGTCAGTTGAAGAAAATTGGGTAAATGCAAATGTAGCAGATGCCGGATTCGAACCAGCCACGTGAGAAGGTGAACACGCTAGCATTGGGATATAGTTGTACAGCAGCGAAAAGCTTTGAAGTAAATGTGTTCGTTTCATATAGGTATGGCTTGATGAATTTATTCAAGAAACTTTTAATTTTGAAGTTAATTTATGGAAGATTTCGTCTTTAATGAGATTGTGGCGGGAGATTTTATACCTTTGTATTAATATAGGATAGAAGTATGAATTTAAAATATATTCACGTAGATTGTTAAAGGTAAAATATGTATGTTGTTATTCGTTAGAATTTTTTTGAGTAATAACGATTTTTTTCTATTTAGGTTCTTTAATTAAAATATCTTTTAAATGTGATCATTAAAGTATTTTTTTAATTCGAATATTTATTTATAAACAACTTTGTAAATTCAACTTTATTTAAATTTATTAAATTAATCCAACTTTAAAAAATAAATTGTGAGTATTTTTGAAGGAATGAAAAAAGGAATGATAAAAGTAATTGTTATTTGTTTTAAATTCGAAAATATTTTTGTTCTCTTAAATTATATTAGACATCTTAACTGATAGAATTTTTGTTTTTTCATTTAAAAAGTAATTTTGAATCTATTACTTATAGACCCAATACACGTGCGTGCTAGGAATAAATGATAAATCTTCCTCTTTTTTAGATGTTCGCGGAGAATTCACGGATAAAACATGTTTTCTAGGAGTACGGAAATTATTTGTGAAAAAAAGGATAATTTAGTGTATATTAGCGAATTTTTCTGACAGTGTACACAAAAAAAATATGGAGCCTCTAAATTTCAAATTAATCATGAACCTAAGTTTTACTAGTAATTTGTTATCAGGTTTAGATATGCTGTAATTCGTCATTTTCGAAAAAGAATTGTAATTTTTTTTCTTCTTTTATAATATAATTATGTCATATAAATATGTAATTTTTATAACATAATACTTGTAATAAAAAGACGCTAAAAGTATAGTTGATATGTATCTTCGACTCGTTAAATTTTAAACCCGTGTTCGATTCTGAGCTTCGAGGGGAAATGAAAATAATTGTATCAACAAAATCACTGCCGTCATGATGGCCTGGATGCTTGTCAATTTTATCTCCGCCAAGCTGAAAACATGATAATCTCGCCAGCGAGGGGTTCAATCCATTCATCGGGGCAATTCCTATGGAACCTTCTGAGAAAATAAACCAAGCAGGCTGAAGCCTGGTCAGCAGTCTAAAAAAATAATCATGGTTATCCACAAACTTACTTCCTAGCGCTACATTTTTGACAAGATTTGTAATTATAGTTGCAATCATTGTCGTAAAAATTATTATACCATTTTAAAAGTCTGTTTCCTAAGCCTTATTTAATTTTTTTATAGTCATTGTTCTAACTCATTGCTGTAAAATTACTGATGCCATTTTTTTGCTTCTGTCATAATAAATTTGTTAGTCGAGTAAAATAATTTTGCTTGATGGGCATTTAAGCTTTTTTACAGACTTTTAATGAGCATTTCATTTGTGTATTTTGAAGTGGGGCAGATCCATGTTATTCTATTGCTACACATTTAATGTTTTGCATCTAATACTTCACGAGCAGTGGCTAATAAGTCTAGACACATCATTTTACTTCCAAAACTGACAAATAACACTAAAAGTATTTTTATAAAATCTTGCTTTTGTAAGGAAAGGGCAAAATTGTGGGATTTTATTTTCTAAGAAATTCGTTTGATAATTTTGATGTTTTATTATTTTAGTCTTTTCACTTATTATATTATCTTTTTACGAACAGAAATCTACTGCCCTTGAAAATATTAAATTTCTTTAAAAATATCGCAACCAATAATAGACTGACTTAGTATTTCACGGTAAATTAAGACGTTTTAATTGTTTTCTGTGTTATCTAAAATAAAGGGATTGCTTTCGGTATTCGCTGAAATAATTGATTGCTTTTGTTATTCGCCGAACTAATGGATTGCTTTTAATATGATTTATTTAAAACGTCGATTTTGTTTGAGTAGGACATTATGATAGCAAAATAAATTATATTTCAATTTTATTTACATATTTACTTATTTTTTCAACATTCCATTCTATTGTATAAATATTTAAAATGAAATTTTACAGAAAAAACTTTAAAAAATATGAAAAAATATTCAATAATAATTTCTATGTATGTAATTTTATTCCTTAATTTAGATAGTCAATACTTTAAAACTATTCTGAGAGCTTGAGTTTCAAAACTTGCGTTATCTAAAATTAAAATAAAATAGAGTTTTCTCTAGTAATCTTTCCCATTGTCCAACTTGCACCTAAAAAACACTGAAATCTGAAATAAAACCAATTTTATCGTGTATTTCAGGCATTGTAAAAACTTACATTGGAAACCTTACGTAGATGCAATCGGAGATTTTTTTCGATTTCCCAAACTTTCATTATCGGAAAAAGACGAGTTTCGAAACTCACGTAATCCCATGATGGAATTATTGTGCTTTTTAACATTATGTACCCTAAAATGTAATTCTTTTCTAAGTGAAAATTCTTCAATTTCAAAATATCGTTGACCGAATGAATTACTAGTAAGAAGTTTATATTGATATTAAGAAATATTTATTGTGAATTGACAAACAAAAATAATTAGATGTAGCTTTAACTATTTTTTGTCACAAAAATATTTGTCTTACTTTGAAAAATGGCTCATATATACAGGGTGGTTATAGTATAAATATTTAAAATATTTCGGCTGCTTGCAGGAAGAACAATGGAAGGAATGAAACCAAAATCGGCGCAAGGAAGAGGAAGAAGAATGGAACAACTTAAAAAAAAAAAGTTGAAATAATCACCAGTAGATGGCGCTTCGGCTCGTTTGGTCGAAATTTCATTACATTAATCAGTAAAATCAAGCAGTGGTCATTTCTGCTGGTCATATTTCTCTTTGCGTAGAATCGTTTTAAAATTAAAGCGCGATCTGGTAAATAGAGATGCATCTCATACATCTTTACTGGCTAAATTGACCTTTCTTGATTTTGCTGATGAATACAACGGCGTTTAGATCGACTTGCCTTGTGCCGCCATCTATTGATGTTTATTGTTACTATTTTTTGTTTTCCATTGCTCTTTCCTTTTCTCGAATAGTAAGTGCACAAATTTTGATTTCGTTTCATTCGGGATATTCTTTCAAGCTACAGACATCTCCAAATAAAGATACTTGTATTATAACCACTTGTTATATTAATGAGGATGTAAAATGTTGTCTATAATAAAAGTCAAGTCCACATTATCGGATGACACAAATAATAATTTGATTTCACACGTATTAATGATTTGATTTGAACTAATGTTTTCATTTAAGTTAGGCAGTGATTATTTTCCGATTTCAACAACCAGTTAATTTTGTTGATTATAAAAACTAAAAACATAGGGTAAAAGTTCCTATGCAATTAGCTATTGTAAATTAAATTCACAAATACCAAGTGAATCTGTATTAAAATACAGTATATATTGGTAGTAGCCTGTCAAACATATTAAAATTTATACGCATTTACGAATTGCATTAAAATATACTTTTCATAAAATATGCGATGAAAAAAAGCAGGGTAACACAAAATAATTCCATTACATAATGGTAAAGGGAGAAATTGTGTGCGACATATTTTAATTATATTAAACTATTTTATGAATAATACAATTAATAAACTTCACTGACGCTTAATATAAGTTATACGATGTAGTCCTGCATAAAACGAAGTGCATAGCATTTACAGGGACACACAAATGATTTTAAATAGTATAATCTATCCGAAGTACTGTATAATTTTGATGATTGGCTGATGGATGGATAAAATACATTTTTAATTATGATATGCGCTTTAAGTTTCACTAAATTTATGCATATTATATGGTGTGTGTAAATACTACACTTCAGCGGTTCCCGAACTTTATTGATACGCGACCCACCAAATATAAGGGTGTACATCCGCATAGAAATTGTTGCATTACCTGTTTAAGCAATCGGATAGCCTATCGGCCGAAAAAGGAAATTTCAAATAGTGTAAGAAACTTGCACTATCAACAAAAACAAGAAATAATAATCTCAATGTGGGAAATGGCATAAATAATGAAAACAACATGCAAATAACAAAGATAAACAAAAATACGTTTAATTATTATCGAAAGAGTAGTTAAAAAAAGTGTAGAATTTTAGCCAGTGAAATTTCTGATACAGGCGATTGTGCATGAGGGCATTTATATTAGGGTTAAAACTGATTAATTTTCATATTAAGTAACTTTTTACCCGCAGTTTGTTTCTGTACTTCGTTTTTTCAAAAACAGAAAAGTAGAAAATTTATATTCACACAATACGTGTAAAACCTCATCATGGAATTCAAGGTGATTTATATATTTGTGGACATACCGCTAGTATATTTATCAAGATGAAAATTATGAATTTAATCTTGGAATGTTATTTGTTGTTAAAATTGTTATTTTTTTAACAGAGGAAATAAAAGTTATATTTTTGTGACAAATGTAGATCGTTTCACGGCCCACCAAAACACTAGCCGCGACCCATCAGTGGGTTGCTAATGAACTATGGCGACCAAACACTTGAGCGCTACTGCGCTTCCTAATCTATGATGACCCATAGTTTGGGAACAACTGCTATTGTTAACATACAACAAGGGCTATACAAAAGAACTCGTAAACGTTACGGAATATGAGCGTAAATTACTTAAGAGTGGTTTTTAAATAAGTTATGTATTTTTTTCACTGAAATGCATTCAGTTCACAAAGAAATGTTTTATAGAATATAGATAAAATGATATACAGTGTCACGCAAAGAATTGGATACAATTAATAATGATAATGGATTAGAATGTGTTTTCAGTAGTTTTAAGAGTCTTTTAGTTGAAAATAAATTTTAGCTAAATACTGGCGTGTAATACAGGCACTTGGCAAACTACAGGGCTGAACAAAAATATTTAAATATGTTTCCATTTATTAGTATAAATTGCTAAATGAGAAATTTCAACCTGTTAGGCATTTCCTTGCAAAACTAAATTTCCCCATTATATAGTATATATATGTATTAATCGGCAAGTCAAATACAGCGCTATTTAAAAGTACTGGAATACATATTTGGTTACATACAGGAACCTTATTTTCCTAAATAACGAAATGTTGTTAAAGATTTTAGGAAGTTTTGGAAAATGCTTCATAATCTGTGTTTTATCTTACTTCTTTAATATTTCTCAATATTTATCAATATTATTTGTCATATTTTCTGAAGGGATTTTTTTTTCTATTAAGAACTCTGGAAATTTTACGCGAAAAATTTGGAAAACTTAGGACTCTTAATAAAAACATTAATTTCTCTACGAGTATACATGCTATGCACTTAAAAATAAATGCTGTGCATTACAATAAAACACTTAATTATAATCTACAGTTTGAACAATATTGCTACATTAGTTTTTCAGAGTTATCCAAAATATATTCGATCTTTTTCAATTTGTTGATGGTCCCTTATGGAGTTTCGGGTAAAATCTCCACGGAAATGTATAACGTGTACTATTATGTTTACGCAGTTCGAGTTTCAGGATAATGTGTTTTTCTATATATTTAACAAAATGTCTACAATCGCAAGTGGCCGGACACTCTTGGCCATATAGTGTACAATCAAGAATGAAAATATATAACATTTTCCAAATCACCGAAGATTTCTTTTACCTTTAAAACTATAAAACTACTTATTTTCGAAATTTAATGAAGAATTTATTTTAAAAAAATTATTAGCTGCCCAACATTTTCGGAAGTGTTTCAGATTAGCTTTTGCAGAAAAATAATTAGTTTACTCAAATCGGAATATCACTTTTTCTAGGTACCAGTTCTCTGATAAATATTTTTATAGTTATAAAACATGTTTATCTTACAAACATTTAACACTAACAGCATTAATATTAATAGGAAAATTAACATTCTTTTGTTACAATTGCATGCAAAAATTTATTTATGCAACTGAAAATACTTATTTTAGAGTTCATAGAATAAGAAAAATCTATTTTTCGGGTATAGAAATTTGATTAATGCACTGTAAAAGCTACTAGGAAACGTCTTCGAAAATTACGGGCAGCTAATAAAAATCTATTTTTGTAAACTCTATAAATTTTGAAAATAAGTTATTTTCTGGTGTTTCTAAAGATAAAGGACCACTTTTCCGGACCTTCAATGATTCAGAACAGATTATTATATATTTGCGTCCGGGATTTTTGTGCATTTTTACAAATTAAGATACATTTGTAATTTTTTACAGTGAGAACAAATATCTCCTTGAAAAGCAGGAATCCTTTTTATGTCAATGCATTCTTGAAATATGGGTTTTGAAGGCGGATATCCTGGTGACTATTAAATCTTTGAGCTCTGGCGGGTAAATTTCTACAAAATTCCGAATGTCACATTGGCACTAGTATTTCGCAAGAAAAATATCGGTTTACGATATACACAAAAAATGCATTTTTTTTTCAAATAAATTTGGTGGAATATTTCGGTGCCATTGTGGCATATCTGAATTAAAATTAAGTGGTAGAAAATTCTACCATCAGAGTTCTTAGGGTCAAGTATATTCATTTGTAAACAAACCTTAAATTTATTGGGGGAAAATAAAAAAGAGTGAAATAGCCGAATGTGCGATTTAACAAAGGGTTAATGCATATACATAGTATCTCATTTATTTTGCAACCCCCCAAAAAATAAAAAGTGCAAACATTAATTTTTATCTTACAGAAGGGTTTAAGCGACTACAGTGGTGTTGGAAATGACCGCCATCTTCATCTTTACATATCTGGAGACGTTTGAGGAGGTTTCGAGACACATTCTGCAGTGCGTTTGGTGCGACAGTGTTTATCTCTTCCGTAATGCGAGTAGGCTACCGGTTCACGGAACATGCGATTTTTCAAATAGTCCCAGAGAAAATTGGGCGGAAACAGAACTGGACTGCGTGGAGGCCACAGTAATTTTGTAATTAGCCGATTTGGGAAAAATCATGGAGAAATGACAGAATGTCGTTGGCCTATCTTCTTTCAATTGTTTCATGGCGCAGGTTATGCGCGGGTATGCAGTGGCTTGGTGAACGTTTGTTTGTAAAGCTAATTTTCTAACTGACGTGGACGGTTTTTCCTTGATTTTTGTTTCGATTTCCTTCATTTTGTGGCCAGTTAGTACAAACGACGGAGGGTTCTTTCTTTTCGGTTCCACAGTGTATTCTGTTTGAAATTGTCCAAGATTCGCTTAATTATTGCTTTTATTCGACCCCGACAAGTCTGGAAACTTGTTTTCATATCGTTCCTTGATTTTTTTGAACGAAGACATTCAAAAATAATGTTCAAGAATAAATGTGTCTTATTCTGCACTTATGGGTATGACACAAAACTACCTTTCACTTCATTCTTCTAAGCACTGAAGTGTCTCGTGCGTTTTTCTAGCGTGCTGGTAGTGTTGATCACACGCCTCTTCACACCGCTATGTGAGCTAATGGTGTGCGCGTGCACTCGTGTTGCTCATTTGCTTCGCGTTTATGCGGGTTGCAAAATAAATGAGACACTCTGTATATTTGATTGCTATTTTTTAAATTAATTTTAAGAACTATTAATAAATCTGTAAATAACTAACTGCATCGAATTTCACCCTATATCTCTAATGTATACCTATTCTTTTACAGAGACGAAAAAGAGTTAAACATCACCGAAATCCTAAATAGCTTTTTCAACAAAGGTTACGACAAACGTGTTCGCCCAAATTATGGAGGTGAGTTTTTCTTCTTATAATTAAATAATATTTTCAATGAATCTGTTAAGGTATACCGGAACATTTCAGTACCCAATGTTGCTTGTCAGTACCAAATGCAGGTTGTCAGTACGAAATGCTTATTTTTAAAGTAACAAACGACCTTCAAATTCATGTATTTATTTACTTTAAAGACTATTCAAGGGTATTTCATATGAATTATGGAATACATCTAACACACAAACAATTATTATTTATTTAACAAAAATACGGGATTTTTCTGAATATTTTAAGCATTATAAAGAACTTTTCAAAATGTCCTACGTGCATGCAATATTAATCAAAACCAATATTTTTTATGCCAATTTTTTTTTAACCTGATATTTTTTTTGTTTACATATACAAATAAAAGTATGCGTAATATTTTAAATTAAATGTATTGGAAACATTAAAGTTAGTTAAGCGCAAAAATATGACGCAAATATGCTGAAAATTTCATCAAATTTAGAATTTTTTATCTCTTATATTTGTATTCAAACATGTAAAATTAGATGCAGTGTTTTATTTGTATATGCAAACCAAACTATCATAAAATGTAGTGGGAATTTCATATTCAGTATTGATAAAAACAGGTATTGAATCTTCTGTTATCGTGTATCATTAATTTGAGCTTTGTATGTTTGAATAATATAACTTAAAAATTTTAAAGAAAAGTAAGAAATTTGGAATCTATCTCTTTCTCCCGGTACTGGCCGGAAGGACTTTTTTACAGTACAATGGTATTTAAAAGTACCGTCAGGATATAAAGTGTTAAACATAGGAGCATATCTATATTAAAAAGGCCAAACATACACTGTAAAAAAAATAATAATAATAAAAAAATAAATAAAATAAAAACGGACGGAAACACTACTGCGGAACTTTAGCGGAAAAATTTCCGTAAATTCAATTTTTTGTAGTTTTTAATGCCGTTTTTCTAATCGTGGCAATAGAAGTACTCCATTTCTGTTTAAAAGCAAAAGAAAAAAAGGGGAAAAATATTAATGTCTCCTTATGTTGCCATTTTCTCATTAAAAGTGAAAACAATTGAAATTTTACTACGTGCTGTGTCTTGATTATCGACTGTTATAAAACACGGTGAATTTTGGTTTCATTTACACTTAAAAGAATATCAATAGTTTAATATCTGTTTCAGCTAATAATATCGAGACTTCAAGATTTGGATCAAAATAATCAAATTAAAATACCAATTTTTTACAAATGGTGAATATGAAAGGTGCATATGTAAATTGTAATACAGGGCAATTGATCTCGGGTTTAGATTTCATGGGGAAAAACTTTTATGATTGAATCAATGTGGAAAAAATTTTGCCTTTCTTCATTTTGGAAAACTAGCATAAGAGCGTTAATTGATAACTTTATCATAATAAGATATCTTTATTATTTTTTACTACTTACGTGCACGATTAAAGTAAAATTTAAACAATTGAGTTTTATAGAAATAATGTTTTGTTAACTTTAGGTTAAATATCATTTTCTTAAAAGTTAGACTTACCAATATAAGATGCATTTTTATTGTGACTAATTTTGTGGTTTATTATAAATTAATGAACTTTAACTCTTAAACATTTTCTTTCGTCGAAATTCGACGGGTTCTGCCTTGTAATTATAAATATAAGAATTAATTTTCATAAAGAACAAAATTATCAATTACGATCCAGTGGTGCACTAATATAAAAGTTTGGGAATCTCTGCACCTTCGAAAACGTCTGCTCACTTTTATTAATCGCCAAATGTTTCTACGTTTATTGAACCGGTCTCCTTCTCCCAAGCCCCCTATCTGGAGAACTTCCAGCAACAGTTCCCTCTATCTATGAGAGAGTAGAGGAACCGTCTCCAGACATCTAAAAGTCTAGGTTAGATTTACATTACGAAATGCATTACAACTTCTCGTGCTTGGGTGAATGATCAATTTTTAAATGGTGTACAGGAGAAAAAGCAATGGAGCTGAAAAAAATCATCGTTAGTAATAATATCGAGTGAAACTTAAAAAGAAGCATACACTTAATCAGATTATTCTTTGATCTGTAATAGAAAAAATGAAATTTTATTCGGAAGATCAAGTTCAGTTACATTTTTTTCACATTATATTATGCGTAGTAATATTTCCATGGATATTTTTTTTCAACAGAAATTTCTTTATTTTGTGGTGAAATATAAATGGATTTTTGTTTATGAATAAAAGAAGCCAATTTTGAATTGCATGTGGGCATTCATTGAAGTATTCTTTAATCGGATATCTCTTCAAGTTTAATCAGAATAAATATTAATAATACTTTTGTTTTTCAAGTTAAGTTGCATTATTATTAATACGATTTCTCTTTGATTTGCAACAGAAAAAATGAAACTTTATTCGGAAGATCAAGTTCAGTTCCCTTTTTTTCACATTATATTTCGTGAAGAAATATTTACCTGGATCTTTTTATCAACAGAAATTTATTTATTTTGCGCTGCAAAGTAACTAGATTTTTGTTTATAAAATAAATTTATAATCATAAGTGGATAACATCTACATTCAGAAATGCATTATAACATCTCGTGCTTGAGTAAAGATGAATTTTTAAAGGCTGTCCAGGAGAAAATGTAATAGAACTGATAAAAAAATCATCGTTGGTTATAATATGGAGTGAAACTTAAAAGAATCATACTCTTTACCAAATTTCTTTTTTATTTGCAAAAGAAAAAGTGAATTATTTTTTCTAAGATCAAGTTCAGTTCCTTTTTTCACATAATATTTCGCGTAGTAATATTTACTTGGATCTTTTTTCAACAGAAATTTATTTATTTTGCGGTGCAAAGTAACCAGATTTTTGTTTAGAAAATACATTTATAATCAAAAGTAGATTACATCTACATTCAGAAATGAATTATAACTTCTTGTGCTTGAGTAAAGGTCAATTTTTAAATTGCCTACAGGAGAAAAATCAATAATACTGAAAAAAAATCACCGTTGGTAACAATATCAAGTGAAACTTAAAGAAAAGCATACTCTTAATTAGATTTCTTTTTGAGTTGCAACAGAAAAAATGAAATTGTATTGGGAAGATCAAGTACAGTTTCTTTTTTTTCACATTATATTTCGCGTATTAATATTTACCTGGATCTTTTTTCAACAGTAATTTTGCGGTGCAAAATGACTAGATTTTTGTTTATGAAATACATTTATAATCATCCATAGATTGCATTTACCGGATGTCCCAAAAATGACTGATGGATTTTAAAATTTAATAACTTGCAAACGGCGACAGCTATTTAAAAAAATTTCGCAGGAGGGTTATGTATAATGTCAGGAGTTTTTTTTTTTTTTTTTTTTTTTTTTACCGTAATTTTTTATTTTAGTTCGCATCTCAAACAATAGGTGGCACTGACGGCGATTGAAGGCCAGATGATCAGTGCTGAGCGAAGCGTCGACCTGGTCATCAATCGCCGTCAGCACCACCTATTGTTTGAGATGCGAACTAAAATAAAAAAATACGGTAAAAAAACTCCTGACATTATACATAACCCTTCCGCAATTTTTTTTAAATAGCTGTCACCGTTTGCAAGTTATTGAATTTTAAAATCCATTAGTCATTTTTGGGACACCCGGTACATTCAGAAATGCATTACATTTCTCTTGCTAGAGTAAAGAGCTATTGTTAAATGGTGTACCGAAAAAAGTAATGGAGCTAAAAAAATCATCTCATTGTAAAAAAAAAAAAAAAAAAAAAAAAAAAAAAAAAAAAAATCCGTTAAATTTACGGCAAAAACAGTTTTTGCCATCAAAATTGCTGTAAAATTAGATGTATTTTTTTATTACATCCAATTTTACTTAAAATTTTACGGAAAAAACTGCGGGCAACATTGCTGCGAGCAGTTCTTGCCGTAAATTTAACGGATATTTTTACAGTGCGTTGGTAATAATATCGATTGAAACTTTAAGAAGCATACACTTAAATTTCTCTTTCAGTTGTAACTAAAAAAAATTAATTTTATTCGGAAGATCTGGTTTAAGAAAAGAAATTTTAGTGATACCAAAATATCGAAAAGTGAATGACTAGTTATTTTAAAAGTGTATTTTTCGACAAAAAAAATCATAAAAATCCCCATAAAAATATGCTTTTTAACAAAAAGTGATTATTTTGTTAATTATTCCTTACTAAAAGATTCTTAAATAGTACACCAAAATTCATTACTTTAAAATCAATAATAAAAATTTTGGGTTTTTTCTTACGGGTCTCTCTTAAATTTGCAAGAAATCGCCAATTTTATTAATTTTTGCCTAATTATTAAAAAAGTACTGAATCAATTTCGATGAAACGGAAGTGGTACCAATTCGAATGTAACCTCTTTCATTTAACACAAAAAATTAATCGGTTGGATAGTTTTGGATTAATCGGTGAACATACATAAAATAAAAATAAAAATACATACGCGTCGAATTGATAACCTAATCCCCCTTTTTTGAAGTCGGTTAGAAAAAATTTTAATACGGAAAAAAATATTGTAAATTATACACGTACGTCTTGAGTGGGGTTTGAACCCATGCTCTCTTCCGAGAACCAGAGCTTAAATCTGGCGATTTAGACGACTCAGCCATCCTGACAGCACTCCGTTCGGCGAGCTTATTCAACTTCAATGTTACTTTTAATTTGCGAAAAATCGTTAACTGTATTAGTTGTTGCCTATTTTCTAAAAAGTACTGAATTAATTTTGATGAAATGGAAGTGGTACCAATTCGAAAGTAAACTCTTTCATTTAACACAAATATTAGTTTAATCGGTGTAATCGGCGAACAAACATAAAAAAAAATACATACGCGTCGAATTGATGATAATCTCCTCCCTTTTTTTTTAAGTCGTTTAAAAAAAATATAATACAGAAAAAATACTGTATGTTATACAGGAATGGGGTTCGAACCCACGCTCTCTTTCGAGAACCAGAGATTAAATCTGAAGCTTTAGAATGCTCGGCCATTCTGACCGCGATCCGTTCGGTGAGCTTATTCAAAATCCATGTTACTTTTTTAATTTGCGAGAAATCACTAATTTTATTAGTTTTTGTTTAATTACTAAAAAAGTACTGAACAAAATTCAATGAAATGGAAATGGTACCAATTCGAGAGTTAGCCTTGCATTTAACTTAAAAATCAAATTAATCGGTTGGATAGTTTCGGAGTCTTCGGTGGACATATATAGAAAAAAAATACATATGCGTCGAATTGATAACCGCCTCCTCCTTTTTTGTAATCGGTTAATAATAAAAATTATAATACAAAAAAAAAATATACTGTACATCATACACGTATGTCAGGAGTGGGGTTAGAACCCACTCTCTCTCTCGAGAAACAGAGATTAAAGTCTCCACTCAACTGCAGAAATAGGGTTTATTGGTTGGAACGGCCCCACCACTTGCCGAGAGATTCTGACCTCTCAACTGGTAGACGGCAGGTGCTGGGTTCGAACCCAATCGTGGCTGTCGGCCTAATCGTTCGGAGTTTTCATGGTTTTCTTCGAACCTTGCGTAAATACGGGTTGGGTTTCCTTAGCCTTCCGTCTACCAGACAAAACACTCATTTATCTACATTAAATATTGCTGTCGGGTCCAATGGACCCGTCTGGTAGACGGAAGGTTAAAAAGATCCCCACGAAGGGCACTCCCCCCTGGTCTTATATCCCGGACGACAAAAAATAAACCAAACCTTGGTTGGAACGAGATTTAAAATACCATTTAAGATTGAACTATGTCTATCGTATTAACCACCTCAGACAAATATCACGGGAAACTAGTTTACAATTACTGTAAAACATCTCCCAAACTGTATCAATATATAAATAAATACTTATGACAAGCAAGCATTTATTTAAAGGAAATCTAGAAATAATTTAAAAAATTCTAGGGACAGTTAAATTAATTTAAAGAATGCTCAAAAATGTGTTTCAAAATTCTCTTCGGAATATGTTATTTTAACCGCTTAACTAATTCTCTTTATTACGTTCAATAAATTGAAAATATGGAATAAACGCCGCTTCTTTTAAGCTAAAATAATCGTAATATTTAATTTAAGTATTTCTTCAATTAAATAGTATAAAATTGCATTTAAAAATTTTAATAGTGTGAGAAAGCTTTAAGTAATGGAAGAAGCAAACTATTATTGCCAGTACGTTGTACGGGCAAATCAGTTAAATGACTACAACAATGGTATGCAAATAGCGTTGCCAAATCCCCTGTCTAAGAAAAAATGGGTCAATTACTTATAAATTTTCACGTTAATTTTTTTAAATCTTGCATTAAAGGAATCCGCCTACAACAAAGACAAAGAAGCTAAGACAAAAACCTGCCTAAAAGAAAATATCATTAATTTTTCCGAAAACCGAATTCATCCCTACTTTATATTCATATTTTGTTAACGCAAAAATTGTAACCTAGGTTTTCAAAGACGATTCGTATTTGAACTCATCGAATCCAATGGGAAAATTTTTTAGAATCGGGAGATAGTAAATAAAAGAAAGGTTCAGGACAGTGGATACTGCGTTGGATTCTGAAATGTTTTCAACATTTTTGTCAACAGCTTTTGTCTCATGTAATATTTAAAAAAAAAAACTTGAAGAAAAAGAAACAAAACTTTATTGCAGTAAAAAGTTTCCATAAAAATGTTTTGCCATGAAATTGCCTATCGATATTTTAGTTTGGTTTGGTTTATTTTATGTCGGCCGATTATCTACTCGTGGGATATAGGTCCGTAAGGGAAAGGATGTCCTCCGTGGGGGTCTTTCTGAGGGAACCTAACCCGTATTTACGCAAGGAAATCCAAGGTTGAAGAAAACCACGGAAAACTCCAAACGGTTAGGCTGACAGACGCGATTGGGTTCGAACCCAGCACCTGCCGTCTACCAGTTGAGACGTCAGAACCTATCACCCACTGGTGGGGCCATAGATATTTTAGATAAAACTGAATGTCTAATTATTTTAGTTCAATTTTATAAATATAAATATTGCAAAATAAATTGAACATTGGTATTTTTATACATATTTTAAAAAATGATAATATATCATATTTTTAATAATATTCCTTATTTAAAATCAGATACGGGAAATATTTTCAGAAAGTTTTTTTCTCGTTCTTTCCTCATACCGAATAATTTAAATAGAGAGGGGGGGAGAGGACGAAAATGAATATCAGGATGTATGATTTTTTTTAAAATGAAGTTTTAAAAAGGGTTGACTCTTAGGATATAAAAATAGGTACGTCTTTTTTTCTTTTTAAACATCCTTGAATATCAGCAAAAATACGTTTGTTGTCGTAAATGGGGAGGGGGGCGAGGTGTGTGTAAAAGACACCTTAAAATCTCTCATGGCTTTCGTAATAAAATTTTTAGATACGTTAAATGACAAAATATTAATATAAAGTAGGGATGAATTCGGTTTTCGTAAAAATTAATGATATTTTATTTTAGGCAGGTTTCTGTCTTAGCAGGTAGTTTTGTATATTTCTTTCTACTTCGGGATCAATAATTTTTTATGTTTAAGACAGGATTTGTTGTAGACGGATTACTTTAATGTAAGATTTAAAAAATAATAATGTGCCGATTTATAAGTAATTGACCCGTTTTTTCTTAGACAGGGGACTTGGAAACGCTATTTCCATACCATTGTTGTAGTCATTTAACTAATCTGCCCGTACAACGTACTGGCAATAATAGTTTGCTTCTTCCATTACTTAAACATTTTGGATACTACTAAAATTTTTAAATGCAACTATACTATTTAATAGAAGAAATATTTAAATTAAATATTACGATTATTTTAGCTTAAAAAAAGCGGCGTTTTTTCCATATTTTCAATTTATTGTACGTAAAAAAGATAAGTTAAGCGGTTAAAATAACATATTCCGAAGAGAATTTTTAAACAGTAAACGACATCCTTTAAATTAAATTAAATGTTCCTAGAATTGTTAAACTATTTCTAGATTTTTTTTTAAGTGTTTGCTTGTCTTAAGTATTTATTTATAGATTGATACACCTTGGGAGATGTTTTACAGTAATTTTAAACTAGTTATTATAGTTCCCCGTGATATTTGTCTGAGGAGGTTAGTACGATAGACATACAGTGCGTGTCAAAAGTTTAAGCACAACAGAAAATTTCAAAATAAAATTTTATTAATGGGTGAAAGTTACTTCCTTTTTCACATAGCCTACCAATTGTAGTTTTAAAAAGATAGTTAACAGATTCATGCTATAAAATTTACCTTAAATAATAAAATTTATCAAAACAACAAAAATGAGTGTGTCAAAAGTTTAAGCACAGTAGTTTTTTAGTCTTTAGCAGAACAAGAATAAAAAAAATTATCACTTGATTATTGCTCCTCTCTGATGAATTACTTTAAATATATGGTCTTTTATCGTTAAAATAAGATTCTGTATTGTTTCTGTTTCATTTTTTAATCAAGCGTTCTCAATGGCATCTTTAAAATCTTTAACTGAAGAATACTGCTTTCCATTTGGATAAACTGCATGAGTGAGAATACCCCACATATTTGTTATAGGGTTTAAATCAGGACTAATTGCCGGCCATTTCAAAACAGGCACTGTTTTCGACTTAAGCCACGATGAAGTTGAGTTTGAGGTATGGATGGAAGCATTATCATGTTGAAATAACCATTTTTCTCCCCCTAAAAACCTTGGCACCAGGAAGCAAATGATTGACAAGTGTCTCCTGTAGTTTTCACGATCACTGATGAACGCTAGAGGTGTCTGATCATTGAAAGAAATAGCCCCCATACCATTACAGAACTACCATTATGTTATCGGCTAAATGCACTCCCAGGTTCTTTGCGGAGATCATGCCAATAGTAGTTAAATCCATCAGGGCCATCGATCTTCCATTTTTTTTCATCACTGAATATGACATTCAGCCACTTTTCACCAAATGACATATGCTCTTTGGCCCATTGTAATCTAGCTTCTTTATGGTGTCGTTTGAGACACGGTAATCGAGCCATTTTACGGTATTTGATGTATTTGAATTCCAAAACTCTTCTATAAACAGTTTTTTTCGATATTTGTTCTCCAATTGCGTATTTTATTTCCGAAATGGAGTAATTACCAGTTGAAGCCAAATTTCTGATGCGGCTATCTTCGCTCAAACTAGTCCCTCATGGCCTTCCTGAACGAAATTTTCGTTTAAAATTATTATCAAGAGCCAAAATTTGATGAATACCTTGTTTTGACCTTTTTAATGCACTTGCAATTTCAGAAACAGAATTGCATTTTGCTCTCATACTCCAAATTTTTATCATCTCTTCCTCTGAAAATTCTTTCGACTTGGGCATTTTGTACTAATTTAAAAACAACAGGGGACTACTTCTTATGCACCCAGAAATTGTTTGCGTGCGCAACCGTTTACCGCAGTCTGTAAAATTTGCATGAAAACGATTTTGTGCTTAAACTTTTGACACGGTCATTTTTCTTCTATTCTTAAACTCCATGGTTTGAAATAAAATTTGAAAGTTAATTTAAATGAATATGGTGTAAAAAATAGACATTATTATCATATACAAGATAGATATTGAAATAAAGTTAATATTTAAAGTTTTATTTTAAAATTGCTATTGTGCTTAAACTTTTGACACGCACTGTAGTTCAATCTTAAATGGTATTTTAAAACTCGTTCGAACCAACAAACTCTATTTCTGCAGTTGAGTGGAGACTCAGATTCGACTCTGGAAAATGAGCCGAAAAAGATCATGAGCTTGAAAACAAGAAAAGAGGCTGTATTTCTGTAGCCTGATGCCACGAGCGCCATCCTTTGGCCGAAATTCGAAATGTTTAAAAGAAGTGCCGATTTTAAAATTTATTGATATTCTAATAACAATACTTCAAACCGCTCATTTTTATCTCAATCCGTTTTCTTGTTACTTAATTTTAAAATGGGTCAGTCATTTACTCTGTATATATATATGCATATATATATATTATATATATATATATATATATATATATATACGCGTTGAATTGATAACCTCCTCTCCTTTTTTGAGTCGTTTAAAAAGAAGTATACCCTTAATCAGATTTCTCTTTCATTTGCAACTGGAAAAATAAATTTTATTCGGACCATCAAGTTTAGATACTTTTTTTTTTCACATTATATCATGCATAGTAATATTTACCTAGATGTTTTTTTCCAACAGAAATTTCATTATTTTGGGGGGAAATAAAAATGGGTGTTTGTTTATGAATAAAAGAACCTAATTTTGCATCACATATGGATATTCATCGAACTATCTTTTAATCCGATATCTGCTAAAGATTAAACAGAATAAATATTAATAATAATTTTGTTTTCATGCTAAGTTGCATTTATATTACAACACATGACATATAGAAATGATATATTTGAGGATTTTTAGACAAGATAATTGCTTAAACCGTAATTTCTATTGCGTTCAAACTATGTTAGAAACATCCTCTTTAAAACGTTTCTCTTCGATTTGTCAGATTGAAGAAAATAATTTTTTTCGGAAGATCAAGTTCCGTTACTTTTTTTCACATTTTATTACGCGTAGTTATGTTTCCCTGAATGTTTTTTCAACTCCTTTATTTTACAGTGAAATATAACTAGATTGTTGTTTATGAACAAAAGTAGCTAATTTTGTATTACATCTGAACATTTATCTGAGTTTTCTATAATATTAATTAGGTATCGTTTAAATTTAAAACAAAATAAATATTAATAATAATTTTATTTGTCAAATTCAGTTGTATTTATATTACTATGCATGACGTAATCAACGGTAAGTTTGATGATTTTTAGACAAGATAGTTGTTTAAAAGATTGTACGGTAATAGGTGTTTTTGTTTATAATTAACAATACCGTAATTCCTTTTACATTTAAGCAATGTTACAAGCATTCTCTTTAAAACATTTCTCTATGTCAGAAGAAAGATAAATTATACTTAAGATCAAGTTCAATTGCTTTTTTTTAACTTTCTTCTATCTTTGCAACAAGATATAGTACTGGATTCAGGAAAAAATTTCGAAATCAGGTTTTTCACGGATTTCCATGTTTTAGGGATCATAGAATCCGAAAATATGTTATTTAAAAAATGTCTGTCTGTGTGTATGTGACAAAAATTTGGTGGCCACTCTATCTCAATAACTAATACACGTAATTCTACAAAACTTTAGATTCTGTTAGACCTTGATATAAACTAGATCTGATTAGTTTTTGGTGCATGCCGCTTAACAAGTGGCGCTGCTACTCTGCATTATATACAATTTCCATAATAGCCATATCTCAAGAAGTGGTGCATGAAATTTCATATAACTTTAGATTTAGATAGTACTTCACATAACACGGTGTTAATTATATTTTGTTGGTAATTGCGCAACTGATGGCGCAACCATGGTGCGTTATTCGTGATTACCGCAAAGCTCTATCTCGAGAACTAATTAACGAAATTTTATGAAATTTCAGATTGAGTTAGCCCCTGATATAGATTAGTGTTGTTTAGTTTTTGGTGTAAATCGCCCTACAGATGGCGCTGCTATGCTGCAGTTTTCAGAATTTTGCTATAAATATATCTGAAGAGGGAATGCAAACTTCAGATTCAGTCAATACCAGATCAAAAAAATAAATAAATAAATAAATAAATAAATAATAAAAAAAAAATTCCTGATTAGTCATTTTGCGCACATCATTCAAAATTACGCGTTGTTATGCAGATATATTTTTTAACATTTTGCAATAGCTTTATCTCAAAAATTAATGCACGGATTTTCATCCAAATTGAGATTCAGGTATAAGTTTACATAAGTTGTTGCTGACTATATTTTGGTTTAAACTACCTAACCGATGGCGATGCTATGCTACATTTTTCAGGAAGTATTAACATGCATAAAATAGAAGAAAATTTTGGAATTTCCACATGTGACTAGTTTCATTTTATATTACTCGTAGTAATATTTTCCTGTGTGTAATATTTTTCAGCGAAAATGTATTTTTTTATTACTGTGAAGTATAGCTGGATTTTTGTTTATGAATAAAACTAGCTAATCTTGTATTACATATCATTTATAGAAATACACTTTGAAATGCCTACATATGAAGAATAATAGGAATGTTAAACGTTGTGGCATCCCATATTTTAGAATTAAGTAATTTTATAAGAAATTAGTGGTTTTAATATTAATTTGGTATTTTCATAAAAATGGATAACAGACAAAAAAAAAAAGCATAATTATTTGAACAATAAATTACATTACAAATAAAAAAAGACAATTTTGATTGATCAAATATGATCAAATCGATCAATGATTGAGTCGAATCGATATCAAAAGACAAACCCCTTCCCCCTAGAGATATCTTACGATATCATGTGCCAGACCCCCTCTTCTATAAAATGATAATGTTATATATGCATACCCCTTAACTGAGGCATGCTTTATAGCTGAAATATTTCGTAAAATATTTTTAATAGGAAAATTGCTAAATCCATATAATTGTTTGAGAAAATAACCACATTAAAAAATATTTATCTTTGAGTATTTTGGTGTGCTTACTGAATGTGATTCAGCAAAGTATTTTGTAGGAAAAGCACCTTGAACAAATTTTCTATTTCATTTTCTTTAGTGGTCCATAAAAAACCCGTCTGTGACACAGTCCCTTATCTTTCTGTTTAATTAAGGAAACAACGAATTTTGAGTTTATTCTATCGACAATAACTGTCAGAATTTCCGAGCTATGTTTTTGAGAGTTTCACAAAATTTGCTCTATGGGTTATTCCAAAAATAAAGGTTCCTTTTGAGAAATTTTTTTCAAATATTTTTTCTTTTAAAATGAAATAAAAATATCATTGAGAGGGTTGTATACAAATTCAAGAGTAGAAATTGAATATCAGCAGCACACTTTTTTAAAAATATATATCACTACACTTAGAAACACAGGCACATTGGCTGAAAAATGTCCCCTGTGTTACCATATTTTAAATAATCTTCTCATTTTTTCTTATTAAAATAGAGAATTGCTTTTACAATATTAACACTTTGATATAAATGCTCTTTTTCAGTGCCATATAGTTTTTTGTTTATGTATATATTTTTTCATGATATAGGCATATTATGTCCCCCGTGTTACCCTTTTTTGCATTCTCCCTGTATAAAACTTTATATAACTTGGTAAAAATTACTCTAATATAGTAAAATTATAGTAAAACTTATTTATACATATTAGCCCAGTGCATATTATAAAACTGATTCAAAAGAAAGTTTTTTCTCTTTTGTTCTGATAAAGGAAATGTCAGTAACATAGGGGACGATAAAGTAACAAAGGGGACATCCTAATTGAACATAAAAAAGTAACAATTTTAAAAGTGTACTTATGTATTAATTAAAAATGCATTTCTGATATAGACCAACAAATGCATTAAAAAACAGGATATTCTTTTGCATTTCATTTTTAAACTTGGGTTTTTTGTCTCTTAACAACATATCACCCAATATCATGGTAACACAGGGGACTAGTAACACAGGAGACAAAATGAAATAAATTATCACCTATGTATTACTATTTTCATAGAAACAATGTAAAGTTAGATGGAATATTTTCTTTTAATTGAGACTTACAATTTAAATGCCAATAAACTAGAAAACTAATAATTAATCGAAATAAATCAATAGTAACACAGGCGACACACAAAAAACACACCCATCTTCAAAAATCACTTTTACTTAGATAATATTCTTCAAATTTTAACAAATGAGGAAAATGACTACAAAGATGAATGCTAACTCTAAAAGTACATGAATGATTGCTGTTAACAACATTTAGCTTGCAAATTCTTATTTTAATAGAATAAAAAAAGGTGGCGGTAACACAGGGGACAAAAATTAAGGGACACAGGAATTTTTCTTATAAAATGAAGAAAAATATTTACAAAAAATATTTAAAGTATATAGAGATAATATAAAGACTACAAAGACATAAAAAATATCCTGCAAAATAACTTAAACGATACATATAGTAAAAAAAAAATAGGGTTTAAAAAGTAAAAATTGTTCTTGGGACATGGCTTTTTACAGGACACATTTATTATAAAAGTTATTTGAATAACAATGAATGGAATTTATCTCAAATTTAAAAATTGCATTAAAGAAAAATATCTTTAAAATATATTTTTCAATATTTAAATTTAATTTTGAAACAAAGTTTTAGAAAATATAGCAATACAAAGTGTCGAGACACCAAAGGGTGCTTTATTTTTGGAATGACACCTATACATTTAGGAAACACATTATTGAAATTGTATTCTGATTGCTTTCACGCATGCACTGTGGAAATTTTATTTAGAAAACCTGCTCACTTTTCACATATTTTTATTATTTTTTCATTCTATTTGCAGGGATTTTTGTACAATGTTGTTTGTCATATTTTCTGAAAAGAATATTTTTTATATTAAGAATCCTACAAATTATAAGGAAAAAATTTGCCAAAATTTTGAACTGATTTTATAGAAACCTCAATTTCTCTACGAGTATACATGCTATCATTTAAAAAAATGAACAGAGTTTATTACAACAAGCCAATTAATTGTAATCTACTGTTTGAACGCTTTTGCTATGCATAAGTTTTAACAAGGTTACCCAAAAGATATCCGTTCTTTTTCAATTTGTCCTCTGTCCCCTATGGTTTCGAAAAAAAAAACTTCACGGAAATTTATGACATTTAAGTATGTTTACACACTTAGAGTGTCAGGATAATTCCTCTTGTATTTTTCTAGATATTTAACAAAACGTCTAAAATGGCAAGTGAACGGCAACCTTTGGCCATATAGTGTAGATGATATTTAGTGAAGACATTAATTTTAAAGGTAGTAATAAACAACAGGTTTTTGTTTATGATTAAAAATACCGTAATTTCAGATACGCTTAAATAATGTTAGAAGCATTTTCTTTAATTCTTTATGATTCAAATTATAAGTTAGAAATTCGCTCCACTTCAATAGCTACCATCATCAGTGTCCGAAGATATCCAAAATAAGTTATTTGTAAACAATTTGAGTTTTAGATAAATTTTGAAATAAAACTATTTTAATAAACCTGTAGTTAGAAAGGATTTTTTTTTTTTTTTGTAAAATATTTAAGAGAAAAATTAGATTTATTCAACAAAATAGTTGTTATGGATGCTTTACGATTCTTAAAGAGCAATGTAAATAAATGTATTGCGATCATATTCGTAACCGAAGAATATTTTGCAGTTGAAAATTTTTCGTAAAACATTTCTTTTAATAGGAACTAGTCGGATGTGGCAATCCCAGAACTTCCTTTTATCCATTTTAATACTTCCCAAAAAATGAAGCATGACAGCGGCACCGGTTAGGTAATTTACTCTAAAATCTAATTGGCAAAAATTTATTTCATGTTATAACTGAATCTGAAATTCGATGAAAAGAGAAGAAGTTGGAATCATCGCAGAAACCGTAAAACAAATTGGATAGAAGCGTCACCTGCTAAGCTATTTACTCTAAAAATTGAAGAATACTATTTTATATCAGGAACTAACAGAATCTGAAGTTTGAAGAAAATTCGTGCATTAGTTCCTGAGATACAGCTGTTGCGATAATCATGAATAATGCCGCATAGCAGCGCCACCTGTTTAGCTATTTACTCCAAAAATTGAATAATACTAATTTTTATCAGGGACTAACTGAATCTAAAATTTTGTGAAATTCCGTGTATTAGTTCCGTGTATTAGAGCGCCGACAAAATTTTTGTCACATACACCTGGACAGACATTTTGTAAAAACATGTTTTTCGGGTTCTCTGACCTCTAAAACATGTAAATCCGTCGAAAACCGGATTTCAAAAATTTTGATAAATCCAATACTTTCTTCTTGTAACGATAGATGAAAGTGAAAGGGCTAAATCCATGTAAATGGTTGATAAAATTACCACGTCAGAAGTTATTTATCTCCGTAACTGTTTTACAAAATCCGTGAAATACACCAATCCAAAACCACATGCTTTTGGAAAATTAAAAATTCCCATTCACTCTTTTTATGAAGAAACCTGAAATAAAATTAAGTTTTTTCTGTTGCGAAAACCAGATATAATGTTTGGAAAAAAGTAAATGAGATAATATAGGCTTTGTTAGACAAACCTGCTAAACCATGATTCTTTATTATCTATTCGGAATTTGCAATTTCCAATAAATGAATTTCATCATCAAGTTAGATTTGAAACTTTCTATCACTGATACATACAGAGGTTTTAATCAATGTTTCCAGTAAGGGGGATTGTCAACAGTATAAGTCCATGTTTTTTGACACACTTAATTAACTTCTTTTCAAAAAAAAAATCCAAGAATAATAACATTTAGATACATCTACAACTCTTTACTTCGTAGTTTCAAAAGTTCAAAGGTGCCCCTTCACATGGAGTTCAACGTTACAACTGTTTGCTCAATTCGGCTGAAGAATTTAAATAAAACAAAGCTTATAAACTAAAGTAAACATCTTTATTTAAGTATTGAACAATAAATTAAATTTTTACGGATACAAAATTTTCAACAAAAGCTTTACAATATTTTTTCTTATTTATTTATTTATTTTTTTTTATTTTTTTTTATTTTTTTTTATTTTTTTTTATGTTTTCTTGAGTATTTCCTCTCATTCTTGTGCTAATTCTTTAACAGCGATAGTGGAAAACTATCTTTTAACTTCTCACCGTTTGCGATCTGAATATATAATATTTCATGAAATTTGCTCGTATAGCAGCATTCTATCACTCCGTAGAGTTTTGCACTTTTTCAGGTTCCGTACTTATAACGTGAAAAAAGAGCTATTATAAGATCACTCTCGTGTCTGTCTGTCCCTCTGTCACAGCCATTTTACTCATTAACCATCAAACGTTAAAAGCTGAAATTGGAAGAAGTAATAAAGACTGGCCCACATATTTACAGAATATTAAATATTTGAAAATATATTTAGGAGGTAGGAGGCTAATTATGTTACTTAAAGAAAAAAAAATAAAATTTTTGTACATCGTGTGGGGTATCTTGTGAAAGCTTTTGTTACGCTGAACTCAATAATATATTTCTTTTAATTTTAGATATTATATTTTCAGAGATATCGTTGAAACTATAGTGCAAAAATATGCCCCCCCCCCCCCATCTAATTCCCAATCTACTGAAACTGAAATTAAGAAAAATTACAGATTATACATGTTACTCTAAAACTTTCACGAGAACCATAGAAATTACTTTAGGTCATATAGTTTATGAGAAAAGTACATTTTTCTGGTACACACAAATTTCGTTTTTTGGGCATTGAGAAAAGGTGTTGAGGAGCATTGGAGATACTTATCGTAGCTGAAATATAAAAGCATTGAAGATTATGATTTTTAAAAACATTCGTTGGTAATTAGCCGAGATATTTACCCTTAAACACCGGGGCACTTTGGGCATAAATAATGGGGGGAGGGGCATACTCTGCATATTATCGGCTTTTAAAGCCTACATAAGAGCTTTTAATAATATATTTATGTAATGCAGTACTAAAATATGCCCCCCCCCCCATCTAATTCCCAATCTACTGAAACTAAAATTAAGAAAAATTACAGATTATACATGTTACTTTAAAACTTTCACGAGAACCATAGCAATTACTTTAGGTCATATAGGCTAGTCATACATTAGGTCATACACTGCTAGTGACAGTGTAAAAGTTCATACTATTGCAAGCGTACTAATTTAATTAGAATTAATCACATAAATTGTGGTTCGTACGCATAACAAATTATAAAAACTATCTAATTTAGTACAAGAATTTTTTTTTTAAAACTATTCTTTGCCTTATTTAATGCAAAACCTTCCTTACTTCGAATATAGCGGCTACTATGTTACGCAATATTTTATATTAAAATGTCCAACATATTTTTTAATTCCTCATGCATGTGAACTCTTTATAAATAATATGGGATTTGCGATCAGTTTGCATTGAGTGAGTCTCTCAATACGACTGTTGTGTATTTAAAAGTTAATTAAAAACCTATATGGAAAAGTACGCCACAGACTAAAGCGACTTAAACTAGTCGTTGGAGGCCACCGTAATACTTACCCATCATGGATATGCATATCATAATGTATGAAAACATATCATATGTAAACAATTTATAAAATGCATTACAATTCCAAAATAAAATATAAACGTATATTTAAGTATTTTTAACACATCATCATGCTCTATTAATGAATTTCTGATAACCCAATTCCGATAAATTGTATGAAATGGCAAACTATTCAAGTAGCACTGAATTGCATAAAAGAAACATCCTTATAACTCTAAAAATAATTATCATATTCACTAACGGTTTCTTGCATCGAATTAAGTGTCTCATGTGCAATTAAAAGATATCTTTTAATTGAAATTTGAATGAAATACAGGGTCATGAAAAATCAAAGAATGTGAAAAACAGGATTAGAAATATCTCGACAACTAAAAATCTGATCGACTTCGTTTTTCATGCAAAATTTGTGGTTATTTATTGCCTTTTACGTCCACTCCTTAAAATAAAAAAAATCGAAAATTTTTATATACCTTTCATCAGAACGAATTTTTCGAGAGTCCAAAAAAAATTGTTCCGGATAATCGAGGTTACTGATATTAAATAGGCTTCGTCCCATTCTTACATACTAAGCACATACAAAATTTCAACTCTCTATCTCAATTTGTTCGAGAGATAGAGCGGTTACAGACAGACAGACAGACACACAGACGGACGGACGGCAAAATTTTTTTCTAAAAATATGTTTTTCGGAATCTGTAGTGTCCGAAACATGTAAATCCATCAAAAAATTTTTTTCGATTTTCAATACGATTGCAAGACTTACCCTATACTACGTATGATGGGTAAGTAAAGATTTACGAGTTTCCTGCGAGGACTGCGGAGTCGGTGAGAAAAATGGCAGATTCCGACTCAGGAAATTTTAACAGCCACAAAAATATGGCAAAAAATGGCCACAAAAATGGAAAATATTATATTTTCCATTTATAAATTTTAAAATTTCACTTTCCGCCAACCCGAAAAATCCAGCTTTCGAAATATAAAGAATAAAACAAAAGGAATTTTTCTATTTCCGATACCGACTCTGAATAGAAAACTCAAAATTGCCACAATTTTCTTGTTATTTCGTGTTCTCCAGACTCAAAAAATTTCAATAGAAAGGAAGAAAAACAAAAATGACAATTTTCCTATTTCGGAAACAATTCGGGATCTGTGAATCCGAAAGAAAAAAAAATAAAATTTTAAATAGCGTCAAAATGTGAAATTGCGTTCATTAGTGCTTGATATATGACTGTCTTTAAAATCTCATAAATCCTTCAAAATGCAGCATCATAGCAGCGCCACTTGTTGAGTGATTTACAGCGAAACCTAATCTGGGACAACTTATATCAACATCTAACTGAATCTCAAGTTTGATGAAAATGTGAATTTGTTCTTAAGATACTGTTGTATCGAAGATCGTAAAAAATACAGTATAGCAGTACCATCAGTGAGCGATTTAGATCCCAATGCAGAAAATGTCAATTCGAATAATGGAATAATTGAATCTGAAGCTTCATGAAAATCTTGCATTACTGAACTATTGCGGAAATCATTAATAATGCAGCATTGCACTGCTAATAGATTTACACCAAATTAAGTTAACGTCAATTCATGTCAATGACTAACTGAATGTGAAGTTTGGTGGAAATCTCTGCATGAGTTCTACAGATTGTGCTTTTGCGGAAATAGAGGAAAACGCTGCAACGCAGTGCCACTTGCTGAGTGACTTACACAAAAATCTAATCAGCATAAATTTATATTAGTGACTAAAGGATATAAATACACTTTATTGCCATTCATTATTGGACACTTGCGAGTTTAGACATTTTACTAAATATCTAGAAAAATACATGAGGAATCATCTCGAAACTCTTAGTGTATAAATAAAAATGCATACGCCATAAATCGCCGTGAAGATTTTTTACCGAAACTCCATAGGGGACCGTCAACAAATTAAAAAAGAATGAATATCTTTTGAATAACCCTGTCAAAACTAATGTAGCAAAAGTGCTCAAACTCTAGATTATGATATAATGCCTTATTGTAATACACTGTGTTCATTTTTATGCAAATAGCATGCATACTCGCAGAGTAATTAAGGTTTTTATAAAAATGGTCCCAAATTTTTCCAAGTTTTTTCCTTATAATTTTCAGAGTTCTTATTATAAAATAATTTTTTTTTTCAGAAAATAGGGCAAACAACATAGCAGACAGTACCCTGCAATCAGAATTAAAAAATAATAAAAATTGTATGAAAAATGAGTAGGTATACTAAATAATTTTTTACTGCGCATGCGTCAAAGATATCAAAATTTCATTTGCATATTATGTTAGCTAAATATATAGAGCAACTTTTGTAAAAGTCTCAAAATCATAGCTTGAAAATTCTGAAAGTAATCGTCTATAGAAAAAGGACAAAATCCGTTGTTTCCAAAATGAAGCAAAAAAATGAGGGATTTTATCCAAATGTAGTAGTACATCCCGTATTGTGTATTCTATATTGACACTAATCAATGAATATATGGATACAACCCCTCTTGTTTTTGTTTCATTTTGAGAATAACGGATTTTCAACTAATTCAATTGACGATTATTTTCAGAATTTTCAAGTTATAATTTTGTGACTTTCACAAAAGTTGCTCTATACATTTAACTAACATAATATGCAAATGAAATTATGATATCGTTGACGCATGCGCAGTAAAAAATTATTTAGTAAACCTACTCATTTTGTACAAAATTTTCATTATTTTTTAATTCTGATTACAAGGTACTGTGTGCAATGTTGTTTGTCATATTTTATGAAAAAAAAATTATATTGAGAAAACTTAAAATTATAAGGAAAAAACTTAGAAAAATTTGGGATCATTTTTATAAAAACCTTAATTACTCTGCGAGTATGCATGCTATTTGCATAAAACTGAACAAGGCGTATTACAATAAGGCATTCAATCATAATCTAGATTTTGAGCGCTTTTGCTACATTAGTTTTGACAGGGTTATTCAAAAGATATTCATTCTTTTTTAGTTTGTTGACGGTCCCCTATGGAGTTTCGGGAAAAAATATTCACGGCGATGTATGGCGTATACTATTATATTTATACACTAAGAGTTTCGAGATGATTCCTCATGTATTTTTCTAGATATTTAGTAAAATGTCAAAAATCGCAAGTGTCCAATAATCAATGGCAATATAGTGTATTTAATTCCGTGCATTAGTTTTTCAAATAGAGAGCTCAAAAGTTTGTGTCACAAGCATATAGACATACAGATACACAAACTCACAGAGAGACATTTTGTAAAAGCATTTTTTTCGGTTTTTTCTGAATCCCAAATCGTGTAAATCCGTCTTGTAAAGCTCCCAATCCAAAGTTGCGGGTGTGACATTTACACAACTCAAATTAGTCACCAGCAAAAATATTTTTGAGCATTGGTTTCAATTTGTATGAATTTCAATGTAGATCACTTACATATACATTTATCCAAATCTGAAAATTTTCTGATATATCATTTATTTATAAAAAAAAATAATTTCTACCTGTTGCAGGTGTGACACAAAAAGGACATGCATTTTCATCTTTCAGTGCAAAAACGCAAAACTCTGTGAATTATGACAACTGAGTGAATTTATTTTTTTAAATATTAAACAGTAATACTTAAATAATTATTCTATGAAAAAATTAAATTACTTGCTTAATTCTTGCTTTTGTAGAAAATATTAAAAATTTTCGTTGCGGGTGTGACTTATATAGCCAATAAAATAATGACGTACACAAATATTTTCAAGGCAGATTTTTTTAATTAAAGGCAGATTTTTTAATCAATATTACAATTATAATATCTAGAGAGGAAAATATCAAACAAATTTAATTTCAAATCTTGAATTTATAATTTCTGGTGGTGGTAGCTTTTTTTTTTACAAAAATGCTCTTTTTTTTTTTCTAGGATACATACCATGATATTATATTTTTGACAAAATATGGTAACAAACAAGTTCTCTTGTGATCACTTTCAGAAGTTATTACTACAATAATTGTTCTCACGTCAGTAGAAACAACATGATGTATCGGTTGAATGTTGAGCTCCGATTGTGCTTGGTGCCAGCATGCATGAAGCATTTTCACGATATCTTCTGAAATTTCACATTCAGCAAAGTTCTTTTATATTTTTTAGGACTTTTTCTATACACATAGCAAAATCTGAAGCTGAATTTATAGTTGCAGAGCGTTGCTAGTGTTACCAATTTCTTGGCAACTGCACCAACCCTGTCGACAACTCCTTTACCATGAGATGAAATGCAAAAGGATTGCCATCCTTTACCGTGATTTTTTTTAAATAGTCTCTTCTTTTCGCTCCTTGCTTTGTCTCTTTCCTTCTCTTTTTGTAGCTATGCTTCATATTTAAAAGGGTTTTCTTTAATCTTTTTTCGATAATATCGTGATCTTTCTGTACTCTTCATTCTCTGCAAAAGAGAAGAAATCAATGTGTAAACTTAATAAATATAGCACTTCCAGTCCAAAAATATATGCTTAACAAATTGTTAATATTTATCCCTTGAAATTTCTAATCTTACATAAAGTTAATTATGTTAAATTTTGGTTATTTTCAAACTGACTATATACATTTTATGCTAACTTAATAAACATTTTAACAGTTTCTATTATTCTTTCTTCTACTTTTTATTTAATTTGAATTAAAAGAGAAGAAAAATCTTCCCCTAATATTGCTTTACTTATTCAGGGTTGGCACAGTTTTACCACTAAATTTTAAGAACATTTTCGAAGTGTTTCACTGCAGAAATATATCGTAAATCTGTGAATGAAGGTGGGGATTATGAATGTTGTAGTTTAAAAATTAAATGTAATTATTCTTATTTTAAATAGTGGTGCCAGAGTCCTTGGAATTTCCAAGGAGTGTGTGAGCCTTGCTTATTTTAAAAAAATAAAAATATATATATTAGATAAATATTATCAAATAAAAAAGTAAAAAATATATACATAAAAAACAAAACAAAATTAACAAATTTAAAGAAAATTGCTAAAATATTGTTTCGTAGTTTTTTTTTAAATTTCTATATGCATTATTTACTACACTGTTAAAAATTTGCAGCATTCTGTCCAGACATTTGACCGTTTTTTGAAAAAACGGTTACACAACAATAATTTAACTATATTCTGACCATGAAAAGGACAATAATATTGTCAAAATAGCGTAAATTGACGGTTATGTAACCGTTTTTGATAAAAACGGTCAAATGTCTGGACAGAATGCTGCAAAATTTTAACAGTGTATAAAATATATTAATAATAAATAAGTATACTATTTCTATAAAAATCTTACCTTTTAAATTAATTTCTTAATCATATATCACTAATAAAATTATTTTATTGTAGTAAAGCAACAATTTTATCAATCCAAACTGCATAAATCAACTACACACAGTGTCACATGCTCAGATGATGCAAATTTTTATTTATTAACTGGAGTTCACTCTATTAAATCCAAGGATATAGTTAAAGGTGCCAAGTAATGTTTTCCCGCATATTATTCTTATATAAATTTACATATAATTTGTTCAAATATATATTTGTAATCAATTTTAAAAGACGTTGAGGGTGTGACTTTAATTAAATATCACACCCGCAACAGGGACATGTCACGCCCGCAACGCTCAATAATTATAATTAATATATTAATTAATTCTTTTTTGTGTCTGTAATTCAAAGTATCTTAATAAACTATTTTTGAATATAAAGTTTCATAACTTTAAGTCAAAAAAATTTTCTGTAGAGATATAAATGTAACTTTTTGTTACGGGTGTGGCACAATATTTAAGAGTAATTAAATATGCTTTCCTTTAGTAATGAAGATTAGTGAACACTTCTCTGCAGACAAAAACTCTCAATAATAGCTGTCAGGTCATATATATCCAAGTTTGGAGATTTTCAGTTCAGCTGTATGAGACCATGAAATGTAAAGATATTTGCCGCAGTCTATTTTACAAAGTCATAGTGTCACTTTATTATTTAAAATAATTATGTTAATGACAAAAATGTATTTCTTTTTTGATAAAATATGAAATAATACACTCTTAACAGTTAATATGCAAAATTTCAATCATATTTGAAGAAATTTAAATTTTCATCCTCATGTCCATTTTTTTGTGGATTGGGCGAAAGATAGAAGAGTGTAAGAAGAAGATTCAGAATCTATTCAGATTCACAATGGATTCTGAATTTAACTCATTCCACGATTCTCAATCTGTATTCTGAATCATCCAAATTATACAAATTATCTGAATTATGATTCCATGATTCTGAATTTGGAAATTACGATGTAAAAAATTTAAAATAAACGAACGCGTAAAAAGAAAGTAACTTATTATATGGGCAATCGAACTAATTACGTATCCATAGCATTCTTTCTCTTTAATTATAGTGCATTTTTAAGGATTCTGTTAGCTGATTTCATGCTAGCTATTACTATTTTTACAAAATAAATTGCAAGTGATATGCCTGTGAATATTTATGTCCATTTATCGGTCAGCACGGCCCGAATCTGCTGAAAAATATCAGCTGTGTTTAATACACAATCTAATTATCCAATGCCAAGTTGATAAAATGCGTTTCTGTGTTGATCTTGTCAAACTCACATCAGATCATGAAACATTTTTGTACTTCTTCCCACAGTCATGTCCATGTCAAATTGTTCCTATTTTATAGCCTTAGTTTGATTATTTATACCATGCTGGTCAACCTGCTTTTTTATCAGCCTGGTCTGGACCCCTAATGAACCAGTTAGTTTGAAGGATCGCCTTCATATCCCGATCCTAGCGCCCTTGCAGACTTTCTACCGTTGGTTCTTATAAAACCGAAAAATCCTAGGGAAACTGTACTTACGTACTAAATGTAAAATATCTACTAGAGTTTTCAAGTGAAAACTGTTTTCATCAACTATGTACAACAGACAGTATATTAGACGTTTTTAATTAGGTAGCTTGGTATAGTACAAAAACAACAATAATAATCCATTTTATAGATTTATAATTATATAAAATTAGTTTAATTTCATTTTAACTGAATAAAAACAATAACAACAACAAAAAAGCTGGAGTCGGAGTGGGCATGTTTTGTAACGACTCTGACACCGACTTTTTTGAAAAAATGAGGCCGAATGCGATTCTAACTCCACGACTCCGACTCCGTAGCCCAACTTTGTACAAAATGTTTTTTAGCACAATGCCAAGTCTAAATATTGAACAAGGGTTTTGTATTACCCACATTAGAGAAAAAGCTTATTACTACGCTGAATTTAGTTTTATGAAATGACAAATGAAGTTTAAACATGCACTACCTTTTATTCTCAGTGCGAGTTAACTTTTGTAGAAATAGATAAGGTAAGATGAAAAAAAGATTTATACAGAATAGCAATGTTTGGTATTATTTAGGCTTTATATCTCTTTGAACTTTTATGGTATACTCATTCATACTTTTCTAGTATATTCAGTTATAACCAACCCTACTTTGTATGATTTTTTTACAAAGTCTTATTATTCTTTCAGCGATGAATTTCTTTTAATAATACAGTTAACTTCTTTGTGATGAGAGCACTTTGCTTTATTTTTAATCTTTAACAATGGCTTTTCGAAATTTTCTCTAGTTGAATAGCGAAAATACTCCAATTAAATAAGGTAAACTTTACAATAAAAAATAACTGGTGGGAATATTGATGATTCTGAGAATTTTAAGGGGCACGTATACCAGTCATTCGTCCCCAAGGGATTATTATGTTTATTGTACGGAACTTTCTGAGCGCGAGTTGATTAATTATTTATTTTCAGATACACCGTGTATTAATTTATATATTGCTTTTATTGCAGTGAAAACTAGAGCTCAGAGAACGGATATATCCATTCAAGTCGGTGAGAAGGCTAAAAAGATATTTTAGAAGAAACCTACGTGTCCCTACGTGTCCCTTTTCCAACCAGTTTACAATCGCAATATACCACTTAAATTTATGTTTGGGAATACTGGTATCTAAAATACAGATTAGTGGAATGTATGCTTTTAGAGTAGATTATGTAATAAAGAGCCAAACTTTCTTGTTAATTCGCTTATTGAAATTTCTCTTCAAGATAAGTAAATGTCACATAAAACTATGAGTAAATAATCCCTTTAATTCTTGTGAATTTAATGTCTTTCTCAGAAGTTAAACAGGTAAACTATGTACTTTTCTAAACATTTTAGACATTACGATTTCTTTTTCTAGGTAAATTGTGTTAAAATTCTTTGACGAAATACCGTGAATTGTTGCTGAAATACCAAGTAATTCATTTTAATCCATATGATGGGAAAATTCTCAAAGCGAATTAAATGTTGTTTATCATTAACCCATTTGTTCTAAGAATAATGTTTTGTAAATCAATGCATTGTTCAAGCATACAATTAGTTTTATTTGCATCTATTAGTAATTCCGGAGGACACATTTAGCATTTATTGTTGAATTATTGGTTGTTTCAGGGCTGGGAGGAAAACATCCCACTGGGAAACATCACAGTCCAATGATGTTAAAGTTCGTAGGAGAACACTCTTTCTAATAATTTAAATTTATACTGAAAATAAAAGCAAAATATAATAGAAGTGGGTTATAAATAAATAGGAAAATAAGTTACTATTTATCTTTAATTCTTTGTACATAAAATAACAAATAAGAAAGGATTTTGAAATGTTTTAGGATTTGATTACCACTGTTTTTATATAATTGTCATTTAATTGTTTCATCGCAAGATTTTGCCATTAAGTAAGACAAATATTATTTTCTTATTTTTCGTGTTGAAAAGGGTCAAAATTATTGTATCAACCTTTCCAGGTGAAACATAGTTTTATTGACAATAACATTCTCTGCATTATAATACTAACTAAATATTGATAAACTGTATTTAACGGGTGCAAATAATCCTTAGACTAATGGACAAGTGCGAGTATCACTTCCGTACAATAGTTTCCGTTTAATAAATGTATTAATTTGTAACTGCAATGTTACAAAAAATAGTTGCTAAAAGAATAATAAGACTGTACACTGTAAAAAAAATTCTGTAAAGGTACAAAACTTTTTCTAGGAAACTGGGATTTCAAGAACTTTTCCTGTAACGGTAACAGCAAAAATTCAAGTTTCAGAATCGGTTACATGGATTTTTCCTGTTATCGTTACATGAAAAGTTCTTGGAATCCCAGTTTCCTAGAAAATGCTTAGTACCATTACAGAATTTTTTTACAGTGTAGAAAGCTATAAAATGTAGTAATGGATATAGCTATATACTGGTTGTAAATATTCTATAATAGGTGTTCTTCATAAAAGATGTGTAAACCTTCAAGAGATGATTGTATACATCCAAACAAATCCTTTCAAAGAATGCTTTAACGGAAATAAAAAGCAAAGGTACATGCGCATTTGGAAACTTGGCATAAACTACATTCCGGTTGCGAGCTATTGGGAGAAAAACGACACTAATAGCATAAGGTAATGTGGGGAAGAAGAAGAAAGCATATAAGCGTGCTTCAAAATAAGGTCGAAAAATTGTAACGTCACATAGATTCCTTCCACATATTTCTAGATAGGATTATAATAATATTTTAAGTACACAGGTCGTGTTTTGATGTGCAACTCAATGGAAACATGTGGAAAAAGCCGAATGTAAATATGTGCTTAGTTCAAATTAAATTAGTCTGATTTTAACGATTTGACGTTTATTGCTTTTATACTATACAAATGACACTTTACAAATATAAGGTCACATGGGGCAACTGGGTTATTACGTTACAATGTGACTTTGGAGATTCTGGCAATTCAGATTGTAAATGTTCACTTGAAATAAATATTGAGCCTTTGTAAAACTGTTTAATTAGATTCACTCTAGCAGACAGAAATTTTGAAAATTATATTTTAATGTCTAATATACAGGGTATTTATAAAGTCCCGGACCCATTTTTATGTTTAATAACTCATAAAATAATAAAGATAGATTAAAATTAATAACATGAATGGTTAGATAGACTCAAAAAGTTTCATGACCCTTGTCAATGAACTTCCACGTGTGCCCCATTCGTCGCACGGAGAATATCAAGTCAATTTAACGCCAGGTAGCGGCAAGCATGTCGGCATCCACAGAGGCTATTGCGGTTGTAATTCTGGCTTTTAAGTCATCAATGTTCGACACTCTCCTCCTGTAAACATTTTCCATTACAAATCCCCAAAGGAAAAAGTCCAGCGGCGTTATATCAGGTGATCTGGGTGGCCAAGGAATTGGACCTCTTCGCCAAATCCATCATCCTGGAAAAAGGTCATTCAAAGAAGCACGAACGATGGTACCTCAATGAGATGGTGCACCATCTTGTTACAAAAAGACATGGGGTTCAAGCTCTTCTAGTTGTGGAAATACGAAGTTTTCAAACATGTCTAAGTATACGACTGATGAGACCGTATTTTCTGTAAAAAAGAAAGGCCCAATGACTCGGTCGTGCATTAGTCCACACCACACATTAATCTTTGGGGAATCCCTTTTCTGCCTCACGGTATTCATGGGGTTTTTCAGATCCCCATATGCGCACATTATGGAGATTAACAATGCCAGAAACATGAAAGGTTGCTTCGTCGGAGAACATTATGCGCTTCAGAAAATCAGCATCGTCTTCTATTCTGTTGCAAAGGCCATCCTCCTAGGCCTGTCGTCCGGTTCCAAAACTTGAACAATTTGAACTTTGTATGCATGCAGTCTTAATTTTTTCTTAATAACCTTGTACACAGTCGAAATTTGCATATCCAATTCTCTTGCTGCTAATCTCACAGATCTTCTAGGATTGTGTAAAAATGCGTCTCTGACACGTTCAACATCAAAATCACTTGTGCGGGGATGTAAGGAACATTTCCAATTTATAGAATTTAATTTATGCGATACTTTCAATTTATAGAAAATTATTTTGCCACCGTAAGATGCTGCTTTTGGATGGAGGATCTTTTTGGTAAATTCTTCTGCAATTTCTCTGTGCTTGCACCATCGATTTTGTTTCTATGTACCACCATAAAATCTGTGCTTTCTCTTGTGGTGTATGCATTCTCCTTAATATCTGCTCGAAAAAAACATCACATACACTATTAACATAGAACAAACACATCAAAAGTAAGCATAACATTGCAATAATTGCCAAAATCAAAAGAGAGAAAAATTAATAAGCAGACGATATTTAGAAAAGTACAGATAATTAGACTGGAAAATGAAATCATCTGAAATTAACCACACGCGCAGACGATATTTACAAAAGTAAAGATATTCAAACCTGAAAAGGAAAATATATGAGTTATTCCATCAATAAATGCCATAAGTTTGTTTATATCTTCATTATTTTATGAGTTATTAAACATCAAAATGAGTACGGTACTTTATAAACACCTTGTATATATATATTTAAACTTTTTATGGGTCTAGTTGCTCCATGCGAATAGCGCAATTTGACCAAGCTACAATTTACATGTCTTTGTGTTGTTTAATTTGAGGTATCAGAATCTTTTTTTAAAAAATGTAAACGTACAAATTTTAAATTAGACAGTTCATATAAATGATATAGCAGAGTATTGTAAGAGAAACATTTGCTATGAAGGTGTCTAAAAAAGCACCAAATGTGAAATTGTTAGATTTGTTTTATATGAAAAACATAAGAATAAGTAAGTACATATGGGTGATTCTCCAAAATTTGGTTAATTAGTGTTAGCAGCAATTTTCACACATTTATATCTATTTTATCCAATATTTGCAACTACTAAGCTATATTATAAAGTCGATGTAATTTGGTCACTCATTTTGGTTTATATCACAACATATTTTATTTTCGAAAATTGCTTCTTTCTACTCCAAATATCAATCCCTATCCATGTAAGATTTCCCAAATTTAGCAAGCATACTGTTGTTATTCTAATTCTATATATAATACTTTGATTTAACTCGACTTAAACCCATTTAGTATTTATATTACTAACCTTGTCATTGCGATTTCTTTTTAATAACAACATTTTTATCAGATTATTTCAAATCAAAAAGTGTAAGTGTTACAAAATATCAGCCCCTAGCTGTTTGCGAAATTTAAAAATACGTTGCATTTAACCTTATGGCGTTTTTTATAAATTGTTCAAGCGAAAGCATTGATTTTAAGTTAGTTGTAAACACGACCAATGCCGCGGCAGCCATTTCGTTTTTAGTGCGGTCGGCAAATTTGTTACGGAAACACGTGCAGTGCAAATGAAACTCTCAGGCCCTAGATAAGTCGTTTTAAAAATAGTTAACAAATAATTATTCTCATCACTTATTTTAAATTTGAACTTTGTTTGTCATGTTATTTTGATCACCTGCAGGTTTTGATGTTTATTTAAAATAATAGGTTACGTTTGATTTTGCTTTGATTCGTCAGGCCTTCAGCGTAAAAATGACTAGGGCCTTAAATATTTATTATGTACTTATTATACATGCTTATTGTACCTTAAAATACCGTAATTTCGGGCGTATAAGCCGCAGTTCAAACAATTCTTTTTCGACCCAGAATTTTTTAAGAAACAAATTTATCTAGTTAGATCGCCGTAAATATTTGTCTTCAATCACTAAATAAGATTTCTGGGTCCAAAAAGAATTGTTTGATCCGCGGCTTATACACCCGAAATTACGGTACTTATTAAAGTGACTGGCGTTTTTAGATGCAATAGAGTAGTTATTATAATCAGAGTATAGAATTAGAACTTTACTGATAACCATCTAAAAACACCTTTGTCAAAATTAGGCCATAAGTTAACTAAATTTTGAAGAACCACCCATACGTACTTTAGTATAAGTAATAAATATTAAAGTTACACGGGTATTTTAGGAAACAATAAGCAAGATAATGTGAACGTCGGTATGGTACGTACGTACTTATGGTGAAGTACTTAAGTAGGGGAGAATGGAGCACATGTGAACAGTTAACGTAAACGTAGGTTTTTCTCATGGCTAGGTTGGTGGACAGTTGGATGACAGATTAGATAAAATAATAAGCTTGGCCTATAGGCGGAGGTAGATTTCAAAGAGTTTTCATTTCAACAACAAAAAATAAAATATTATTAACGATAATCCCAGTTTAACTACTTTATTTGGCCGATTTTGAAAATTTTTTAATTTCATTTTTCTATAAGAACTGATTTTATCAAAAACCTTTTAAACGAAATTCGGCTCAAATGTCCATTTTGAAAACATATTTTGAATTTATATTCTGACTTTATTAAAAAATCGACGAAAAAAAAAAAAAAAAAAAACTGTCAATTGAATGCGTTTGAGAGCAAAATTGAATTTAAAAATATTTATTTAGTCTATATCAAAAAACTGACCGATACGGCCCATTACACAGTTCCTAAATAACAAATAACTGTCAATTCTGTCAACTGAATGCGTTTGAGAGCAAAATTGAATTTAAAAATGAGTCATAAAAATAATCAATTTGTTATATGAATACATCCTCAATTCTTTAATCAACATCGCTATGAGATTTTTTTTTGCGAAGTGCTAACTTTGACATTTAAAAAAATATATCCTTAGCCTTTATCAAAAACTTGATGAATACGTACATTATATAGTTTCTAAATAACAAAAAACTATCAATTGAATGCGTTTGAGAGCAAAATTGTGTTTAAAATTGAGTCATAAAATAAACAATTTGTTATTTGAATACATCCTCAATTCTGTAATCATGATCGCTTTCGGAAATTTTGTACGAAGTGCCCATTTTGGCAGCCTTTTTTGAAATATATTCTGTCTTTATAAAAAACTGGCCAAACCGTCTCACTATATAGTTCCTAAATAAGAGGACCTGTAAATTCGATGCGTTAGATGACAAAAATGGATAAAAAAATCACTCAGAAAAAACGCAATCTGTTATACTTCCTCAATTTTTCAATCACTATTACTTCGGGAAATTCTGTTCAAAATACCCTTTTTGGCAGCATTTTTTGAAATATATTCTGCCTTTATCAAAACACTGGCCAATACATCACATTATATAGTTCCTAAATAAGAGGATCTGCCATTTGGATGCGTTTAAAATCAAAAATGAATTTAAAAATGAGTCAGTTTGGATTTGAGGTTTTTTTTCTCCTATTTTTGTTTAATTTATTTTTGATATAAGAATTGGTCCTATGAAAAACTTGTTAGTTTAAAAGTTGTAGATATTATTGAGAAGATGTAAAATAAATTTAATTAAATTTGATTGGTTCAGAATTGAGTAAGTTATGGATTTCTTACTTTTTCCTCCCCCCTTTTACTTTTCTTTTTTATTTTTTTTCATCGGTAAAAGTTGGACCGATCAAAAACTTGTAAATGGAAACGTTTTAGATAATGTTGAGTACATTTATAAAAAAAAATTAGTTGGATTTGATATCTGGAGAATTGACGAAGTTATGAATTTTTTTCCCCAAAACCCTGTTTTTTTCGCCCCTTGAACCCATTTTTAACTTTATCAAAAATCTGTGATGCTTAAACTTTTAGCCCATTTTTTAGAAGTAATATAAACTTTAATCTGAGTCGATATCTATTTTAATTTAGAAGTTATCCCGCTTTTTCTGTTTTCACAAAAACTCTCCCTTCTTCCACCACCCACCCCCTCCTGGTCCAATTTTGCCCATTAACGAACTCGACCGTGATTTTATGCCCCTTGATTTTATGTAAAAGTTTGAAGAAGATCTGAGCATAATTATGGAAGTTATCATGAAGTGAAATATATATATATATATATATATATATATATATAAACTTTTTTACTGGTGCTAGTTTTGTGGTCTAGGAGTCATGATCGGTGTAGATCAGTAAAAATTTTTCAGAAATTCCAACATGGGAGAGAATGCAATAGGTTGTATTTCACACGAAATCTACCTAAAAGACCGATAAAGAAACTCCTGATAACTACCATAAAATCCTGACTTTAAGTACTCTCCCCTGCCTCTTTCAAAAGAAAATACGCTAAATTTGGGAGAGGGGGGGTCTTAAAATCGAGATCCTTTTATTAAATCATTAAAAAACCCTTCTTTATCATTAATTCAGAAAAAAATAATGCAAATACATGAGTGTGAATCTTTCGTATTTCGCAGATTTCTGACAAATATTGTCTAAACGCCCCTTTCCTAAGATCTCCTAACAAAAGCATAATCAGAATTATCTGCACTTTTTCCAATTTACTTCGTTAATTTTTATTTTATTTATATTGAATCGATCATCTAATCCTTCCTTCCCCCACCAATCTACTTATTTTCATTTTATAATCTTGTGCTTAATCATATTACACAGAAACTAGAGAAATTTTTTCACATTTTATTCTTTATTGTGAGTTTAACACATAATATAGATAATGTTTATAACGACAAATAAAAAAGAGAATAAAAAGAATGTCAAAGGATTCCCCTGCATTCACGTGATCACCACGGGTGTTCACAACTACCCCCCTAGTGGGGCACATAAGAAGGATTTTTTTTCAATTTACAAAACTATTTAAAAAATTAAGAGCTATAGAGGTGATTTAGAAAAATTACCATATGTAAAAGAAAGTTTTGTTCACTATATGCAGTAGATTTTGTTTATAGAAATTAACCTAGTTATGAGAAAAGCTACATTTATGTGATCCATTCACATGAGCCCCAGTCTCCCTTAACCCTAATTCAATTTCTATTGAGGGCATAATTTTCAGAAAACTGAAGTATATATTATAGTAAAACTTTTAATAGACATTCTAAAGTTTGCCAGCAAAGTGATAATGTCAAAAACGGTTGTAGCCTTTTTCATATGACGCTCCACATATGGCACTGTGATTGCCAGTTCATATGGTATCATGCATTATCTGGGCACCCTTTTATTTAGAACTTTTTTTATTATAATAAACAACATTTTGTTATAATGTTATAACTAGATGTTATAACATTTCAAACAAAATCAGGTACATATCGTTGCATTTTCATTGTAATGTTTTGATTTTTTTCTCAAAAATTATTACCTATAAACTAAGTTTAGTTATGATGAAACATTCTGTATTTGTGATTAAATGCGTGGTGTGCGATCTAATGTTCTATGGTAATTCTTCATTTTCTTGATGTCTTCTATTACCTCTCTTAATTTATTGTTTAAATTTTTGACCGCACGATATACAGGGTGAATCTGAAAAAGTGGACAAAATTTTGCGTGGTGATAGAATGTATCTATGCAAATAAATTTCTTGATAGATAATGTGATCGGAACGCAATGGTGAGAAGTTAAAAGGTAATTTTCCACTGTCTCAGGGCGATGGATTGGTTGATGTTGTCCCATATATTTGCCACCAAGATTGCTGGATCTTTCGTGTTTGGATTTTTTCTTGTGTAGCCATATGAAAAGCCGAATCTACGAGTGCCCCATTGAAACCCATATGGATCTAGTCGCCAGGATTGCGTTGTTGCCGACGATATTCTGGAAATGTTTGGTGTCTTCGCAAACGTGTGTCACTCATTATCTCACAGGTGTGAAACATGCATTGCAGCTGGCGAAAGATCTTTTATGCAATTTTTTGAGCATGTACATTAATTACATTGCTCTTAACAAAATATTTTCTGAAGTATCGTCTCTCATTTTTGGTTTAATTTTTTAACTGCAACAGTGGGGAACGACCTTTTAACTTCTCAACTAGTGCGTACCGACCATATATTCTATGGCGAAAATTTCTCGTACAGCTGCATTCAATCACCCCGTAAAATGTTTTCTTATTTTTCAGATACAACCTGTATTAAAAATACTTAGTATCTTTAAGTAACAGGAAGTAATGGAGAGAATATTTAGTCTTGTAGTCTTTTCGCTTCCTGAAACAAATTTTTAACCTCAAAAGTATGATATTATCTTGACATAACTTTAATCACTTAAACAACTTAAAAAGATAAAATTATTAAAGTTTGTCATAGCTTTGAAACAAATTTTTAACACCGAAAATGTCATATTATCTTTTCAAACTTTTAGACACATTCTTGTCTTTTAATGTATTTTAACAGATTAAAATTGTTAAATATTACGATACATAAAAGTTACACAATTATTTTCCGAGCATCGTGTTAAATTGGAAATTTCATTTTTAATGGGCATATTTGGAATACGTTAAAATGTTTGGTGAACCCTTTGAAGTGCTTTTAGAATTTAGTTTTCTTGCGAATTACTAAAATAGATTTGAACGCAGAGTAAAAAGGAATTTTAAGTTAAAATGGATGTCAACATTTCAAACCGAGTTAAAAATGGAAATATTATTCAAATAATAATATTTTTGTAAGTTTTGGCAATTCATTAGCAGTGTTTTGTAAAATATCTCTTGTAAGTAAATTTAGTGGGAAATTCCATAATGAAATTTTTCGTAAATTGACGTATTTTATTTGGCGTCGGAGTTCTTTTTTGTTCGTCAGTTATCTACACGAAGGATTATCTTTTGCGGGGGACTTTCTGGGGGAACCTAGCTCAAATTTACGCAAGGTGTTCAAAGGTTCGAAGAAATGCTAGGAAAATTCCAAACGATTAGACCGATGTGTGCGACTATTTTCGAACTCAATAACTCCCTTCTACTATATTTGAGAGTCGCAAATGAGGTCAGTACTTTTTGGGAAGGTGCAAAACCGCAAATTCAATTATATTGTTGTATCTAGACTTGGTAATAATTTAATGGTGTGTTTTTAAATACATTTACATTATGATGTGTTGTTTAACAGTTTACACTGCAGTTTCAAAAGAAATTTCGCCCAAAATATAAAAAAGCACAGGCAGCAAATTATCGAAACCCTTTTAAGATTGGAACAGGTATGTCCTCGATTTAATCAGATTTTCGTTTTTTTTCACCGAACAATTTCAGGAAATTTTCAGCTTAATTTTGAAAGATTTTTGTGATGTTTGGGGTCAAAAACGTACATAAAAATATCTTTTTTAATACGACTAAGTATCACAATTGCTGGAACAACACTGTGATTTGACGAAAATAGAGGTTTATTTTGAATGATTTCAGGTAAATGTGGTTATATTCTGAATTTTCCTCTACATTAGGGGAGCCTTAGTAAAACACCGAAGAAATTTTTGTAATTAAAAAAAAAAAAATCTTTGTTTTACGAATTTTTAAAGAGCCTTCGCGGAGAGCGAACCCTACAACGTGCACCTACAACGTCCCTTATGCCTGGACGCTAGTGGAAGCCATAAAAAAAGAAAAATATGAAAACTATAAGAGAAATTCGTTAAATTAAGAGGCCAATAGACTCGCTCAAAAAGTCCCGGATGATGATGTTAAGCCTATGGGTGTATTATTTTCAAATGCCTCGCTCAAATTTTCATATTTTTACGTGATTCGTTTAGTGATACATTGCATAGTCGAGGATGATTTACAACCGGGCTAGTTTTTTACTTTTTCGATTTTGGTTATATATTTTTTTTTATATTATGATAGTTTCAATTTCCCATCAGGTTCCAACCGGTTCCGAAAGTTAATGTGATTTTAAAAAATTCCAAAACTAAAATAGAAAATTTAAAAACAAGCCCGGTTGTAGATCGTCCTCAGCTAGCCTATTCAAAAGAAAAAAAAACAATCATGTGAAAATATTAATATACAAATGCATGGATTTTCATCAAACTTCAAATTCAATAAGTACCTGATAAAAAATAGATCCTGATTAGTTTTTGATGTCCATCGCTCAACATGTGGCGCTGTTATGCAGACATTTTTTAAGATTTCGCAATAGTTCTATCTCAAAATCTAATCCACGGATTTTTATCAAACTTGAGATTCAGTAATAAGTTGACATAAGTTGTTGTTGACTATATTTTGGTTTAAACCACATAACTGGTGGCGCTGCAATGATGCATTTTTCAGGAAGTATTAACATACATAAGATAAAAGAAACTTTTGGGATTACCATTTCTGACTAGTTTTATAAAATAAATCATGTTTTGCATACGTTAGTAGGGGAGAGGGGGGGGGGCACGTTTGAACAATATTTTAGAAAATAAATACATTTCTTATTTAAATTACATTTATTGCGTTTTAAATATTACATAATAAAAACAATGCATTTCTTTATCATATAAACCGGAAATTAAAAATTTTCCACGTAAATTAAATAAGTCGTGAGGCTTTAAAAAATTGAAAGATTTCTGTTCAAACCTGTCCCATGTAGGGTACCTTTTAATAAGTAAGAGGCACCTTTCAACAAATGAACAAAGTATGAAAATATTGATAGTTTTTATAAAAAAAACTACACATGTTTCAGAAATATAAAGTAATATGAATAAAATTAAATAACTATATTTTATTTAACCAAACTTAAAAACCTCAAAGTTGATGTCAAAACTCACTGTTGAAACAACACCCAGTGACTCTACAGTTATGTTTGGTTGTGAAAACTTTTTTACAATTTCCTGGAAATTCATATTTGATACTTTTTATTCCCTCTATTTATGAAGAAATATGACATAAAGTTTCGTTTTATAAGTTATGAAAAACAGAAATAATGTTTGGAAAAGAGAAAATGAAACAAGCTTTGTCAGACAAAACTGCTAAATCACGAATCATTATTGTGTATCGGGGATTTGCAATTATCGAATAGATGAATGCCATCATCAATTCAAATGTGAAATTTCCCATCACTGATAAATCCAGACGTTGTAATCTATATTTGCAGTTAGGGGGGTGGGAGATTATTGACAATATAAGTCCGTTTTCTTCGACATTATTAATTAACCTTAATTTTTCTAAAAAAATTACAATAATTATAGTATTTAGACGTATCCACAACTCTTTACTTAATAGTTTTAAATGTTCAATGGTGCCCCATCGTTTCTGTTCAATAGTGCCCCTTCACATGGAGTTCAACATTACAACTGTTTACTCAATTCGGCTGAAAAATTTGAATAAAACAAAGCTTATAAATTAAAGCTAACGTCTTTATTTAAGTATTGAAACATAGATTAAAATTTTAGGGATAGAAAATTACCAACAAAAAGCTTACAACTTTATTTTCTTAAGTTTAGATTCAAGAGGGAGAAAAATACATACCTTGCTTTGACTGTATTGTCCATGCAAAATGGTGCAGCTTTGTATACTTATTGCATTGAAGCAGTAATAATGTATTGCCATATGCATTTTTTAAAAAAGACTTATTTTAAGGAAAATATTTTGCGTGTTCAAAGGTGTCCCCAGTTCAAACGTATCCCCCCTGTCCCCCAAAATTTAAGAAATATTGCAAATATTATGCTTCATAACACAGGTAAGAAGCTTACTCTTATGTTATGGGGGGGGGGGGAAGTGAAATATGTCGATATATTTCGTTATAGAAGATTTGGCATAAACGTAATTCTTTGCTGAAATTTGACTAAAAATTAACAAAAATTTAAAAAACATCATTAAAATTCCATTTTTTTTTAATTTCGTAGTTTTATTTTCTGTTTTAATTAAAAATACACCTGTTTAATAAAAATTGTATATTTTCCAAAAATAAAATAAAAAAAATCCCCGAATTATACGGACATACCTTAAGAATATATTTCGTAACAGAAAATACTTGTACCAAAGTATTTTCTGATTTTTTTTGTACCAGTGAAATAAAGTAATATTATTCGAGAAGTACAAATATTACTCTTTATAAATTATGTAATATATTAAACTCTTATTAATATTAAAAACAGCTATAACAATATATGCATTCATACATATCATTTACATTATTGTTTCTAATATCACATTTTCTTTCGTTATGCATTCTTGTTCTGTTGTTTATGGAAAGCTTATTTCGTTATAGAAGGTTTGGTATAAACTCAATTCATTGTTAAAATTTGACTTAAAATTCCCTAAAATTTAGAAAGATAATTGATATTGCATTATTATTTGTTTCATTGTTTTATTTCCTGTTTTAATTTAAAAAAACATGTGTTTAATAAAAATTTATTATTTTAAAAAAAAGAGTACCCCGAATTTTATACACATGCCTTAAAAAGATATTTTCTAAAAGAAAAAACTGGTACCAAAGTATTTCCTAATCTGGAAATTCCGGGACTTATACGAACCTTGATAGCATATAAATATTAAAATATAATATTAAAAAAAAAACTAAATTCTGTACTTATATAAAATGCAGAATATTAAATTTAAGGTATCTGAACACCTTAAAAACGTAATTTTCGATCATAATATCGATTTTTCATTTTTACCATAATAATAAAATTGAATTTTTTATCTGTTGAAATCTTCTTAAATTTTGTCTGCATCTAAAATAGAGCTCGAGTTACAGCCGTTTAAAATTACATCTATTATCAGCTTTTGAATTCCGTATTAAAGTTATTTATATATATTCAGATTTTTACAACACGCAAAACATCCTAAAACAAAAAAAAATATGCAAGAAATGCCACAAAATTTTCTGTACTTCTTTTACACATGCTTTTTGAGGGAATAAACTACACCAATGATGTTAATATTTTAAATATTTTTATATTTACACTAGTATAAGTGACACTCTTGAGAGAAATTTTTTGAATATTTTATTACATTAGTTGTTTAACGGACATATCATCTGAAATAGATTATAATGTGTGTAGTCTAAGCCCAAGAGAAAGTTATTCTGTTTGTTATGCAATTTACAAAATGTCAATGCATTGTTTTATTTTTCAGTTATCACATTTCCCCTAAGTGTCAATTTTTGACATAATTTTGACTATTTATCTCTTTAAAAAATAATGTCTGGGTAATAGCTAAAATTTTTATACATTTTTACAAAGTTTTAAAGTAAATGCCATTACAAAAAATGCATAAGAAGAGAAAGTTTTAAAAAATTCAAAAAATCTTTTCCTGGTGTACTATTGATAGTACATGTCATTTAACGGAGTATTATTTTGTTTTAAGAAATACTTTCGTTACTATTTATAATTAATAATAATAGTATATGTCTATGCATTTACTATATGACTTCATTTATGTTTTGCGGCTCTTTTATTTTAAACATACATTTTACTCTTTAGATTTAAAATAAAAAACTACTTTCCTGGAAGAATCAGGTGTAATAAAGTATTAGGAAGTTGTAATATATGTTAAATCTTATTTTAATACACTATTTTCTGAACATTATCAAAAATTCTTTTTTAGCTTATTGTCTTATTCATATTAAGTGAGTATTAACAAAACAACAACATTCATTATCTTTCAGACAATAAAATATGCGTTAAAAACTAACTAATAGCTATTGGTAATATTATTAACGTAAAAATATTTTTTTCTTAAAACTGAAAAAAAAACCGATCCGAAAGGGTTAATATAATAAATAGAATTAGTTTCTGTAGAAATAGGAATGATATTTTAGTGCTATCGTTTTCTGCTGGAGAAAGCTTTCTCCAATGATCTTCCGGGTTTTTAAAGAGATTTCATGGCAGCCACCTGTAGGATTGGAGTAAGAGAACGGTGGCAAATCTGAAGTGAATCGATTTTTGGGATGTCTCAGCGTGGTTCTAAAAATAGCATCAGTAGGTTCTTACAGGTTCTCTCCTCAATGCTATTCATAGAAGCAGTCTGTTGCATTCCTTGACGGTATTTTATTGCTTCTAGTATCAAATTTGCTTTCGTTGTGCATTCCTGTCGTGTTGTGTATGCAAAGAACAGATTTTAAAAACCAATAGCTAGTGCAACATGACACTCAGGAGAATATTCCCATTTTAGATTTTTAAGAAAGTGAACTGTTTAATTTTCTAATATTATTTTAACTGCATAATTTCTATAATTTGTTTTTGTATCAGTGGAAACAAATAATATTAGCATCCGAAAATATTTTTGGGACTTGTTTTTATTATTATTTGGGATTTATATTATTATTATTATTTATTATTTTATTATTTATTATTTGATTTATTATTATTATTTATTATTTGGGACTTATTAATATTTTTTATAAGTACAAACATGATAGTCTGGAGAATATTCTCATTTGAGATTTTTAAGAAAGCAAACTGTTTATTTTTTAATATCATTTTATCTGGATAATTTCTGTAATTTGTTTTTGTATCAGTGAAATAAAGTAATATTAGCATTAGAAAAATACAAATATTTCTATTTATAAGTGCAACATGATAGTCAGGAGTATGTTCTCATTTTAGATTTTTAAGAAAGTGAACTGTTTATTTTTCTAATATTATTTTATATGCATAATTTCTATAATTTGTTTTTGTATCAGTGAAATAAAGTAATATTAGCATTAGAAAAATACAAATATTATTCTTGTAAGTGCAACATGATCGTCAGGAGAATATTCCCATTTTAGATTTTTAAGAAACCGAACAGTTTATTTTTTTATTATTATTTTATCTGCGTAATTTCTGTAATTTGTTTTTTGTATTAGTGAAATAAAGTAATATTAGCATTAAAAAATATAAATATTACTCTGTAGAAGTGCAACATGATAGTTAGGATAATATTTTTAGCTTAGATTTTTAAGAAAGCGAACTGTTTAATTTTTAATATTATTTATCTGCATAATTTCTATAATTTTTTTTTTATCAGTGAAATAAAGTAACATTAGCATTAAAAAATACAAACATTACTCTTAAGTGCAACATGATAGTCAGGAGAATATTCTCATTTTAGATTTTTAAGAAAGCAAGCAGTTTATTGTTCTATTATTTTCGTTGCATAATTTCTCTAATTTGTTTTTTTTTAGTGAAATAAATACTGTGAAGTATTATTAGTATTAAAGAAATACTAATACTATTCTTTATAAACTATGTTATATATTCCACTATTATTAATATTGCAAACAATTATAACAATGTATACATTCATACACATCAGTTACTTTATTCCTTCTAGTATCATATTTTGTTTTGTAATACGCATTCAAATTACTTAATACTCCGAAAAACGTTCCTTTATCTTTAAAAATCCCAGAAAACAAGTTTTTTCAAAATTTAAAGAAGAATTTATACAAATAAATTTTTATTAACCGTCCGTGAGTTTGGAAACTTATTCAATTAGATCTTACAATGCATTAATTCGTTCTCTCTACCCAGAAAAACGATTTTCAGTATCTATCAGACATCAAATAAAAATTCTCAGTTGCATAACTGAAATTGTGCATGCAATTGTAACAGACAAATATTTATTTTAATGTTAATATCAATGTTTTTAATTAAATGCGTTTTTCATCAAAACATTTTTGCTACACATGAAAATAATTAACAGAGATCTTACAGCATCCGAAAAGTTGATTAGCTTTCTAGAAAAAGCTGATTAAGTTATTGTAAAAACCACTCTGATGCGTGTTGGAAAGCTACAGGCAGCTAATAAAAATTAATGTTTTAAATTTTTCTTTCAATTTCAAAGATAAATTCTTATCTGAGGTTTTCGCAGATAAAGGATCGTTTTTCGGAAACTTAGATGACTCGGAAGATGTTATTCTATATTTTTGTTCGTGATTATAATGCATTTTCGTAAATTAAGAAACCTATGTACTTTTTTACATTGTAGGTATAAAAAGTAAATTCATTGGCTAATTAATTTTACAACAAAACACAAATTTGCTTAAAATTTAATCATAGCTATATTACCTTCTGAAGCTATAGAGAATGCGGAATGTAAACGTTATTATGCAACTATTATTACTTTATTATTGCAAGGTAGAATCCTTCTGATTTTGACGAAAGAAAATATTTAAGAATAGACTGTTTCATTGATTTATAATAAGCCTACGAAATTAGTTATTATATAAAATGCACTTTCTATTGGTAAGTCTAACTCTTTAACAAATGATATTAACAAAATACTATTGCCATAGTATTTTGGTAATATCTCAGTTTAGTTCAGTTCAGTTCCATTCAGTTTTAGAAATTGTTAAAATTAAACTTTAATTGTAATATAAGCAGTTATCTAATGATTCATATGCCTTCATTTCTGTGTTTTCAATAGTTCCATGTTTTATCGGCAGTCATTCATTGCTAATTCTTGAAAATTTAGAAAAAGATTTTACACACGGATTAATAATTTTGTATTCTTTCAGCTGTTTGATACAAATTAAGTAAAAGCAGAAAAAATACATTTTTTCATTAAAATACATTTTTGTAAAGAGAAACTGTTTTATCGAATGTAAAGTAAGTTTGTAATAAACTAAAAATCATTTTATTGATCAATAAATACGAAATAAAACCCCAAACCATCGGGGTTTATACTAGAACATATTTTTGTCATATCACGCATTTTAGTTTCAATTCTTTTCACTATTTTTTTAAAAATTGCAACGAAAAGATACAGTAATCTGCTTGGCTTTTCCCCCCACTTTTAATAACATTGAAGCGCTTTTGTTGTCACCATTACCAAAGTGGTGATATTAAAAACTATAAAAAAATTTAATGCCTCAAGAATAAATTAAGGTACAGTTTTCAAACAAATTGCATTTAAAAGCACAATTTTTTCCTATACGATGGTGTAAAAATTAAAAATTTTGGATATTTAGAAGTTTAAAAATTTGCAATAGCAAACATTACAAAATCGGAATTTCATTTCAAGTTTCACAGTGTTGCCATTCGCAAAATGACGTATGCGTTTGGCTTTTATAATAAAGATGTTCAAAAATGTAATAACGAGATATTTTTTTCTCATTGCGCAATAACATTAGAGATTGCATCTTATGAGGCCCAAGTTCTGAGTTGCTAGTTTGTTACTTCTAAATTATTCCAAATTAAAAGTTTTTACCTAAAAAAAAACAGCATAAATCTTCGTTTTCCCATTTTATTTTTTAATTTAAAGAGCGCAAGGATTTTTTCGTTAAACCTTTGAGGGGAGGTGAGATAGATTATATCCCACCTAAATATAATCAAGATTTGTACCAGAAACTATTAACTAATTATTGTACGAGTATTATTATCTTTTGAGAGAAAATGTTGCAAAATCGTTTATCCTTATTTTAAAATATAAATTTTGAATTATACCGGGGTAAATTCAACATTACAAAAACGTAAATGCTTACCTTTCGAAGGGTTAAGAAACAAATATCCTTTTATTTTTCCTGCGTTACAGGAAGAAAAATATGCACAAATTGAAGAAAATGAGAGTAACTGAATTTCGGGTCAAACCAGCTACCTTTGTAATACTAGATCACAGCTCTAACCACTCGGCTACAATTGTAAAGTATTGAAATAATTTTAAGTAATTGTGTTTGCCTTTGATGGGTAATAATTGATTAATTTCTTGAATATTTGAAGTAAATTTCGGGAAGATGTCGTCTTCAACGAGATTCTGGCTGAGGTTTTAATACTCCAGTATTAAAATAGGTTAAAAAATATTAATTATAGATTTGTTTATGGACATTGATAGAAATAAAATATAAATGTCATATTTTAATGCGACATTCTTTTTTGAGCAAAATCGGTTTTGTTTTTCATTTAATATTTTAATTAAAATATCTATTTTAAATGTCGCATTTAAAGTATCTTTTAAATACTAATGTATATATAATTTAAAAAAGTAAATTGTGATTATTTTCTTTTTGTAGATTTAGTCTTTTTTTTTATTATTTTTAAAATTAAATTAGAAATCTTAATTTATATAATTTTTTGATCTTTTTTCAAATGAATTCGGATATCAGTTTTTGTAAGAAAATTATTTGTTGAATAATGAAGAATAAATTAGCGTATATAGAGGAAAGTAAGTAACATGTTTTTATAAAAATACCTAATAATGTAGGTTTGAGTGAAAAAAGTTTTAAAATAATGAAAAATATGTTCTTAAAAATTTAGAATGTTTGAGATTTTTGTAAAATATTATTATTATTATTTTTTAAATCCCAAAATGGAAATTGCTTTATTCTCTAATAAAATGTTTTCGGACACCACAACAAATCGTATGGTGATATATTCAACAGGTGTTTAGATAAATGTACGGAACAGACGCATTATTAAAAAAATATATTCAAAAAATTAATTTACTTCTTAAAAACACAATTATGCCCCAAAACTAATTTCTTTTGATTTATATATCAACTGTAATCTGCACTTTTAAAGTAAAAAAATAATTTATATAAATATTAAAAGAAAAAATCTCTGTTTTTAACAAGGAGAGTACCAACTTTGATTATCACAAATTTTAATAATTTTTATATAGGTTGTAGGGTACAGGCCCCTAGGTCTCAGGTTCAATGGATTTTATGCTGTGCTTCTTAGTTCTCTGGAAACAGGTGGGAGAGGATAATATATATCTAATATTATAATACAACTAAAGTACTTATTTTGTAACACAGTCCTTGCGTTAACGTAGCTCATTCAGTAGAGTGTTAGCTCATAGTTCCGCGTGCCTCGTGTTTGATCTCGTAACGGGCTACGGTTTCTTTCTTTCTTTTTTTTTTATCTTTTTTTTTTTTTTTTGTAAATATACTTGTAATTAAAATTTACTAGACTCATTGACAATTAAAAATTGTTCATTAATTATAATTTTAACGCGTTTATTTATTTATTTATTTTGTAATTAAATTGTAATAAAAACGTTTTTTTAAACAATCTAAAATGGATTTTATTTGTTATTTATCTATGTAATGATATTGAATAATTGTGTCAATTTATGATTTTAAAGAAACATCCTTTTTGTATTTCCCTAATAATGGAAATGAATAAGATAAAAATACTGGATGATTGAAATGTGCTATAATTGTTTTCTCCTAAATTGTTTTATTAATGTACTTGTAACTTAATATACTCAATTTAAAAGTTAATTAAAAAAACTGCTTCATTTTTTTTTCTTGAGATGCTCCATGTGCCTTTAAGAGATAATCTAGAAGACACCATTTTTGAATCCATCGCTAAATGAAACTTAACTTCGATGTTTTATAAATAAAATAAGTAAACCAATGTACTATCTAAGATATACAATTCTAACGTTAAAAAATAATTCGTCTCTAGATAAAAAAAAAAAAAAAAAAAAAAAAAATCTATGAAACACACAATATAAAACAATTATTAATAAAATGAAAACTTATTCAAATTATTTCTAATAAACTTTAAAAAGTATTTAACCATATATAAAGTATCCCTTTTATTCAAAGAATTGTTTCTACAAACAACATATTTTTTAATTTTAATTTAATACACAACATAAAAGAATTATTACAATATGAATACTTATTACATCTATTTGTTATAAAGTTTAGAAAGTATGAAATCCATATAAAGTCGTTTCAAAGTCGACATTTGAAGTGTTTCCGCAAATACATATTTTTAATAAAATTTACCTGCACAATATAAAATAATTATGAATACTTTTAGAACGTTTCTAAGTTATTTTTATTATAATTTTAAAAGTATGTAAACACATATAAAGGAGTTTAATTCAAAGTGTTTCCCCAAACACATATTTTCTAATTAAATACAACGCACAATATAAAACAATTAATAAATTGTATAATTATAAAAGTTATATATGATAATTTTTTGAAAATCGTGAAAACAAACATTAAGTTCTTTAATTCGAAGTGCTTCTATAAACACACATGGTCTAATTAAATATAACGTACAATATAAGAAATTATTAACAATTTGAATAATTATTAATATTGTTTCTAATAAACTTTTGAAAGTATGCAAACAATTATAAAATCCTTTATTACGAACCACAAAAACAAATTTTCTAATTAAATTTAACGCACAATATAAAACAATAAATAATATCAATACTAATTAAAGCTATTTCTGATAAATTTTTGAAAGTATGAAAATATATATAAAGTCGTTTAATTCGAAATGTTTCTATATTGCACATTTTCTAATTAAATTTAACGCACAATATAAGACAATTATTAACGATTTGAATACTTATTAAAATAGTTTCTAATAAACTTCTGAAAGTATGCAAACGTATATAAAATCTTTTAATTCGAAGCGTTTCCCCAAACACATGTTTTCTAATTAAATTTAATATTAAATGTTTCGGTGAAATAAAGAAGAGCAATAAAAACAAATTGTACACAATATAATAGCTTCTTGCTACTTCTAACATTGAACAAGATGAGGTGCCAGGATATTTCAAGAAAATAAAAGCTGTTGCAGACAGTTTTGTCGGCTAAAAAGAAGAGAAATATGTTTGAATCAATTTTTAGTACATTTCACTAACAGTTAATGGGCCATCAAGCAACTTTATTACCCATTATATTTCCTTATTTAAATATTTCATCACTTTTCAAGAAGTTTTTATGCCGCATTTATTTTTTTAAAGAGTGAAAAGGAAACATTTTCAATACTTTACGTTTTGTAATTCTTGCATTATGACATTTTGATAAAAGTTTTCACCCAGTAACAGTACATAAAAAGTGATTATTTCGAATAGCTCTCTCGTACAAGACAATAATTTGTTTAACCTTAAAAATCATAGCATATTAATCTGTTGCAGTCATTGCCACTAATTACCAGCTACTGAGACTAGTCCGACGCTGTCCGTAATTTTTTTTTCTATTCATTACATTTTTTTTTTTTTTTACATTTGCGGAAATCAGTTTTATAATTTCACTTAGAGATCGAGGGAAAATTTGGTTTCGTTTTCGTTTTCGGCCTAAAATCTGAGTATTTTTATAAAGGGTGAAAAGGAAACATTTTCAATACATTATATTTTGCAATTCTTGCATTTTCACATTTTGATAAAAATTTCACTTGATAAAAACAAGATAAAAACAAGCGCATAAATTAACTAGTAAATAAGAACTTAAAATATAAAAAGTGACTATTTTAGAATATTTTTCTTCTAGAGGACAATAATTTGTTTAACCGAAATTCATTGCATATTAATCGGTTTCAGAAATTGCCACTAATTAGAAGTTACTGAGACTAGTTCGACGATGTCAAGTAATTTTTTTTCTGTTCATTGTATTTTGATACATTTGAATACACGAGTTATATAATTTCATTTATATAATGAGAGAATTTCGGTTTCAGTTTCGTTTTCGGCCTAAAATCTGAGTTTCGCCGAATATTCGTTTTTGGCGAAAATGCCACCAAAAATTTGGCCGTAACAAAGCTCGGCTTAATCTACCTGTATTCATAAAACCTTTCTTCTTCATTCGGATATTTCAATATTGTTATTGATTTTGAGTTATATCGGCTCAAGTTAGACACTCTTAAAATATTACTGTAAGTTTCGCTGTTTATAAATATCAGTCATATCGTAACAGTCATTGTTACTTTACTTTGTTATGTTGACACAAAATACAGTCAAAATGACGTTTTTTTTTCATTTTCCGCACTTAATATTTTATTTAAGCAACAGTAATCCAAACTTTTTCTTATAGAATATGAAAGTACACTACTAATACAAACTAAATAATATAGTACTGCACGGAGATATTATTGCTGTTAGTAGATATAATCTGTTAAATATGCAAAATTTAAAAAATCTTCAGCATTTAAATTAGCATTATCTAAAAAAAGCGCCACGTTTGAATAAAAGAAAATATCTCACACAATAGTTAAACATATGTACAAAAACGTGGAAAAGAAAAAGAAGTGGGGCCTCGCGATGTTTTCAGACAAAAAGATGACAAAAATTAGATGAAAAGCAATGTCCATTATCACATTTTTCCCCTAAGAGAAAATGAAAAATCCTGTTTCGCTTCGGCAGTTGCAGCAAAAAAGGGATATTTCATTTTCTCATAGGGAAAAAGCATAGAAAGAGAAAAGAGAACTAGGATTTTTCATTTTCTGATAGGGAAGAAATTTTATCATCGACATTGCTTATTTGAAACGTTTGTCATTTTTTTGCCTAAAAATATCACGAGGCCCCACTTTTTTTTCTTTTCCATGTTTTTGTACATATGTTCAGCTATTGTGTGAGATATTTTTTTTTATTCAAACGTGGTGCTTTTTTTAGGTAATGCTAATTGAAATGTTGAATATTTTGAAAAATTTGCATATTAAACAGATTATATCTACTAACAGCAACAATATGTTCGTGCAGTACTGTATTATTTAGTTTGTCCTAGTAGTGTACTTTCATATTCTATAAGAAAAAGTTTGGGGATTGCTTAAATCAGATATTAAGTGCAGAAAATGGACAAAAACGTCATTTTGACTATACTTTGTGGCAACATAACAATGTAATGTAACAATGTTCCATGGAAACAAATACATTTTAATAAGCAGGTAGGGTTATACTAACAGTTTATGCCAAAAGAGTTTTAGGATGTTGTTGCTTGCGAGAGATATAGTACTCCAAATATACCAGCATTTTACTTTTCATGAAAAATGGCCTTCACAATCTTGAACTTTGACATTTTTGATAGAAAAGAGGAAATTTTTTCAGGGCTTCAAAATTGCATATTATTCATTAAATATGATCTATTTCAGCATATAAAAAATCAAGCAAATCAAAAACTACAACTATCACACTTTGTCTGATTTTCAAAATAAGGGTTCTTAAGACGTGAGTTCATATTATAAAGTAAGAAATGCATATAGTACTGTATATTGAAGACGCTTTTCATGTGCTCATGATAAACTGCAGATTTAACCCGTAATTGGAGAGATGACTTTCCTTTACTCAGACAGAGGCATATAATAAAAAAGGCTCCAATTTTATTTCCTCTTTTGTCTTTCGTTAAGAGCATTGGAATTTATTTTGGAAACTAAATATATTATGGAAATTATGTATTGATAAAACGACTACGTGGGGGTACTGAGGAGATGATTTTACTCCAGAATAACGACAACAAGAAAAAAAGTGATAGTCAGAGCAAAAGAACAATGCGGAGTCATTTTGACTCTCGTCTCCAGTTGCTGGTTAACACAAATGAAAAAATGTTTGCTTTCAAATTCCTGTAATGTTTAGAACACTCTTTGAGACAGTAGCGGTATAACAGATGATCATTAACAAAAATCTTTATAAAAGATAAATCGTGGTACGTATAAAATATTTCCTTATAAGATGAAATTCGTAAAATTGCAAAATCTTACTGTGTCATTGATGACTTGATTATTCTTATGTATAATTAAGCAATAACTGTGTATACATATATACAGGATGGGCCAAAAAGACCGCAGAAAAATTCATAAATACCACAAAAAATAACCGACATAAAAAATGGTTTCCAGGGGATGGATAGATCACGGGATAATATTTTCTAAGAAAAGAAAAAATATGTACAAAATTGCCAACTTGTAGCGTCCGTGCTAGCGACTTCGACGGAAATATGCAAATGAGACGGTAAGAAGAACTCGCTCTCCTAATACACCTTTGTAAGACTTCTATGAGAAAATGTATGAAGAACGCATAGTGCTGAGTGCGAAAGTCAAAGTTATAGAAATTGTTTTATGTGAACCAGGGAATCAGCGACAATTTCGTGGAGTACATTCCGAGTTCGAAAAGAGCCTTTGACAGTGACAGGCCTCATAAAGCTTGTTTGGCAGTTTGAGGAAACTGAAACTTTAGTAGATATTTCGTTCCCATGGCCACCTCGGTCTTCAGATTTGACACCGGCAGACTTCTGGTTAAAACCACGGGTGCATTGATCCGATTTCTCTGATATGCCATAAATGAAAGATGCGATCCACCGAGAGGTGTCATGTGTACATTCGCCCCGCCTACAGTCTGTCTTTGCTGGATTTGTGACTCGCCTGCTTTCTGTTATTCTCAGGGTTGTGATCATGCGGAGCACATACAGGTATGACAAACGCTTTGGATACATTCTTTCATTATTTCTATACTTTTTTCTTATTTCTGTACGTCAGCGTCACTTATCGGTTTTTATTTGATTTTTTCTGTCTTAAAAACATTTCTGTCATCCAAAGTTGCTAGCTTTGCAAACCGTTTTTATTTCGTTTATTTTTTCTGGGGTTTATATTTTTTAAATCTTTTTTTGATCTTTTGTGGAAGTAGGACGTAGAAAATTATAGACGTATTTTAAAGAAATGATTGTCATTTTTCTCCAAATTTGGGAATATTTGTTCACTGTGTGAGAATTCGAGGTTACAGAAACGGAATATTTGACCTTTTACAGTGATAGAGCCTGTAACGAAGAGAATTTTGAAACTGTAATATAACTGTCTTTTATTTGTCTACTTTTTCTATTAAATTTGTCCGGTTTCAATTTCTCTCTTTCTCTCTCTTTTTTTTCTATTTACAGTCCAAGGCATTCGGGTCGTAACTAAAACATTTTGACGCTGTTCTTGGCCACTGCTGTCGCGCAAGGGCGTCATACTGCTTAGGACATAGGTACAGGTCGCCGACGAAGATGGCCGCTCACCGCGTTGTTTCGTACGTTCACCGCAACCACGGATAGCGTAAAAATTCTTTACTTACGACCCGAATGCCTTGGACTCTAAATAGAAAAGGAAAAAAAGAGAGAAATTTAAACTGGACAAATTTAAAAGAAAAAGTAGACAAATTAAAGACACTGAAAAACAGTTAGCTTTTGGGTGGGGCTCTGAAACTAGCGATTTCTTCTACCTACATTCCGAATATATTTGTCATATATTTTTATATTATTTGTAATATAACTGTTTTATAACTGTAGAGAATTTTGACGCTATTCGTGGTTGCTTGACAGCGACAGCGCTGTCGCGCAAGAGAGTAGGACTGTTCGGGACGTAGGTAGAAAATTTTGACGTTTTTCGTGGTTGCTTGAAGCGACAGCGCTGTCGCGCAAGAGAGTAGGGCTGTTAGGGACGTAGGTAGAGAATTTTGACGCTATTCGTGGTCGCTTGACAGGGACAGCGCTGTCTCGCAAGAGAGTAGGGCTATTCGGGACGTAGGTAGGGGTCGCAGAAGAAGATGGGCCGCTCACCGCCGCGAACATAGATAGAGAATTTTGAGAATAGGTAGAGAATTTTGACGCTATTCGTGGTCGCTTAACAGCGACAGCGCTGTCGCCGATAGGCGACCATGGATAGCTTAAAAGTTCTTTACTTACGACCCGAATGCCTTGGACTCTAAATAGAAAAGGAAAATAAGAGAGAAATTGCAACCGGACAAATTTAAAAGAAAACGTAGACAAATTAAAGACACTGAAAACCGGTTAGTGTGTGGGTGGGGCTCTGAAACTAGCGATTTCATCTACCTACATCCCGAATATATTTGTCATATATTATTATATTATTTGTAATATAACTATCCGTAGCTTTAAATCTACACAAACCACTGTGTATTCGTTTTAGATATACACAATTCCTTTTAACATAAATTAATTGTATTATTTTTATAACACCTAAATTTCTTTAACAAGATTAATTTTTTCTGTTAGTGCAAAAATATATTTATTTTTGCTTAATAACAGCCAGAAGTTGTGTCTGGCGAAATACTTTTTTCAATTCACGGAAATGTTCCTGCCAGCACTTCTACCGGTATATATCTGAGAAATCAAAGAATTTGAAATACATATTTTTTGGTTGTAGAACAGAAAAATTCTGTAATTAAAAAAAAAGAGTTTTTATTATTTTTTAATTACGACTCTCATTTTTCCACGATCCACTTCAATTTTAAACCGGATCTGCACGTAACGAAAGGAGCTTCTTAACCACTCAGACAGCGAGCATTCTTAAGAAAGTGAGCTTAAGAGACTACTCGATTCTCTGAAAAAGACCCGGAATATAATGTTACGTCTATGGGGGCGTTATTTTCAAATGTCTCGCTCAAATTTTAACATTTTTACATGATTTTTGTTTCATTGGACGATTTATAATACGGCTAGTTTTTAGTTTTTCAATTTTGGCTATATTTTTTTATATTATGATATCTATTTCAGAACCGGTTTCAGCCGGTTCCCAAATATGAGTGACTGGTCCCCGTAAGAAAAGGGGTGATGCGCTTGGTTTCCACTTCAGGGTTGATTATCAGAAGGAGGTAAGGATAACTTGGAATCCAAATTTCCAGTGTAAATAACATCTGCAAAAAAATGCAGAAAACTGTAAGATATGTACGACCAAAATTATGAGGAAATCTTAGAAGCCGATACTTGAGGAAAAACTGTTTGTTACTTTGTCTTTTTCATAAAGGGATTTGCCCATGATTTTTCAGTAACGTATACAAAAAAATAACGATTTTTCATATAAAATTTACAGTTAACAATGCAAAAGTAGAATTATGTGCTCAATTATACAAAAGAAACATGAGATTTCTCTTACCGTATAGTTTTCCAAAAACATCATATGAAATTACGCGTGTCTAGTTGTTATTCATTTACTTTTCGCTCTGTAGCTCATCGTATTAGCATGGGATATTGTGTTAATGAAATTTTAAATTCAAATTTTCAAAGCTATAAAAGAGATTGTGCGTTTGTTTTCAAAACTTTCTTTTTTAAATTTTTAAAGCTGTTATTACGTAAAAAAAAATGATGATGATAATAATAATAATAATAATAATAATAATAATAATAATAATAATAATAATAATAATAAAATAGAGTTTTATTTTTTAAAGAAAGTTTTTTGACAATAGATAATTATAAACACATTTTTCTTTTTAACATATTCTTGACTAGTAATTTAAAATGAAGTCCGTTTAATTAAAAAAATATTTTCAACTTAATCTTAAATTACAGCGGACATATTCAGTCAACCAGCATATTTAAAAAGTAGTTTGACATGAAGATATAAATGATTAAAGATCGAAAGTAAACTGTTCTTACAAAAATATTTCATGTCTTGACCTTAAAACCTTAATTAACGCTTAATTATTCAGTGACTGAATATGTTAAGGAAATAATTTGGCATAAATATAATAATACATTAAAGCACCAAAATGAAAATCCGCTGAATTTTACAGCATGATCTTAAATTACATCTTAGTTTTTCTTCATAATATATTAAAGAACTCTTTGACAAAAAGCCTAAAATAGTTTTAAAAAATCCTGTCGTCTTGGTCTCTAGGCGGAAGTAGAATTCGAAGTTAAGTGCAAATTTCAACAATTAAAAAATAAAATATGATGGGAATAAACCCAGCTTAACAATTTTTTTAGATGCTTTTGAAGAATTTGTATTTTTTTTTTGTGTGTGTGAGTGTGTAAGAGCTGGTTTTATCAGAATTATCTTACGCGAAATTCGGCTCAAAATGACCACTTTGATAGCATTTTTTGAAACATATTCTGATCTATGAAAAAAATCCCTGTCGGCTGGGCCTATAGGCGGAGGTAGATTTCGAAGAGTGCTCATTTCAACAAAAAATATATATATATATGATTAGAAATAAACCCAGTTTAATAACTTCATTTGGCCGTTTATGAAAAATTTTTAATTTCATTTTTCTGCAAAAACTGGTTTTATCTTAATAAAAATTCAGCTCAAATGTCCATTTTGACAACATATTTTGAAATAGATTCTGAATTTATTGAAAAATCGACCAAAACAGTACATTATACAGTTCCTAAATAACGAAAAACTGTCAGTTGAATGCATTTGAGAAAAAAAATTGAATTTAAAAATGAGTCATAAAATAACCGATTTGTTGTTTGAATACATCCTTAATTCTTTAATCATGATTGCTTCGGAAAATTTTGTGCGAAATACTCACTTTGAGAGCATTTTTAAAAATATATTCTATCTTTATCAAAAAACGGGCCAATGTGTCACAGTATATAGTTCCTAAATAAGAGGATCTGTAAATTGGATGCGTTTGAGAGCAAAAATGGATTTAAAAACGAGTCATAAAAAACGTAATTTGCTATGTGAAAACTTCCTTAAATTTTCAAATCACGAAGACTTTGGGAAATTCTGTTCAAAATACCCTTTTTGGTAGCCTTTTTCAAAATATACTCTGTCTTTATAAAAAACCGATCAATGCATCACATTATATAGTTCCTAAATAAGAGGATCTGTAAATTGGATGCATTTGAGAGCAAAAATGGATTTAAAAACGAGTCAGAAAAAAACGCAATTTCTTATTTGGACACTTCCTTAAATATTCAGTCACGTTTATTTCGGAAAATTCTGTTCAAAATACCCTTTTTGGTAGCCTTTTTTGAAATATATTCCGTCTTTATCAAAAAACTGACCAATGCATCACATTATATAGTTCCTAAATATGAGGATCTGTAAATTGGATGCGTTTGAGAACAAAAATGGATTTAAAAACGAATAAAAAAAACGCAATTTCTTATTTGAATACTTCATTCAATTTTCAGTCCCGATGACTTTCGGAAATTCTGTTCAAAATACCCTTTTTGGTAGCCTTTTTTGAAATATATTCTGTCTTTATCAGAAAAATGACCAATGCGTCGCTTTATACAGTTTCTGAATAAGAGGATCTACCATTTGGATGCGTTTAAAATCAGAAATGAATTTAAAAATGAGTCAGAATATGAGCAGTTTGGATTTGAGGTTTTTTCTCCAACTCCTATTTTTGTTTAAATTCTTTTTGCTATAGAATTGGTCCTATAAAAACTTGTCAATATAAAAGTTGTAGATATTTTTGAGATGATATAAAATAAATTTAATCAGATTTGATATCTTAAAAATTGACGGAGTTATGGATTTTTCTCTTTTTTCATCGCCCTTTTTCTTTTCGTTTTTAATTTTTTTCATCGGTAAAAGTTCGTCCTATCAAAAACTTGTAAATACAAAAGTTTTAGATACTTTTAAGAACATTTACAAAAAATTTAGTTGGATTTGATATGTTGAAAATTGACGAAGTTATGAATTTTTTTCTCTCAAAATCCCTGTTTTTTTCGCCCCTTGATCCCACTTCTAAATTTATCAAAAATATGTCATGCATATCTTTTTGCCCATTTTTAAGAAGTAATATAAACTTTAAACCGATTCGATATCTACCTTAATTAAGAAGTTATGGCGTTTTTTCGGTTTTCACAAAAACGCCCCCTATTTCGACCCCCTTGGTCCGATTTTGCCCATTAACGAACTTAGCCAAGATTTTATACCCTTTGATTTTATGTACCAGTTTGGTGGAGATTGGTAAAGAATTTTAGAAGTTATCGTGTCCATAAAAAAGTGAGATATATAGATTGATAGATAGATCATTGTGCGCGCGGCAGCGCGCTACAATAATATGATTGAGCGATGGTGCACACGGATTTTTCAATTTTTCTTTTTGCAATAACTAACTAAATACTTATCCAATTTTGATAATTTTTTTTAAATGTTCGTCTGACCAAGAAGCACAACATAGCACAAAAATTATTTTTTTTTTATGGCATACTGTAGGTGTACTGTAGAGTATTCTGAAAATCGGACAAAAATTTTGGGTCACAGCACTTTTCTCGAAAACTACTAAAGATAAAAACTTAATTTTTTTTTTTAAACAAAAGACAAACTTTTTATCCCGGGGTAGTCATCGAGAAAACGTTATTTCGCTGGGCGGTTTTTCTGAAATTGCGTATTTTCCAAACTTGGTCATAAATGGGTATATCTAACGTTCTATTGCAGATAGAATGTTGCGGTAAAGTTTATTTTAAAGATTTTGTGATGCTAATTAATCCTGCAAAAATTCATAGCTTTACGTTAAACAGTTTTTTTACAAGATGAAATAAAAGAATGGCAGTCATCAATCTAATGTACTTGTGATCATCGGAGAGAAAAACCAGTTACACCATTCGATTAAGCATAAAAAAATACAGAATGCTTTTTTTTCTTTTATTTTTAACTTAATTTTTTAACGAATTATGAATTTTTTTGAAATTTTTGACATGCTGATTTTTGTCATTTTTTAACACTAGAACGCCCGGATGGAGTCGATTCGACTCCAATCATGTAACTAAATTTCAATTCGAACCAGAAAAATTTTCTTGAAATAATTTAAATCTAACCCACGCAAATTTACGTTAAATAAATCAATTAAATAATTTTGAATAAAAATTCTGGTGAGAAATATTATTTTCAAACTTGAGTAGAATTTCCGGGCGTTCTAGTGTTAATGAATCATTTACTGAATAATTATGCACGTTGTCTAGCCCTGGTGGCTGTTAAATTTGATTTTTAATTTTAAATTAGGCAATTTTTTGCACCATACCAAATTTATATTTTATCCATTTTTTTTCATTTATTTATATTTTGTTTTTAGCACAATGGCATCAATGGCAAAAATTCCTGGCATACCTGTCAAATATTGGGGCACTGTACTTTAACAAAGTGTATTTACTATAAGTATATACCGTATTTATTTTAATAGAATGCGCCCTCTAATAGAGCGCGTCTTCTAATAAAGTGCGCACCTTGGTGCTGATTGAAAAAATAAATATACGGAAATGATATAGTAGATAAGTAGAAAACGATTACTTAAATGCATTATCGAGGATTCTCATCGATCAAAATAGAGATATTCTATCAAAGCGATGGAGTGGCGATGCAGCAAAAGTTTCAAATTTTGAACAATGTACCACTCCTGTAAACTATAGCGCCAAGGATATGCACACTGTTAAAAATCTGCTGCATTTTGCTGCAACGCACTCCCCTGCTTGTATAGAAAACGGTTACTTGGCCGTGAAATGGCGCTTTCTCATTGGTTGGAATAGAGATATTATATACAAGTGGTGGAGGGCGTTGCAGCAAAATGCAGCAGATTTTTAACAGTGCACTGTTAAAAATTTGACCCATTTGTTGCAGAGTCACTCCACAGCTTTTATAGAATGTCTCTTTATGGCCAATGAGAATGCTCCATAATACAGTAAAGCAATCGTTTCCTATAAAAGCGGTGGAGTACGTTTTTAATAAGTCCGTAATAAATACGGATTAAGAAAACAAAGAAGCATGGTTTTTGTATCAAACTTTACTCTTGCATAAAAAAAGTTCCTGTTTTTGGCAAAAATAATGGATATTTGAATGAAAAATCTATTCTTTGAAAGGATTTATTATTTTATTCACTTTAGTAAAAAACTGATTTTTTTTTTTTTTTTTTGAAAACCACCGTAGAATTTTGGTATAGAAAAACCTGTTTAAATTTTTTTTTAATTTGTAACACCAGAGTATTAGAGTATGTAGCATTTTTTAATTTCAATACAAATAAGATTTTGTTTTCTATATATAAAATACAAAACAAGTTGTGCAGTATCCCTATGGAATATGGAAAAATAGAAGGACTAGTGAAAAATGCTCCAAGGAGCAGTGCAAAAGCAGAATATGATTTTAATTGAGCATTAAAAAGTAATGGACAAGTGCTTCTGTTAATTACTGAGCATGAGGAAGGATAAGGGATCCCTTCTTGGCTACAACTCACTTCAATGCCAACTTTGAAAAAATCATATTTGCGCTTTTTTCGTGAAAACAAATCAGTCGCAGTTACTATAAAAATGTATAGTGTAAAGACGTAACCATTAAAGATGCAGCTTAATTAGACATAAATGTAAAGGAAGGCGACATAATGCCAGATACCTAGTTCCTGCAGGTATCACGTTCATGCACTGCCACCAAGCATACCCTAAGTGTATAATTGCACAGAAAATTGATTTGTAGTATAGTGCAGAGTGAACAGTGCAGTTAACATCAGAGATGTAGTACAGGCTATACGCCGCACACCTTCTGGACTTTTTAATAGAACACCATATACCCTCTGTTTTTCAAGAAAGCTTATAGTATACACATTCTAGAATATCCCTCTGCTTAGAGCATATATCTTATGTTATTTTTATGACTACACCCCTGGTTAACATCTAAAGCACGGTGGAAAATTCTACTAAAGAACCGCAAATTTCTTTTATATGGAAAAAGCGCAAATATGATTTTTTCAAAGTTGGCATTGAAGTGAGTTGTAGCCAAGAAGGGATCCCTTATCCTTCCTCATGCTCAGTAATTAACAGAAGCACTTGTCCATTACTTTTTAATGCTCAATTAAAATCATATTCTGATTTTGCACTGCTCCTTGGAGCATTTTTCACTAGTAGATATATAAACTGGTGCGATTGCAATAGGTAGTATTTCTTACGAAATCTACCTAATATATAAACTGGTGCGATTGCTATAGGTAGTATTTCTTACGAAATCTACCTAAAAATCGACCAATATGGCACACTAAATAGTTCATAAATAAGAGACATTGTCGATTGAATGCGTTTGAGAGCAAAACTGAATTTAAAAATGACTCAGAAAATAAGTAATTTGTTATTTGAATAGCTCTTTAATTCTTCAATAGCGTTCGCTTTGAAAATTCCGGTCAAATTTCCGATTTTGATAGCTTTTTTTTTTAAATGCGTTCTACCTTTATCAAAAACCTAACCAATACGGAACACTATACAGTTTTTAAAAAAGAGAACCTGTCAATTGGAGAGCAAAATTGGATTTAAAAATGAGTCAGAAAATAAGCAATTTGTTATTTAAGAAATTCCTCAAGTTTTCAATCACAATCGCTTCGTGAAATTCTGTTCAAAGTGCTTGTTTTGACAGCATTTAAAAAAAATACATTCTGCCTTTATTAAAAACTGGCCAACATGCTGTATTATACAGTTCTCAAATAAGAGAACCTGTTATTTGTATCCGTTTAAAATCAAAAATGAATTTAAACAAGTTGAAAATTGCACGTGAAGCGTAGCAAATGAGGTGCGTTCGTACGATAACGAAGTTTTAAAAATATCACTCTCATATATCAATCTCATAAAACTGTAAATAATTACAATTAAAATGCGCACCAAGCAATGTTCTCCCTATACCATTATGCAATGGAATACTTTTGTGTGGCCTTGTAAATCAATAACAAATATTGTTTGTATCACAGATTATGCAAAATGTATATTATAATATCTACTGTATAGATATTATAATATAGATTGCATATCAATTTTATTACGTTTGAATGAGAGTAACACTATTAAAATGCATTTGAAACATTTTTCCTCATTTACCGTAATGTAACGGAATATTTTTGATTGTCCTTGTATTTGAACTATGCATCCGATTTTGATAAAATTTGAAATAACTTGACAAAATTATGTAATAATTATGTATTTAAAATTTCAAACGATTAAAATGCATTTGAAACTTTTTTCCCCATTGACCGTAATGTAACGGAATCCTTTTGATTGTCCCTGTAATTGATCTATGCATCCGATTTTCTTAAAATTTGAAATGACTCGACAAAATTATGTAATAATAATATATTTTAAATTTCAAACGATTCGGTTGGGTAGTTTTTGCGTTGTTATATGCGGACGGACGGACAGAGGGACGGTCTGAACGACAACAATAGGTGCTACGTATATACATAATTACGAACGCACCTAAAAAGAGTCATAATATAAGCAGTTTGAATTTGAGATTTTTTTCTCCTATTTTTAATTAATTAATTTTTGCCGTAAGGATTGGTCCTACAAAAGCTTGTTAATATAAAGGTTGTAATTATTATTGAGATGATATAAAATAAATTTAGTCGGATTTGATATCTTAAGAATTGACGAAGATATGGACTTGCTCGATATAGATCTGCAAATTTTTTTTAGAAATTCCAGCTTAGGAGAGACTGCAATAGGTAGTATTTCATAAGAAATCTACGTAAAACGAAAAAAATATATCCTCTCAGAACAATTTCATGTAAAACCTGATAATTTCTACTATGATTTCTACTGATAATTTCTACTATAATTATTAGTGAAGAAACATGATTAATGAAAATATGGTGAAAAGAAAGAAGACAAAAACAAATTATACAACGAAAAAATATCACCACAAAACTATTTCAGGTACCACATAATCTAAAATTACCTCTGAATTATTCAGTAAGTAAATCTATTTAATAAAAGGTTTGACATAAACATTAAATTAGTTTTTAAAAAATCCACAAAAAATATTCCATGTCAAATACATTTTTTATTAGATGTAAATTATTTGTCAAAAATGTGTTGATATAAAAACAAAAATATTATAATGAACAGAAATAGAAACACAACAAAAATATTCCATGTAAAACATAATCTTAAATTACAACATAATTATTAAGCCAATGAATATGTTTAGAAAAAAATTTGATATAAAGACAAAAAATATTTTTAAAAATATACATATATCCCCATAAAAATATTTCATGTAAAGCATAAACCTCGAAAAATGATGTAAAAAATTGTCAGAGAATTAATATTATAGTACAGCTCTTTAAAATTACAAGAAAAAATTGGGAAAAAATTTAATTCAAATTTAAACTTATACTTTTTCTTATGTCACTGAATATATCAAAAATAGTGACTGGCAGAAATATAAAAAGTGAATTACGGGCATCTGTTTTTCAACCATGATTTATTATTCACACCAGTAAATTTTTATTTTAAATTTTGCATTAAATAATACAAAATTTAATCCAAACCTTTTTCTGATTCAACAATCAAAAATTTCTGTTTTGAAATTCTGGTGATAAATAATTAAAAATTCTATAAAAATACGAAAACAAATAGGCATTATTTCGAAGTTTTTCAAAATATTTATCAATTAGATGGTTAAAAGGAAAAAAAAAAAAAAATGCAAATTCCCATGGAAAAATAGCTTATATTCACATATTTTTGACTGCGAACCACTCACGAAATATTTTTCAGTAAATTTTAGGTATTATAATTTGCAACACTTTGTTCTTCCAAAAAATCAAATCTATTTAGTAACGTTAATTTAAAAAGACTAAGATTTTTCGATTGTATAACTATCAGATTAGCATTATTTTAATTTATTGCCAAAGAATCAATAAAGATAACTTCTGCCAAACTAATGTATATACACTCTATGGTCAAAGGTGACCGGCTACATGTGATTTCAGACGTTATGTTAAATATCTAGAAAAACATACGAGGAATTATTCTGAATCTCCAAGAGACTAGTACTGGTCATATATTCCCGTGAAGACGTTTTCTCATAAGGGAATCCCATAAGGGAAAGTTAACAAGTTAAAAAAAAGAAGATATTTTGCATAAACCTGACAAAACTAATGTAGCAAAGGTGTCCAAACTGCACATAATGATTGCGTGGATTATTGCAATAAACTGTGTTCGTTTGTATGAGGCTATCTTGTATACTCGTAGAGATATTAATTTTTTAAAAAACATTCTCAAACTTTTTCAAGATTTTTTTGCTTATAATTTCTTAATATATTTTTTTCCTTTCAGAAAATATGAGAAATAATATTGTACGTAATACCCTGTAACCAGAATTAAAAATAAGGTGTTCTGGTGTAATAACGCCAGGCGGGGTAATAATGCCAAGTGCTAATATTATGCATAATTATGAACTAATCCGGTAAATGACACCCATGTGCTCTGCGCAGAAGGGTTTTCAGTCATATAAATCGCAAAAAATAGCTTACAGTTAATTTGTTCCATTTGTAGGTCTTTTTACTTTTACAAGCAACTAAAATTAACGCTTGATCTAAAGTTTGCGAGATAAGTTTTGTGATGTGAAGACTATATTTTTTAGCCGGAAATACTTTATTCATTACATAAATTTGTAGTGCATTCCATGTACTTTCAAAATGTTGTAGAAGATTTTGGATACCTTCTCGAGATAATTTGTACTTTAAAATGTACTGCACAATAACTATACCGGAGTAATAACGCCAATCCTTGGCATTATTACCCCGGTTATTTCCCAACAGTGGCCGAAATACATCCGAAGGGGATTTATTTATTAATGTGGGATTATTATCATTGTTGAAATGGTAAGATTAAGGGGGGGGGGGTCCAATACCCAAAACTAATCTTTCTCATTTTATTTTTTTTCTTTAATACTAATGTAAAAAATAATTGAAAGCTCTTATAAATAAAACTATATAAAAATGTTTCCGATATTCCATTTCGACCTTCTTCAAAATCAGGTTTCTATTAAATTTCCACTGGATTGTTCAATTGAATTCTAAATTTTACCTGTCCGCTTTCTCAGCGTTAGGTTTTTTCAAAATTTTACAAATTTAATCTTTAACCGATGTGACAGAAATTGTAAGGCAACTAATGTGAAGCGGTTTGTGAGACCGCAAGATTGAAAGATGAATAAAAGGCCGGAATAACTCATAGGATTGTGTTTTTTTACTAAACTTTTTATACAAGACTATTATACTTAATATTCACCTATTTAAAATTCTCTGGTAATTGTACTAAAGTTCCAAATGAAACAAAATTTCGGTACTGTTTGTAGTTAAACTGACAATTACAAGTTAAATTATAAAAATTAAAAGAAAAACAGTGATCTGTGAGACCGGTAACATTAGTTAAAAGTTAAAAGGTGATCAATGATTAAAAATCTCAAAATTCTGTTCCTGCACTAAACTTTTTGTACAGAATTAATTCTAATTAAATTTAATCTATTGAAATATTTCTAACGATAGTACGAGGACTCCAAACGAAAGAGAATTTCAGTTGTAACTACAGTTAAACTGGAAAATAAAAGTTAAACTCTAAAATTTGGGGGGGACAGCGTTAAGTGAGATTGCTAACAGTAGATAAAGGTTAGTTTTGTTACTAATATAGAGATAATGATATATAACCCCATGAATCATGTAAAAAATTTAATAAGAGATCTCTTTGGGATAATATTTTTTTATCAAAAATCTTATTTAATTAATTAAAAATTTATTAAAGTAAGTTCTATATAACGCTGACAATTTAACTTTAAGTTTGGAGAATCCGCATTAGTGTGGAGTTATGGGTTAAAAACAGTTTACAAGACTACTATAATAGTATTAACAAAAACATTTATTACACATACCTCTAGTTATCATAAAATTTCACATAGTAAAAATATTGCATTATAAATGGTTAAAACCATGCAATGTTTCTTATAATAATATTTAAGCGGGACTTTTTAAGCAAAGAGAGGCACAGGGTGTCATATTTTGTTGAAGCCCCCCCCCCCCCCCCTCACTCCTTTTCCTTTCACTTTCACAAAAAATTGAATATTTTCTATATCATAGAATGCGTATATGGGAATATAAGTACTGATTCAAATAAACACAGTTAAAACCGTGCAATGTTTCCAATAATTCAATTTATACGGTCCTTTGTAAGCAAAAAGTAGCTTAAAATCTGATATTATTTTGCCTCCTCCCCCAACACCTTTCTTTATCTTAGACTTTCACAAAAATATTGAACAATTTCAATAGCTTAAAATGCAATTTGTCAATTTCTAGAGTTGTAGAGTTTGTATTTTTAGAATTGTGCAATCTACATGTCATCATTTCATCTTATTTTATAGTTTTTTTTGCATGGCGTTATAACCCATACATGTGGGTAAAAACGCCAAATAGCATTGGTTAAGAAATCACGCCATTACATTTTATGAATACATATCTGTTAAATTATTTTTTTATATAGATAGTTAATGAGTTGCTGCATCAAATCCTATGTTTGCTTGAAAAATACAATCTAAAACTAAGCCGTGAAAATTGGTAGAACCTTAACGTGGCGTTATTACCCCAGGATCTATACTAATAAAATCCGTGCGCCTCTGTCTGTCTGTCTGCTTGAAGCCGATTACAGTTCGCAACGCGAGCGAGTTGGAAGTCGCGAGAGGTGTCTTTCGATTCGAAAAATTCCGGGAAAGTCATTTCGGGCATTTTCGAGACCGTGGGACCAAAATTAAAAATGTTATGAATTAAAAACCGGTCGGGAATCGAAACGGAAAATGTGTAATTTCCCAAACGGAGCTCTCAGGCAGAACACTGCGCCACCTTGCGGTGAACGACAAGAACTATTCCCCTTTGGCTAAAAGAAGAAGCAGTCGAAAATCTCTTTTTCTCCCGTCATTTTATCAAAAAATGTATAAGAGAAAAAGAACTAATTGGTAAAAAATGTTAAACACGGTTTAATTAATATAATAAGTACAACTATTTAAGCACAGCAAGATATGTTCACTAAGAGGTAATAGTGTTGCTAATTAATATTTTGAGGATCTCAGATGTAACTGGCTATTCATATATTTATTCTGTATATGAGTATTAATCGTTGTAGCTCATTTGCATGGTTTTTCTTTTTGGTAGCATACACGAATATTGTGTAACCTAAGATTTACGTGATTAATACTAATTTCTGTTAGTACAAACGGAAAACGAGCTGCAAATAATTATTTGTTAGTTATGTTGTTTGTGATATTAATGAAATTACTTATTTTTTTTAATAGCAGTCTTTTGCAGTTTTTAATACCGAAACTGCGTAAAAGTCTGCTTCTGATGAACCGAAAAATACGAGAAAATGTCTTATGGGCGCGCAGCGCCAGCTGTGCAAAACCATATATTTTTAACGGGACGATGGCGACCATGGCGACCATGGCGCGTAGCTCCGGCGCGTAGCTCCGTAGCTCCTGTGCGAAATCGCATATTTTTAACGGGATAATGGGCGAATAACAACCATAGCTCTTTAATTTACTTATTTTGTGCTTGAGGATTCGAACACCAAGACTCGCTTATTAAATGAATTTTTTGCTTATTATATACTGCTTAATATCGAGGTTCCTTTGAAAAAAGTGGCCCAGCTAGCGGGAGTAGCTCGCTAGTACCTTACATAAAAACTGTAGGAAAAAAGAGTAGGTTTACTAAATAATATTTTACTGCGCATAAATCCCCTCAATCAAAATGTAACTTGCATAATTGTTAGCTAACTGTATTGAGCAACATTTGTGAAAGTCTAAAAAAAATAACTTGAAAATTCTGAAAATAATCGTCGATAGAATAAGCTCAAAATCCATTGTTTCCAAAGAAAAGAAAAACAATGAGGGGTTGAATCCAAATTTAATAGTACGTGCAATATTGTGTATGCTATATTGACACTAGTCAATGGATATACGGATACAGCCCCTTATCTTTTTGCTTCATTTTTGGGAATAACGGATTTTGAGCTCATTCTATCGATGATTATTTTCAACATTTTCAAGCTATGTTTATGAGACTATTACAAATGTTGCTCTATACGTTATGTTAGCACGTTATGCAAATTACATTTTGATTGTGTTGTCGCATAAGCAGTGAAACATTATTTAGTAAACTTATCCAATTTTTATCCAATTTTTTTATTTTATTTTTTTTTGATTAGAGAGTATTATTTATCATATTTTATGAAAAAAAAATATTTTTTTACATTAATAACTCTGCAAATTTTAAGCAAAAAATTGCGACTGATTTTACAAAAGCCTTAATTTCTCTACTATTGCAGATGCTATCCTCATAAAAATGAACACAATTTATTGTAATAAGACACGTAATCATAATATGCAGTTTTTAACGTCGATAGGATTATGTAAAATATCTTCGTTAATTTCCAGTTTGTTGACGGTCCCCTATGGGATTTTGAGAAAAAATCTTCACGGAAATAAATGACCTGATCATCTTTGGCCACATAGTGTTGTATATTTTTTCTACTGGCTATATAAGTTTTTTACTGGTGTGAAAAGTTTCTTGCCTTTTTTGTAATCGTCCCTAAAAAGGGACGCTAGGCACTAATGGGTTAAAACTATTCTACGTAAGGAGTAAAGTAACCGGCAGAAATAATCATTTCTTAATTTTTCTAATTATAACAACAGCGTTCGCACCGACAAGATTCGAAGTACTTTCCGTTGACGGGTATTAGAGATACTTATTTTAGAGCCATTATTTATGTAAGTATGTTATAAATATCTGTGGCTTCCGGTAATAACCAGGTAAGTCACATTTTTATTATTTTGAGTAATTAACCTTTAAAATTTTCAAAAATGTCTTCTTATCATTACTTTTATGAAATAGATTAGAACTTAATAATTTTCATTACATTCAATTAGGATATAAGAACCTATCTTTATGCCAAAATAGTTATGTAATAATGGTTTTTATTAATTGAGAACCAATTAAAAATGTAACTTTTATCTGGTTATTACCGTTTTACATATATTTTTAATAAATGTAAATAAAATAAAATTTTTATATTAATTTTTTAATGGTGAAAGTTATTAAGTTCTAATCTGTTTTATAAAAGTAATGATAAAGACATCTTTGAAAAGTTTAAATGTTAATTACTCAAAATATTAAAAATGTTCCTTACATGGTTATTACCGGAAGCCACAGAATTATAGACGATTTAAAGAAATAAATAGAAATCTTATCTGGTTATCACCGTTACTTTATGCACTTACCCGATTTTTACTGTTTTTTTTTTCAATTTTTAAATGAAACTTTATAGTCGCCCTATGGCGGGAAGTATTCGATTTTCACTTTTCAGTACTGTGGCAGATGAAAGTACTCTTTTAAAGCTATATTTTTCCAAATTATCTCAATTTTTTCAAAAAAGTGCCTTACCTAGTTATTACCGGAAGCCACAGATACAGAGTGTCTACTCTCAATGGAGTCCAATAGCTAATGCCTTAACTGTTAGCCATAGACATATACTTCCACATACAAAAATGATTTAAATGTGATAAAAAAAGCATTTTTAAAGCAATTTGGGTCACTAAAAATGTTTCTTAAAAAGTTACGAAAACTGAGTTTTTCTACGGTCCCCATGTCCTATAAGTTATATTTAGTGAAATTTTCTAATACACTGAAAAGTAAGAAAAAGAAATTTCCGTTCATACAACACTGAAATTGACCGAGTAATGAAATATTAAAAATACGTGTCTTATACCACTTATCTGCATGTGAACGCAAATGAGCTCGGCCTGCTTTGAGGGGTCGTATGCTAAATGCTTAAAGCAGTCGAAGAACTTATTTCATGTGAAAATATGATTTGAAAAAAATTGTACAAGTTTTACGATTGAATTAACTTTTATTACGTTTTAGATTGGCTAAAATAAATTGTATTTGAATATCTGTTTTATTTTGTAAGGATTTGAAACTCTTTGTTTTCATGTTTTTTTTTTTTTTTTTTTACAAAAATGATGTTATTTTTTACAAGTTTTTATTTAGCTTCAACGATTGTCGGTATATTTTTGCTGTTCAGAATTTGTACTCGAAATATCGAACTCACTTTAAAATATCCGATCGAGATTAAATATTTTATACTGACGTAAATCCGAAGACAATCTAACATTGTTATGTCTCTCGGTAGTTACCATGCATTTATACTTATTTTACAGGATAACAGAAAAACATTTTGACAGATCAATGCCTAGCAATTTAAGAAAAAGTTTTAGATTATATAATACAAAACTGCGATCCTTGTTTTTTGTTTTTTATTATTACTGAATCTAAAAATTATTTTAATTTTAACTATCATGTCATTTTTTGTAAAGGATAAATTGCCAAATTTAAAGAATAGCAAAAATCGGATATTATAAAGTAAAGGAAATGGCAGTATTTTTTTTAACTTTTGAAAATTGATTTTTTTGTACTTTTAATCAATAAATCTGAAAATTACCCTAATTTTTAATCATCACGTTAGAATATTCTTGGGAATCGTAAATGTCAAAGTTAAAATGTAGTGATATTGTTTAATTCAATTTTAATAATTTATTTTTGTTTAATTCAATATATTCAATTTTTTGATTTATAATGGGATTCTTACAGCAAAACAGATGAAGGATTCGATGAGGTGAGGGAAAAATTTAACTTTTTAATTTTGAAATTTACAGTTTCCGAAAATTCTTGACGTGATAATTAAAAATGAAGGTCATTTTCGGATTTAGCGGTAAAAAATACGTACAAATCAATTATCAAAAGTTAATAACACAACAATCTCATTTTATAGTATCAAATCATCGCCTTTTTTTAGACTTTAAAATTTACGATTTACAAAAATCTTTACGAGATGGTAAATCATGAAAGACAATTTCGGATTCAGTGATACAGAATACATTAGAATCGATTATCAAAAGCTAAAAAACTTGACTTAACCCGTCTTTTGCGGGCAAGTATATTCTAATTACATTTTAAAATATGTATAATTTTGAAAAGAATTGAGGTTGTTAATAATCATTATTTTATTTTAAAAGATTTTACTTAATAATTTTCTGTTTCTTTTCTTCCCTTAGAAGTTTATTACAAATAGTTTATTTTTCATTAATATTTTAAAATGATTAAATATCTAAAAATTATATTGCAATTTTCATTTTGCTTTCAACCATTTTTTTAAAATATTTCTGAGAGAATTTTATTTCTACTAATTTTTAAATGACATCTAATATGCAACAAAAATATACTCCTACTTGAAACATCTATTACTCGGTCAATTTTAATCATAGAATAACGGGAGATTTTTTTCTTTCTTATTTGTCAAACATTAAAGTTTTACTAATTAAAATTTATAGAACCTGGGGACTGTATAAAAAATTAAATTTCGTATTTTTTTTAAGAAACAATTTTATTGATCCAAATCGCTTTTAAAATATTTCTTTACATCATTTAAATCCTTTTTGTAATTTGAAAATATGTATATTACTAACGGTTAAGGAATTAGCCATTGGATACCATTGTGAGTGACACCTTGCATATATATATATATATATTCATGTATAAGCCAGCCATGGTGAAAAAAGTCGGAAATGAATTAATGATTATAATAATAGACTTTGTAAAAATTCACCATAAGATAAAAATCAATACAGGACAGGTTTCGAGCTAAAAACAATACAGGCCGTCATAAGCTGAACGTGACACGTGTCCGTAAGGGCACGAGGTCGAAAATTGACCTTGACCTCGTGATTTTTCAACCTCGTGCCCTTATGTACACTTGTGTCTTTTTCAGCTGATGAGTAGTTGTATTGTTTTTAACTCGAAATGCGTCCTGCACTGATTTTTGTTTCTTTTGGTGAATTTTTACAGGCTATTATTATAATTATTAAGTATCGACAGTATATTCGGTGTTTTTTCATTGATGAGTTAATGAGTTATCGTATCACCTTAATATCAGTAATGTTTCTGGATTGTGTCACATTGGATAATTACAGTTGTTTTAAATTTAAACTTTGAACTGTTATTTTTCATTCGAGATGAATGGCAAGGTTATCCTATTTTTAAAAAAATATACCTGTGAATTTCGGATATTCAGTTGTGTATATCCTGTATAAAGTAATCTACGAAAATATACAATGCAGACTTTATCATCAGAAACCCAAAGAGACAACATATTTTTGAGGCATAAATAAGCATTCGTAAAATTAAAATTTCTTTTATTTCCACTGATTTTCGGAAACGTTTTCTAGTGGTTCTGTAGTGTATATTTTTCTTTCCCCAAATCTGAATTTTGTTTTTTTGAATTGTTTCGTATCGCAAATAAGCCTATTCGACAAACTTGTATTACATAAAGTAAATAAAAAATTACAATGTATAAGTGTTGAAATTAATATATTTTTGTCACTCTTGCATTTCGCGATTCAATTATTCAGCTGAAATTATATAATTAGGGTAAACAGCACCGTTAAAAACGATATTTTGTGGGAGAAAAATTATTTACAGGGTAACCTGAGTAACATGACTTTAATAATTATTTCTTGTTTAAATCAATGTCACAAAGTTTTAAGGGCTATTCTGGTCGTCGTGATATTTGTGAAAAAGCATTTCATTTTGCAAATTAATAAAGTTTAGACCTTTCAGAATATTTCCTTGAGAGAAAATTTTCAAATTCTAGTAATTTATGGTGTTTTATCTATTTTAGTGACGCAGAAACTAAAACCATCACGACACAGAGCAGATCTGGTGATAAATTATGGGTTATTCCGCTGCCAGTGATTTCAATGGGGCACTCGTAAATTATACATTTCACATGGCTCCACAGGCAACAGTTCAAAAACGCGAGATCCGGTGATCTTGGTGGTCAAGTTATGGGACGAACTCGACCAATTCATCGCCCTGCGATAATGGAAAACTACATTTTAATTTCTCACCGCTCGCATTACAACCATACAATCTATGAAGAAAATGCGTTCTGTCACCTCGTAAAGTTTTGTGCAGTTTTTCAAATATATCTGAAAAACTTGCGTATTTATGATAAGGTGGATTTTGAAAGTCACGTCCTCATATCAAGAAAAAATAATTTAAAGAAGGACATAAAATATTTAAATATATATTCTGCTGGTAAAACATAGATTCTACTTAGCGCTACCGTGTTTTCCACGAGAATGTTTATATTATACTCAAGAAAGCTACACGTTAATTATTCTGTTGTCGCGAGTTTATAGTTATTAATAAAATTACTAGTGTTTGTTAGTTAAACATAAATTAAATTAAAATTATTCTGTCAATATTATTCTGCAAAATGGATTTATGTGTGAACAAATATAGTTAAAGATAGAGATAAATTATATATTATTGCACAAAATTAATTCATGCCTGAATAAATATTGTTTAAAAAAATATATAAATTATATTCTTTAATGCATAGATGCATTAATGATGTGTTATTTTTCGGGAATAAGTTTCAACTATATGAAAGAAAACTAAAGAAAATCTCAGACTGTTAATTGTTTTGTAAAATTTTTTGAGACAAAAGAAAAAGTAATTTTCTACTTTTTATTTAACTTATAATTGTATAATAATGATTAAGTCAATGTGTATGTAAAAATGTTTGGAATAATAAAAAAAAGTTAAAGAAAGAGTTAAAATATTGTCATAGACACAATTAGACTTTCGAAAGAGATCAATTTTATCCTAGCGCAGAAAAAGAATTTTTAAGCAAAAAGCAACGAATTTCATCGATTAAACACCGTATTCGCTTGATAAGGAACCTTGATTCTTTTATTCAGACCCGGAAGTCTAAAATACCAAATACCTTCGATGAAAAAGATTTGAGTCAACTGAGGATATAAAAAAAAATCGCTGAAGGATCTGAAGGCCAAGTTATTTCAAATAACTTGGCATTAGTTCATTAAATGTTAAGAAATGATGTCAAAAATGAAAACAATTAATTTTAAGAAATATATCAAAAAACTTTTCATACATATTTTTTGTGAAGCACGGTCGGTTGTTAAATTTTTTTATGTTAATATTTTTATTTAACGAAGAAAATTACACATCTTTGATATTTTAAGACATGTCCTTAGATTTGAAATGAAAATAACTGAGGAAATCTTTCTTTTTATTGAAGATTCCCATAATTATTTTGTCAATGTTCATTTTAAAAAATGATTTATTATAAAAAAAAATTAAAAAAGGATAACTTATTCTGATAAATAAACTCCTTTTACAAAATTGAGTTGTTTGGATATAAATTTATTTTATGTGAATATGTTTTCAAATATTAAAAAAAAATGTTATAATGCTTATTTACAAAATGTACATATGAAATCAAATATCGTTGGAATATCATATTCACCTTGAACTATATCGAAATAAAAATTTAGAAATACATTAAAGAAATCTTGCAAAAAAAGGTTGCATTTAATTTGTTTAAATGTCACAAATATAAAAGATGATATTATATAACAATATAGTTTTATTAGAAAATTATATTAGAAAATTTAGAACTATATCGAAATAAAAATAAGAATTACATTAAAGAAGACTTGCAAGAATGGTGCATTTAATTTGTTAAAATGTCACAAATATAAAAGATGCTGTTATGTCACAGTATAGTTTTTAAAAACTTAAAAATTTCCAAAATTTTGCGATGAACGCTTTTGATTAGACTTTTTTCGCCATCAGGGTAATTTTGATTGCTTATTTAAAATTCTTAATTGTCGTCGACTGGACAACCACGTGAATCTGCTTAAGAGGATGGTTGGGGGGGGGGGGGTGAGGTGAGGCAGTAAACTGAACATTTTAATCCAAATGAAAAAAAATTAAGGACATACTGAAAGAACATGCAATTGATATTAGTAAGTTTAATAGACAAACCACAGCGTTAGAAAGACTTAACTTACAGCAATATCTATATGTTCGTTTTGATGAAGCATAAATCGCCGGCTTCGAAAATGAAATCGCCTATTTAAAAAAATATCTACAAACAAAATCGAAAAATTAATAAAAAAAGAGCGATGAAAAGGAGTCTTAAGAGTTTGTATTTTGATGTAGGCAAAGATAATACATTTCAACAAATATCTAATCATATAAAATTAATTTCAGATTCGCATGCAGCATTAATAGAGGAGACAGGTAGCATGTATATTGGTCATATATTATTTACTTCTATTAAAGTGGAAAAAAATGCGTCACGTTTACAAAAATATATAATATCATAGCTGCGAACTCTTCTGATTTTTTTAGCCCGGAAAAATTTAATGGAATTTTTTGATTTATTTAATCAGCTGATTATGGCGATTTGAAATGGTAAAATTTTCTGTAAAATTTTTCCGGGCCAAAAAAGCGGAAGATGTTGGCAGCTATGTAATATGAGTTTGCGGAACCTATCTGTTATCGGATGTAACGGAACAATGTAAATACGGGATGCATAAGCGAAGTAATACGTTTGATTGAGACATACATTTTAAGACCATTACAATGGAATATATGTATGTTACATACTAATGAGTTGCCACTAAGGCACCTTATTCTGAAAATGGACGATTGCACAAAACGACCGCATTCATATTCTCGACCTATTGGATTGTTACTAAAAGATAGCGAAAAAAAACCCAGTTGTCAAATTTAATCAAATTCACTGTACACTTCAGGCTATGTATCTGAAAAATATCAAAAAGCTTAGTATTGATGAAAATTATTTGTATCGCATGCATCTTGCCATAAAAGACATTACTTGCCCTTGTGACTGACAATAATCCAGGTAAAATCAGCCCTTCATGATGGTTGACTGCTGAGAACCGTTTGTTATGGCTATACATTAGCACAGACCGTTACAAAAGCTTATAATATTCGTGAAGTATATAGTGCTAGTGTATGCTACAATATGGTTTGTAACAAAAATGAATTCGAATTGCCTGTATGGTGCCCAAAATTTCTGGAAAAGGATTTCCTTTTCAAAGCAGATTCCTGAAAATGCTAAGCAAATTATTTACAAAGTATTTTTAAACAATGCATATTTTGCATAAACACCTTTTATTAGCAATTCTATATGATTCTAGAAAACACTTCTGGGAAATAGCAGTTACGCATATTCTCAACGCCCGAGATAAAAATGCGAAGAATTTGGGGGGATTGCGTTTTTTTCTTCATTCCCAAAGTCAATTTTGAAGCAGCCTAATACATTGATTTAATTGAGTGGTCAAACACTGTTGTAACAGAGCCACCTCTTAGAATGCATATAAAAAACAACAACTTGAAAGTAAAGGGCAAAGAAAAACAGTTTGCAGTATTAGCTTGTGAAGAATTTCTATGTCACACGCAACCTGTTGAATAACGAGTTAAGTTTGTGGTGAGATTGCCAGGGATGGATACATTCGTGACAATTTCAAGCAAGAAAAGATTTTCAAACATTCGAAAACAAGGGACAATATTATTCCTACACCTAATATTCTATTTGCGTCACGTATTATTAAATACACTTCCAATTTGTAGATTTTTGTTCAAATCTGTATTCTATCGGCTTCTAATAAAAAAATTATGCTCGAATTAATTTCGTAAAAATAATCATAAAAAGTTAAATTACTTTATAATTATAGAATTATTATTATTTGTAGCACTATTTGATTAACAAATTAATGTCTATACTGATTTCGAAAATAATTTTTATAGTACAGTTTCTTAGAAAATCCGATATATCTTTATTTTTCTCCAATGATTACTGAGAAAGGGTTGCTGGTAAATGTTGAAAGAAATTGATAAAAAATTTTGTGGGTTATAACTGACCTATTATGTAAGATTTTGATTCTATGTAACATTTTAAATCAAAAATTTTGTAATGTTTTAAAAATATTTCTTAACTTAAATGAATTTTCTCCTTTTTATTCTGCTTTTCAATATCAGAGGGGCGGAGATTAATATTGAGCAAAATTGAAAGAAAAAACTTATATTTAAACTTATTTAAAACTTATTTAAGTTTTAACATATTACATCTCTTGCATCTTTTTAGCAAGTTTTATTTAATTTTATTTCGATATTGCTTATTATGTTTTAAAATCTCTTTGTGTTCAAATACAAATATATGGATTTTTTAAAATTAACTTTTAAAACTCATCATAATCTAATCAAAGAATACGTTAAAATAGTTTGACAGGAAAACAACAGTATCTTTTAGAACTAAATACTCATACGAATATTTCTATTAACGAATAGAATTCCTTTAGTGTTTCTCTGCTTTCCCAGTAAGTGAAAAAACTACCAAGAATAATGATTTATAACCATTATTTTTTTAAAGACATTAGAAATTTAAAAAATAAGTTTATTGATAAAGAATGTATTAAGAATTATATTTATTAAGAATTCATTATATTTTTTATTTATGAAGATTTATTGAGAATTTATTATACTTTTTATTTATGAAGATTAATTGAGAATTTATTGTACTTTTTTTATGAAGATTTATTAAGATTTTTGAAAATAATTTATTATACTTTTTATTTATAAAAATTTATTAAGAATTTTAAACAGAATTTATTATTTTTTTAATCTTGAAATATCTTGTAGTCTTTTAGTTCTTAAATATATTAATATTTAAGAAATTGTGTTTATATCAGGATTTGTACGGGTCCTGGAATTTCCAAGGTCAGGAATCTCTTTAGCCCCAATATTTACTTACAGAAAATCAATAAGGCAAAATTTTGTGCGTCTGAACTAGAATTATTTTTTATAAATAAAAACGTTGGTATTTAACTTGGAAAATAACAGTATCCATGCGAACCCTGTATATAAAAACATAAATATTTTAAAGAAAGAAATATATTTTTTCACAAATATACATTTTGTAAAACATAAAGTTTCCTTTATGCTACATATCTGTATTGTAAACTGGGTACTTTGGCCAAAACGAGAAAAATTTCTTCAGTTATAGAAAACGTTTTGATCTCAGAATACATACTGCAGCACTAGTGTGAGGCTAGCAGCTCTTTGTAAATAATACTCAAAGGTTCCACCATGGAAGTACAGTCACCGCCAAAAAAATCTTGACACTTGAGATTTTAGACGTTTTGTTGAATATCTAGAAATATACATGAGGAATTATTCTGAAACTTCAGGTGTGTAAACAATATAGTACAGGTCATATATTTTCGTGAAATTTTTTTGCCAAAGTCCCATAGGGGACCGTCAAAAAATTGAAAAAGAATGAATATCTTTTGGATAACCCTGTCAAAACTAATGTAGCAAAAGCATTCAAACTGCAGATTATCATTAAGTGACTTATTGTAATTATGTGTGTTCATTTTTATGCGGATAGCATGTATACTCATAGAGAAATTAAGGTTTTTATAAAAACAGTCCCAATTTTTCTCAAGATTTTTGCTTATTATTTGCAGAGTTCTTAATATAAAATAAAGTTTTTTCCTGAACATATGACAAACAATATTATACATAATACCCTGCAACCAGAATTTAAAAAAAATAACAACATGTGATGAATAATGAACAGGTTTACTAATTAAATTTTCATTGCGCATGCGTAAAAGTTATGCAAATTTTGATTGCATATTGTGTTAGCTAAAGGTATGGAGCAACTTTTGTAAAAGTCTCAGAATCGCAGCTTAAAAATGCTGAAAATTATCGTCGATAGAATCAGGCGAAAATCCTTTATTTCCAAAAAGACGCAAAAAGATAAGGGGTTGTATCCAAATATAGTAGTGCGCGCAATATTATATACGGAGCCAAGAAAAAAAATCTTGACACTCATAAAAAAAAGTTATAAAAGTAAACACTTACATTTTAAATAATTTTATTGCCAAAACTAATATTTTGACATATTTTCCTTCGCTTTTATGACACTTTGCAATCTGTTAGGCATAGAAGTTGCTAAATTTCGGAAATAGTTTTTGTCCATATTGACCCACAAAGTTTCCAATACTTCTTTCAATTCCTTTATGCCGGATGGGTGAGACTCTTGTACCTTATTTTTCATATGATTCCAAGCATTTTCTATAGGGTTGAGATCAGGTGAGTTGCCTGGCCAATCAAGCACTGGTATATTATTATCATTTAACCATTTTTGTACAAGTTTTGATTTATGTGCAGGTGCTCCATCATGCATGAAAAAATCACATCCATGAATGGACCAAAATTTCAGTAAGTGGTTTTGTAAAACTTCTATATATTTTCTTCCATTCATAGTAATATTTTTTGGAAGAAAATATAATCCAGCTCTACCTTTTTCACCACTAAAAGCTCCCCATACCATGACACTATCTGAGTGTTTTACAGTTTTCACGGTAAACTTCGTATCATAGATTGAGGAACCTTTAGGTCGTTTCACCAACATCGGGCGTCCTCTGATAAGCCTGAAGGTACTTTCATCAGAAAACATTACTTTCTTCTAGTCTTCTGCTGTCCAATTCAAATATTTCTTACAAAAATTTAATCTTTTTATTTTCATGACATCAGTAAGCATGGGTTTTTCGCTGCTATTCGAGCTGGAAGCTTCAAGTCTTTTTGAAGTCTGCGGCAGACAGTCCTTACTGATACATCTTTTAATATATTTGGGTGTTTATTTTTTATTTCTGCTGATGTAATGGTTGGTTTTAATAATACCTCGCGTTTCAAAATACTATCAGTCCGGTCTGAGGTCTTTTTTGGTCTTCCTGAACCGATTTTACGTACTGGCATACCGCCCCGAGGTAAATTTGCATTCGCCTTCTTTAAGGCATAAATCGTTTGTCTCGATACTTGCAAATCGTTAGCAATGCGACTTATAGGAACATTTCGTTCTAATAAAGTTAAAGCGCGAGATTTTTCAACAACTGAAAGCTTTTTTCGGCCCATTATATGCACCAAAAAAGATTTGTATCTGCAACAAAATTAAATTCCACCTTTTAAACCACTAGAAGATACGAAAAAAACTGCTGAGTCATCTCAAGATGCAATCATTACTATTTAAAGTGGCGCATGCTCAATGGAAACTTCTACACGGCTTCTCTATTCAAAACAGGCAAAAATAAATAAATAAACGCCGACCCAGTGGCGTGGTCGGTAATGGCAGCTGATGAAACACTGTGGGTCTCCGGTTGAATCCGGGTTCGGGCATGGATGGTGTGTTGTCCCTTTGAAGTGTAATAAATATATATAATGGATATCTCTAATAAAAAGTGTTCTGTATTGTCTCTGTTTCTGTGTATTATGGATCAATTGAGGCGGCAGCCATAGTAGTTAGAGACCTCAAAAGCACTGTCAAGTCAAAAATAAAGTAAAACATCTGAACATTTAAAATGCGATGCAAATGTTTTTTTTTTCTTTCGGGCATTGTATGCTATATTGTTACTAAACAATGAAATATGGATACAGCGCCTTATCTTTTTGCTGCTTTTTGGGAATAACGAATTTTCAGCTTTTTCTATCGACTATAATTTTCGGTATTTTTACGCTGTGATTTTGAGACTTTCACAAAAGTTGCTCTTTACGTTTAGCTAACACAATATGCTATCGAAATTTTGGTAGATTTTACGCATGCGCAATGAAAATTTATTTGGTAAACCTGTTCATTATTCATACAATTTTTATTATTTTTTAAAATTTTGGTTACAGGGTATTATGTAAAATATTGTTTGTCATATTTTCAGGAAAAAACTTTATTTTATATTAAGAACTCTGCATATAATAAGCAAAAACTTGAAAAAAATTGGGACTGTTTTCATAAAAACCTTAATTTCTCTACGAGTATACATGCTATCCACATAAAAATGAACACACGTAATTACAATAAGTCACTTAATGATAATCTGCAGTTTGAATGCATTTGCTACATTAGTTTTGACAGGGTTATCCAAAAGATATTCATTCTTTTTCAATTTTTTGACGGTCCCCTATGAGACTTCGGCAAAAAAATTTCCCGAAAATATATGACCTGTGCTATATTGTTTACACACCTGAAGTTTCAGAATAATTCCTCATGTATGTTTCTAGATATTCAAGAAAACGTCTAAAATCTCAAGTGTCAAGATTTTTTTGGCGGTGACTGTATGAGTCAACATTTCTTAAATTTGGGCCAATGTTACCCCAAATTTGGGTAAAGTTTTCACAGTTAACATTGTGTAAATAAATTTAAAATGTCTAGGGAAATGATAAATATTTAATTATTTTAGAAACGTACTGAAAATTAAAACATTTAAATACGGGATTATTTCTAGTTACACATCATCGATCGATCACGTATATACTCGTGTTTATCTAACTAAATGTCACTGACTAACGTCAACGACTAACGACTGAAACGTCAAGAAACTAATTGCATACCAGAATGTGATTATCTTATAGGCAAATATATACAAATACGACATCTAACCGTTACTTCTACGATATTGGCGTTGTACGGCAAATATTTAATCATTAGAGGAGTTTCATTGGATATATTACGGATTATTGTAATGTTAGTGAAATACTGAACCACAATACTTTCAGAAGTTTTCTACTAGGCCATAAAAAAAAGAAAAGTATTTTTTAATATGTGGAAATGCAGCATAACCATGAAAGATAAATTAATCTTTCCGAGTTACCAGTGTTCAGAAAAGCTATTTTTATCTTTAGAAACCCCTCAAAACAGTCTATTTTCCAGATTTAAAGGCACATTTGCGAAACTAAACTTTCTTCTGCTGCCACGAAATTTCGGCAATGATTCCGAGTAGTTCTTATTATGCGATAAAGAATTTTCTGAAACCAAAATATCGTCTTTTAGAATGTTATCAATTCTCAATTATCACTTTATGTCCCGAATTATAAATCAGAAATTTGCTCGTCTCGTCAATAAATAACTTTATTAATGTCTAAAGATATTAAAAAAACTTATATACAGAGAGCTCCGATTGTCCGGACCAGTCGGAACCAAGGCCGATTAAGAAACGGCTTTGGAGATAATTCTTAGGTAATTTCTCTTCATATTTTTTCCAGGTTTAGGACCGGCAAATGTAATGGTGCATATTTTAGAATATCAACAAATGCCTTGCTTACGATATATTTATATTTTTTTCTTATTTTATTTTACATAAAATTTGTACAAAGTTATTCATAGAAACCCATGAAAATGATTATAAATACATATTTATACACTGTACGAACAAACGCGAGCGAAGAGAGGTGGTCTCTCTTCCCCATGAAACCGAAGGACAAGAAAAAGCAATTTTTTGACCTCTTTCAGAGAGTATGAAGATAAAGAGCGCTTTTTGGAAGAAAAAAATGCATTGTATTTTCCCGCGTTACATATGAAACTTTTTAGGTTCTAGTAACATGTGATTTTACTAATTTTTCTCTTTTCATTTCTGGGCGATTTTATTATTTCAGGATTAGGAAATGTTTATTTAACGGTTAACTTTTAAAACATCCAGTCGAATTTACCCTGCCGCTTAAAGAATTTTGATTTCAAAAATTTTGGTGAAGGTGGATTGGCAATCGCGGAAGGCATATGCCCCTTGATCGATCCAGTTAATTGGATAATCATGCTAATTGGCCTCCGGATAACTGACACTCTACTGTAAATCCAGTTTGTTTTAAGTAGAATTTTAAATAAAACTGATTTGATAAATCATTAGTTAGTGGTGGTAATGTAACATATTTACAAGAACAATTAATTTAATTGACAAAAAATACTGTTAAGGAATTCTCAAAGTTATTACAAGAACAATGTTAATAAATACCGGGTGTCCCAAAAATGACTGATGGATTTTAAAATTAAATAACTCGCAAACGGTGACAGCTATTTAAAAAATTTTTGCAGGAGGGTTATGTATAATGTCAGGAGAATTTACCGTAATTTTTTATTTTAGTTCGAATTTCAAACAATAGATGGCGCTGACGGCGATTGAAGGCCAGATGATTAGTGCTGAGTGAAGTCAGTTTCGGCGTCAACCTGGGAATCAATTGCCGTCAGCGCCACTTATTGTTTGAAACTCGAACTAAAATTAAAAATTTCGGTAAAAAACCCTCCTGCAAAAAAATTTTTTATAGCTGTCACTGTTTGCAAGTTATTGAATTTTAAAATCCATCAGTCATTTTTGGGACTCCCGGTATATTGTAATTCTATCTGTATCTAAGAAGTAATCTGTACTTTCAAAATTTTGGTCAGATATTTTTTAATAGGAGAAAAGCTAAATCCACGTAAATTGTTGAAAAAATAACCACATTAAAAAATTCTTAGCTTCAACTATTTTTTTGTGTTTACTAAATTTGATCTATTAAAAATTTTTGTATGAAAAGTAGAATTTTTTTAGTAGATGAATTATGTAAAATTTTTATTGCATTTTCTTTAATTGGAGTTAAATGCCATGTCGGGGCATAAAGGGTTAGACATATTCAGCAGTGTAAAAATTGAATATCAGTATTTCCAAAAAACTTTTCATTCCGAAAATTAATGTCAGTATTAAGGTAATATTGATGCTTTATTGGAAATATTTCGGATCTTGTCATAAGATTAGGTACCGAAAAAAAAATATACTAATAGATCATTCAAAAGTTTACTAAATAATTTCTAAGAAAATATGATAATTTGATCTGAAAATGACGTCGAATATAAAACTCTTATCACTACATATCAGCTTTAGGAAAAACAGGAAACTATAGATTTCTGTAAAAAATTTCGTTGAAAATCTTAAAATCAGTATTTCGCCATACTTCGATTATTCGGTGGAACTAATTCCGATTCATACAATATTAGCAATATTTTAGCCTCGATTAAATTATCATTTACTTGAAAATACATTATTCAACAATTGGAAGGGTACATATTTTTTATGTAAATACGCTCAAATTTTCTCAAAACAATAACTACAATCATAGATGCCAACATCTCTTAATTATTCCGGATTCTGATCAAAAATTTGCATGCAAAAACCGAAAAAAACATTTAAGAAAATGTGTTTACTTTCTACGATGTAAATCTTTGATTTCATCCTGAAATTTTTGGTCAAATAAAATTTCCGGTTGAAAACATGCTCATCTTGTATCAGACTCCGGAATAAATTAAGAGGTGTTGGCATCTATGCTACAATATGAATCTATAAATGTTTGACTGAAAAATTGAAGTTATGCATTTCCTTCGAAGTTTTTACTTTACAATCATTAAAACCGACATACCGAATATCCGTAAATTACTGTTGAGGATTCCTTACTTCAAAATATTGGATTTAAGAATTTGATAAAAATATTATTACATAAAGTACATAAAGCATGTACTGTATAAATTACATAATCGGGGTTCGTACGTGTCAGGGAATTCCTGGGATTTTAGGTGGTTTTGCACCAAAAAATTCGTAAGCTACTGATTGCTATACCTAAAAATAGAATTTCCCCCATTAAATAAGGCAAATATTACTTTACAAACATTCTGGTAATAGCTTCTTAAAGCGTACGAACCCTGATAATGTACAACTCAAAGCGCTTTTTAAAAAAAGGAAACAACGTTACATATTAACCCTTTCGTGGTTATAAGCGCATATACGCGCCTAGAATACCACTTAATTTGAATTGCGAAATGCCATACTGACACCGAAATTTTTAAATGAAAATTTTAATTTTACAAAGAACGTAAAAATAACATTTATATATTATGAAATAAATTTGTTTTTAAATTCCGGTGTCATTCAATCATTTTAGTATTTTATGAATAGAAGTGCTTTAATCGTCAAAGGTTTAAAGTTGCAACTAAAAACTTATCACTCAAATAAAAATTATAATGAAAAATAATCGATATTAATATTTTATTAAATTTATCAAAATTTATGAATGCATGAATATATAACTAAGTTACAATGTGTTTGCAATTTCTTAGTAACTTTGGAATTAATTTCACAGACTTCTAATATTCAGCATTGTTTGATAATAATCATTATTATCAAGGGAAATTCGGAAGCTAAATAATTAGCATCCTTAAGGGTGCTGGTAACACAGATTTGGAATTCTCATCCGTAATGTTAAATGAATGGATTTCTAACACATTCGTATATTTATATCTTCTCGGAAAATTCATTTTTTTACATATTTTTTTTTCTGTGTACTCCTCTTAAAAGATGTCACTTTTTTTTTTCTTAGTTTCCAAAATATTTCTAAAATCTGCACCGAATTTAATATTTTATGTGTTAAAAGCGGGCGAACTGTAAGTAAGATTTTAACATTTCATATAAAATTAAGTCTATATTTTAGAAATACAGGGTTTGTACGCTTTAAGGAAATTCAAGCACCTTTTACCAGAATTTTTGCAACGTAATATTTGCTTTATTTAACGAAAAAAAAAAAAAAGATATTGTGACCGTGATTTTACGAAATTCATCTTAATAAAGCATCTAAAATTACACGAATTCCATGATGCGGACGAACCATGAAATATTTTTAGAACTAAGAAAAAAAGAGACATTTTTTAAGAAGTACACACCAGAAATAGAAGTTTAAAATATTTATTTCCCGAGGAGATATTTTAAATGCAAGAAAACATCAAACGCCCACAGATTTAGTACAGGGTGTTTTACAAAGGACTCCTAACATTAAAAATCTATAAGTCGGAAACGGTGATAGATAGAAACATGAAACCAGTGGTGTGTTTATTAAAAAAATCGTAAGAATTTTATACATAAATCAGAAAATTTAGTTAAAAATAGCGCTCATAGATGGCGCCGAGAGCGTTAAGACCTTCTAAAGAGACACTGTTAAAAAGAATCCTCCATAATACATTGAAGTAATCGTTTTCTATATAAGTGGTGGAGTGACGATGCATTTTTTAACTATTTTAAACTAAATTTTCTGATTTATGTATAAGATTCTTACGATTTTTTAATAAACACACCACTGGTTTCATGTTTCTATCTATTACCGTTTCCGAGTTATAGATTTTTAAAGTTTGGGGTCCTTTGTGAAACACCCTGTATTACCGAAGGAAATTCGAAAACTGACTGACCGGAAGCCTTAAGCCTTCAGGTCACTCATTTTCTGATTTCACCGTTATGCATGTTTGATAATTTTTATATTCAAAACATCTCTTCAGGAAATTAATATTTCTGCATTCTTTTTTCAGTGTTATCTTCTTCAAGCATGTCATTCTTTTCTTTAACCCCTTGGGGACGAGCGACACTTATAAGTGCCACAAAAAGGCTTAAAAATCAGTGTTTATCCCCACCAATAAAATTTTACTGTAAAATTTGCTTTATTTAATCGGACCATTTTTTCGATTTAATAAAGCATAAATTTCTCTTTTTAAAATCCTGTGACAAAACATTAAAAGTTTCGTAAAAAGCTCCCGTCGCGAATGGAGTTAATAAAAAAATATCTCTAAGACTACGCTTAATTTTATAGGAAGCGTTACAATTTTACTCACAGTTTCTCAGTTTTTAAAATATAAAATGTTAAATGAAGCAAAAACTTTAGAAATATTTTGAAAACAAAGAAAAGAAAAAGGACCTTTTTTTAGAAGAAAACACTAAAAATAAGATGTTAAAAATATTAACTTCGTGAGAAGATCTGAGAACTTTTAATATAAAAATGTTTCAAAGCCCGTAGACTTAACATTACGGAGTATAATTTGAAAAATGACTGACCAGCAACCTTAAGGAAACACCGAGAAAAATTTATGAACAAAAATAAATAAATAAATAAATAAATAAATATTTCACTGAAAGAATTTCCGATGAACGCAACTTTTTCAAAATATCATGCTCCAATATTAGTCTACTAATGCCACATCCAAAAATTCACCTTGCGCATGTTTTCTAAATAAAATTGCTAAATTTTTATTCAAAATGGCAATGATAAATATTAATCTTTTCGTTACAAATCGTTGACAGAAAAAATTCAAACTGTGGAAGTAACTCTATAAATACGCCGATGCCTGGTTGGTTGAATGTTGTATCTCATAATATGTCTGATCACGTAGAGAACATAATTTTTTCTCTGCCAATCCAGCGTCCATTAGCAAAATGACATCTTCCATTGCTATGAGATTAAATTTGGTAAAATGATGGCTACCCCCACTCAATCACAGCGACCTGATAGCAAATATCGCGTGAGTACGTACTCAGAATTCCCCAACGGAGAACTTAAACTGTGTTTTTTATTTTTATTTGGAGTATTTCGTAGACGTTTTCTGTCCCTTTTTTGTTGTTGTTGTTGCTCTTTCAGATAGTTAATACGTCTGTGCATCTGATTTTGCGATAGCTTACTCTATTATGGATTTAGATTATATATTTTTGAGTCTTTTATTTGCAATGTAGAAGATTTGAGGGAACTATGTAATTTTAAAATAGCGGAGTACGAATTTTAGATATTTTTTTATGTATAGCTGAAATTTAAAAATTATCCCTATATGACCGTGACCGCCGAAACTGTATATTTATAGATAGTTTTAGAAAATTATTACAAGACCTGATAGCAAATATCTCTTGAGTACGAGTTCAGGATTCACCAAAGACAACTAAATCTGTGTATTTCTATTTATCCATCATACATAGAATATGGTAAATCTTCTTATCATTTTTAAAATCGAAAAATTTTGACGGATTTACACGTTTCAGACTTTGGAGATTCCGAAAAACATATCTTTAGAGAAAAATTGCCGTCAGTCTATATGTGTGTTTCTCTGTCTGTGTGTCTGTGAACACTCTATCTCCCAAAATATTAATTTAGAGAGACTTGAAATTTGGTGTTAACTTAGTGAATAATAATGGAAAGAAGTCTATTGGTCTATTGAACATCAAAAATCTCGATTGCCCGAATCTATTTTATTCGGACTCTCGAAATATTCGTTTTCATGAAAGGCACATAAAAGTTTTCCATTTTAAGTAGTGGTTGTGAAAAACAACAAAAAAATTATAATTTAGCATAAAAAATGAAATCTATCGGATAATTAGTTGTTGAGATATTTATAATCCTATTTTTCACACTCTTCGATTTTTCATCACCCTGTATTTCATTCATTTTTCAATTCAAATATATATTTATTTGTAAATGAGACACTTCATCCGAGTCAGTAAACTATTAGTTAAATAGGTTTATTATTTTTGGAGTTATAACGATGTTTGTTTTACTACTTTATTATTACTTCCACCAAAAAAACTGCCGCCAAAATATAAAATTAAATGCCAATAATGGGTTATCATAAATGTCACATGCATTTGACATTAAATGCGTTACATGCTATCGTATATCGTAACAGATTTTTTATTTGACATTTAATTTCTATTTTTATTAATCTTTTACTGATTTTTCTTTTGTTATTTAAATTAAAAATTATGTCAATTTGTTTAATTTACGAGTAGTTTGGCGATTTGTATAATTTGGCACAATGGGATAATCAAGTAATACCCGCAATTCCGTAATAGGGCATTACTGTGTGTTAAAAATATTAAACAATATGTTTAAATTCTATTTTTAAATTGTAATGCATTTTATAATTATCTTACACCTGTTTTCATTTCATATTTTATGGCATGCATATCTATTATGGGTAAGTATTAAGGTGGCTCCCAACGACTAGTTTTGCATTTCGTAGAGGTTTTTTATCTTTTTTTGTGTTTTTCTTTTTTAGACTGCCAAAGTAAATTATGCGCCATAGGCTTTTATAGCCTAGACAACAACATTAATTATTTGTGTGATACAATGCCCAGTTACTATATCATATTTTTATTGTACGGAACAATCTCTATGCATATAATACTCTCACTTGATCTGTTACTTTCTTTGAAAACAATGCGAGAAGTCATTTATACAATTAGTTTCAGATTTAAGAAAACTTAAAATTTGGAACTTTAAATCTTAAATTCATTTATAATCGTTCCCGAACCCATCAGAATGCGGATAGATTTTTTTTCGACATAAATTAAAATATACTTGGCTGAATGAGCTATAATTTTGGATTTGCATATTTGGAGTTTATGCAATTTGTTTTTTTAATTCATAGATTATAATTAATATTTTTTCGAAATCTAATCAAAAATATTTATTTCTGTATTCGAAACAATAGCAAATATGGGATGTATATATATTTAATCCAAACTACATATAAATATTATATATGAGATATAGTAAAGCCCAAACAAGAGCTTTTGTTTAGTATTTTTAAAATTTGTATTTCTCAATTTTTCAATTAAATTGGCTTAAATTAATTGATTTTACGTGCTTAAGACTCTGCAACTTGATTTGTAATAATATTTTTAAACATTCAGTAAAAAAAAAAAAAAAAAAATAGTAAAATAATAGTAAATTTTGCCTTACTAGCTTGACCGATTTTTTTTTAATTTAATTTTTTGTCAAATGCAGCCATTTGACATCGGTGTAGGTGACATCAAAATAGGTGTTATTTCATTCTTTGGACTGTTCTTGATCAGTTACAGTGATCAAATTGGCCATCTTCTTTTTGTACAGCGTATATATAAAATTTAAGTAGGCATACAGATTTGTGTAACATTATGTCTGTAGAGTTGCCGATTTTTTTTTCTTTTTTTACAGTGTATTGCGATCATATCTGTAACTGAGGAGTGCTTTGTAGCTGCAAATTTTTCGTGAAACATTTTTTAAAAGGAGAAAGATAAATCCATGTAAATGGTAGAGAAAATGACCATATTCAAAAGTATTTATCTCCGGGTGTTTCGATGTGTTAACTGGATGTGATTTACGATGTAATTTCACGGTGATGGAGACTTCTGTAACTTCATGTTTGTATAATTACATAGTTTTTTTTTTTTTTTTTTTTTTTTTTTTTTTTTTTTTTTTTTTTTTTTACAGTGAAGCAGACTGAGACATAATAATAATAAAAAGAAGGAGAAGAAGAAGATGAAGAATTCAATTGTTCGAAAGTTTATTTTATTAATATTTTACTCAACTCAAAATTAAATACGCATCTCTCATTTTAAACAGTTTATTCTGATGAGTAAACTCAACTCAGGTTCTTTCGAACATTAATAATTTAACAAAACACAACTCCAATAAAAACCGTAACATTTTTACACATATTCTCATAAAAACATTCTTATCAAACTCAAAAACAAAAAGAATATTGTTTCACACAGCTTAGGTAAAAGCTGAAGAAATAAAACAGATAATGTATTTATCACAAAAAATCGTTTGCGCAGAAAACTTTTCACATTTTGAAATAATTAGGTATATCTTGGTTGCTAGGTGACAAAGTCAGTAGAAAATTAAATAGCCTTTTATCAAACATACCGCCCCTCTTGAAACCTCTGAGGGGGGTTTCAAACTAAAACACTGCAATTACAACCATTGTAAAAAATATAAAGAACAATACAATTAAATACAATATAAATGAGTCACAGTTAAGTTAAATTTAAGCAAATATTTAAACAATTTTACATAATACATAATAAATAAAGAAATTTTACAATAATGTACACTTTCTTATAAAAACTGAATTACTTTTCAAGAGGTAATACAGCAATTTTGGATACTGCTCTTTTATATATTCCATTTGGGGTTTTTATATTTACAACTCTTATTCTATTATCATTACCAAAAAATACTTCTACAATTCTCCCTAATAACCATTTAGACACTGGAAGATCATCTTCCTTTATTACAACCATATCTCCTTTTTTGAGGTTGTTTTTTGATATCATCCACTTATGCCTTTGCTGCAATGTACTTAAATAACTATTTTTCCACTTTTTCCAGATGGTCTGAACCATTTTAGTGGTCTTTTGCCATAAGTTTAGTCTATTATCTTCAATATTACTCAGGTCAGATTCAGCAATGGCATTAAGTGGGCGACCAATAAGAAAATGTCCCGGGGTCAAGATCTCCAAGTCATCAATATCTGTACTCAAGGGAGTAAGCGGGCGCGAATTTAAGATACCTTCAATTTGGACAATTATAGTTAACATTTCTTCATAAGTTAATTTAGAGTTGCCCACAACACGTTTAAAGTGATACTTGAAGGACTTGACTCCCGATTCCCATAAACCTCCAAAATTTGGAGCTTTAGGGGGAATAAATTCCCAAGCAATACCTTCAGATATCAAGTAATTAGTAAGGTTCTGGTCTGGTTTGTTTACCAATTCATGCAACCTTTTAAGGTCTACATTAGTCTTCACAAAATTGCCTGCATTATCACTGAAAATTTTTCGAGGTTTGCCTCGTCTGGCAAAAAACCTCTTTAATGTTGCAATAAAAGCCTCAGATGTTAAATCATTGACTAATTCCAAATGCACTGCCTTTGTTACCATACAAATAAAAATACAAACATAAACTTTATGATAAATGCCTTTACGTTGATCTCTATATCTAATCAAAAATGGACCACAGAAATCAGTTCCTGTGCAATTAAAAACAAAGTCTACATTTATTCTTTCTTTTGGGAGCTCGCCCATAATTTGCTCTAGCAATTTAGGTTTGGCCCTAAAGCATGTAATACATTTATGTACAATTTTTCTACAAACAGCCCTACCGTTTAAAAGCCAAAATTCTCTTCGAACACAATAAAGTAAATTTTGTGGTCCTATATATAGATATTTTTTGTGATAAAACTCGATAATTAATTCTGTTAATTTGTGTTTAGAGGGCAGTACAATTGGGTGTTTTTGGGCATAATTTACCGTGCTATTTTGGAGACGACCTCCAACTCTGATTAAATTATTTTTATCCAAGAAAGGATTTAATGAAAGTAATCTACTATTTTTTGGTAACTCCTTACCCTTAGATAACAATGTGAATTCAGAACTGAACTCTTTTTCTTGAACAGAATTTATGATAAACTGCTCAGCCTTCTTTAATTCAGCGGATGTTAGCTTACCTGAATACCTTTCTTTTGGCTTCTTGACATTCTGAATGAACCTGAAAACATAGCTAAGAATTCTTATTAATTTAGCATAATTATTACTCAATTGCAAAAAATAGTCAATAAAAAATGAACAGTCTGATATTAAAAGTGAAGTCTCTGAAAAAGTCTTTTTAAGTTCACTTCTGTATAGATCCTTATCATTTTGCTCAAGTTCGACAGTATTTAAAGAGGGTTCAGTTTGTTGTGTTAGGAATAGTGGACCCTTCCACCATAAGTTACTCTGGAGAAGTTTGTCTGGATCTACACCTCGTGACACAAGATCAGCAGGATTATCAGAAGAAGCCACATGTCCCCAATGACTGATATCAGAAAGATTCTGAATCGTAGCCACACGTGATGACACAAAGGTTTTTAAGTCACACGGCTGTTTTCGAATCCAACATAATACAATAGTACTATCTGAATAATAGTAAACAGCTTCTTTTGGAACTTTTAAGGTTTTGGCAGCCTTAGTTTCACTCATACTTTCAAAAGTGTAATTCTCATTTTTAAAGGCTGGCTCCATTAATTCTGGATGGTTACTAAACCATTTATGTAAGTTCATGCCGCACGTATTTAATAGTTGAATAAGCTCAATTTGCAGTCTCTTAGCCGATTTTAGGTCAGCTGCTCCAGTCAGGACATCGTCCATGTAAAAGTCTGATTGTACCACACCAGAAGCATACGGAAATTGAGATTCACCATCTATACCAAGCTGTTTAAGGCAGCGCATGGCTAAATAAGGGGCACTAGTTGTGCCATATGTGACTGTACATAGTCTGTAATATTTCACCTCACCATTTACAGAATCTTTCCAAACTATGCGCTGTAAATCACGTTGACTTTTATCGATAAGTATCATGCGATACATCATTTTTACATCTGCTGTAAATGCATAGCGGTGTGTACGAAATCTAAGTATTATGCTAAACAAATCATCTTGAATGACACCTCCATTCAGCTGTATGGAATTTAGGGATTCTCCTGATGAAGTTGCATGTGAACCATTAAAGACAACTCTCAATTTTGTAGAACTTTTATCTGGGCGATAAACAGCATGATGAGGTAGATAATTCGCATGTATTGGCTCATCTGTTTTCTCTACTTCCTCCATATGGCCTAACTCTCTATACTCTGCCATAAATGCGCAATATAACTCTAAAAGATTTGGATTTTTGACTAGCCTATTCCAAAGTGAATTTAATCTATTTTCCGCAAATTGTTTTGATTCTCCCAAAGAACTAGGATCTTTTTTCAACGGCATTTGTACTATGAATTTGCCCGTTATATCTCTCTGACGTGTGTTTATAAAGTGGGTGTCGCATGCTAATTCTTCTGTATTTCTCAATGGTGTACTTTCTTCTACTCTTTCAATTTCCCAAAATTTTTTCATTTCGAAATTTAAATCTGTTTCAGTAATTAACCCACAATGTATTTGTTCTTGATCGTTACAATCGTAAACACCCCCACTTACTATGCTACCGAACACCGTATTTTGCAGTATTAATTTAGAATTTGGTAGCTTCATACGACCCACCTTTATCAATTCTAGAAATACTTCAGCTCCTAGCAAAAGATCTATTTTCCCTGGTCTATTAAATTCAGGATCAGCAAGAATAATAGACTCTGGAATTCCTAGCTCTGAAATATTAATATATTTCGAGGGCATAATTTGCGAAATCTTTGGTATGATAAGGAAATCTAACTCCCGACTATAATCTCCCGAATTATTACTGATCAAGGCAGTAGTTTTATTTTTTACCGCTACAGAGGATCCACTTAAACACGATACCGAAATATTACTTTTTTCTTTTCGAATTCCTAATCTTTCAACTAACTGCAATGTTAAAAAATTGCTCATTGAACCTTTGTCCAATAAAGCACGCACCGGAACTTTATTTCCGAATTTATCTCTCATATAAACAATAGCAGTGGAAAGAAGAACTGTTTTAACATTATTCGATCTCACATTTGAAGTACCAGTGAAATTTTGAATTTGGTTATTTAACTCAAATGGTATGGCGTCAACATTTAATGTTGGTTTACTTTCATTCGTCGACAATGCATTTGGCACTTCCTTATCACTATAATTTTTTGTGTTTCCCACCGCATTGGAATTTCTCTCACGCCTATCAAAACAAAGAAGTATATTGTGGCGTTTATGGCATTTTGAACACGAGAATGTTGAGTTACATTTTTTGACGCAGTGGAATTCTGAAAGACAGTTAAAGCACATATTGTTTTTTTTCACAAAATCTACTCTTTCCTGTACATTAAATTTTTGAAATTTGGGACATTTAAAAACACTGTGATTTTCCTGGTTACATTTCAACACATTTGCGCATATTTTTCTCATTTAAACTCGCAACCATGGATGTTACCTTTGAAAAGCTATGCTTTGTTTGGCTTTCGTTTTGAAAATTTCGCTTTGTATTTACTTGTTTGGACGCACTTAGTGTACGAGCGTGGTCTCTCAAGAATTCTAGCAATTCAGTTAAACTCGGTAAATTATCCCGCTTAAGATGTCTTTCCCACCACATTTTTGTATTTACATCTAATTTTTGAGCCAAAATATAAGCAAACATAGTAGTAGAAAACCCCTCAACTTTTTGTTCTAAAATCTCTAACGACCTAATACATTCATTTGTTATATCTATTAGATTTAATAATGCTGCTGGGGACTCATTCTGAATAACAGGAATATTTAAAAAACGTTTTAAATGCGCGTAAACTTGTTCTCTCGAATTTGAAAACCGTTCTTCCAAAAGCGACCATGCAACTTCATAATTAGAATCCACGATTGAAATAGATTGAATTATACGAAAGGCATCTCCTCTCAATGAAGACTTCAAATATTGTAATTTCATTGCCCCTGACAAATTAGAATTTTCATGTACAGTAGCCTTAAATATATCTTTGAAAGAAAGCCACTCATGCAAATTACCCGTAAATACAGGAAGAGTTAACTTTGGCAATTTAATGTTATTATCAGCCTTTGTGGCGTTTTCTAAATTAACAGTTTGCACTTTCATTTTTGATAACTTTTTTGTAAGTTCAAATTCCATTATTTCTAAAATTTCATTAATTTCTTCGTTTTCCATAATAAAATCCTCAATTTCATCTTCTTTACTTATCTTATAAATAGACTCAAATAACTCAGAAAAGTTTTTCTCTAATTTATTCCGTTTCTCCTTTATGAGAATTAATTCATTTAATTCTAGCTCAGTATTCGATAATTTTTCTTTTAATTTTGTCAAGTTTGTTTTGAAAATTTTCTTTTTTGCTTTTAATACTTTCATACTCATTTTTAATGAATAAAAATTAAATGGGTGCACTTACCCCTCTTGGCTCTTTAAAAGATGAGTTCTAACATCGAAGAAATAGCAAAACAGCACAAAATATTCACCAGTTATCCTTCAATCATTGACGTAGAATAACAACTCGCTGATTTTTCTCCGTATAAGACGGACCATATGGAGAATTCAATTTGTTCGAAAGTTTATTTTATTAATATTTTACTCAACTCAAAATTAAATACGCATCTCTCATTTTAAACAGTTTATTCTGATGAGTAAACTCAACTCAGGTTCTTTCGAACATTAATAATTTAACAAGACACAACTCCAATAAAAACCGTAACATTTTTACACATATTCTCATAAAAACATTCTTATCAAACTCAAAAACAAAAAGAATATTGTTTCACACAGCTTAGGTAAAAGCTGAAGAAATAAAACAGATAATGTATTTATCACAAAAAATCGTTTGCACAGAAAACTTTTTACATTTTGAAATAATTAGGTATATCTTGGTTGTTAGGTGACAAAGTCAGTAGAAAATTAAATAGCCTTTTATCAAACAGAAGAAGATAATAAGAAAGAAATTATTTCAGAATTATCTTTAAAAAGTTATTTCAGAATTATCTTGAAAACATAGTTATGAAATCCACAGCTTTTTGAAACATAATCTGCCGAGTTTTGAAAAGGACCAAATAATAACAAATATTCAGCAGAAATAGAGACAAGATCACCCACGTTCTATAAATTCATAACATGACGGGAACGAGACATGAATTTATGATGCAGCAGAGAAAGCTCATTAAATTTACTGTTAAAGTCAATGAGTTGTAACCATTAACTTACTAAGAATCCTTATTTAGTAATAGATATTTAGCTTAAAACTTTCGGAAATAACAGCACTTAAAATTACCGGTAAATTTAAAATAACTATTATTCTGACTTAACATTTATTTCCATTGTTATCTGATTGTAGTATTAATTGTAGACGTCTGTAGTTTTACTATTAGACTACATTTCTATTTGAAAATTTATTAATAAATAAAAATTAAATATTTATCAGAAACTGGATAAAAAATGTTACAAATCTTTTACCCAAAAGAAAAATTACAACTCATATGATAAATTTATCAATTAAAATAAATGGTTTAAAATTATTAAAGTATAATTACTTGCTCTCAAGAGATTTTTTTCGCAGATTGTGAATCTTTAATATTCTTTTTCCTTTTTAATACTTGTTCAAATTCAAAAAATCTTTGATAAACAATCTTCAGATATATTATCATAAACCTTTGCACCCGTTTTGGAATATTTGTTTCTTAAGGTGCTTATATTACTTATAAAATCCAGGGCTCGCACCGTTCCTAAAATTTTCACACGTCCCTACCAGTATTTTAAATCAAAAATCTTCATGGAAGGTCCGTTTAATATCTACAATAGAGTTATACAATAAATATTACCGTTTAAAAATTGTGGTAGGAAAGTACGAAAATTTTAGGAACAGTGCGAACCCTGAAAATCTGGGGACATGAATAATTTTTATTAAAATTTAGTTTCGTGTAAGCTTTCTGTCTGTCTATAAGTAAATATTTCCTTGATTAAAAAATAGATGCACTAATGTCTTGTTGCATGCATGATTTACTCTCAGTTAATTTTGAAATTAAAAAAAATTAAATAAAACGCATGGAACTGTTTAAAGCTCTGTCGACTGTGGACATGAGTTTCGAAAAAAATGACTATTATATTCATTACTTCTTTTATAATAATTATGAAAATACATTTTCTGCCATGTATTATGAAATATATTGATATTTTTAAATTTTAAAAATTGAATTGTAACATAAAAATACATTCGTATTTTGTTCATTTAAATTCCTTTCTCCTCTTTATCGACCTCTGAATATTAGACCTGAGCGCTAACACAAATATGGCGACTGTCGAAGGTAAATTTATTTCGGCGTGCCAACATTTACTTGAAATTTAATACCAATAATTTTTAAAACATTTCTGAATCCTATGTTTCTTAGATTCAGTAAATAAGAAGTAACTTGTACAAAATGCTTTTGTATAATTTCATGGAACAGTGAAAAACCTTAAAATAACCCGCCTATGACATCCGCCATTTTTCTGTCAGCGCGTAGAGTGTCTTGCCAGGTGAAGGTCTCGTCACCTCATCATGGTTCTAAATTACGATATCAACACGTGTGCAAAACCGCAAGTACCAAATAACAAGAGCAAAGTGTTAAAAAACCGGATTAACTAAGCTCACAACTAAGCAGAAGGCTATTAGGTTAAAGATCTAGACGAGCGTCAGATTCATTACCTCGACGAGGCGCTTAGTCACCCGCACCGATGCCAGGTATCAAACACGTTTAGCTGAGGAAACCCGGCAGGTAGGGGCCTAGTTATTGGTTAGAAAGAAAGAAACACCATGTTTCAATGCGCTATGGTTCTCTTAATCCTTGATACCGTGGCAAATCATGTTACGCTATTTTGGCATATGCTCTATGCGAGATTTTTTTCGAATAGTTTTCATTGGTTTGTGTTATCGTAAAATCTCCTAGCGTTAAATATAAGAAGGTATTATTAAGAATTACTGAAGGGAAAGAGAAGGATCAGATTAAATTGAAGTATTCACCCTGTATCGACGACATTTCAAAATATAGTGTTAGCTTACATGATTCATCTGGTTTAAAAACACTGTGTATTGTGAGGCATATGACTGATCAAAAATGGATTATGCATCAACAGATGCATACACTTACGAAGTTCAAAAGCCTGCCTTGTGCACTGTAAAAAAATCTGTGAAGGTACTAAACATTTTCTTGGAAACTGGGATTCCAAGAACTTTTGTTGTAACGATAACAGGAAAAACTCATGTAATCGATTCTGAAACTTGAATTTTTGCTGTTACCGTTACAGGAAAAGTTCTTGGAATCCCAGTTTCCTAGAAAACGTTTAGTACCTTTGCAGATTTTTTTTTACAGTGTGACTCGCGTAAATTCTAAATAGCAGGCCTGAGCCATCACTTTACAAAATGGTACAAAGGCGACGTTCCACTGGTGTGGAGGCTGTTATTCTTGTTACTATGACTTCCTGTCGGGTTGCCAGATCTCACGCCATGCGTTACTTTATGTGTGTTTATGTGAAGAATAGCTATAAGACAGACTGTGTCTTATAGCTCATAATGTATTCGAAGAGTATTTTTCGTAAATCTGAACAAAACAGAAATTTTTTAAAAAATTAAATTGAAACGTCCTTAAAATATTAAATGGAGAATTATGATATTGCATTTTCCTTCTAGGTCCTCCCGTAACCGTTGGTGTAACTATGTACATCCTTAGCATAAGTTCCGTCAATGAAGTACAGATGGTAAGTAGAAATTGCTTAGTTTTACATGCTTATAATATTACTTCCCTCAAAGTTTCTACACTGTAAAAAAAATTCTGTAAAGGTATTAAACTTTTTTTTGGAAACTGGGATTCCAAGAACTTTTCCTGTAACGGTAACAGCAAAAATTCAAGTTTTAGAATCGGTTACATGGGTTTTTCTTTTTACCGTTACATGAAAAGTTCTTGGAATCCCAGTTTCCTAGAAAATGTTTAGTACCTTTACAGAATATTTTTACAGTGTAGAAAAATTTGGAAATGAATATTTTGTATCTACTCCAATCCTTTGTTTTAATAACTTGATCCATTCATTAAATTACTTTATCATTTGTTTAAATGTACACTGCTATTACCGACAATTTTATTATTATAAGTTTTAAAAGTATGTTTTTTCTATTTTGACCATTTGAATTGCATAATTAGGCACTTTTAAGAAAAGAAATGATGAACAAACATCTGAATACAGTGCGAATTTTAGCACTTAACTTCTGTAAGAGGTCTCACAAAACACTTCATTTTTCTATTTTGACATTTTAATTTGTAATTATCTATTTAATCACTGATACACTGTAAAAAAATCTGTAAAGGTACTAAACTTTTTCTAGGAAACTGGGATTCCAAGAACTTTTCCTGTAACGGTAACAGCAAAAATTCAAGTTTCAGAATCGGTTACATGGATTTTTCCTGTTATCGTTACATGAAAAGTTCTTGGAATCCCAGTTTCCTAGAAAATGCTTAGTACCATTAAAGAATTTTTTTTACAATGTACAAGTGAAACTCTGTTTCATTTGGAGATCTAAGACTATCACTAGAGACTTTTTTTACGAGGAGAATATTAATTGTAATTGTCTTGTGCATACAGTTTATGACACAAACTGTTTCTTATGAGTTAACACGTTCAATCCTACGTCAGTCACCGATGACTGACGCTGATTTTTTCCCCGTTTAGCCCGCGTCAGTCATCGGTGACAGACAATATACAATATGATATAAAATTTAAAAAGTTACATTCAAAATAAATTTTAAATAATGTCAGGGTCATTTCAGTCATTTCATTTTTTCAATTTGTGCCATGAATGTACTAAACATTTTTTAACAACTTTTAATGGGTTTTATTAAAAAACAGTAAACATAAAAAAGATGTCTTTTTGAAGATATCACAAAATGTGGGAACTTGCTTAATTAATTTTCAGGCAATCCCTCTTACAAATTTGTCTCTTTTTGTTCCTAGCATAGTTTACAATAGCATTGCACTTTAGAGACTTTTACATGGTTTTTTTTTTAATTTATCGTGTAACAGGAATCTTATTTCGCGTCGCAAACGGTAAGACATACAAAATAGATATGGCAATCAACGTGTTAAACTAGTCCTTCATTCATCCTTCGATTAAGCAGTCCCAAAGATCGCCTCACAGTATGTATAATGCAATTTGTATCATTTGAGTTAACAGTGAACAATCCTAGAGCTTTGAACTGAAATGATTTTCCAGAGCTTCACTAAATATCTGTACGAATGCGTGCAAAGAAAGTAAAAAAATATATTGTTTAATGTCAATTTTAACAAGTCCCCAAACCATCATATTCAACCAAAGATTGTTATGAATATTGAATAATATTGCTATGGAAATGGCTATACTCAAAAAAAGACCTAAGCATTCTCGGCAAAGATAAAATTTTTAATAACTTTTTTTGTGATTTATTATGTTCAAAACGATTTTAATTTAATAAACTTGTGAATTTTTATTCATGTAGGAAGAAAGTAGCCCCACCCTCACATAAGATAGGCATTGTTTTTGACACCATTAACAACGAGTTTGAATCGCAAGTTACTGCCTATAAATACGCAAACCTACTTCCTAGTATATTGGATTGTCTATACTATTTACCATACATTAGTCAATGTGATTTCTTTCTCGTATGAAGAATTGGTTTACAAGAAGCTAAAAGTCCTTTATTAGTACAAAAAATGTGTTACCTAACTAGTTTTCAAGGGAACAAAAGTAACGTTTGTATCCTGAAACTCTTTTTATGATAACTCGAAAGGTTTTAATTTTTTTATAACATTCATTACGTTATTTTTCGACATTATTTCCAATATCAAAAAGTGCTTTTAGCATACCTGAAATGGCTCAAAAACATTCATTTGAGAAATATAGGTTTATTAAAATCACTGTGTAAATTAATTAAAAAAATGTAATTCTTCACAATTCCTGATTCTAAACATTGTTTCTTTTAAATATAGCAAAATATTACACAAACGTACCTTTGTACAGAACCATTGTACCTTTTGTGCTGAAGACGTCTTTTCTTTTGAAAAACTATTAGTAAGTATTTATAGTAGGCGAGAGAATCGATGGATTACTATCCCCATACCATATATGGTCACAGTGACATCGCTGTAACACACTGTAGTCATATCACATATGTGACGAAAATACCACCAATCAGTGATGTCACATTGTGACTGAGATGTGAACTTCTTAAAAACTTAAAAAAATACAAATTTCTTGAAAACATGTTATTCATTGTAAAATTATACTTTTTTGACAATTTAAAAGAAATTGTGACGTTATTGCTATATCACAGCATGTAATATACATCATGTTACATATGTGACAAAAAATATTGTAACATCACAGTGTGACAAAAATATGAATTTCAAAATCTTAGAAAATGTCAAAATATATATAGAGAAATATTTTAAACTATACTTTATTTAAGCCTTCTAATCGTATTTCGTAGCTTAGATCAGACTAGTTTTCAGCGCATTTTATAAATTAAGTGTTATTTATTATTTAGTAATTTAGTTTTCGATAATTCGGAAAATGAATTTTAGTGAGAATCAAAATTACGGGGAATCAATTAATGAAACGACAATAAACCATTTCCTGTTGCGAAATATACAAAATCTTAAATGCAATAATCTTGTAAAAATTGCGCTGTGAAAAGTCATTAAAATATACAGTTATATATTACATAAAATTTTTACCATTTCAAAACTGTTTTAATAATTTTAAATATAAATGCATTGGTTTGTAAGAAGCATTTGAAATTACATGTATAATTTGTTACTCTTGACAAACTCAGACAAGAGTGTAAATGCAGAAAAATATCTGGATTTGCACAAATGAACGTGTTACAAATAATTATAAGTAAGGTTAGATTGAAAAAGTTTTTTACATTGAAATTGAATTGCGGTAATTTTCATATTTTCGGTCGAAAACTAATGTCCAAAAATTGTTTTGAGTAGTTAATGCATACATAACAATGCATAATTATTAATTAATTATAACGGTAGCCCAACGTGTATTTGTGCCTCTGACAAAAACTATTCGTTATCATATAACATAAAATTAATTAAATCAACAGCGATATAAAATGCTTTTTCAATTATACAAATTTTATCCCATTAAAAATGTTTCAAGCATACAATACCTCGATTTATCTTTTATAATGATTTTTGTAAATGATCATTTGTTTTATTAGAAGATTGTCAAAGAGTATTAGAATCACTTCTACATTTTCAAATTATAAAGTTTCTATTATAATTAAGTTTGCAGGTTTTAATGTGCACGTAGATAGCGCCTTCAAAGTTTAGACACATATCCATTTGTTGCTTTATAATTTGAATTCAAGTCGTGTATTTTTCTGTTAATGTTAAACTATTTTAAATATCTATTTTTTAAAAAAAATCTACTTTTTTCAGACTTTTTAAAATAAAATTCGCATTTTTCCGTATATATATATATATATCGGAAATAATAAACAATATTTCCCATCATTTACGAGTCACTTTTGAAATATTCAAAAAATTATGAAAATATGCACTTTTTAAGTTAATTTGTTTGTAGCGGCTAAAGCTCACCTGCAAAAGAAGGAAACTCGGTACATTCATTTCTAATCTATGACGATAGGATTAAAACAATTTCCAGAATTCTTGTAATCAAATCAGACTTTTGGCCTTTCATGTATACTCCGCCACTGGGCTATAATCCGGAATGAAGAGGTTAAGCCATAATTCTCAAAAATATCCTCTCCAAATAATGCATCATTAATTAGAAAAAAAAGTTACATGTACATAATAACAAGTACGGTAAACTGATAAACTCGTAAGTTCGCGTTTCAAGTTCTTGTTTAGCGATTTAGCAAGATTGTGAAAATTCAATAAAAATGTTAAATATCGGCTATCATTTTAGTTATAATTTTAAGTTCTACAACATTGACAATGTGTTTCATGAGGTTTTTTTCAATAGATATTTTTATGGTAATTAATAAAATTGGGGTTTTCAATTATAAATTTGGGCATATTGCTTAACACACACCTAGTAAGAGAGGGAAAAACTTAATACATTCATCCTAGACCTAAACTAAATAAATTTAAATAATTTTCCAGCTTTCCTCTAATTCCGATTTCGGTTTTTTTCCTCTCATACCACTGGGATATAAAGAGTTTTTGACTTTCTGTGTGTAATTTTCTGCGTTCTTTTAGTTGAAGAAGGAGTGGGGGAAAAACAGGAAAGGTTTAATTGATAATCTATTACGGCAATAAATTAACACATAGAGCACAGATTGTACTTTTTATGCTATTTTAAATTAAGCAGTTATAAAGAGTTTTTGAAGAAATTTCGGAATCATGATTTTAAGTGCGAAATTCATATGAAGTTTTAATGAAATGAATGTGATGTAAGAGTGATTAATGAAAATTATTCTGTATTGAGAAACAAATTGAGTAATATATATTTTTTTAAAGCAAGTTTTAAACACTTTAAATTTTGGTATTGTGAGAAGGGGGCAAGAAAGGGAAGTGGAATTTCAGGAAAAGAGCAGGTGAATTTGATTTATTACATAAAACATTAGCAATTTCACATGTATTAAAAACACACGTAAAAAATAGTTATTTCACCGTTTGTTTGATTTTGTTTATGCCGGCCAATTATATACGCTTGGGATATAGGCCCTCATGGGTGGGATGCCCTCCGTGGGGGTCTTTCTAAGGGAACCTAAACCGTATTTACGCAAGGTTCGAATAAAACCACGGAAAACTCCGAACGGTTTGGCCAACGGACGCGATCGGGTTCGAACCCAGCACCTACCGTCTACCAATTTCAAGGTCAGAACCTCGCGGTCACTGGTGGGGCCGTTATTTCACCGAAAGATAAATATGTAACAAACAAAACATAATTGGAAAATTAGCTTACCAATAACTAAAAATCAAATAGTCGTTTCTGAGTTTTTGATTTTTACTCATGATAAATGAATTAGAATTGAAATCTAACAAAAATTTACCACATTAATAATAAAAATTTACCTACTCAGTAACTAGAATTGTCTATCAATATTTCGAATTCAAAATGGATGCATTTCACACCTCTGTGGCTCCGTGAATAGTCAATACGTCACCACTGAAACCCTTTCTGATTGGCTGACAGGTGAAACTAAGATATTTCATGTATTTGTACTATGCAAGTGGTAAATATAATACCCAGTTACAGATAAAATTTTAGTAAACTTCCAGATATCTGCAGCTTTACAAAAACTAGTTTTATAGATTTACAGAATTTGTTTTTACAATGTAGGTTGTCATACTGTATTGGCATTTGAGTGTATAATTACCGATATTTTTTTCGTAGATCATTTTCAAAAATCCTTTTAAGTTTCTGCACTGATTCGTATCTTCCTCAAATCCTTTGCTGAATGTGCGAAGATCGGAAATTCTTTGAAGCAGAAAAATGAGATTTTCTCAAAAACTACGTGACCAAGAATAATCGCTATAATTTTCCTAAAAGGTTTAACCCCTTGCTGGGCGGTGGTTTCATAGATATACCACTTAATTTTAATTCCCAAACGCCACATTCGCACCGGAATTTTTTTTAAAGAAAATTACGGTTTACTGAATGTGTGAAGTATAGCGTTTTCTTATTTACAAATAAAGTTGTTTTCAAATTCCGGTGTCAGTCATTCATTTCAATACTTTAGCAATGAATTTGCCCTGCCCCGCAAAGGGTTAAATAAAAAACCTCTATTACGACTAATTTCGTCATAATTTCAGTTTCAATAAATTTGGAAGTAAAGGGTGGGGATATATTTTTGCATTACATTTCTGACAAAAGAAAAGAAACACGAATAAAAGACAAAAAGGATAAAAAATACGTAAGATTAAAAGAACCATATTTTTTTCGTTCGGTTTTACGTAAGCTTTCACACGATATAAAAGGATTTTTTTATGTAACGTAAATAGACATTTCTACATTTTTCTGAATACGTTTATCAATAGTTAAAATATTTATATGTGTCAATAGCCTTCACTCCCGGGTATCCCAAAAATGACCGATGATTTTAAAATTCAATAACTTGGAAACGGTGACAGATATTTAAAACATATTCGCAGGAGCGTTTTGTGTCATGTCAGAAGTTTCTTTACTGTGATCCTTGAATTTAGTTTGAATTTCAAACAATAGATAGCGCTGACAGCAATTAGTACTCAGTCGAGTTCGAAACTAACGTCACTCAACATCGATGTGAAAGCAGGAGATTATCGCTATGGAGTCGGTCTTATTCGTCTGTGCAATTTTGCTCCTATGCCCAATTTTGAGTACACTCGATATGACTTCAATAGAATTCGTAGTTGCCATGGCAACAACCAATTCCATTGAAATAGTATCGAATGGTTTTAGAATCGGGCCCTAAGTGCAAGATTGTAGCAAAATCTCTTCATCTAGTTTTAAAATTCAATGCATAAAATATTCTTTAAATCGGACCGTAAAAAGTAATTTTATCCGGGAAAATAAAATTTCATAAATTTAAAATCTCCTGCAAATTTAACTACTTCTTGTTAAATTCACGTCCTGCTCTGAACGCTGTACTCCACTATCGAAGAATTTGTTTTAGTCATGTCATCAACACATTTCATTCAAATCATATCGCATGATGCTCAGAATCGTGGCCTAAATGCAAGATTGTACTGGCGAATGAGACCCACTCAATAGCATTATTCTCCATCTTTACCAACAATGCTTAGTTATGTCATTTTCTTCCTCGACGGAGTCCCAATCGCTCTCACACCATCTATTGTTTGAAATTCGAACTAAAATCAAGAATCACGGCGAAAAACTCCTGACATCATACATAAATCACCTGCAAGAATACTTTAGACATCTGTCACCGTTTGCAAGTAATTTTTACATGATTTTTTTGTATACGATACTGCGGACAATCTACAACCAGTTTAGTGTTTACTTATTCAATTTTTATAACAGATTCTTTAAAAAAATTATTTTTTGGAACTGGTTGGAATTGATTCTGAAATTTAAATTATCATAACATAAGAAATATATGTAACCAAAATTAATGAAGTAGAAACTAGCCTAATTGTAGATGGTTCTTATCTATCTTATGCAAAAAAAATCATGTAAAAATATTAAAATTTGAGAGAGAAATTTGCACATAGCACCCCCATAGATTTAACATTATCATCCGGGTATTTTCAGTCAGTGAGAGGCCTCTTAATTTAACTTTTTTTTCCATTTGAAGACAGAAATATTTGCGAAAATAACAAAAAACTAGTTAGAAATTCGACAAATTTGTGCTTTAGTTTATTTTATATTTTCAATGTCCAATTCTTTAGTCATATTCTTAGTCAAACAAACTGTGATACCTGAAATATTTCATCGTTAAAATTTCAGAATTCATGTTAAACTAGTTGTAAGAAAAATTTGAAAATTCGAACTCAGTAGTTCATTATACTTGGTAAGGAAAAATTATATTTCATGAGTGTTATCCAACGCATCGTGGAAAATGAATCCCCATGTATCTATGATTTTTAATAAACAAAAAGTGTACATACTTTAACTTGAAAAGACGAGTGCCAGAAAAGATGTTTATTATAAATTAACGATAACTATTTACATTTATTGTTGAAAAGTAAAAATCATTCATACCCTGTGTATGCGCACGTCCTGTATTGTTAAAAATATATACATAATTACATCTGGATACCTATTAATCTACTTATACATATAAAATACAAACGGAAATTTTGCCGCTTACTACTTGGGTTCTAGTGAATGAAATTTGATGGAACTTTCACTGTTAGATACGTATTGTTTCATATAGTTATTCGCATATAGTACATCATTCTACGTAGATTGGTTATAAAATCATGACGAAAAGTTTTATTTTATTTTGGGCGAAAGGGTTACCATTAAGCATATATTTTCCATTTGGTGAAAGCATATTAAGCTATCTTTGTTAAGGAATTGAAACGTTTATATTAATTAGAAAAAAAAATAATAACGTCCCAAAAAATAAAATAATATCATTTAAAATACAAATAAGAAAAAAAAACTGTTAGAAATAATATAAGATAAAAAAAATAATGTAAATATACGGACCATCTTTTAACGGCTTAAAAGAAATATTCATTGTCAAAGTCGATCGATGTATTGAATCAATATCTGGCAATTTATCACTTTTTTACCTTTACAGTTGGCTCCGGAATAATAAAAGAATTAACTGAAATTAAAATTAAATAAAATATAAATGACGTCATTATTAACCAGGGTTCGCATATTTCTACCACTAAATTTTAAGAATATTTTCGAAGTGTTTCACAGCAGAAAAATATCGTAAAACCTCTGAATAAAGGTGGGATTACGAATGTTGTGGTTAAAAATTTAAATGTAAATTTTATTATTTTTAGAGTGCCAGAGACCTTGGAAATTCCAAGGAGTATAGTAGGAGTATAGTATATTAAAATATAGTAGGGCTAATTAGAAGGGATACGTTTTAAAATCTATTTAGATCATTTAATAGGTTTACGCCGTATTCATAATATAAGAATACATTTATTTTTTATGATATTTTTTTTGTTTTCGTTCGCAAAGATTGCTATTTGTAAATGTTTATCAGCTGCGCAACTATATACTATGCTATTTTTAATCAAATAATTGAAACGGCCATATTAATTTGGAAAATATTATAAACAGAGAGAAAGAAACTGTTAGTAATTTTATTTAAATGCAGTAAAAAAACAATTTAAGGGAATTTACGATTATTCTTACAGAGACTTATGGGCACATTGATTCTAAACGCACTGGAGTACCTAATTAGTGACAAATTGACATTATTTTACCTGGCATGGTAACATGGATAGTGTTGTTAATTTATAAATATGTTGTTTGTTTGCTTTTATTTTCTTTTTTAATAGAATACAAATATAACGTTTATATTATCAAAATATATGTTTATAAAAGTTTAAAAACCATATTTTTTACACCTTGAAAAATTGGGAAGATGCTAAAATGACATTTTCCCTCAGTTCTTAATTACTTCACCAATCGCACCAACCAGAACAGGATACAGAATTACCCTTACGTATACCCTTATTGTTATTTTAATGAAATGTCAGAAAAGCGTCCATTTTAAATATATCTAATAAAAGTATTTTACACGTATGTATTGCAAATGAAAGGAGAGAAAGGTTCTTATTTTAAATGAATGAAATGAATGCAATAGAAATGATGGATATGGAAACAATATTCGGCAATTGATCACATAACAATAACTAACATAAAAATATCTTCGTTGCAATTTTTGATGCAACCTATATGAAGAATATTGAAAAAATATATTGGTAGCCAAAAATGACAGCTACAAAGCCTAGTTATAATGTCGGAAATATTGGTAATATCAGTTTATACCATATGTATAAATTAAGGAGATAAAATTAAAAAATTGATTCTACAGCTGGCTGGTATGAGTTAATTGGCGTGGTTTGATGCATAATGAACTTTAAAAAGAAGGACTATATTAATCCGATGTATTTTATAATCGAGTCTACAAAAAATTAGCATGATTTGGAACAGGTTTTTTTTTTTTTTTTTTTTTTTGATACATTTTCAGGGTGGAGAGTGGTTAGATGAAAACACAGTCAATATTGTCGATAAATACCGGTATTTTGTTAAAGATAAATTCACTTTATATAATCTATACTAATAAAATCCGTGTGCCTCTGTCTGTCTGTCTGCTTGAAGCCGATTACAGTTCGTAACGCGGGCGAGTTGGAAGTCGCGAGAGGTGTCTTTCGATTCGAAAAATTCCGGGAAAGTCATTTCGGGCATTTTCGAGACCGTGGGACCAAAATTAAAAAAGTTATGAATTAAAAACCGGTCGGGAATCGGAACGGAAAACGTCACATTTCCCAAACGGGGCTCAAACGGACCTCTCAGGCAGAACACTGCGCCACCTTGCGGTGATCGACCAGAACTTTTCCCCTTTGGCTAAAAGAAGAAGCAGCCGAAAACCCCTTTTTTCTCCCGTGTCATTTTGTCAAAGAATGTATAATAAAAAATAACTGATTGGTAAAAAATGTTAAAAACGGTTTAATTAATATAATAAGTACAACTATTTAAGCACAGCAAGATATGTTCACTAAGAGGTAATAGTGTTGTTAATTAATATTTTGAGGATCTCAGATGTAACTGGCTATTCATATATTTATTCTGTATGTGAGTATTAATCGTTGTAGCTCATTTTCATACTTTTTCTTTTTGGTAGCATACACGAATATTGTGTAACCTAAGATTTACGCGATTAATACTAATTTCTGTTAGTACAAACGGAAAACGAGCTGCCAAAATTATTTATTAGTTATGTTGTTTGTGATATTAATGAAATTACTTATTTTCTTTTTATAGCAGTCTTTTGCAGTTTTTAATACCCAAACTTTTTTTTGCGCGTTTTTTCTTAAACCATCATGCAGACAGTTTTTAAAGTAGAAAAAAACTGATTACATATTCAGGATCTGCGTAAAAGTCTGCTTCTGATGAACCAAAAAATAAGAGAAAATGTATTATGGGCACGCAGTGCCAACCGTGCAAAACCAAATATTTTTAACGGAACGATGGCGACTATGGCGCGTAGCGCCCAATGTGCGAAATCACATATTTTTAACGGGATAATGAGCGCATAACAACCATAGCTCTTTAATCTACTTTTTTTTGTGCTTGAGGATTCGAACACCAAGACTTGCTTATTAAATGAATTTTTTTGCTTATTATATACTGCTTAATATCGAGGTTCGTTTTGAAAAAGTGGCCCAGCTAGCGGGCGTAGCTCGCTAGTCTATACTAATAAAATCCGTGCGCCTCTGTCTGTCTGTCTGCTTGATGCCGATTACAGTTCGCAACGCGGGCGAGTTGGAAGTCGCGAGAGGTGTCTTTCGATTCGAAAATGTCCAGGAAAGTCATTTCGGGCATTTTCGAGACCGTGGGACCAAAATTAAAAAAGTTATGAATTAAAAACCGGTCGGGAATCGGAACGGAAAACGTCTTATTTCCCAAACAGGTCTCAAACGGAGCTCTGAGGCAGAACACTGCGCTACCTTGCGGTGAAGAACAGGAACTTTTCCCCTTTGGCTAAAAGAAGAAGCAGCCGAAAACCTATTTTTCTCCCGTCAATTTGTCAAAGAATGTATAAGAGAAAAATAAGTAATTGGTAAAAAATATTAAACACTGTTTAATTAATATAATAAGTACAACTATTTAAGCACAGCAAGATATGTTCACTAAGAGGTAATAGTGTTGCTAATTAATATTTTGAGGATCTCAGATGTAACTGGCTATTCATATATTTATTCTGTATGTGAGTATTAATCGTTGTAGCTCATTTTCATACTTTTTCTTTTTGGTAGCATACACGAATATTGTGTAACCTAAGATTTACGCGATTAATACTAATTTCTGTTAGTATAAACGGAAAACGAGCTGCCAAAGTTATTTGTTAGTTATGTTCTTTGTGATATTAATGAAATTACTTTTTTTTTAACAGCAGTCTTTTGCAGTTTTTAATAAACAAACTTTTTTTGCGTGTTTTTTCTTAAACCATCATGCAGACAGTTTTTAAAGTAGAAAAAAACTGATTACATATTCAGAATCTGCGTAAACGTCTGCTTCTGATGATCCAAAAAATACGAGAAAATGTATTATGGACGCGCAGCGCAAACCGTGCAAAACCAAATATTTTTAACGGGACAATGGCGACCATGGCGCGTAGCGCCGGTGGGCCGGCTTCGCGCGATGGGCCCGTACCGCCCACTGTGCGAAATCACATATTTTAACGGGATAATGGGCGCATAACAACCATAGCTCTTTAATTTACTTTTTTTGTGCTGAGGATTCGAACACCAAGACTTGCTTGTTAAATGAATTTTTTAGTTTATTATATATTGCTTAATATCGAGGTTCGTTTGGAAAAAGTGGCCCAGCTAGCAGGCGTAGCTCGCTAGTATCTTTATATTATTTAAAGTATTTTCTGTGAGAAAATAATGGTAGTTTTCTCTTTTCTTGACTATGTTTTTCTCGGTTTTCTCCAACCACTCGCGACCCCGATTTTGAAACTTTTCCGTTATACCAATATTGTGCCAAAATGTATATTAATGGGCTATTTATCTCATCTCAAGCGTGCAAATAATTTTTATTGGAAATGTTGTAATTCGTTATTTACTGAGCACGCTTTTTCTCTTTAATTATTATTTAACCATAAGCATGCAAGACTACTAAATTTACTGTTTTTTGAATAAAAGATATTATTTTTTTGAACTAAAACTTACATTTTTCGCTGATTTAAAAATGAACATTTTTACTGTAGTGCTAAGCGATAGTTTGAATTTCATGTCTGCAGTTTCAATGGAGATTTTGAAAAAATATTTTATTTTAAAGATTTGTCTGTTCTTTAATTTTTATGTAACTTTTGTGGTACATATGTGATATACGCAACACATTGGCCAGATATTTTGAAGCTAATTCGGCGAAAACTTCGATTTCAAATACCAGTTACATATACATTTTTAGATTATTTTTTATTATTTTAAAGAAAAGAAATAAGAATATGTAAAAAATAAGTTTAATTAATAACAAAAGAACAAAACAATTTATATCATTTAAAAAAATTTAAGAAAACGAAAAAAAAACAGTTTATTAATAAATAACCAAAAAATGCCGGGTTATCATGTGAAAAATAAAATTGCTATTTTGATGCAATTGCGCAAATGTGGTGCTTTTATAACATCTGTGCCTTCTTTGTTTAATAAAATAGTACTCGAAACTTTGTAATTTAGAAATGCTACATTTTAAAAATGATTACTCTTTCACCAACATTATTAATTAGTTTGAAATATTTCATTTGGCACCAACATTTGTGCTTGGCGACAATGCAGTGATACAAGGTAAACTTACTGAACTTTTAGATAGCATCATGTACATTGTCATTTATAGCAGCGGCACGGATAGTCTTCTTTTATAATGATGACGAGAGAAGTTTGTGAGTGCATAAACGATGTCTAAAGAGACTGCTACATGTAGAGTTACAAAATTCCGGCGATGGTACCACTGTATATGCGCTAGCTGGCAAAATCTACAGTACGTATGAGGTTCAGTTTTTTTGTGAAATTAGTCTAAGGTCTCTACTGATGTACCTGAAGCTCAAAATTTAAATTTTTTGTTTAGTTTCTGCGATATTCATTCCGAAGCACAACACACTGTCATCAAAAAGTCAATTCTTTGATGCTCGGGAGCAAAAGCGCTTGCACATGCATACAAACACATATACGCACCGAAACGTGGGAACTAACATTTTTCGAGTTTATTTCTATTTCTATATCATGTTGTTTAAATCCAAGTCAACAAAACCGCTCGGTACAGATAAATTTGAAAGACATATTTCTAAAAAATGTTGCAGTTAACGCTCTCAAAATAACATCAAAAAGTGTCGTTTTTCCTAAAAACGTTTTTCTTCTTTTTGTCAACGCACCTTTAGGACGCAATTTTAGAAGTATATACAAATCAGAAATATGGTCTTAAAGTTGAAACCTTCTTGTAATGTTGATGATGTAATTGGTTTTAAAAAATATGGATTTTAACCATTTCAAATATACTGCAAAAGGAATCCACTTTGTGACACACGGGCAGAATATGTATTTTTATTTAGTTATTTACTTATTTTTTGAAAAGTATCTAAACGTAGATATTTCAACACAATCTTTTAAAAGCATCTTAATAGACCAGATTCACACACACCCTACAAAAATGTTTTAACGTTCGGACGGGAAAAAATTCTTTTTTACAAAATAAAATGCGCGAAATCTATAAAAATTAGCTTGATTTATTGTGATTTTGATCCTCCAGGGCACAATTTTATAGATACCGACAAACGAAAAATATATTTTTAAAGCTAAAACATTTTTATAATCTATGGTGCAATTGGTTTTAAAAAATATGAGATTTAACACTTTCAAAATCACCGACAAACACAAATCACTTCGTGGATGAACTTAATGATATAAAATCATACAAATTTGATTTTAATTTAACGTTCATTTGGAAAACAGATAACACATATGAATGAACACACATGGACGGGGCAACATTGGACAGATCCTCTAGTTATACACAAATTATATGATAAAAGATGTACGCAGATAAAATACTAAAAATAATTCAAACATAAATAAAAGTAGACGTTTTGACAACAATTCTAGCCTTCATCATTACTCAAACAGATTCACAAACATTGAAGAATTGAACCGCAACAACTGAAAATAGTTAAATTTATCGAGAATACCTCAATCCGCCTAAACATGGGTAGCTTCGTTAATTGGAAATCCAGCTAAAGTAGTCATCAAACTCTCAAGGAAGACAAGACTAATGTATATCGAACAATTTGATTTTCCAATTTGCGCATTTTCAGATTCTGGAAAATGTTCAAATTGAATTGCATGAGCAGCATTTCTTGAATTTAGAGTACCTCAATTGAAAGAACTTTTTTTTTCTTTGAGCCTTGCATTTTAGAGAGCAACAAGTTTCACCGATCAAAATGAATTTGCGACCTATCAAAGGAATTTTATAAGTAAAACCACTTGAGTCAAATATCGAATATTTATATTTAATGGTAATGAAAAAATTACTAGTTGAATATAAAGGAATATGAACAGTCCTAATATTAGTATCCTTGTGTATGACAGAAACGTTTTCCGAAATGTTACTGTAAGAAGGCAAAGATATATTACCTATTGGACACAGTGGTTGGTAGTAGGATATTGATCAGATTTATTCGAAAGTTCTGAAATAACTCTATGGCACCAATAGCGTGAATATTCGTTTAGACGTAAATCATTTTTATTTTATGAACCGCAAATTATTTTCCTCGATTTAAGGTCCTAAATTAATATAAAATAAGTAGGGGAAAGTAGGAAAAAGTTCTGTTATTAGCTATTTTATTATTAGTTGTGTTTTATCTCTTGGATTTACAACAAACTTTAATATAAAATTTCGTACATATTATTCACTTTTTCTTATACCGTAATATCTTTTTAAGTGTGTGATTGGCTCATAACATTATCTTAATTAACAAACAATTGTTTATAAAAAGTCAAATCCCTTGATTTTTCCCATCGATGGACTAAAGGATATGGTAATCTTATGGTAAATGAAACAGTTTAAACTCACATTTCAAAAAGGACAGTAATTTTTTACAATTTCAATAAAAGCTAATCTATTACAATTTCACTATTATGTCTAATGATTTAATATTAAGAGACAAAAAGATAAGTGTCCTCACTACAGTTTAAAAAATTGCAGAATATATGCTCCTCTCTTTATCACATTTCTAGAAATCATAATCCCTCGTATCTATACAATTGTGATTGGATTTTCTTCAAACATATTTTACAGAGTCATGAGTTATCGTTTTCCAATATCCTTTTTTATCTCGCGTAGGATATTCGACTGCATTTATCGCCTTTCTGATTGATTTTATTTTAAAGATTATTTTAATGTGATGTACAAGTTTAAAATCAAAGATATTATTTTTTCAGATTTCAGTGTAAATTCTATGCATTAATAAGAATATTTTTCAAGATGTAGTACTCATAACTTTTTAATTAATAAATGAATATTTATAAAAAGTAAAATCCACTGATTTTACATATTGACGGAGTGAATCAATTATTGTTATCAATTATAGCCACCAATTATTGTTTTTCAAAAATCATAGATATGTTAATTTTAGTGTAAAAGAAACAGCTTAGACATTGTTTTAAAAAAGGAGATAATATATGTTTTACAAGTTTAAAAAATAGTTAAACTATTACTATTTCAATATTATGTCTAATGATTTAGCCACGGCAAAACTCAAAACACAAAAATAAACACATTTCGGAACTTTTGTCCTCAAATTCACAATACATTATTGTGTCGTGAAACGTGTTTTGTGTTGTGATTGTGCTCTTAGTATATTTTAAAAGTGTTGTTCTCTTGAAATGTCTTATTAATATGTTTCAAAAGTATTGCTATCCAGAAATGTGTTCTAAAAATAGCGTTGTTAATTGTGTTGAAATATTGTTGTAAATAGGGCTGATGAAAATAGTTTCTTAAAATAGTGTTAACAGCTTGTTTCCAAATTAATAACACACTGTAAAGTTTTAGAATGTAGAACACTGTAAAAAAACGCATGTAAAACATTTTCAAATTATTTCCAAGAGGGTGCCTTTAAAAATACACAACCATGCATAATCAAAACAGCACAATCGAAAACGATTTTAGTCAGAAGTGTTGATTTTTATGTTCAGCTAGTGTTTCAAAAGTAGTTCATACGTTTGCAGTGATATTAAAAGACAAAAAAGATAATTGTTCTCATTACGATTCGAGATATTGCACAAAAGATGTTCCTCTCTTCATCGTTTTTCTAGGAACCATACTCATTCTTATCCATGTTGATTTGATTATATTTTCTTCAAACGTTTTTACAGAGTCATCCATTATTGTTTTCCAATATACTTTTTTATCTCGCTTAGAATATCCGACTGTATTTACCGCCTTTCTGATTGATTTTAGTTTGAAGATTGTTCTAATGTTTTATAAAAGTTTCGTTTTTTAGAACTTCAGCAAAGAATTAAATTAATACTATTTCAATGTTGTATTTCTTACAACTTCAATAAGATATAAAGTATAACTATTTCAATGTTATGTCTAATGATTTAATATTAAGAGGCAAAAAATATTGTCCTCATTACAATTGTAGAAATTTCATAAAAGATAACTCTTCTCTTTATCATCTTTTCATAAAAACCACAATCATTCTTATCGATGTTCACTTGAATGCATTTTCCTCAAACGTTTTTTTCCAGACTCATCAATTATTGTTTTCCAATATATGTTTTTATCCCTCTAAGAATATCCGACTGTATTTACCGCCTTTTTGATTGATTTTAGTCTGAAGATTGTTCTAATGTTTTAAAAAGTTTCATTTTTTAGAACTTCAACAAAGAATTAAATTAATAGTATTTAAATGATATATTTTTTTAGAACTTCAATAAGATATATAAAATATCACTACTTCAATTTTATGTCTAATGATTTAATGTTAAGAGAAAAAAGGATAATTTTCCCCATGACAATTGTAGAAATTTCATAAAAGATACTCTTCTTTTTTATCACCATTCTAGTAAAACATAATCATTCTTACCCATGCAGATTTGATAACATTTCCTTCAAAACTTTCTTACAGACTCATCATTTATTGTTTTCAATTATGCTGTTTTATATCTGACTGTATTTGCCAACTTTTGGTTTGATTTTAGTCTGAAGATTGTTCTAATGTTTTAAAAAGTTTCTTTGTTTTAGAACTTCAACAAATAATTAAATTAATACTATTCCAATGTTATATTTTTTTACAACTTCAATAAGATATAAAGTATTACTATTTCAATGTTATGTCTAATGATTTAATATTAAGAGACAAAAAGATAATTGTCCTCATTACAATTGTTGAAATTTGATAAAAGATACTCTTCTCTTTATCACCTTTCTAGAAACAACAATCATTCTTATCCATGTTCACTTGATTGAATTTTCTTCAAACGTTTTTTACAGACTCATCTATTATTGTTTTCCGATATACGTTTTTATCCCCCTTAGAATATCCAACTGTATTTCCGACTTTCCGATTGACTTTAGTCTGAAAATTATTCTTATGTTTTAAAAAGTTTCATTTTTTAGAACTTCAACAAAGAATCAAATTTATACTCTTTCAATATTATATTTTTTTACAACTTCAATAAGATATAAACTATTACTATTTCAATGTTATCTCTAATGTTTTAATATTAAGAGAAATAAAGATATTTGTCCTCATCACAATTGTAGTAATTTCATAAAAGATACCCTTCTCTTTACCACATTTCTAGTAAAATATAATTATTCTTACCATCCAGATTGATTACATTTCTTCCAAACCTTTTTTACAGACTCATCATTTAGTGTTTTCAAATATGCTGTTTTATATCCGATTATATTAGCCGCCTTTTTGTTTGATTTTTATTTTAAGACTGTTTTAATTTGTTATATAAGTGTTTAATTATGTCTAATGCTTTAATGTTAAAAGACTCAAAGATACCTATCCTCATTACAGTTTGACAAATTTCAGATAGGCTGTTTCTCTCTTTATCTCATTTCTAAAAATCATAATCACTCTTAGACATGCAGTTCTGGTTATCTTTTCTTTTAACATTGTTTAGAGACTCATAAATTTCTGTTTTCCAATATCCCTTTTTACCCTTGTAATTACCACCTTTCTGATTGATTTTAGTTTGAAGGTTTTTTAATGTGTTATAAAAGTTCTCTTTTAAACAATTTCTACAAAGAACTAAGCTATATTTCACTGTTAAGTCTAATTTAATAAGAAGAGACAAAAGTATAATTGTCCTCATTGCAATTTAATAAATTTAAAAAAAAATGTTCTTCTCTTAATTTAGCAATTAATTTTTATGTATGATTTTAGTTTATTTTGTATGCATTATATGGTACTTTTTCCCGAGATGTAGTGCTCATAAACGCATCGTAGTTTTTAAATTAATAAATTATTATTTGTAAAAAGTCAAATACATTGATTGTACCCTACGATGGAGTAAAAACCATTTGTATATGCCCATATTTTAGTAAATGAAACAGATTAGACTTTTTTAAAGAGACAATTCTTTTTACAATTTCAACAAAGAACTAAACTATTAATATTTAGAGATAAAAATATAGATGTCCATTTTAATTTGAGAAATTTACGAAACGATACTTCTCTCTTTATCACCTTCTAAAAATTATAATCGCTCTTTTGCATATAGTTTTGATTTCCTTTTCTTCAAACTTTGTTTGCAAAGTCATAAATTATTGTTTTCCAATATCCGTTTTCAGTCCGCGCAGGATATCCGACTGTATTTGCCGTCTTTTTGTTTGATTTTATTTGAAGATTGCTTAAATTTGTTATATAAATTCTCTTTTTTACAATTTCAAGAAAGAAAGAAATTATTACTATTTCAGTGTTGTGTCTAATGCTTTAATATTTAAAGACTCAAAGATGCCTGTCCACATTACAGTTTCATAAATTTCAGATAGGTTGATTCTCTCTTTATCACATTTCTAAAAATCATAATAATTGTTATACATGAAGCTCTATTTTTTTTCTTGAAACACTGTTCAGAGACTCATAAATTACTGTTTTTCAATATCCTTTTTTACTCCTGTAATTACCGCATTTGTGATTGATTTTAGTTTGAAGATTTTTTAATGTGTTATAAAAGTTCTCTTTTTAAAAATTTCTACAAATAACTAAACTATAACTATTTTACTGTTAAGCATAATTTAATATGAAAATACAAAAAGATAATTGTCCTCATTGCAGTTTGATAAATAAAAAAAATCCTTAATTTAGAAGTTTATTTTTATATTATTTTATTTTAATTTATTTTAATTTATTATTTAGGATCTTTTTTTCAGATGTATTGCTCTTAAAGACATCGTAGTTTTTAAAATTAATAAATTATTATTTGTAAAAAGTCAAATCCATTGATTGTACTCACCGATGTAGTAAAACCGTATGTATGTATATGTCAGTATTTGAGTGAATGAAACAGATTAGACATTTTTTTAAAGGAACAATTCTTTTTAAAATTTCAACAAAAAAAAAACTATTCATATTAAGAGACAAAAAGACAGTTGCCTTCATTTCAATTTGAGAAATTTACGAAACGATGCTTCTCTTTTTATCACCTTTTAAAAACCATAATCACTTTTATCCATGTAATTTTGATTTCCTTTTCTCAAATATTGTTTGCAGACTCATAAATTATTGTTTTCCAATATCCTTTTTCATTCCGCATAGGATATCCGACTGTATTTACCGCCTTTCGGATTGATTCTTGTTTGAAGATTATTTTAATCTATTAGCAATTTAAGCTTACGTTTAAAAAGAGACTTTTTTGCTACTTCAACAAAGAACAAAACAACTCTCACTGCTATCTACACTATATTGCCATTGATTATGGGACACTTGCGATTTTAGACATTTTAGTAAATATCTAGAAAAATACACGAGGAATCGTCTTGAAACTCTTAGTGTATAAATATAATAGTATAAGTCATACATATCCGTGAAGATTTTTTCCCGAAACTCCAAAGGGGACCGTCAACAAATTAAAAAAGAATGAATATCTTTTGAATAACCCTGTCAAAACTAATGTAGCAAAAGCGCTCAAACTCTAGATTGTGATTGAATGCCTTATTGTAATAAGCCTTGTTCATTTTTATGCAAATAGCATGCATACTCGCAGAGTAATTATGGTTTTTATAAAAATGATCCCAAATTTTTCCAAGTTTTTTCCTTATAATTTTCAGAGTTCTTAATATAAAATATTATTTTTTTCAGAAAATATGACAAACAACATTGCACACAGTACCCTGTAATCAGAATTAAAAAATAATGAAAATTGTATAAAAAATGAGTTGTTTACTAAATAATTTTTTACTGCGCATGCGTCAACGATATCAAAATTTCATTTACATATTATGTTAGCTAAATGTATAGAGCAACTTTTGTGAAAGTCACAAAATCATAACTTGAAAATTCTGACAATAATCGTCAATTGAATAAGTCGAAAATCCGTTATTCTCAAAATGAAGCAAAAACAAGAGGGGTTGTATCCATATGTTCCTTGATTAATGTCAATATAGAATACACAATATGGGATGTACTACTGCATTTGGATAAAATCCCTCATTTTTTTTACTTTATTTTGGAAACAACGGATTTTGTCCTTTTTCTATAGACGATTACTTTCAGAATTTTCAAGCTATGATTTTGAGACTTTTACAAAAGTTGCTCTATACATTTAGCTAACATAATATGCAAATGAAATTTTGATATCTTTGACGCATGCGCAGTAAAAAATTATATAGTAAACCTACTCATTTTTCATACAATTTTTATTATTTTTTAATTCTGATTACAGGGTACTGTGTGCAATGTTGTTTGTCCTATTTTCTGAAAAAAATATTATTTTATATTAAGAACTCTGAAAATTATAAGGAAAAAATTTGGGATCATTTTTATAAAAACTTTAATTACTCTGCGAGTATGCATGCTATTTGCATAAAAATGAACAAGGCTTATAACAATAAGGCATTCAATCAGAATCAAGAGTTTGAGCGCTTTTGCTACATTAGTTTTGACAGGGTTATTCAAAAGATGTTCATTCATTTTTAATTTGTTGACGGTCCCCTATGGAGTTTCGGTAAAAAATCTTCACGGAGATGTATGACGTATACTATTATATTTATACACTAAGAGTTTCGAGATGATTCCTCATGTATTTTTCTAGATATTTAGTAAAATGTCTAAAATTGCAAGTGTCCCATAATCAATGGCAATATAGTGTATAACTTAGTAGTATTTCACTACTAACTATCATTTATTGTTTTCACTACTACTATCATTTAATTTTTCAATGTTATGTCTAATGGTTTTCTATTAAAAGTCAAAAACATAATTATCCTCATTACTATTTGAGAAATTTCAAAAAATCTACTCATCTTTTTATCAGCTTTCTAGATATCATAATCACTGTTACCCATGTAGCTTTTATAGCATTTTCTTCAAACTTTGTTTACAGATTCATAAATTATTGCTTTCTAATATCTATTTTATCCCACCTAGGATGTCCGACTGTATTTATCGCCAATCTGATTAATTTTAGTGTGAAGATTTATTTAACCCTGTCCGGCCTGTTGTACTATTAATAGTACATGTCTTTTAATGAAGTATTATTTTGTTTTAAGAAATATTTTTGCTACTATTTACATATAGTAATGTCAGTATATGTCTATCCATTTACAATATCATTCATTTATGTTTGGGAATTTCGTAGTAATAATGATAAATATTATTTAGTTAATTTTATTTGCGCCTTTTGCGATTCTTTTATTTCAAATATATAATTCCACTCTTTAAAATTCAATGTAAAGCTACTTTCCTGAAAGAATCATGCATAATAAAGCGCAAAAAATATTAGAAATTTGTAATATGAATTAAATCTTTTTGTAATATTTTTTAAACATCTCCAAAATTTTTCCTTAGCCATTTTAATAACAATTTTAATTTTTCTTAAGAAAGGTGTTATAGTAAAAATAAAATACATTGACATGTTTCGGAACCGTCAAATAAGCTCCATAGTCATAATATAAATAAAAAAAAATTTCAAAATATTTCTCGGACAATACAAATGACACGCGACAATGAGATATAAATAACAAAAAAAACACGCGCTCTATTGCAAAAAATATTTTTTTTTGCAATAGAGCGCGTGTTATATTAGTTTATGGGAAAAATCGTTTTAAATGGATTTGAAAGATGTTACACCTTGTCACATATTAAAATTTATATGCATTTACGAATTGCACCAAAAGAAACATTCTATGAAATCTGAGTTGAAAAGAATAGCTATTATTTATTTACAGGATCATACAAAAGATTTAAATTACCTAATGATAAAGAGGAATTGTTTGCGAGTTATTTTCATGTATAATAAAATTCATACATATCGCTGAGGCTTAATATAAGTTATTTTGCACATAACACGAAGTACATAGCATTTACAGGGACACAAAAAAGATTTTAAATTGTATATTCTATCCGAAGTACTGTATATATTATTAATGATGATTGATGGATGGACGAAATGCCATTTTAATTATGAATTGCACTTTTAAGTTTCACTAAATTTATACATGTTATATGACTTGTATAAATGCTATAGTTCATATACAGGATTACACAAAAATACTCGTAAAGGTTACAGAATATGAGCGTACTTTACTTAAAGATTGCTTTTAAATAAGACATGTATTTCTATGCTGAACTGCATTCAGTTTACCAAGAAATGCTTGTAAAATATAGATAAAATGATATATAGAATCACACACAAAATTTTATACATGGTCATCGATGGATGATAATTTCTGAAAGTGTGATTTCAGAAGTCTTAAGTGTGTTTTAGTTTGAAGTAAATTTCAGCTAAATACTGGCGTATAATAAAGGTTCAAGATAAACTACAGAATAAACAAAAGTATACAAGTATGCTTCCATCTATTAGTATAAACTGCTGAAAGAGAAATTTCAAACTATTATGTGTTTTCTTGCTAAACTAATTTTTCCCGTTATACAGTATATATCAACCGGCCAATAAGACATAGGGCTGCTCAAAAGTATCAGAATGCATATTTGTAAATGCATAATAATACTTTATTACCCTAAATAGCAAAAATTTTTAAAGATTTCAGGGAGTGTTGGAAAGTGTTTCATAATCCATGCATAACGCATGATTTTTCTTACTTGATAACAGTTAAAATGCATTTATTTAATGCATAAAAAAGCAAATTGCTTTGTATGTCGTTGGTCGCGCTTCTGCTATATAGACGTTAACGGACACAAATGTGCTTATACCCCTTGGCCTCCACACGTTTCGCAGTTTTGGGAAAGAGGTTAAGTAACTGACCCCTATAACTCAGTACATAATGAAAAAATCACTCTTAACTCTTTACCTACAAATAAATAGACATATTTCCAGATAGCCTGTGCACTTAACTCAATTTTTTCAATTTTGTCACTTATACTTCTTGGCTTCTGGGCTCCTCATATATTCTGTAAACTAATTTCATTGGGTTTTGTAATGTTATTCACATAGATAATAACGCTATGCTTGTTGGCTACCATAATTTTCGAGGAGTTCTCTTGGCCTTGTTCAATTAAAAGCCTACACAGGTCAATCAAAAAGACCCGGATGGCATTGTTAAATCTATGGGGGCGTTATTTTCAAATATCTCGTTCAAATTTAAATATTTGCACATGATTTTGTTTTGCATAGAATAACTGAGGACGATCTATAACCGGGTAGTTTTTACTTCTGCGATTTTGATTACATATTTTTTGAAAAAAAAATTACTTTAACCTTCGAAAGAGGTTCTAAAATTGAAACTACCATAATATGAAAAAATATATTACCAAAATAAAAAAAAGTAAAATCTAACTCGGTTGTAGATCACCCTCAGATATTCTATGCAAAACAAAAATAATGTAAAGACTTAAGCATCCGAGTGTTTTTCAGTGACTCGATTAGCGTCTTAATGATCTATCTCAGATATGTAACATTTTTTTATTTTAAAATACTAACTTTCGAAAGAGGTTCTGAAACTGAAACTACCATAATATAAAAAAATATATTACCAAAATAAAAAAAGTAAAATCTAACTCGGTTGTAGATCACCCTCAGATATTCTATGCAAAACAAAAATAATGTAAAGACTTAAGCTTCCGAGTGTTTTTCAGTGACTCGAATAGCGTCTTAATCATCTATCTCAGATATGTAACATTTTTTTTCATTTTAAAATACTAACTTTCGAAAGAGGTTCTGAAACTGAAACTACCATAATATAAAAAAATATATTACCAAAATAAAAAAAAGTAAAATCTAACTCGGTTGTAGATCACCCTCAGTTATTCTATGCAAAACAAAAATAATGTAAAAATATGAAAATTTGAGCAAGATATTTCAAAATAACACCCCAATAGACTTAACTATAGCATACGGGTTTTTTTCAATGACTCGATTGGCGTATAGCATATGACTTACACTAAAAGAATTTATGGAAATAACTTATAATACACTGGACGAGAAGATTAGATTACAGGACAGAAATGGGGATTATTGTTTTGTTAAGTGTGTCCTTGACACATTTCAAAATAATTTTTATTTATTAAGTTAAAATTTTGAATTTTTTTTATGATGGCTAACCATATAATTTGCAAGCAGAATCATACGATAAAACTTCTCATAATTTTTTAATGTTTCAAAAGTTAAAATTTATTAAAAACGTGCGTGAATTTAAAAACGTTATATTCTCTTAAAACGCCAGCTAAAAATAACTCAAGTTGAGCTGAAACCCACTCATCTCACGGTTTGAAAATCATCTTCTGGTAAAGAGTTGAAAGAACTCGAATAAACGAGTTGTTTTTAAGCAATTTGAAACAAGATGAGCAATTTAAATCAAAGTTACTAAAATGTTTAAAAAACAACTCATTCACGATCCAATAAATTATAGCTCTTTTCTGAGAAACCAAATCCACTCTTTCGTTTTCAGAGTGTTACTAGCAATATTACTAGTAGAATTTCAATTTGTTTGCATTTAATTGAACAGAAATATATAAGATTAAATTTTGATTCAGCATTTTTAAGAATATTAATTCAATTAGAAATTAAAAATACTAATATTTGAAAAAAAGGATGTAACTTCACATTTTAAAAGTAATATTTTTTTAATTTACTGAATCAAAACTAAAGAAAAACAATTGAAAAAAACACTTTCAGCGTTTAAACCATTTATCTTGAACGGTTATTGACTTATAACATTTTAAATAGAAGAAGTGGTGGAAAAACCCATTACGAAGAAAAATGCATTTTTACAAGTAGTCATTTCCATAACAACCATTTCTTGAAAGCTAGATTTTGAAAACTTTAACAGTTCTGGACTTATAACATTTTAAATAGGAGAAATGGTGAAAAAACCCATCACGAAAAAGATGCATTTTCACAAAAAGTCGTGGTCATAACAACCATTTCTTAAAAGCAAGATTTTGAAAACACACTAAAAAAAAAAATTAGTATTTTCTGTTCCAATTAAGATGAAACATGGTTTAAACGACATTTTAAGCAAAAGAAAACAAAGAAAATTTTAATGTAATAAATTTTTTCTGGAAATTTTGAAGATTTCTGTGTCTCGGACCTCTTAAATCATTTTATAATTTGCAACTATAACTTTCTCGTAGATAGCTCTTGAAAGGAAAATATCTTAGTATAAGCGAATGACACAGATTATCTTTCAAAAGTTGCACGGATAGTATAGAAAAAAAGTTACTTCCATTGAAATATTCAAGGTCAGTGGACACGAGCTGTTACGTCATCACTAATTGGCCGACTTCTCACTAGTGTTGGAATTCACACCGGAAAATTTTAACTAGTAATTTTCTTTTATTTTATTTGTGGAATATCTATCATCTTATAAAACTATAATTACTATTTAAACTTATGGATGAGAATTTAGAATTTTCCAATAAAATGTAAGCTAGATGCGACAATACTGTGGCATTCCGAATACGGCTGAATCTTTAATATTTAAAAAAAAAAATCTTAATACAGGGTGTCCAGCGAATAAGACCCTGATTTCAAAATGAAATTTGTCAAAAACAAAGATCTATAGAATTACGCGGTAAACTGTTTGTTTATTAGGTAATCTGTAAAATTGTTATACAGAAGTTTCGAATGGTGAATATTTTGAAAAGATTGTGTTCTGACTGCAACGAATGACTGACTTGACATTTTGCTTCTTTTATTTGCTTGTAGAGAACGAGTTTTTTGGCGTTCAGTGCCATACTTTCATTTTTGGAACTCATTTTTTAGACTTTCGGAATTCCGAAAAATGTTAAAATATGACACTATACACCGAAAATGTCGTTCCTTGCAAGCAATCTAAAACAAGAAAAATATCAAATTTGGCAATATTTGCAAACAGAACATATTCTAATAAGAAAATATTTATTAAAATACAACACATTGCTCAGTGGTGCACAAAACAAGAATTTTAATATACATCTTGTTTTGTGCACCACTGAGGAATGTGTTGTATTTTAATAAATACATTCTTATTAGTTAAATTTTATAGTGCAACTGTCTTGTATATATTTATAGAACATCATCTTTTCAAATTTTTACCATTCGAAACTTCTGTATAACATTTTTACAAACCGTTTGCCGCATTATTCTATCGCTCTTTGTTTTTGAGAAATTTAATTCTGAAGTCAGGGTCTTATTCGCTGGACACCCTGTATATATTTAAAAATGATTATAAAAAAAAATACAATCAACACTAGCTCTATAAATTTGACAACTCTTTGCTACAGTTCATTTAATCTTTCCCGTGTCAAAATCCTCAGTGATATCTTCTGTCAAACGATGTCTTGTAATCTGACATTTCATCCATAAGGCGGTGTAAAACAATCAATACCTTTCAAGTTTCATATTTGATTATGTCTGCCAAAAACCTCAAAATCCGGAATAATTTTGTTGGATATAACACGAAGCAAGGAAAATTTTAGAGATGTTTTCACGTCTGATTTTTATTTGGTATTCACTTGCTTTAGGATTGTCAAAACTTAAAACAATCTAAACATACAGAAATTTCATAAAAATGTCTTTACTTCTATAGTTAAAGTCATAACAAAGAAATGTATTAATAAAATGTTTAAAATGTGTAAATGTATAAATTTTATATAGACTAACAATTGATATTCTTAATTATTTTAGAACCCTGATTATCGTCCGATCACGAGACCAGACGTATATTTCAAATAATTGAAATCATTGGATAATCGTACAGATGTAAACTTATTTATTTTCTAATTAATTCGGTAATAATTTAAAACAAACCCAGCGCTGGTTTTCAAATTTTTGTAGCATTACTATGAAAAAAAAACATTTTTAAACTATTAAATACGAAATTTTTCATTTACTTTTTTGTTAAATTTTCTATCATGTACAACTATTGTTTTAATAATAATTTTAAAAAAATGACATATTCATATGTTTTTTTAAACATTTGGGCTTTGTTTTCTCCAATGTTAAAAAGAGTTTTAATCCAAAAAATTGGATGTTTTTGGCAACAATGAAAATATGCATACATAATTTCAAGCATGCATAAATTCATAACAATTAAATGGCATTTTTATGTAAACTATATTTTACAAAGGTGTTTCTAAAGTACACGAAAAATAACAGTTTATTTTTAAAATACTAGGGGGGCTCCCCCCCAACTCGCTACGCTCCCCAACTCCCCGCGTAATCGCTTCGCGATTCCAAGTTATAGGCTACCCCTGCTTGCTGCGCTCGCCAATACCCCATGGAATCGCTTCGCGATGCATAGACGGAGCCCTTCCTGATTGGTCTATTTGACTCATAGAAGGTGTGGTCCACACGGACGCAATATTTCCGGAAACCTTACACATCAGCATCATTCCAGGAGTCATTCCTGGAGATTTGTTTAAGGCTACTATATTTTTACTATAGAAGGATAAATAAGGGGGGTGGGGTTGCATATAGAACTCCAAAAAGGGTGTATTTTTGTATTTTTCTTGAATGAAAATAAAGATTTTATCTCCGAGTTTTTTGCATATTTTTTATTAACATCTGAATGACATTTCAAAAATGTTTTGAAAAAAAGGATGATGCGGATCTGTTTTGAAAAGAATTTTCCGAAGTGATAGTCATTGGAAATTTGAAGAAATATTCAAATAACAAATTGCGTTTTTTCTGACCCGTTTTTACATTCTTTTATGATCTCAAATGCATCCAATTTACAGATCCTCTTATTTAAAAACTATATAATATGACGCATTGGCCAAATTTTTGATAAAGACAGAATATATTTCAAAAAAGGCTGCCAAATAGGGTATTTTGAAGAGAATTTCCCGAAAAGATCATGATTGAAAATTTGAGGAAGTATTAATGTAACAAATTGCGTTTTTTTCTGACTCATTTTTAAATTCAATTTTGCTCTCAAACACATCCAATTGACAAGTTCTCTTATTTAGGAACTGCATAATGTGCCGTATTGTTCAGTTTTTTGATAAAGGCTTAATATATTTTTTTAAAATGCTGTGAAAGTGGGCACTTCGCACAAAATTTTCCGAAACAATCACGATTAAAATATTGAAGATGTATTCAAATAAAAAATTCGTTATTTTATGACTCATTTTTAAATTTAATTTTGCTCTCAAACGCATTCAATTGACAGATTTTTGTTATAATGGGAACTATACACTATATTGCCATTGATTATGGGACATTTGCGATTTTAGACATTTTACTAAATATCTAGAAAAATACATGAGGAATCATCTCGAAACTCTTAGTGTATAAATATAATAGTATAAGTCATACATCTCCGTGAAGATTTTTTTCCGAAACTCCAAAGGGGGCCGTCAACAAATTAAAAAAGAATGAATATCTTTTGAATAACCCTGTCAAAACTAATGTAGCAAAAGAGCTCAAACTCTAGATTGTAATTGAATGCCTTATTGTAATAAGCCTTGTTCATTTTTATGCAAATAGCATGCATACTCGCAGAGTAATTAAGGTTTTTATAAAAATGATCCCAAATTTTTCCAAGTTTTTTCCTTATAATTTTCAGAGTTCTTAATATAAAATATTATTTTTTTCAGAAAATATGACAAACAATATTGCACACAGTACCCTGTAATCAGAATTAAAAAATAATGAAAATTGTATAAAAAATGAGTTGGTTTACTAGATAATTTTTTACTGCGCATGCGTCAACGATATCAAAATTTCATTTGCATATTATGTTAGCTAAATGTCTAGAGCAACTTTTGTGAAAGTCACAAAATCATAACTTGAAAATTCTGACAATAATCGTCAATTGAATAAGTCGAAAATCCGTTATTCTCAAAATGAAGCAAAAACAAGAGGGGTTGTATCCATATATTCATTGATTAGTGTCAATATAAAATACACAATATGGGATGTGCTACTGCATTTGGATAAAATCCCTCATTTTTTTGCTTCATTTTGGAAACAACGGATTTTGTCCTTTTTCTATAGACGATTACTTTCAGAATTTTCAAGCCATGATTTTGAGACTTTTACAAAAGTTGCTCTATACATTTAGCTAACATAATATGCAAATGAAATTTTGATATCTTTGACGCATGCGCAGTAAAAAATTATATAGTAAACCTACTCATTTTTCATACAATTTTTATTATTTTTTAATTCTGATTACAGGGTACTGTGTGCAATGTTGTTTGTCATATTTTCTGAAAAAAATATTATTTTATATTAAGAACTCTGAAAATTATAATGGAAAAACTTGGAAAAATTTGGGACCATTTTTATAAAAACCTTAATTACTCTGCGAGTGTGCATGATTTTTGCATAAAAATGAACACAGTGTATTACAATAAGGCATTCAATCATAATCTAGAGTTTGAGCGCTTTTGCTACATTAGTTTTGACAGGGTTATTCAAAAGATATTCATTCTTTTTTAATTTGTTGACGGTCCCCTATGGAGTTTCGGTAAAAAATCTTCACGGAGCTGTATGACGTATACTATTATATGTGTACACTAAGAGTTTCGAGATGATTCCTCATGTATTTTTCTAGATATTTAGTAAAATGTCTAAAATCGCAAGTGTCCCATAATCAATGGCAATATAGTGTATAATGTACTGTATTGGTCGATCTTTTAATAAAGTTAGAATATATTTCAAAATATGTTGTCAAAATCGGCATTTGAGCCGAATTTCGCTGAAGACGATTCTGATTTAACCAGTTCTTACAGAAAAATGAAATAAAAAATTTTTCAAAACCGGCCAAATAAAGTTGTTAAACTGGGTATATGTGTAATCACACACACACACACACATATATATATACAGGGTGTCCGAAAAGTCTGGAAACGGTCGAATAACTCGAGAAATACACATGAGATTAAAAAACGTAAATATACGTGTTAAATATTTTTAAACAAGCTACTCAGTGATACCAAATTTGACCTTCGTAACCGACCCCCTGGGGATCAGAAGGGGTCCAACTTTGAAATCTTAAATTATAACCCCCATTTTTTATTGCAGATTCGGATTCTACGGACAAAAATACGTAACTTTTGTATTTGATGTTTATTTCGAATCCTCGTTTATCACGGTGTAATTGAGCATATTAAATCGATATATATTTCGGCTTTTCCAACGGGATTTTCCCTAATCGAAACTAATTGGGGAGAATTTATGACATCAAATTCCTCGTCTTTTGCAATAATAGCGTTTCCTGAAAATCACCCGTGCCGATTATTTCGGTAGTGCTACACAGTTAAAAATTTGATCCATTTGCTGTAGCGTCACTCCACAGCTTTTATAGAATATCTCTTTCATGACCAATGAGAATGTTCCATCTGTAAAAAAATTGACCCTTTTGCTGCATCGTCACTATACCGCTTTTATAGAAAACGATTACTTTACTGTGTTATGGAGCATTCTCATTGGTCACAAAAGATATATTCTATAATAGCTGTGGAGTGACGCAGCAGCAAATGGGTCAAATTTTTAACAGCGTAGCACTATTGAAATAATCGCCACGGGTGATTTTCAGGAAACGCTATTCCTACAAAAGACGAGGAATTTGACGTCAAAAATTCTGCCCAATCAGTTTCGATTAGGGAAAATACCGTTGGTAAAGCGGGAATATGTATCGATTTCATATGCTCGATTACACCGTGATAAACGAAGATTTGAAATAAACATCAAATACAAAAGTTACGTATTTTTGTCCGTAGAATCCGAATCTGCAATAAAAAATGGGGGTTATAATTTAAAATTTCAAAGTTGGACCCCCTCTGACCCCCAGGGTGTCGGTTTCGAAGGTCAAATTTGGTATCACAGAGTAGCTTATTTAAAAATATTTAACACGTATATTTACGTTTTTCAATCTCATATGTATTTCTCGAGTCATTCGGCCGTTTCCAGACTTTTCGGACACCCTGTATATATATATATATTTATATATTTATGAGCACTCTTCGAAATCTACCTCCGCCTATACGCCAAGCCAACAGGGATTTTTTTGGCTCAGATGTCATATGCGCGCCAGATTTGGCGTGATTTTTTCTAACGACCATTCGGCGAAAACATCGTTTCGAATACTGGTTAAATGTGCATCTTTAAAATTTTTCTATTATTTTTAAAGCGGAATTACAGTAAGTAAAGTAATAATAATAATAAAAATAATAATAACTATAAAAGCAAACAATTTATATTATTTTAAAAAATAAAATGAAAATAAATAAGCATTTTATTCATACATAAAAAATCATCGACGGTTTACTATCACAGGCAAAATAACGCCATTTTGATGACCATTGGGTATCTTTGTGCGTATATGACATATGTGTCAATTTTTCCTCCATTTGCTGTTGTCATATAGCTTTGAAATTAGGAATTTTTTTTTTCTTTTAGGATTTCTAGGTAGGGCAACGGGAAGATTTTACTGAAACCCTTCGGACGAGAGTCCTTTGCTTAATTCTATACCCCAGGTTTTTCAAAATAATAATAATAATAATAAAATAATAATAATAATTGGTGGGACTGATAAAATATTCTGGGCATCTCAAGTGCACATATCCTGGTCGCTCGTCCCCGAGGGCTTAATGGTTATGTTTTATTTCCAGTGGAAAAGTTAGCATTAGGTTCAACAATGAGTATCTGTGGCAAATACTAATGACAGGGTTACCACAATCGCGCGAAATTTTAGCCAACTTCATGAAATATCGTCAAAATTCGCGACAAATATAAATTGCCATATTTGAAACCAACTAAGCGATAACCTTTTAATTTGGTAAAATTCTCATTGAAATCCATATATTTTTCCAAAATTGATCGCATGGTAATTTAATTTTAACACCATGCATTCAGGAGATTTTTTTTACAGCATTTAAAATCATTTATATTGTGCGCATTTTTGTTAATTTTATTGAAAGCAAGTAAAAAATTGTATATATTTATTTTTTTAAATTTTAAATTAAATTGATAAAAAAAATTATATTTCTTTTTAGAATGTTAAAATAAATTGGTTTTTTTCTGATACAAGGGCCTTGGCGAGGTAGAGAGAATGGATTTGGCGAGACAACTAAAAATTTCTTGCAACCTATTCGTTTTTCCATATCCAAGTAATTGTTAAAAATTTTATACAATTTATTTTGCATCAAAAAAGCCACTTTCCTTTTTTTATAAACAAAAAAAGTAAAATTTATATAAAAACAATGATATAATTATCTATATATAAATATAATCTTTTAAAAGATGCCATGCAAGCAGAAGGTTTGGAAAAATCTTTTTATGCAAATTTGGCGATTTTTTTTTTTTATTATCAAGCCCATATAGCATGCTATAATAGCATTTTTTTATGAAAACAAAATAAAGTGATTAACGAAACATTTTCTGTAATTTTAAAATGGAAATAACTCTGAATAAATGATAAAAATTTTAAATATATATATATATATAATAACATTTATATGGTAACCATGTCAGGCAAATAAACATTATTTTGGCGCAAGGTAGGTACCATAGAGCGTATAAAACATATGTGCCATATTTATTAGTAAAAATAAGATAAAACGTTCATCATGTTTGTTTTCATAGCTGCTTATATCTTTTTGCAACAAAGCGCAATTTTTTAAGCCAAAATTGTACAAAAATTATAAATAAATAAATAAACAAAATAAAAATGAAAATTTGCATTAATTTTTAAAAAATGTAATTTAAAAAATATCAACTCCCATTTGTAAAATATTTTTTCAAAGACAAAATTTCAAGACCACTAAATGAATTCTATATTAAAAAAAAATATCTTTTACAAACAATTGGTTGAACATTCGATTGTCTCCTTTTTTGCGATTGTCGCACATTTCTTAATCGGTGGGCTGTATAATCAGACAGCGTTTTTTTGCTTTGAAAGACGATCTTTCACACGACACACTTTTTGGATTCGGTTTTTTCCATATCTGCTAATATTTGTCAACCCATTTTGTAACTTGTTTGCTTTCTTCTTTATAAACAACGACATTTCGATTTCATATTCAAGTAAAATTCTTCTAAATGTAAAAAATTTCGTTATTAAAAAAATTGGGACATCCATTGTCCATAGTAAAAAAAAATTTTCCACTCAGTTAATAAAAATCATATAAAACACCATTTTGATGATGATCAAAACGTGGCTTACATAATACCAGAGTCATATTGTACGTATTCCATGAATTAAACATCAATATTCATTAAAGGAATTATATATTAAAATAAATGAATATATAAAATGCGAATACCACAAGGTATATTCTCGACCGAAAACAACAACCATCTACTAAATTGTTAAAAAAAAAAAAATGCCAAGGCAAAGTAATATTGCAAAAGAATCGTGAAATTAGTTTAAGTCATGAACTTTTAATCAAGTGAATGAAAATTTTTTATTTTTAATGAAATAAATGGGATTTGAAAAATTATTGGCAATATATCACCGTAAATGTATCGATATTGCAAACCGTACATGACATGTGGAAAAGAGCAATTATCTTAGAACTACATTTTTTACACGAAAAAAAGCCGATAGTCCGCATTCAGATAACAGTTTGCTGAATTATTACAACACACACGGAATGCTTGAAGGTTACCAATTACTATTTCTAATATATAAATAATTTCAGTAATACTAAAGAAATTTCACCTCCAATATTTTCGTTCACAACTAAATAGAAAAAGGCGTAGGTTGAGTTTCATAACAATGTCAAAATGAAAAATAATAATCTGAAATCCGACAAGTGTTTGTGTTAGTAGTAATGAATTGAAAAATGCAATAAACATTTGCGAAAATTTTTTGGAAAAGCGCAGTAATTTTATGTTACGTAACAACGGATTCACATGGATTGACTGTATTATTAATATACTTTTCACAAACAAGCCCTGTACTTTAGGTAAAGAGAAACTCAATAATCTATTATTGCATAGAAAAAAAACTTTTACTGCATGTTCCTAGATCTATACTTTTTTTAGGGAGGGGGGGGGGGGATTCATCATCTTTTATTTTCTGTATGAAAATGGAAAATAGAATTATATTGCAATCCGTTAAATTTGTCGAATTCTAAAAACATAATTCAAAAGTTGAATGATAAACAAACATTTTCATTTAAAGGAAGAATTTCAATGATTCCAAAGAAGACTTACTTTTAAAAAAATTTTATCGTCTAAATAAAAAAGCGTGTGTTGTGTTTTCATAACAAGGGCAAAAAGAAAAATAAAAAATCTTAAATCTTGTAAATGTTTATTTTGGGAATAATGCATTGAACAATTCAGTAAACATTTGCTGAATAAAGTGCAGTTATTTTATCTTTGAATGCAATTTAAGAATTTGTGCAGGAGAAAGTTTTTTGTTTATGTCTCCTGTTTTCTGTAAATATAGGTCAAATCAAATTGTCGTATTTTGCGAAGTTCTGTGAAGTATTCTAGTTAATAGACGTATTTTAGAAAAATATTTTCACAAATTATTTTTGTTCAGCTATAACAGAATTTTCGTAGGCGTGAAAAGTTATTATCAAATAAATGTGTAATTCAAAGACAACAATTTATTTTAGTATACTTCTAACAAGAGAGGTTAAGCAATTGCTTTGTACATAAAAGATAGTTCAAAAGAGAGTGGAAAACTTTAAAAAGGAGATAATACACATCAAAGTCAGCGATTTTTGTATAGAAAACTATGCCGCATTCTTTAGTCACCTTAAACAGTACAGGTTGTACCGTATTGTGACAAAACCTCTTTCATTGCCGCTCAAACACGTGTAGTTAAATACTGTAATACTCGTATTCATCGATTACCTCATCCTAGACCACCTAGGTTGAACGCTAAAATTGTATTCACAATTAACCACTTAATGGTCGCATTAAATTGCGGTTTAAAAATTCAAATTCATTATTGCCACCACTTTTTTGGAAAAAAATATCTATCTTATTTATTGGCAAGTAAAGCGATATTAGAATAAAACCAATTACACTATTTTATAAAACTTGTGAGAGTTAAACAATTATGAATAAAAGCCGTGAAGCTTGCAGCCCGTGCATGTCTCGGGCGCGACGATTAAGTGGTTAAACTGCTTGGACTTCCGCTGTTATCATGTCAAATCAGGTTAATCGAGAACATCATTTGAGCGTTTTTCCTCGCTTTTTCTTGATTTCGGTAGATGTTGAATACCAGTATGACCCCACTAATCATAAATTTTATTCAGCAAAGGACTCCCTTATTTTTTTTATTTAAGTAATTTGGAAATTAAGATCAATAGGAAAAGGAAACAAGTGGTGAGTTTATTTGAAAGCCGCAAACATTCAATAAGAGGTTTTAATATTAGTTTAAAATTATGCCGACAGTTGACACTTTAGTCCCTGAGGGATCCATAAATGGAATGCTCTGAAGCACAAAGTGATACATATTGTTACTGAAGGAAATTAATGAAGTTATCTGTTCTATGAAACAGCGCGTTCTTATAGTCCTCGAATATCGGTGGCTAAATCGCATTCCTAGGGCTACAAGGCGCAGTTTTAAATTGTAGTTTAAATTCGCAAAAGGTATTGAAAAGAAAACAGTTTGCAAACTTTTGGAGAAATTTCATTGAATTGGCAAAGTGGTTGATAATTGGAACGATTGTTTGCAAAGGACAGTCTATAGCCCATTTTTCTGGTTCTGTACTGCGACTTTACCGTACAGTGTCACCTATCGACAAAAGATGTTATTAATTTTGAAATTAATTTGTATATTATTAAATCTTTCAAAATAAACAAACTACTTGTTTACTAGTAAAACATAAATGGAATGCTCTGAAGCACAAAGTGATACATATTGTTACTGAAGGAAATTAATGAAGTTATCTGTTCTATGAAACAGCGCGTTTTTATAGTCCTCGAATATCGGTGGCTAAATCGCATTCCTAGGGCTACAAGGCGCAGTTTTAAATTGTAGTTTAAATTCGCAAAAGGTATTGAAAAGAAAACAGTTTGCAAACTTTTGGAGAAATTTCATTGAACTGGCAAAGTGGTTGATAATTGGAACGATTGTTTGCAAAGGACAGTCTATAGCCCATTTTTCTGGTTGTGTACTGCGACTTTACCGTACAGTGTCACCTATCGACAAAAGATGTTATTAATTTTGAAATTAATTTGTATATTATTAAATCTTTCAAAATAAACAAACTACTTGTTTCCTTGTTCTACTGATCTTAGTTTCCGAGTTATTTAATTTTAAAATCCAGGGAATGTTTTCCTGTATTTCCTATATGTGCTGAACTTTTACTTAGTATGTTTAATATATGACATTGCTGGTTAAGCTACAATAATTGTTAATCGTTTGAGAGTATTTAAAAAATAATGCTACAAAGAATAATCCTTTGCAGTTTTACTATACGAATACAAATTGTGTTGAAATGCCGTCCAAACTTGTCGATATGTCATTCAGGAATTGAGCGAGAGAGCAACGTAACCACGCATCATAAATCGATGATTGCAAAATTCTGTGACTAACGGAGAAAAAGTAAGACATTCTTGCAGAACATAATTCATATTTAGAAAACTAAAACCTACCCATCATATGACACTTGGATACTAAACTATCGGAATTAATATATTGAACTAGTTTTTTTCTTAAGGCAATAACTTATGCAAAAGGCTCAGTAAGCGACGAATGCTTCATTGCCTTAAGCTGTTGAGGACACGCATTTGCGTTTAAGTAATTCTGAACTCCCACTAAGAATTTGAAAAATATATATCTATTACTATAAGGAAAAGCAATTTCACGACTTTTTCCCGCCAAAGTTAGAAAAAAAATTTTAATTTTTTTTTTTTTTTTTTTTGCAAATTTTTATTAATTGTAGGTGGGATGTGATATATACCACAGCCCTTCAAGGGGTTAACAGGTTGAGTGCTACGTCAGTCACCGGTAATTGACACTATAAAATACGATATAAAATTTAAAAAGATACATTCGAAATAAATTTTATGTAATTTTATGGTTGTATCTTAAAAGCACTAAATATTTTTCACCAAAAATTTTAATGGGTTTTATTAAAACACAGTAAACATAAAAACGATAGTCTTTCGCAGGTATCTGAGAATGTGGCAACTTCTCTAGTTAATTTTCTGGCCATTCCTCTACCAAACTGTGCCGCATTTTCTTCGTAGCATAGTTTACAATAACGTTGCGCTTTAGAAACTTTTATTATTTTTCACAACAAATTGTGTTACGGGAAGCTTATTTCACGACCCAAACGGAAAAACAGACAAAATAGACTTAGCATTCAACTTTTGAAAGAACAAATCTAGTGCTGAGGTCGACATGGTTCATTTTATTCAAAAACTGTTGGCCATTCTTTCCTTAACAGTGTTGTTGTTTCGCTCGACTTTCCATTCGTATAAGAAACAGGGCATTTTGATATATCTCGCCTTACTGCCTTAATAACCGTGATAAAATTTTAAAATCTGCACAGATTTGCTATTATTTAACAATACTGAGTAGAAAATCAATGTTATCATATGATTGTTTAAAAATTATTGAATGAGCTACAGGAATTGAAGGTAAGACATCTTTTAAAATTCTTCGACTAGAATCATAAATAGACTCCACTGAGATTGTTCATGATCAGGGGTGGAAAATAAATGAGTCATAAGTACAGGAATAAATCTGTACAGTATACAAGTGAGTTTTCTTGAGAAATAAGTTTGATAAATTATTTTTCTCAATTTCTGTACCAAGAATATGTTGTTCTTGAAGCGAGTAAATTTTTATTATTAAGGAACTCACAAAACAATCGTAAGATATTGATAAACGAACAAAATAAATGTATGATCTTACTACAAATCCGCGGAAGAAAATTGCGCAAACATCAATAGATAACGAGATACCATTTACATTTATATTTTACATCCTCTAGTGTAGTATTGTATTTTACATTTATTCATGTCATTTTATGAAGAAATTAATTTTTGTTTTTATAAAGAATGTATTTTATTTAATAAATATTACACATTAATTTTAATAAGAGGCATCCACTCCTTTTTTGTTTTGTGAAAAACTGTGGGTGATAGAAAAAACTAATATCATATCTGTAATTAGCGTGACTGATTTACTAAGAAAAAAGTGCTATTCTACAAACCCCAGATTTTTGTTGACCTGTGTAATCTATTAAATTCAGAAAACACGTTGCTTTCAAAATTAACATTAGAACCGCGGAGCGGGTCAATTTGACCCAAATCGATGTTTAATTTCTCGCTGCGTGAAAAGTATTTACTGAAAAAAGATTTCCCTTTCTGACTTTTAATATTTTAAGGTAAACAACAACTTTTCGTTTTTAATAGCGAATAACATAAATAATTTTCCAGTTATAACCACTTATACCTAGAACCGCGAAACGGGTCAATTTAACCCGTAATATGTTTTTACGCTTAAATGACAAAATAGAGATGCATTTAATCTGAACTAATGAGAAAGTATATCTGCCTCACTCCTAATTCCTCTAATAGAAACAATCGGAAGTGGGGATAATGAAAATTTTCAATAAAGATCTTATATTCTTGATTTGAAAAATGGATGATTGAAATAGAAAATTACACCAAATAATTAGATGTAATATTGAAGTTGTTTTTGTTATGCATTTATTTAAAGAATAGTTAAGATTTCCTATGTCTCAATATAACCGTCGAAGGAGTTTTGGAATGTTAGCAACTATTATCTGAAAATGACTGAGAATGCAAATGATTGGGGATGAATATCTGCCTGTAAATGAAGAAAATTAAATTTGAATGATGAAAATGAAACTGACGACGGTTCTTCCGTCCTCACTCTATACTCTTAACATCGTTGGACTTTTTCATTGGAAAATAGGGGGGAAATTATCAGTATTGACCGAAATTTTGGGATATTTATCATATAAAAAATCGGATATAAGAAAGAAAAAATAAGAATTTGAACAAAAAGTGACAAAATTTGAGCTTTTTACTCATGGAATTCTGAAAAACAAATAAGCAATAACTTCAACATTCACACCTGGAAATAAAGAATAGAACGAGAAAACTGTAACACTTACTATACAAAAGGGTCGTAGATGAGCGTAGATGATCACGTATTGTTTTTAGTATCTGTGAGTAGGTGTACTCAGTACATGTCTAACAAAACCAGATAAATGCAGAATCGTATCATGTTCTAGTTGTTTGTAGATGTTGGTAAAAAATCGCTTAGAACGCCCAAGACGAGAAATAAAAGTCTCTGTAAAAATGTCAAAATCGAAGTTCTATGAGGCTATTCTTCCAACACATTCAAACACAGTATAACTGTTTACGAAGGAGAAAAGGGTAAAAATGTTTATTTGCTTAGTAGTCTATATCTAACTGTTAAAATTTTCGATAATTCTAAAAAATAAATAAAGACTTGTTTACAACAACGCAACTAAATTCAGTGTGGTTGTGTGATTACCCAGATGAGAGGAAGTTTGCTTATGACAAGCATACATCATATAGGAGTCCAGTGAATGCAATTTATAATATTTTGTAATTTGCTGATATCAATGCTGAGGTTTTATGCAAAACCTAAAAATTTATAAGTATACGTCAATTTATTCAAGACTTAATTGAAGACGTACAAAAACAGTTTGTTATCTCTCGCCCCACTCCCTCCCCCCTAACCCCCTCCACCAAAAAAAATTGTAATTTGGGCTAGTAGAAACACTAAAAACGATGAAAAACACAAACAAAGCATTAAAGAGTTTATCACAAATTAAAAAAAAAATTAAATAAAACTAAAAATAATTATTCAAAATATAATGTACCCACACATTTCTGGTAAATGTGCAAAACTTTTAACTATGTTTTTTCAAGAAATACATACAATAAATTGGATTAGATAAATCAATAAAATTAGCAAGTAACTTGTATTTTTAATATTTAAAAAAATATTGTTAGATTTTATAACTAAATTTATCTAATATATTTATAAGATAATCTATTTTTAATGTTTAACAAGTCCAAGTTTATTTATGTTTAAAATATTTGTGAATATTTGTTCAATATATTTTCCTCATATTTAATGAAATGTAATTTTGAATGATAGCATTTTCTGAAATGTAGAGAATTTCTGCTGACTTTATGTGTAAAATATAATATAAATGCTAAGAAATATTGATTATTATAAGAAAATATAATCGTTTAATTAAGCAAATTAAGAATTTGTGCATATTTATAAATTGTTTTCCACTTCGGGTCAAATTGACCCGCTCCGCGGTTCTAGGTATACCGAAAGTCCCGCGGTTCTAGTGTTAATAATTTACACTTAATGTAGCTTTATTTTCAGAACGATTCATGATTTTTTACCTGGCAAAAAAAGTTAGTTAAAGTCGACTTTTTCGAAGCCACAATATTTATCTTCTATTCCTTAATAATCAATGTATGTGGTGACAAATATATTACTTTTTATAATATTTGTATCTATAGAAAGTGAAGTTGAGCACTCTCAGATGTTACAATATCTAGATTTAAAAGTTTTTGTCATATTTCCGTCACGCAAATACATTATAACATTAAATATTCAAACTTCACTAAAAGTTTTCTACTAAAATCTTACTATGCTTTATACTCCACTTCTACTGTTCTCAGAATTCTATGAACTGAGCGCTGGAAAGAACATTTATAAAGATCCGAAGATCAAAATTTCAAAATTCAATTCATTTCGAAATATTAACTTTTAACGCAATTGATATTGTCTTAATAAGTTAATTATTTCACTGTGTTTTGATAAATATGGCACAAAAGTTATTTTAATATGCGTGTTCATGAAGTTTTTGTAAAAGTTTAAAAGAAAAAAAATCTTAGTTATTTTTAAAATAAATATCCTTTTAAATGTCTCCAGGAACACTGGAATTCTCCAAAAGCGAAAAAATATATATAAAAATGAAATTTAATCATGAGTGTGGTGAGCATAAAGAAATGTATAAAAAGAAGCATACGTAATTAAGTAATAAATTCATACATTTTTATTTCGTTGAATTTCAAATATACTTAGAAAGGCTGTGAGTTTGCACTTTTGATTATATACTAGAAATAATTTTCTGATTTCGCAATTATAAATTATAAGGACGGGTAAGAGAGAAAATGACGGTAATCACAAAATATTCTTATTATGTTCTAATAGTTCTATTATCACTTGGAATTTCATAATAAGTCCTCGTGTACTTTTCTAGATATTTAACGAAACGTCTAAAATGGCAAGTGTTTGGTCATTAATGGCCATACAGTGTATTTCAGTGCTATTTGGATAGCGGTCCTTCCAACGCCTCTAGTGTTATTGTTACACACTGTTAAAACTAAAGGTTGCATATGGCACTCCTAGAGGTGAAACGCTTGTCCCGCCAGCGACTCCCCTAAGGGAGCCAGAATTGCACCACTAGGGGTGCCCTAAGATACACCATGGCACCACATGGCATCCCAAGGCACCCCCATGGCACCTCATAGGGTGGCACCTCATAGTTCCCTAGGGCATCTCTAGGGGTGCCATTCTGACTCCCTTAGGGGTGTCGCTGACGGAACAAGCGTTTCATAGTGCCACAAGCAACCTTTAGTTTTAACAGGGTATTTTCCAATTTAAGGTAAGTCTCTTGACTAATATGTTGCAATATCGTCCTTGTTAAAGTTATAAACAAAAATCCGAGTTCGGATTGGAATGAGACATTCTATAATTTTACTGAATAAACGTTATCCATTCATTCTTTTCCATTCCAAAAACGTTCCTGGTAACGTGATGTACCACTACTTTAAAAACTACTCAAGATTCCTTATAGATCCTGTATTAAAATAAACTATTTATTCATGAATATAAGGTATATAAAGTCTACATATTTTAAAATAACCTGATAGCTTTCCCGCTAAACGAAAAACTTAATGCTAAAGAAGAAATCAGTTTCCATCTAATATTTTAAGAAGTAATTTTTCTTTTCAATATTTCATGAAAACTGATGTTTAATAACTATGAGTTCAATAACTGCGCCAGGTAAGAGCGGTTTTTATTACACTTTTCAAGCTTTTGCAATGGTTATAACATTTAACACCCCAAAAGCAAGCATAAAACGTCATTTTGATCTCGAGCGGCAGAATATTTATTCTTGCACACATGATATTAAATATTGCTAGCAAAGCAATTCTCTATGAAAATGGATAAATCAATATAAAATGCTAATTACATTAACAGCATGCTTAAAACGATGCATTTCTTTCAAAATTATATGAAGGCCATTAAGCAGGCGAAAAGTTTAACTTTCATTATTTTTGGATATTTTTTGAATTTTTTTATACTTCCCTTACTATTTTTTATATTGTACTTAAGTATGAGATTATGATAGTGCAACTTCAGGGATTGCATAAAAATTCTGAAATTTAAAATTTTATATCTGAATTTAAAATTTTGAATTTTAGTCGTGTTTTATACTTAATGTCATTTTCGGTAAATTGTAGGAGCACGTCGAGTATTCGAATTAGATATTGTCTGGTACTATGGAACAGCTGTAAAAAAAATACAGGGACCCTCAATGGAAATAAAACCCGGAATTTTATTCAAAATTTTACCAAATGTTAAGATATTTTATTTAGAACAAGTCACGATTAGATGGTCATATGAGATACACCGCTTAAGAGCAATTATTTTTTAATTCAGGCAAAAAGTGATGTTTTGAAAGTTTTATTTTTTAATTGTCTTGATATTTTTTATGTTGAAGTAAATCATATAAATAAAATAGTGTGCAATTTTGAAACCCTCTAAAAATTTCCTCTTCCCTATAGAAAATGTTAAAATTCAACGCTGTAAATGCCATTTTTCATGAAAAATGAAATGCCGATATTTTTAGAGTGCTATATGTCTGGTAAGCAACAACATCCCAAAATTATTTTGGCATAAACTATTAGAATAACACTACTTGTTTATTAAAATTTATTTGTTTCCTTGGGACATTGTTATGTTGACACAAACAACAATCAAAATGACGTTTTTGTCCATTTTCCGCACTTAATATCTTATTTAAGGAGTAGTACCCCAAACTTTTTCTTATAAAATGCAAAAGTTTACTACTAGGACAAGTTAAATAATATAATACTGCATCTATATATTGTTGCTTTTAGCAGATATAATCTGTTAAATATTAAAAAATTTCAAAATCTGCAACATTTAAATTAGTGTTACTTATAAAAAGCGTCACGGTTGAATGAAAAAAAATAAAGCATGCAGTAGTTGAACATATTTATAAAAACATGGAAAAGAAAAAGAAGTGGGGTCTCGTCAAATTTTTAGGGGAAAATGACGAAATTTCCGAAATATGATTCTTCATTTTCTGATAGGAAAGAAGTGTTATCATCGACATTTGTTTGATTTTTTTTCTAAAAATATCAAGAGACCCCCTTCTTTTTCTTTTCCACGTTTCAGTACATATATTAGACTACTGCATGCTATATTCTAATTTATTCAACGGCGAAACTTATTTTAAATAATACGAATTTAATTGTTGCATATTTTGAAAGTTTTGAATATTTAACAGATTATATCTGCTAACAGCAACAATATCTCGATGCAGTATTATATTATTTAGCTTGTCCTAGTTGTACATTTTCATATTCTATAATAAAAAAGTTTGGGGGTACTATTACTTAAATAAGATATTAAGTGCGGAGAAAGGACAAAAACGTCATTTTGATTGTATTTTGTGCAACATAACTACTTAAAATAACAATGTCCTGTGGAAACAATTTTAATAAGTAAGCCGTGTTATACTAACAGTTTATGCCAAAAGAATTTTGGGATGTTGTTGCTTGCCAGAGATATAACACTCCAAACATACTGGAATTTCTTTTTTCATGAAAAATGGCATTCGCAGCCTTGAAATTTGACATTTTCAATGGGAAAGAGGAAATGTTTTCAGGGCTTGAAAATTATACATTATTCATTAAATAACATCTGCTTCAACATAAAAAAAATCAAGCAAATCAAAAAATACCACTATCGCACTTTGTCTGATTTTCAAAATAATGGTCTTGAAAACAGGTAACCTTTTTCTAAATAAAATAAATAAAGCAAGACAGACTAAAAACTATATTATATTCTTTTTAAAAAAACGCTAACAAACAATAAAAATACATTTAATATACTTTATCGCCAAGCAATTTTAAAGCCTGATTAGTACAATTTAGACATTTTAAAACCAAAAGCTACACAAATCAAGTCCAGTTAAAGTTATTTTTTTAGAAACAGACAGTATTTACCTGGATCGAAACAGGTACAAGAGCCCACACTAGTCACTCAAAAGACCAGGATAATAATGCTAAATCTATGGGGACGTTCTATTCAAATATCTCGCTTAAAATTTAATATTTTAAACGATGTTTTGCATAGGATAGCTGAGGACTATCTACAACCGGGCTGGTTTTCTAAAAAAATACTTTAAATTTCAGAATCGGTTTGAACCGGTTCTGAAATTGAAACTATCAGAAGGTAAAACAAATATAATCAAAATCGAAAAGGCAAAATCTAGTCGATCGTCCTTAGCTATCCTATGCATAAAAATCCAGAAAATGTTTAAATTTGAGCGAGACATTTGAAAATAACGCCCCTATAGACTTAACAATATCATCCGTGTCTTTCTGAGTAACTCGAGTGGCATCTTAATTAAATTTTCTTTTTACTATTGCTATTTTAACGCTTGAATTTTGAAATTAGGATGTAACAGCTGTCATGGTAAATTGTTCCTAGAAGGCCATTTTACTCAGAAACGTACACCTACATTGAATTAAGCTTGTTCAATTCCTGGTAAATATGGTATGTTCCTGAAAAATAGCGTCTTTACTTAATCTAATAATCTCTGTGCTGATGTTATCTGAAAAATATCTGTACTTTATTGATCTTGTTGTTTGTTTTACAATGGTTAAATTGTACTAAGGGGGCTATTTGATTGCTTGTCAATGTATTTTATTATTTTTTGAAATATTTTTTAAATTTTACTTTCGAATGTATTTCATTCTCTCTTATTTTATTTGTCTTTTATGTATTTTTAAAAATTTCAAATTCAGACGTTATGTATCTATAACACAAATATTGCTAATAGTTGTGATTATGACAATATGCAACGATCGGTATTTGTCAGTGAAGTCACATCATTAGGGTATGGTATAAAGAAGTATTTTTAATATGAAGATACGGCTAATAGTTATGCAATTAATAAACTTGATTTTTTTTCATAAATAATATTTTGTACTTTGAACCTTAATCTGAGAACTGGATAAATTATTTATTAATTTTCACATACTCTTCACTCGCATAAAAACAGTTACGAGGGTGTTTCATTAATTATTATCCCTAGTGTATATAGAATTTTTGTACTGCGATGGTTGATATGGAATATAGAAGCCTTTGTCTTAGATCTTATATGCTCAATTTTAGAACAGAATCTGCTATATTAACGTATTTTTGGAGGGAGCAGGGAGTTTAAAAGCCTATTTTTAAAGGGGTTTTAAATTGGGGGGTGAGGGGAAGGTTGGTTTTGAGCCAAGTGCAAGATTTGAGATAATGGTTGAGACATAGCTACATTTGATCCCGAGTCCAAATGGCTGTTGCGGCGTCTAATCCATTGTCCCAAATTTATCCCCTTAAGCTCCCAAACAGCCTTGTACTCTTCCCGTTACCCTTTCAAGCTTCTTCAAAAATATGTTAATAAACAGTTATGGTTCTGATATTGAGCATATAGGTCTCCATATAGTACTCCATATAGGACTCCATATGGGCATACTCAGAAAATTCTGAAAAAAATTACAGAAGGTTCTTTTCGTGTCGATATATATGTTTATAAAAAATTGGCGGAACTCCGATAGAACATTCATTTCTTTTATTTGCCAATTTATCGCCGGTTGGCGACGAAATAATATTTGAAAAATTACTTTTTTGTCAAATACTTTTTAAGGTAAAAATGATTCATGTTTACATGAAAATCGTTTGCTTTTCGCAAGAAAAAATGCTGCTCACAAAATTGCATGGTTCTTTCGTCTTTTCACGCTAAATATTCGAAAGTATTTTATTCTTTACAACTTTTCTTTTGCATTAATTATGTGTTTCTTAGCTGAATTAAATTTAGGCGTGTACTACGGTGTTCATAAAATCCTATGTTTCATAGACGAGAGTTCAAGAAGAATGCACTCATAAATAAATTAAAGTCTATGAAGAGAAATTGATAAAAGTAAATTTTTAACTTTGTTATTTATTATCTACCTTAAATAAATTTTAGGACATTGTGGTGTGTTTGTAAAAACTTTTGTATAATATGAAGTGTTGCATACGATTATTCAAAATCACATTTCAACTTTGACAAGCAATTGTTTTCTAATTATTAGCAGAAGTCAAATTTACGTTAAAATAGTCTGGAGATATTTGAAAGGGTTTCATAATCTAGGAATGACGCATAATTTTTCTTTACAATGTATCTAAAATTCTTTACTAGAATATACTCTTAGTGGTTTTTAAAGTAAAATACTCAGAATAAAAATAAATAAAACACTCAAAGTGAAATCAATAAAGTAAAACAAAAAAATACAATTGCTTCTAGAAAGTCCTTTCAAATGCAATCACATTTGATTTCAGTCAAACCAGGAATCTTTGTAATAATAGTTACTGCTTTTGACAATACGCATGGTAACATAAATAAAAAAAGAATATGTTATTGAAAACAGAAGTAATTACCAAAAATTGGTTTTAAACTCTGATAAAAATACATATATATATCAATTTCTTTCACAAAACGAAGTTACTCTAAGATATTCCGGAAGTTTCGGAAAATGTTCCATAACTCATGCATACAAAATATTTTATCTTTCTTATTTACCTAAAGTGCTTTATTAGAGAATGCTGTCTGTGATTTTTTAGACAAAATTCACGATATAAAGGAAATAATCAATCAAAGTAGAATCATTATAAAACAAGTCGGATGTGACAATCCCAAAACTTCCTTGTATCTCATGCATGTTAATATATCCTGAAAAATGTAGTAAAACAGCGCCACAGGTTAGATAATTTACATCAAAATTTTATCACTAACAACTTACATCAAGTTCTAACTCAATCTGAAGTTTGATGAAAATCCGTGCGTTAGTTTTTGAAATAAAAAAAATATGAATGGAAGCGCGACCTGTTCAGCATTTTACTCGAAAAGCTAAAAAGCATAATTTATAGCAGGGACTGAGCTTATTTGAAATTTGCTAAAAATTCGTGTAATGGTTCTAAAGATAGGGCTATTGCGGTAATCACGAATAATACCGCATAGCAGGGCCCTTCCTGCAAGGCGATTTACACTAAAAATTTATCAACACCATATAATATCAAGAACAAACGGAATTTGAAGTTTTACGCCCATTACTCTTTGAGGTATAGCTATTCAAGAAATCATGAAACAGACAGTGCTATTAGTTCAGCGATTAACACCAAAAAGTACTTAGCAGCAGTTTACATCATGCACTAACTGAATCTACAGTTTTATCGAATTGTGTTCATTAGTTCTTGAGATAGAGCGCTCAAAAAATTTGCATCCAATACATACAAACTGATAGACGGAGAGTCAACAGCCATTTTTAAAAAATATGTTTTTCGGATTCTTTGACCCGTCGTAAATCTGAATTTGAAAATTTTCACTTATTCAATACTTTCTTCTTGTAAAAATAGAAGAAAGTAAAAAATGATTGGATCTAGGAATCCCATTCAAATTAAGTCATGTTTGATATGAGTGAAAGGAATAATGTTTGTAATGATAGCTACATAGAGTTGCATAAATAAATTACAATTACAACTCATTGAAAATAAAGGTAATTACCCATAATTTATTTTCAACTATGCCAAACGTTTGTTTTGTAATTTCTTTCTCAAAATAAAGTTACGTTAAGACATTGCAGAACTTTTAGAAAATATTTCATAATTTATGCATGATGCATAAATTTTCTTTCTTACTTACATAAAATGCTCTCATTGGTTTATAAGACGAAATATCCAATCCTTAGGAAATGAAACACCCAAAGTACAATAATATATATATATATATATATATATATATATATATATATATACAGGGTGTCCCTAAACTCATGGTAAATACGCTAGGGGGTGATAGAACATATCAAGCCGAGTAATAGTAAATAGGAAACCAAGGGTCCCAAACGTTTTCCAAAGGAGGTAGCCGCCATTAAAGTTTAGTGTCCAAAATTTCAAATATACATAAAAAAAGAAAAATATGGTCGATTGATTTGCGGTTTTCACTAAAACTATTCTTTATGTGAGTATTTTATTAAAAATAAATTATAAAGATAAATTTAAAAAAAATGCCGATAGAGGGCGCTTTAGACTTTGGAGTAACGAACAACTATTTTTTGTAACTTTATTTTTTGCATCTAATTAAATGGTTTCGTAAGCTTAGACTTAAACTCAAATTTTGAGCTCAAAATCTGAATAGTTGGCAGTGGTTAAATAATACAAACTGAACTGTGTTCAGAGGGTTCAAATTTCAAATGATTATAAAAAACGAAAAATTGGTCGATTGATTTGTGGTTTTCACTAAAACTATTCTTTATGTCGGTATTTTATTGAAAATAAATTATAAAGATAAATTTCAAAAAATGCCGATAGAGGGCGCTTTAGACTTTGGAGTAACAAAGACCTTTTTAGCCGTTATTTTTTTCATCTGATTAAATGTTTTCGTAAGCTTAGACCTATACTTAAATTTTTAGCTCAAAATCTGAATAGTTGCAAGTGGTTAAGTAGCACAAATTGAACTGTGTTCAGAGGGTTCAAATTTCAAATGATTACAAAAAACGGAAAAATTGGTCGATTCGTTTGCGATTTTCGCTAAAACTACTCTTTAAATCATTGTTTTCTTGAAAGTAAATTTTAAAGATAAATTTCACTAAATGCCGATAGAGGGCGCTTTAGACTGAGTAGCGTACAACTATTTTTAATCGTTATTTTATTTTTAATCTCATTAAATGCTTTCAATTTTGAGTCAAATTCTGAATCGTTGGGAATTTTTAAGTAGCTCAAAATTGAGCTGTGTTCGAGGGGAGGGGCAAGGTTAAATTTCAACTCCTGAACACACTTCAGTTTGCGCTTCTTAACCCCTTCCAACGATTTAGCATTTGAGTTCAAAATTTAAGTTTAAATATAAGGTTTCGAAAACATATTTTACGCTTTTGCAAGCATTTAATTAGATACAAAAGATAACGGTCTAATTAGTTGTTGGTTACTATGAAGTTTAAGGCGCCCTCTAACGGAATTTTTTGAAAAATATCTTCAAAATTTATTTTTGTAAAATACTGACTTACAGAATAGTTTTATTTTAAACCGCAAACGAATCGACCAATTTTTCGTTTTTTATAATCATTTGAAATTTGAACCCTCTGAACAAAGTTCAGTTTGTGCTTCTTAACCACTCCCAACTATTCAGATTTTAAGCTCAAAATGTAAGTTTAAACCTAAGATTGCGAAAACATTTAATCAGATATAAAAAAATAGCGGCAAAAAATAGTTGTTGGTTATTCCGAACTCTAAATCGCCCTCTATCGGCATTTTTTGGAAATTTATCTTTGTAATTTATTTTTAATAAAATACCGACATAAAAAATCGTTTTAGTGAAAACCGCAAAACAATCGACCAATTTTTCAGTTTTTTATAATCATTTGATATTTGAACCCTCTGAACACAGTTCAGTTTTTGATACTTAACGATTCCCAACCATTCAGATTTTGAGCTCAAAATTTAAGTTTAAGTCTAAGCTTACGAAACCATTTAATGAGATGCAAAAAATAAAGTTACAAAAAATAGTTGCTCGTTACTCCAAAGTTTAAGTGCCCTCTATCGGCATTTTTTTTTAATTTATCTTTTTAATTTATTTTTAATAAAATACTCACATAAAGAATAATTTTAATGAAAACCGCAAATCAATCGACCATTTTTTTCGTTTTTTATGTATATTTGAAATTTTGGACCCTAAACTTTAATGGCGGCTACCTCCTTTGGAAAACGTTTGGGACCCTCGGTTTCCCATTTACTAATACTCGTCTTGATGTGTTCTATCACCCCCTAGCGTAAGTACTATGAATTTAGGGACACCCTGTATATATGTTTATTGATAAATATAAAATAAGAGATGTCTGTGTGCCTCCTTACCTGAACGCGGATATTGCCAAAATTATAGCAATCAGGTCTCTTAAATTTTCGTCATGTGTAGAAGCTAGCACCTGAAAGTGAACTTCGCAGCCAGATTTTTAATTTTCGAATTATATAGTTTTTAAAAAGTTAAAACATATTGGGTAAGAGGATATTTGCAGCTTTCCACAAATCATTGGCAACGAAACAGTCAGGTTAGAGGCTATTTGTTGTTTACTACCAATCCGCGGCAATGGAGCAGCCAGCCAATGAATTCAGGCGGTAAATATGGAGTTTAACGACTGCCTTTCACGGATGAATGCGTGAAATAAATTGCACATGCATTTGTTAATTTTCCTGTTTTAATTATTTTGTTCTTCCTAAATGATTTACAATCGATCTTCAAAATCCATCCATGGCACCATCCGAAAAAAGTATTAAATTAGGTAATTATTCCTTTTATGCTTTCTAACACTGTTAAACACTGTTAAAAACTTTTGCTGCATCATCACTCCACCGCTTTTATAGAATATCGCTATTTTGACCCAGATAAATGATTTTGACCAGATGAGATATTTATCCAGAGAATGTCCCATAATACAGTGAAGCAATTGTTTTCTATAAAAGCGGTGGAGTGACGATGCAGCAAAAGTTTTAAATTTCTATCAGTGTAGGGTTTGTTCGGATGTGCAGCATACGTCGCGTGCGTGCTCAGAAGATTCTGCATGTAATAGGTCTAATTGTACAAAGGACTTTTAAAATAATTCACTTATTGCATTATTTTTGTGGTTCAAAACAGCTAAAACCAAGGACTATATTTCTTTATCCTACGAAAACATGATTTGCGTAACAGAAATACATGCATGTGTTCACTCAGATATAATTTAAAATATTATCCAAATATTTTTTTTCTATTTTAGTATGAATGGAGATTTTAAATATGCTCAATTTGTTTGAAAACATCTATGGTCTCAGGCAATGCCGGGAGGATCAGCTAGTATATAGAGATATATAGAGAGAGTGGTTATAATATAAGTATCTCTATTTGGAGCTATCTGTAGCTTGTAGGAAAAACTCGAATGTAATCAAAATCAGGGCACTTACTAATCGAGAAAGGGGAAGAAGAATGATTATAAAAATAAAGTAGTTGCAACCAGCGCACACCGATGGCGCAACGGATACTGTCAGCGCAAATGCCGCTGTTATAAACAGATTGATGAAGAAGTAGTCATTTTTGTCTGTAATTTTTCAAATTACGTCGAATATTTTTAAAGTTAAAGCAAGATATGGCAAACTGAACGGAATCTCGTACAACATTATTCGTGGAAATGACCTCTTCGTGATTTTGCTGATGAACAGCTTTTGCGCAGACAGGATCAGTTGCGCCACGTGTTGTCGATCATTTCTACTAACACTTTCTTTGTTCTACTGTTCTTCCTCCTTCTCGAATAGTAAGTATACTGATTTTGATTTCATTCGTGTTATTCATTTAAGCTACAGACAGCTCCAAATAGCGATGCTTATGTTATAACCATCCAGTATATGATTGATTTTGCATTGTAAAATAATAATAATAATAAATAATAATAAAAAAATAAAAAAAATTGCAAAGCTACTAAAAGTTTTATAGGAAACTGGGATTCCTTGAACTTATTAATTGACGACAACAGCAAAAAATCATGTAACAGGTATAAATTTGCATTGAAAATAAAAAAAACGTTTAATGTTACAAAGATTTTTTTAATAAACTACAGTGTACAGATAAAATGTCAGTAACCATATAGATTTCGGCAACATTACATCTGTAGTATTATAGATTTTTTTACAGTGTAGAAAGCCTTTCGGATGAAGTCACATTCGACATCAGTGAAATGAGTATTTTTTTTTATTATGATAGTTACAGCTAGCGTTGCAAAGGTTAGAAAAAACCCGGTTTAAACCCGGGAATAAACCTGGAAAAAACCCGGGATTTTTTGGAATAATTCGGTTTTTTGGGAATAAACCTGGTCTATTGGAAATAAACCCGGGAATAAACCGACTTTTTGCAACTCTAGTTACAGCTTCTGATAATACACAGGGTTGCACAAGTAAATTACAATGCATTATTGAAAAGAGAAACAATTTCTCATATTTGGTTTTTAACTTTGATAAACGTTTATTTCTTTATTCTTATTATAAAATGAAGATAAATTATGCTCCGACAGTCTTTAAAATTCGATTAAAATAACTTGTTATAAAATTATTTTAGCATACATTTTAATAACAATACAGTTTAATATGAATTATAGATATTTATTTAATCTTGCTCGAAAAGCATTATTCATTGCACAAAACAAAAATATTTTTAAAACGATGTTTTCTTTTCTTTACATATTTTCAGTTTTTTTAAATAGAAAAATGTGGCAGGAAAGTTTCAGTTAGCGAACATTTCTGTATTACTATTGCAAGAGCATTATAATTGTACATTTTCTAATTCTATAAAATACTAACAAAAGTAATTAAGTGGAGTAATAAATATTACACACACTAAATACAAATTTAATTAATCAATTTTAATTGGCAAAACACTTCAAAAATTTATGAAATGATTGCTTATATCTTCCAATGCAGTTTCAACTATTCCAGAAAAATGCTTTGGAAGACCAAATTTTCATAAATTTATAATTTGGAATATAAAGGTTTAAGACATTCTGTAAAATGTTTCGTCATTCGTATGTGATGCATAAGTTTTCTTTCTTTTCTTCCTAAAATTCTTTATTATGGAATACTGTCAGCGGTTTTTAAGTTGCAAAAAAAAAAAATAAATAAATAAATAAATAAAATAAAATAAAATATACAAAGTAAAATCAATAAAGTAAGTTGCCCATTTAGATAAAGTCACATTTCATGTCAGTGAAATGAACTACGTATGTAATGATAATTACTGATTATAATGATACACAATGTTGCACGATTGAATTGCAATATCTTATTGTAAATAGAAGTTCATACTCATAATTGGTTTCCAACTACGATAAACATTTGTTTCCCAATTCTTGTCGCAACATGAATTTAAGGAAGATGTTTCATAATGCATGCGTCATACATAATTTTCGTTTCTTATTTACCAAATACTCTTTGCTGGAGAATGATGTCAGTGGTTTTTAAGACGAAGTACTTCATATAAAGAAAAAAACGCTTAAAGTAAAATTAATCAATCAATCAATAATAATAATATGATTGCTTCTAGATAGCCCATTCAGGTGAAGTCACAATTGATATCAGTAAACTGAACAGTCTTTGTACTGATAATTACTGATTATAATCATACACAGAGTAGCACAAATGAATTACAATATTCTGTTGGAAATAGAATTACTTACTTATAATTGGTTTCCAATTACAATAAACGTTTGTTTTCTAATTCTTATCACAAAATAAATTCACAAAAAAAAAAAAAAAAAAAAAAAATGTTTCAAGATTTATGCGTCAAAAATTAATTTTTCTTTCCTATTTACCTAATATTCTTTACTGGAGAATGCTGTCATTCGTTTTTAAAACGAAATCCCCCATATAAAGAAAAGAAAACACTGTAAAATCAACAAAAAAAATATGATTGCTTCTAGAAAGCCCATTCAGATGAAGTCACATTTGATATCAGTGAACTGAGCTTTCTTTATAATGATAATTACTGATTATAATCATACACAGAGAAGCACAAATGAATTACAATATCCTATTGGAAAGAGAATTACTTACTCATAATTGGTTTCCAATTATGACAAACGTTTGTTTTCTAATTCTTATCACAAAAGGAGTTCACGAAAAATGTTTCGAGGTCATGCGTCAAAAATTAATTTTCCTTTCCTATTTACCTAATATTCCTTAGTGGAGAATGCTGTGATTGGTTATTAAAACGAAATATCCCATATAAAGAAAAGAAAACACTCAAAGTAAAATCAATAAAAAATAAATAATAAAAATATGATTGCTTCTAGAAAGCCAATTCAGATGAAGTCACATTTGATATCAGTAAAATGAACAATGTTTGTAATGATAGTTACTACTTTTTGATCGTAAATGTTAGAGAGAAACTCGAATTTCGCGAAGGATTTTAACTCAAAGGATATCAGCGTAAGTATTCTTTGTTATAAAATTCCTTCGTACATTTCCACCTTTTTTCCTCATCTTAAGAATTCTCATTTCTTTTCCAACTGCAAACCAGGAAAGAAATTTAGTCTCAACCAAGTGTTTCTCGCAAATCTTCCCAAAGTCACGGAGAGCAGTTTGAGAAAACAAAAATTACTGCGCAATTTGAATTTTTTTTAAGACCGCCTTTCATTCTTGTAGTGTTCAGAAAGTCCTCCGATGGAATGAGTCTGCTACCAATCTGAGCCGCTTTGAAAACTTTTACTGATTCAGAATAGGTTTTACTACGCCTCGTTATAACTTTCTAGAGATTCTGAAAAGTATGAAAATCGTAAATTTACAATACTAAAAAGTTGGTTCGCTTTTTAAGTTATGCTCTAGGGAATGGGAAATTATAAACATTTTATCGAAAAAGCCTAACTTAAAAAAAATCGATAACATATTACAAAGTGCGTACAAATCTAACGGAAATGTATACATAATTGTAGAAATACATTAAAAATTTTGAAATTAAATTAGGATATTACGATTTCTGAGATTGGAATGTTTAAGAGAAAATTTCTAATCCAATGGTAAGTTTTCTAAGTTGAAAACAAGGTAATGAAAAATGATAAATGCATTTTCAAAAAAAAAGAAAATCGATAGCATGTTACAGAGTACAAATATAACACAACTGTTAATATATTTTTTTGACTTATTTAATCGCAGAAATATATTAAAATTTTTCAAATTAGATAAGGATAATACGATTTCTAAGATAGGAATAATTAATAAAAAATTTCTTAACTGATGGTCAGCTTTCTAAGTTGTAATCAAGGGAATGAAAAATGATAAATACATTTTGCAAAAAAATCATAGCATATTACAGCGTGCAAATCTAACGCAAATGCTAATATTTTTTTATCTTATTCAATAGCAGAAATTTATTAAAAATATGAAAATTAGATTAGGATACGATTGCTGAGATTTGAATATTTAAAAGAAAATTTCTTATTTGATGGTTAGATTTCTAAGTTGTCATCACGGAATGAAAAATGATAAATAGATTTTGAGAAAATTCGATAGCATATCACAGCGTTCAAATCTAACGCAAATGTTACTATATATATATATATTGTCTTATTGAATTACAGAACTATATTAAAAATTTTGAAATTAAATAAGGATACTACGATTTCTAAGATTGGAATTTTTAAGTATTAATTTCTTTTTTGATGGTTAGCTGTCTAAGTTGTAATCAAGGGAATGAAAAATGATAAATGTATTTTGAAAAAAAAAATCGATAGCATTTTACAGAGTACAAATATAACGGAACTGTTAACATATTTTTTGACTTATTCAATCGCAGAAATACACTGCTCAAAACAATTAAAGGATATTGCAGTTTTAGGTGGATTTTGTATCTGGGAAACTTTTTAGCTGATTGATACATGGTCGACAGACATAGTAGGTTATATGAGAATAAATTACTAATGTTTGGCAGAAAAAGAGGCATTTTATTGCGCATTTGTGTACAAAAGGAAAAAAAACACAATTTGTGCATATGAGAAAAAAAGAATAAGAAAATGTGTTTTCTTCAAAGAAAATCATTTTCAATAGGGGGTATGGTTTCCACGGGCAACCAGCAACGTTGAACACCTTTGAGGCATGGACTCAATGAAGCTATTAATGACGAGTTGGGGTATTCTGCCCCACTCTTTCAGAAGAACTCTTTCCAGTTCTTGGAGAGTTTGTGGGGATTGTTGGCGGCCAGAAACTCGTCTTCCTAGAGCGCCCCACACGTGCTCGATAGGATTCATGTCTGGAGAACACGCTGGCCATTCCATTCGAACGATTCCTTCCTCGAAAAGGAAATCCTCCGCCAGGTTTGCATGATGTGGCCTTCAGTTATCGTCCATTGAAATGCAGTTATCTCCGATTGCAGCAGCGTAAGGGACTACAATAGGTCTGAGGATCTCATCCCTATATCGGCGACCAGTCAGAGCTCCATCTCGAATGATGTAGAGGTCAGTGCGCCCGTCAATGGAGATGCCACCATACACCAACACTCCTCCACCGCCAAATCTGACACTTTCGTGCACGAACGCAGGATTATTCCTACTGCCACGGTCCCTCCAGATGAAAATCCGCCTATTATCCGGATGTACAGAAAAACGGGATTCGTCAGAAAACAGAATATTGCTCCATTCATTTCTCCTCCAGCTGACATGCTCGGTTGCCCACTCCCTGCGGTCGCGACGATGCCTTGATGTTAATCTAACACATACCATCGGTCGGCGAGCATACAGACCTGCAGCATGGAGCCGGTTTCGGACAGTCTGAGTTGAAATCGTGGTGCCTGTAGCCGAGCGAAGGTGTTGTTGGAGAAGAGTAGCGTTCATGTTTCGGAGTCTCCGAGCTGTTAACGCTAAATACCGACCTTCATTGAGCGTTGTTGCCCGTCTACGACCTTGCCCTGGTCTTCGGCCTGCACATCCACTCTCCAAAAAACGGTTACAGATCCTGGAAATGACACTTTGTGACACTCCAATGGCTTGCGCTACTTCGGCTTGATTTTGGCCCCCTTCTAACCTACCAACAACTCTCCAAGCTTCTGAATCTGTCAAATGACTTCGCTGAGACATCGTACTCATCGAAACAAAGCAATCACTGAATGCCGATCATCCTTGTCTTCATTCTCTTTTATCCAGTTGAAAGTCAAATTTCATTCGCTGCCGCTGAAGCGACGTTTTTGACGTCGAACTCAAAATTTGCATACTCCACAATTTGAAAACCAGAAAAATTTGCATTTGTGATTCTCTTCTTCTATTTTCGGCAAAAAAAATTTCGTTTATATCTTTATTTTATATAAAACTTCAAATATCCTTTAATTGTTTTGAGCAGTGTATATTAAAAATTTTAAAGTTAGTTTAAGATATTACAATTTTTGAGATAGAAATGTTTAATATAAAATTTCTTATATAAGGGTTTACTTTCTAATTTGCAATCAAGGGAATGAAAAACGATAAATACAATATGAAAAAATTCGATAGCATTTTACATCGTATGAATGAAACGCAAATGTCAATTTTTTTTGTCTCATTCAATATCAGAAAAATCTTAGAAATTTTGTAATAAGTTGCTCCTATTTCATTCTTGTCAATCCAGTATATAATTCTCAGTATTTTTATTAAATATTATACACTATATTACCATTGATTATTGGACACTTGCGATTTTAGACATTTTACTAAATATCTAGAAAAATACATGAGCAATCATCTCGAAACTCTTAGTGTATAAACATAATAGCATACGCCATACATCGCCGTGAAGATTTTTTACCGAAACTCCATAGGGGACCGTCAACAAATTAAATAAGAATGAATATCTTTTGAATAACCCTGTCAAAACTAATGTAGCAAAAGCGCTCAAACTCTAGATTATGATTGAATGCCTTATTGTAATACGCCTTGTTCATTTTTATGCAAATAGCATGCATACTCGCAGAGTAATTAAGGTTTTTATAAAAATGGTCCCAAATTTTTCCAAGTTTTTTCCTTATAATTTTCAGAGTTCTTAATATAAAATATTATTTTTTTTCAGAAAATATGACAAACAACATTGCACACAGTACCTTGTAATCAGAATTAAAAAATAATGAAAATTGTGTACAAAATGAGTAGGTTTACTAAATAATTTTTTACTTCGCATGCGTCAACGATATCAAAATTTCATTTGCATATTATGTTAGTTAAATGTATAGAACAACTTTTGTGAAAGTCACAAAATCATAACTTGAAAATCTGAAAATAATCGTCAATTGAATTAGTTGAAAATCCGTTATTCTGAAAATGAAGCAAAAACAAGAGGGGCTGTATCCATATATTCATTGATTAGTGTCAATATAGAATACACAATACGGGATGTACTACAACATTTGGATAAAATCCCTCATTTTTTTGCTTCATTTTCGAAACAACGGATTTTGTCCTTTTTCTATAGACGATTACTTTCAGAATTTTCAAGCTATGATTTTGAGACTTTTACAAAAGTTGCTCTATACATTTAGTTAACATAATATACAAATGAAATTTTAATATCTTTAACGCATGCGCAGTAAAACATTATTTAGTAAACCTACTCATTTTTCATACAATTTTTATTTTTTTTTTATTCTGATTACAGCGTGTTGTGTGCAATGTTGTTTGTCCTATTTTCTGAAAAAATTATTATTTTATATTAAGAACTCTGAAAATTATAAGGAAAAAACTTGGAAAATTTTGGGACCATTTTTATAAAAACCTTAATTACTCTGCGAGTATGCATACTATTTGCACAAAAATGAACACAGTGTATTAAAATTAGCCATTCAACCATAATCTAGAGTTTGAGCACTTTTGCTACATTAGTTTCGACAGGGTTATTCAAAAGATATTCATTCTTTTTTAATTTGTTGACGGTCCCCTATGGAGTTTCGGTAAAAAATCTTCACGGCGATGTATGGCGTATACAATTTTATTTATACACTAAGAGTTTCGAGACGATTCCTCATGTATTTTTCTAGATATTTAGTAAAATGTCTAAAATCGCAAGTGGCCAATAATCAATGGCAATATAGTATATATATATATATATATAATCTAAAACCTAAAAGGAAATAAAACTGCTGCGTATGATTCATACATCTTTCTTTTACTTATTTTTAACTATATTTTTTAGTTATAACAAATTGTTAGAAGGGTAAGAAGGTAAAGGAAAGAGCTTCTTCACTGTGTCCGTTATACGTTTTATTTACACTCTTCTGTGATTGGCAGTTGCCTTCTACATTCCTATTGGCTGTTCTTTCAGCTTGTTCCCTTTCTAGCCTTTTCATTTCAGTGTTGCGTCTGCTTTCATAAAAGATGGACGTCTTCTTTACCCCTGACGAAGAAAGACTCAGTTCTTTTGAAAGGCCTCGCGCAATTTAATATATTTTATGGTGTTTTTTTTTTTTAAAGATTTTTGAACAGTTCGATTGATTAACACCAGTTGAAACTTATTTTCTTCATAGCATTTATAGTTCCGAATACAATGCTAATTAAATTTCAAATCCGATTATAATTATACATAATCGTAATTTTCTCAATTATAATTACAATTATATGATTTTTTGTTGCTGTTTTATACAATTGCAGAAATTTATTAAAATTATTAACATTAAACTAGGATATTACGATTTCAGAGATTGGAATGTTTACGAGAATATTTCTAATATGATGATAAGCTTTCTAAGTTGTAATCAAGGGAATGAAAAATGATAAATGTATTTTGAAAAAAAAAATCGATATCATATTATATCGTAATATATGATAATTACAGCAATTATAGTTACGATTATAATGCTAAGTATACTTCAAATTCAGATTATAATTACATGTAAATGAAATTATAATCCCTTGTATGACACTATATTTTAATCAAATAACAAATTTATTAGATTACGAATTTTACCAACTCTGAGTGTAACATCTAAGTGATATTTAAAAGTAAAAGAAAAACATTGAAAAGATGTGGTAGAAAATATATAAATCAAACTGGTGTAACTCGTTAGAATATAACTGGTAAAGAATGGTTTTCAAAGAATGTGCTTAATAAAGGAGTTCAGTGATAAATAAGCTCAATATATAAGTTCGTTATTTATAAATAAGTTCTTTAAAACAAAGAAATTGTATAAAATTTATATTTAGAAACATCAAAAAATATTCTACGGACATCTTGTTTATGTAGTAAAGCATTGATAAAGAGCTGTGTATAGCAATACAGAATAATTATTGCTCTGGAATTTTCTATTTTCTAGAGTTTCAGCAATTTTGGTCGATTTCCAAGATATTTGGTTTAATTCTATTGTTAATTTTTTTTCACGAGCTTTCATTGCAAACAAAGGAAGGGGATCTTGTGGAAAAAGGGAATATGCCTCGCATAACTTTGGTTACATTACTATAGGGAGGTTAAACATTGGATGATTTTGGCTTCATTATTACAGGAAGTTTAAGCATCGATAGTTGTGTATACGTTGTTATGAGAATATTGCCTTCAAATAAGACAAATGCAAAGAAAGTAAGCAGAATCATCGTTCTCGTAAAAACACTTAATCCATAATGATCCTGAAAAATTTGCTTATGAGCACGAAAATTTATTGCTACCATCATTAATGTACTTGTATATTTTGTAATAATATGTACATTGTTTACGTACAATTCATACTAGAATTTTTGTTTTATAAAATTTAGCATAAGATCCAACTGAATAAAAGAATATGATCAAAAAAGGCAATCCTATGAATTTGTTATTTCTTAGGCATGTTAGACCAAAGAGTAAATGCCTTATTCATATATAACAACAATTCATTGTAAGAAATTAGCGCGTGCGCACCGAAAGAAAATTGACATTGGAATAATGGAAGATTTTGTCAAAGAAAGTGCCATGTTTCGCATAACATATACATAATTGAAAACATATATCTGACTTTCATGCTTGACATCTGGTGCAAGATAATAAGTCCTCTTCAATGTACAATGGCGAGATTTTATTTATCGTTATTGTTTGACTCCTCAGGGTCCAGTGAGCAGCTTTCTGTTACTGTGTAGATTTTATTTGCTTATTGAACACATACAGCCGACTTGTGTGGAAGAACGAGATAGTCACAAAGAAATTTACAACACCCGGGAATGACAAGTGGGAGCTTCAGAATGAGTATGCGACGGAGCGAGTGGGATTCTAACTCGCAGCCCACCTATAGTCTCCAGCAATTGGCATTGTTGTTTCATAACCGCTCAGGCATGCTGGGCCTTTGAATGAGTTAGAATAGGTCTTTTAAACAAATAAACAAACTCGAGGTTTATGATGAAGGCTTGTGAAGAGTTTTTTGTCGAACATCATGTCGACCAGTTAAATTTTAGAGGCAGTATTTCGCTACTCTGATATGTAACAGTATGACAAGACGAACAACTAATTATTTGCTTTAGTAAAGTTAAACATTTTATATTTTATTTCAATAACAATTGTGGTAATTTTATTTCATATCAAAACTAATTTTGTTAAATTTAATTTTGAGCTATTATACATGTATATATACATTTTTTTTTTCAGGATTTCACCCTAGATTTCTACTTCCGGCAATCCTGGAATGACGACCGCCTCACCTTCGAAAAACGTCATAACATTAACAGTTTGACTGTTGGAGCAGAGGTGGCCGATTTAATTTGGGTTCCGGACACTTTCTTCGCCAACGAAAAAACAGCCTACTTTCACCAGGCCACTACCCCTAATACCTTTCTTAGAATAAGTCCCGAGGGATCCGTCTTCAGGAGCATGAGGTTAGATAATATACTATACATATTATAGTGTACAGTACATATTTAAACCCTTAATCAATGATTTCCAAAGTTCATAATTTTCAGCATATGTAAATAACAAGGGATGCTATCGGGCTAGCGCGCCCGTATAGGAGATTATCGACATACGCACAGAGTGGATGCTCAGACTATAGTTTTTAAGTGATCTATGGAAATCCTCATTCCAGATGTGTGAATACTTGCTGGACGAGTTTTATTTGACAAGTAAGGCAATTGAACATACATTAGTTCGGAGCTCATGACGATTATTGTCACAATTTTCAAGCTATGCTTTTGAGGCTTCTACAAAAGTTGATCTATACAATTAGGTAATATATTATGCAAATTACATTTTGATTGCGGTCACGCATGCGCAGTGAAATATTATTTAGTAATCTGCTCATTTTTCCTATCATTTTTATTATTTTATAATTCTGATTATAGGGCATTATGTACAGTATTTTTTGGTCATATTTAATTTTTTGTATTAAGAACTCTGTAAATTGTAAACAAAAAACTTGGGAAAATTTGGGACTGTTTTTATGAAAACCTCAATTTTTTTTACGAGTATGCATGATATCCTCATAAAAATGGTTACAATTTATTAAAATAAACCACTTAATCATAATATGTGGTTTGGGCGCTTTTGCTACATTAGTTTTGGCAGGTTTATTTAAAATACCTTCGTTCTTTTTCAACTTGTTGATGGTCCCCTGGATGATGGAAAAAAATCTTCACGGAAATATATGAAATATATACTATTCTGTTTACGCACTTGAAGTTTCGGAATAATTCCTCATTTATTTTTCTAGATAATTAACAGAAAATTGAAAATCTCAAGTGGCCGGTCCTTTTTGGTCATATAGTGAAGTTTTAGATTAGATAACACAAGCTTGCGATGGTTGTGCTCTTTAACTTTTTTGAAAACTGAATCAGAAAATCACATAAAATTACCCAATTACCTAAAATATATTTTAATCACTGAAAATTACCTAAAATTTTAACCATTTTTTCAAAAATTTTCACAGATCATAAGTTGCAAAAGTTAAAAAATAGCAAATGTCGGATACCATAAAATATAGACGATGGCTGTGTTTTTGTAACATTTATACTTGATTTTTATGTACTTTCTTCCATTAAATTAAAAATGGATCTTCATTTTTAACCTGACGCTAGAATGCTTTGCAAGTCTCATAAATCTAAAATTTAAATCGTTCCGAAATTCTGATACTATAAAACACTTTAAAAAATTTTTTAATTCATTTACTGTTTTTATAAATAATTAATAATTTTTAAATTCAATATTTGTTCAATTTTTCGACTTATATTGGAATACTTGCATCTAAACAGCTGAGGGGTCTAATAGGGGTGGGGTAACTTTAAATTTTTAAATTTTGATTTTTAACTTTACAATTTGCGAAAAATCCTAACGTAATGATCATTTTCGGATAAGGCGGTAAAAACACATAAAAAACAATTGTAATAAAATTAACTTTTTAAAATATATATATATAACCGACTTTTAAAAACGCGCTAAAAAGAATTAAAAGATTTTTTAAATTCTCTAATGAAAAATCGTTTCCAATAACCACACATCGGATATCATGTACAGGCATAAAAACAGTTAAACTTAATATATAGAATTGAATATCCACCAAACATAGGTTTTCCAGAGCATATTTTTTACAAGAGATTAATTTACATATTTTTGATTTAATTTATGACTATATACATATAAAGAGTAATGAATTACTTTTTTAAATTGGTGCCAAACAATCACAATCGATAATGATTATCCCCATTTTATTTATGGTACCAGGCATAATATAGTCACAATTCTTACTATACTTAAAATAGTTTGGCACCAACTTCAAAAAGTAATTCATTACTTTTTATATGTATATATTCATAAATTAAATCAAAAAATTTAAATTAATCGCTTGTAAAAAATATTATCTGGAAAACCTATGTTTCGTGGATTTTCAATTCTATATATTAAGTTTAACTGTTTTTATGCTGGTATATGATATCCGATGTGTGGTTATTGGAAACGATTTTTCATTAGAGAATTTAAAAAATATATATTTAATTCTTTTTAGCGCGTTTTTTGAAGTCGGTTATATATATTTTTTTTTTCAAAAAATTTATTTTTATTTCCTACTTTTTAGTTATTTATACTGTAATACATAATTATGTGAACTGGCATATGATGGCTCTTTGCAGTGCAATACTAACAGACGCACTTTGCTAAGTTCTGATTTATTCGGTTTACTTGTCACTGTTTGATTGTCAACTTTTCAAAAGCCACTGACAATATCGGTTAGTATCCTTGTGAATCTTTAAGTTTTTTGGATGTGGATAACTTGTTCAATCAAGATCTGGTACTTGGTAAAGCTACCTCATTCATGAAAGTCCACGTCAATTCCTACGGACATCGGAAGTGAGTATCGAAAGGGGATAATCCATCAGGTAAAGTATACTTACACATAATAGCGCGACATTGTGCTTCCATATATAAGCATACAGCAAAATGACTCCATATATCAATATATAGTAAAATGTTTTTCTAGTGTAGTCAGTCAAAAGTACTTCCCTTTCAGTCAGAAAAAGGGAAAAGAAAGATTTTAGCAAAAATCGCACTATGCTTCAACAGATAAACAGCAACAGTCTAATTCCTATCAAGGCAGTAATGGCGTCGGAAATGAGCGGTGACGATACAACCAGAAATCTGAAACTCATAACTTATACCTGCCTGCCTCTATAAGAGAGTGGCAGCATTCGATACCCAAATATTTCTTTTACAGATCCTTTTGTCTCAACTAAACTATTAAAATGTGAAACTTTTGCTGCTTCTTCACTCCACCATTTATATAGAAAACGATTACTTAAATGTATTATGGAAAATTCTCCTTGGTCAAAATAGAGATACTCTATAAAAGCGATGGAGTGACGATGCAGCAAAAGTTTAAAATTTTTAACAATGGATCGCAATGCCAGTCATTTTCTATTATAGAATTTGATGATAATTTTCTGGAATAATCCGATTGTACGCGTGTGAGAAGTTAACAAGATTAACGAAAATAGCCCGCTGAACAACATGCTTGGTGACTCGATTTTGTCCAGAATCGTTTCAACCAATCATATACTGTGCTCCATGTGTCATTATTTTCATATCGGAGAATCCTACCTGAACAAAATCTGAAATAATTCTGGTGTCTAATCCAATAACCAAATCTGAATCTAAAGATAGTTTTGTTACGCATAGCTAATATGCGCTTTATTGTGCATTGACATGTATAAATAATTTTTCTTCCGGAACAAAATATATACTAAATGATTTTCATCTTTTCAACAATTATTTCCGATGTCGATATTAATCGATGTCGATTTCCGCTTTAGTGGATGTGAGAACTTGTGCCAATTAAGATTTAACATTTCAGAAATTTGCCGCATCCAGCAAACTTTAAGGTCCACATTGAAATCGACAGACATCGGAAATGGGCGTTGAAAAGCTGACAATCCATCAGTATACCATTAAAATATAGTGAAAAATGACCTTTGTTTTTAAAGCTACACTGTTAAAATATTGAATGTTTTGTTGCATCAACACTCCATGGCTTTTATAGAATATTTCTGTTTTGAACAATGAGAATCCTCCATGATACATTAAAGTAATCGTTTTTTATATAAGCGGTGGAGTGACGATGCAGCAGAAGTTTCAAATTTTTAACACTGTATCTATTTTCTGACTGATGAAAAGATCTAAAAACGCATATGGTGCGTTTTCATTGGTCAGAAAATAGATTATGTCAAGTTCCACTTTATTTTATGTAAGAACTTGGCCAGTTAAGATTTAAAATTTCAGAAATTTACCGCATCCAGAAAACTTTAAGGTCCAAATTGAAATTTACAAATAACGGAAATAGGTGTTGAAAACCTGACAATCAATAAGTACATCGTTAAAAATATTGCGAAAAATTACCTTTGTTTTTAAAGCTATTTATTTTCTGACTAATTAGAAAGATCCAAAAAAGATCTATAGAGCGTTTTCATTGGTCAGAAAATGGATAATCTTTAAAAAGAGAGGTAACTTTTCACGTCAATTTGCTTCCATGATTCAATGCGTAGCTAAGTAATTCTATATGTTCATACGTATTAAAATACCCCTTTCAGTTACAAAAGCTAAGAAAGCTAAAGAAAGATATCAAAATCATACAATAATTAAACATGCCTCTATAAGGAAACGGCATGTTTACAAACAAACACTTCCGTCAACCAATTTACTACTACATTTTTGCCGTTACGATCATTGTAGGGTTCATCCTGGCGACGTAGGCCTATCGTATAATAGGACTGTAGAACGCCGACCAATCAAATCGCTCTAACTCATCTGTTCATTAGGAGTCGTAAAGAATGGACAGGTGTTTCTTTCTTATCCACAGTTATTCGACCCACAGTGATGTCAGCTCCCGTTCCCTTATATGAATGTGGCGACATTCGAAGCTAAGACTGTTCTTTGACAGACGCGGTTTTCCAAATTACAGAAAATTTGAGAATTCCTACTCCAGACCTTGGCGACAGTCGCCTGAACGAGTTTGTTTTTTGAATGCAAGAAGTTAACTAACGATTATGTTAATATAAATGGCGCTACGCGCCATATAAACTACATATGTATCTTATAGAAAATATGAGATAAAGAGAGAGATACTGAGAGAAGTTAACTACCTTAACTTTAATGTTAAGCTTATCAAAACTTTTCGTCATTTACATTTGCCTAAATGTAAAAATAAATGCAATATACATACACATTGCAATGCATTTTAATCACTTTGTGAATCCGGCATAACAGGCACCCTGATACATAGACACTTGTACTTAGACATATAAGGTTCTTTAAAGATGAATTTTCAGTTTTTTGATACCTATTTCTCATATCGGTAGGTATCAATGTGGATCATTTATTTTGGTTGATACGAAAATTGATCCAACTAAGATTTCGTAAAAAAAACTCGCATCTTTGCAACAGTGGTTAGGATCTAGAAGGATTATTTGCTGTTTATCAAAACAAGATTGAGATATAAGCTTTCATTTCTGAGAACTTTTCATTGTTTGAAGTGCAGTGCCTAGAATGCATAGAGCGGAAATCTGCTATTCAAACAGTGCTAAAAAAATTGTATTCTTTAACAGTGCAACGATGCTATTAAATTTCAAAATATCGATCACAGCGACATCTGCGGGATTTTCGTATTACATGGTCTAGATTAACAATAATTCTTGCAATTTTAGAAAATGTCTTGCAGATGTCGCTGCTATTTTTAGATTCCATCTGCATCGCTGCACATTTAAGGGGTTACAACATTTTAGCGCTTTTTTAAGTATTACTGAGATAGCTGATTTACACACTATATAGTCTAGATGCTATTCCGGTTTGGTGGATAAGAGAACTTGGTCGGAATCCAGTTAGAATTTGCCAACTGTTCGCGAAACCATATTAACCAGTCAGAAGCCGGGATTTTTGCAAAATTTTCACTGTTTTAAGTAAATTTTCTTATTAATCAATCTCGTTTCACAAACAGAGCAAAATTTATGTGAATCCCCTGTCCAGTTAGGATTTTACACTTTGAAAAAATCGTGTGTCTATGTAAGTGTAACATAAAAGCATGAAAAATGAGCGCTTCTAATTGGTCGATTGCTTCAAAAAATATTGAATTTTAATGTTTTAATTTTTAAAAGAGTTCTAATCATCAGATTTTTATGAAATTCAAATGGGACCATATGGGCCCCATACGCTTTCAAACGAAAAAAGAATTATCAATATCGGTTCACATTTACGAAAGTTATGCGGAAACAACAAATACATACACACTGTTAAATATCTGCTGCATTTTGCTGCAACGCACTCCCTTGCTTGTAGTTGCTTTGACAGTATACGAGTTGCAATAGTTCATCATTTTTAGAACCTCTGTAACAAATATATTTTATGAAATATACTCTGTAAAATATGCTCTAAAAAATTAAAAGTTTTTGGATATTTTTCATTTTTAGCATACATTTAAATCTTTCACAAAAAGTTGTTAATTTTTTTAGCTGAAATTGTTAAAGATTCTTTAATTTAAACTTCTACATATGTACTATTTTCTTTATAACGCTACTAGGTATTACTTTAAACTTTTCTAACATTAAAACTGAAAGCATTCAGTGTGAACATTATACTGATTAAATAAGAGCAAAAATCACAAAAATGCGTTCAATGATCTTACCCTTAAGATATTAATCAATCTCTGTCCTATAACCATCAAAAATGGCTCAAAATATGAAAGACGTGTTGATCCTTTGTTGACCTTCGAAGCTGATGCTTAAGATAATACACTAGAGAAAACAAATGGAGATCGAAGACCATTTTTTGCGTGTATGTGTGTATATTTGTGTATGTGAAAGATTAGGAGACTACCAACAATATCCTCCAATATCCTCCCAAAATGGCTTCGCAGATGGCTGTTCAGAATCTAATTTATCAGTGACTTTTATTTACACATTCTATGAAAGTGTCTTTTCAGAAAAAAGTGCATTCGTCTTGGAATAAATGATTAAACGTCTTATATATATTTCCAGATGTAATATATTTTCCTCTTTATAGGATATTTTGAATTTTACTTACTTTTTTTAGATTCTCGTTAAAAAGGAATATGTGTAAAACATATGTGCTTTAGAATAACATAAAAAATATCTCCATTGGTTTATCTTTAGGTGTTACTTCAGTCAAATGGAAAGACTCGTTCGCTAATGCTAATCCTAATGAAGAAATTTATAAAGATATCTCGGTTGCATTTCAATATTTTCAAATGATTTTTTTTTTCCAATGGATAGCTGAGATTGATCTGAATGCAGACCGTTTTTTACTTTTTCGATTTTGTTTGCATATAATTTTTATAAGCGTGCATTTGCTTTCCAAACCGTTTCCAAAAATGAAAACGTCCTCATAAAAAAATATCCGTAAACAAAATAAAAAATGTAAAAAACGGCCTGCATACAGATCGATCTTAGCTATCCAATGCAAAAAAAGAAAAAAAAATCATTTAAAACTATTAAAATGCAACCGTGATGCCTAAATTTCTTTCATATGAATAGTATTAGCGAACGGGTCTTTTCATATGAATGAAGTAGCCTCTTAAACTTCTTAGTTAATAGTTCAGTTTTAATTCTTATTAATGGGTTAGGTAGCCTTTGAACTAACAAAATATTTGAGAATGTAACCTTTGAGAGAATTGCAGTCACTCTATATCGAATTAACTTTTAATCATAAAATTGCAGACATATATTAAGAAAGATTGATTTGATGAATTAAAGTTGTTAAAAAAATATGCACGCATTTATAATGTTTTTTAATTTATTTTTGAAGATAATACAATTTTTAGGAAAAAAAAATTTCTTGCATATTGCGCATATGATTTTTCACATTTTAATGGCTAAAATATTTCTTTTATGTCTAAAGATATAATGTGCTTTCAAGTATACCTACATTGAGAAAAATAAAACATAAATCTAAAGAATATATTTTTTAAGAAATCCGAAATATTGGGATTTTTTTTAATACAAAAATAGTCAAGAATTCTTATCTTCATACTTAAGAAACCTCAAAACAGTTTATTTTGTGCCTCTATACGTTTAATATATTTAGCGAAAATTTTGTGTCTTTTTCTCGGTCCATTTTTCAGAAATCGCGGTTTGAGAAAATTGACTTTAAAGATTAAATCATTCATTGATTATATAAAAAACCCAAAGAGTTTTAGACATATTTTATGTTTTAATGAGAATTTTTGGATGGAGTTTGTTTAAAAATGGTCCTAGAGAATCATATAATTATAATTTTTTAATCAATGTTTGGATGATTTAAAGGGTACCTGACCACTTAATGTATCTTTATAATTTTATTTTAATTATTTTAAAATCGCATTCATTTAGGAATAAAAGACAACACCTAATTCTTTTAAGATATTCTATACTTTATCTTTCGCTAAAAGTTTGATTCTGCTTATTTGCTATAGATTTATTTCAAAAAGTGAAATGATTAAAATGTCAATGCTTTAACTTAAGATAAAAATAATTTTACGCGGCTATTTTAATTTTTATCTTTAATATAATCTTCACAAATACTTTTTCCTAATTTAACTTTTTAAGTTTCTTTTAAAGTTGAAAAGAGGATTAATCTTGAAAAAAACTTTGAAACGTCTTTTAAAATTTTTAGATATTGTATATTTTATCGTTCTCTGACACCGAATTCCCCTAAAGATTGCCTTCGATAAGTAAAGCAACTGTAAAATATATTATTTAGCTTAAGATAAAAACATCTTCATAAAATTATTTTTATCTCATTAATTAATCTTTATTTTTATCTTTTTAAATTATCTTTCTCATCCAATGTTTCTTAATTTATGTTTATGAACTTATCTTCTTCTTTAAAAAGATTAAGATATTTTGTAATATTTCATTCGTCTTTGAATAAATGTTTCAACTCTTTTTAAATATTTCCGAAAATTGTGTGCTTTACCTTTCTCAGATGTTCTGATTTTTTTTAGAATTTTTTTTTAATCTGTAGCAATATACCTGTCTATTCTTTTACAGAATTACATTTATTTGAAAATGCATTATGAATTTGTTTTTTCCTCATTTCCTAACATGTTCCTGACGTTTCTTTTGTAAATCCTATTCGTGAATTCGAGCCAACAGCACAAAAACCTATGTTATTAAGCACAAGAAAAAACCTTATTTTGTGGAAGAGTAGTAATAGAGAAATCCTAACCCATGTCTGTCGGAAATGAAGTGGTGCATATGCCAAAAATTAATAACACTAGTGACTCACACGTAGGTTTATCATTGTGTTTTCCTGCTCCTAGTTTTGCATGTTTTCATATTTTTGATTGTACGGCAAACATAATGTTAAACCTACGAGTGAACCACTAGTGGTATTAATTTTTGGCTTATGCACCACTTCACTTCTGATAGACGTGGATCATTAGATTACGCTATTACTACTCTTCCATAAAATAAAGGTTTTTTTTATTGTGCTCGATAACATAGGTTTTTTTCTTTTTTGCTCTCCACTCTTGGACTATCTGTATTCGTTATGTTTCACACATCCATTGCAAATGCATTTCCGGAACTTGTTTCGGCGGTTGTTTTGAAAGTACGAGGATCAGTCTGATATATTTGGGATTCGATTCACATTACCTACTTGGTTAAGATCTATAACTCTTCTGATTGGCTCTCTAGATTTAGACTATATTGATTTTTAATGCCTTGAAAGTGACAATTGACTCTATCCTGCATAGCGTATTTTTTATGCACGGATTTTAAGGATGTATATGCATATTATAAAAAATACGGAAATATGTAAATAAAATATTTACATACATTTATCAAATGATTTTTTTGTAATTTCTACAAATACACAAAACAAATTGTACGTCTCATACGCTTTTAATAATGTTAATTTTTTTTTATACGAGGGTTTGACGAAAAATATATATACATAAATACGCATCATCAGACACATCGACCTCGTAGTGTAGAAATATTTAAAATTTCGTAAAACTTGATAAAACCGCAATCACTATATTTGATATTAAATTTATTCGTTACTGTTAAATATATCACTATATACAATCGCTATACATAAATATATTAGTATTAAAATCAAACATTATAACAGTTACCGCTTTTTCAAACGGAGTTTTCTCTTCTTTTATTTTACCAAAACGGAAAATCTACTAGCGGAACGGTAAATGTTTGGTAGCTTTGCTGAGAGTAGTTTTACCATGAATTCACAGATTTATTTTTAACAGTGTGTTGTGTTAAATTATGAAGGAATGCAGTTTTTCTTGAATAATTTTATGTATTGAAGTTAAAATGTTACTTTTTTTCTCTATGATTTGGTAGGTACAACAAATATCATCGATTAATATTTTTCGCAAGGCCAACACATCTTGTGAGACTACAGTTGAAAACTGTCTTCTGGTATTTTCTTCGTTCAGTATTGAATTTTGATCTCTTTTAATTTTTGTAAACCTTCTAAATACAGTATCACAAGATGGAGTTTCATTTCTATATTCCAAATGTTGACCCTGAAGACATTCTTCTTAATTTGACTCCCCTTTACAATCGTAGAAAATTATAGCTCGATAACGTTCTTTCTTCAACTCTATTTTCTCTTCATTTAAAAGGTATTTTACTATAGATAAATAGCAACTATTGCCACAAATTATCGTCTAGGGTCATAAGAGTTGAAATTTACATATCTAACCATTTCTTTTTAGTATATCGCCTACCCTTGTCGAAAAAATGTAAGAAAAATCATGCGTTCAGCATAAATTATGAATACTTTCCATCATTTCCAGAAATCTTTAACAAAACTTCGTTATCCAAAGAAATCAGGTTTTACTGTCTATAGCCAAATATGTATTGCAATATTTTTGAACAGCCCTGTATTTGATCTGTCGGTTGATATATAAACTATATAACGGGAAATTTAGTTTAGCATGAAAACGCCCATCTGGTTGAAATTTTCCTTTCAGTAATTTATACTAATGGATGGAGACATACTTGAATACTTTTGTGCAGCCCTCTTGTTTACCTAGTACCTTTAGTACACGAAAACATTTTGCTAAAATTTAGTTCAAACCAAAATACTCTTGAAACTTCTTACTTTACATTTCCAGAAATCATCATCCAAAGGTGACCATCTATCCAGCTCTTTGTATGACCCTTTATACCATTTTATTTATATTCTACAAACATTTCTCAGTAAATTGAATGTAGTTCAACAAAAAAATTCATAAGTTATTTTTAAAAAAACACCTTTAAGTAAATTACGCTCATACTCAGTAAATTTTCCAAGATATTTTGCGTAATTCTATATATCTAAATTATGTGTAAATACTAGCATTTATACACACCATATAATATGCAAACATTTAGTGAAACTTAAAAGCGCATATCATAAAAGCGTAGTTCCAATAGTTGGAAAGAGGTGAGAAATAGAAAGCTCCAAATGGTGACGCGAGATTTCACAATCATATGGCTATGATAGATTTTGGTGGCAGCTACTCAGCACCAAAGTCTGGTTTAACTAGAAAAATTTTTTTAACAGAGTACGTTAAAATCAGGGAAGCGGTTAATCGTCATACATTAATGCTACTTAAAAAAAATAATAAAACAGAAAAATATCAAATAAACTTACCATTGTAGTCGTAAAAGAATCTGAGGGTATACGCTTAAGTAAGTATCTAAGAATATACTATAGCTTTATTTGTGAAGATAAGTTATACGAATTTCAATTTAAAAAAATCCAAAATGCGGCAAATATCTCGGCAAATACGGTAAATACCTCTGTATGAAACTAAACACTACGCATTATCCACTACTACGTACTGTCCACGGCTACACGGCTGAAATTAATTTATTTTTATGAAAATTTATAAAATACAACCAACATTGTTCTAATTCGTAAATATTCTGACCAGTTTATACAGCGTTTCTTTGCACGCATGCGTGAGGAGGCTAATATTATTTCTTGAAAAAGGTATATGGAATACTTCCTGAAATTATCATTCCAGAATATGAATTTTCCGTGATTTGAGGAAAGTGGATAAACAGCAGTGAAAACGAAAAATATTCGTAAAAAATCAACGTAATAGTGTGCGTCAATTCACACACTTTTTTGAGAATGTACACTCTCTTCCTTCTAAATTGAATTTGGTTTTCCACTGTGCTTTCGCTTTTAAAAGTGATGCTCTTGTTGTTAAACGGATATCATTCCCAACCTATATTAAGCCTACATTACTAAATGGTTTTTTTAGAAGTAAAATGGCTTAAATGTCTGTCTTTTAGCTTTAGATAATATATATATATTTAAACATTTACTATAATCATCATATTTCTTTTAATGCTTCTAATTGGTCTTTATGAGTTTATCTCAAACTTTGAGAGAATATTCATCTTAGAATGGAACACTGAACTTCTACTTCCTTCCAGTATTGTATACTTTATTTTTCTCAGATGCACTGAAGTCTTTTTATTCGTCAAAGATATTTTTCGAAAAGTAAATATAGTTAAACATTAATGCTTTAGGTTAACATAAAAATTAATTTAAACAGTTTATTATATATTTTATTTGAAAATGTAAGAGTTTTATATTTATAAGATGAATGAACAGTCATACAATTTATTTCAGTTACCACCATCTCGTCCAATTATAAACAGATAGATCTATATAGGAGATTCAAATTTTTTTTTCATTTCATAAATTGCTCACTGTCATTTACTAATCATTCATAATAGTTCATCGAATTCGATAGTTAATCAAAAATTGTATTTCATTTAAAAATATTTAAGCTTCTTTGGATATTACTTTTTAATTATAAATGATATTATATGCCAGTATATTTAGAATAACAAAATATTTCTAGACTCCAACCTACAGTAAAATGAGGTATTCAAGGTTTTTTTCTTTCATTTTAATTATTACTCGCTAGCATTTTCTAACAAATCATGAAAGTTCATCAAAAAATCTGAAACAAACTGTATCCTAGTAAAAATTAACTTTTATTATGATTGTATCACAACGGGTTTTTTCTCTAAAATTTATAGCAAAAGTTTTAGGATGCAAACTAACAGTTGTTCCCTTAAATTTCATATAACAGATTCATGTAGCTGGTTCATATAACAGAACATAAGCCATGATTAATAAGCTTAGCTGGGTGCATTAAAACCTCCAGCTAAGTTCGGGATACATTAGTTAGCAGCGCATTGGCGGCTCCATTCAAAAGATATTTGGTTTTAACCCTAAAACTGGACTGTTTTTGCAATGAAAATTTCACATTTAAAATTCACATTCAAAAATTCATATCTAACATGCTTTTATTATCAACTGCTTACGATTTCACTGAAACAACTCTTTGCGTTTTTACTTCTTATATCTTTACAACAAGAGTGTATTAGATTCGTGAAAATTTTCGAATATCAGTTTTTGTCTAATTTACACATTTCAAGGATCAGAGAACCCAAAGAACGCATTTTTACAAAATGTCTGTCTCTGAGTCTGTACATGACATAAGTTTTGAAGAACTAATGAACGGGATGCAATAAAACATTAGATTACGTTAGTCCCCGATATTAGATATTGCTGATTACTTTTTAGCGTAAATTGCCTAACAGGTGACGCTGCTATTGCTGCTTTTCTCACGATTTGAGTAATAGCTCTTTCTCAAGAAATAATGGACAGATTTTCATAAACTTCAGAATCCCTTAGTCTATCATATAAATTAGTGCTGTTTAGTTTTTGCAGTAAATCATTGAACAGGTGGAGCTTCTATCCAGATTTTTATGATTTCCGCAATGATTCTATCTCAAAAGCTACACTGTAAAAGAATCTGTAACTCTAGTAATCTAAAGTTACCGAAATCCGTATTCTTACTAACATTTTTCGGTACACTGTTCAAAAAATGATTTAAATTATAAAACCTGTAAGCAAAGCTACGGAAATCTGTAACTTTATAAAAGAATCTGCTATAATTATTGTAAACTTATTAAAATTTTATCTGTAACCCGAGTTACCGTTAATTAAAAATTTCTGGGAATCCGTTTTTTCTAAAAAAATTCTTAGTAAACTTAAAAAATTATTGATTCACAGTGCAACACGGTATCTGTTACTTGCATTTTTGTTGCTGCTGTTACATAAAAAGTTTTTGGATACAAATTTCCTAACTTTCCATTTTTTTCAGAGTGTAACGCACGGATTTTCATCAAACTTCAGACTCAGTTAAAGCTTGATATAAGTTGTTGCTGATTAGATTTTGGTGTAAATTACCTTATCAGTGGCTCTGCTGTGCCTCATTTTTCAGATGGTATTAACATGTATGAGACAGAAGAAAGTTTTCTGATTGCCACATCACACTAGTTTTAATTTTATTTATTTAACGTGGAACCCAGAAGCCAAGGGATGAAAAATATAAAACTGAAAGAAAAATGAACAAAGCGCGCAGGCGATATGGGAAAATATTTTTTTCTCTTACAGAAATATTTATTACAGAAGTACAGGGTGGTCATAAAATTTTTTTCCGGTATATGGAGCTCTAGCGGTTGGTCCGTTCAACCGATCGAGGTGAGATTTCAGATGTAGTTATTATGTGACATGAGCTAAGGATTCTGTGAACGGCAACAAAGTGGCGGTCACGGTTACAGTCATAAATACAGAAACTCGAAATTTTCCAGTAACAACGCCCATTTTTTTCCGTCGAAAAATGATCAGCGCTTGCGAAAACCCTAAAAAGCGTTGGACCCGTACTTATATCGCAAGAAACGGACTCGTTATGCACGCACAAAAAACAGCTCTTCAAACGCCCCCCCCCCATAAAAAAAGAAAAAACGATCGGAGTACACAGAAGAAATTTGCATATGACACAGTTTCATTACACCTATCATTGATTACAACATTCCAAGCCAGTTCGCTGCAGTAATTCTGGTATGACGTAATTTTGCAGCATTGCCGTATAGCGGAAGCCTCTTACAGAACAAGTTACAAATCCCGTCAGTATCACTTCCTAAAAAAAATACGGCCCGGAAATAATTGTGCATGCAATGCCGCACCGCGCAGTATATTTCATGTCGCGTAAAGGTACGGGAGCCATAGCGTGGGAATTCAAGTCTGCCAACTGCACACAATTTTTCGTGTTGACATTGCCAGTTAAGATGAAATGTGCTCCGTCTGGCCATAATAAGTGAAGAGGCCAGTCCTTATCTCCATCATATTTGATAAGAAATTGATTAGAAAGGTCTATACGTTGTTAATGGTCCCCTATTTCATCATCTGGACGCGCTAGTACAGGTAAGGAAACATGCGTATTAACCCCTTAACGCGCAGTGTTGCCGGGTCGGCAACACCTAAAGTTCCCTCTGTTTAGTCACAAAAACTCCGTGAATATTTCAATAAAGAATACCGCCCAGTTAAACTGATGGCATTGAGCTCACAGGCTACAAATACTAATTGTACATTAAAGCCTTATATTTTTAAGGGTTAATTCCGTTCGAAAAAAAATTAAGAAGGGGAAACAGCTCTACCCTTTCCTTCTTTTTTTATACTTAATCATTGAACCTCCTATACTATCAAAGACATGCTTTATCATATAAAAAATCTATATCCAAAATTCAGAGCAAATGAGATAATTCTTAATAAAAACCCATTTAGCATTTATATAATTTAAAAGGAGTTATCCCCCTCTTTTATACTTAACCATTAAACTTCCAAAACTATTCAGAGATTTGAACGAAATCTGAAAATTCTGCTTGAAAAACCCATTTATATAAATTAAGGGGGGGGTCATTAGAACCCCCTATTTATACTTATTCAATGAACACCTAATAACAGTCACGGAATCGCCTCATTAGAATGATCCTAATCTAAATTTTGAACGAAAACTTAATTCTGCATGAAAATCCCATTTATATCAACTAAGGGGAGGGGCATCAGCCCCCCGTTCCCCCTCTTATACATATCGACTGAATTCCAAAAACCAATCAGGGAAGCGCCTTGTCATGATATACCTACATACAAAATTTCAAGTGGATTGGATATTTTTATCATGAGTTATCGCGTTACGCACGAACATACGAACATACGAACGTACATACAGAACGGACGGGCACATAAGCTCTCAGGCTATGATAGCCTGTGAGCTAAAAACTACTCTAATGGCTACTTTAAATTTTTCTTATGAGTTCTAGATGGCAGCACCACAGAGATCAAACTCTACTGTTTTTAAATAATAGGTAAAATGTTTTACTGTAATACACGCTTCACAGCAATGCTCTTCTCACTGCTCTTAGCAATGCTTTACTTATGGGAGGTTACCACTTCGGCAACAGCTGTAAAATTAAAATGGTTAGAGCAATCTTTACAAAACAATACCTGTGTACTCTTCTAGGCCTGAATAAATTGCCTAATTTTTTTTCTTTAAATTCCAACTTTAAAGAGTAGTGCGCCGGAAAGGGTTAAAGAGCGCGCTAGCTTTAGCACCGTTGATTTCCGTGTATCCAGTACAAGAGATGCATCTCTTACAGTTTTGCGTGTGTCCTGCAGTCACTATGTGATGCACTTCCATAACAGCATCCTCAAGAAGAGTTGGTCGTCTGGATCGCGTCAACCACAGGCGCAGCCAGTTTCTTCGAAATTATTTACGAAATCACAAAGATGCTTCCGGGTTACATGGGTAAAGCATTTCGCAATGGTTTATACGGTAAACACGCAAGGTTTTCGCAGCATTAATCCCATTCTGATAATAGAGTTTTACCAATTCATCATGAATTTTCGCTGGAAGAGTCATTTCGACGGCATGTACAAGCTCCCTACTGAAGAACTAACATTACCATCCCACTTTTTATCTGTTTTCTACGCTGATTACCTGGTAAACGGTGTTCCGTAATATGTGATTTGTCTCTGTCATATGCAAATTTTCTTCGTGCGCCGTGATCGTGTTATTATTACTTTTTTTTTTTGGTCGTTCGCAGAGCTGTTTTTTGAGGGAACATAACGCGTCCGTTTATTGCGATACGCGCACCATTCGAACCCTCTTAAAGGATTTAGTATGGGCTGAGCATTTTGCGAGGGAAAAAAATGGGCGTTGCCATTTGAAATTTTCGAGTTTCTGTCGCTATAACCGTAACCGTGAGCGCAAGTTTTTTGTCGTTGACAAAATATCGAGCTCATACCTGTGTATAACTAAAATCTCATCTTGATCGGTTGAATGGGTCGGCAGCTAGAGTTCGATGTATCGGCAAAGTTTTTTTTATGATCACCCTGTATAACTGATTTTCTAATTATGTGCTGCGTTCTAGAGATAAACCCTTTTCCCAAATAATAATCAATATTGATTAAATATAAATTTAAATAAAATTGTCCTCTGATTTTTTTACAGTTATTGAAATAAGAATTTTGGAGGTCACAATAAAACAAGCGGCAGTTTCCCACTTTATTTCAGTCAATTTTATAGATGATCAAATTTAACGTCAATAATCATCAAACTCAATTTACTCTTAATCGAACTTTCATCACTTGTACCCCTTAACTTTTGAGGTCTTCATATGTTGTAGTTACAAAATTTAGAGTTATACCAATGGATTTAGGTTTTATAAGAATTATTACATTCCTTGACTTCTTTGACTATTTGTATACTGTAAGAAAAATTCTGTAATCCTATAGATGTAAAGTTGCTGAAATATGTATATTTACTAACATTTTGTTTGTTTACAGTACGAAAAAATATGTAATTGTACAAGCCTAATTTTTGTAAAGCTACAGAAATCTGTAACTTTAAAAGCGAATCTACTAAAATATAGTTAGCCTTTTAAGATTTTAACTGTAACCTGGATTACAATTACATAATATATTCAAGGCATCCCAAGCTTCCTAAAAAATTCTTAGTAAACATACATATTTTTTGATTTTCAAAGTAAACCTGTATCTGTTACATGAATTATTGCTGTTGCCGTTACATAAAAATTTCTAGAAATCCCAGTTTCCTAGAAAACTTTTAGTAACTTTACCGATCTTTTTACAGTGTAGTACATAATGACGGGGAATTTATGGTTGGTTTTTATGTTGCTGATTGCTATAATCATAAAACAACCAATCATAAAAGATTTTCAGAAAACTTGAAAAAAAAATCACTCATTGATTATAATCACTTAAAATTAATTATTGTTTCATAGCGAGATTTATTGAACATTTATTTTGTTACAAAATGCATATTTATCGAAAAGAAGTGTTCGAATATAAAAGAAGGTCAATACAAAATTGTGAGTTTAGAGATAATCAATAACCAAGATGACTAAGTAAAACATTAATCAAATGTTTTATTTAATGTATTACAACTTATTAATTAACGCTGTTAAGTAATTCCTTGTTAACTTATGTACAAAAAGTTTTGTTTGATATATTTTATTTTATTGTACATATTGAATTTTAATAAGAAAAACGCCTTTGCACTTAACGAAAGTGTAAATTTGATTATTATGATATACAGTAGGACCGCCATATAACGAACCCCTATTTAACGAATTTCGCGATTTAACGAATTTTCCTTTTTCCCCGACTAAAATGAAGGCTAAACCTCGAATTATCGATTTTATCAACAAACAAAGAAGTTTTTTTGTTATTTTGGGGTAAAAAAAAAATATTAGAAATTTAATCACAGAAAGTTGCTTGTAAAGTACATTATAGCAAAATAAGGTGGAAATAATACAAAGTCAATGTTTTGTGTGCTCTACACTTTGTGAGAGAATTTTGGAACCAAGTTTCTTAAAATATGTTTGAAAAATACTTTCGGAAAGTGGGATTTCCAGGCACACAAGTGGAAAGTCATAAAAATGATAAAGATATCGCCCCTTCAGAAGGAAAAACATTGCTTCTGAGATAGACTTTAACAATTATGTCACATGTGATGACGGACTGTCCAGCTGTACAAATGAAGTTGGTGAAGTAGTTAATTTGACGGAACCAGTGAATGCTGAAAAATTGAACCGACTTCAAGAACTACTGCAAATTGAAAAATAATTTTTTATATAATAGTAATAAGAAATTAAATTAAGAGCGTAGTATTTACCATGCGTCTTATTATATTTATATACATTAATTTGATTTTTTGGAGTCGGTGCCAGCCAAGCCAATTTCAAAATTAAAATTAAATATCCAATACAAATCGTAAACGAATAAAGTTATATTTTTAACTAAATATTAAATCGTAAAAAACTCGAAAATACTTGGATGTGTGTCTATTGGAAAATTATACGTAACTTGGTTTGGTTGGCACCGATTCCAAAAAATAAAATTAATGTACATATATATAATAATATGCATGGTAAATACTACGCTCTTAATTTAATTTCTTATTACTATTATGCAAAAATATTATTTTTCACTTTGCAGTAGTTCTTGAAGTCGGTTCAATTTTTGGTAGCAACGTTTTTTTTCTCTTTTTAGTTAAAAATTAACAATTTTTCGAAATCGGTTAATAAAAATTATAATACGGAAAGAATTATTGTAAATTATACACGTATGTCAGGAGGGGTGTCGAACCCACGCTCTCATTCGAGAACCACAGCGTAAGTCTGACGCCTTAGACCGCTCGGCCTTCCTGATTGTACTCATTTCGGCAAGTATATTTAATGTCCACGTTACTTTTAGTTTGCGAGAAATCACTAATTTTATTAGTTTTTGCCTAATTACTTAAAAAGGTACAGAACCAATTTCGATGAAATGGAAGTGGAACCAATTCGACAGTAACCTCTTTCATTTAACACAAAAACCAAATTAAACGGTTGGATAGTTTAGGAGTAATCGGTGAACATGCATTAAAAAATACATACGAGTCGAATTGATAACCTCTTCCTCCTTTTTTGGAGCCAATTAATAAAAATTGTAATACGGAATTAAGCATTGTAAATCATACACGTATGTTAGGAGTGGAGTTCGAACACATGCTGTCTTTCGAGAACCAGAACTTAAATCTGGCGTCTTCGACAGCTCGTCCATCCTGACTGCACTCCATTCAGCGAACTTATTCAGCACTTTTAATTAGCGAAAAATCACTAATTTTATTAGTTTTTGCCTAATTACTAAAAAGTACTGAACCAATTTCGATGAAAAGGAAGTGGGGCCAATACGTGAGTAACCTTTTTCATTTAACACAAATACCAAATTAATCGGTTGGATAGTTTCGGAGTAATCGGTGAACATACATTAAAAAAATACATACGTGTCGAATTGATAACCTCTTCTTCCTTTTTTGGAGTCGGTTAATAAAAATTATAATACGGAAAAAAGTATTGTAAATTATATATGCATGTCAGGAGTGGGGTTCGAAACCACGCTGTCTTTCGAGAACCAAAGCTTGAAACTGATGCCTCAGACAGCTCGGCCATTCTGTCCGCACTCCATTCAGAAAACTTTTTCAACAATTTTCATTAGCGAAAAATCACTAATTTTATTAGTTTTTGCCTAATTACCAAAAAAGAACTGAACCAATTTCGATCAAAGAGATGTGGTATGAATTCGAGAGCATCCTTTTTCATTTAAAACAAAAATAACAGAAATCGGTTGAATAGTTTCAAAGTAATCGGTGAACATACATAAAAAAATACATACGCGTTGAATTGATAACTTTTTCTCCTTTTTTGAAGTCGGTTAAAAAGGATAAAATGTTTATTTACAATGTAGTTTACAAGTAAATAGTAATTCATACAATAATATTACAATAAGTGTTCAAAACTGCGCCCACCAACTATGATACATTCATCGCAGCGTCGATGGAACGACTGACGGTCACTTCTAAAGATGTCCGGCATATCCCGCACATGTGCATGGCCAACTTCATTAGAGGCCTTGGAAGCTCTTGGCTGTTAGGACGGAATTTATGACATCATATCATGTTTAACCAATCAGCAAAGACAACTCTTGTTTGTAACGCCCTTTACAAGGACAACTTCCTCACGAGATTGGATAGACGGAGATTACGTAATTAATTCCGTCCTAAGACCCGCCTAAAAAGCCAAAGCTTCCGAGGCCTCTAATAAAGTTGGCCGTGACATGTGCAGCGGCTTCGGATATGCGAGATACTAGATTTTCGTCAAACAAGGGCACCACCAAACATGGTGCGCACAGATTTTGATGATTTCAAAGTATGTTGTAGGGGTCATACCACTAATTATTCTGGTGAAAGGGTTTCTTCAAATGGGCCATGGTTTTTGAGAATTTGGGGGTTAAAGGTCAGCGTATATTTCAAATACCTAATTGTGCATACTTCGAATGTGAATTCGTGGCTCAGTGTCAGCGCGTTAGACTACGAATAGGATGGTTGTGGGATCGAGTCCCTCCTCGGCTTTTATTTTCTCTTTTTACTTATATTTTTTACACGTTACAAATTTTAAATAGAATTGGGAATTCTACAGCTTTGAACATTTTGATATTTTCTGAAGAGGACAGTTTACGTTTTATTTTTTTTATTATTATTATTGAAAAAAATATGGTTCAAAAGGTGAACTGACTGCACTTCAGGGTTGAACTAAAAGTACATTTTGCAACAAATAAATAAAAATGCGTATTATTTAAAATTTTGAAAAAGTATAAGAAAATTTGAATATTTTGAAATCTCCACTACATTAAATATTAATATTTTTAGATTAAGAAATCACTATTTGTTTTTTCTTCATATATGTATTACACAATACTGTGCATGGATTTTTAGATAATGTAATACTACATGAATATATATATTTATTTGATATAAGTAGTGTAAAGTGGTGAAATCTAACACTCTTCATATATATTGATAACAACTTTTATTAATAACAATAACTAGTAATAACAATACAATAACAATAGTAATAATAACGTTAAGACTAATTTCACACGCATATTCAACACAAATAAAAAACAAATTGTACAAAACATTTTAAATCTCTGTATCACATACAAAAAAAGCTTTATCATTTTTAAAACATGAAAGCGAATTAAATATAAACACAGAGAAAAAAAGTTTAAAGTTATCATTAGTGTAAGGAATTGGGCCGAGTGTATTAACACAATTTACAATATCTCAAAATATAATTGTTGTATGGGTAAAAATGACAAAATATTCGCAATTAAACAGACTTTCATTTAATGTTAAAAAACAAAAATCGATTTTTTGATCAGTTTTGTGGTAAACTGTCCCCTTTAAAACTGAAGTTTATGTTTATCAGACACAAATTCGATTGAATTTATGTCTGAAATCTCATTTTTTTAAACTTACATAATTTATATTCCTTAAGTACTTAATTTGTAATAAATATGTTTAAAAATACATTAAAATTAAAAAAAAATTAATCATCTTTTGTATCAGTGCAAATATAAGATCAATAAAAAGAAATCTGCATTTATTCTGATATTCCGGAGGAAAGGAAAGAAGATGGTAAAAAAAATAGTATTTTCATATGTATCGTAAATTTTATCTCATTAACAAACAATTTTTGCATTCCAGTTGAATCACGGAAAGAGTGGTTTGATTTGTAAAAAAAAATAGTTTTAAATGTAATCTGTCATTTCTTATTTGTGCAAACGATACATTTTGTTGAGGTTGAACTTGAATGATAAATCTATTTACAATCTATTTACTTGGGAGATAAATCTACTTTATTATTTTTCGAAAATTTGGATAAATGGTAACAACTTGTATTTTAGCATTCCTGCATCCATAAAAACGTTTAAGAAATTTTACCTGAAAATTATTTTGTATTATTTAACAAAAAAAGATAAATTTTCATTTAAAATGTTATAAAATAAAATAAAAAAGCTATAGGAAAAAGAGAAATCATTATTTCAGAATTGTGCTTTAAATAAAAAAAATGTAGAGAATAATTAAGAAAAAAAGTCCTAGGCGTAAATTAGTTTGCAGTTTTGTCAATAGAAATATTAGATTAAAAATTGCAGAAAAAAATAAATTTTCATGAAAAATTCAAAAATGTAAATGTAATTTGTCAAGAAAATATCAAACGCTGTAGCAATTTCTCTAGTAGTAAAAATATTTAAAATTTGTAACGCGTAAATAATATGAATATAAGTAAAAAGAGAAAATAAAAGCCGAGGAGGGACTCGATCCCACAACCTTCCTACATAGCATGGATGGTCACAGTGACGTCACTGTGACGTCACTGCAAGTCACTGTGGTTACATCACATCTGTGACCAAAATGCCACCACCCTGTGACGCCGCATTGTGACTTAGATGTGAACATCTGAGAAAACTTAAAATAATTACAAAAAGTCTCTAAAACATGACATTTAATGTAAAATTACGTTTTTGTTTTGGCAATATAAAAAAATACGTCACCGTGATGTCACTTCATGTAACGTTCGTCACAAATATGTGACATAATACCACCACATTTTAAAATCGCAATGTGACAAAAACATGAACTTAAAAAACTTTTGAATCAATTCTTGAAGCAATTTTTAGCTGATATATCAAATAAAAATTGAGTTTAACCCTTTCCGGCGCACTACTCTTTAAAGTTGGAATTTAAAGAAAACAAAATGTAGGCAGTCTATTTAGGCCTAGAGGAGTACACAGGTATTGTTTTGTAAAGATTGCACTAACCATTTTAATTATACAGCTGTTGCCGAAGTGTTAACCTCCCATAAGTAAAGCATTGATAAGCGCAGTGAGAACAGCATTGCTGTGAAGCACGTATTACAGTAACACATTTTACCTATTATTTAAAAATAGTACATTTTGATCTCTGTGATGCTGCCATCTAGAACTCATAAGAAAGATTTAAAGTAGCCATTAGAGTAGTTTTTGAAATATTCACGGAGTTTTTGTGTCTCTAAACAGGGGGAACTTTAGGTGTTGCCTACCCGGCAACACTGCGCGTTAAGGGGTTAAATAAATTATTGTGTCGCTGACTTGGTGAAAATGATTCCAGTCTGTATCACAATAATTAATATTGAACTTAACTTGTACGGCAAAAATCTTCTTGCAATTTTTGTTTAAGTATGTTGTTAAGCATGTTTTTAAAAAAGATATTTTAGAAGATTTTTTTCCTACAGAAAATTAATATGAAAAAAATTACAGATTGACAAAGAAAATCTTTTCATTCTCTATAACACTTTTTTTATTTTTTAAGAAGATGTGTATTTGTTACGTTTGATAACTTTACTTTAAAAATATATTATCACCATTAAATCTACCTTTATACATTTTAAAAATTTAAACAATGTTTTATCTAATAAACTCTAATTGTTAATATATTTCACAAAAAAAAGTTTTATGAATAATCTTTAACTTTAATTGTTTTGAAACTGACAAAAGTAAAACATAAATTAAATTACCAAATTCATTAATTAAATAATAAAAAAGTTCAGCTAGAGACACTCTTCTTAAATTATTGTGTCTTTAACTTCCAAATCTGTTTTTTACAAAATGAAATAAACTGTCATGCGCATTACAAAATTCATGATCGTCCGCAGACGACTTTTTACCGGAGAATAAAGTAAAGTTCTAAGGTGCCAGAAATAAGTTTGCTGGAGAGCATATGGCAGTTATGTACGCGTATTGAAACAGATTTAAAAATTTAAGCAAGAAAATCCTCAAGAGCAATTTTTAGCAGATATAGCAAGCAAAAAATAAGTTCAAGAGTATTATTGTGGCACTGGCTTGGTGAAAATGATTCCAGTCTGTGTCACAATAATTAATATTGAACTTAACATGATCGGCAAAAAGCAATTTGGATAGAAGAACGTCAACAAAACATAGATATGATTTTATTTCTTTTTGCTGTTTGCTTTATCATTATTGTTATTATTAGAACGATTTTAGTTAGCTTTTCAAAAACGTTATTTATTTTGTTTATATAGAAAACTTCACCATCAATAATTTGGATCAGGTTATTAAAATTAGTGATTTTAATTACATTTGAATCTAATTCGTTTCTTTATTTAGAATATCTGGTTAAAACAAAATGTTTCCATAAATATAACAATATATGGAAGAGCATATTATAATCAATCGTTTATACAATTACTAAACATTTTATGCTAATTAAAATATTTAATATAGAAATCCCTTTTTTAATAAAATTATTTGTAAACATACTTTTAAAATTTTTGTATCAAGGAATGTTATGAAACATGGCATAGTTTTATTTTTTTTTAATTGCATCTGCTCTGAAGAGAAATTTATAAGAAATAGGGTAACAATAAGAACTTTTAAAAGAGATCTTGAATATGCAATAATAATAATAATAATTGTTTAATGTATTTTTCAACCTAACAAATGTTATAAAATTTATAAAAGAAGTAATCATAGTGGGTGAAAACGTCTCAGTTGATAAACATTCTTATTGGAATATTTTCAAAGTATAACAACTATAAGCCTGAATAAAAAGTTAGAAGTTAATCAATCAATAAGAGTTAAAATATGATTGTGCTTTAGAAATAACACTAAATTTTAAAATATGTATTATATGCACTATTAATATACATCATGATTAAAATGACTTTCTTATTTATAATTACCGTCTAATCTTGTAAATAAAATATTAATAATTTTATTTAACATGTATGTGGTTTTATTTTGAGTTTATGGTTGGAAGTTTCATAGGGTAGGTATGCTAGCAATAGACAACCTTCCAGAAATGGACCCCCTTTTATGTTTTTTGGTTCATAAAACAATAACTAATAAATATTTTGTTTAATTATTTTTTCATAATTTCCATTAGCATGTATTACAGTCTGGTCTATTTTTGACAACTTTTAATTAAACCAATCAAGAAGCAGAAAATAATGTTTCAAAGTTCCACTGTTTTTCAGTGAAAATCTTAATGAATATGCTACACTGTAAAAAAAAAATCTGTGAAGGTACTAAACATTTTCTAGGAAACTGGGATTCCAAGAACTTTTCATGTAACGATAACAGGAAAAATTCATGTAATCGATTCTGAAACTTGAATTTTTGCTGTTACCGTTACAGGAATAGTTCTTGGAATCCCAGTTTCCTAGAAAAGGTTTAGTACCTTTGCAGATTTTTTTTTACAGTGTAGGAGCTGCCTTTATTTAATAAATTTTGGTAGTCTTTATTTTCTTACAAAATTTGAATGTTTTCGTTTGAATAGTAATAGCAAATTTTAAATTTTATATACTAATGACCATTTAAAAAATGTCCTGTATTTTTAAGGTTTTAAGAGGGATGTTCATTATTGGGATAGTTAATTAGCCGTTTCCCAATAATGAACACCCAATGTAGACAGTTTCAGAAATGTTTATAGTGCATGAAGTATTTTTACATATCTGAAAACCTAAATAATCAAATTTTGTATTTAAATTTTACATGCCAAAATGGACACAAAAACAAAATTATTGTTTAATTATGTTATTATTTAATGTGTATATTTTCATAAAAAAGATGTAATTTTGGCAATCAATTATTAAAGTTATTTTAATCAATAAGCTTTTTTTAAATATGTTTTTTACTGCAGGCAAACTTTAATGTAAAATTACCCCTTCTAAATATCTGCAAAAGTTAATTACTTTTACAGTGAGCTGAAAAATAAGATTTTACTTATTGTTACTATCTTCCAAAACAGCAATTGTTTCCAAAATATAATTTTTAGAATTCTCAACATACTTGTATTATTGGTACGAGTTATATTTCTTTTCATATTAAAGTTACGCATATCAATGGACATGTTTCAGATCGTTGTTAGTAAAATGTAAATTTAAGCTTTGTAAATTTTGTAAAATTAAAAAGCTAGAGATAGCTAGGAATAGATAGTTGCAAAAGTAAGTTTGTATATTATATATATATATATATATATTTGTATATTGACAATATTGATGAGAAGTGTGTTATTTTCTGCTTATCAAAAGTATAACAAATATCCATAATTTATTATTTTTATGTTTGAATTTATTTTTTTTACGTATCTAAAACAACATTCGAGCATTTGCAGTTTCAAAATTAAATTTCCTTTAAAATAGTTGTTTGATTTAAAAACTGTGTCAACACATTTATCATATATGTTTCTACACTCTTTAAGTGCCCTGACCGTGTTTTTCAGTCACATAATTATAGAATTTTAGGCGCAACACTAGCCACAGAAAAAGACCCGGATGATAATGTAAAGTCTATGGGAGCACTCTTTTCAAATATCTCGCTCAAATTTTAATACTTTTACATGAATTTTTTCATAGGATAGCTGAGGACGATCCATAGCCAGTCTAATTTTTACTTTTTAAATTTTGGTTTCGGATTTAAAAAAAAAAAAACTTTATATTTCAAAACCGGTTTAAACCGATCCTGAAATTTAAACCATCATAATATAAAAAATATGTAAGCAAAATCGAAAAAGTAAAAACCGTCCTCAGCTATCCTATGAAGAAAAAAGCATATAAAAATATTAAAATTTGAGCGAAATATTTAAAAAGAACATACCCATAGACTTAACATTATCATCCGGTTCTTTTTAGTGACTGTTGTGGAGCCTTACGGGCTGATTTAATACAAAATTTATATCAATGTCTCTTTTTTTGCCGTGAAAAAAATAATCACATTTGCAATAAATAAAATAATCTGTGACGATAGTGACAAGTTTGTGAAGACACTTTGTGACGATTTTGTGAATATTTTGTAATCTGTGACGATTTTGTTACTAACTTTGTGATGGTGGCTATATTACCAGTGTTGTAATGTTACACTGAGGCACAATTATACAGTTAAGAACATTGATATATAATGTAAAATCATTTACATATTTTACAAAACTTTATTATATTTTGACGATATATCTCAATTAAAACTTGAGAGCTGCTATAAAAAGAAAGTTTCTGCATCAAACTGCAATGCTATACAGATTTTATCAAAACAAAATATGTTTTGATTGCTCATATTTAATGAATCATTAAATATTCACGAAAAAATCTGAAGGTCGCTTAAAAGGTTAAACAGAAATGTTTTTTTCATAATTTTAATGCTTTTTAAAAAACAAATAGCTAAATTTCAAATAATTGTGATAGATTGAATATTCAATTGTCTTAAATATTTCCATTTATTGCAATAGAAAAAAAATATGTAACAAAGATTAAAAACTGTATGGCATTGCAGTTTGATTCAGTAACTTTCTTTTGGTGCTTTCTTTTCATAGCAGCTTTCAAGTTTGAATTGAGATGTATTGCCAAATTATAATAAAGTTTTGTAAAATATGTAAATGATTTTACACTATATATCAGTGTTCATAACTGTATAATTGTGCCCCAGTGTAACATTACAGCACTGGCAATGTAGCCACCGTCACAAAGTTAGTAACAAAATCGTCAGAGATCACAAAATATTCACAAAAATGTCACAAAGTGTCTTCACAATCTTGTCACTATCGTCACAGAATAGTCACATTTTCAAAGACAATTTTGTCACAAATGACACATTTTTCACATTTTGGTCACAACGTGACTTCATAAAGTGATCACAATGTGACGTCACAAACGAGCTCTAAAACTGCCATAACGACTTCACATTTTAGTCACTGTGACTTCACATCGCCGGTCACAAAGTCACAATGTGTCTCTACAACGACGTCACTGTGACGTCGCCATGTCTTACGGGTTCCAATTCGTAGCCTCGCGCGCTGGCACTGAGCCACGAATTCACATTCGGAGTATGTACAATAACACTGTAAAAAAAAATCTGTGAAGGTACTAAACATTTTCTAGGAAACTGGGATTCCAAAAACTTTTCATGTAACGATAACAGGAAAAATTCATGTAATCGATTCTGAAACTTGAGTTTTTGCTGTTAGCGTTACAGGAAAAGTTCTTGGAATCCCAGTTTCCAAGAAAAAGTTTAGTACCTTTGCAGATTTTTTTTACAGTGTAGGCATTTGAAATATACGCTGAACTTTAACCCCCAATTTCTCAAAAACTAAGGCCCATTTGAAGAAACCCTTTCACCAGAATAGCTAGTGGTATGACCCCTACAGCATACTTTGAAATCATCAAAATCTGTGCGCACCATGTTTGGTGGTGCCCTTGTAAATCAACTGGAGTCTCATAAACAAGAACATTGGAAATATGACTAACGGTTTAGAAATTAGCCATTGGCCACCGTTGAGAGTGGACACCCTGTATATTTTTACATTTTTTTCATTCAGCAAAATATTAATTTATTAGAGAAAATATCCTCTGAAATGCTGCATTGTTATAATTATATGTTTCATACCTAATAATCTAATACTACTTTTTAGAGTAGAAATTTTGTCTCGAAAAAAATTGGCACAGAAGACAATTTTAAATTTTAACCCGTTAACTGTGAACTTTTTTGACAATATAAGTTAAAAATACAGGATAAACCCCACTTTTCCATATTAAAATATGTGCCTTGCTTAATCGAAAAATATTTGACAATAAATAACGATAAATTTAGTTACAAATTAGTGGTATCAAACAGTTTCTAGTAACGAAGAAAGTAAACTGTTCTTGCCCGAATCCAGTTCGGGCAACACTGTTAAGGGGTTAAACAGCAAAATTTATAATTTGGAAAGAATATTAGATTTTTTTGTTATATTTCTTCTGCGACATGTGTTCTAGTGGTAAAATTCACTTTGTTATACTGCATTGCTAGAGCACTTGTGTTGTTCAAATTTATTTAAATCTTTTTTATAACTGTGTTCCGCCCCTTCTAAAGTCGGAAACTTTAAGTTCGCGGCCCGCGACAAAAAATTTGAATCATTTGAATCCATCGCACAATTTACTATGTACTGTTAAATAAACACAGAGAAAATAAAAAAAATGCAGCATCGACGGAAGTTACGGACATTGAAATATGCATAATTTTGAGAAATGAACAGTGACAACAGGGTTAAAAAAAGTGGAATGAGATAGTGACGTAAATAGAAACATGCTTTTGGAGTCGATCTTTATTTAGTGGTTTAATGAAACTTTGGCACATTGCCACTAACTATTCGAATAAACAGAAAAAAGTTAACACTTGATATGTTAACTTAGTTTCGGAGGAGGTTATTCAACTCAATGGGGTACTTGTTTATTCTAGAGAGATGAGGGATAGTTCAAATTACTTTTTCAAATTACTAATAGTGCGTAACATTGGAATAGATGTTTGATGGTTTCATAATAAACTGGGTATGAATTTCAAAGTTCTGTGTTCAAAGAGCCTGTCATTATTTTTTTCCATAATACATAAAACGTGTTTACATAATTTTGAGCACCGTAATCCAGTAAAATTATATATAATCTTATTTCCAATTCTTTTTTTTTCTTTTTACAAGGATTTCGTTATTTAATGTGATTCTAAAGGATTTTTCTTCATAGGTTTTATAATTTTTTAACTAACTGATACAGATTTAGTTTAAAAAAAATACTAAATTTTATATTAATGAGGTTTAATACCGCTAAATAATGTAAATAGTGTGATAACAAACTTCTATTGTTTTCTCTTTATAATACTAAACGAGCTTCTTCCACTCCGTTCGAGGCTATGAAGAAAAAACTGCAGTTCGAGAAAACATTGCAAAATCGCTTTATTCGAAAGCACTACAATCTTCAAGAATTACCGTATTTTTGATACCGCTAATGCAAAAAATGAAATGTAACTAAGAAATCTGGATAATATAATTAATATTCATTTATTTTGTGATTAATTTTGTGCAGGTTATATAATTTTAAGAAACATAACGTTAAAATAAATTATAACCGATTCCTCTATCAATGAGAGATATTCCAAATGCTAAAATTGGGATTTATGAAATTAAACTTAATCGGGATAATTGAAGTTTGTTTATAAATTATGAAATTAAACATATTTTATTTATATATGTTTTTAGGTAAATATCACTGTGTTAATTTTTAGAATTAATTTTTTATAAGGGATCTCATGAGTCTTACTTTTTACCTGATAATTCAATTTAACAACATGTCACATTTAACTTTTTTTCTCAGTCCGTAAAAAAAATAAATGCATACAATTTTTTAATGTAGATGACTTAATAACTCTTTCATTTAAAATATTTTTTAAATATTCTACATTAAAAATTTAATTAATTATTATGTTTAATTTTGATAAAAATGATGTAAAATTCCTTTTTGATTTGAATCCACTGCGCACAAGACAGTAGCAAATTTATTGGTTCAAGAGTCCTCCGAAAATGTTGATAATGATGTAAAATTAATGTGTCTTGAACTTATACTTTATTTTAAAACAATTTATTTATTTTTTGAATTTAAATTAAAATCTAAATTAAAAGTTTTTGAAAAAATAACTTTTATTGAAAAATTGCCATTTTTAATTAATTAATGGAACTATAATACAAAATTTCAAGTATTATTTTGTTGTTGAAATGAACACTGAACATTGAAATCTACCTGCGCGTGTAGGCATAGATGCCAACACCTCTTAATTTATTCCGGAGTCTGATACAAGATGAGCATGTTTTCAACCGGAAATTTTATTTGACCAAAAATTTCAGGATGAAATCAAAAATTTACATCGTAGAAAGTAAACACATTTTCTTAAATGTTTTTTACGGTTTTTGCATGCAAATTTTTGATCAGACTCCGGAATAATTAAGAGATGTTGGCATCTATGCTGTAGGCCAAGCCCACGGAGATTTTCCTTATATAGGGGTCATTCCAAAAATAAAGCACCCTTTGGTGTCCCGACACTTTGTATTGCTATATTTTCTAAAATTTTGTTTCAAAATTAAATTTAAATATTGGAAAATATATTTTAAAGATATTTTTCTTTAATGCAGTTTTTAAATTTGAGATAAATTCCATTTATTGTTATTCAAATAACTTTCATAATAATTGTGCCCTGTAAAAAGCCATGTCCCAAGAACAATTTTTACTTTTTAAACTCTATTTTTTTTTACTATATGTATCGTTTAAGTTATCTTTCAGGATATTTTTTATGTCTTTGTAGTCTTTATATTATCCCTATATACTTTAAATATTTTTTGTAAATATTTTTCTTCATTTTATAAGAAAAATTCCTGTGTCCCTATTAAAATAAGAATTTGCAAGCTAAATGTTGTTAACAGCAGTCATTCATGTACTTTTAGAGTTAGCATTCATCCTAGGTAGTCATTTTCCTCATTTGTTAAATTTTGAAGAATATTATCTAAGTAAAGGTGATTTTTGTAGGTGGGTGTGTTTTTGTGTGTCCCCTGTGTTACTACTGATTTATTTCGATTAATTATTAACCCATTAGTGCCCACCACCTTTTGCGCAAATTTTATTCTGTTGGCACCACTATTTTGAAAAGAATTAAGTTTGGTTCATTAATCACGAAACTGTTTCAACTAAATAAAATAAAAGTTGCTGTTCTTTTTTACCGGTGTCAAAAACAGTGCTACATGCACCTTTTGAAGCGTCCCTAAAACGGGACGCTAGGCACTAATGGGTTAATTTTCTAGTTTATTGACATTTAAATTGTAAGTCTTAGTTAAAAGAAAATATTCCATCTAACTTTACATTGTTTCTATGAAAATAGTAATACATAGGTGATAATTTATTTCATTTTGTCTCCTGTGTTACTAATCCCCTGTGTTACCATGATATTGGTTGATATGTTGTTAAGAGACAAAAAACCCAAGTTTAGAAATGAAATGCAACAGAATATCCTGTTTTAATGCATTTGTTGGTCTGTATCAGAAATACATTTTTAATTAATACATAAGTACACTTTTAAAATTGTTACCTTTTTTATGTTCAATTAAGATGTCCCCTACTTGTTACTTTATTGTCCCCTATGTTACTCACATTTCCTTTATCAGAACAAAAGCGAAAAAACTTTCTTATGAATCAGTTTTATAATATGCACTGGCTAATATGTATAAATAAGTTTTACTATAATTTTATTATATTAGAGTAATTTTTAATAAGTTTTATATAGGGAGAATGAAAAAAGGGTAACACGGGGGATATAATATGCGTATATCATGAAAAAATATATACATAAACAAAAAACTATATGGCACTGAATAAGAGCATTTATATCAAAATGTTAATATTGTAAAAGGAATTCTCTATTTTAATAAGAAAAAATGAGAAGATTATTTAATATACGGTAACACAGGGGACATTTTTCAGCCAATGTGTCTGTGTTTCTAAGTGTAGTGATAAATATTTTTAAAAAAGTGTGCTGCTGATATTCAATTTCTACTCTTGAATATGTATACAACCCTCTCAATGATATTTTTATTTCATTTTAAATGAAAAAAAAATTTTGAAAAAAAATTTCTCAAAAGGGACTTTTATTTTTGGAATGACCCATATAACAACAAATTTCTAAATTTAATCACTTTGGGTAGTGCAATGATTGGACACATTGTTTAAAGAATAAAGGAAATAAATTAAAAGTGATAATATTTTTATCACGTGCTAGCTAAAATAGCCGTTGTTGCCCAAATTTTTAATAATGTTGTTTCGTAAAATGAATTTCAAAATCAAACATACAGTAAAAGACAAACAATTAAAACAATTCAACTTTTTAGTAAATTTCTTAAACTATTTATTTCTCTATGCTATTTTTTTTCATTTTTCACGCGTAAATCTTCCACGAGAAAAGTAATTGTTGTGATAAGAATTTGACTGTGGATTTTTAATTGCTGGCAACTGACATGAAGAAAAATATTTAAATCTGATAAGATATCTGTTTAATTTGAGGTTTTTATTAATCTAAAAATTAACAATAAACTATTTCGATTATGGATTACTTTAATTGCATCGGGAGTGTTTTAACACACATTTGCTTAACATTTCTTAATTTAGGCTTCCAAATAGTGGTTTTTTACAGTATTACAAGAAAGTCAAATTTACTTTTATATGTTAGATTGCATTTTAAAATTTAATATGACGGTAAAATGAAATATATAATATCAGGACTCTAACAGATCAAAATCAAAGAAACAAATAACTTATTTTAAGTAACATGCAACTTCATCTATATTTGGTGTCTAGAACAAATATTTCTCAAAAACCACTTCCTAAGGCGCGTGTTTAGAATAGCAATAAAATAAACTGGAAAAGTTCATTTGTATGATGACTCTAAGAAGTCTGTTTCTTCACAAAACACTATGTGTCTACAGAATTTCAATTTCCTTTTGTTTGAAGATAAAGCCTAGACTCGAATATACTCTGTACTATTTCGTAAAACTACATGTTTTATTTTTTACTTGTTCTATCTTTACACGAACAAAATATTGGATTCATGAAATTTTTAACTTCCGATTTTCTACGGATTTACACATTTTAGAGGTCACAGATTCTGAAAAACATTCTTTTACAAAGTGTCTGCCTTTCAGTCTGTCTGTCGACGAGTCTGTCCATTTGTCTCTTTTTATATGATACAAAATGTTTGGGCTTTCTATCTCTAGAAATAATGCATGGAATTTCATGAAAAATTATATGCAGTTAATCCCTGATGTATGATAGTGTTGATTCTTCTCTTGTATAAATCGCTTGACATGTCGCTCTGGATTCAAAATTTCCTCAAAATCGGTTAGATAGTTTCCGAGGAAACGGTTTTTAAAGCTCACAAATTTGCCATAGGATTGCACCCAGCCTTCTCTTATCTTAAATAAACTGTAAAAAAATCCGTTAAGTTTACGGCAAAAACTGCTGGCAGCAATGATGCCAGCAGATTTTCCGTAAATGAGGGGTGCAAAAATCTAGGCGCCAGCTAGCAGTCTCTCACCACTAAAATTTAAAAGTTTTCTTCGCTTAAAATTTAATAGCATTCTCACAAGAGTTTTATACGAAATATAATACGAAAATTAACGAAATAATTTTAGTGGTGAGAGTCTGCCTGCTGGCGCCTAGATTTTTGCACCCCTGCCGTAAATTTAATGGATTTTTTTTCAGTGTACTATTGATCACGTCAAACCGGAATTATATATAATTTATGCTTTTCTTGTTAAGTTTAAGTGAACAATTTTAAATTGCAATATACCGGAAATAATTTCTTTTTTTTTCAGAAAAGAAGAATGAACTAAAACGTAATCTAGGCTTTCTTTTTAAAATCAAAGTCTCATTTTTACTAATGCAAATATTTAATAAATTAGTAGTATAAGAATTTATGAAATAATTCGCATTAGTTTTACATAAAATTTATAAAAATCGTAAAACACATGACTAATTTCTGCCAATTGTTATCGAGATAGAGATAAATGTAAATTTTCGATATTCTACGGGAATTATTTATTGTTCTAGTTTGCGTCTAAAGGAAATCGTAACCGATATATTTTTTGGAAAGTTTTCTTGTATGTAATGGATGCTGTTTTGGTTGATTTCACAGATATTTTGTATAGGTTTTCCGGTGACATATTTCCGGTTAGCGCAATTTTTTATTGGGTCATTCAATGGCACATATGGGACAGTTTTTTTCAATAATGCTATTATATCCTCAAATTAATATATATATATATATATATATATATGCCAATATGAATATCCATGGCTTTCCCATGATTTAAATTTATATTTTATACTTTACTAACTTATAAGTTAATAGATATACACTCCAAACGCTCAAACACAAAAATAAACATATTTCGAAACACTTTTTGACGACAAATTCACAACACATTAATGTGTTGTAAAGCGTTTTTTTGTGTTGTGATTGTGTTCTTAATGTGTTGCAAAAGTGTTGCTCTCTAGAAATGTGTTTTTAATATATTGCAAAGTATTGTTATCTGGAAATGTGTTCTAAAAATAGTGTTGCTAATTGTGTTGCAATAGTGTTGATGAAAATAGTTTCTTAAAATAGTGTTGTGCTGTGCAACACGATGTCCCCAAATTAATAACACATTGTAAACACCACACAATTTAGAACACTATAAACAATTTTAAAACCATTTCGAAAACACATTTTCTTATTTTATAATTTTTACCAACATTTTTTGAACAATAATTTTATTATGTACAGCACATTCCTAAAACATTCCCAACAAAATAGAAAACGAATTTAGTTCGAAGTGTTGATTTTTATTACTTTCTTCTATCTTCAATAGAAGAAAGTATTGTAATCGAAATTTTTTTCGACTTCCAGTTTTCGACGGATTTACACGTTTTAGGGGTCAGATATTTCAAAAAACATGTTTTTACAAAATGTCTGTCTGTCTGTGTGTCTGTCTGTATGTCGCCATTCTACCATGAAAAAGTGTATGAAGTTATGCATAGAATTGAATCAAATTTTTTGTGAGTGTTTCGGCTGTGGCAAGCAGGTCCTCCTTCAGTTTTGAAATATTCCGCCGGAAGGGGGCGCTGCAATCGCGATTTTTGTGCCATTTTCAATATTGTACAGACCAAAAGTATATAGAGTTATGCATCGAATTGGCCCAATTTTTTTGTGTATGTGTATGACTATGGCTAGTTGGTCCTCCCTGAATTTGAAAAAATTCCGCCGGAAGGGGGAGCCGCAATCGGGATTGTTGTGCCATTTTCAATATTGTACCGACCAAAAGTATATGAAGTTATGTATAGAATCAAACCAATTTTTTTTGTATCTGTATGACTATGGCTAGTTGGACCCCCTTGAATTTGAAAAAAAATCCGTCGGAAGGGGGTGCTGCAATCGCGATTTTTGTGCCATTTTCAATATTGTACCGACGAAAAGTACATGAAGTTATGCATCGAATTGAACGAAATTTTTTGTGTAAGTGTATGGCTATGGCTAGTTGGATCGCCCTGAATCTGATAAAAATCCGCCGGAAGGGGGCGCTGCAATACCAAATTTTATGCCATTTTCAATATTGCACCACATAAAAGTGTATGAAGTTAGTTCTAGAACTAAACTAAACATTTTGTCTATGATTATTTTTTGGTAAGGCAAGTTGGTCCTCCCTGAATTTGAAAAAAAAATCTGCTTATCATTCTATTGTCTATCGGCTCGTGCAGAGACGGAAATTCGTTTTTACTCCGATTAATTGATTGAAGCAGAAATTTGAGATGAAAATCAAAGTTGGTAAGGTATTGAATTAAAATTATTAAAGCATTAAAATGAGTAAATATATTTTTTTTAATATTAAAATGTATGTATGAGATAGAAGAAAGTTTTGGGATTGACACATCCAACTAGTGTTCAGTCAGTGTTGCAAAAGTTTTTCACCTGTTTGCAGTTTAGGTATGTCCAGCGCCAAACATTATTTTCTCTTTTTATGGATGGCCATGAACAGACAGAATTATTAGGTCTAGTATCTTAGGGTGGTGATTAATAAACCTATTAAAAACGCGTAGCTTACTTAAGTCCAGGTTAAAACAGTAGTACAAATATATCATTACAAGTTGTTATCTAGATTCAGAAAGTCGATGGCTCAAAGAGTTTTCCGCCTGCGCTTTTTTGTATGTCTTAGACAACCGTATCTTTAAGGATTAATATTACGGCCTATGACCAACAATTCTTTTCGAAAACAATTATCAACAATTCATTTTTTCTTCTGCGATGATAGGTATTCCCTGCGCTGCTCAACTCCTTTGTTTATCTTCTGCTAATCGAAATTTGTGTGTAGCGCAAAATTGCCAGCCAAATCATATTACAGGGATAATATACAGACTATAGATAACAGAAAATGAATAAAAAATCACTATTTTTCTTTACAGCTGAAGAAAAGAACCCCCCCACTTCGAATAAAAACTCGAAACTAAAACTACTAAAAAATATTGTGGCTGTAAAATTGTGCTTAATATTTATATTTCATTTTTAACACTTTCCAACAAAGTTGAAAAATGTTTACGCTTTCAGTTTTGTCTAGCCGTCTGTCCGTGTAGTCGTCTAGTCGTCTGTAGGCGCTCTAACTCTCGTAAATATACACGGATTATAATGAAATTTTTGTAAGTTATTGACATTTACCCTAGCACGAACCCTATTGAAAATGAAGTTTCTACCATGATTATTATATTACAGATACAGGAAAAAAATTTTCCGTTACATTACGGCCCTACGGAGAAAAATCGTTTCAAAAGAATTTTAATGATGTTACACACTGTCAATAATAATCAAATTTATATGCATGTACGAAGTGTACTAAAATAAGCATTCTGTAAAATATGCAGATAAAAGAATAGTTATTATTCATTTACAGGGCCATACAAATAAACTCCATTGCATAATAACAAAAGAGGGGGAGGGATTGCTTGTATTACAGTGAGATTGTTTGTACATATTTTAAACATGATAAAGGATTTCATGTATAATCAAATTGATATACGTCGCTGAGGCTTATTATGAGTTATTTCACGTATAATGCGAAGTGCATAGCAATTACAGAAACACTTAAAATATTTCAAATAATGTATTCCATCTGAAATACTGTATATTATGGATGATGGGTGTAAGATGGATGAAATGCATTTTTAATTATGATATGCGCTTATAGGTTTCACTAAGTGTATGCACATTATATGGTGTGTATAAATGTTAATAGTTACTCATATCAGATATACAGGCTTACACAAACGAGCTCGGAAAGGTTACTGAATATAAGCGCAATGTATTTAAAGGTGGTTTTAAAATAAGCTATGCAATTTTAAGTTAATTTGCATTCAGTTTACTAAGAATTTTTGTAGATCATAGATAAAATGATACATAGGATCGCGCAAAGAACTGGATACAGGGTCGGCTAAGGATGATAATTTCTGGAAATGCGATTTAAGTAGTTTAAAGAGTATTTTTATTTGAACTAAATTTTAGCAAAATACTTTCGTGTAATAAAGATACTAGATAAACTACAGGACTGAACAAAAGTATTCAAGTATGCTTCCATCTATTAGTATAAATTGCTGAAAACAAATATCAACCAGTTAGGCGTTTTCTTACTAAAATAAATTTATATTGCTAAACAAAATATCAAACGACGAATCAAATACAGGGCTGTTCAAAAGTATTGGAATACATATTTGGATAAGGACAGTGACACCTTATTTACCTGGATAATTATAGTTTGTGAAAGATTTCAGGAAGTGTAGGAAAGTGTTTTATAAGCTATGCTTAACGCATGACTGTTCTTATTTGTTTTGTTTAATACATGGTGAATATTTTCTGCATCACAATTTAATGATATTGAAGTAAATCTTAATGAAGGATTATTAAACTGTAAAGAATCCTATGTGAAGAGTAAGTTTAAAGCGTATAAGACTTAAGAAAACTATGACACAATGGAAGATCAAAGAAATTTTTTTTTCTAGCAATTAAAGGTAATAAAATGATGAATCCCGTAACATTTGTAAAGAATTTTTGAAACACTCTATAGAAAGGGACACTTTACCATTCGTATGAAATTTACTCGTTAAAGTGCATTAAAACACAAAATAAAATACTATTTTTTGGACTGTATCTTTTTATTGAATCTCATCACGATAAGCAGCGAACGCTCTAGTCGCCATTCATTTTCACACACAAACAGTCCTCTTTTACTTCTCAGTTCACTTCACATTTCAACCAAAGGGAGTTCACGACGCCCTCTTACGGTATTTATAAATTCTCAATTTTCAACAATGAGCATTCTCCCAAGGATTGAAATGTGCAAATTTCAATATCTTTTTTACAATCGTTTAACAATAAAATACAATTGCAGAAAAACTTACACAACAAACAAATATACACAAAACATAACAAAAAAATATATAGAGAAGGTATGTGCAGCTAATATGGCCACCTTAAAAATAGAATTTTCTTGCGACAATTGTAAGTGATATAAAAAAAAATAAAAATTGTCTAAAAGAGAAGAGTCTTTTTACTAAAGGAAAAAAAAAATAAAAGAATTAAATTAATCAAGATTTATACTTGAAGTGATTTTTTTGAAAAAAAGTCTTGTTGATGAAAGTAATATGCCCATAAGCAGATAATATGGTCATAAGTAAAATATAATGAAAATATCCATATTTAAAGCATGAGAAACTAAAACCGCAGGAAACCAAATTTATTTTTTCAGTTTTTACAAAAAATAATAAAAAACAACAAGAAGAAAATTCAGTATTTTGTTTTAACATTATTACATTTGATTTCTTTTATGTTTTTTATTAATATATATTTTTAAAAGTTTATTTATTTGGTATTTAATGCTAATAATGCATTAAATTTTTTAACCCAGTTCTTTGAATAAATAAACACATATATATATATTAGTAGGGAAATTTATTTATATGTTAGTAGTATGCCATATGTGCAGGTAATATGCCCGATAAGCATATTACCAACAATCATAAGTTTTGAAAAAGTTTCCGTAATTCTACTTGAATACTGAGATATTAAAATTCATTGTTACAGTTAAAAAGCATTTTAAACCTGCTACAATATTACGGGTACCAATAAATACAAATACTTTGTTTAAATAAGAAAAGTAACAAACTTATTAGAGAAAATTTTATAAAATGCTAACGCAAGTAACAACAAATCACTGACTGCCCCCCCCCCCCATGCACGTGATCAAGGTATGTGGCCATCACGGTGCTACGCTATGTTATTTGGATATTTAGGCAATAAATCCAAGTACCATCTGTCGGATTTTACTGAAATTAATAACAATATTGTAGGTTGGCCACAATAACTGCATTGGCCGTATTTGCATCAGATAACTTATACAAAATTTACAATATTTTAATAACTATTCGTTTTAGTTAGCAATAGGAAAAATAACTATTTTTTCTTAATTGAACTCTTTAATTCGCCTGATTTAGTGCGAACCTTGAATACCCTAACCTTGCCATTCGATACTGTTTAAATTTCACTAATGCGGCATAATGCCCTCTTACATCCTTCATTTGCCAAAAAAATGACGAAAATATCGCTTTTCCGATTCAGATTTTATTACCCCTAGTAAATTCTCATGAAGTTTTGTAACGATCCGAGCATCATAAATACAGTTTAAAGCGATTTTATTACCTTGCTGTCCCTTCACTCAAAAGTGATTTTTCTCAGTTGTGATTTTTCGAAGAATAGGCATGTTCTAAGTGATAAAAATTTTATGTATATTATTCTATTGTTTATTTTTTTGGGGGGATGTGTTATTCATTATGGTCAATTCTATAAAAATAAGAATCGGATTTACAATAATGTGAAAGCAATTGTTAAAACCTGAAAAATTTAAAGAAATTCAGTTTTTACTTTTATTTTACACATAGTTGTATATTTTATTTTTTATAAGGCACACTTCTGCGGATAGTTTAAAATTTAACTCAAAATATTAAAAATTATAGGTGAAATTTTTTTAATAAACTTAAATTTAAAAAAAAATATTTTTTTCGAACTTTACCAGGACAATCGATCAATTTCTTGACAGATTTTTTCCCCTTTCATTCCTCCCCTTTTATAATTATGCCAATAATGTACCTTAAAATGATTAAATTAAAAAAGTACAAATGGTACAGAGTTTAATACTATGTGAAAATTATCATAGAAATTTCCTAATCTAAATTCATGTATCATTGCGTTATATTTCTGAGGTGCAATATTTGTAATACATAATTTGGGACATCAAAAGTTTACATAAAGAAGGTGGTTGAAACTTTTTGTTCAAAATAAACATAAATTTTCTTTTTACATTGTCTCTTGATGCGTTTAAGAAGACATAATAATAATAGAAACTTGAAACTTTCTTCTACGTGTACAGAAAGTGAGGTGGGTCAATTTATCTACGGGGGAAACAAGAAGATAGATCAATGTCTGTAAAAGATGGCAGCACGTATAGTTTTTCTGTCTGAAATCAAATTTTCTTTCAATTTTTCAGTCTGCTCTTTCGAGGTAAGTTTTTTTCATTTTTCATTTCTTCATACTCTGATTTTTTTTTTTTTTTTTTTACATTTCATATTTTTTCATAGATTCAAGTTTTTTTTTTTTTAATATATCAAAACATATGTAAACCAGATTACCTGAGATAGCAAATTGAAGTGAGAATCATTTTGGGACATTTTTAATTTCTATACAAAATTAAGTAATTTGTATATAAAATGTGATTTTAACGAAAATGTTCTGTGTGGCAGATGTTTTTGTGGATGTTTCAATACAAAATCAAAGGTAGCATGACGAAAAGTCTTATATTTCAAGAAACTAGTTGGATGTGCCAATCCCAAAACTTTCTTCCATCTTATACGAGCATTTAATATTTCAAACATTAGTTACACCTGTTAAGAATTTAATACTATTGATTCAATAAATACTATAAAAACTTTTATTTTTATCCTGGATTTCTGCTTCAGTCAATTAATCGGAGTAAAAACGAGTTAATGTGGATCATGAGAATCAATAGATTTTACTTATTCTCTTATCATCAGCTGTTTAATGGTGATCGCGGCTTGTCAGGACGCAAGCTCCTGTCTTTGAATGAGCCGATGGACAATAGAACGACGAAGAATCGAGAAAATTATACAAAAAACGCTATCACAATGCTCCTTTCTCACGGAATATTTCCAAATTCAAGGAAGATCTGGTAGCCATAGCGAAAAGCATACACAAAAAAATTGGTTCAGTTGCATGAATACCGTCATACACTTTTAGTACAATATTGAAAAGGGCGCAAAAATCGCTGCTGCAGCCATGTCTTCCAGCGGATTTTTATCAAATTTAAGGAGGACCAACTAGCTAAAGCCAAACACTTACGCAAAAAGTTTGGTTGAATTCGATGCATAACTTCATACACTTTTGGTCGGTACAATATTGAAAATGGCACAAAAATCGCTATTGCAGCGCCACCTTTCGGCGGGATATTTCAAAATTGAAGAAGGACCTGCTTGCCACAGCCAAAAACATTCACAAAATTTTTTGTTCTATTCTATGCATATATTCATACACTTTTTGATGGTAGAATGGCGACATTCGGACACACAGACAGACATTTTGCAAAAACTCGTTTTTTGGAATCTCTGACCCCTAAAACGTGTAAATCTATTGAAAATCGGAAATTGAAAAACATTTCGATTACAATACTTTCTTCGATTGAAGATAGACGAAAGTAAGAAACAGATATTGAAACTGACATTATTTATCATTACTGAAAGGAAATTTGGGGTTAATCAGTGCCCAATAATCACAGAATGATTATTGCGCACTGATGAACTGTTCCTATCTGCCACAACTAGTCCTTTTACAAGTGCCCCATATGGCCACTAGAGTTAAAATAACAAACAGGGTTCGCACATTTCTACCACAAAAATTTAAGAATATTTTCAAAGCAGTTTACTGCAGAAAAATAGTGCAATGTCATCGAATAAAGGTGGTGGTTGCGAATCCTGTTTTTTAAAAACTAAATGTAAATTTTCATATTTTTAATAGTGGTGCCAGTGCTCTGAAAATATATAAGGAGTGTGCAAACCTTGACAAACCATTAACACGTTCGCTGCCTCTTACATGAAGATGTGATGATAGTTAATGCCGCACTGTAGAAGTGGGTTTTTTCCAGAAGCCGTTTTACTTTTTATAACAAAGAATCAGTGAAAGATTTTCCCGCGCCAGCGCGTGACTGGGTATTGGGCTTTACCCCAGATCACGCGCTGGCGCGTGAGTGGCCCCATAATGTTGGTGCCACATCACGCGCTATCGCGTGAGCGGTAGCGAACGTGATATCATTTCTAAAATTTACCAGATTTTTATTAATCCACAATATTTGTTAGGATACATATTATATGCTTAAGCAGGGCTGCCCAATCTGGCGCCCGTGAAACACCAGAAAATTTTTACAGAATATTTTGCCTTATTAAATCTTCGAATATATCCGTTTCAATAAGGTAATGATTTCTGTAAGAATTTTCTGGTATCACGCGGGCGCCAGATTGAACAACCTAGTGTTAAAGCATTAAAATTCAAATTGGTGAATAAATATATAATGTTTTTTGCTTAGCAAGTTGGAACTGAGATTTTACTTTTGAGATTTATCAACAGATTTTTGGCTACAGCAGACAAACGAAATGTCAAAGTCCTTCGAAGTTTTTTTTTTTTTTTTTTTTTTTTTTTTTTTTTTTTTTTTTTACTATATGTCTACAGATGCTCTGATCGCTGATGATATTTTTCAGATATTAAACATATAATAACTATAGAAAATAGCAATGCTGACATCTGCCCTATGTTTACATGTGCCTCAGTATCCCCTACTGACGAATGATTATTAAATGTAATTAATAATCATTTTGAAATAACTCCTGTTTTAAAGTGTAAAACAAATCATTTGCATGCTTATTTTATGAAAAGCGTGGTTTTAACAGAAGTATGCTATAAAATTTGAGAATAAATATAAAAATATTTCCCTGAAAAGAAGAAGTACTGAGGCATTTTATAGTACAGAACAGTAGATTCCTTTTTAAAACATTTTTCTAGCAAAAGTATAAAGAGAGAGGAAGTAGCATTAAATTTATACCACTCATGTGTTAATGCTACAAATGTAGGCACGTGTGCTGACGGGTTAAGAGGCCACTCGACTCGCTGAAAAAAAAATCTGAATGATAATGTTAAATCTCTGGGAAAGTTATATTCAAATATCTTCCTCAAAGTTTAATATTTTTCCATGATTTTTTGGATGAGATATCTGTGAATGATCTACAACTGGGCTAGTTTTTAATTTTTCGATTTTGGTTTCGGATTTAAAGGAATTACTTTAACTTTCAGAGTCGGTTGAAACCGGTTGAAAATATCATAATATAAAAAATATATAATGAAAATCAAAAAAGTAAAAACTGGTCCGATTGTAGATTGTCCTCAGCTGTCCTATGCAAAAAAATCATTTATAAATATTAAAATTTAAGCGAGATATCTCGTCACCTGAGAATAATAAGGTTTTATCTGTGTTTTTGAAAAAATTGGCTTACCGATGAGAAAGGTTCTATTTGTATCTATGAAGGCATCAAAATGATGTTATATATAATTTACATATGGGATAACGATTATATTAGGACATTATTTTTATCCAAAAATGTCTTTATAGATACAAATAGAACATTTCTATATTGGTAAGCCAATTTTTTCAAAAACACAGATAGAACCTTATTATTCTCAGGTGACGATTCGATAATAACGACTTAACATTATCATTCTCTTCTTTTTCAACGAGTCAAGTAGCCTCTTAACATTATGCAGCTAACAGTGAAAAATATCTAGAACATAAAACAATAAATACTAGTATTGTTTTGCTAGTGAGAAAACATGAATTATTTTGTAAAAAAAAATGCAGGGAAATATATTCTATACAATGTGATATTTTATAAAAGCTAACGTCCCATTCCTTTTATTTATAAATATTCATGCGGAATACTTCTGTCTTTTCACTTCATGAAATGTTTCCTGTAAAGAAGTTTCTTTTCTATCCGAATAGAATAAGTTCTTATGCTATATATTCGTGAATCTTATCTTGGCACTGTTAAGCTTTATATCTAAAGAAGTGTAATAAAGACGAAAATAAATCAATATTATTCTAATGGAAACTCATTTCATATTGGAAAGATTTTATAGCTTCCCCTTAGGATTTATCTGCATTGATGTTCTAGTAAAGATGGCTAAAACAGACATTTTATTCTACGAGCGTTGATTACAATTGTGCTTTAAATGTAAGATCATTATGATTTAATAACAGTTACTGTAAATATATATAAAGAGAGATTTTATTTTTCCGCATCATTGAATTAGATGTTGTTTTCTCATCGATGAATACTGAAGGATGGTTCTCCTTACACGGTTTAGTTATTAAAGCATTTCCTAGTGTCCAACTTCGTTTAAGGGAAGGTAAACGTTAAAAAGAAATATTTTAATTTTCATCATAGAGAAGTGGAATTTTGTTGAAATATACACTATATGGCCGTTAATCGTCGGGAGTTTCCAATTTTAAACATTTTGTCGAATATCTAAAATTATACCCTTCGGATTCTACTGCCACACTAAAACACTAAATATAAATTAACTAAATAAAAGAAAGGTTATAAGACTAAATAAAAGAAACAAATTTGAAAATGCTCCATGCATCTAAATTTTTTATATATTTCCTCGATTTTACATTTTAATAAATTAAAACTTTATTGCAAAGGGATATGTGCACAGATGTTTTTATCCCTTATAAAAATATATTTTGTAGCAATTTTTCATCTAAATTCCATATCGATTTTCATCAAAATCTTGCCTTTTAATAAGTTAAATATTGTATTTAAATGTCTTAATGAAATCGAGTTTTAAAATGCATACGCAGTATCTTTGTAAGCAGTATCCGGATTCTTCTTTAACAATTTCATTAATTTTTATTAAAAAGTAGGACGCATGGAGCATTTCAAAAATATAAAACTTTGAAAAATCAGTTTTGAGAGAACCATATTTACAGAACAAGGTGGCCCTAATAAAACTGCTAGTACTCAGAGTATTCTGTTTCTCGATCTAATTGAGAGAATAACGCTAAATTTTATAAGAAAATTAAGCAAGACGGGGGACAAAAGATTTCGTGAAACAAAACTTAGTTACAAAAGTCACCACTAGAGGAATATGTGGCGCTGTAAAACATAAAAGGGAATTTTTAAAAATGCAGAATCAATATTAATATCGTTAAATTTTCTAAATTAAAGTACTATAAAGTAAAGTATTATTATTATTTCAGTATTGATTCTGCATTTTTTTAAACTTTATTTTCTATTACACAGCGGCACATATTGTTCTAGCGGTGAGGGGTAACTTTCGCTAACTAATAATTTTTGCGGTATCCTCCGTCTTGGTTAATCTTCTTACAAAATTTAGCGTCATTACCTGAATTACATCGCGCTACAGAACACTCCAAGTACTGCCAGTATAAATATGGCAACCTTGTATATTAAAGAGTCTAAAAAGAGATCAACAGTCACCATGAATTGCTTTTTTAATGGTTGGTTACGTGTGCTACAGTATTGTAGTACACGAGTACACGAGTGCTAAACAGACCAGAATCTCCATTAAAACTGCTACTAATCCGTTTCTTCCATTCGACTACATACATCCATATTTGAGATAAGATTTTATTCCGACACCTCTTGTCCACTACACAGCAGCCTAACAAATTGTTGAAATAATGCACAATCAGCTAAAACGATTTTTGCGCAGAGCTTAGTGTGCTGTCACTCAGTTTGAGTAAACATAGTGATACAAAAATGTGGATATTTTAACAAATCTAAATGTATTTTTATTCCACAATACACGGCAATTTCAGTTATGCGATTACGGTCTGAATATTACTCTGAAAAAATAACGTTTCAATGGATTCTAAGTATGATTAATTCATTTCAAGCAATTTAAAATTCATAAAAAATAAATATTTGCAGATGTTTGATGTTTAGGATCAGTATTTGGCATCATTCAAAATGTTTAGACAGTCAAAATAATTTAAAGTTAAAAAAATTTAAAGGTTTGCAATTCAATGACAAATGTCCATTTTATTTTTCAGAAAACAAATCGGCGATAGCTTGAAAAGTTTAAATTTCATAATATGCACCGATTGATTGCACCCTACACTGTAAAAAATGTCAGGTGTTTCTGAATATGTAAAAATGTACTGTAATCAAAAACGAAAATATACAGTGACCTCTTCTAACTCACCTAAGGTTTCGAAAAACGTTTCTTTACCTCTAAAAACCCCAGAAAGTTACTTATTTTTGAAATTTAAATAAGCTTTTACAGCACAATAATCACTTTTTTCAAATCAAAATATCACTTTTTCGGATTCTATCAATTCTCAAGTAAACATTTTCAGCTGCATAACTGATTTTGTACATGCAATTGTAGCAAAATAATGTCAATTTTCATATTAATGATAATACTGTTAATATTGTATGTTTGTCTATTAAACGTGCTCTCTGAATATCGAAATATTTTCGTATGAATTGGTAGCATCCGAAAAAGCGATATTTTGATTTGAGAAAAGTGATTATTGTACTGTAAAAGCTACTTAGAAACGTTTCCGAAATGGACGGGCAGCTAATAAAAATTAATTTTTATAAATATTTCTTTAAATTTCGAAAACAAATAGCTTTCTGGGATTTTTAAAGGTAAAATAACGGTTTTAGAAACCTTAGGTGAGTTAGAAGAGGTTACTGTATATTTTCGTTTTTGATTACAGTGCATTTTTATATGTTCAGAAACATCTGACATTTTTTACAGTGTACATTAGCTACAGATATTACCTTCTTTTGTGAGCAGGTTGACTTCTTCTTCAGACTACAGTATGTGTAGTCTGTAGTATGTAAACACTAGAAATGACGGAAATTTTAGACAAGTTTCATAAAAATATTTCATATCAGAGTTTTTATTTAAAATAGAGTAATTTTTTATTTAACGTTTTTCTTCTTTGTATCTTTTAAACTTATTTTACAATAAAATTTCTGGTTTGAAATATAATATACTCATATGATAGAAGTCATTTAGTGATCACCGAACGGTCATTTTGACCTATATCATATGAGTACATGGCCTTTCTAGTTTTAATACTTCTGTTATGAAGCAATATAATGAGTATATTAAAATATTCGGACGCATTAAAACACGTTAGATTTCAAGTTGTGTTTTCAATTTTTCAGAGACTTGTAGATGGTTTTATTAGATCCTATTATTTACATTTATAGGCTCAAGCCCGAATCCTATTCTGGATCCTTTTTCTTTCCAAACTTTTCTTTAGACACAAGTAATAAAGGAAAATATAGCTTTCTTTATTTAACTAGAACATTTACGATATTGTGCAAGTCAGAATTCTTACAGACCTTGGATTTTTGCAGACTAGGAAATTTTTTGGTCCCATCATTTTCTAATGGAAAACCAGGCGAAATTTCACGCGTTTGAAGTAGGATTGATTTTTACATAAAAACTTTTTTTACATAATCGCTGGCATTTCACCTTGAAAATAACGGTGCCTGTATGAACGCTGTATCTGAAGGTAATTTATATTTAAGAAGTTGTGCCAACCATTTAAAATTTTTGTAAGAGTCACCAGACTGCAAAGTGTTAAATATACTCTTCATTTTTCTATTATACTCTCATATTTCAGAAAATGCAATTGGATGGAATACATATAACATAACTTACAACGCATTATACAGTATATATAGAGAGACAGATAGATTTATAAATACGTATTCATAGAATATCTCGTCCAGTTAATATTATATGTATTTTAATAACATTTAATCATTTATCTTGCATTATCTGGTAATTAGATACACGTTGCAAATATTTTATTTTCCTTACAAATATCGGAATTTTCTTATATAATACAATATTCCGGAATCCAAAAAATATTAATGCAATTCAGTTATTGACTGAGCATAAGAAATAATTTCGATGAAACGGCAAAAGTTAGAACCAGGGGAAAGCAGAACAAATATTGTTTCGATATGCTGACTGAACAATTTACATATGAAAAGAAACGAAAATGCATAATGCAGCTGATGCATGTAAATCACAATAATGCAGAAAGTTCCGTAAAAGGTAACAATCTAGTAGTGATACATAAACTTTAACAATAAAGAAATCAAAATAAATTTGTACATTTTTTTAAATAAAATAAATTGTAGGGAGAAATAAGTACATTATTTAAAACTATTCTTACTTGTTTTAATATTTAACCTACTATCGTGATTTTTCCTTTAAATTTAGCATTTTATTATATCGAAGGGAAGAATTCTTTAGTTTCTTAAGTTGTTAGATTATATTCAGATGCCGATAAAATCGAATTTCAATATTCATTTAGAACTAAATATTTCATAACATAATTTTTAATATTTCGTATTGAATCCAGAAAAGTTGATACAGTCGACTCTCGTTAATTCGAACTCGCCAGGACCACAAGAAATGTTTGAATTATCCAGAGTTCGAATTATGGAAGGTATGTGCGGAAAACATGTTTAAAAGAGTACTAAGATACCCTGGGGTAATAACGCCACGTTAAGGTTCAACCAATTTTCACGGCTTAGTTTTAGATTGTATTTTTCAAACAAATATAGGATCTGATACAGCAATTCCTTGACTATCTATATAAAATAAAATAATTTAACAGATATGTACTCATAAAATGTAATGGCGTTTTTTCTTGACCCATGCTATTTGGCGTTATTACCCACCTATATGGGTAATAACGCCATGCAAACAAAACTATGAAATAAGATGGAATAATTGCATGTAGATAGCCCAATTCTAAAAATACAAACTCTACAAACTTAGAAATTAACAAATTGCATTCTAAGATATTGAAAATGTTCAATTTTTGTGAAAGTGTAAGAAATATAAAGGTGTGGTGTGGGAGGAGGGGGGTGAGGCAAATGAATATCAGACAGTGAGTTTCTTTTTGCTTAAAAAAGACCGTTTAAATAGAAATTTGAGAAACATTGCACAGTTTTAACTGTGTTTATTTGAATCAGTATTTAGGATGTAGCTCGGCCACTGTAGGCAATCAACCGGCGTATTAATGTCAAGGATTGGCGTTATTACCCCGGTATAGTTGTTGCGCAGTACATTTTAATTTACAAATTATCTCGAGAAGATATCCAAAATCTTCAACAACATTTTAAAAGTACATGAAATACACTACAAGTTTATGTAATTAACAAAGTATTTCCGGATAAAAAGATAGTCTTCACATATACAAAACGTATCTCGCAAATTTTAGATCAAGCGTTAATTTTAGTTGTTTGTAAAAACAATAAGACTTAAAAATGAAACGAATTAACTTGAAGCTGTTTTTTGCAATTTATATGACTCAAAACCCTTCTGCGCAGAGCACATGGGTGTCATTTACGTGATTATTTCATAATTATGCAAAATATAAACACTTGGCGTTATTACCCCAGGGTACCTTATTACAAAGTTACTAATGTTATAGTATTTTAAAAATTTATTTCGGCCGTTATCATTAGAATATGACTTAATACAAAATTAAACGACATATATACATAAACTAATTAAGGGATTTGGAACAAGCACAATGGAAGAAGGAATGCAGGTGTCATTGATGGGCATTAAGAAAGCGGTTATCAAATGAATGGTATTATAGGTATACTAGCTTCAAAACAATTTGTGACAACTATGAGAGAAAGAATGTTATCTTAAGAATCTGAAGTCCGTTTGAAAGTAAAGAAGAATGAGAAATCGGAATTAGTTCTAATTAAACGAAGTCAAGGGAAAATGAGCTCGAATAAATGAAAAATTGTAACCTTATTCTGACTTTGAAAATTCCGGGACTTCATGTTCAGCTCGAATTAAGCAAAAAAATCCGTTTATCCGATTTCTAAATAACAAAATTCGATTAGTATATCATTTATTTAATATTAATAAATAATTGGAACAATATTGCATATGTTTTCTTTCTTATTAAGGTATCAGATTAATTCTAGAAAATGAACTAAACAGTATAAAACAATGATATCGCTATTTGGTTACGGACAGAACATAAGAAATATTGTTGATAAAAATTAAAAATTATAAAGTGCGAAATGTTGTTCGGCTAAGCCAAACCGACGAGAGTTCTGATGACAAAATAAATATATGTAATTCATTTGCTGCTTGTAAATTACGAAAAAGCAGAATGTTACTAATATCATAATAATCTAAAAATGAGATAATAAATTGGAATACAAATAAGCTAAAAGCATTTTCTGTAGTTAATTTTGTGAAATAAAAATCGTCATGATGTTACGTTTCCTACAATATTTTTTCCGAATTTTAGTTTATTAGTTATACATAAATTTAATATTTTAGCTTTCAAAAGTAAAAATTAAATTTTATACCATTTAGTATTAGATTTAAATTATGACTATCTTCTGATAGATCCGAAATGACACATTTCATTTTATTCATCACTGCAGTTCACTTTCAGTATCTCATGAAACATCTGACCTAGTGTAAATATGTGTATTATAATGAGTACGTCCCAGGTTGTCTAATAGATGGCTAACGATACTCTCCAACTTAGATTATAATCGAGAAACGATAGACCCAGATATCGGCTGCAGTGGCTCAGTAATAGACCAACAGATTAATACGCTGTGGTCCCGGATTCGATTCCTGAATCTGTCAATTTTTTCGCTCTAATGTAGAATATTTATATATACATTTAATAGTTTAATGCACGCTTTATTTACGCGTGTATGCGTGTGTTAACCCCTTGAGCTCTGCTGGTAGAATATTCTACCGCATAATTTTAATTCCGAAATGTCATAATGACACCAGAAAATTTGACCAAATTTACTTCAAAAAGATTTAATGCATTTTTTTCCGTGCTTATCGTTAACTGTTTTTTTTTCTTTGCAAAATACTTTTGCCAATGTGACATTTGGAATTTTGAAGAAATTTACACCCCAGAGCTCAAAGGGTTAATTTACACAAAGTGTTAGTTTTATGCGTTTAAGATAACAAATTTTACATTTTTCAACAAAAAGGATCTTTCTTCAATTAAATGTGTACAAGGATACAGATAATTTCAGTGTTTCTCACTCCTCAGATGAATAAAGCAGAGGAATGTACAAACGGTTTCGTAGGATCTTGAATTTATAAGATAAAATTTTTTAAAATTAAAAAAATATATAAATACATAATTTAGGTATCAAAACCCAAATTATTCAAAACAAATACGGTTCAGAATACTTCTCACAAGACGAAAAACATAACTTACAACAATTTAAAAATTTAAGTTTTATAACATTTTTATCTTTATCAAGTTTAAAAAACGGAGTACCGTAAAATGGGGTGAATCGGAACACTTTTCAACTTTAACGTTAAAAAAAAGCAACAACTGATTTTTTATTTTTTTAATTTTTCCACTAGAAACTTCGGTCTTGTTTTGTTCTTTACTTTTTAAGCAAAAACGAAACATTTTTACTGTTTATATATACATTATTTAGATTTTTAATGGTGTTCCGATTCACCTCACAGATAGGGGTGAATCGGAACAAGTGCTACAATCTTTATTTATTCCAATTCAGACTTTAATAGTGTTAATAAAAACAGGTAATAATGATAAGAGAGGGATAGGAACACGTAGTTACTGTGAAACTAAGCCTTTATTTTATATACAAGTGAAGATATGCCTTTTTAAAAATTAGAAAACAACTTTTAAAACAAGAAAAATTAAAATTTATTTTAACAAAATTATATTCAAATTGGAAATGTAGAATTTAATGCAAATCTAGCCCTGTTATGTGTTATCCTTTACTAGTAGTCATTGGGTAAGTGAATCTATTGAGTAGCTCCAATCGCTGCATGTATTAATACGATCTATTAATACGCCCTCATCCCCAGCCCATAATAGTGTTTGCATCCCTCTCTTTTTTAATGGGTTTTTCATTTTGAGATGTTTGTGTAATGTTGTGGATGTCAGATAATAATTCTGTACTGTTTTTCTAACTAATTTGCTATTTTAAAAGTTTTTATTGTATGTTCCATGTCTGTTGGATTAGGCGTTGACTTTTTTGTTTAACCAAGCAATTTCTTGGCACCCTTAAACTCTTAAAGTAATTAGAACAAACAAAATATTGTTACAATACATATTCATACATATGTTTTCAGATATTACATGAAACTATTATTGCATAGAAAAATTAACCATGAGAGAAAACGTGCTCCGATTCACCCCGTAAATCTTAAACCTCTGATGTTACAAGCCATTTTTCATTTTTTCACTATGTAGTTTAGAAATGAGTAGAATTTAATACAGAATATCGTTAACAGGACTATCATTAATTAAAAATCCCCTCTCTTAGGTTCAGAATACGAAAAACACTGTAGTTACATACAAAAGTTTGGAAGACGTTGCAAAAATGAGGTTTTTGAGGATCCCCTTGAAGTTTTTTTACATACCCCAATAGTTGTGCAAACATGTCAAAACTGAATTTCCCAACTCTTAATGTTTTAACCTTCTTATAAAAAAATTGGCAACTAAAAATATCATTAAATATATTTATAATGAATTTATTTGTATGACTGGGAAGTTTCGTTCCTATTCACCCCATTTTACGGTACTCGTGTTTTAGTTTAAACGAAGTTTTAGTTTTATGCATTTAAAATTAAAAATTTCACGTTTCACATTTTTAATCAAAAGAGGATCGCTCTTCAATTAAAATATGTGCCATAACGTAATTAATCGTACAGAATCATGCTTTTTCGTGAGCATTCATTCTCTCAAACAGGCTGCCAACGTTGTACAAGGATTCAGATAATTTCAGTGTTTCTCACTCTTTAATGTTATGAATGTAAACATGGATTTGTCGGATCTTGAATTTACAAATAATAATTTTCGATATTTACATATAAATGCATTATTTGGGTATCAAAACCCAAATTATTCAAAACAAATACGGTTCAGAATACTTCTCACAAGACGAAAAAAGTAGCTTACAACAGTATAAAAATTAAGGTAATTTTAATCTTCAGTAAATTTAAAAAACGGTGTACGAGTGTGTTAATTTAAACGAAGTGTTAGTTTTAAACATTTTAATGCTCAACTATAAGTTCAGCATTAGCAAATAATTAGATATATGTTTCACAAATTTACCCGTCTATACCAGTATTTGAATACATTTGCATAAATATTAAACATAAAACTATTAATGCAATTTAATGATTGACTATACATAAATAATATTTTTTATAAAACAGCTAAAGTTTGAACCATCGCAAAGCAAATCAAATATTATTTTTCAGAGCTGACAGAGCCATAGTCTGCATGATAAAAGAAATGCAAATCATAACTCATACGATGCATTGAATTCAACAAAAAGCAAAATATTGCCAATGGGATACTGGAATATTTCTACATAATACATATGACAGAGAAAAATGTTAATGCAATTTCATTATTGAAAATAAGAAATATTCGACAAAAGAAATGCAAATGAACAATCACATGACGCATGAAATCGACTAAAAAGCATAATCTTACACTATGATATTATTCTAACAGTATAATATTAAAAATAAACATAAAAAATTTGATTTTTTTTAAATGAAAAAAAATGGTTTCAAGTATGTAAATATTTTTTATATTTGTGGGAAAAAATATAGCGGTAAGTATAAGTTTCACAATTCTTGAATTATTTTTTTACTAAAAGCATTAAACTGGAAACTTAATTTTCAATGCCATATCTATCACAACTTCAAAGTGCAGATTACCTTATTTCTAGAAAAAATAAATTTAAATAAAAATAATAAAAATGCGACATAAAGCGGATCGGGAAAATTTTTATGTCACTTTTACAATTCTTTAAAAATTCGCACAAAAAATATTAAAAGATATATGGACCTCAAAGGCGCTGGCAAAATGCAAGTTTTACAGATTTTTAAAATCGAACCCGGAAACAGCCTAGTACGCTTTTGTCCTGAGTTCGATACCTAGCTCTAGCAATTTTTTCAATACAGATGGGTTTATTGTATTTGTTGTAAATATGTCTGTAGAATATTTGTATATACATTTAACGGTTAAATGCAAGCGTTACTTATGTGTGTATACGAGTTTTAATATATATTGCAGATCGACGGAATAGAAAAATCTAATCATCGTTGTCTTGTCATCCCACATTTTAAATAGATGTCTGACTACATTCTCCAACTCAGTTTATTATCGAGAAATTGCAGACCCAGATATCGCCTGCTGAGGCTCAGTGGTAGAGCAACAGCTTTATACGCTGTGGTCCCGGATTCGATTTTTGAATCTGTCTAATTTTTCAATCTAGTGTAGAATATTTGTATATACGTTTAATAGTTTAATGCAAGTGATATTTATGTGCGTATGTGTGTGTTAATTTACATAAAGTTTTAGTTTTAAGCATTTAAAATTACAAAATTCACATTTCACATTTTTCAACAAAAAAGCATCTTTGTTCAATTAAATGATGCACCATAATGTAATTAATGGTGTAGATTCATGATTTTTTTTACATGGACTTTCATTCACTAAAACACCAAAAACTGCCAGCGTTGTACAAGGATGCAGATAATTTCAACGTTTCTCACTCTTCAAATGCCTAAAGCAGAGGAATATACACACAGTTTTGTAGGATCTTGAATTTACAAGATAAAAATTTCGAAAATTATTAAAAATATAAATACACTATTTAGGTATCAAATCCCAAGTTATTCATAAAAATAAATACGTTTTAGAAGATTTATCACAAGACGAAAATGATAACTTACAACAGTATAAAAATTTAAGTTTCATAAAATTTTTATCTTCCGTAAATTGAAAAAACGGTGTATGCGTGTTTTATTTTAAACGAAGCGTTAGTTTTATGCATTTAAAATTAAAAATTTCACATTTCAAATTTTTTCTAATTAAATAGTGTACACTAATGTAATTAATGGTGCAAAATCATGATTTTTTACCTGGACATTCATTCACTGAAACACCAAAGACTGCTAACGTTGTACAAGGATACAGATAATTTCAGTGTGTCTCGCTCCTCAAATGCCTAAAGAAGAGGACTGTACAAACGGTTTCATAGGATCTTGAATTTACAAGATAAAATTTTCGAAAATAAAATAAGGGAAAAGAAGCGTTAGTTTTACGAAGGGTAAAACGAAGCGTTAGTTTTATGCATTTAAAATTAAAAAATTCACATTTCAAATTTTTACTAATTAAATAGTGCACATTAATGTAATTAATGGTGCAAAATCATGATTTTTTACCTGGACATTCATTTTACTGAAACACCAAAAACTGCTAACGTTGTACAAGGATACAGATAATTTCAGTGTGTCTCACTCCTCAAATGCCTAAAGAAGAGGACTGTACAAACGGTTTCATAAGATCTTGAATTTACAAGATAAAATTTTCGAAAATAAAATAAGGTGTTCTGGTGTAATAACGCCATGAGGGGTAATAACGCCAAATTCTAATATTACGCACCTGTGGGCTCTGCGCAGAAGGGCTCTGAGTCATATAAAACACAAACAACAGCTTAAAATTAATTTGTCCCATTCGTAGGTCTTATCCTTTTCTGAAGCAACTAAAATTAATGCTTGCGAGGTAAGTTCTGTGATGTGAAGACTATATATTTACCAGGAAATATTTTGTTTACTATTGAAATTTGTAGTGCATTTCATGTACTCTCAAATTGTTGTAGAAGATTTTGGATATGTTCGCGAGATTGTTTGTAGTTTAATATGAAATGCGCAATAAGTATATCGGGGTAATAACGCCATTCCTAAGCATTAATAACCCGGTTGATTCCTTAAAGTGGCGGAACTACATCCAAAAGGTGTTTATTTTAAGGTGTTTATTTAGACATCATTATTGTTATTGTTAAAATGGTTAGATTAAAGGGAAGAGGGGTCCGATACCCATAACTGACCTTTCTTTTTTAATACTAATGTAAAAACTATTTTAAATTCTTACAAATAAAACGATATCAAAATGTTTTCGATATTCTAATTCATACATTTTCAAAATCAGGTTTCTGTTAAATTCCCATTTGATTGTTCAATTGAATTTTAAATTTTAACTATCCGCTTCCTCAGCGTTCTCTTTTTCAAAATTTTCAAAATTTAACCTTTAACAGAAGTGATATAAATTGTAATGTAATTAATGTGAAGGGGTCTGTGAGACCGTAAGATCAAAAGATGAATAGAAGACATGATTAACTCATTCGATGGTATTTTGTACTAAATGTTTTGTACAAGACGATTATAATTAATAGGCATCTATTTAAAAGTCTCTGGTAATAGTACTGAAGTTACAAATGAAACAAAATTTCGATAGTGTTGTTAGTTAAACTGAAAATTGCTAGTTAAACTATAAAAATTGCAAAAAGAAATAGTCTCTGAGACTGGTAGCATTAGTTAAAGTTTAAAAGGCAATCAATGATTCAAACTCAGAGAGTACTATTTATGCACTAAACTTTTTGTACAGGTTTAAGTTTAATTAAGTTTAATCTATTAAATATTTTTAACAATAGTACGAGAACATCAAACGGAAGAGAATTTCAGTTGTATTATAGTTAAATTGGAAAATATAAGTTAAAATCTAAAATTTGACCAAAAAAAATCAGCTTTTAGTGAGAGCGCTAACAGCAGTTAAAGGTTAATTCTGTTGCTAATATAGAGATAACGAAATATAACCGCATGAATAATGTGAAAAATTTAATAAGGGATCTCAGAGGAATTTTGATAATAGAGAAATCTTATTTATTTAATTAAAAATACAAATTTATTAAAGAATGTTTCATGTAACGCCGACATTTTAATTTTAAGTTTGAGCTAATTCTTATTAGTGTGGGGATTACGGGTTAAAAAGTATTTAAAAAACTTCTGTAACAGTGTTAACAAAAATATTTATTACACATAACTCTAGTTATTATAAAATTTCACATGATAAAATATTACATTATGATTACAAATAAGGTTAAAACCGTGAAATATTTTTACTTTCTTCTACCTTTACAAGAAGTATTGGATTCATGAAAATTTTCGACTTCCGGTTTTCGACGGATTTATACGTTTTAGAAGGTCCTGAACACGTTTTCACTATTTTTAGAAAATGTCTGTCTGTGAGTCTGTCCGTCTGTCTGTCTGTGAGTCTGTCTGTATGTGAAAAAAAATTTGTGGGCGCTTTATCTCAAGAACTAATGCTCAAAATTTAATAAAATTTTATATTAGTGCCTATTGTTTTTTTGGTGAAAATTGGCCTGCAGGTGGCGCTGCTATACTACGTTTTTCATGATTTTCAAGATTGCTATATCTCAAAAACTAATGCACAGAATTTCACCAAACTTCAGATTCTGTGACCCTTTGATATACATAGACGCTGATTAAGTTTTGGTGTAAATTGGCCAGCAGGTGGCGCTGCTATGCCACGTTTTTCATGATTTTCATGATAGCTATATCTAAAGAACTAATGCACAGAATTTCACCAAACTTCAGATTCCGCGATACCTTGAGATACATAGCCGCTGATAAGGTTTTGGTGTGAACTGCCCTATAGGTGGCGCTGCTATGTTACATTTTGCACGATTTTTGCGATAGCTATATCTCAAGAACTAATGTAGAGAACTTCATAAAATTTTAGATTCTGTTACACTAGAATATATAACATAATTAGACGCTGATTACATTTTGGTATTAACCTTGCAACAGGTGGTGCAGCTATGCTGCATTTTGCACGATTTTTCCGATAGCTATATCTCAACAACCAACGCACAGAAATTCATCAAGCTTCAGATTTTGCTACAAAATGATATATAACATAATTACACGATGATTACGTTTTGTTATAAATCCTTCAACTGATGGTGCTGCTGTGCTATTTTTTACACGTTTTTTTTTTAAACTAGCTATATCTCAAAAACTAATGCACAGAATTTCATCAAACTTCATACTCTTTTACACCATAACATATTTAGACGCTTTTTTACGTTTTGGCATAAATTGTACAAGGTATGGTGTTGCTGTGCTACGTTTTGCAAATTTTTTGTTATAACTATATCTCAAGAACTAATGGACGAAATTCCATCAAATTTCAGATTCTGTTAGGTCTTGACATAAATAGATGCTTATTAGGTTATAATATAAATTACCCAACATGAGGCACTACTAAGCTCATTTTCTCAGATTATTAATTAAATTTTGCGTTTTAGGCTTTTCGGATACCAGAATCTCATTAGGCTAGGTCAAATGTTCGAGGAAATTCGATAGTGGGTAACTTTGGGGTCACCACTTTCTTTTTTTTTTCTTTTTTTTTTTTTTTTTTAAATATTAAAATGTACTTATGAGATAGAAGAAAGTTTTGAGATTGACACATCCAACTAGTTTATAATTATATTTAAGAAGGACTGTTTAAGTAAACAGAAGCTCGGGGAGTAACATACTGTAGATGCTCTCCCAATCTCTTTTTCCTTTCACTTTCACAAAAAATTGAACATTTTCTATCGCATTGAATGCATATATGTGAACATAAATACTGATTTAGATAAACAGTTAAAACTGTGCAATGTTTTTAATAATTTTACTTAAGCAGTCCTTTTAAGGCAAAAAGAAGCTAGGGGTCCGATATTCTTTTGTCCACCCCCCCTTCTTTTTCTTACACTTTCACAAAAAAGTAAATATTTTCTATCGCTTATAAAAATTTTTGTCAACAATTTCTCAGTTTCTAGGACTGTAGAGTTTGTATTTTTAGAAATGGGCAATCTACATGGGATTATTCCATCTTATTTTATAGATTTGTTTGCATGACGTTATTACCAGCATAGGTGGGTAATAACACCAAATAGCATTGTTCAAGAAATCCCGCCATTACATTTTATGAATACAAATCTGTTAAATTATTTTTCTTCTGTTGATAGACAATGAGTTGCTGTATCAAATCCTATATTTATTTGAAAAATACAATCTTAAATTAAGCAGTGAAAATTGGTAGAACATTAACGTAGCGTTATTACCCCAGGATGCCTTATATACATAAATACATTATTTTGGTATCAAAACCAAAATTATTAAAAACAAATACGGTTCAGAATACTTCTCTCAAGACGAAAAAGATAATTTACAACAGTATAAAATTTTAACTTTCATAACATTTTTATCTTCAGTGAATTTAAAAAACAGTATATGCGTGTTTTAGTTTAAACGAAGTGCTAGTTTTATGCATTTAAAGTTAAAAGTTTCACATTTCACATTTTTAAATAAAAGTTGGTTTTTTCAATTAAATGATGCACTATATGTAACTAGCAAAAGCCGTGCTTTGTTTGGATTCGCGAAGCATTATTTCATAAGATAAATATTTGAATGTAACAAAATTTTTCATATTATTTTTACATCTTTATTAAGCAAAAACGTTAGCTCATGTTTTGGCACATTTAAATTTTAGAAATGTAAATTCAGCCAAATCGGAATTTTTTATTTATGAAATAAGGCTGGTTTAAATAATGGAATGGGGTAATAAAGTACAAAATTTCATAATGTCTTGTGGGAAATTAATAACTTGTCCACCGTATCCAAGTTGACCACCTTTAACCTGATAAACAGTAATAATTTGATTCAATTAGATTATTCTTCAATCTATTAAAATATTCTTAAATTATTCTTCAATCTTTCGATTCGGATACCAAACTTAAGAAACTTAACAAAGTATTCACTTTGAATACCAAATATAAGAATTAATTTTACTTGTTTACGATTCTTTTGCTGCCAGTTTACCAAAGTAAATACCTTAATAAATAAATCATAATGTAATTCTTTTAAAATCCGTAAGTATAAACTGCGTGAATAATTTTGGCAGAATAATGAAAATATATTTTATTTAATATATTAATCATGATTCTATCTATAATTACTTACCCCATGGTTTATTTTCCTTCTTAAAATAAAAAGATACGGGTTCAATTTTTTATTTGTAAACGATTTTGGCGGAATAACGAAAATATATTTAATTTAATTAATTAGTCATGATTCTACCTATAATTACTATCCCATGTTTTATTTTCCTTCTGAAAATAAAAAGATACGCGTTAAATTTTTTATTTGCAAAAATGCGTCTATAATAGAAAAACATGTAGAATAAATTAATTATTAAAATAATAATTTTTTAAGGGTTATTCTGTAAGAAAATAACATTGTGCAAATCTACAAATCATAATTTATTCTTATGCTAATTTCAAATCAAAATACTGAATAGTTTTTTTATAAAGTGTACGACAAAGTGTAACTTGAGTGGCCTAGTAGAGGATTCGCTTCGCTTATCCTAATTAAGGATGCATAATGATGTTTTTTTACGTGGACATTCATTCACTCAAACACCAAAGACTGCCAACGTTGTACAAGGATGCAGATGATTTCAATGTTTCTCACTCCACAAATGCCTAAAGCAGAGGAATGTACAAAAGGTTTTGTAGAATCTTGAATGTGCAAGATAAAATAATTGAAAAAAAGACAAATTCATTGAATAGGTTTGAAAACCCAAGTAGTGTTGAGAACGCTTCTCACAAGACGAAAAACATAACTTACATCAACATAAAAAATTCAAGTTTCGTAAAATTTTTATCTTTAGTTAAGTTAAAAAACTGGTATGTAAGGAGAAAAAATATATATGGCTTCTCATGTAATGGGATTTATAAAACACTCTTCATAGTTGACAAAATTTGATTTAAAAAAATACAATTTCCACCTATGTCTTGGAAAATCGTACTTTCCGGACATTGTTCCCCAGTAGGATATATATTTCCTTGCATAGAGGAGATGTAAGTTATGGCGAAAAATTTCTGAATGAGGATTTGAAGAAGGGATCTCTTACTTGAAGCCGCCAATGCTCTACCATCTGAGTTATCCCAAACAAATCTAGTGTATCTAATACATCCTGCTAACAGCTCAAATAACATATGGTCTGCTATCTAAATCAGCTCAACAGAATAATTCGGAGGTAATGAAATTCCAGTGCTCTTTGGATTCATATATTTCAGATGAGATGCTACAGTCAATCGGGTTATGTGGATGAATTAAATCCACCAGATACTTTCGAGATTGTTCAGATGGTAGAGCTTTGGCAAATTCAGCCAAGTTCGAATCCTGGTTCAACTGTTTTTCGCCCAGTTGGAAATTTACATCTCATATGTTTTATTTAATTATTAGAATAATTGTATTAAAATTAAACTAGTGTAATCTGTATATTTATCTTTTTCTGGTCTTTCATTGCCTCATTTTATTCTGTTGAGTTAATTCAGATATCCGACCAGATACTGTAATTAATAAGGCTATATTGGTGAATTAGATCCACCATCTTCGTTCGGGATAGCTCAGATGGTATAGCACTGTGGCTTAAGCCAAGACATTCCTGGTTCGAATACAGGTTCAATTATTTTTCGCTCATTTGAAAATTTACATCTCATACGATTTATTTACCATTTGCAATAATTGTATTAAAATTAATCTAGTGTAATCTACGTACTCACCTTTTTGCTGGTCTTTCATTGCCTGCGTTTTATTCTGTTGAGTTAATTCAGATATCAGACAAGATGCTGTAATCAATAAGGCTATATAGATGAATTAAATCCTCCATATTCGTTCGGGATAGCTCAGATGGTATAGAACTGTGGCTTCAGTCAAGAGAATCCTGGTTCAACTATTTTTTCCCATTTGAAAATTTACATCTCATACGATTTATTTACCATTTTCAATAATTGTATTAAAATTAATCTAGTGTAATCTACGTACTCACCTTTTTGCTGGTCTTTCATTGCCTGCGTTTTATTCTGTTGAGTTAATTCAGGTATCAGACAAGATGTTGTAATCAATAAGGCTATATGGATGAATTAAATCCTCCATATTCGTTCGGGATAGCTCAGATGGTATAGCACTGTGGCTTCAGTCAAGAGAATCCTGGTTCAACTATTTTTTGCCCATTTGAAAATTTACATCTCATACGATTTATTTACCATTTGCAATAATTGTATTAAAATTAATCTAGTGTAATCTACGTACTCACCTTTTTGCTGGTGTTTCATTGCCTGCGTTTTATTCTGTTGAGTTAATTCAGATATCAGACAAGATGTTGTAATCAATAAGGCTATATGGATGAATTAAATCCTCCATATTCGTTCGGGATAGCTCAGATGGTATAGCACTGTGGCTTCAGTCAAGAGAATCCTGGTTCAACTATTTTTTGCCCATTTGAAAATTTACATCTCATACGATTTATTTACCAATTACAATAATTGTATTTTAATTAATATAGTGTCATCTCTGGAGTTTCATTACCTGCGATTTATATAATTGAGTTGATTCAGATATCAGAACAGTTGCTGTTACCTGGATTAATTAGATCCACGAGATTCGTTTGGGATAGCTCATTGAGGCTTTAGCCAAGAGAATTTTCCTTTTAATCCTAGTCTGGATGTTTTTCGTCCGGTTGAAAAATTATATCTCATATTTTATTAAGTGTTTGAAATTGAAAGTAGACAAGGCTTGGAGTAAAATCCTTACCCGTGTGCAATTTTTTCATATTCCTGCGGAGCGTTTGATATTTAAATTTTATTATTTTTTTTTAATTGCAGATTTATGAGAATTTTCTTCATGTTTCTATTTTTTATTCGGACGACAATGCAAAGAGTTGGAAAAATATATCTTTCATAAAACATTTTACTAATAAATTTAGTAAATATTTGAACTGTTTTCCGCAATATGTTTACTGCTTTAAATTAATTCGGTTTAAATTTATAATTTTTTTCCCTCAAGCTTGTATATGATTTAGTTCACTCACGTTTCAGATTCTTTTTTGATTTTGCTAAGAATGCCTTATAATTATTAAATTTCATTTATTATTGCACTTAATATGAAGTATTAAATGAAACAACTGCTCTAGTGGAATGTAATTACACTGTTAAAAATCTTGTCCTAGTTTGAACCAAATTTTGGTGTTCAATAGCTGCCACTATAAGATGATGAAATCTTGAACCAATATTTGAAGCTCATGTTGAAGCATAGTTCCAATAGTTGGAAAGAGGTTTAAATAGGAAACTCCAAATGTTGGTACGAGATTTCATTAACTTATGGTGGCAGTTTCTGGGCACCAAAATATGGTTCCAACTAGAGCAAAAATTTTAACAGTGAATTATAATGACTTTAAATGTTATCAAAAATTTACAGGTAATTGTTTACCTGTTAATGAACAAATGTTACATACATTTTTTTTCTAACAATATCTGTGTACTTCTGCATAATGCAGTGGAGAGGGGTTTGAAAAAATATTAATACAATGTTATTATTGCTTGAAAAATAAGAATATTTTTGATAAAAAGGGAAATTTAAATAAATAAAAAGCAAAACAAAAATTAAGTCGATTTAAAAAAAAAGTTTATAGTACCAAAACAGTTTCCTTGTTGCAAACTAGTTTCGATAGTTATGACGTACGTCATCAGTGCAAAATATGATTGCTCAGGTTAAAAATACATGTTGTATATACTTCTTTATTCTAACAATATCGAAAAAATTATGCATAATACAGTAGAGAGGGTTTGAAAAGATGTTATTACAATCTTATTATTGCTTGAACAATAAGAATATTTTTGATAAAACGGAAAATTTAAAGGAATAAAATGAAAAGCAAAAGTTAAGGCGATAAAAACAGTTTTACTTGTTGTAAACTAGTTTCGATAGCCATAGCGTACGTCATCAATGCAAAATATGATTAATCAGAGTAAAAATACATATTATGTACACTTCTTTATTCTAACAATATCGAAAAGATTCTATGCAATACAGTAGACAGCTTTTCAAATAATAATAATAATAATAGAATTCGGTTATGAACTAAACGTAAGATGTATTTTAGATGAAATGGAAAAAGTTAAAAAAAGAAGAAAGCAAAACGAATATTTTGTCACTGAGTTAACGGAATTGAAATTTACATAGTAAAAGAAATGTAAATCTATAACGCAGTTCATACATGTAAATCGCCAATTAACTTGAACGTACAGATATTGAAAAATATTTCTATAGTTTATTTTGCGAAATACAAGAAAATATCCAAGCAGAAATATATTTATATCTTAATACTTACTACAATATTATTTTGTTTTGCTTGTACTAAATATTGTATTCTATGGAGAGAAAATAAAGTTCATTTTATGCCGTATTACAATCTCATTCTGCTGAAAAATCATGAATTATAGATACCGCTGCACATATACAGTTTTATTGCACATAACGTATTATCATCCAGTTTAAATATATGTACTATAATGACAATCGTTGATTTATTATATAAGTTATTTCTAATGTCAACATTTTTATTTCTATTCACAAATAAGACGCACAACAATACTATCGTATAAAAGATTTTTGAACATAATTTTCTTTTTGTTTATTTTTATGGGATTTAAGAAATCTCGGTAACTTTCATTCGAGAAAAATTTACTGCAAAGGCATGAAATACTTTTGGAACACTAACTGAACATAAAAATCAACACTTCTAACTAAAATCGTTTCGATTGTGCTGCTTTGATTATGCATGGTTGTGTTCATTTTTAAAATTGTGTAATTCTAAAGGCACCATCTGAAGAATATTTTGATTTTTTTTATACATGTGTTGTTTTATAGTGTTCTAAATTGTAAAAGTTTACTGTATGTTGTTAATTTAGGGACAAAGTGTTGTGCAGCACAACAGTATTTTAAGAAACTATTCTCATCAACACTATTTACAACACTATTTCAACAAAATTAACAACACTATTTTTAGAACACATTTCGAGAGATCATTATCTTCCAACACATTAAGAACAAATTTCGAGAGAGCAATATTTTTTTCAACATATTAAAAACACAGTCACAGCAGAAAAAACGCTTCACAACACATTAATATGCTGTGAAGCTTCGTAAACATCTGAGTATTATAAATAAAGTTTAAAGCGATTTTATAGCATTGCTAGATATTTAAATGCTACTTAAAAGTGATTTTTCTCAGTTTGTGTTATTTTCAAATAAATATTCATGTTTAAAATGATAAAACTTTTATGCATATTGTTCAATTGACTAGGTTTTGTTTTTGTTTGTTCTTGGAGGTTTATTTGATTATATAGATATTCATATTTTTCTAGTATATACAGAAATTCCTCTAGATGCCAACATAACTTAATTATTCCCAAGTGTGATAGTAGACATACGTGCTTCCAACCGGAAATTTTATTTCATAAAACTATTTTGAAATGAAATTTTGTAAGTACCATATTGAAAGAGGGCACATTTTCTTAAAAACACTTTCTGAATTTAAGCTTGTTTGTCTTCTAGTAGACTCCAGAATAATTAAGAGATATTGACATTCATGCTGTACCCAACTCTACGTTGCGTTGTTTTCTACAAAGTCTTATTATTTTTTTCAGTAACATAATATAGTTAAAAATGCTTATGTTTATTGTACGGAACCCTCTGAGCGCGAGTCATACTCGGACTTGACCGTTTTTTTTCTTTTTTTAAGAAATGAGGTTTCTTGTAAATATAAACAATGCAAAACGCTGTTTACCAGAAAATGGAAATTGAGGTTTTAATATAGCACCAAAATTCATGTATAAATGTTTATGCTTTGGAATAACTGCTTCAATTTATCGCTAAACCAAAATTAAGACATTTTTGGAATCCTAAATGTTTAAACTTTAATTTAAAATAATAAAGAAACAATTTTTGAGAGAATGTCTGTAATAAAAGTTCGGAAAAAATTTCAATTCGTTTTCGGAATTCGTGCATGTTCCTATCTGATTTTTGATTGTAGTTGAATGCCTCCTGTGCCCTTTCATTTTAGCCACGTTATTTTGAATCATCCTGTAATTATATAAAACAGATGGCCGAAATTTTATCTTGTTATATGTAACTATAGAATTTCCTTAAATGTTTGAGTTATTAATAAAAATTTACGTGTAGAGAAAATAAATGAAGACTTATGGACTTGATAATATGAGTGGGTATATCTATGAATGTATTGATAATTTGTCTTAGTTTATGATCTATTACACTTTTACACATTAAATAAAAATAAATATTATATTTAGACATTAAATATATATTAAATGAAAATGAATAAATAAAAGCGTTATTTATGTGATTGTATATGTCAATTATTTTATTACTTTCTTTTTAAGCTCTAAAATTGGAAGATATATTGCATCAAATTATTTGAATAATTGCAATTATCTTTGTATTAATATAATTGTTTGAAATAATCAGTAAATAATGATTTTTTTTCTTTCTCTAAAAATGGTTTTTAAACATATTTGTGTAAATATAGCTCTTCTTATATATGTTTTTCGAACCTCTTAACGGTTTTATTATATTTATTTCCTGAGATACTGAAAATAAATTCTTAAAAAAAAACGGAAAAAATAGGAAAAATTCTGATTCTTTTCGGCTTTTTCTATTTTACAAGTTATTTTTTGCGACAAACAATTTATGACTACAATTCTTTTTTCTTTGCCTGAGAAAAGGGAAATAAAATATGACTTTGAACAATGCGCCACATTTAGTTACAACCGTCTCATGTAGTTATACGTTAAGGTTTTGTATTTCTGACACTTTGTTTTTACTTACCCATCATACGTACTAGGGTAAGTCTTGCAATCTTTTGGAAAATATAATTTTTTTTTGACGGATATATACGCTTCAGACACTGGAGATTCCGAAAAATATATTTTTAGAAAGAGAAATTTGCCGTCCGTCTGTCTGTGTGTTTGCCTGTCTGCCCATCTGTCTCTAAACGCTCTAGGTCCCGAAGACATTGACATAAAGACTTGAAATTTGGTGTAAGCTTATTCTGTAATAATGAAAAGAAGATTATTTAATGTCAGTAATCTCGATTATCTGGAACTATTTTTTTTCGGATTCTCGAAATATACTTTCTGGTGAAAGGCAAATAAATTTTTTTTATATTTTATTTTAAGGAATGGATGTAGAAGACAATAAAATTACACAAAATTTGTATAAAGAACGAAATCGATTGAATAATAAGTCAACGAGATATCCTATTTTCCAAGATCTTCGATTTTTCATGACCCTGTATTTTATTCAAATTTCAATTCAAGGATATATTTTAATTGGCTATGAGACGCTTAATCCAACACAATAAATTGTAAGTTAATAAGATTATTATTTTTGGAGGTAAAAGGCTATTTATTTTACGCAATTCGGGACTACTTGAGCAGTTTGGCGTTTTAAGTAATTTGTCAAAATTCTATCAACAACAATTCATTAATAGAACATTACTATGTGTTGAAATATTTAAATATACGTTTAAATTTTATTTTGGAATTGCGATGCATTTTAAAAATAATTTACACATGTTTTATTTCCATATTTTATGTTACTCTGTAAAAAAAAAAAAAAAAAAAAAAAAAAAAAAAAAAAAAAAGTCCGCTAAATTTACGGCAAAAACTGTCGGCAGCAATGTTGCCAGCATTTTTTGCCGTAAAAACAGCAGTAAAATTAGATGTAGATATTATTATTACATCCAATTTTACTGCAATTTTACTTACCCATCATACGTAGTATAGGGTAAGTCTTGCAATCGTTTTGAAAATCGAAAAAAAAAAAATTTTACGGATTTACACGTTTCAGATACTGGAGATTCCGAAAAACATATTTTTAGAAAAAAAAATTGCCGTCCGTCCGTCTGTGTGCCTGTCTGTCTGTCTGTCTGTCTGTCTATAACCGCTCTATCTCCCGAACAAATTGAGATAGATACTTGAAATTTTGTATGTACTTAGTATGTAAGAATGAGACGAAGCCGATTTAATATCAGTAACCTCGATTATCCGGAACTATTTTTTTCGGACTATCGAAAAATTCATTCTGATGAAACGTATATAAAAATTTTCGATTTTTTTTTTATTTTAAGGTGTGCATATAAAAGGCAATAAAATAACACAAATTTTTCATAAAGAACGAAGTCGATCGGATTATTAGTTGCTGATATACGTGTAATCCTGTTTTTCACATTCTTTGATTTTTCATGACCCTGTATTTCATTAAAGTTTGAATTCAAAGATATATTTTAATTGGAAATGAGACGCTTCATTCGATGCAGTAAATTTCTAGTTAATATGATTATTATTTTTGGAGTTATAAGGATATTTCTTTTACGCAATCCTGTATTACTTGAGTATTTTGGCGTTTTATATAATTTGTCGAAATTGGCTTATCAGCAATTCATTAATAAATCATTACTATGTATATTAAAACTATTTAAATATGCGCTAAAATTTTACGTTGGAATTGCAATGCATTTTATAAATAAGTTACACATGTTTTATTTTCATATTTTATATTATGCATATGTTTGATAGGTAAGTATTACGGTGGCCTCCAACGACTAGTTTACTAATACTTGATTTTTTTTTTTACAATGTATGCATATCATGAAGAATAATTATTATTATTGTCTCCAACGAGTAGTTTCAATCTGTAAAATAATATTAATAGTAGTAATAACGAAAATCAACTTTATTTTTCCTGCATTCAAGATAGCTTGTGATTTTCGAATTCTTAGGCAGAAAGATTTGAATGTAAAAAGTTAAAAAATGACGATAAGTTGGTTGTAAATAATATTATTGGTTAAAAAAAATCAAGAATTTATAAGAATCAAATAATTATTAATTTATTAGATTTAGGCGTATATAATTAGTTATATCTAAAAATTTACAAAATTTAACTTTTTCGACGGCTCTTATTGCCTACAAATAGTGTAAATTACTATCATGTAAATTACTAAAAATATTATTCATTTCAAATAAAAACTTACGAAGATAGTTACATTGTTTTATAATTTTTGTACGTTTTCTGGCACTAAAAAACCGGAAAATGAATTAACGACGAAGAAAAATTATATTTGTGTCTCAGATGTTACACTAAACACACTAATCAGCTCCCAATATAACGATAATAATGTAACTCGCTGATTATTTAAAGTTCTTCAACTGTATAATTTTTTTAATTGAAATTGTAATAATAAGAAGAATGGTTACTTAACTGACATTGTAATACACTGTAAAAAAAATATATATTAGTTAAATTTACTGCAAAAACCGCTGGCAGCAATGTTGCCAGCAGTTTTTGCCTTAAAAATTGCAGTAAAATTAGATGTAATCTTTTTTATTACATCTAATTTTAGTGCAATTTTTACGGAAAAGAAGAATATTTGCGTGGTTAGGCGAAATTATATTATAATTCCTATATACTATAATTTTAACTTTCTCTTCTATTTATTTTTATCATTTGTGATTAATAACATAATACGTTCATCTTTATTCTTTGAAATTAAATTCATTCTGAAAGGGAAAATCAAATGTAAACAATACTCGTTTATTTCACTTTTACATTTTACTTTAACTCTATTCTAAAAAAAAAGTAACTCCTGCTGTCACCGCCGCTGACGATAAATTTTTCGTGAACGGAGGTCTTCCTTTGTTCATATTAAGAGGACTAATGTATACAAAAATAGAAAATTTGTGGTGTCATAGAAAATGTTTAATAAATACGCTGATACAGACAATTTTTAAATCCAATAATTATTTAAAGACATATTTAATGTTAAAGCTGATCAAAATTTATCCATTAAAACGTTTTATAGTAGCTAAAACTATTCATGAGAGTTTAATTAATTTTAAGTCATTTTATACATTAGAATATCCTGATGTGCAGACAGCATTTAGTATTTTAATTTGATTTATTTTTGAGTATTTATTTCTATTTTAAATTAAAATTTTTCAGCATTTAGAGACATGTGTTTTACATATTTTAGAAAAGAAAATTAATTTAACCTGTTGCCAACTTTAATTGGAATTAAAAACAAAAACAGTGCAAGATTCACCTTATTTACTAATTTGACAACACAAATATACACATAAATTACTTAAAAGGTGCACTAGAATACTTATAAAATCTTTAAAAATACATTTAAAGTTCTCTAAAATGTTCAAAGTTCAGAACGTTTTCAACCGCAAACTTACTCGGTCTTCGTCAGTGAGAGAAACTACAAAATGACAGGTCTTACTGCTGGCGTTCTCAGGCTCGTCCGGAACAGTCCATTTTTACATCGAGGGAGGAAAGACGGGGAGTGAGGGGAACGGGACAAAATGAATAGAATAAAACTGCTGAAATATATCAAAAACACAAGCTCATCTATTATTAATAAAGTTTTTCCATATTGCGTGTATATCGTAGGAAAGTGCATCATTACAAGCTATTTCTTTATTGGATATTATTTCGATGGATTCTCTAAGGATAGCTTCTATGTAACTAGTAGTATGAAAGATAATTTTTGAACTATTGAAATCTATTTCTATAGGGTGCGTTTGTGCAAACCTTGAAAGTGCAGTATGAGGTTTACCCAATCTTAAATCTGCGTCATGTTCTTTCAACCTCTTTTGAAGTTTCCTTAATGTCATACCTATGTAAACATATTCTTTACTATCCGTCTTGAAAGGAATACTGTATACACCTGATTTATTAATGTCTTGAATAGGATCAATCTTTATGTTCAGCACAACTCTTAATTTGGGGGGAGGGACTGCTATTAGTGCAATATCATACTTAGCTAGTGCGTGCCTTATGCTTTCAAAAAACTTCGGAATATAATTAACTTTACAAAATTTTTTTACACTTTTTATGGGATCTTTAACTTGCATATCTTGATCTTTCGTTTTAAACTTGCTTATCATTCTTTCGATAAAATGAAGGTTGATGTAATTTTCAACGGCTATTTTTCTTATTAAATTTAGTTCTCCGCTCAGAAACCTGTGTGCTTCTGTTGCCAACTATTAAAAGAGCTAAAAGAATAAAATTTCCTCCAAAATTAAAAAAATATTGACACGTGAATATTATAAATAGAAAAAACATTTGAATTAAATGAATATTACTTAATTAAAACAGGGAAATATTTAAAATTACAGCATAAAAATTATATTTACTCGTGAAATTTAAAAGAGAAAAAAATGTAAAATAATAAATACATAAATATGTGTTAAAAGACGTAAATGATCAGAAATTACGTCATATTTAAAAAATAAAATAAGACAGTGCAAATAACAATATTTCCTTTCTAATTATAAAAATATTTTCACGTGAAACCTTATATATTTATAAATATATATATATATATAGATATAGATATAGATAGATAGATAGATATAACTAACGATTTAGAAATGGACCAATAAAAATCGCGCAAATATTGCAAGGATGAAGCCCGGTTTTTTCGCCAAATGCCGCCAAATCTTACTGCTAACTTGGCGGTATATCGCCGAATTTCGCGACAAAATTAGTCACCAAAAGTGACGCCAACTGGTGATACCTCTAACATTTCGCCAAGTTCACATAGACGTCCAATGAAAACCAATAGGTTTGCTTGCTTGCAGAAAATCAACAAATAGATACATTTTAATGCAACAAAAACTAATATTAGATCATGAATAGAGCTTAACAATTCAACTGATTTGCCCATACGTCCTACGGGCAAGAAGAGTTTCCTTGATCTTTTTGACACCAATAAATTTTTTATATACAATTTCATACTATTTAATGGTAGAAATATTTAGAATAGATGTTGAGAATATTTTAGCTTAAAATAAGTTATGTATATTAAACATTTTCAATTTATCGTACATAAAATAAAGAATCAGTTAAGGGGTTAACAGGATTATTTACGTTATTTTTGAGTACAAATGAAACTATTTACAAAATTCAATATATTTATGTAAATTGAAATATATTTATGAGAACTTCTCAGACAAATAAATCCATAAGTTAAAAATTGTACAATGTTACATGAATTAACAAGAACTGATGGACAAGAATGTGTTTTCAATTTAACTATAGCTATACTATAAAGAGTTAAAATTTGTTTATTTGTAAGGTTTTATCTCCGTAACCACCGAACCGATTTCAAAAGTAATGGTACCAAAATGATGGGGTTCGCCACGAATGAAATATAGGCTATATCTTATGTCGATGCCACTAACACAAAGGGGGGTGCAGGAGCAAAAAAGTTCTAAAATGCGACTTTTGTGTTACTGAAGGGCATAGCAACATGAAATTTGGCATGCTATTTACTTATAAGATATAAATGGTCTCTAAGAACATCTCTTAAAAAATACGAAATTTAAAAGGGGTGAAAGTGTACGAAAAGCGTTCTAGAAACGTTCTAAATTGCGATTTTTAAGCAATCTAGGGAGCTTTTAGCCGATTTCAAAAGTAATGTTACCAAACTGACGATGTTCGCTCCGAATCAAACATAGGCTATATCTTATGTCGATGCTACAAACCCAAAGAGGGTACAGGACCAAAAAATGTTCTAAAATACGCTTTATGTTTTGCTGCAGGGCCTAGAAACATGAAATTTAACATGTTAATTACTTATACCATATAAATGGTCTCTAGGAACATTTCCTGAAAATAATGAAATTATTGGTGAGAATGCACAAAAAGCGTTCTAAAAACATTTTAAATTGCGATTTTTAAGCAATCTTAGAAACTGATTTTAAACGAACCGATTTTTAAAATAATAATATCAAAATTATGGTGACACTTCTTCATCCAACTTAGACTAGATCTTACGTCGGTTTCACTACCCCAAAGAGGTACAGGTGCAAAAAAGGTTCTAAAAAAACGAGTTTGTGTTATTGAAAAGCAAGCTAACGAACCTATCTAAAAAATAATTATGTCAAAATGGTAGTGACAGCTCTTATATAGGCTTTATTTTACGTCGATGTTACTACCACCACGAGGTTGCGGAAAACCTCTAGAACTTGAAATAAAAAGCTATGTAAAAAAACATTGTTCACATATGCAAATTGGAACTATTATGTAAACACACGACGAATTCTAATAACAATTGTAATTTATCTATAGATTTCAAATTGAGGGTGGATTGAAAACAGTATCATTTATAGAAACATAGAATTACGTATTTGAAAGGAATACTCTTAAAATTTCTGTTATTAGTTGCTATATTTTTCAAAGTTATTAACTACATAACATAAACTGTCAATTAAACTAAAAAAATAATCATCAGGATCCACTCTGATATATAAAAAGTGGTTTATTAAATATAGAAATTAACAACACAAATTTCCAAAATACACTACACATTTTATAGCGCTTTATCCTGTCTAATAAAAAACTGAATATAAATATATTTATGCTAAATATAAAGGCATATGAGTTTTCACAATCCAGAAACTGTGTGATACATAAGGTAAAATCTGTGAGTCAAAGTCTCTGTTTACTGTTTACTTAATTCATTTTACAATAGCTTATTTGCAATGTTTTAACTAATTTATTAATCAAAAAAACGAAAACAGACTTTGTATCTCCTGACAGCGACTAATTTGGCCTTAAAAGACTTCGAGCAAAAAAATATGAATGGAAATCTATTTATAGGGAGATCGTTCTTCTTTTTTTAAATTAATTCAAAATTTTTAAAGCAAATGAAATTAGCGCACGTTTAGAATCTTGGTTGTCTGAAAGGGGGGTTGGTGAGCATAGCTTGCGGGGGGCAGAGCACTCTAGTTTTAGAAAAAGGAAATATTATGACTACAATTCTTATTTTTCCTAAAAAGGAAAATAAAACACAGGGTTACCATACCAGTTGTTAACACGCCTCCAGTAATTCATAATTTTTCTGAAATATTGACTCATCATAGATCTTTTTTTATATACGTAGCACTAAGGCATAATATGTTGGAATGTTAGTGAATTTGTTGTCACATTGCTGAAAGATAACCACTTCATTAAAATATAAGGCAGATGAAGAATCCAAAAACTGTTTTAAATTTTATGGAAATTAGTACTTCTTGCAGCAAAGCAGCTCCACCGGTTAGGTGGTTTAAATCAACATTTAATCAGCAACAACTTACGTCAAATTATAACTGAATCGGAAGTTTGATGAAAATCCGTGCATTAGTTTTTGAAATAGAGCTATTGCCAAATCTTTTCAAAAATCTGCATTAGAGGGCCACATGTGTGGTGATGTACACCAAAGACTAATAAATTTTTTATCAGGTACAAACCTAGTCTGAAGTTTGATGAAAATCCATGCATTAGTTGTTGAGATACTTTTATTGCGAAATCGTGGAAAATGCAACGTAGCAGCGCCATCTGTAGGGCTACTTACACCAAAAACTAAACAACACTAACCTATATTAGGGACTAACGGAATCTGAAATTTTAGAAATTTTCGTACGTTAGTTCTTGAGATAGAGCTGTTGTGATAATCACGAAAAATGCACTATGATATCACGACCTTTTCAACGATTTGCACTAAAACGTAATCAGCTCCATGTCATATCAAGCAATAATTAAATCTAAAGTTTTATGAAAACCCATGCACTTGTTCTTGAGATATAGCTGCTGTAGGAATAGTGAATAATGGAGCATAGCAGCACCACCTGTTGACGATATATAACAAATACTGATCAGATATAGTTTATTTCGATACCTAACAGAATCCAAAATTTTGTGAAATTCCGTGTATTAGTTCTTGAGACATAGCACCCACAATATTTTTGTCACATACACACACAGACAGACAGACTGACAGACAGACATTTTGTAAAAACATGCTTTTCGGGTTCTCTGACCTTTAAATCGTGTAAATCCGGCGAAACCCGGATTTCGAAAATTTTCATGGATCTATTTCTTTTTGTAAAGGTAGCAGAAAGTAAAAATAGAAAGTCTAAATTTTGATTAATTGGACACAATTACGGTAAGTTAAAATAATCCACTTCCATCTTCATTATTTCAACTAATATGTTTTTATGATTTACTGTTACTCACAGTCCAAGGATAATATTTTAAGGATTATTTTTTAGATTTTCGATTGCATTCTTCTTTTTGATCAACCACTGCATAAACGGCAATTAAAAAAACTAATTATTTACATAGTTTTTTTTATTTAACTTCAGCATATTTTATGTTTGTCCATTATAAAATATTTATTAACCCTTTTGAGTCTGGTGTACTTTTAATAGTACATGTCTTTTAATGTATTATTATTTTGTTTTAACAAATACCTTTACTACTATTTACGTGTAGTAATGTAAGTAAATATGTGTATGCATTTACTATATGACATCATTTATATTTAATTATTTAGCAATAATAATAATTAATATTATTTACTTAGCTCTCTTAAATTTAAAATAAAAGTTACTTTCCTGAAAGAACCACGTGTAATAAAGTGTAAAAATTATTGGAAAGTTGTAATATAAGTTAAATCTTATTGTAACACAATATTTTCTAAATATCTCCAAAAAATCTTCCTTAGCCTATTGTCATATGAATATTAATTGACAAGTACTCAAAACAACAACGTTCATCATCTTTCAGACAATTAAATAGTTGTTAAACACTTATTAATCTACTTGGATAACTAGTATTAATGTTATTAACGTAAAAGTATTTTTTTCTAAAATTTGAAAAAATGTTTGGACCCGAGAGGTTTAAGGATTGTAGCAACCATGTTAGTTTACTAAAACTTAAAAGCAAGTAAATAAAATAAAAAAAACCTTATCACTGACTTTTCTTGAGCAACTACTGGCGGGGTCACCCTAGACTGTCGAAGATATAAAAGAAATTTTAAAAGATGTTTCACCTAATGATAGTTTAAATTCTTTTTTCTTTCTGAAACTAGTAATAAAAGAAAACACATGAAACCTTTCTCATTTTTTTGAGGGGGGGTATTATTATAAATCATATATTTTTAAAAATAGTGAAACTGTAAATGTTTTTCAATTATATTGTAAGTATTTTAAATTTAAACCCTTAGGAAATATTCAATTTAAGAATAAATATTTACAATGATTGTTTTACTGCAATCTCTATTAGTTGTAATGAAGTAATAATGAGTCATTATTTTTAAAGTCTTAGTTTGATTGTGAAAAATATTTTAATTTCAAATCCTCGAAAATAAGAAAATAGTACGCAAGATATTTCGAAATATCCTTAGATATTTCGAATGTGATACTTTTTCATTTCTCACCAAGGCCATGTTTAACGATGTGGACGTATTTAACAATTTTACACCAGAAATAGCTTAATGCTAAATGGGTATAAACTCCACACATTTATATAATTCTTTTCATAAATATTTACTTTAAAAATACAGGGCTAATTTTCTGAAATATTGTTTTATATAAAAATATTGTTTATTTTTGTTGTAGGCGTGACATAGGTATCGCGATATGCACGTATAATCTGTGGTATGGATTGTTCTCTTGGGAGAAAGTTGATAAGGGGTAGAGATGTTCCGAGTCGAGAGATTCCTATTCCTTACCCGTTCCTTTTAACTGCCATATTGTTTGTAAACATTGAAGGCAAGTGTGATTCTTCCACAAACAAAAACACATCCGTTCTGCCTAAGCCATCGAAAACGGGACTTTCCTATTTGGAATGACAGGGTGCACTTGTCATGAAAAAACTTTCCTAAAATAGTTAAGTACTGAAAATGAGAAACGCTGAAAGTACCAATAAATCGAAAGAATTGTTTTACGAAAATATGTCTTGAGTGCCAAACTTAACAAGCAGGAAAACGCTATGAACCTGAGTGGTAAAAGTTAAAAAAAAGTCTCGAATAATATCTCTGGTGGAATGTGCCACACGAATAGAAGTGGAAAAAAATTAAAAAAATGTCAATTATAAAATGGCGCGTAGGGGGATGGCAATTACACAACTTGTTATTGCTGTTGTTGCTTACATGAATGGAATTTTTAAAATCATATTGAAAATATTAAGCTAAGAAATAAGATAAATATATACAAGTATCGTATATACACGTGTATAAGTCGCAGAATTTAAGACCAAATTTGGGATTAAAAATGGGGGGAGGGGTACATTATACACAAGATTGTAAAAACAAATCGCTGATGACCAGCGAATGGATAAGACTTTTAAGTAATTCCATGGCAGATAAAATCAAATGGTCATTCTTTGTGATTGACAAAAATAGCTCAAATGTCCCCGTAATTATTCTGCACCCATTTTCTTTTGGGACAGAATTCCTTTAAATATAGGGACATTCCTTTCAACATTTTAATCTCCTTTTTGAAAAGAATCCAACTAAAATGCATCGCTCTTAAAAATTCTACAATACAAAAATGTACTATATTTTAGTCTCCTAAAAGTCCTACAATAGAAAAAAGTACTATATTTTAGTTTTAAAAAGTCCTAGAATACAAAGGAGAACTATATTGTAGTCTCTGAAAAGTCATAGAATTCAAAGAAGTACTATATTTTAGTCACCTAAAAGTCTTACAATATAAAGAAGTACTATATTTTTGCAGTCTAAGAAGTTGCTTATGTTTGTAAATAAGGTTTAAACAGATTTTTGAATTATTTTTCTTCTTATTAAGTATCATTGAATTCATGTAAATGGGTTTCAAAATAGTTGAAACTTATTTGTTTTTACAAAATTATGTAGTTGTAAAACGTTGATTTTTTTTAAGTTTGCTTATAAACGTAAAAACTTTTACTACTTTAATAAAAAAAATATTAAATTCTCGACTGCAAACCATATTTGAACATATTACAAAAATTGTAATTCGACATATACACGAAAATTCAACTTTTTTTTTTCAAAATTTAGCTTAAGAATCGGAAGAGCCGACTTACACACGAGTATATACGGTAATAATATTAGGTACTAAAAAATTAAATAAAAAAATTCCAGTATTATAACCTTTTGGGTTCCGATTTTTTTTTCAATGAATCGAAAATGTTACTTGTACATTAATAATTTTAACTCTAGCTACCCAAATACATTAATTAGTGTTTAAAGAATATTTCATTGTCCGAGAGATAACGAATGTTGTTGTTTTGCGTACTATTCAATTAATATTCATTTGACAATAGATTAAGGAAGCATGTTGGAAGATGTTTACAAAATATTGTATTACAATAAGATTTAACTTATATTACAACTTTCTAATATTTTTTGTGCTTTATTGCACATAATTCTTTCAGGAAAATAACTTTTATTTTAAATATAAAAAGTCAAATATATATATATATATAATAAATAAATCGCGAATGGAGCAAAGAGATTTAAGCAAATATTAATAATAATTGTTATTATTAAATGTCTAAACATAAATTTGGCAATATTGTAAGTGCATAGACATATGCTAACATTACTACTTGCAAATAGTAGCAAAAGTATATTTAAAAAATATATTACTCCATTAAAAGATATGTACTATTAATAGTACACCAGACCGGAAAGAGTTAAAGCGTTGATTAAATGCAATGAAATAGAAAATGCTGCAAGTACCAGAAGTAGTAGCTTACCTTCTTTTTCGCTCTCTTGGAAAAATTCGTCATTTGTACTTTCAGGTTATTCCATTTATTCCTCAATTTATGTGGAACATTGCGAGAAACGACCTTATGGAAAGATTATCTCTCCGAAGGCTAGTACAGTACACTGTTAGAAGTTTTGTCCTAGTTTGAACCAACATGCTTAGAAGTGCTTAGTAGCTGCTACCACAAGATGGTGCAATCTCGTAACCAACATTCGGTGCTTCCTATTTCAATCTATCTTGCTCCTATTATCGGAACTATGCTTTAACAGGAGCTCCAAATGATGACACAAGATTTCACCAGCGTATAGTAGCAGTTATTGAGCCCCAAACTTTGGTTTAAACTAAGACAAGAATTTTAACAATGTAGAGTTCCAAATTTCCGAAACTGTTCAGATGGGCTATAGTTTAGATAAGGGAAAGTTTGGTTAATTGAAATGACAATTGTAAAGATTTTCCTGCCTGTGTCAAAAGGGTTAAAACGCATTTTTTTACTTGTTGCTGTGTTTTTAATGGAACGAAAGTAATTTTTAAAAAACATGGTAACGGATTGGTGGATTAAAATAATACTTTTTTGTGCACACAATTTTCTTTCGCATTTCAACCAAGCTTAGAACTGGCAGCTGACAGTGCTGGCATGTTTAAACAAGTCGGAAATTGCACGTCAAGAATAGCAAATGAGGCGAATTCGTACGATAACGAAGCTTAAAAAATATTTAGATCTTGGTGTAATAGTATACAGTGTTTCGTATACAGTATAGTAGTCAAAATCTTTTGTGTGTCCCTGTAAATACAATCTGCTTTATATTATACAGGAAGTAACTTGTATTAATGTTGAGACATCAATTAAAAAAATATTAAATAGTTTAATACAATTAAAAGCACACCAATCCATGTTTCCCCTATACCATTATGTAATGGAATACTTTTGTGTGCCCTGTATAAGAATAACAAATATTCTTTGCACCGTAGATTGTACATAGTGTATATTATAGTATATGCTTTATTGATACATGTAAATTTTCTTATATTCGAAAGAGTGTAACACCATTAAAATGCACTTTAAACTTTTCTTCCCATTGACCGTAATGTAACGGAACATTTTGGATTGTCTTTGTAATTGAACTATGCATCAGATTTTCATAAAATTTGAAATGACACGACAAAATTATGTAATAATCAAATATTTTAAATTTCAAATAATTTGATTGGGTAGTTTTTGTGTTGTTATATGCGGACGGACGGAGGGACAAGTGAACGGATTTAACTATAGGTGCTACGTATTTGCATAATTACGAGCGCACCTAAAAATGCCTCTTTTTGTCATTTTTTACATATTTTATTTTATTAATTTGTTTTTATTTATCTTTTATATTATTTTCTCAACGGCAAAAAATCGTTCTGATTTTTCTTTTCAAATATGTTTGGGTAACTGAACATTTTGGTTAATTAGATTTCTGATATTTGGTGTTCGATTGTATTTCCTCAGGATTACAAAAGCGTATATTTTCTGGTTAGTAATTTTGTTGCAGGTTAGTAATTTTCTGTTCAATATTGAGATAGCAGAATCAATATATTCATTTGCGTAATTAGTAATTTTTTGCGATAGCATCGGAATAAAGATTCGATTCAAAATATATCATAATTCTGTGCACATCCCCAAGTCAACAAACTAGTGAAAAAATTTAAGTGTTCTGAAAAATTTATAAATGAATAATTTATTAATTTTTAATTAAAAAATAAATAGTTAAAATTAGAAAAAACGTGTTACAAACTTTTTTCCGCCTTATTATTTTCACGTTAAAAATGTGTTTCAACTAATCTAAAAATATCTGAATGCAATACGAATATTCCTGCAATGTTCCACTTATAAATATTTTACATTAAAGATAAAATAAAGTAGAATTAAAGCAATTTCAAAACGAATGTTATAATGATTATCGTTATTATCGCTGTCATTACTAATCGTAATGAAGCAATAAAGAGTAATTTTCTCATAAGTACCAATGGTTCCAGTACGTGTAATTATTTTTTTCTGTCATCAGAAAAGTAAAAAGAAATTTAAAATAAATAGAAACTCCAGAAGATTTCTACATGAAAAAGGTACATATTTTATTTGAAATTCTAACTTTTAAAATTAAAGAAGTATTCAGCACAAGTTTTTTTGGCATTATTCTTTCATATATGAAATATCAATGGCTAGTGTTTATTTTTTCCTAGTATATCAACTGCAATATACAAGATGTTGATAAATTGGTTTTATAAAATAATAGGATTAGTAGTACCCATAACAAGATTTTTTTGTACGGAAAAAGTAAGTCGCAAGTTCTCTTACTTCATGCAAAGTACTTAAGGTGTCACTTAAATCTAAACTACGATTTTCTTTCATAAGATTTACACTGTAAACAAATTATCTGGTTTTTAACTGTACTTTATGTTGTAGTTTTACAAACACCGATGCTGTACAAGGAATTTTAACCAACAAGTAAAGTAAAAGTCGAATTCTTTCTGTCACGTGCATCACGTAGCCAATAGCAAAGCGACATTCCCTAGATTTGAGAAATTTTACAGCAATAAAGACAGAAGATTGTAAATTCTACAGCAACTGTGTCGGATGTGGTACAAGCACCTTTTGTAAAGGGAAGTCTTCACTCACTTGAAAACTCCCACTAATAATATTAAACCAATGTGCAGGTTAATTTCGAATTACTAGTTTAAATTTATACATTTTTCAAATTATTTTTCGTATAAGATAGCTGAGCGCTATCTTTAGTATGATTGTTTTTTTATTTTTTTTCGATTTTTGTTGCATATATATACCGGGTGTCCCAAAAATGACTGATGGATTTTAAAATTCAATAACTTGCAAACGGTGACAGCTATTTAAAAAGTTTTTGCAGGAGGGTTATGTATAATGTCAGGAGTTTTTTTACCGTAAATTTTTATTTTAGTTCGAATTTCAAACAATAAGTGGCGCTGACGGCGATTGAAGGCCAGGTCGACGCTGCACTCAGCACTGATCACCTGGCCTTCAATCGCCGTCAGTGCCACCTTTTGTTTGAAATTCGAACTAAAATAAAAGATTACGGTAAAAAAACTCCTGACATTATACATAACCCTCCTGCAATTTTTTTTAAAAATAGCTGTCACCGTTTGCATGTTATTGAATTTTAAAATCCATCAGTCATTTTTGGGACACCCGATATATATATATATATATATTTGAAAAAGGTACTTTCAGTTTCAAAGCCGGTTTCGAAAGTGAAAGTACCTTTTTAAGAAAATCTGTAACCAAAATCGAAACGGTAAAAATTAATCATGTTAAAGATCGAGCTCAGGTATCCTATGCAAAAAAAATTTCAAAAATATTCAAATTTAAACGAAAAATTCGTAATTAACCAGCCCATTTGTTTAATATTACGGAATGGCTGTTTTCAAGTGAGTGAAGATTCCCCTTAACAGTGATTTTTCCCACGCCCTATGCTGCAATTTGTCAAATGCTCATGCTATGAAATCAAATTTAAACAACGAGTAAAGTTAAAAAAACGGAATTTTTCTGTCACTTACGTCACACAAGCCTATAAGAAAATAAATTTCCCTAATCAGAAAAAACTTTAGAGAACTCTCTATGACGCCAGCTTGTATTTTTTACAGTAACTTTTATTGTAATTTATAGACTTTTTTACAGTTTACATTAAAAAAGATAGTTTAACATTCTTTCCAAAAAAAAAAAAAAAAAAAAAAAAAAAAAAAAACATGGTGTGATGTAACGTATGGGGTATTTTATGTACCTCGCAACATCGCAAGTGCTTTTTGCCAAAGAAAAAAAAATTAAATAATACATATTTTGCAATTAATATTCGATAAGTAAAATGAATTGTGACCTGTGAATTTTTTAACGACAGATAATTTCTAGAATCTTCAAAGTGTAAATTTAAAATTATGTTAAAATCAGTCAAAGTAATAAATCCATATTGCTGTTAATTATTTTATTAATTAGGGGTGAGGAGCGATTTAAACGATTTCAGGGATAATAGAAAATTCTAAATCAAAAATTGACTTCCTTTATTTAAATTATTTTTATTTATTTAATTACCAAAAGAACTGTTTTGCTTGGTTGTAAATGTGGATACATATAAATATGTAAAATACGTACGCAGTCTGAGAGTTGCTGAAAAAAAAAAAAAAAAAAAAAAAAAAAAAAAAAAAAAAAAAAAGATTACTCAGTTGAGAATGTGTTAATAAGTTGAGAATGTGTGTGTGTAAATACATTATCCATAAATTAATCTTTAATCATGCTAGGATGTATAATAACGCAGTAATTCATGCAGTTCCCCTTCCATTCTTACTATATAATTAATAAAAACAATACGTCATAACTTTATAAAAAAATTTAATTATCTTAAATTTTAATTATGCTCTACATATGTATATACACCGTAAAAAATCCATTAAATGTACGAAAAAAAGTGCTGGCAGTAATGTTGATAGCCGTTTTTGCCGTAAAATTGCAATAAAATTAGATGTAATCAGCAGTTTTTTTCCCCTAAATTTAACGTTTTTTTACAGTGTAACGAAATACTGAAGTCTAAATCATCTATGTGATTATCTTCAGATATTGCAGAACAGGCCACATAATTTCTTTCTTTTTAGGATCTCGTCCATCTGTAAAAACTCTATTAGTCTCAGTCCTCCGTCTTTCTGACCGTCACAAAGTCAGCAATAAGTCAGGAACTTCAAAATTTCTGTACTTACATCCGTAAGTAAAGTCACAAGACAAATAAAAAAATTTTGAAAAATTCTATTACTTTAATTAAATCAATTTTAGCGAATTCATTCGCTCATTTTTGAAATTTAAATTTTTCAAAGAGAACCTTAATATCAATGCTTTTTGTGTAGACAGCATATCTTGGAGGTAATGCATTTCGCTACTAATCACATGGTTCTTAGTTCGAACTCCGTTACTGGAACTTGACAGTTTCATACTAAGATGAATTTAATTAAAAGAAATTTTGTATTTTTTCGCCAATTTAAAGGTTATACTATTTTTTTTATCAGTGGCATTTATAATTTCTTTCTTTCTTTTTTTATTTAATTTTCCTTTTATTTTTTAAATTATTGCAATTTATTAAAGATTGTGAAGTTTACATTTTAAATTTCATTAAAAATGTTTTTTGCTTTTAGAAATTTAAAATTTCATTTATATCTTCTTTTTTTATTAAAAAAATGGAATTTAGATTTTATTTAAATAATTTGAACATTTTGAAGCTGATTAAAATAAATAACTTCCTTTTATAATTATGTTAAAATTAAATTTATTGATGCTACCATATAATATATTTTAATAATTGTAAATAAAAAATTTTAATTTATTATTTAAAGGACAAGTTGTTTTCTAAGAAATATTAACAGAAACCCTCTTTGCCAGTGTCGCCAACTTTTCAAAAATATTGGGTTGGCTCAAAAATATTGGGTGGGCTCAAAAAAATTTTTGTAAAATGTTGCGACCAGCTTGTTTTTCTTTGAAGGTTTAACAGATGGTGAAAGATGATAATTTTAAGTCAATCTATCATGTTTTTATAAAATTGCAATTTTTTTTTAATTATATTCTCATGCGTTTCTTCTTATAAAGACAATTATATTTATTGTAATGTCATGATGGAGCATAATGTCATGATTGTAATGTCAACATGGAGCAAAACATTTCTGTCATTTGGAATGCATGGCTCTTGTCAAATTAAATTTTATTCTAAGGAGAAAAATGAAAAATAAATTAATAATGAAATAAATTTCTATAATAATCAAAATTATTGGTGGGCTCGGTTCCCATGGGTCCATATAAATTGGCGCCTCTGTTACGTGCGATCTACGATAACACTTAAGCACTTGTTTGTTTTTAACATACTGTTTTCCGGGTATCTTTGAATATGCCAAATAAGCAAAAAATAACACTATGTCCCTTGCTTCTAAACATGTATAAGTCAAAAATAAAAAACAATCTTCACTTAAATATAAAACTCATGTGTAGATTTATATTAAAATATATGTGTACTTGTAAATTAAAAAAAATATTGAAATGATAGGTTTAAAAATATATATAATACTAAGGGAGCGCATGATAAAATGTAAAAACATGCGTATAAAAGAGCAAATTTTGCTAAAAATCATTACATAATAGTCTTTTCTTTATACTAAAACCAAAATATTTGTAAAAAATATTGACTAAATATAAGAATTAACTTAATAATTAAAAAAAATTAAAAAATTTTCAATTTTTTAAAACTATTTTCAAAGACACATTTCAAAAATTTTATTTAAAAATATTTCAAAAAGAAAACAAAATCAAGAATAAATAAAATAGATAAAATAAATAAAATAAATAAATAAATTAATTAATAAATAAAATCATAACTTTTTCTTGTTTTAAGTTGTAGATAATACTGAAATGAATATGTGGTGAAAATTACTTTTGATCGACATGCATAGTTTTTGAATAACACTGGGTGCAGTATGAAAATTCATCGTTTTGAATAAATGCGACGCTAAGTTCAATTAGTCCATTTCACATCACATACCGGGTGTCCCAAAAATGACTGATGGATTTTAAAATTCAATTACTTGCAAACGGTGACAGCTATTTACGGCGATTGAAGGCCAGGTGATCAGTGCTGAGTGCAGCGTCGACCTGGCCTTCAAACGCCGTCAGCGCCACCTATTGTTTGAAATTCGAACTAAAATAAAAATTTACGATAAAAAAAACTCCTGACATTATACGTAACCCTCCTGCAAAAACTTTTTAAATAGCTGTCACCGTTTGCAAGTTATTGAATTTTAAAATATATCAGTCATTTTTGGGACACCCGGTATGTAGCCTTAGTAAAACTATCATAAATAGAGCGCATAAACGAATGAAATTTTTTAATGCGGTTTGTCGCATATAGTTTAGAAATTATTACAAAATCAAAATATGTTAACAAAATTTGAATAGATAAAAGTATCATACCTTCTAAATTATTTAAGCGAGAATGTTTCTAAAACTGATATTGGAACAAAAAATTATATTGAAATAAAACCATGCTGACTAGGCCTACAGGCACAGATAGATTTCGAAGTTAAGTACTTATTTCACCGACAAAAATTAAATAAAGATTAGAGATATACTCAGTTTAACCACTTTAACCGACCCCTTCTGCTGAGTTTTTTATTTCATTTTTCTGTTGGAACTGGTTTTATCTTAATCATTTTAATATAGTAATTGTTTTACACACTTCTATATATTTGTTATAAGGGTTGATGCTATCAAAAATTTGTCAATATAAAATCTGTAAACATAATTAAGAAGGTTTATAATAAATTTAAATGGAAATGATATCTTGAAAATTGACAAAGTAATGAATATTTTTCTTTTTCGCCCATTGAGTACATTTTTAATTATATTAAAATCTGTCTTGCATAAATTTTTAGTTCTTTTCCTAGAAGTAGTATCAACTTAAACTGATTCAGTATTTATCTATCTCCCTATCAAATTAAGATAGAGACTTGAAATTTGATGTGTACTTTACTTAGCATGTAGTAATGGGAAGAAGCCTATTTAACATCAGTAACCTCGACTATCCGGAACTATTTTTTTCGAACTCTCGAAAAAAATCGTTCTCATGAAAGATATATAAAAATTTTCGATTTTTTTTTAAAGGAGCAAATGTAAAAGCAATAAAACCTATAAATTTTGCATAAAGAACAAAGTCGATCGAATTATTAGTTGCCGAGATATTTTTAGTCCTATTTTCCACACTTTTCAAATTTCAATTCAAAGATATATTTTAATTGGATATAAGACGCTTAATTCGATGTAGCAAACTGTTAGTTTATATAATTATTACTATTGGAGTTGATGTTTCTTTTATGCAAATTGATACGACTTGGTCATTCTTTCGACCAAAAACCAAAAACCAAACTATAGGATTAAATGCCAATAATAGGTTATCGTAAATGTCGTATTTACTTTATATTAAACACGTTACACTTATTTATTACATCATCGAACGATTTTTAATTCGACGTTTAATTGGTATTTTTTTTTAAATCTTTTTTTAATTTATTTTTTTACAGTATTTAAAATAAAAATTAAGCCAATTTGTATAATTTACGAGTAGTTTGGCAATTTATATAACTTGTCAAAACGGGTCGACGGGATAATCCTGTAGTACTCGCAATTATGTAATAGAGCATTACTATATATTAAAAATATTTAAGTATACGTTTATATTTTATTTTGGAATTACAATACATTTTATAAATAGATTACACATGTTTTATTTTCATATGTTGTAGTATGCATATCGTATATTATGCGTAGGTAAGTATTACGGTGGCCTCCAACGACTAGTTTCAAACTTGTGAAGACCTAGCAACATTATGTAACAAAAAGTGTAATTTTATTTATACTAAAAACATGCAAATTATGTGCTGAGTAATCAATATCTTTATGCAAGGATATTTAAAAAAATTTTTAGACGAAAGAAAAAAAAATATATATAAAGTTTTTAGTATAATATTATATAAAAGGTTTCATTAAACTTCAAAGACATTAATCGCAAAGATATATTTTATGAAGATATTAACTTCCATGAAAATCATCGCAGTTGAGATCCTTCTAGAATTATTAAAGAATCCACTCACCCGATAATTGCATTATGCCTCTGGCGCAAAGTATTTAGTATTTAGAAACGTATTTTATTAGGCATGCGAAGAGCAGATAAAAAGGAAGTCCTAAAAGACCTGTTAAGTTTTATCCTACTCTTTCTGCAAAATTTTTCATCCATAGTTGGAAGGAGATTTTAAACTTTTAAGCAAAGAAAGTTAGTTGAAAATATTCGTGTTTTGTGGGGTAAGCTCAAAGAAAAATTATCTCTAATTCTTGATAGTGCAGCATTTTAGAAATTAAGTTGTTCATCGTGTATGAAATTAAAATTTATTTGAGAAAAAGAAATGTATCGCATGCGTACAACGTTATTAATCCATTACTTTAAACACAAACGCACACACACAATAATACATATATACATTAAAAGAAATAAATACAGTATTTTTCGAAATATCACGTGCTACACGTCTAGACGAACTTTTTATGTTTTTATGTGTGACCGCGTGTTATGTGCATCCCATTCTTTGCAACGAAATATTAAAAATATCATTGCTTAAAAAAACAGCAAAAGATTTTGAAATATATATTTACTAATAACAGTTTGAAAAACAACTGCGCAAATGTGATATTGTACCATCTGATTTGTGCTTATAAATGCAGAAATCTTATTTATAATGTTCATCATTTCTTAATTTTTTAAAATTCTGTTTGTACACCAGGCGTATAACACGTACCTGCAAATTTTAAGGAATTTCCTTGCATAAAAAAAAAATAATAATATCCAATTACCCATTATTTTCATCAACCAATTACCCCTTTGTTAGATCCTATTCTACGAAGGAGGTCAAATTTTTTTCCAAAGACTTACTTTCCTGGTTCTGTGGTCTTTTATGACCTTTCTTTCTTTAAAGTTTTCTTTTATACATAATAAATGATACCATTAAACATCCGAAACTGGCAGAGTCCCTTAATCTCCTAAGTTCTGATGTCACCTGTAGTGGATACTACAGAATACACTTTAAATTCATTTAAATGCTTCTATAATTGTTAAAATTATTTCTAGACATTTTAATAAATGCATTCATATTATAAGAATCGATTTATTGACTGATACATCTTTGAAGATTTTTTTAGCAATTTTAAACTAGTTTTTGTGCTATTTTTCTGAAAACGGAGGAGGTTAAAAATTAATAACTTGTAAACTATGGAAACTTTTAAGTGTAAGTCACAAATTTTGACGAAAATGATATCAATGAAAGGTCTCATCGTGAGCTGTAAAAAACCCAATAGAACTACCCTTCGGAAAGGAGTCGTTTTCGAGATATCCGACAATTTATGTCACGTAGATAGTACATACTTAACTGGGAATCGCAAAAAAAAGTCTCGGATTTGTCGAAAGATATATTTTTGGAAAGATACCATCATAAGAAATAAAAAAACTCAATGGAACTACCCTTCAGAAATAGTCCGTTTTCGAGATGGTTGAGAATTTATTTCACACAGTTAATGCATACTTATTCAGGAACCGAAAAAAAAACAATCTCGATTTTGATGAAAGTGACATCGTTTAAAAGATCTCATCGTTAGGAATAAAAAACAATGTAGGACTAGCATAAATATATTTCTAATGATATCACTTTCTTCAAAATCGAGACTAAATTATTTTGTGATTCCCCAGTAATTGTGCACTAGCTACGTGACATAAATTGACGGATTTCTTAATAACGGCTTATTTCAGACGGGTAGTTCCATTGCGTTTTTTTACTACTCATGATGAGATCTTTCCAACGATACCACTTTCGTCAAAATCGGTGACTTACACTTCTTGCATTTCCCTAGTGAGGCACACGATTCGAATATGAATGGCAATTTATTTCTAAAAAAGGCGTTCAAATTTTGCTGTTGTTTTTTTCCCTTCCATGTTAAAAATTCCTAAAATTTTAATTTTAAAACAGTAACGCTCATTTCAGACACTCTACTTAAGTTTCTTGTATCAACATCCCCCCTCTCCCCCCAAAATGTAAAAATTTACACGTTTTATATAACTTTGAAAGTATAATACAAGAAAATGTGTTGTGGTTGTATTGGACGAGAAGGTGATAGGAAAGGCAATCCCTTAATCGGCTGAAATTCTAAAATCAGTTAAAACTCGATTCGCATATTTAAATGCATTCGGTCTGCCAAGACGTATCTTGATAGAAAGCAGCGGAAAACTCGATTTTAGCAGTTCAGTCGTACGTTTACCATTGTGTTTTCCCGTTTCTAATCTTTGATGATAGTACATCTTGGAGTCAACCGATAAGGCATGGTTGTCAGAGGTTTTCCACTAAGATATTTTTGTCAGATCAATTGCGTTAAAATATACAAATCGAGTTTCAATTCTAGAATTTTGTCCGTGAAAACGATAGGACGATTGTCTGTGCTACAAACTCACGGTCTATATCTATAAATCATAAAAATAAAGTTAACACACAATTGGAAAAGTATTGAATTAGGAAATGATTTTTTTTTTCTAAAAATACTAACTAAAATAATCTAAGTATGAAAGAAATTCTACAGAAATTCTTCCATCATTTCTTTTCAGAAAGTGCAAGGGATAACAAGATATGTCTCCGTTAGAGTACCGAAACGAAAAATATCTAATTTTGATATAACTAACGATTTGTAAGAACTGTTAAACTACCTAACTGCAGTTTCTAGAACATATAGTGTATAAATTGGTCAAACAAACAGTGCTAAAAATTGTATCCCATAAAAAGTTGAATGATGTAGAACGGTAAATGGTGATCGCAGCGATATCCTGGTATCTCAAACGTAAACGTTGTATAAGTACTTAATTGAGAAAGCGCTTCAAATTACAATTCAAGAGCTATCAGATGTCGCTGTGATCGATATTCGACCTTCAGCATCATTCAACATTTAAGGTATACAATTTTTTAACACTTTTTAAAACAGTAAAAAAGTGTATATCATACATCTATCATATATATACATTCATATGTATATTACATATAAAGCATAGTCGGTTTCCACACGGTATCTTCTAGACGCTGTTTCCGACGTGTTTTATTATTTGGCCTAACTTATAACTCTTTTAGTTTAATTTTATTTAAGAAATATGTCGTAATAATCTAAAATCTGTTCTAAATTTTAAATTAACTCGTATTTATATACAAGTTTTTATTAAATGTTTCTTCTACCTTGATTTTCAGATTAACAGTTACAAGCAGCTGTCCCATGGATTTACGATACTTCCCCATGGATCGGCAACAATGCACAGTAGAAGTTGAGAGCTGTAAGTATATTCTTTATATTTTTTTAAGAAGAAATTATTAATGACGACTGATGGAATGGGAGGAACTATCGTCTAGTGTCTGGAGAAAATACTATACCTTACATATTGAGTTCCTGGTCATGTAATTTTTTTTCAATATATACAGCGTGTCTCAAGATTATTGAAGCAAACTAGGAAAAGTAGGAGAAAGTAGGAGACATCACAAGGATTCATATTTGAAAGTTAACTCAAGGTCGGAAACGTTTCCATGTCGCGGTAGTTACAACACAACACACAAGAAAGAAAGGAAATGAACAGCAAGAGAAAATATTTTAAAAATTATTAGTGCTCTAAAAATGCCTGAACAATGCTGTAAGGTACTGAGGGACTTGTTGCACGCATCGTGGCCGCAGCGGGGGAAATCCGGGAAATTCCCTGTTTTTTCGAGAACATTAGATCTTTCATGCGCCGGACATGAGCTTCAAATTCATCATGTTCCTGGTCCATAATTTCGAATACCTAATTTATGACGTTTGTTGCCTCTTTAACCCCCTAACGGCCGAGAAAAAGGACAAAAATGTAATGTTGTTTTCACTCATTAATTTATTTTAAATGGTAATAAAAGAGAAATTTTCTAACATGGTGTATTTTTTTTGAACGTATATGCCAATAAGCCTTGAAAGTATCAATCATAACTTAATTTCTTAAAACTGGATTATATTTGTAGAATTATATTAATTTAAATAAAGCTTCAATTGCAGGGAAACCTGCAGCCTAGTGAACGGATATATCCGGTCGCGGCAGTAGGAAGGTTAATGTTCTTTCTTTATATTTTTTGCTGTAATAAGGATAATTAACCTGTGTTCTCCTTTTATTCTTATCCTGTTTTTCTTGTATTTTGTGTCGTCATTACCGTGACAGGAAAGCATTTTTGGCCATGGGTTGCTATGCAAATCTGAAACATTGTGATGTCCCCTACCGCTTCTTAAAGGTTTTTTCCAATAATCCTTACATACCCTGTATAAATTCTACACGATAACAGTATCCAAGTAGTAGCCAATACCATAAATGTTTCTCATGCATGGTAATATTTCAATAAGTGTTACGTATTCTAGCTGGTTCATACTTCGTTGTTCAAACTTCATTATTATGCCTACATTGATTTTTATCTTCAGTTTCCACTTCATTTTACTAATCGTAGATACATTACTGATTTATTGGTGAGCTCTTTGTTTTATTGATATCAACGTGTTTAAAAATATGGCAAGATTTGGTTAACCGATAGGATTTTTTTGAGAATGACAAAGGCATCAAACTCATGAAAAAAATTTAAAAAAAACATGGTGTATTTTGCTGTCTTATAGCAATGATTGTTTTCATAACAATGCAGAATAAACAACTTCTTATGGACCAACTAAATTATTTAATCCATGTAATTTAAAAATAATAATAATATAACTATTACGCTGTTTGATATACCTATAAAAATTCATTTCATATATTTATTTACATTAAGTTTCAAATCTAAACAATAAATATCATTTGACGCAAAATGTTATTCTAACTTTTTATGATCCTATGGTATATCAAGGAATCATCACAGAAAATGTAATAATAATTTTTATTTAATTAATATACTAATATTAGTATATGGTAGTTTTCATAGAAAACTCATTGCTGAATCACATTTGGTGAGACCAGCGAAACACTCAAAAAAATATTTTTTATGTGGGTATTTTGTCAACCATTTAGATCAACCATAGTCAACCTTTTCTACTTGCGTGTTGTAAACATTTATTTCGGACGGTAGGTGGGCCGTAATACACTTACTTATATAGTAACTTAAAAAATTTTAATGAATGTAGTAAGATAATAACAGTAGTACGAAATAGCAAAATAATGAAGTTAATATAATTAGTTGAATTGACATTTGTCGCGGAAGAAATGCAACAAAAAGACTTTCAAAACATCAATTCCCAACAATGTACTTTGTGGTGGCTTCTATTGAAAATGGTGTGTAAATAAGCTCGGAAATATGTTGTTTAAAGTAAACACTAAATACTTTTTTGCTGTCATTCCGTACGCATCAATTTGAATAAGGATTATTAGCGATACGATAAGCACATATAAAATGTATTGATATAACCGTGTAGCATTTCCAACCTCCAAAGAAAAATATAAGCAGATATTTTTTGTTTTTTCAATGCAAAAAGTTTTTTAACGTAGAAATATACAGTACAAATTTAATTTGAAATAATGTTTCATTAATATTCAAGAATTAAATATGTATACACTACTATAGCACTACATGTAAAAAGAACATTTGACAAAGGAAATACATTTAAATGTTTAACATAATTTTAACAAAAGAAGTTATAAATGACAGAACATATTTAGTATTCCCATGAAAATATACTTATATATGCAAATGTCTGAAAAAAATTTAAAAATATCTAAATTAACTGCGTAAATTTCATTTAAAATGGATTAATACTTACCTGCCTCGGGCCGCAAATTAAAGGTCACCGGGCCGCAGAATTAGTATGACTGATTTAGGTGTATTTAGCTTTTATCCTATTAAAAATGATTTATAAAAAAATGTAACTAGATAACACCTCACAGCTACAGGTAGAATCACAATACATTCATTTACTTTTTTTCAAGAATTGTGAGGTTTTCTGTTGCAATATATTTTGTTACTTAATCTAATCATTGTTGTAAATCTTTTAGAAACGAACTACCAATTCATTAAGTCAGTTTTATTTAAAAAGATATCTGAAATCTAAAATGTTATTTGTCCTTGATATGCTATTTCTTTCCGCCAGCGATTACAGTATTGTCTCTGAAAAATCACATTCCATTACTTAAGTTAGCGGTAAAGCAATGTATTGGGTTGTTCAGAAAATCAGTTCGTACCGGAAAATTCTGTTATATAATTATTAGATACTAGAAGATAGCCCGTCAAAATGACGTGTTTCCATTTTTAAAAGGATGATAAAACATTACAACAACTTTGGTCAATCATAGCCACTTTAGGCTTAAACAATTTTGAAAAATACAAAGAATGAACGTGAGGGAAAAATCTAAAAAAAAATCAATAGAAATCTGCATTTAAAATTATAACAAAACTATCTGGTGGATGGGGAGGGACTGTAGTGAACAAATGGTAAATGCATAAGTTTTAAAAGAATAAAGTAAGGTACAATATCAATTATAAAAGAATACATTGTGAAACTACAGCCAAAAAATATTTTAAAATACTGAGAGAAAATAATAAAAATATCCAAAATGTATAAAACTTTTTCCCATTTTGGACATTTCCAGACGAATATGAGAGGATAGCCAAGTTATTAATTGAATGGGTAAAATAATGGCATAGAATATGCAGCTAATGAATTTCACTCACAAAATTACAGTAATTACTTCACAAAAAGCATGCAAATTAACATGCATTAATAATGCAAAACATGCACTAATAATGCTATTTTAAAACATTTGTGAATTAACTATTTTATACCATTAGTTAATACTTAAAAGAAAATACTTTATAAGATCGAAAACAAATGTCAACAATAAAGAGTAAACAATCGTGATTCGTTATGTGACAATGAAGTCATTCACGGCTGTAAAAAATAAATAAATAAATAAATAAAAATAAATAAATAAATACGGCAACACGAATATAAAAATTCTAACAATATTGTATTTAAAACGCACCTTCGCTTTTCTTAAATAAAAAGTTTTAATTAAACACTGTTAAAAATTTGACTGTTTTGCTGCATCGTCATTACACAGCTTTTATAGAAAATGATTACTTTACCGTATTACACTATTAAAAATTTGACCCATTTGTTGCAGCGTCACTCCACAGCTTTTATAGAAATCTCTTTTATGACCAATCAGAATGCTTCATATTACAGTAAAGTAACCGCTTTATATAAAAGCAGTGGAGCGATCCTGCAGCACATGGGTCAAATTTTTAACAGTTGCTGCAGCATCACTCCAACGCTTTTATAGAAAACGGTTACTTTGCGTGTGTTACTTAGAGTGTGTTCTATAAAAGCTGGGGAGTGACGATGCAGCAAAAGAGTCAAATTTTTAACAGTGCACTGGTAAAAAATTGACCCATTTACTGCAGCGTCACTCCACAGCTTTTATAGAATGTCTCATTTATGACCAATGAGAATGCTCCATAACACAGCAAAATAATCGTTTTCTATAAAAGCGGTGGAGTGATGCTGCAGCAAATGAGTCAAATATTTAACGGTGTGAATATTGTGTTTGAAATAGGGAAAAGATTTCAAAGCATAGTAAAATGTAGTGACGTCATTTACAGCTCAAACTGTAAATCTGACAAATGAGAACGCTCCATTACGACTCTGGAACGTTTGCGTTGGACAAAAAATTGATAGCCTTTAAAATCGGAGATAACTTTTCAGAATGGAATTTGTCATTGGTCACAATAAGTGTTTTTCTCGTGGATGGGTTGACCCCGGAATCGTTATACACGGATGGATTTTATATATATAATTACTTCTCATATCTAATACTTAGATATTAATTGAAAACATTTTCTGGTACGAATTGATTTTCCCAAACGGAAAGGACTTTCCAAACAACCCAATAGATGCTTAATCTTTTGGTGACGAGTGACACATATACCTGCGCAATAAAGGCTTAAGAATCCTTGTTTATCACCACCAGTAAAATTTTGCTGTAAAATTTGCCTTATTTAATCGGAGCAGTTTCTCGATTTTATCAGGCAGAATTTTCTAATTTTAAAAACTGGTGACAAAACATTGAAAAATTTGTAAAAGGTTCCCTTTCCGAAGGGGTTAAAAAAGATGTACGGGGTTAATATCAATTGCAATTTTAGAAATTCCTTTTTAAATTTTCATAACACCGTTCAGAGAAAAAGAAGTTCTTTTAAATGCCAAATTGTATATCAATTTATTTTTGAGGTATTAATTATTTTGTAATTTTAAACATTTCTATTTTAATTTTAGCAGTAAATTTTATAGTAAACTACTTCTGTAAAACGTAAAGGAAAAAAATGTTGGAATATAATTGATTATTTTATCTTTTATTGCTATTTTCCCATAACAACTGAAAGAAGTTATTTGTTCCTGATATCCTATTTCTTTCGGCCGGCAGTTAAAGTGTCGTCTCTGAAAAATAACTTCCAGTTACATAAGCCAGCCGTAAAGCAAAGCGGTTGTTTTAAAAAGATGTACTCAATTGCAATTTTTAAAATTCTAAAGCATCGCAAATTTTTAATTTTTTACGCCGTCGTATAGAGAATAAAAAGTACTTTTAAAAATAAAACGTATCTCAATTTATTTTTGATATATTAATTATTACTTACCCATCATACGTAGTATAGTGTAAGTCTTGCAATCGTTTTGAAAATCGAAAAAATATTGATGGATTTGCACTTTTCAGACATTCCCATTTTCGATAGTGACGTCATGTGCATAATTTTTTCTCATGTTCTTTAAGATCATAAACATGGAACTCTTCGGCGGGTGAAAATGACGTCTTTTATATAAAATTAAAGCGTGTGTTTTAAATCTTTAAACTGAATTATGTTTTGTACTATCTACAGCATTATATACAGGATTATACAAGACTGTACTATATACAGTGTTTTTTCTAACAAGGATTCTTAGTATCCATAATGGACATACTCAGAAATTTTTAAAAAAATATACTAATTAAACTATTTATGTATGTAATAAAGGATCAGTCAAAATTAGTGACGAAATCACAATAGAAATTAGCTAAAAAATTAAAAAGAAGACTATCATATGCGATTTGTCGAGCAGCACTTTTCCTCGCCAAAAGCAAAAGATTTAATGCAACTGAAAATTGTTAGATTTTTAGAATGCGTGTAAATAGTATTTAATGAGTTTAAACATAAAAATGAAAGAGTTTAATATATTATATACATATACAGGATGAGTAATAAATATCGAAACAACAGGCTATCTCCTTAAATATTGCCCCTAGACCCATACTTTCAATTGCAAATTTTCATAAAAAAGGTGAATTTTTTGATAAGATAAGTTGCAACTCCATAGGGGGTCATTTTTTAAAAATACGAAAATTAAATTTTTATTCGGCCCCCAGAGGATAAAACTTCCAGTTAGAAAAATTTTCCTTATCCATTCCTGAATTCAACAACAACAAAAAAAACCCCATATCGGTACCTACAAATCCCCGAAAGATAATAAAATCCAAAAATATCCAAAATTCGTGACTTACACCACTTTAGCATACCTCTAAGCGCAGCGACATCAGTTCATTTTAAGTACAATTTAGGGATCGACCATAAATTTACACATTATTAAATGTCGATCCAAAACAATACTTTAACTTTTAGATATAAAATAAAAGCGTATAGGTTTTTGCTTTAAACTTCCTTGAAATATGCTAGATGTCTGCAATATCTCGAGCTTGGTGTCAACCTCGTAACTAGCACGATCCATTGACCGGACCGTCTTATTAAACACTTATTAAAAGTGTTATTAAATTAAGTGATATTAATTAAACTCTCATTAAAAGTGTCTTAAAAACTTATTGCCACAGGCAATAAGTTTAGTAAAGATAGTAATAGCGATAATGACACTTCTATTAACGGAATCATTGGAAATATATTTTAATGAATTACATAGAAATATTTTCAAAAATCTACTTTTTACTATTCAGCTTCAAAATCTATGATGGTTTTAAACCTATTTTTACTTCCTTCTATCTTTACAAGAAGAATGTATTAGATTCATGAAAATTTGAATTCCGGTTTTCGACGGATTCAAACGTTTTAAGGCTCAGAGATACCGAAAAACTTGTTTTTACAAAATGTTTGTCTGTGAGTCACTGCATAATGAAAAAATTTGACATCAACGTGATAAAAAAATGAGGTTTAAATCAACTGACACATTTAAACAGTAATTAAAGAAGGTGAGAATGGAAAAACTTAAACAAAATCTGAAATCGAAACTATACAGGATGGAGTTAATCACCTAGAAACTTTTAAAAAGCATTTAAATTTTAGGAGCCCACCTTTGTTTAAAACTAAATGCACTTTTCTGCATCAAATGTTTTTATTTCAATATTTCTCATTTTTAAACTGACATAAGTCAATAACCGTCGGTTACGGTAACAGTCTCGCGAGTTCAATAGTTTTTTAACATCTCAAAAAAAAAAGAAAAAAGAAAAAAAAAGAACAAAGAAAGGAAAGAAAATGCCCAACGCGCCGAAAGAATATTTCAGCTCAGAAAATTCACTTTTAAAAATATGATTTGCAAATTTTTTGTAAAAAAATTTGCATCTTTTTTTTTATATTGCTATTTTAAATACTTTTATTTTAAAAAATAATTATTATACAAAATGCTGAATCAAAATTGAAAATTAGACATTTTTATTTAATCAAAAGAAAATAATTCAACGCGACAAATAATACTTTGAATTATAACAATTTTAATTTATTCTAAATATTTTGAAAAAAGAAATATTATATCAAGAAGTCTTATGATGTGATAATGTTTACAAATTATATGGTTAACCGCCACAAAATATTCAAAATTCTAACTCTATAAGTATATAAATAAAATAAATGTTTGCTAGACCCATAACAGCAATTGTTTCTTTAATTACACGCATTTCAATTTGTGTCTGATCCCTTGAAACCTCACATTTTTTACCAAAATTCTCATAGCTCTCTGAGTTTTGGAGATATCAAGATGAATTTTTTTTGCTCAATTCAGGAATGGATAAGGAAAAATTTTCTAATTGGAAGTTTTTTTCCTCTGGGGGCCGTATAAAAATTTAATTTTCTTATTTTTACAAATAGACTCCCTATGGAGTTGGAGCTTATCTTATCAAAAAATTCACCTTTTTTATGAAACTTTGCAATTGGAAATATGGGTCTAGGGGCAATATTTAAGAAGATAGCCTATTGTTTCGATATTTATGACTCACCCTGTATATATATACATATGTATGTATCTTGTATTGCATATACAGGGTGTATCTAAACTCTTGGGCAAAACTTAAAACGATAGTACACATAAAGACAATCAATATTAAATAGGAAAACAAGGGTCCCAAACGTTTTCCGAAGGAGATAGCCACCATTAAGATTATTCTCCAAAATTTCAAATAATCATAAAAAACAGAAAAATTGGTCAATTGATTTGCGGTTTTCACTAAAACTATTCTTTATGTCAGTGTTATCTTGAAAACAAATTATAAAGATAAATTTCATAAAATGGCAATAGAGGGCGCTTTAGACTTTGGAGTAACGTATAACTATTTTATACCGTTATTTGTTGCATATCATTTTATTTTTTAGAAGCTTTGACATAAACTTAAATTTTCAGCTGAAAATCTGAATCGTTGGGAGTGGTTAAGTAGCGCAAACTGAACTGCGTTCAATGGGGGTGGGGAGGCTCGAATTTCAAATGATTATAAAAAAAAACAGAAAAATTGGTCGATTTGTTTGCGGTTTTTGCTAAAACTTTTCTTTATGACAGTATTTCCTTGGAAATAATTTTTAAAGATAAATTTCAAAAAATTCCATTAGAGGTCGCCTTACACTTAGAGTATCCAACAACTATTTTCAACCGTTAATTTTTGTATCTAATTAAATGCTTGCAAAAGCTTAGACTTAAATTTCGATCTCAAATTCTGAATCGTTGGGAGGGGTTAAGAAGCCCAAACTGTGTTCAAGAGCTGAAATGCTACCCTTTCTACCCCTCAGACACAGTTCAATTTTGCACTACTTAATTACTCACAGCGATTCAGATTTTGAGCTCAAAATTTAAGTCTAAGTTTTTGCAAGCATTTAATTAGATGCAAAAAATAGTTGTTTGCTATTCTAAAGTTTAAGGCACCCTCTAACGGAATTTTTGAAATTTATCTTTAAAATTTATTTTCAAGGAATTACTGACGTAAAGAATAGTTTTAGTGAAAACCACAAATGAATCGACCAATTTCTCCCTTTTTTATAATCATTTGAAACTGGAACCTCCCCACCCCCATTGATCACAGTTCAGTTTTCGTTACCTAACCGATCCCAACGATTCCGATTTTGAGCTTAAAATTTAAGTTTATGTCTAAGCTTCTAAAAAACTTAATGAGATGCAAAAAATAACTGCTTAAAGTAGTTGTTTGTTACTACCTCTATCGGCATTTTTTGAAACTTATCTTTATAATTTATTTTCAAGACAATACTTACATAAAGAATAGTTCTTGTGAAAACGGCAAAGAAATCGACCAATTTTCCCGTTTTTTATAATAATTTGAAATTTTGGACCCTAAACTTTAATGGTGCCTATCTCCTTCGGAAGATGTTTGGGACCCTTAGTTTCCTATTTAATACTGTTTATCTTGATGTGCACTATCACCCCTTAAAGTTTTGACCAAGAGTTTAGATACACCCAGTATATATTGTTTGTTGCTATAGTTTTTAATTTATCACTGGAAAAATATTTTCATACACAAAAAATTCATATTGAAAAAATTATTTTCATACATTTAAGCGTATTCAAAATTAAAAGCCAGATGTTTCCATAGCAACGAAATTGCTTTAACAATGCTCACTTGGTCTTTGAGCTTTAAGTAGTTTAAATTATGATGTATGTCATGAATTTAAATTATGAATTTCGTTTTAATTCGCAAATTTTAATGGTTAAATTTAAATGTAAATACATATAAATATCGATATAACAAAATTATACTTAAAGCAAACTAAAACTGGCAAAATTAAAGTTATATAAATTATATTTACCTAAACAAGCTCAACATGAAACTTTTTTGTCCTTGAAGCGTATTTGACATAAAAAAGTATTTTTTCAAACTGCATTCTATCATCAACCGATGATACAACGCCAAATAATGAAATTTTCATTACTTTTTTACGGACGCTGTATGGAGGTTCCGCCAAAAAAAATTTTATAAACGTATATATCCTCATGAGAAGAATATTTTGTATTTTTTCAGATTTTTCGGAGTATGCCCCTATCGAGACCTTCCTTGTAAGTGATAGACTGTTTTCAAAAAATTGTATTTATTAAAGTACAAATCCAAAATGAACAATCTTTATGCCAATGAAAAGAGTAAGTTTCAAACGTTTATCAAAGACATTATAAATGTTCAATATGTCCATCGTTTCCTGCACGGCAAACATCTATGCGATAGCCAAAGTCGTCACACACACGAGAAAGTATATCTGCTGTTACTGAGTGCACCAGCTTCAAAGCTGTGACGGTTCCAAAACGGCTGGTAGTGGTCGCGCGGTAATAGGCCGCGATTTCGATTTACTCTAACTTGTGAATGAGACGGCTACTGTGGAGCACAAGTGTAGTGTAGATCTGTATTTTAAAGTATTGTGACCAGGTTCTTTTCAAAAAAATGCATTCGCTAGAGTTGTAGGCTGTGATCAATAAAATAAATGCCTTTTGAGAACTTTGTTTATTTAAAGTAGAGTTATAAAAATTAAATCATTTCTTACTGAAATAATTAGGGATGGTGCCTGTAAGCATTTTTTAAGGTACCTTCTTTACATGTCTGAGTCCGTGAAGGGAGAGAGAGGCAATTGAATTTTCTCATTCAGAATTCACACATTGGCATCTTAGAATTGGCGAAAGGAGCATATGAAAAGTGAATGATATCATAACCATGAAATTTTCTGTTACGCTTTAAACAATTAAGATGATTTTGAATTTAATGCAGGGCAACCAGAAATGGGCAGTCCTAAAAAAATACGCCAAAAAGAATTCGCGCCAACATCGTACGTTATATGTCTGTTTTGGGAGAATGTTATCAATAGACAAAATACAGAGCATGTACATGAAAAGTTTTTATGTAATAAAGAAGTTAGGCTCAACATTACGCAGAGAGAAAATGAAATTTTACTGACCGCAAACACATTCGATCTTTATTCTTTCTTTTATTATTTTAGCGAAGCCGAAAATTCATCTAACGGAACTCTTTATCTGAGAATCGTTTTACTGATACAGCAGATGTTACATGTTTTCTTTCTTTACTTTTTAACAGAAAGTTATTGTGGGATTGAAATAAGACACAAAGATAAAATAGATATTTAATTAAAAATTAATTTTAACTGTAATTTAGAAAAATGTAAAATTTAAGAAAACTATATGTGATTCTACATCACAACAAGGTGTGTGGGGCGAGTTTTGCTGTCGCGTAGATGCTTGCCGTGCATTAAACGGTGGACACATTGAATATTTATAATGTCTTAAAAAAACTTTAGTTTTTTTTTCTTTTCATTAGTATAAAGATTGTTCCTTTTGGATTTGTACTTTAATAAATACTATTTTTTGAATATGGGTCCATCATTTAGAACAACCCTGTATATTATATTCTTTTCATAAAAATCATTCTCAAAAATCATAATTCATGTTTTCTACTTATACAAGGCGATTCTAAATTCATGGTGTAAATTTTAAGGATTGGTGCATTGCACTGTAATAGTCATTTATTGTATAGGAATATATAGACACAAGAGACGCGTTGAGGTCTCTGACACTTTTACTTTATTTCAAACTTTCTCATTCATGCCAGAAAATTCCTATATCATTCTTTTCTTTATTTAAGCCAGACATTTTATGAATATACAAAAAAAACCTCTTTTGAAAATTTCCGGCATGGAATAAAGATTTGAAAAAAAAAAAACACCACTGTTTCTGTTTTTTTTTTTCGTGTATTTCCTGTTTTTGACAGACTTTCCAATTTTGCATTTTTTAATTCCAAAATTTCAATTTCATACCGGAAATTTTCAAAGAAGAATTTTTTCTTTATGTAATCATTAAATTTCTGGGTTACATAAAGAAAAGAATGGTATAGGAATTTTCTGGCATGAAAAATAAGTTTTGAAAAAAGTACCGAATTGGTCCCTCGTTGGATTCCAACGCGTCACTTGCACCCATGCATTCTTATACAATAAATGACTATTAAAGTGTCCTGTATCGGCCCTTAAAGTTTACACCATGAATTTAGAATATCTCCGTGTATATGCTGTTTTGCGTATCTTGAGACACAGATGAAGATAATTGTTAAAGCGAAGAAAATTCCTGGTTTATATTCGGAACATAAAATAATGCGAATTAAATAGCTACAGATGACCTAAAAAATACTTGGAGAAAATTCTTCATGCTGGTTCTCGTGACCACTGTGGTAATTTCTAGGTTTTTTTTGGAACAAAATCTTTCACCACTTTTTTCTTAAGCTGCTATCAGATTCAAAAACATTTCGAGCAATTTTTGAGCCAACACTTGATTTCCTGTAAGTTTTCGCAAAATATCATCTTAACATCGAGTATGATAGAAAACATTATGTCCCCCAACCTTTTTCCGCAGTTCAAAAAGGTCTCCGCTAGCCGCGACTTTTTTCTTCAACTTTCAACATTTCAACAAATCAGAAATAAGAGATTGATAAGAATGGACGATAAATTAAAATAGCAATTAAAGCCTTTGTGCAAAAATGTATAAGGATAGAAAACCAATGATTAGAAATGTACAAATAATGCATAAAATTAGCGAAAAACCGTTTCAAATCTACTATCGAGATTCTTCATCAGTGCAAAATGTCGCTCGTATGTTAAATTACTACAATTACTACATACACAATGAAATTGATATACGTTGCTGAGATTTATTACAAGTTACTTCCTGTATAATAGAAAGTGGTAGCAGTTGTTACAGAGACACACAAAAGATTTCGGATACTATACTGTACTAGAAATACCGTATGTTGCAGATTTTTGCTGGAAGTGCATTTTTTGTTGTATTATGAGTTATTAAGTTTAATTACATTTTCGCATAATACGTTGTGTGTATAAATGCTGAAGATTATATACAGGGTAACACAACTGAATATGTAAGAGTTAGAGTACGAATGAAAGTAACTTAAAATTAGTTTTAGAATAAGTTGCGCATTTTTACCATGTCCTACGATAGATAATGGTTGTAGGTTTGCCTTGCTAATTACGTCCTATTTAAGTGAAGTTCTATTATTTCCGTATTACCGAATTCAAGATAAATAATCGTACCGAATTTTGTATTCATGCATTTTTGTATAAGATTTTAACAGCTAATGCATCAAGCTTTGAATATTTATAAAATTAATTATTACGAACGCACCTCATTTGCCACGTTTGACGTGGAATTTCCAACTTGTTTTTTTTTACTTTTCTAGCTTTTATAGTTTACGTTTATAGATCGATCATTATAATGACAAATGTATTTTTTCAGCTTCCCTCGTTCTTCCGTTTCACAAACTTCCCGCCACACAAAGCATGCTTTCTTTGCCAAAACGCTTATCTCACAACATAAAGCATCTTACAAACTTTTTTTCAGCATCGGAATTCACTTAAGAACAAAGAAATATCTTTGGCTATAAACAAAGTTTATGCTACCGCGATAAAGCATTCAAAAAGTAAAATTTATTATAGTAAAATCTGGAAGGTAAGTAATTATGAAGATCTTTTGATAAATGATGCGCATATCATCAGGAAATCAAGCGCAATCCAAGGCTGTAATGTGACTAAAAACGGAAAAATAATATAAAAAAAAGTAAAATATATAGTAGATGTACTCTATGACAAGTAAATTGAAGCTTAGTGAGAAAGATTGATTTTTTTCTACCCCTATGTTCTATGAAAACAGAATGATGCAGTGTACATGAAGTTTTCTATCATTAATAAGCACAGTGATCGATAACTTTAATGAATAAACCATCAGCAACAGAATACTTCTTGGATACTGATTTTTATTTTGTGTTAGCTTGAAAATCAGTAACTTCATTAAAGCATGTTTTGTATTCGAAAATCACTCTATAGCACATTTCCGAAATGAGCAATTTTATAACACGTTTGTATCTTTGGAATGTTTGTCAAATAACAAATTTATTCATTCAAATAATGATGCTACGAAATAGAAGTAAAGGTGAAGCACCTTGCTATTTTTACATCTTTTATGCATGAATTATTTTTAAACGGATGAAAAACTATTCAGTATTTAACCCTTTCCGGGACAGCTCCAGGTTTCACTGCAATGCAATAATTAAAATAATATAATTCTATACATTTAATGAGTTTTCAATACATTGAAGAATGATTAAAATTCTGAAGGATTATATTTATGTTTGTAATTAAGTTTTTTTTAAATTAATGTTGAAAGAATCATACTTTCTCAGCATTTAAAATAAAGTACTGAGAAAACAACATTACAGTGTTGCAATGGGGCTTCCGTGGCCGAATTGTTAAGGCACCACGCCACTAATTGCTGGCGTGTGTAAGTGGTTCGATTCCCACTGACTCCATGGCACGCACCCTGTTCTATCTTAAAATTTCCCTGTACTATCTCGTCTCTATATATATTGACGATGACTTATAAGAAGGCTTTCATGTCGAGCTAACAAGTCAGATGTATGTTGTCCTATAAGTAAATAAATAAATTTTGCAAGACCGTCAGTTGGATAAACGAGTTGTAACGAATTCCATATTCCAGAGTTATTATTACCTATCCCTCAAGGGGTTAAAGAGTGTTTTGCTTTTGAAAATCACTCTCTCACATATTTCCTAAATGGGCATTTTTTTTTATAACGCGTTTTTATTGAAATGTTTGCAAACAACAAATTTATTCATTCAAATAATGATGCTGCGAAATAGAAATAAATATGAAGCGCCTTGCTCTTTTTACCTCTTTAATGCATGAATTCTTTTTCAATGGATGAAAAAAATATTCTGTATTTAACCCTTTCCGAAACAGGGAAATTCTGTCCTAAAATAGTGAAATGATTGACGAACCCCAGAATTTACAAACAAACATCTTAAAAAGTAAAAACTTTTACTTTTAAGCTTAAATTATTCTAGCAAACTTTTGGGAACATCTAATTTCATTTCCAAGCTTAGAAAAGGCAACAAGAACATTTTAATAAAATTTAGCCTTTACGATGAAAATTTAACCCACTGAGTGTTTGTCAAGTAATATTTCGTTTACAAGGCTCCAGGTTTCCCTGCAATATAAACAATATTTAAAATAACATAACAATATTTAAAATAATATAAAAAGCGTTCATTATAATTAGATGAACAAACCGTCAGCAACAAAATATTTCTTGGATACGGGTTTTTATTTTGCTTTAGCTTGAAATTCAGTAATTTCATTAAAGCGTGTTTTGCTTTTGAAAATCACTCTGTCGCTTATTTCCTAAATAAACATTTTCATAACACATTTGTATCTTTCACATGTTCGTTAAAAAACCAAATATATTCATTCAAATAATGAAAATAGGATAGAAATACACGTGAAACGCCTCTCTCTTTTTTAACTCACTTATGCATGAATTGTTTTTTAAAGGTCCGTAAAACATTCTGTATTTAAAGTAGAATTTAACGAAATATTAAGATAATTTATTAAATATTATTAAATAATTAATTGATTATAATTTTAACAGGCTATTCTGAACTAAAGTAAACGCGTGTCCAAAAGCGGACAAGGTAATATATGAACACAAAGGATATAGAGGGAAATTTACAAAGAATGCTATAAGTCGCGCTGGCTTAAACGAAATCATCAATCACACAAGAGCACTTACAGAAAAGAAAAGTGTTGCACATTTCAACAAACACAGTGTTACACAAACACTTCCATTTTCTGCATGTGCTCCTCTAAGATAGGTGATTTTTATTCAGCTAGCACCATCTGTCGCATTCTTTGTAAGTTCTTCTCTGTCTTTTCTATTTTCTTCTGACCAACAAGGAAGGTCTCCATTCTGAGCATACTCAGAATTTTTTGAAAAAAAAATACTAATTAAGCTACTTATGTATGTAACAAAGGATCACTCAAACTTAGCGGTAGAATTACAGTTGGAAGACTGTAAAAAATTAAAATGCTTTCGTATATTTGGCGTGAAAAAAAGAGAGAGTCAAGCGATTTGGCAAGCAGCACTTTTCCTCGCCAAAAAGCAAACGATTTTGTTTAAACTGAACACTGTTGGGTACTTAGAATGCGTGTGAATTGAATTTAATTGATTTAAACATAAAAAATGAGAGAGTTTAATATATTATACACACATATATAAATATACGTATTGTATTACATATATGTATTGTTTATTGCTGCAGTTATTTATTTATCACTGAAAAAATATTTTCATATATATATATATATATATATATATATATATATATATATCATATTGAGAAAAATTATTTTGCTACATTTAAGCGTATTCAAAAATAAAGCCAGATGTTTCCATAGCAACAAAATCTAAACAACAATGCTCAATTGAACTTTCAGCTAGAAACAATTCTCAACAGTTAAATTAAGAATATCGTTTTAAATCGCAAATTTTGATGGCTGAATTTGAATATAAATACAGATAAACATCCATATAACAAAATTACACTTAAAAAACTAAACTGACAAAACTAAAGTTATTTAAATTAAATTTATCTAAAGAAATTCAACATGAAACTTTTTCCCTTAAGAAGTATTTGATATAAAAAAATATATTTTGAATTTTCTTTCCATCGCCAACCGATGAAAAATCGCCAAATAACGAAATTTTCATTATTGTTTTTGCGGACGCTGTATGGATGTTCCACGAAATATATAATTTATATAAACATAAATATCATCATAAGAAGAATATCCTGTAATTTTTTCACTCTTTTCGGAGTATGCCCGTATGGAGACCTTCCTTGCAAGTCCATTTTGGGACACGTGTTTCCATTCGCTGATGACGAGCTGGTTTTTTTTATCGCCAGTATGCTGTGTTAAACTTTGTATTATATAATGATTTTAACAAAGTTTTATTTTACTAACTGTGATTTATTTCAGTTAATTTGTGCTTTTCTTCTATGTATACTAATAAAATCCGTGCTCCTCTGTGTGTCTGTCTGTCTGAAGCCGATTACAGTTCCAGGGTGGCGAGTGGTCAGGGAAAACCGGGAAAAACACAGTCAAGAAAAGAGAAAACTACCAGTAATTTCTTACAGAAAATACTTTAAATAATATAAAGAGATTATATAAACTGAATTTACCTTTAACAAAATACTGGTATTTATCATTTATATTGACTGTGTTTTTATCTAACCACTCGCCACCCTGAGTTCGCAACGCGGGCGAGTTGGAAGTCGCGAGAGGTGTGTTTCGATTCGAAAAATGCCGGGAAAGTCATTTCGGGCATTTTACAGACCGTGGGACCAAAATTAAAAAAGTTATGAATTAAAAACTGCTCGGGAAGCGGAACACAAAACGTCTCATTTCCCAAACGGAGGTCTCAAGCCGAACACTGCGCCACCTTGCGGTGAATGACTTGAACTTTTCCCTTTTGGCTAAAAGAAGAAGCAGCCGAAAACCTCTTTTTCTCCCCGCTCTAAGAGCGCTTTGTTCCTCACCAATGTTTTTGACTTGCCGTCGAATATTTACCATAGTTTTCGCTAAAATATTGAACTTTGAAATAAAACAAGCCGAAATATACCGAAACTTTTTTTGCGCGTTTTTTCTTAAACCATCATGCAGACAGTTTTTAAAGTAGAAAAAAACTGATTACATATTCAGAATCTGTGTAAAAGTCTGCTTCTGATGAACCAAAAAATCCAAAAAAAATGTCTTATGGGCGCGTAGCGCCAACCGTGCAAACCAAATATTTTTAACGGGACGATGGGCGCGAAGCGACCATGGCTCCGATCCGCATATTTCAGATGTGTATATTGTTGGGACGATTACTGTTTCTAAACCAATAGGAGACCGTCATTATCACGGTCAAGTACACGCCCACACAGTTTGATTGACAGGAACTCGTGGACAATTGATCGTGTGTGTTTATTATTTATTTGTACTCGGATTGTTTGAATTTGTACTCGGTAATTAAAAATTAAAGGCACGAAAGATTTTTTTTTTTTCAAAATGACTGAATTTTATTTACTTCAATTAGAAATTATACTTCCTCCGATCCTGAAATAAATAAATAAATAAATAAATAAAAATTAAAGTAAGAATTTTGCTTATACGGATATTTTCGCAGATACTTTTTTTCCCATTTGTTTAATATATATATAAATCATTTTGGAACGATATTTAGAATATTAAAAGGGTTTGAAATATTTTTTTTAAATGTCTTATTTATTAATAAAAGACAGCCTCCAATAATAAAAAAAAAATCACCAACGGACTCTCGGCCCGCGATGGACTCGAACCCATATCCTCCGGTTTCAAGCTCGACGCTCTAACCATTCAGCCAATCAGCTCACTTTCATCCGCAACAGATTATCGTTATAATTAGCACCGTCAATTGTCCATGAGTTCCTGTCATGTACTTGACCGTGATAAAGACGCTCTCCTATTGGTTTAGAAACAGTAATCGTCCCAGCAATATACACATCTGAAATATGCCTCCGATCCACAACCTTTTTTTCAAGTGCGCGTAGCGAAATCACATATTTTTAACGGGATAATTGGCGCATAACAACCATAACTCTTTAATTTACTTTTATTGTGCTTGAGGAATCGAACACCAAGACTTTTTTATTAAATGAATTTTTTTGCTTATTATATACTGCTTAATATCGAGATTCGTTTCGAAAAAGTGGCCCAGCTAGCGGGCGTAGCTCGCTAGTCTATACTAATAAAATCCGCATGCCTCTGTGTGTCTGTCTGTCTGAAGCCAATTACAGTTCGCAACGCGGGCGAGTTGGAAGCCGCGAGAGGTGTCTTTCGATTCGAAAAACTCCGGGAAATTCATTTCGGGCATTTTCGAGACCGTGGGACCAAAATTAAAATGTTATGAATTAAAAACCGCCCGGGAAGCCGAACACAAAACGTCTCATTTCCCAAACGGAGCTCTCAAGCAGAACACTGCGCCACCTTGCGGTGAATGACTTGAACTTTTCCCCTTTGGCTAAAAGAAGAAGCAGCCGAAAACCTCTTTTTCTCCCCGCACTAGGAGCGCTTTGTTCCGCATCAATTTTCTTTACTTGCCGTCGATTATTTACTGTAGTTTTCGCTAAAATATTGAACTTAGAAATAAAACAGGCCAAAATATACCGAAACTTTTTTTGCGCGTTTTCCTTAAACCATCATGCAGACAGTTTTTTAAGTAGAAAAAAAAGATTACATATTCAGAATCTGCGTAAACGTCTGCTTCTGATGATCCAAAAAATACGAGAAAATGTTTTATGGACGCGCAGCGCAAACCGTGCAAAACCAAATATTTTTAACGGGACGATGGGCACGAAGCGACCATGATTCCGATCCATAATCTTTTTTTTCAAGTGCGCATAACGCGCACCGTGCGAAATCACATATTTTATCCGGGATAATGGGCGCATAACAACAATAGATCTTACTTTACTTTTTTGTGCTTGAGGAATCTTGCTTATTAAATGAATTTTTTTTGCTTATTATATACTGCTTAATATCGAGGTTCGTTTGGAAAAAGTGGCCCAGCTAGCGGGCGTAGCTCGCTAGTATATAAATATTATTTGAGAATTCAAGCATGTTTCGGCAGCTAAAGTACAGACAGTAGCTCAGTAAGAAACAGACAAAGCGAATTGTTAAGCATTTTTCATCTATGTTGAAAACTGTTAAAAATAGATGAATTTGACATCTGACTATTTGAAAAAAAGTCTACCATATGTTGTCTTATTTCACAATCATGGCAGTATAGAGTTATTTAATAAAATGCAAAAAGAAAATGAGTACGGTTAGTTCAGACTTATCTTTAAAATACGTATTCATAGTAAATTAACATTTATCACAGGTACTCTCTTTCTTTGCCTGCTCTCTCACACGCACACACATATATGTATAAACAGATAAATAAATAGATAATTTTGCATAACTTAATGCATAAAAAACATGCATTATAAATTCCATGGTAAGAAGCAATCGTCAGTAAAAATTTCCTACTAAATTTAAAAAAAAAAAAAAGTAGAAAGCATGTTTCTCTAATCATAATAAAAAATTGTATTTTCCGTTGGTTCCTAGTAAAGTGTACGTGAAATTAGAAAATTTAAAATAGCGAACGAGGTATGGTCTAGACGGTCTTTTTTATGTTTGTAAAGTTATTGTGATGGATCTATGAAAATGAATCAACGAAAGTGGAACTGAATCTCAAGGGAAATTCCTTTGCTAATGCTTAGAAGTCTTCTTCTTATTCCTCTTCTAATACTTGAAAATATTAAATTTTTCATTACTTACATCTTTAAAGATGTTGGTCAGTCAGTTCTCATATTATCTTCTCAAATGTTACACTTTTCGATTAGAAATGCATTTATATGTTTAAAAAATTGCATTGGGGAAATTATGTTTCTTTAAATTACTTTTTTGTATAATGAGTCTTAATTCTACTTGACAAAATATTTCTAAAATATACAGGGTGTACTGAAACTCGAACAGGACTTTCAGGCGAGGGTTCAGATTCTCCATCAAGAGGATGAAAAATTACAATAGAATGTGATGTCTCGAGCCACGTATTTAATGAAAAATACAGGGTGTTTCATCCTAACTTAATTTGTGTTGATGGTAATAACTTTTAGAAAAATGAATTTGCCGATGAATTTAAATAAAATAAAAAAAATATTTGATAATGAGGAACGTTTTATATTTTACTACAATTTATACATGTAGGTGATCACCCAAGCTTAATTTTAATATAATATTAATTAGCAGATTTTATTGTAATTTTTTTGTACGAATTACATTTTCATTATCTAATTAGCAGCAGATTAGGCAGGGTGTATGTTATCCTTCCACTACCTCACTATGATTTTCCAGACAAATAAACTTTCTTTAGTTAAAGTATCGATCGGCAATAATGTCTGATTTAAGACATTCTCTTGAATTAGTTTTTGAATATTTAAACTAGAAGACATTGGAATGTACTGTGATTGCAAATCACTGTCCCAACTATTTAGTTTTTTTGAGATAAAAAAAAATTAAAAAAACGATAAATAAAAACAATAAAGCTGTTAAATGAAAGTTTAAAGCATTTGACAATTTGTTTTCATCCTAGAAGAAGCACGAAGAATATAGTTTTTTTCTCAAGCAGTTTGCATTTTTTGTACATTACTCAGCATTCGAGGAATGCCGTATTTTAATTGAAATACTGAATTCAAAAATTATTTAAATCACCGATTTAAAACATTTCAGGAATTAAAAAACATGTACGGCATGTATCCTGGATTTTTAAATACTTTTTATGTCTCATCTTATTTCTTAAACCTTTAATTTTGAATGTCGGTTATCAGTTTTTTTTTTCGTAGTATGTAAAACAAAGAAATACTGTCCTTGGTGTTTTTGCTAGGAATGAGATTTTGCGATACAAATAATAAAGAAAATGTTGCTAATCAAATTTTATTAGATGTTTTAAAAAACAGACGCAAATACGAGTGCAGTATGATAAGTACATGGCCTTGGCCAGTTGTGGTGCTTCTAGAATTAAAAAAAAAGATTTATTTCGTAAAGGTGTCTTTTCGTATCAAACATGGAAAGTTGACCAGTCACTAAGTGGTTCAGTTTGTGAATGGTAGCCATTTGAATAGAGAAACTTTAGTGATATTTCAAAGGTGTAAAAAAAAATTGATGGAGAACGTTCACTTCGTTTAATTGAGATTACGACTTCAGAACTAATTGAAAAAAATGACGATATTGTGATAAATGATTTGAGAGTGAAAGTGTCTCAGACTGCTGAGATTGCGGGCATGTCAATTTAATGGGTGTGAAATGTTTTAACAACTCCTTTGGATATTGAAAATCTTTTCGCAAAATGGCTATCGCAAATGCTCGCTATTGACATTAAACAAACTCGTGCGCCAATTTCAAAAGAATTTTTGGAGAATTTAAAACGAAATTAAAATGATTTTTGGTGTCTATACCTAACATGTATTCATCACAGTGTACCAAAAACTAAAAAATTGTTCAAACTGTGGGTTTTCCATGGCCAAGCCGCTCCAAAAATTGCTAAGACGGTTTTATATGAAAACAGATTGAAAGCTATAGTGTTTTGGGATGTATTCAGCATACTCCACGTCGATTACCTTAAAACAGGCAAAACTCTCAATGAAGATTGATATGTCAAGTTACTTTATCATTTCAACAATTTTGTGAAAGAAAAACATACGCGTTTGGCGAAGAAAAAAATTCTCTTTCATCAAGACTATGCACGCGTACACTTCTGTGTCATCGCCATGGCAAAATTCTACCAATTAAGGTATGAACTGCTTCTACATTCAGTATATTAGCCTTTGGCGATTATTTTATGCATCAAAATTTGAAAAAATAGCTCGGTGGAAAAAATGTCTCTAAAGATGAGGCTAGGGCTGAAACAAACGCCTATTTTGAATCTTGGAGAAATCGTATTATAGAGGGGATAAAATTCTAAAAAAGTTGAACTAAGTGAATCGAACTAAAAGGAGAATATATTGAACAATAAAGTGCATTTTTTACATGAAAATGTGTTTTTTTTTGTTAAAGCCAGCTACTTATCATACAGCCCTCGTAGTTAACATCGCTATGGTTGGGATATAAGGAATATTTTCCTATTTATTATTGTCTTCAGAACACTTTTTATTTTACTATTGTTTTATAATGTAATACAAGTTGCTAATTGAGCATCTCGATTAATGTAACATACGTAAATAATTGTACCTATAACTGGACATCTTTAATTAAAAATAATTTAAATTCCCTTTTGCAGTTAAAGATGACTAGACGAAATTTTCCATGCATTACTGAACCTTTAAAAACAACATTGTTAAATTGAGACACCTATTTCCGGGAGAGATATTTGTGGCTCCGGGGAGACATTATAGACTTCACGCGGGGAAATATCAAGATCTTCCCCCGTGACACTCCCTGTATCCAACACCAAATAAGTTATTTAAGCATAAAAATATTTTGATCACAATCAGCTGATTGATAAATTTGTCAAGCGAACATATATATTTTTTTTAATTCTGACTGAAAAAGTGCACAGGCTGGGACATCAGCTCAGAACATTTCGTTAGAATTGTCAATGCGTTATCCAATCATGGTATCTAGACGGCATTCCAGATACCTCAATATTCACTTAGGTAATTATTTAGGAATGGCCTCTGGTCTGTTATTTGAAAATAGCTTGACACAATAAATAACTGGTAGAGAAACTCAAATAAGTTATGGATCCGTAATTACACTTAATTTTTTTAAACACAATTTAGTGATAGTGACAATATGTCATACAAGTAGTAAGTTTTCCAAATGTGTGAAAATGTGTTCAGACTTAGACATTCAAAACATTTGGCTACTCAATTGGCAATAGAACAATTGACTATACTTTTTCAACCATGGTATCTTTATGACATTCCAGCCAATTTAACATTCACTTAGACAATCATTTTGTAATGACCTCTAGTCTGTTATTTCAAAAGCTCTTGCCAGAATGAACTGCAAGTAAGATAAATCAGAGCAGCTATGTATGCGTAAGTACACTAACAGATAAATGTTGTCATTATACCATAAAGTATTCCTCATTTATTTACAAATAACTTCCGTAATTCTAGGAAACATGTTTTGGCTAGGAATTCTTCCCGAAAATCTGATAAAGAGGAAGACATTTCGTGCATTCCTAGCATGCGTGCTTGTTGGTTCTATCTGTCTATATTATAAACGAAAAACGTATCTGTATGTAGCGCATAAGTCATTTTTTGAATGGCAGCACTTTGAAATTTGATCGGTTTTGCAATTTTTGCTACTGCAAATTCTTAAACTTCTAAACATACCGCTTTTTCAATTTTACACCATCGTATAGGGGAAAAGTGTGCTTTTAAATGCAATCCGTTTGAAAACTGTATCTTAATTTAGTTTTGAGACATTGATTTTTTTTTGTAGTTTTTAATACCACTTTTTTAATTGTGACAACAAAAGCTCTTCATTTCTACTAAAAGAAAAGAAAAAACACAAATTACTGTACCTTTTTGTTACCATTTTCCCATTTTTTCTAGAATGAAAAAAATTAAATTAAAAGGCATTTTATGGAAAAATATCGTCTGTTATAAAACCCGTTGAATTCTGGTTTTATTTCGTTTTAATTTATCAATTAAATGATTTTTAGTTTATTACTAACTTACTTTACATTCGGTACAACACTTTTCTTTTTACAAATAGTTGGGTAAGTTAATCTCATCGCTTTTTTTACTTGATATCAAGCATCTGAAAAAATGCAAATTCATTAATCCGTGTGCAAAATATTTTCCCGAAATTTCAAGAAATATCAATGAATGATTTCCGATAAAACATGGAGCTATTAAAAGCAAAAAAATGTAGGCATGTGAAAGATTAGATACCCAATTTGCTTCTTGAATGACGACATTGTATTTTTGCATGGTTTTAATATTATTCATCGATACTAAAGGCAAAGGGTTACTTTCCTTAAATGCTTATATCGTAAAACAAGCATGCTTTAGCGGATGTAATGAAGTCATTTTATTTTTAAAAAATGTTATTTTTTTTCTTAAGACTGAAATATGCTTTATAGGAGTGCGTTTAACCCAGCTACTTTGCAACTCTTCTCAAGTTAAAATACTTCACTTTCGATAATAAGGTAATCGAAATCACACACTCACTAAACTTTGAAATTTACAGAAATTTAGAGTGTCTTAATAAAGAGCAATGACATACAGTGCGCATGGTGTGTTCGACAGTCTTTAAACAAAAAATGGCGATTTATGTTACAGAACTTGATGATTATCGACTGGATGAATTCACTTCGCTAAGTATAAAAAGCAAATAAAGACGTTCTTTGCAATAATTCGGGTTCGAGACTATAAAAATCGTCATTTTACTTTATGTGACGTCACAGGAATAATGTCTATCGTATTTATTGCGTGTATAATATTTCAGACATTTTCATTTATTCTTAAAATAATATAAACAGTTTAGTATCTCTTTCCAGATAGTATCAACCGAGACTTAAGTTTAGAATTTAAATGATTTTTAAATAATCAAATTAGAATACAACTTTAAAAAAAAGACGTGAGTACGGATATGAGAAACGCATATGTACATTTTGAGATCATGAAAATAATATCGGGTTTCACTGGGGAAAGTTCTTGATTGAATCTAAGTGGAATAAATTTTTCTTTTTTCATTTCGGAATACCAAGCATAAGAGCCGCAATTGTTAACTTTGTCATAACAGATCTTTATTATGTTTAAATACTTACATTACGATTAAAGTTTAATTTTAATAATTTCTAAAACTTAGTTTTATGGAAATAGTATTTTGTTTTCTTTAGTTTAAATATCATTTGTTTAAGAGTTCGACTTACCAATATAAAGTATATTTTTTATTTTAACTAATTTTGTAGCTTGTTATAAATCAAAGAAACAGTTTCTTCTTAAGTGTTTTCTTTCGTTTAAATTCAACCGGTTCTAACTTTTTAATATTAAAATCAAAATTTAATGAAAAATGTAGAGTCCAAAATTGCTGCAAAATAAGATTTCTATTTTAAATAAAAAAGGAGAAAATTTCTAATTTAAAAATAAACAGTTGCTGTTTCTATTTATTGAAAGAAGTCACAATTTATTTTTTAAGCTGAATAAGTTGAATGAAGTTAAATACAGTTGTTTATAAGTATTTTTTATGTAAACATAATTGAAAGATATATTGTGTTTGAAGTACAATATTACATGGAAAAAATGGATTTCCTTAAAAATGATCTTTCCTAATAGAAATGTACTGTTTATATTTTACATCTATCAATCTCATTTAAAATAGTTTAAATTCACATTTTGACTATCTATTCGATTTCTCTGAAGGTAATATAATTTTCATTTTCCTTCAAAAGTCGAAGATAAAATAGACGGATGTGCCAATTCCAAAATTTCAGTGTATTAGTTTCTAAGATAGAAGAATTAAAGAAACCTCAGAACCCCCCCCCCTGCAAAATAGCGTTTTTTGTTGAGTGATGTACACCAAAAATTGATCAGGATCAATTTTTATTAGGTACCAACTGAATATGAATTTTGATGAAAATCCATGAAAGCGCGCGATACAGCTGTTGCGAAATCATAAAAAATGCAGCATATCAGCGCCACCTGTAGGGCAATTTACACCAAGAACTAAATAACACTAATCTATGTCAAAGATTTACTGAATCTGAATTTTGATGAAAATTCATTATTGAGATAGCGCTATTGCGTTAATCATGTATAATGCAGTATATCAGCGCCATCTCTTAAGCGATTTCCACCAAAATGTAATTAGCATCAAATAATATCAAGGACTAATTGATTCTAAATTTTAATGAAAGTCCGTGCATTAGTTCTTTAGATAAAGCTAAAATGGAAACAGAGGCGTGCAAAAAGAGAACTGCGCCCGGTTCAAAGTTCCAATTTAGTGCCCCCCTCCCCTATTAACTTTTTCTTGCGATAGACTAGAAATGATGTTAGTAGTAAAAATTTGGCGCCCCCTAAATTTCCGTGATCGGAACGACCGCTTCCTTTCGCCCCCCCTTTCACATGGCGCTGAGTGAAAATTGTGAAAAATTCAGTATAGCAGCGCCATCTGAGAAGCTATATACATCAAAATGCAAAAAACATCATGTCAAGGACTAACTGGATCTAAAATGTGATGAAAATCCGTTCATTGGTTATTCAGATATAGCTGTTGAGCAAATCGCAAAAATGCAGCATAGCAGCGCCACCTGTTAGGTTATATACACTAAAAATTAATTAGATTCAGTTTATATCAAGGTCAAACTAAATCTAAAGTTTTGTGGAATTCCGTGCATTTGTTCTTGAGATAGAACGGTCAGAAATTTTTGTCGTATACAGACTCACAGAGTGACAGACACACACAGACAGATATTTCTTAAAAACCATGAAATCGTGTTAAAGACCTTCTAAAATATATAAATCCATCGAAAACGGGAAGTCCAAATTTTTCACGAATCTAATACTCTCTTCTTGTAAAATTACAAAAGAAAGTAAAAATGTAAAATCGATTCTGCCCGTAAGATCGGTCTTTAGATTCGATGTCGATCTTTAGATTCGATTTCGATTTTTTGATTCGATGTCGATCTTTAGATTCGATTTCGATTTTTTTTTTCTAGGCTAAATTAGTGTTGAATGCAGGTATTTTTCTGCGACTCCGGAAGAAGGCATCATGTTTTACAGCTCTGTAAGTAAGGGGGAATCGCAATTTGTGCATTAAAGAGCATAAAATCTCATAACTTCTGGGGGGGGGGGTAATCCCCTGCGGGCCACCCCATTAATTCGACACTAGGTTAATCGTTATATTTTTGTTTAGAAGTCCAGTTATTTGAAGTATTAGTTTATTATGTGTTATATTTCATGCTCGTCTCTTCTAATCCCCCCTTCCGCGTCAGTTTTGACTTACAGGGCCGTTCGAAATATGCATACAGTTTTAAAAATGTCCAATTCTCGGTCTATTTTATTTTAGATCGACATTTTAAATCCTTGACAAAAGATAAATAAAGGGTCGCCCTTCCGTCCGTTTGAGGTTTATCTGCGCCCCGCCGGGGGGCACATTTTATTGTTTCTTTAAAAGAAACAAAAAAAATTGAGGTGGGGGGCTTGCACCCTCCCCAAATATACACCTTAAAATTTCGCTCATTTAATTCTCTACCATTTTTTACTTAAATGTTTAAGCTACATGGCACCCCCAGAGCTGTGGACCCCCCCCCTGTCGATCACTCACCTAATTTTGCTAATTTCTTCACTTCATTTCAATCTTTAAAAGGCTATAACTTTGCTTCTATAGGAGTTACAGTGATGAGAAAAATTCTAGTATAGCTAACCATTTCTCGCCATTCTTTTTGCTATTCCAGTTTCCCGGTTTTCCCTATAGGATCTTTTTGGGGGGGCAGAGGGGTTTTTTCTCATTTCTTGATACATGTCTATTGAAAGCTTATGCTTCATACACTACAAATCTAGCATAAGAAATTTTGTCCCATCATTTTAGGTCACGTTACGGATCCATAATGTATTAAAGTTTTAATATTCAAACTTCTCCGAAAAAAAAAAAAAAACATTGATACATATCAGCGAAACTGGGGTTCGAACCCGCAATCGTTTGATTGCACATGTAATCCCTAAGCTTATTGGCCACCGAGTACTCAGCAGCGCTATTATTTCTTTAGACTGTCATCTTTAAATTCGTAATATCTTTTGAATAGAATGCCCGATTTGAATAATTCAAAAAGTAATCTACAGATATTGTACATACATATTGTACATAATACTCATACATATTGTACATAGTACAAAATGATTTATTTGGATAAGGATTAAGGTATCGATAGTATGGTCTAATTTTGGTTGGTGTATTTATCGTGTTTTAAAATGTAAGAAAGTAGTTATAGTGAGTTAACTACAATAGTTGGACATATGGTATCGCGCGTTTTTTTTTTATAGATATTAATATGTTCTTTAATATTATAGAACCTTTTTTTTTATTCATTTAAAAGCATTTCCTGACGATTCAAAATTATATATCCTAACGATTCAAAAAATACACACGTAATAGTTCAAGGTTTCACTTCTTTCGGCACTCTCAGAGTGCCACTATTTTTTCTTTTTCATGTTCGCCCGTCATACCGCCCCTCCTCCTTCCTCACCAATCTTAACTTATAGTTTCGTTCAAATTATGACTGCGATTTTAAAAAAGTCTAATCCTCGTTCTATTTTGTTATAAATCCATATTTTGAAACCTCAACAAAAGATACATTTGAACCGGGGTCGCCCTTCTGTCCGTTTGGGATTTATCTTGCTCCCCTGGGTGGGGGGCATATTTTTTGTTTCTTCCACACCATCTCATGTAACATATCGTTATAAAGCTTTTATCTCCTCGTTTTTTTCTATTACTACCCCTCTCTCCACCTAATTACATGCTCTTGGCACTTTTATAGTTTCAAAGAGTGCATGTTCCTATCGGGGCACCCCATGAATTCAACACTAAGTTAAACACTATATTTGTGTTTAGAAGCTCAGTTATTTGGGTTATTAGTTAATTATGTCTTTTTTTCCAAGTTCGTTCGTTCTAATCCCTCACTCCCCCCCCCCTTCCACGCCAATCTTTACTAAATGGGCCGTTCAAAGTATGCATGCAATTTTTAAAATGTCCAATTCTCGTTCTATTTTATTGTAAATCCTCATTTTGAAATTTTGACAAAAGATACATTTGGGCTATGGTCGCCCTTCCGTCAAGAGTGGGGTTTACCTTCCCCCTTGGGAATGGGGCATATTTTTTGTTCTTCCAAACTATCTCGTGTAACATTTGGTTGGCATTAGAAGCAAAAAAGTTTTTTTTTTTTTTGTCTATACTCCTTGTTCCCCAATCTAGTTACACGCTCTTGGCACTCTTTATCCTCGGTTTAATGCCAAGTTACTCAGTGTTGTTGTTAGTTGAGTTATGTCTCTCAAATTTGTCAAAGTTTTTGTGTAAGTGACAACCATAAGTGACAATCATTTTAAAATTTAAAATTCTTATTATCCGACACTAAAATCTGCAGTAGCTTAATTCTATGCCTCCCTAAATGGGGATAGGGCTGGGAGGCGGTAATTACGGTCTTGCTGATTGTCTAAATTTTGGAATTAGTAATTTGGATCTTCTCTGTGTGAACCTGGATATCGAAATATCGATTTTAGTATCGATTCTAGAACTTAGAAATCGATTCTTATTATGATCGATGTTTTTTTACACGATATCGATTTTAATCGATTCTCAAAATTTCCAGAATCGCCCATCACTATATTACAGTGACTTGACTGGCAATTGATAGTGAAGTAAATGAGAAAGAAGTCACAAGTTGACGACTGTTTCTTTTAATGGGATCAACAGTTTTTGATTACCAACGGGGAAAACTCTCACGAGTAAACTTGAATAGAAAATTTCATCTAATTTACACAGCCTACTTATACGAATTTTCTCCCACATACATGTTTAAATATTTCTATTTCTTTTTACTAGTGTCAGTTTACCCAAGTATTATAATCTTTTCCTTGACACAGTCAGATTATCTTGGTTGTCACAATGTAACGGAACTACTAACGCTTAAGTAAACTTATATCAGTAAAAATGAACATCACTTTTGTCATTATTTTTGATTAAAAGTTTTCATTAATGACGCATTTAAATAAAGAGAATTTTCTACTTAAATGTACTAATGTAAGTTTTCCTGGTAGTTGTCCCTTGCAAAAGCGGCTACACCTGAAGCTTCACTATTTTAAGGATCTGTAAGTCCCTTTTATTTAATAGGTCCATGTTTATAAAAGCAATGAAAAATCTAAACTTCGCGCATTACTATTTTGCCAGCATAATTTCTATATATGTTACCATTAACTTATTACAGATTTTTGAAAATATTAACTCCTTTCAAGGACCCCTTGTATACATTAATCTAAGAAAGTCTGGTGAATCTTCTGTAAAAAACATAAAAAATGTGCTAAATTTTTACTCTTACTTTATTTAAATAAGAGAGTTCTAGTATACTTTTCTTTTTGTGAAAAAATATTGCATCGAGAGCAAAACTTTCCGTATGGGCATATCCCATATCTACGTCAAATCATATCATAAATTTTTATGTGCATGCGATAAGGCAAGAATACTAATTTCCACGTATTTCTGGATGTCTCGATACGTGATAAACATGAGAAACTAACAGAAATTATGGAATAAAATGGGTTCCTTTCCCTTTTGCTTAAACAATATCATGAAAGAAAATACTCTTATTTTATTTATTTATGTATTTTTCTAGTTGAAATACTAAAGTTTATACCCTTCTTAAAAAAAGGAAATATTACTGCTCTGAACCCCGTAATGTACTTTTATTTACTTCTCCTTTCATATAAATAACATAAATGCATAACGTAAATGTACCTGCAAAAATGTATAAAATTATTAACAATTTATATATTAAGAATTCGAAAAGAAAAATATTCTAATATGAGAATTTTCGTATTACGAAAAAAAATTGAAATGACGCATTTGAAAAAAAAAAAAAATTCTTCAGCATACTTAATTCTCGCATGCTTGACCGTTACTAGTTGGTGAAATAGAAAGCAAAACTTTCTTGAAGGGATTCTTTAAATTATTTTGGTCTTCATTGCAAATTCTCAAACACAAAAAAAAATACTTTTGGAACACTTTTTTCCCTAAATTCACAGCACATTAATGTGTTGCGGGGCGGTTTTTGTGTTGTGATTGTGTTCTTAATATTTTTGCAAAAATGTTGCTCTCAAGACATGTGCTCTTAACATGTTCTAAAGTATTGCTACCTAAAACTGTGTTTTAAAAATAGTGTTGTTAATTATGTTGAAAAAGCGTTGTAAATAGTGCTGATGAAAATAGTTTTTTAAACAGAGCTGTGTGGCCCAACACTTTGTCTCCAAATTAACAACACATGTAAACACCACACAATTTTGAACACTATAAAATAACGCTTGTAAAAAGTTCAAATTGTTTTCTACACGGTGTCTTTAAAATAAGATATGAATGTTTTCAAGTATGTTTTGAAAACACATTTTCTCCTCTTGAAATTTGTAATAACACTTTTTGCACGATCTTTTATTTCGTACATCACGTTCGCAATAAAATCAAAAACGATTTTAGTTAGAAATGTTGATTTTTATGTTCATTTATTGGTGCAAAAGTGTTTCAGGTATTTGCAGTGTTCTTTTACACTGTTGAGAATTAATTGATATAGTTTTATTCTAACATGTGGGTAAATTTCTTCAAAATTCTAAATGTGACATTGGCACCAATATTTTGCAAAGAAAAAATTCGCTTTACGATATACACACACACGAAACATACATGCATTAAACCTTTTTTAAATAAATTTGGTCGAAGATTCCGGTGCCATTATGACATTTCGAAATTAAAATTAATTGGTAGAAAATTCAACCATCAGAGCTCAAAGGATTAACAAAACAGTTTATTATAATTTTAAAAGTATGCTTTAAATGGTAAACTCATTATACTTCAATGTTCAACTAAGAGTATATTTAATATAAATAAATAAATAAAGAAAGAAATTATTGCATATTTAATTATTTTTTTAAGTTTAAGAAAATATGAATACTTTAAAATAGATAATTTTTTCACATATTAATATTCTTGACCAATATATTTTTTTGTATTTTCAAATATGCATTACACATGACAGGGCATGGATTTTAAGAGACTTCTAATGTTACATTTAATGTATTTTTTTACTGATATATATAGTGTAAAACGATGAAATCTTACAATTATTCAAATACACTTATTAAAAAAATAATAATAACCTGAAGGCTAATTCTATGAGCTGTTGTATCATATATATGATTAAGAATGCGCACAAAAAAATAAAAGTTTCTATTTCAAATGAAAAAGAACATTATCACTCTTAAAACATACTAGCGATGAAAATGGACACATAGAAAAAAAACATTTAAAGTTATAATTTGTAAGGGAATTGCGGTAAATGCATTAAAAAATGTACAATATCTCGCGGTATAATTGCCGTAGGGTAAAAATGAGGTTTCAAAATATCCATAATTAAACAGGGTTTTATTTAATATCCAAAACCAAAAATAAATTTCTTGAATGAATTTTGAGTTAAACTGCCCCCTTAAAGATAAACGTGTTTTACTATTTGAATGCTGAAATGTATTATTGATTATTCATCTTGAATTTAAAAACCTGTTTTAAACATAGCACATATCAATGATCTTCTCAATAAACACTCCTTTCATGTCCCTTTCCTGTGTTTATTCATCGACGCCTCACTTTGGCACATACAATCCATGGAACTATGAAGAAAGACAAGTTGATACAGCCTGAAAATGGTGAATTTTGAACTGTAACCAGTTTTGCAATAGTTCTTTACAGCCGGGACACTCTTGCACAAGTAAATTTGAATAGAAATTTAAACCCTATTTAAATTCCTAATTAATGTTTGATTTCACTTTTACTTATGGCCAAAATCAAATATTATTCTTAATGGTGGACGTTTACTTCGGTGATAGTAAAGTCCTTTGTTTTCGCCGATATATATATATATATATATATATATTAATTAGAAAGTATAAACCCTTAGTTTTGATAAGATGAAAGACATTAACGGTAAGTTAAAATAACTTACTTTCAGCTTGCTTATTACAAATAATGCTTTTATTATAATTTTTGTTAATCATATCACTAGGTTATATTTTAAGCTCCTCAGTTATAAAAGACACTCCTCAGTACAATAAAAAAACCCGTAGTACTAACTTTAATAAACTACTGGCTGGGTCAACCTATACTATTTCAAAACCCCCTGTTCGAAAAATTTTCTCATGACACAATGCGTTTTGTATGCCCATCGCATAACAGTTTGTTGAGATCAGAAATACTAATATATACAATCCTTGAAACTGACAAGTCTGATTTGCAAAAACAGCTTCACGGATAAATTTGTTAAAATTGTTTTTATAAGTTTCTTGTGAATATTGCTTATTTCTTGTAATCTGTTTTATAGTTAAATGCTGCAAAGTAAAACGTAAAAACAAATTCAATTTCTTTTCTGAATTTAAATATATTCCCTTTCTTTACAAGAAAATTTTATGTGTTATTGTAATTGTTCACTATTTTTTTAAAACTTATCAAATCCATAGATTTTTTTAACGGACGAGATCCTATTGAAAGGTATTTTTTTATATTATCGAAGATAAATAAATGGTCAAGTGCGAGTATTACTCGTGTTCAGAAGGTTTCGTAAGATAACCTTAGGTATTATTAACCCCTCGGGAGTGAGCGACTTACGTGCCAATTAAACTTCTCAGAATATTTCATTATTCCCACCAGTTATTTTTTATTGTTAAGTTCAGTTTATTTAATTATAGCATTTTCGCGATTCAAGTGCAGAAAATTTTTTGTTTTGTAAAACCGTGGTTAAAGAATAAAAATTAAGCAAAGTGCTCTCATCGCGAAGGTATTAACAGCGTTATTAAAAGAAAACCGTTTCTGGAAGTATAATAACACTTTGTAAAAAAACTATACAAAGTAGATTCGGTTATAGCTGTATATGCTAGAAAACTATGACTGGGCATATCATAAAAGTTGAAACAGATATGAAGACTAAATAATATCAAATATTGTTATTATGTATACCACTTTTTATCGTATTATTATCTATTTATAAAGAACTTAACTGAGTACTGAAGTTACAAGGTAGAGCATATTTAAACTTGATTTGGCATTTTATAAAACTAAATTCACCGTAGTAACCTTTTCTTTTTCCAGTGTAGTTAACACAAAACCGTTGCTCAATGTTTAAAGTTGACATTGTGCCAAAGGAGCTTTTGTAGGACGAAGTTCGCAAATTCACAATACCGACGCGTTTTCCATATAGGTTTTTAATTACTTTTAAAGACACAAGTTTCGCAAAGAGAGAGCCACTCAATACAAAGTTATAGAATTTATGAAGTGATCGCATGCATAAGGAATTAAAAAAATGATTCGACAGCTTAATACCAAAAATTTCGTAACGTAGTAGCCGCTATATCCAAAGTAAGAAGCATTTAACATTAAATAAGGCAAATAATAATTTAAAAAATCCTGGTACTAAAATATATATATATTTTTTAATTTCTAATGCGTGTGTAAACAAAATAGTACGCGTTATATATTTTCGCGAAGAGTTTTCCCAGAAATCGAACAAGGCACCATCAACAATTTAAAAAAGAACGAAGATCTTTTGAATAACCTTGTCAAAACTAATGTAGCAAAAGCGTTCAAACTGCACATTATGATTAAGTGGCTTATTATAATGTACTGTGTTTATTTTTATAAGAATAGCATGTATACTCGTAGAGAAATTAAGGTTTTTATAAAAACAGTCCTAAGTTTTTTGCTTATAATTTGCCGAGTTCTTAATATAAAATAATGTTCTTTTCTGAAAATATGACAAACATCATGGTACACCATACCCTGTCATCAGAATTTAAAAATAATAAAAATTGCATGAAAACTGAATAGGTTTAGTAAATAATTTTTCATTGCGCATGCGTCAACGATATCAAAATTTCATTTACATATTGTGTTAGCTAAATGTATATAGCAACTTCTGTAAAAGTTTCAAAAACATAGCTTGAAAATTCTGAAAATGATCGTCTATAAAATCAACTCAAAATCCATTATTCCTAAAAGGAAGCAAAAAAATCAAGGGTTTTATCCAAATATAGTTGTACGTGCAATATTGTGTAGGCACTAAACAATGGAATATGGATACAGCCCCTCATCTTTTTGCTTCATTAAGGGAATAAAGGATTTTGATCTCATTCTATCAACGATTATTTTCAGAATTTTTAAGCTATGTTTTTGAGACTTTCTCAAACGTTGCTCTATACACTTAACTAACATAATATGCAAATGAAATTTTGATATCGTTGACGCGTGCGCAACGAAAAATTATTTACTAAACCTAGTCATTTTTCATACAATTTTTATTATTTTTAAATTCTGATGACAGGGTATTGTGTACAATGATGTTTGCCATATTTTCGGAAAAGAACATAATTTTATATTAAGAACTCTGCAAATTATAAGCAAAAAACTTAGGACTGTTTTTATAAAAACCTTAATTTCTCTACGAGTATACATGCTATCCTTATAAAAATAAACACAGTACATTACAATAAGCCACTTAATCATAATGTGCAGTTTGAACGCTTTTGCTACATTAGTTTTGACAGGGTTAACCAAAAGATCTTCGTTCTTTTTCAATTTGTTGACGGTCCCCTGTTCGGTTTCGGGGAAAACTCTTCGCTAAAATGTATGACGTGTACTATTTTGTTTACACACCTGCAGTTTCACCACATTTCGATTTATATTTCTTTCATTACTTACTTAATTACCAATTATGCTTAACTTTTGGACACTAGTGTAGTATGTTTTCAACAGTATAAATTTGATTACTTATATACTGCTACTAGCTATTGCATTGCACAAATATATTATTAAAGGCTGTTAACTAGGCTTTAAAAGCTAATAGCATGCAGGGTATCGCTCCCCCGTCATTATTTATGTCCAAACCGTATCTGTGTTTAAGAGTTAATATCTCGGCTAACTACTGATTATTTTTTCAAAATCATTATGAACAATGCCATTATACTTCTGCTGTGATAGGTACCGCCAACGCTCCTCGACATCTTTGCTCAATGCCAACAAATTGACATTTTTGTGTAACAGAGAAATTTTCTTTTCTCAAAAAACTATATGATCTTGAGTAATCGCTATAGTGTTTTCCAAGTTTTAAAATAACATGTATCAACTCTATTTTTTTTCATCATTTCAATTTCAGTAGATTTGGAATTACATGGGGGGAACATATTTTTACACTATAATTTCGACTATATTTCTGAAAATATAGTACCTAAAATTAAAAGGAATATTTTTTTGCCTTCAGCGTAATGATGGTTTTCACAAGATACCCCACACGATGCACAAATAACAGATTTTTTCTTTAAATAATAACTAGCTCTTTTACCCCCTCCTAAATATATATGTAAATGTTTAATAATCTGTAAATATCTGGATCAATAGTCTTTATTACTTCCCCCAATTTGAGCTGTCCACGTTTCATATTTTATGAGTAAAATGGCTGTAATACACGGACAGACAAACACGGGACTGATCTTATAATGGTTCCGTTTTCATTTTATAAGTACGGAACCCTAAAAATAAAGAATTGTTTGTTTCACACTAAAAATATTTTACATAACTAAAACAAAATCTTTAATTATAAACAAACGTACAAGTACTTTAAATCTCCAGACACTTTAAAAAGAATTATGGGAAGTAAAACTACTATAAATGTTAAAGGCAAAACATTTTCAAATAGTGCAATAAGCAAAATACAAATAATAAATTCAATACGAAACCAGTTGTTAGGAACAAAAAAAAAAAAACCTTTTTACTTGAATACATTGAAGCAGAGATTTCGTCTTTTTTACTTCATTTAATGACAAAAAGAAATCCTTGAATGGCATCTAGATTCTGCTTGCACATCACATTTGGCCAGTAATGATAGAATATTTGCTAATAAAGAGGCCTGTCAAAAAGAAAGGGAAAATCTAGTAAAAGACAGATGCATACAATCTTTATTTGAAGGAGATAGCTTAATACTATTGCAGACAAATAAAAAGAAACAAAAATGAAAAAGTGTTATTTGTTCCAAATATGAGCGGAAAAGTTTTTTTATAATCTGAAAAACATAGCGAAAGAATTAAGTTTAATTGTGAATAAAAATACTTTATGTGTATGTGCGAACTTATAGGTATAAAGATTTTTAGGTATCCATAAAAGGTCTAGATATGGAGAGACAGAACGACAGATATACGTCAATATTTACATACTGAAACATTTATGAAGTTTTTTAAATGAACAATTTAGAATATTTTTTAAGTATTTCAAACCAATCCTTTTAACATAAGAGCATACGGTTAAAATGGCCACCAAATTTCGAAGGCGGCATTGATTGATCGAGGCATGAAATTAGGAAATTTACAATTTTTTTTTTAACTGTAGAGTCGTTCCATGTGAAATCATATAGCGGCTCTATCTCCATACCCTTAAACTTTAATATAATTGGAACAGAACATACATATAGGTCAAAGATGAACATTTATTTGCAAACTGTCAGGATCGGTAACTGCATAGATGACTCACCAGGATTTTTTCTGCTAAGCTCAGTATTTCACAATCACAAGAAAAAGACCAATTAACCAATTTTTCTCGTCATTGCTTACTATACCAAACCCTTTACATATTTAAAATGTGTGATCTAGTTCAACGTTTTGTACTATAAATCATATTTTCACTAATAAATAATAAAAATGAAAAAAAAATCATCATTACTTGAGCTTAGAGTAAACCATTGTGTTTCTCGCGATTATTTCACCATTAATTTAAGAAGTTGTAAATACAAAGTAAATCGATTTAAAAGATTATCAATTTACTAATCGAGGATTAAAAACGAAAAAAGCTCAAATTACCAAAAAATAAAATAAAATAAAATAAAATAAAATAAAATGTTTTATGTGATTTACTTATGAAATAGAAAATCGCTTGAATTATAATAGTTGTTGTTGTTGTTGTTGAGGCCCGCGTGGCCCCGGTGAGCAGCTTTATATTTCTTTGTAGCTGTCTTAATTATAATAGTTAAAAAAATAAACAAAAGATGTCACTCCTTCAAAGTGCCAGACAGAGTGAGGTGGAGAATACTAAAAAGGCTAATGATAAGACGCACGTCGCACAGTGGGGCAAAAAGCCTTCAAAACTGGCAAAAAATCGAAAAAATGAAATTTTATTTTGAACTACCGACATACGTCACTTTTATAGAGCAGATGTCAGTACACATCTTCCTAGTATTAAAATTTGCGCAAAGTTATTTTGATCGTCACTAGAGAAAGAAGTTAAACTGCATATTGTGCTTTGATAATAAGTGAAAAAAAAAAATCAATAATTTTGTTTCAACATTCGTTTGTTAATTTCGCTATAATAATTAAAAAATAATTTTTTTTGACTATGGAACCTTTAACTACAACTATGTAACAATAATTCATTAACTTTCAATTTGTTTTAATACGATTTTTATACATATACAGACGCTTAGAATATATAGTGGTGAAATTTATAAAAAAATTAACACTGTCTACAAACATTGTAGGTTTTAGTTATGAGTTAAGGCGAGTTAAGTGTTAATTATAATTTTTTCTACTAAGTATGAGTTTTAAAAGGACAAATATGCCAGAAAATCTTGCTCCTTTTTGTCACTTTTTTAATTGTATGGTCATTTTTATAGCTAATCATCCTTAAATTTTTGTTAGTGTACGGGTGTGCCAAACATGATTATAAATATTTTCTTTGTTAAATACGAATTTTAATGCATTGTTTATCACAAAACAATGTATTTAAATGAAACTGACTATCATGGAACGTTTTAACAAAAAACTTTTGAAAAGTAATGTGATTTTATGGTATAAGAGCTCCATAATCGGAGAAACTACGAACAAGTAGTTTAAATGAAAAGAAGATTAAATGTTTTAAAGTTTAATATAAATTCCGATGAGCAAAAGCCTGGCGAAACAAGGGAAATGCTTTAGAATTAACAAAGAGTGGCTTGGCAAATCGCTTTCATTTCCTCGATTTGAAAAACAAACAGAAGCGTCAATGAAAAGCAAACGTGTCCATCTTCATATTCCGTCTGAATTTTTTTCTGGACGATCAAAAATATCAAGAGTAAAACGGTTATACAATTCTAGTTCTACATATTCGTTAGTGTACGTGACATGTATGAGTTTAAGATCTGAAAAACAGGGAAACAAAAAGTGTGTGTTAGCACTAAAACAACAGAAACAGTTTTTCTTCTGCTGTCTTTATAGTAATACGTACATTTTGCCTGAGAAAGGTTGATCCAATCCTTCAAAACAAGTCGCTAATATTCATTATAAGGTTTGCTTGAGAATAATTAAAATTACTAATTATGTTTACATTTTTTAATGCGATATTATGGATGATTTATAAATATATAATTACTATAAAACTATCTTAAATTCTTGTTTTTAACTCATTTTTCTACAAAAAATATTGAAAAAGGTTTGTAAACTAATTAATAAATTACTATTTAGCTTATGTAAAAGTTTAAAATTTTACTACTTTTCTTCTACAAAAGAATCCGTGATGTGCTTTTTTTGTTCAAAGTAAATTTTATTTTTTGCCAACTTTGGAGGCTTCCTGCCCCACTGTGCGTCGTCTAATTGCCGTTACACAACTCGCACTTGTTGTTATTGCTTACATCAATAGAATATTTGTAAGAAAGTTTAAATATAATAATAAAATAAATGTTATAGCTGCTATGGTGGGAATGGCATATAGATTTTTTTTTCATGGAATTTGCCAAACTACAGAAGATTTTCATTTCTGGTATTACAAAGGTGACACTTTCATGGCTATCAGAACCAAATTTTACCATATTTCCTGATTTTATCAAAATTATTGAAATTCCCCGACTTATATGGTCAATTTCTTAATTCCTTGACTTTTGCAGGTTCTCCAGGTACAGGTAGTGCTGCAATCTTGATGCGTGTATCATCCATTGTTTCAGAAACTATTCTGAAGTACATTTGAGACGATACTTGTTGTGTTTATCAGTAAAGAAAAGTGAAAATAAAAATGTTATCCACCTGTTTTGTTGACAAAAATCCTGCTTACTCCCCCCCAATTTATGGGGGTAGGTTATAAGAAGTTGTGTTATTGTTGAATGCATTATGTAACAAAATTCTATAATTAAATTGTTTAAAATAGCAGCTATTTCTTTTAAATGTTATTTGATATAAAATTATTCTATTATATAATTATGATATTTTACCGATTTCTTATCATTTGAATCAATGAAGTATGCAAATAATAAATGCAAAATTATATCTGTATATCATTGTGAACAAATTGAAAAAAATGGCAAAAATCAAAATAATTTTAGATACTAATAATGATATGATTAAGGAAGGAGGGAGGGGAGTTGACAGGGTGATAACATGATATCAGGGGTCGTTCAGGAATTACATAAGCAGTAAAAAGGAGAAAATAGTTCAGTGTCTGTTTATTTTTCCAGACAAGTGTGTGCGTGTGTGGGGGGAGGGACACGGGAATTATTATGTAAGCATCAGACATCGAAGAAAGTATAGTTTTATAAAAATCAAAAGATCATTATTTGAATGAGTGTTCTGTAGATGTTGAATGACCTGAGAAAAAAAGATATGGAGTAAACAAAAATTAAAAATTAATATTCTAACTGGTCACTATATTCAAAACACAATGGACATTGCAGAAAAAACATGTTTTTCTTTGACCACTAAAACGTGTTAATCCGTTGAAAACCGAATTTCAAAAATTTTCACGAATCCAATACTTTCTTCTAGTAAAATAGAAAATAGTAATAAATATATAATTTTTCATGCATGCATTCAAGACATTAAAAATGTATAGAATAGCAATAAAATTCTTAATCGTTGGACACACAAAAAATAAATTTGATGCTATCCATGTAGATATAGAGAAACAAATAATAATAATAATAATAAATTAGGCCAAATTTACATCCCTCTACAGTACGCAAACTGTTAAAAATTATGTATTTCTAACAAAGGAAATTAACAGAAATCTGAATGTTTGCTAAAATTTTATCTGTATACAGTACAGGAAAATATGTAAATCTATAAAATTAGTTTTTGGAAAGCTATAAATTTCTTTAACTTTACAAAATAAATAAATAAATAAACCTGCAAAAGTTATAGTAATTTTACTAACATTTCGTCTGTAACCTAAGTTGCAGTTACATAAGAAGTTCTTGGAATCCCAGTTTCGTAAAAGTGTCTTACTAACCTTACAGATTTTTTCATTTTCTGTGCAAATCTGTATCAGTTTCATGAATTTTTGTTTTTGGCGTTACATAAAAAGAATACCTAGAAAAAGTTTTGTAACTTTACAGATTTTTTTTTTTTTTTTTTTTTTTTTTTTTTTTTTTTTTTTTTTTTTTTTACAGTGCAGTAGTTATTAGAACGACAAAAAGAGGGGGGGGGAGGTCATTTTTCAGTGAATGAGTTTGTTTTTTCTGATTTCTCAGATTTGAAACCATTGAATGGCGAAATGAGATAAGCTCGGAAATTATTTGTAAAATAATGACGGTAACATTCTTCATTTTTCAGAATCAGAATTTTTCGATTTCATAAATGAATGCATTTATCATTGAACATTCATTCTTACGACAAAAAAAATGTGTAATTTTTCTAAGATTAAAATTAAAACTAGAGGCACAAAAGAGCTTCAAACATTACATAAAATGCACTCGAAATCTTTTTCTTTCAGTAAACAGAAGAATAAAGCTTGTTTCCAAGTATATTCCTCAAAATTATGTCTTACCTTTTCCACATTGTAACATTTACAATGAAGATAACAGACTGTTTAGCATCCATAAAATTTTTTTTAAATAAAGTACAAATTTAAGAAAATCATATAAAATGTTGCAATATTTGTGTTTATAAGAATAGCAAATTTAACCCTTCCGGGTCCGATTACTATTCAGTTTTTCAAAAAAAGTACTTTTACGTTTATAACATTAACACTTGTTGCCTAAATAGATTATTTAATGTTTAACGAATATTTCATTGTCTGAAAGATAGCAAATGTTATGTTTTTGCGATTACGCAAAGAGAATGAAGGAAATAATAGTAATACTAATTATTACTAGATGCCTCAACATAAATGAAGCCATACAGCAAATGCATAGACATATTTTAACATTACTACGTAAAAATAGTAGCAAAAGTGTTTGTTAAAACAAAATAATACTCCATTAAAAGACATGTACTATTAATAATATACAATACCCTAAAGGATTATAAAAGAAAGGGTAAAACCACTCATCTAATTTTTAATTTTAATTTATTATTTGTTTTTGAACGCTGATAATTATCTCTTATATTTTTTATTTCAATAATTATATTTCTTTTACCTTATTTCTTTTACCTTATAATTATATTTCTTTTAGCTTGAAGAAGCTACAAAAGAATCGTAGCAATCTGTTCATGCTTTCGGAGAAAATAACTCAGAAAACTAAAAAAAAAACATGTTTCTTTTTGAACTTCTATTAAACAATAACCAATAATTACTGCATTTTTTATTTTCCTAAGTAAAGTAGTTTTTTCTTATAATGTACTTTATAAATATATAGAAATACTTTGAAATAATAGATAATACTACACTGTAAAAAAAACGGACGATTTAACGTAAGTATTACTGGTAATCTGGATGCCAGTATAATTTATTGTTTTTTAACGGAAAAATTTCCGTAAAATATTCCGTTTTTTCGAGTTTTTTACCGAAATTTACGGAAAAATTTCCGTTAAAGAACAGTATATTGTACTGGCGTCTAGATTACTAGTAATACTTCCGTGAAATCGTCCGTTTTTTTACAGTGTATTGAAACATGAAAAATACCTTATATTCTGTTATTTTTCGATTGTTATAGAAATATTGTGATGATATGATATCTATGTGATTTAATAATTTAATAATCAGTTCTTATATGACTATTTTGTATGTAACTATAATTTTAAAGTAAAATGATTAATTACTTGGCGCAATATAATATAAATAAATAAAAAACAACATTAAAGCACCAAAGTACTTTATGATAATAATTTACAGTTATGACGGCACTCTATGACTATCGAAACTTGTTTGCAATAAGAAATAAAGAGTTTTGGTGCTTAAACGTTGTTTTTTTATTTATTTATAACAATAATTTTGTTTAATTATAGTTGAATAACAATTCTAAAAAAAGTTTTTATAATTGAAAAGTTAAATGAAATTTTCATTTAGTTTAATTTTTCAGAAACCTTATTATGAATCTGTGATTGATCCTTATATTAATGCAAACTAATATTTTTGATAATGAATGATAACATATTAAAGTTAAAACAAAAACGAAAAATCATGCGTCCAGCATACATTATGTAATATTTTCAAACGCATTCAGTACTGAAACAAAGCTTTATAGTTTCATTAGTTGAAATATCAAGTCTATATGAACGTTTTAAAAACTCATACTGCATTTAAAACGCTAATTTTTGTTATTACTATCAAGTCGAAAAAGTATCAGATTTTCTTTCTTTATGTGCAACCTTGTACATGTGATATATGGATTTCTCTGTATACTACATATATGGTCGGAATCATAAGTAATGAGCCTTTATTCAAAGGGACAGATTTATTGGGCGAATTTGTACAATTGTCTAGTCTTCTTCAAAATAGGTACCTCCTGCATCAATACACTTTTGTAGGCGGAATTTTCATAACTCGATGGCGTCCACGTAGGTTTGTTCTGGGATACCTTCAAGAGCTGTCTTGACATTTTCTTGGATGTCCTCGATCGAGTTGTAGCATTTACCTTTCAGCGCTGATCTTAAGCGCTGAAAGAAGAAGAAGTCAAGGGTGACAAGTCCGGATTATAGGGGGATGTGGGACAATTGGAACGTTCAGCCGAGCCAGGTAAGCGCTAACAGTGAAGAAGGACTGGCTCGGCGCGTTATCGTGGTGAATCTTCCAGACATCTTTGATCTCCCTTCGCTTGCGCATGAAGCTTTTTTTTCAGCCTTTATATGTCAATATATAGGTCAACGTCTCCCACCATCGTCCTTAGCAACAGGTGCGTGCGCCGAAAAACGCTAGCGTCAAAATGAAGTGAGTCTCATTACTTATGAATCCGACCATATATATGCTTAAGAATAGTTCTATGAAAATGTCCTTTCAGCCATTTTCGTGCATAAACGTAAATGTACTTGAGAATTTTTATGCAAGTCTTCATACGGGCAATAGTATTTACCCAAGCCAAGTAATATTTTTGAAAAATAGATCAATTAAGAAACACATACCACAACTATAAACTATTGTTCATAGTCTTCAATAGTTTAAATTTTTTTCAGCAAAATTCATTTGTGGGTTCCTCTAAATGAACGATATATTCTATCCACACCATTTTTTGGAGAAAATACCGGCATACACCTCCGTGATACGAGTATATATAAATTTCAGTAAGTTTAAAAAGTGTTATATTATTAAAATGCATGGAAACGATTTTTCCCCATAGACCTTACAGTTACGGAATTCTTTTGAGTGTCTCTGTAAACAAACCACAAATGCCCTGCATTTCTTTTACACTATCAAACATGGCATAATAATACGGGCGGACAAATGGTTAGATAGACACATAGACAGACGGACAGATAGACACATACGCGTCAGACAAGTCGAAAGACAGGCAAAAGGAATTTATAAACACTTTTCAACTTTGTTGAAAAGATTTATAAATCCAAATTTCCCAATGTACTATTTTAAAAGGTGATCGGAATTTGACAAATTATGCAACAAGAAACATGTCACAACTCAACAAGGGGTTACATTTATCATTTATGGTGGGTGTATAAATTTACTAAAAAAAATCTTATATCTTTAATGATTTTGATTCTAAAAAAATACGCTTTTTTGTACTTTTTTACAGCTGCATGCGAAGTTAAGTACTATTATTTTATGTTACATTAAAAAAAAAAACTCTACCGGCTTGACCTACAGGGGGAGGCATACTTCGAAGTTAAGTACACATTTCAACAACAAAAAATAAAACTAGAGATTAACCCGGTTTAACTACTTAGCCGCTTTTGAAGAATTTTTAATTTCATTTTTTGGTAAAAGCTGGTTTTATCAGAATCGTCTTAAGCGAAATTCGTATCAAATTTCCAATTTAGCAGCATTTTTTAAAAATATAATTTGACTTTATGAAAACATAGACCAATGCGCCACATTATATATTTCCTAAATAAGAGAAACTGACAATTGAATGCATTTGTTAGCAAAATTGAATTTTAAAAAAGTCATAAAATAAGCAATTTGTTTTTGGACAGTATGTACTTACAGCGAGGATTCACACACAACTTAAACATTTTCTAAAATACTTTCTTCAATTAATGGAAATTTTCTTGGCCGTAGTGCTATCAAGATTTTTGCGTTAATAGACAAGTATCTTTTTTTTTTTTTTTTTTTTTTCGTTACAAGAGGTAAAATTAGTGTAAAGAAATGTGACTTTCAGAAATATCAGAATAAGTAAAACTTACTGATCTTGGGATCGAACCAGCTATTTTAATGTTACGAAACCAGTACTCTAACCACTTGACTAGAATTTTACAATAACCAAACAATTTAAAGTAAATGCGTTTGTCTCAGATTGGTATGGTCTGATAAATTTCTTTAAAAAAGCTTTAAATTTTGAAATTAATTTTGGGAAGATTTCGTGTTTAATGTGATTGTGGCTGGAGTTTTTTGTCTTAAAATACCCTAGAAATGTAAATTATATATATGTATATACGCGTGTATGTGTGTGTGTATTTTTTTGAAACTGTTACATGCAAAATATAAATTTTATATTTTTTGACTAGAATTGATATATTTCATTTAATATTTTAAATAAAATATCAGTTTTAAATGCAGTCGTTTAAAATATATTATAAATGAGCTATTCCATCTCAATTCAGGCAGACAGTACTGATATGCGTCAAGTCACCATCACAGATTTTTTTCAAAAAAATTCAGTAGTTAGAACTAAGTGATTTATAAAATTTCCTAAAAGGATTTTTCCCTAAAAATTTTTTTTCTCTGATTACAGCACTTTAAAATTCATGATAAAATTGGCAGTTTTCAGAAAAACTGAAAAACGCTTCATTTTGAAATGAACACAATACCAAACATATTCAACATATTCAGTCAATTTATTTTTTATAAACAGTTATTAAACTGAATTTTATTTTGGCATAGTTTTAAAAAATATAGTGACATTTTTACTTAATTAAAAAAATTAGATTTTAAGTATAAAAAATATAATTATTAGTGAATTTAAGATTTTTTTTCAGAATGAAAAAAAATATTTTAAAGCTAAACATTGACGGCAATCTAAAGACCTTTAATGGGAGTTTTACAGCAAATTTTATTTTAACTCTAAGGTGCTTACAACTTTGGTAATTCAATTTTAAATTTTGCAAAATTTTGTAAAATCACTACTTTTGAAATGCAATTTCTCAAAAACACCATTTTTTAAAAATCTGATAATATGCTCAATTCATATCTTATTAGTCTCTAATAAATACCTTACAAGCAAATCGTGTGTTTTTGCTTAGAAAATTTTATATGATTTTTTGAAAATAACATGTTGTGTGTATTTTTCAACAGACCACAAAGTCAAGCTCTTCCTTATTTAACCGAACTTGTAATGTAATTAATATTTCAAACTAAAAAATACATCACTAGTACATAATTATTACTGTTAAATTATAGCTAATCATTTGCTTAAATTTAAAATTGCGTAGAATACAGCCAATAATAAAATTAGTATTGATCATATGTCATTTCATTCCATACTCATGAATGTGTTAAATCCATCTACAGTGTGTAAAAATTTTGTTATATAGTATGGATATAATATATTGATGTGCAAATACATACATAACATAAGTATTAGGTAGTGAAGGTTTCTTAAATTAACTTCAACTCCTTATCGTTGAAGGTATGAAGTCGCTCAGATTGTCCTATTGTAACTGGTTTTTCTGTTTCTTTAAGCACATTTTCCAATGGTAATGCACATTCATATTTTTTCTTTCCAGATTCTTTTGGCCACTGGAATGCTTTATCTATGGACCATGTTGGGTACATGAATGATACTTTAATGTCATTTAGTTCTTGTGATTGATATACCATTGATTTGTCATATCCACCAATTATTTTCATAAATGCATCCAATGAAATCACCGATTTGGAAACTATGTATTGAATATTGTCTTTTCATTTGGCTGAAGGTTTCAACTTTTGTCAATTCATTTTTACTTGCTCGTTCCATATAATTTTCATTATTTACAATCACCCTATAATGTTTATATCTAATACCAACAATAGATTTTGCATTAGCATATTCTTTCATTATTAGTTCTATAGGATTGAATAATATTTCTGTCTGGGTGGACTAGAATGTTATTTTTTTAGCAGAGAACATAGTTCAGCAAGAAATGAGACAGAATTTTGGATAGCTTTTATTGTCTCCTTTTGGAGATTAAATTTTGTTGCATAGTGCTTGTCTCAGTCCCCAATAGCATCACATGCACTTTTAACATGGCCAGTACCTGAAAATATCCTCTACTTCAGTACAATTTTATTTTTGTGCAATTCATAAAACTGATACTTGTTTTTAAAATGTGCTCCAGCTCCATCTGATATATACACAGGTGATTCCAGTGTTTGTAATTGGTACAACTTAAATAATTCTTTTTTTTATTTTTTCTATGTCACAAACAGCATGAGCTGTATCATGAGTTAATCATCAGAAACTATGATAAAACTCTTTATTTTTTCTCTAAAGTATGCTGTGCAGGTAACTAACGATATCTGAGTATTCTGCCAGTGGTAGCTTTGTACTTCATTTGGCAGTGTTAGTGAGTAATTTTCAGCAAAGTCAAAATGCATCACAAGCGCAGATTTTTTTTTTAAGGGGTTTGGCTTATTTAATTTTATGAATAGGAATTTTTGAAGATTAGCTTATATTTATCTGCCATAATAATGTGCATATTATTATTTTTTCATTAAAAAATATTATTATAAATACAGAGAAATAAGAAAAAGCTTGATCTTCTGGTTTTCTGAGAAAAAAAAACTAAATGGAAAAAAAAACTAAACTTGAAAAAAAATCTAATTCAGTTGTAATGTATGTATTTGCATTTTAATATATTATATCCATACTATATAACAAAATATTTAACACACTGTAGATGAATTTAGCACATTTATGAGTATGGAATGAAATGACATATGATCAATACTAATTTTATTATTGACTGTATTTTATGCAATTTTAAATTTAAGCAAATGATTAGCTATAATTTAACAGTAATAATTATGTACTAGTGATGTATTTTTTAGTTTGAAATATTAATTACATTACAAGTTCGGTTAAATAAGGAAGAGCTTGCCTTTGCGGTCTGTTGAAAAATACACACAACATGTTATTTTCAAAAAATCATATAAAATTTTCTAAGCAAAAACACACGATTTGCTTGTAAGGTATTTATTAGAGACTAATAAGGTATGAATTGAGCATATTATCAGATTTATAAAAAATGGTGTTTTTGAGAAATTGCATTTCAAAAGTAGTGATTTTACAAAATTTTGCATAATTTAAAATTGAATTACAAAAGTTGTAAGCACCTTAGAGTTAAAATAAAATTTGCTGTAAAACTCCCATTAAAGGTCTTTAGATTGCCATTAATGTTTAGCTTTAAAATATTTTTTTTCCATTCTGAAAAAAAAATCTTAATTTCACTAATAATTATATTTTTTGTACTTAAAATCTAATTTTTTTAATTAAGTAAAAATGTCACTATATTTTTTAAAACTATGCCAAAGTAAAATTCAGTTTAATAACTGTTTATAAAAAATAAATTGACTGAATATGTTGAATATGTTTGGTATTGTGTTCATTTCAAAATGAAGCGTTTTTCAGTTTTTCTGAAAACTGCCAATTTTATCATGAACTTTAAAGTGCTGTAATCAGAGAAATAAGTTTTTTAGGGGGAAATCCTTTTAGGAAATTTTATAAATCACTTAGTTCTAACTACTGAATTTTTTTGAAAAAAATCTGTGATGGTGATTTGACATGCCCTGCCTGAGCTGAGATGGAATTGCTCAAATGCGAATAATTCTATGAGCTTAATATTACAATAATAAAATTTATTCTTATTTTACATTCGAAAATTCTTGTTTTCTTTGTTGTTGGTTTAGCTCTTTTTGTATTTATTTTTTTAACTAAATTAAAAATTTTAAATATAATTTTCTGTTTTTCCTTTTAAAAATAAATTCTGATTTTAGTAATAATAAGAACAAATATCCATGCAAGGCGGAAATGAACGGAATTTCCCCATCATTTTCAGTATTTCGGAAAGAATTCAGAGGTAAAACATGTTTTCTAGGAGTACGGATATTATTTATTAAAAAATAATAGTGTTAAAAAATTACTAATTAAAAATAGTGTATATAGGCAAGTGTTTCTGAGAGTCTAACTGATGTGAACTATACAAAACATCCTGGATATTTCCAAACTCATAGAGATAAATTAAGTTTGGTGTTTAAATATTCTTACGAGATTTCACATTACTGTGTCTAGTAACTTCAGTATAACACGATTTACAAATTTTAAGATATTTTGTAAGTTTAGGGGGACTTTGTACCCTATATTCGGCAAAAAAAGGACATAAATATCGATTTCCTAATCTTCGCTTAAATTATACATTATTATCCTAGAGCATTCTACTGAAGTTTCGTAAAGATCTGAATATCATAAATACAATTTAAAGCAATTTTATTCCATCGTTGTCACTTACATAGCCACAGTTCACTTCAGTTAAATGCAATCCTTCTCAATTTGTTTTTTTTTTCGACGAATATGCATGCTCAAATTGATTTAAAAAAATCGGTTGTTCCTTATGAACTATTTGATAAATCTAAGTATCGGGTTTACAATAAAGTAAAAAAATAATAATATATATATACATATATAAATAAATGTAAAATAAATTTAGTTTTTGATATAATTTTATGCATATTTTCACATTTTATTTTTTCTACCAAACTAATTAACTTATAATAAATCCGACACTTAAAAATATGCAGCACACTTCTACAAATAGTTTAAAAAATAAATTAGCTCAAAATGTTCAAAATTTTTCGAGCAGATAAATTTTAAAATTTGCTTCAATTATAAAAAAAAATGTTACGGAAATCGAACAATTTCTTAATAGAACCATTTTCTTTTATCAGTCCTTTATTATTATGCCAAACAAGTAAATTTAAATATTTAAATAAAAAAAATCAAAGGTTACCGAATCCCTTTAAGGGTTACTGACCTTTCTGCCAGTATATTTCACACGGGAGCTTTAAAGTTTAATATTATTCGTACATTTTATTCCGCGTACCTGAACGGTGCTTGGAAACATGCCAGTTGTAAAGTGAAAGGTTAAAGTTCTTGGAATTTTTTTTAAATTTTCAGTTTAACAGATACAGCATTCTGCAGATTATCCTAAATTTAAAAAAGATGTTACAAAATTATTTTTTGTTCAAATCTTTATCCTTAACCTCCTACCACCTACTTCACCACAAGAAAAAAGATACTATAATGTGTATCCCGTATAAACTACACAGGAGTAGTTCCTGAAAATATGCCAATTTTATGGCCAACAAAACAGTTTTAAAATTGGCATAATATCAGAAAAGGTGAAAGTTTTCTTTTTCTTTAAAATTTCGATTTAAGACATTTAACATTCAAATGTTTTTTTAAAGAAAATAAGAAAAAAATGGTCACGTGTTTGCGTTACTGAAAAATGTTGTTTCACCACATTTCTTTTAGTTTACTATGCCAGTAATTTTATTAGAATTGAAAAGGTATTACTGAAAGTGCATTTTCTAAACTTAAACATGTACGTTTTACTACTAAGTACATTTAAATTCCAGTCAGAAGTACAAACATTTAGAAATACTTAAGCAATCAATCCTGTTTCAGAAACTCAAACCTATCTAACGTATAACTTTCAATATCCGTTGGAAGACATTCAAAAGTTCAAAGAACTTCAAAGAAATAATAAAAAGAAAAGTCTAAAAATTTATTTTTTAAGTGCCAAGTTAAAAAAGAAAAAGTTTTTTGTTTTCTTTACTTAAATTTTGAAATGCTAACCACATACCACATACCAAATATTTTTATAAACGTGAAAGTTTCGTATATTTCTCTCCGATTCACATGTCAATGAACCAAACTATTTTTAAAAGAAATGTTTTACTTTTCCAGTATTTATTTATGTTACAAATACCTTATCAATCCATCAGTATACTTGAAAGGAGTCTTAATTTACACGGAAATTTATATCAAAATATTTTATTTCAAAACAAGATCTTCTAAAGTTATTATTTATTGAAATTCTGCTTCCCAAATTATGAATTCGTGAAATTTCCATCCTGTAAAGCATTTTTTTATGAATTATTGTTACTACAGTCGCATAATTAAACAATCATTTAATAAATTTTATAAACGTGAACGTTTCGTGTATTTCTTTCCTATTTGCATGTCGATGATCTAAGCTATTGATAAAAGAAATGTTTTACTTATCCAGTTTTTATTTATGTAACAGATACCATAACTATCCATCAACATTTTTAAAAAGAGTCTTAATTTATAAAAAAATTTATTTAAAAGTATTTTATTTCAAAACAAGATTTTCTAAAGTTATTATTTATTTTAAATTTTGCATCCCAAATTCGAAATTCATCTAATTTCCATCCTACAAAGCATTTTTCGAATTGTTCGAATTGCTATTATTTATTTTTATGTAATTTTGCATTCCAAATTATACATTCATGATATTTCAATTTTATAAACATTTTTTGTGAATTGTTGAAACTACAAAATTACGCAATCATTTAATAAATTTTCTAAACGTGAAAGTTCCGTGTATATCTTTCTATTCACTTGTCAATGAACCAAACTATTGATAAAAAAAATGTTTTACTTATCCAGTATTTATTTATGTAACCAATCCTTATCAATTCATCAATATACTTAAAAAAAGTCTTAATTTACATAGAAATTTATATCAAAATACTTTATTTTAGAACAAGAACTTCTAGAGTTATTATTTATTAAAATTTTCCATCCCAAATTACCAATTCACGAAATTTCCATCTTCTAAGCCATTTTTCGTGAATTGTTGAAAGGTTGAAACTGCATTCCCAGAATCACACAATCATTTAGTAAATTTTAGAAAGATTTTACTAATAAAACTTAATCAATTAATTCAGGATTTATAGCGATTTTGTGCAAGATATATAACTCCACTCAAATCTTTTATTTAAAGTATTTTCTATAATTATTATTTTATATAATTAGGAAACGTACGTATATAGTAATAACTCTTATAATAGATACAAAGGAATGTTCCTTTACTGAAACTTTTCTTCCACAATTTTTCGGCTTCAAGAAAGCTGAAAACGTGCAAATGAAAAAAAAACCATCCTTTTAAATATAGTTTCGTTTGGTGTAACCGATAATGCTTTAGAAAAAAATGTGAAGTTTATACTGCCTATAAACTCTTATAGACTATATTAATGCTAAGATAGAATAGATGTACTAATAGAATACTATCTAATAGTTATTCTACGACTATTTAATTTTGGTAACGTATTTCTTCTAAAACTGTTGGCTTTTTGCAAAAAGTTATGTATCTTAATATTTGCATCTGTAATATTTTTTACAGAATTTGGACCGACTTTCCATTAATTTCTTGGTCTCTACCAGTGGTCGAGAGGTTTTGCTCTCGCTGGTAGATGTGGGGGGGGGCCTCTATGTTCGCACACAATCTCGCCCGTCGGCCTAATTGCTTAGAATGATCCGGAGTTTTCTTCGAACCTTGGATTTCCTTGCGTAAATGCGGGTTATGTTCCATTAGAAAGACCCCCAAGGATGATGCACACCTCTTAGGGCTTATATCACTCGTGTTGATAATTCGACGCCATAAACCCAACCAACCAACCGTTGATGTCCGCGGTGCTTTGCGATATCCAGGAAATTTCGACCCTTTTTTCCCCTTTCTTTCTTTCCCTTCTTTCTTTTTCTTTTTTGAAAAATTGCTTTTTTAGCAGTTTGGTTAGAGTATGAAATTCATTATGTCCGTTAAACTGTTTTTATTCAATTAAAAGAAATAGAAAAATAAAAAAAAAACTAATTAAAAAACAAATTAAAATGTGAAACAATTCAGTCAAAGGCTAAAAAAATAAAGCCTCTGTGAATATCTTTTAAAAATTCCCTAAATTTGTCCTTTCATTGCAGAATAATTTGTCTACAAGCCGATGAACGTATTTTTTTCGAAAATTGTGTTAATTGTTAGAAATAATTGACTCACCTCTTATATGTGTGAGAAGAATCCCCATAGATTCCAAGGCGTTTTACTTTTTCAAAACGGCTTTGAGGAACAATTTATGAAATATAAGACATTCAGAAAATACAAAAAGTGCTAAATGCATATTTTTGAAAACAAACAACGGCCTCAATGGTTTAACTACCGGAGAAAAACCAGAGTAATTGTACAACATTAAGCAAAAATTTTATTTTATTTATTTTTTCAGCCATTTAAACAAATTGTATTACCTTAACAATTTAAATTTTTGTCAATTTACTTTAAAAATCTTTGTCTTAGATAACTGCATATTTTTTACAAATAAATAAGGTATAGATTTTTATTAAAATAGAGTGGTAAAAAATTTTTAAATGTTAAATCCATGTCTCTAGATCCCAGAATAAACCACCACTGCTTATTGCACAAACAGTGTTGAATTGTAGCATATCTCTTAGGGGTAGGCATATCTCCCAGGAGATTGCCCTTCCCAGATTTTTCGAGATTTTACCTGCTCAGTCATCAAAAAGTGCTATTAATCTTTTGGAAATCTGTAACGTCCCCCCCCCCCCTTCCTACCGGAGTCATAGATATCTCTCTCGGTGAAAATTGTTTTAATTCAACACTGTGCATAAGCGGCTTGCAAATTATAGTGTTTAACTGATAATTCATTCGTTTTTTTTCGTTTAAGTAAATAATTTCAGTTTTATAAAATAATTTTACATGTGTAACTTTATTTTCATGACTCCGTTATAATATAATTTTTCAGCAGGGGTGTACACGTGTGTATTTTTATGGATAATTTAGACATATACTTCAGTTATGTAACATTCCTAAAAATTTTTTGATTAGATCGGATTTTTTCCAGATTTTTTTTTTATTCTGTCTTAATTTTCTAAAACACCTTTTTAGATATTAGAGTACTGTAAACAGCCGATTTTTATCAGAAAAATTCTTTGTAAATTTTTGAGACACATATTTATATTTACGCAACAGATCTTTCTGATCTCATCTACAAACGTGTAGACAGGCAAAAACAATATATTGATATTAAATTAAAGATATTTAAAAGGAATTAATTAAAAGCGATGCATCTTCTGTATAATCGAAAGAACTCATTTCAAACCATAGACAGACACTTCAAATTTACGCATAAGTTCTTTTAATTCCCAGAATATTTTTTATTAAGGGGTTATTGAGATGTATATATTTTTAAAAACTTTCAAATAAAACAAAGAATTTAAATTCCAAAATAGTTAACCACTCCATTAAGACATTTTGAAAATTACTTCTTAATTAGATCCACATGTAACAATTACAAGAGCCCTTTTTTTTTTTTTTTTTTTTTTTTTTTTTTTGAGGTTTAGTTCTCGAAAACAAATGCAATCGCAATTAATGAAGCTGCATCGATATCAATTGAGTATTCTCTTTTCATTTAATGCTAATTTTCTTTTCTTTTTTGGCAACTTGTGATTTTTTTTGTGTGTGTTGTATCTGATCTTCATATCTGAATGATTTACACGCTAAAATGACCTATGAGGGTTTTGGATAGAATCCGAAACGTTTTATGAAATTGTTTTAATGCTTTTATGCTTATAATTTAGTTACTTCTGATTTTAGTGATTTTAATTAAAACATTTATTTTGTCTCTCATTCTGATTTTTTTAATTACGTTGAGTAATAAATCATCTCTCAGTTAAGTATACAGTACGTTTCAAAATTATGTGTCACGTATGTAAAGACTGATAAAGGGGAACCGAAAAGTCAGATTTCGTATAGGAATACGGTTGCAAAAATGCAGCGTTGAGGCAGTAGAGGGTGTTGTAAAGATGGATGGAGGAAAGCACTTCGCTAGTTTGAATTGTGATTCATTCGCATATTTCGAGCAATGTGCATCATTACACAAATGTGGAGATTGCCGACATGCATTCCGTGTATAGGGTTAAGCAAGGAAATGGTTCACACCAACGCACGTCCAACAGCTTTTAATTTTGTCGAAGAACTATTCTGTACGTAATATAACGTAAGAACTATAACTGTACATAATATATATAAAAATTGTGCGTAATATGGCTTCTTCTATTGCAAGAATTCTGCGCTACCTTACAGTGTCCTTATCACACCTAGAAGCATCAAATGATCCACTCACGCACAACTCCTAATGAAGACTCTTAAATGTTCGAGAAAATGGCAGAATCCAACCCGAAAATCGTTCAGTCTAAATCCTTTGTACAGACAATTCATTTTCTTGCGCAATCTGATATATAAAATTATTGTCAGTAAGTTCAGCATTGGTATAATAATGCCCGTTGTTCGAAATCTGCGCTGGAAATAACGATTCAAGCCAACGAAAAGCATCCGCCGCATACAACCACATCATTTACTGCCTCAATTCTACACTCACATTCCTGTATGAAATCTGTATATTTAGGTCTCTTCTACCTGTTTTTACATTTCTGATATATACACTCATGTCCATAAATTAAGGTTAATGCCAGTTTCAGCAAATAAAGGCACGGAAACAAAACAAACGTGACTTATTCGTCAAGTCCATCTATTAAACAAAAGAAAAAGAACAAAAATGATGCTATATGTATGATAAAATTCATAAAATCTACAATTGTTCCTCCCTAGATCAATTACAAAAAAAATCCTTCTTAAGAAAACTTAACATTATATGGTTGGCATACTGGTTAATAAATTGTATGTCACCCAGACGATGAAATACAGTCTGAACAATGCCTAGGCATGCTGCGTGCCAAATTATCAAGCTGATTTTGGGGAAGATGACTCCAATCAGCAAGCATTGCTCTCCGATGTTCCGGCACACATGTAGGAGGTGGTTGACGGGCTGAAACCCGTCGGTCAAGCATATCCCATACATGCTCTATCGGATTCAAATCAGGCAAAAATGCTGGCCAATCCATATAGGTGCTATCCTCAGCTTGAAGCCATTCATTTACGATGTTTGCTCGGTGAGGAAAGCCGTTATCATCCACAAGCACAAATTCTGAGCCCATACCACCCCTAAACAAACGTACATGTTGTTCCAGAATGATGTCCCGATAAATTTGGCCTGACACGTTTCCGGCTTGAACATGCAGATGTGTCCTGGAGCCCAATATAATTCCACCCCAAACGAGCAATCCTGCACCACCGTAGTGATGTCGTTTAATGATGTTGTCCTGGTGGTAACGAGTGCCTGGCGTTCTCCATATGAAAGTCCGACTTGAATCAAAGTGCAAACTAGACCTGGACTCGTCAGAAAACTTTACACAAGCTCACAGTGACGATGTCCACATTGCATGTTCTCTACTCCAGGATAACCGCAGGCGACAGTGAGTTGCCGTGAGCGGAACACATCTAACAGGTCTGCGAGCATATAGACCAATACTTTCCAAATGACTGTACACGGTTTGCCTTGAAACAGTCGTATACGTGACAAAAGATAGCTGACAAAACTGATCTGATGCTGTGCTCCGTCTGTTTTTTTGGCACTTTCTGCCAAATGACGGTCTTCATTCGTGATTGTGTCTCAGGGACGACCTGTATAGTAAAGTCTACTGACATTTCCATCATCATGGAATCGCTGCCAAAGTTTAGATATTACGCTTTGGGCAATTCCAAGTTCTTTGGATACTTCCATCTGAGTACGCCCACATTCCAGACGGCCGATAATTCTACCATGTAAAATATCACCCACATGTGTTCTCTGTGTCATAACTGTTCGGTTTTGGCACTGAGAGGCTTAGAAAATGATTGTTAACAGTTTTACTTCTTTGGCATCGTTCCTTATATAAGCCTCTCTCACAGTTTCGTCATTGTGGTGTACTATCGGCGCCATCTGGTGGCTTTCTGAAATATTTTTACTTTAGAGTTTGAACTCCATGTGATTCTGAATTATCGTTAATTTATGGACATAAGTGTAATTTTGAAATATCCTGTATGTACTTTTAAATGTAAATAATAATTTAAATGTTTCAAAAGTTAAAAAAATGGGTCACGATGAATCACTAAATATTCAAACAGCATATATCTGTGTAAATATTCCATTAAAGATCCGCAATAAATTAACTCAATGCACAGTCACCTTTCAACTGCATTTAAGAAAATGCAATGAAATACTTTTATTTTTAAAATATTGGTTTTAATCTGGATATAGTTGCAGCGAAATCACGACATTGTTCTCACTGTTATTATTGCAATGTTGCAAAATGACAATATTGTGCCAATATCCTTTACTTCTATTGATATTTTTAACTAAAGGATTTATGTGGAAGAAAAGTAAATTTAACCATTTAAGCCAAGGCGGAACTTTGAAATCCTATTAAAGAAAATGCTATAGGAAATTTGATTAATCCGTTTGCTAATAATAGAAGATAATACTTTATACATACTAAATACTTTGCTGGATCACCATTAGTAAGCACACCGAAACAGTCGAAACTAAATATTACTTAATATGATTATTTTATCAACCAATTACATGGATTCAACTTTTACGATATTAAAAATGGTTTACGAAAATTAAAAGAAAAATAAAATCCAGACATTAAGGAAAATAATTATTGAGAAGGAGGAGCAGAGTTATTTTTTATAATTCAGTTCATAAAGGGTCAAACTTCAGCGTTATTTCAGGCGATACAAAAATTAATTTTACTTCATTGTTACTTGCAGGAATTTTTCAGTACGTTGACAAATAAACTATATCACAATAATATATGTACTTCTAAACATAAATAAAAAAAAGCAACACTTCCTCAATTACCAATTTTTGTCACATTGAATCACCGAATGTTGAAATAGCAGGTTACCATGGCAACATTCGATTAAAGCTTCGCAATGAATTAAACCTATTTTATCTCCATTTACTTTTAAACTATGTACACATTCTTATGAAGAATATTCCGTGAACTTTACAAAATATTATCGGAAGTTTGTTACATATTTTGATAAAAATTTCTCAATGATTTTAAACTAATTTGAGTTTCGAAGTTATTCTGCAAAATTATTAAAAAGTTAATGACATTTATCATTATTTTAGTGTGCATTTCATAATTTAGTATATGCAATTGCCTTAGAAATGTATGAAATATGTAAAGAGTTTTTAGACCAACAAAACTGTCTATTTTTGCTAAACTGTTAGTTTATATGATTATCCATTTTGGAGTTATAAGGATGTTTCTTTTACGCAGTTCGGAACTATTTGATTATCATGTCGAACGAACACCTATCGCCAAACTATAAGATTAAATGCGAATATACGCTTATCGTTAATGTCACACTCACTGGACATTAAACACGTTACACGTGTTTCTTAAGTCATCAGCTGATTTTTAATTCGACGTTTTATTCGTATTTTTGTCACCCCTTTACAAATTTTATTTATTCTTTCGTTTTTTAAAATAAAAATATTGACAACTTGTATAATTTTGAGAGTAACTTGGCGATTTGTATAATTTGTCGGATGGTCGACGGGATAAAGAAGTAATAGTCGCAATTCCATAACGGAGCATTACTATGTGTTGAAAATTTTTAAGTATATGTTTATATATAAGTATGCATATACAAAATGGGTAAAGTATTATGGTGGTCCCCACGACTAGTTTATATCGCCGTAATCCGCCTATTAAATAAGGCAAAAATTCCTATTAAATTTTACTGGTCCAAAAAAGCAGAAGTGTTGGCAGCAATGCATTAGTATAACAATTAAAAAACAATATTTTTGTCTCGCTGTTTACACGTAAGTTTTAACTGTAGAGGCATTAACGTTTGTAAAACTTGAACACTTAAAAGATTTATTTGGTGGTATAATACACGGAATTTATTTATGTTACATGGTGTACAGTGTTTTATAGAACTCTTAAAAATTAAATATATTATCTTTTAGAAACAAAATGAGCGATATTAACAGGAATGAGATTTAAAGTTGTCTTAGAGTCATGCAATCAGTTTTTCTAACCCAAAAGTGAACCCGAATATCTGATGTTTTGTTTGCAGTGGGACGGTTATATTTTCTTTCCATTATGCGTCGGATTGACTCTTATTTGTTGTGATCTGGCCAGTGTTAACTTGGGTTTTGAATCTTTGTCAAAATTCTTACCCGTTTGCTCGCAGGAAATCCCATCATACTAAACATCAAACATACATCAACAAAAAACTGTCTAAATATAAATTGTATACATGATAAAATTGATATTCAAAATATGATTAGACATTTTTTCATGAATTCAATAAAATATTAATTACTTTTTATTCATTTCATTATTTGGCCCAATTTCCCTCTGTCAACAGACGGGTTCGAGTCAGGCTTCGGATTAACATAAATAAAATATTTCAGGCTCAGGACAGTCGCACAAACATCTCTAATGCCAGTACCATTCGAGTTAAATGCAGATCGTTAAATGCAGGCTAAATGTATGAAGGCAAACAATAAGCTCTTTCAGTCGGTTTCATTTCTGTTAAAAATGATATTCTTAGATTAAGTTTCATGTTTGATGTTTTTAATATTACAGTGATTAATTGTGATGTTTTTAGTTGCTGTGATTATGTTTTTCGCGATAATGTGTAATTCATTATTTTTATTCCCTAATCATATTGTAGCTATGCTTAGAAAAAATAGCGGTAGAAAAATCTTCGCTATGCTACACTTTTTTTAACGAGCTATTGCTCGGATTTTAGTTATAAATTCTTTCTAATAAACCATTTATCCAATTCCACTACATAACTTTATATTAGTTAGTCTTTTCTATTTAATTTGTTAACATGTCGAAATAAAATTTAAAAAATTGAAAATTTTCTGCCGATGTGTCTAGACTATTTGTTTGTGTCTGATAATTGTTATGCAAATATTTGCTCTGCCTTAAACATATTTAGTGTATTCGGACGCATATTTCAGATGTGTATATTGCTGGGACGATTACTGTTTCTAAACCAATAGGAGACAGTCATTATCACGGTCAAGTACACGCCCACACAGTTTGATTGACAGGAACTCGTGGACAATTGATCGTGTGTGTTTATTATTTATTTGTACTCGGATTGTTTGAATTTGTACTCGGTAATTAAAAATTAAAGGTACGAAAGAATTTTTTTTTCAAAATGACTGAATTTTATTTACTTCAGTTAGAAATTATACTTCCTCTGATCCTGAAATAAATAAATAAATAAATAAATAAAAATTAAAGTAAGAATTTTGCTTATACGGATATTTTCGCAGAATACTTTTTTCCCATTTGTTTAATATATATATAAATCATTTTGGAACGATATTTAGAATATTAAAAGGGTTTGAAATATATATTTTTTAAATGTCTTATTTATTAATAAAAGACAGCCTTCAATAATTAAAAAAAAAAAATCACCAACGGACGCTCGGCCCGCGATGGACTCGGACCCATATCCTCCGGTTTCAAGCTCGACGCTCTAACCATTCAGCCAGTCAGCTCACTTTCATCCGCAACAGATTATCGTTATAATTAGCACGGTCAATTGTCCAGGAGTTCCTGTCAATCAAACTGTGTGGGCGTGTACTTGACCGTGATAATGACGCTCTCCTATTGGTTTAGAAACAGTAATCGTCCCAGCAATATACACATCTGAAATATGCTATTCGGACTCATATATCGTCATTTAATAAAAAAAGTGAAATTAACCTCCTCAGTCCTGATGTCGTCTAGAATTTGGGCTTTCAGTTGTGAAAAATATTAAGCAAGTAGAATTGTCTTATTGAAAATAAATAATATATTAACAGAAGTCATTCTGTAGCATTTCAACAATCGAGTACCAAACTTTACTTTGGATACGTTCCTTAAAATTTGCTCATTTAATAATAATTTCTCTGAAATTAACCTTACGAATCTCATGCGATTTTTTTCTATTACTTGAAGGATGAGAACTTATTTATGGTATTAAATTTCATATTTTTATTGATATTTAAAAAAAAAAGCTTGGTTTTTTTATGTAGATGGCCCTCCAAGCAAATTTTATATTCCTAATCCAAAAGACGTATTCCAGTAGACTTCATTTCCAATTCTTTTGTAACTTTCGTAACTTTCTTCTACGATAATTTATTTTAGATTTAGTTTACAGAGTGTGTATATTTTTTTAACCAAGGTTGTGTATTCTCCAGGCTCACCGCATTAACATTCTTAATCCGCAGTTACATAGTACTGATGATATATGCCAGTACCAGTAGATACTTATCATGTTTAATAATGAAAGTTATATATAATTAATATTCAATATTTCACTTAATTAGATTTTTAACATATTGTATCACTTTATATAAAGAAAATTATATTAAAACATTAAAAAAAGACATTAGAAAAAGCATTAGAAAAAAAAAGCATTAGAAAAAATAGAAACGTTCTCCACAAAGTGGTGCATTTACGTTTTATAATTTTTTATATTCGATGTTTTTATTATATTAAATTATTTTTTTACATACGAATAACTTAAATGTGAAACTAAATCATCGTCTATCGATCCGGTTTAATTAAGTTCCGCTATACCAATGACTCTCAAAGCAGGCGATATTGCACCCCAGTGAGCGATTGAGGGGGCTTATGGTGCGATCAAGAAAGAAAAGCGCTTTAGGAAGTAATCTTAAGCAATTCGATAAATTCAGCATCCTTTTTGCACAAACTTGTTTTATCAACGAAAAATCAGTGAAAATTGTGAAGAAGAACTTTGCAAAATAAAAAAATATTTCAACTAGAACCACAAACATCTGCGAATTGTTTTATACAATTAAATATATAATATAAACTAAATTTATATATTTTTAAAAATATCTATCTGTTCACTTTTTTCAGTATGAAAACGACAGCAGGAATACTCGTAAATCGGAAAAAAAGTAAAATTTATTCTTATCGTGGAAACTAATGATAGGAATTATCTGTAAATTCTCATACGCATGTTTTGCAGTAATGATTCTTTTTTTTATATGAAGCTTAAGACAGAAAATACTTATGAATTTCTTCACAATCTATATAAATAAAAATACGCACTTCAATGTAAAAAATACCAGGAAAATATTTCAATCAATTCATAGTACCCCATAAAAAAGATTCACTTCAGTCGGAGGTTCTTTGGGAATATAAAAGTTGAAGGTTATTAGTTGGATATAACTGTAGCATCCAGTAATTTTGACTTCATCTAACACTATAAAGATTAATGAAAATATGCATTAAAAATATGCTTTTTTGAACACGTTGATCCATGGGACTTTAACAAAAGGGCGAATTACCATTTAAGGGAACTCAGTGCCCTTCATTCGGAAAAAAATACGAAAATATCGATTTGCTATTTTTTTCCTTAAATTATACTTTATTATACCTAGTACATTCTGATTCAGTTTCGTAAAGATCCGAATATTATAAATAGACTAAAGTGGGGACATTTTTTTTCTTTTCTTCTTGTAAAATGTACAATAAAGCAAAAAACAACAAACAAAGTACCAGGAATCATTAGTCAAACTCTTTAGATTCTAATTTCATGCCAAACAATAAACAGTTAATAAAGTAGAAAAAAATATTTTCCCAAACGTCCTTTTTTAATATCATTTTCTGTGTGCTGTTCATATGCCTTATGGGGTGTGCGACATACGTCGCATAGAGGAAAAAGGTAGGCTGTTTATTTTTTACCAACAAATTACATTTTCATTTTTTCAAACTACATAAAATTAAATTAAATATCATTAAACTTGTAAAAATTATATATGTATCACTAAATTATGAAAAGTTCAACGAAAATGCAAAACTGCATGCTCCAAAAATAAAATTTAAGACAAAAAATGAAAATGAAAGAGTAGCATTTGAGTTTATATAGAAGGATAGCATAATTTGTACAAAATAATAGACAGCATAATTACATAAAAGATATAAATCAGTGTTTTAAATCCAGACAAATGTTGCAGTTTATCCTTAATGTAAAAATTAGTTCTATTCCATTTAGGCTCTAGTCATTTTATTTTCGGCCTTTCATCCCACTCTTTGATTTTGTATTTTCATTCGCCCACAATCACACCACACTTCTGGTTGCAAGAATAAAGTGAGCATGTTTCATGCAGTCACCTATTGCATTCAATTCAGTGAATCCAACCCGCTTTAGACTTTGTTTATTGATAAGACTATAGATACTCAGCACATTAAGTGTCATCATATTCAAACCCAATGCTGTCGTCAAAATCCCTGATCGGAATACTTTATTCCTTGTCGGAAGATAAGTTTTATTTCAGTTTCTTTCTCAATTGAGGTGTTTTTGAGTTGATCTTTCCTATTATTTTCTTACACATTTTACTTCCGTCAAGTTGCCATTATTTGACGATTATTATTTTATTTCGTTTTTTATTTCCTTCTCTTTTTTTCTTGTTTATGATCCCTGTGCTTGTAATATTTGCATTCTTTTACTTCGCTTTATAGGTTTTTTGGCGATTGGAATAGGAGATATTTTGTTTCACAGTTTAGATAGTTACAGCTGTAAAAGGCCAACGCTTTCGTTATTCACACGTAGTGAACCAACATTTTGTTCTGAATAATTTGATAAGTAGCAATGTGCACAGAATTTACGTTTATTTAACTGTAAGCTCTGTTGAAATTGTGGTGATGAATTTATTGAATCAAAAACAAAAATATGTTTTGAGGCTTTTGTCCCTCAATCTCGGTGCAGCATCTGTACAATAGTGGCGAAAAAGGGGTCCTACCGCCGTGTCATGGGATTGACCCGGGAGATAGGCAAGCGCATGTCTGTTTTCTATTAGAATCTAGTCTACCGTTGCAATCAGCTTTGGGATGAAATCTCTGTTAATTTGGCTTAAAATGAGAAATAAACCTTATTCGAATAATTTTAACGACTTTTGAGGCAGGTTTGAAACATAAAAAAAGGTATAAATATGTATATTCTGACAATTAAGTGGTGAAAACGTGTAGAACAATAGTACAAAACAGCACAAAACAACAGTACAAAATAGCACAGAGGAACACTATAAACTCCTTAAATTCGTCTAGGAAGTGCTAGTGTCGTCCAAACAATATCTGTGCAATCTGTCCCGCAGCAGCGTCTATTCCCAATTTACCCTACGATTTAAAAAGATTTTAATTACATCGATGTCCATTTAAATGCCACAATTCACTTCACATAAAAGTGATGGCTGTGTTTTTTCGACTAATAAGCATTTTCAAAGTAATAAAACGTTTGTGTATATTGTCCAATTATTTTACGAAAACATTTCCAAATGATATTTGTTGATTAATAATTCGTTTTATCAAATCTAAACATCGTTTTTAGGATGCTATTTATTCTTAATTAAACTTAAGTTTAATTACCTAATTGAATTTATCCATGCAAAATTGACAAAATAATATTTTTTTACTGATTATGTTAATGATGCAAAATTACTATGTTTCTGTGTAAAACACTCGTGTTCTTTCATCATAAAAGAGTTGAGACAGCAGAATAATATATAGGCTACCCATTATGTCATTACATTACTGAGAAAGAATTGTGGGAAATGTCTTCTCGATAAATTTGTATTATTAAAGATGCAAACAAAAATTTGGATTCGGTTTGGAAACAGATAGTCTGATTTTTTTATGACTAACTGTGCGCTGCGCAGTGATACATATGTTAATAAAATAAAATTGAAATTCTCATAAATGTATTCAATTCTTGGCTACAATGATATTTACATAAATGTAATATAGTACCTGATGTAGTAATCACAGATTTCTGCGATTAAATAAGACGAAGAATTACTCTTTAAAAATTCGTAATATCTTCGCTACGTACCAGAATAATCAAAACGCAATAACAGACTTAGAAAAGAAAGTTTTGTGCCGTGTAAGTTTAAAAAAAAAATCTTAAGACTGGATCCTTAAATGAAATACATTTATTGTAGTGTGCTTTAATACATTTTAACCATCTCACTAAGAATCCCGTGTTAAGACGTTCACTAAGCTCCACATTTCTATGCTGTATAAGTATAATTTAAAAAAATTATTTATTGAATATTTAATAAGGGAGTATCGCAATGTTCACAAGGCGTAGAACCAATATAACGGGAAATTTCCAAGCCAGGGATCGAACCCGGAACTCTTAAATTAGCGTTCTCAAATGATCTGCCATTTACGCTACGAGGTCGATAACCCTCATGTCATTTCTCATTCACATTTTTAACCGACTTCAAAGAGGAGGTTATGATTTCGACCTGTATGTATTTGTTGTTCACGCATAACTTTAGCAAATATGAACCGATTTTGATAATTCTTCTTTTGTTTGAAAGCGTATGAAGCCCATGTGGTCCCATTCGAATTTCATAAAAATCTGATAATTAGAACTTTTTTAAAAATAAAAACTTTAAATTTCCAATTCATTTTTAAGCAATCTACCAATTAGAAGTGTTCATTTTGCATGCTTTTATGTTTCACTTACATAGACACACGATCTTTTCACTGTTAAAAGTTTGAAGTTTTTGCTGCATCGTTACTCCACCGCTTTCATGGAATATCTCTATTTCGACCAATGAGAATTCACCATAATACAATGAAGTAATCATTTTCTATAAAAGCAATGGACTGACGATAAAGTAAAAGTTTCAAATTTTTAACAGTATTCAAAGTGCAAAATCCTAACTGGACGAGGGGCAGGATTCACATAAATTTTGCGCTGTTTGCGAAACGAGATTTATTAACAAGAAAATTTATTTAAAACATTGAAAAATTTTCTAAAATTCAGGCTTCTGGTTCGTTAATCTGGTTTCGCTAACAGCGCAAATTCAACCTCGATTTCGGACAAGTTCTCTTATGCAAGAAACCGGAACTACAGCATCTAGGGGATATACACTGTTAAAAATCTGCTGCATTTTGCTGCAACGTACTCCACCGCTTCTATATAATATCTCTATTCCAACCAATGAGAAAGCTCCATTTCACGGCCAAGTAATCGTTTTCTATACAAGCAGGGGGAGTGCGTTGCAGCAAAATGCAGCAGATTTTTAACAGTGTAGTGTGAAAATCGGCTATCTCAGGGCGTGTTCAGAGCAACTTACAAAAGTAACCAATGTTACCGACCGATTGTAGGGCAGTACAAAAGCAAATTGTGGCATCAATGAAAACTATTCTGTTGAATTGTAGCTGACGTCACACTTCGCTTTGATTTTCATTTCGTACTTGTCTACAATCGGTAAGTGGTCGGTAAGTAACTAGTAAGTTGTGCTGAACACGCCCTCTGTAACACTTAAAAAAAGCGCTAAAATGTTCTATTCTTTAAATGTGCAACAATGCTAATGAAATTTAAAGATAGAAGCGACATCTGCAGGACATTTTCTAAAAATGCAAGAATTATTGCTAGTCTAAATAATGTAACACGAAAATGCCGCAGATGTCGCTGTGATCGACACTTTGGAATTCAGTAGCATCGTTGCACGTTTAAAGGATACAAATTTTTAGCACTGCTTGCATTGTAAAAAATTGAGCCCTTTTGCTGCATCGTCACACCATCGCTTTTATAGGAAACGATTACTTCGCTCTATTATGGAGCATTCTTATTGGTCAAAACAAAGAAATTCTATAAAAGCGATGGAGTAATGATGCAGTAAAAGGGTCAAATTTTTTACAGTGTCGATAGCAGATTTTCACTCCATGTATTCCAGACTCTCTCCTTCGAACAATGAAAAGTTCTCAAAAATGAAGGCTTATGATTGGTCAATCTTGTTTTGCTTAACAGCGAATAATCCTTCTGGATCCTAACCACTGTGGCAGAGATGCTAGTTTTTTTCCAAAGTACGAAATCTTAGCTGGAACAATTCTCGTATCCACCAAAGTGAAAGATCCACATCGATCCAGACATGAGAATTCGATATCGAAAAGCTGAAAATTCAGCTCTAAAGAGCCTTACACGTTAAAGCAAGAGTGTCTGTGTATCAGGGTGCTTGTTATGCCGGATTCACAAAGTGATTAAAGTACATTACTATGTGCTAGATTTACATTTGGACAGGTATAAATGACGAAAAATTTTGATAAGCTTACCCTTAAAGTTAAGCTAGTTAACTTCTTTCACCTATTAAACAAACTCGTTCAGGCGACTACCGCCAAGTTCTGGAATAAAAATTCTTAAATTTTCTGTACTTTGGAAAACCGCGTTTATCAAAGAACATTCTTAACTTCAAATATTGCTACTTTCATATAGACGCATGGTGAATCATGGTGTGATTTTGATAATATCTTCCTTTTTAGTTTTTATGACTGAAAAGGGTATTTTAATACATACGAACATTTAGAATTACTTTGCTATGCATTGATTCATAGAAGCAACTTGACGCGCTCTGATTGTGTACGCGTACTTTAAAATGTAAAAAAATCTTACCCTTTTGCTGCATCGTCACTACCCCGCTTTTATAGAATATCTCACTTTTGATCCATGAGAATGCTCCATAATAGGCTGAAGTATCACTGTTAAAAATCTGCTGCATTTTGCTGCAACACACTCCACCGCTTCTATATAATATCTCTATTCCAACCAATGAGAAAGCTCCATTTCACGGCCAAGTAATCGTTTTCTATACAAGCAGGGGAGTGCGTTGCAGCAAAATGCAGCAGATTTTTAACAGTGTAATCGTTTTCTGTATTAGCGGTGGAGGGACGATGCAGCAAAAGTGTAAAATTTTTAACAGTGTACCCTGTTTAAAATATCTTGAAAAATTACCTCTGTTTTTAAAGACTATCTATTTTCTGACCAATGAAAACGCTCCATAGGCATTTTTAGATCGCTCTCATTAGTCTGAAAATAGATAGCTTTAAAGACAAAGGTAATTTTTCACAATAATTTTAACGTGTACTGATGGATTGTCAGCTTTTCAATGCCCATTTACGAAGTCTGTAGATTTGATGTGGATCTTAAGGCACTACACTAGTCTCAGAAAAAGACCCGGATGTTAGTGTAAAGACTATGGGTGTGTTCTTTTCAAATATCTCGCTCAAATTTTAATATATTTACATGATTTTTTTTGCATAGAATAGCTGAGGATGATCTACAATCGGCCTAGTTTTTACTTCTTCGATTTTGCTTATGTATGTTTTATATAATGATAGTTTCAATTTCAGAGCCGTTTAAACCGGTTTTGAAATTTAACATAATTTTTAAAAAAATCTGAAACCAAAATTGAAAAAGTAAAAACTAGGCCGGTTGTGGAATATCCTCAGCTATCCTATGCAAAAAAATCACGTAAAAATTTTAAAATTTGAGCGAGATATTCGAAAAGAACGCCCCCATAGACTTCACATTATCATCCGGGTCTTTTTCTGTGCCTAGTGTGCGGCCTTAAAGTTTGCTGGATGCGATAAATTTCCGAAATATTAAAGCTTAAATGGACAAGTTCTCGCATCCACTAGAGCGGAAATAGACATCGATACCAATCGACATCCTTAAGTTGTTGAAAAGATGAAAATCCTTTAGTATATATTTTGCTCTGGAGGAAAAAATTATCTCTACATATCAATGAAAAATAAAGTGCATAGATATGTGTAACAAAATTATCTTTAGATTCAGATTTGGTTTACCGGATTAGTCACTTGGTTCCTCCTCATTGGAGGTCTCGTGACCTCCCTGCGTGGACCGCATGTAGCCACTCGGCTCTGGAACGGGAAACTCACTGTTTTACCGGATTAGACACCAGAATGATTTCAGATTTTGTTCATGTAGTATTCCTCGATGTGAATATGACGACCCATGGAGCACACACTGTTAAAAATCTGCTGCATTTTGCTGCAACGCACTCCCCTGCTTGTATAGAAAACGATTACTTTGCCATGAAATGGAGCTTTCTCATTGGTTGGAATAGAGATATTATATACAAGCGATGGAGTGCGTTGCAGCAAAATGCAGCAGATTTTTAACAGTGCAGTATACGATTCACTGTTAAAAATCTGCTGCATTTTGCTGCAACGCACTCCCCTGCTTGTATAGAAAACGATTACTTAGCCGTGAAATGGAGCTTTCTCATTGGTTGGAATAGAGATATTATATACAAGCGGTGGAGTGCGTTGCAGCAAAATGCAGCAGATTTTTAACAGTGTTGATTGAAAAGATTCTAGACAAATGAGTCATCAAGGGGGTTCTTGTGGCCGAGTGGCTAAGACACCACGCTGCTAATCTCTTGAGAGCGTAGGAGATTGTGGATTCGAATCCCACTGGCTCCGTTGCACCCACTCTTTATGTGTAGCTCCCGGTTGTACTTTTTTTGCGTCGTAATATTTCCTCGTGCTATCTTGTCCTTGTATGTCCACGAATGTGTAAAATAATATGGATTATGTATTTATGTCTGTGTAGAAATAAAGGATCATGCCCCACCAGTGGCCGCGAGGTTCTGACCTCCAAACTGGTAGACGGTAGGTGCTGGGTTCGAACCCAATCGCGACCGTCGGAGTTTTCCGTGTTTTTCTTCGAACCTTGCGTAAATACGGGTTAGGTTCCCTTAGAAAGACCCCCACGGAGGGCATCCCACCCCATAGGGCCTATATCCCATAGCGTAGATAATTGGCCGACATACATACATACATACATAAAGGATCATTCGGCGTACAATCGAATTCTACCAGGAAATTATCATAAAATTTTATAATAGAAAATGCCTAGCATTGCGATACATTGTTAAAAATTTAACTTTTGCTGCATCGTCACTCCGTCCCTTTTATGGAATATCTCATACATACACTGTAAAAATTTTTACCCTTTTGCTGCATCGTCACTCCCCCGCTTTTATAAAATATTTGTCTTTTGACCCATGAGAATGCTCCATGATAGGCTGAAATAATCGTTTTCCATAAAACCGGTGGAATGAGTTTCAGATTTTTAACTGTTTAGTTGGGACAAAAGCGTCCGTGAAAAAAATATTTGGGCATCGAATGCTGTCACTCTCTTATAGATGCAGCCAAGTACAGGTTAGGATTTTCGGATTCCTCGTCGAATCATCACCGCTCATTTCTGATGCCTTTACTGTATTTATAGGAATTAGATTGTTGTTGTTTATCTATTGAATCATAGAGCGATTTTTGTTAAAATCTTTCTTTTTGCTTTTTCTGACTGAAGGGGGAGTACTTTTGACTACACTAGAAAAGCATTTGACTATTCATTGATACATGGAGTCATTTTGTTGTTTACTCATATATGGAAACGCTTATGTGTAAGGACACTTTACTTGAGGCATTGCCACCTTTCGGTAACCACTTCAGATGTCCGTACAATTAGATGTTGACTTTAAGATTTCATGAAAGCGGTAGCTTTTCGTCGTGACAGATCTGAAGAAGTTACCACATCCAGAAAACCTAAAGATTCACAACTATACTAACCGATATTGTAAGTGTCTTTTGAAAAGTTGACAATCAAACAGTGACAAATAAAGCGAATACATCAGAACTCATCAAAGTGCGTTCATTAGTAATGCGTTGCAAAGAGCCATCATATGTCAGTACACATAATTATGTATTGCGGTATAAATAACTAAAAAGTAGGAAATAAATTTAACTTTTTCAAAAAAATGTATAACCGACTCCAAAAAAGCGCTAAAAAGAATTAAATAATTCTATAAAATTCTCTAATGAAAATCGTTATCCAATAACCACACATTGACTATCATGTACCGGTATAAAACGGTTAAATTTAATATATAGAATTTAATATCCACCAAACATAGATTTTCCAAAGAACATTTTTTACAAGAGATTAATTTACATATTTTTGACTTAATTTTTGAATATATACAGATAAAAAGTAAGGAATTACTTTTTGAAGTTGGTGCCAAACTATCTTAAGTATAAAAGTATCTTAAAAGTATCTTAAGTACAGTAAAAATTGTTGATACATTATGTCTAGTACCATAAATAAAATGGGGAAATCATTATCGATTATGATTGTTTGGCACCAACTTCAAAAAGTAATTCATTAATTTTTATATGTATATATTCAAAAATTAAGTCAAAAATATGTAAATTAATCTCTTGTAAAAAATGTTCTTTGGAAAATCTATGTTTGGTGGATATTAAATTCTATATATTAAATTTAACCGTTTTATACCGGTACATGATAGTCAATGTGTGGTTATTGGATAACGATTTTCATTAGAGAATTTTATAGAATTATTTAATTCTTTTTAGCGCTTTTTTGGAGTCGGTTATACATTTTTTTGAAAAAGTTAAATTTATTGTTGGTAAGGTGAGCACACAAACTTGTGGCGTAACTTGAGATACAAATAAACCTAGCATAGGTGAGTACATACTTAATTATAAATAATTTGTCGAATAATTATCAGTAGTGAAATTATTGAATATTTAATAAGTCACAATGCTAACAAGGCGTAGAACGAACACAGTGAAATTATAAAATTGAAAGTTATAATTAATTGAAAAATTATAACTAATTTAATTTGAATAATTAATCGATTTTGAAATAGGATGACCCTACAGTAGTTGAAAAGGTTTTTGAAATAATGCGCCATTTCAGAGAGAAATGAGTTTTATACGTGGCACTAGACGTAATATACAGGGTGAGTCATAAATATCGAAACAATAGGCTACCTCTTTAAATATTGCCTCTACACCCATACTTCCATTTTCAAAAATTCATAAAAAAGGTGAAATTTCTGATAAGTTGTAACTCCACGGGGGGTCTATTTGAAAAAGAACGAAAAATAAATTTTTATACGGCCCCGTAGAGCAAAATTCCCAATTAGGAAATTATTCCTTATCCATTCCTAAATTGAACAAAAAAATTTCATCTCCGTATCTGAAAACCTGACAGAGATATTAAAATCGAAACTTCTCCAAAATTCGTGACTTACACCACTTTACCATGCTCGTAAACGAATAGTTTTCGACTAATCTTCTAAGTAAATGAGGGATCGTCCAAAAATTATCTGTTATTAGATGTCGATTTAAGACAGTGACTCTTATTTAGACATAATAAAGCAGCGTATTGACTTAAATCAAAACTTGTTTTCAAATTATGTTGATCGTCAGCAGTGGAGGTCTGCATTGATCGAAATATCTAGGTCCGGTCCCAAACCCACCCATAGGGAAAAAAGTTCTGCCCGGCATGGGAAAATGTTAAAATCATAACCCAGACCAACCTAGAAAAAAGTTTAAATCATATCCCGGATCAGCCATGAATTTCTACATAGTTTTTTACTTCGGTGTGGTTAAAAATTCTTTCTTATGGAGGAGTTCTGAACAAAAATACTTATTATAGCTTTTCGTTTTTTAATATTTATATTTTTTATTATTAAAGTAGCCGCAAAGGCTGTGATATATTTATTTTATCAATGAATCTCTGTTTATATGTAAATGTTTCACTTATATTTTAATATCGCTAATCCATATCCCGTGCGTTGGAGACTTTGAAAAATGTTATACAGTAAATCCTTTTAAGACGGAATCATATACGAAAGAGGAAATATGTTATAGACAAATGCCCTTCCTAGGATGATTAAATGGAGTTTACTTTTTTAGGTATTATTGTACTTATTTTGCATGGATCAGCACATTTTCCGTTTAAAACAGAATTCCATCATATACAGATTTTTTTCTCTTGTTTTATTGTGTTTAATCTTTTAGCATTTGAATATACTATTCTTTAAAAAAATAAATTTTAAAGTTTTTTTTTTTTGGTAAAAAAAAATTCAAAATATATATGTTTTTCAAAATATATATGTTTTTCGCAAAAAATTTGACTGAACAAAATTTTACATAGTTCAGGCGCGTATCAGGTCAGTCAGAGACAGTGATTTTAAAACGGATTTTTCGAGACCGGGATTGAAAATTTTGTCCGGAGGAAATGGGAAGCAGTCCCCTCCGGAATGAGAAATACATTAGGCCCGGATAGGCGAAAGTTCAGAAAAAAGTAACGTCTAGGTATTGATTCGGACTGAGCCCAGAATACAGATTTTTTAACAGCCTCTCCAGGACGATGAAAAGCTAGAAGTTTTGAGAGGTAAATTTCTAAAAAAGACCTAATCTGCAAGTTAGAAAAGCATTTTTTTAAAATAACTGACAGGACAGTAAAACAATTCATTTCTTTTTTCTACATGTTATATTTTTCCGGGCTATGCACATTTTACTTCCGTCAAGTTGCCATTATTTGACGATTATTATTTTATTTCCTTTTTTATTACCTTCTTCTTTTTTTCTTGTTTATGAACCCTGTGCTTGCAATATTTGCATTCTTTTACTTCGCTTTATAGGTTTTTTGGCGATTGGAATAGGAGATATTTTGTTTCACAGTTTAAATAGTTACAGCTGTAAAAGGCCAACGCTTTCGTTATTCACACGTAGTGAACCAACATTTTGCTCTGAATAATTTGATAAGTAGCAGTGTGCGCAGAATTTACGTTTATTTAACTGTAAGCTCTGTTGAAATTGTGGTGATGAATTTATTGAATCAAAAACAAAAATATGTTTTGAGGCTTTTGTCCCTCAATTTTTAAAAGTTAAGAATTGTTAAAGAAAAAAAGTACAAACTTGAAAAACTTTTTTTTTTTAATTATTTTACATTAGTTTACTTTCGGGCAAAATTGAAAAATATTTAGTTTTGAAAATATAATTTTTTTGAAGTTATATTATTTTTAAAATAAATATTTTTAATAGTATTAAAATTAATATTGAAAAACAAAAACCCTGATACAAAACTAATTCAGATTTTCATTTTTAATTAAATAAAAAGAAACTGAAATCCCATAGCATTGTTTTTTGAATTGCGCGCATTTCAATTTGTGTCTAATCCCTTAAAACCTTATGAATTTTTTAAACGGCTATAACATTGCGAATTTTGGAGATATGATGATGCAACTTTTTGTGTCTTATTCAGGACTGAAAAAGGAAAGTTTTCCTAATTGGAATTTTTATGCTAAAGGGGCCGTATAAAAAGTTAATTTTCGTAATTTTTCAAATAGACTCCCCATGGAGTTGCAACTTATCAAAAATGTCACTTTTTTTGTGAATTTTTGCAATTAGAAGTATGGGTCGAAGGGCAATACTTAAGGAGATAGCCTATTGTTTCGATATTTATCACTCACCCTGTATTTGTTCAATTGATAGTGAACCTGTTGTCACATTGTTGTCAGTTGTCTGCTGTAAAAGAATCCAGTTTATGATTTTTATTTTGACCATTTTGGATACGAATATTTTTCTATTTTGAGAACAATATTATTTTTATCTTAATAATGTTAATCGTAGCTATCCAAATAAACTTGCTGATGTTTTAAGATTATTTCATGGTCTAAAATGCAACGAATGTACTTATTTTGTTTACCATTCAAATCATATTTATAGGATAATAGGTTAAGAAAGAGTTTTTTTGGAGATGTTTGGAAAATATCGTATTAGAACAGGGTTTAGCAGATGTTACAACTTTCTAATATTTTTCGCGTTTTATGACGCCTGATTCGTTCAGAAAAGTAACCTATATTGTAAATTTAAAGAGAGATATATGAGTAGAAAATAAAGAAATTGTTAACGGTGCAAAGAGAATTAAATAAACTTTTATTATTATTGTTATTACTAAAGGCCTAAACATAAATGAAGTCCTAATAAGAAAATCATAGGCATATACTATCATTTCTGTATGTAAAAATTTTTTAAGACAAAATATTCGACGAAAAGACATGTACTATTAATAGTGTACCAGACCCGAAAGGATTAAATTAGAAAATATAAACATTAAGTTTCTGATTAGTTAGAGATAATTACTGTAAGAGAAAAAATTCCTCTTCCATCTTGCTTATATCAACTAATATGTTTATAAGAATTGTGGTTAATCACAGCCCAAAGATGACATTTTAAAGATTAATTTTCAGATTTTGGATTGAACTCTTTAGTCTGATCAACCACAGGAGAAATGCTAAAGCAAGTACTTATAATTTTATTGCTATTTAAGGAGTCTCAAGAGTCTTACCTTTTATGCCTGGTAGCGCATATTTGCAATATGTCAAATTTCATTTTTTTTCTCAGTCCCTATAGAAGTTAAAATCACGAAATTTTAAACATCGACAACTTATTATATCTTATATTTAGAAATAATTTTTTTTTATATTATACTTTGAAATTTTATTTTATTTGTTTAATGTTTAATTTTGATGAAAAATTTAAAATTATTTTTTCACTTTCATCCACTGCGCAAGAATAACAAAATTGCTGCTTCAGGAGTTGCCCAAAATATTGATATTGATGCGCAAAACTCATGTATCTTGAACTTATATTTCATTTGAAAACAATTTTTTTATTTAAAATTTACAATTAAATTATAAAATTTTGAAAAAAAAATTAAAAACTGCGAATTTTATACAATTGATGCAATTAACATACTAAATTTGAAGAAAAAGTTATTTTTTACCTTAAAATGAAGATTTTTATTAAGTTTTATGCAAATTTCTTTACAAGCTTTTGAGAAAAGTTGCGCACAGTGGATGCTAACCAAAGAATAATTTTAAATGTTTATTAAAATTAAACAAAAATAAAATAAAATAAAATTTCAATATAGAATATTTAAAAAATATTTTAATTAGAACAGATATTCAGTTGTCTATATCAAAACTTTTATTAATTTATATTTCATAAAGACTTAAATTAAAAATTAAAAAAAATTAAATGCGACATGTTAAATTGCACAACCACGTAAAAAGTAAGACTCGTGAGACCCCTTAATCTCAAAGTATTTAATTTTTTAGCATTATATGACATTCTTTGAGGATTGTAGCATTCATGTTAGTTTTTTTTTTTTCTAAAACTATAAATGAAAGGAAATGTAATAAAAACACCGTAGCGCTGGCATTATTTGATCAGCTACTGGCTGGATCATCTTACGCAGAACATCGAATAACACTCTCAAGGGGTACGATCAAATTCTTAATTAGGTTTATTTCCTATAACGTTGGAAGGACTATTTTTATAGCATTTAAAACAAAATAAATAATAAAGAAGATTACAGTTTTGCTCTTTTGAAAGACTGTCAGGGGGTTTAAAATATTGTTCCATGTTTTTTAAACACACTGTCGAATTTATTTATTTTAAGTATCGTGTCACTTAATCTTGTTTTTAAATTTTTGACTTAATAATATGTACATACAGGGTGAGTCATAAATATCGAAACAATAAGCTATTTCCTTAAATATTGCCCCTAGACCCATACTTCCAATAGCAAAAAATGATAAAAAATGTGAAGTTTTTGATAAGAAAAGTTGCAACTCCATAGGGGGTCTATTTGAAAAATTACGAAAATTAACTTTTTATACGGCCCACTTGACATAAAAATTCCAATTAGGAAAACTTTTCTTATCCAGTCCTAAATTAAACACAAAAAGTTGCATCTTCATATCTTCAAAACTCGCAGAATTATAGCCGTTTAAATAATTCATCAGGTTTTAAGGGATTAGACAGGAATGGAAATGCGCGCAATTCAAAAAACAATGTTACTTTAACAGTTCTAAAAAACATGTATAAAATCTATCTTTTGAACTAGAATTTTAGTTATTTTTTCTTACTTTGTTATGGTTAGAAATATAATTTGCTAAGAAAATCACATCCTAATATTTCTCATAAAATTTATAAAAATTTCATCAAAAATGACATGCTTCATGTTTTTGCACTTTTTTCCTTCAATAATTCTAGACTTTTAATAATTTAAAGACGAGAAATAGTGGGGAAAAAACTCATCATGCAGAAAATCAAATTTAAAGTTTTAAATAAAGTGTGGCTCTTAATAAAATGTTTAAATATTTTTTTAAAAAATTGAAAGTGTAAAGTAACTCCTTTCTGTAACTCAAACTTCCGATTGAGTTTAACTTTTCTCATTTCCATCTCCTTTCTGTACTGTTTAAATGTCCGTCAGCTACTTAAAACAATGCTTTTTCTAAGGTGCGGATTGAATCTTTTTTATAAATTTAGCTCTCACAACTTCAGGCTTTTTATCGTCCTGGAGTGGCTGTTAAAAAAATTTTTATTCTGCGCCCAGGCCGGGCCAAGATCAAGATATTACTCTTTTCTTAAGACTCGCCTGGCCGGGCCTAACATATTTTTCATACCGGAGGTGACTGCTTCTTTCTTCCTAGGTCTGCCCTGGACTAAATTTTCTATCCTGATCTCGACACAACCCATATTAAAATCATTGTCTCTGACTGACCTAATATGCGGATAAAATAAGTAAAATTTGGCTAAATCAAAATCCTTACAAAAAACACGGAGATTTTAAAATCGCCTTTATTTTACCAAAAAAAAAAAAACTTTTAAAGGCTAAAAAATTAAATACAATAAATCCAGGGAAAAAAAATCTATCTATGACAGAGTCCTGTCTTAAAAGGAAAATTTGTTGATCCATGCAAAATAAATATTATAACACCTGAGGAAAAAACTCTATTTATCCACCTCCTTAGTAGGGAATTTGTCTATAAAGTATTCTTTCTTTCCTATGTGATTCCTTCTTAAAAGATTTTACTGTATAATATTTTTCAAAGTCTCCAACGCATGGAATATGGGTTAACGATATTAAAATATAAGTGAAACATATACGTATAAATAGAGATTCATTGATAACACTGATAAACAAGGTTTCTGTTTCTAACTAAGTATGTGGTGACTTTTATATTTTAGGTGGTGCTATGAAAGAATATGCCATTAAAAAGTTTCCATCACCCACAGATTTTTAAAAAAATCAAAATCTTGAAAATCTGAATTTTGTAGTATTTATTCAACACATATACCTTATGAAATTTATTATTTTGTATTTTAGTAATGACAAACTTTTAAATAAACACTTATAAAGCTTAAAATTAATATTTAAAACACTGAAAATATGCATTGTTTATATAACTTCAGAAAAATATAGAAGAATTTTTGTAAAAAGAAATGACATTAATAAGAAATTTCATACTTTATGTAGCGGTAAATGTCTTATCTGCGGCTGCTCTCTTATAGGCCATTGTTTCTAGTTATATTGACAATTTAAAGCAGACATTAATCCACTTATATCATTATAATAGCATAAATCATCTTTTCTTGAAAAAATGTCGAATATTTCTTATGTCGATCTCGATAAATAGATATATTTGTATTGTTTTTCAGGAGATTCCAACCTTGCAATCTTTATCCAAGTAATTCTGAATTTTTCTTTGATAAATTTAAGTCTCTCACAAAATCGTTTAATTCTTTTTGGGTAATTAGGTGTGGTTCTTTATTTATGGCAAGAGAATAGTTCATATCAGATGTAGAGAAAGTTTGTTTCATCAATTTCCATTTCTACTGCTACATCGTCATATGTAAAATTCTCTGGAGGTTTTGGTATTGTAAATCATCATTACGTAATGCTGGTCACATTGCTGAATCTAAGTTCGGGTACTTAATTTTATGTTTACTTCTTGCAGAGAATCCTTTAATTTTTGTAATACATTAGTAGCAGTCAGTTATATGATCCTTCGGCATTCGCCACTCATGGGTATAGCAAAGGATTAACACTTTTTTATACATTTCATCCATGCCCCGAGGTTTATAGCACAGCATGTACAACAAGAAGGAGGTGCCCATTTCTTATCTTGTTCACCTACTTTATGTCCAAAGTACCTATGATAGGCAGTCTTTATTAACGGCGTGAAAGCGCATCGGTGATTTTTCAAAGTTAGCTTCCCCACACATAGCAAAAAGAATCTGGTTCATTGATGCATCCTTTAGACATGTTTTACATATTGTAGAGGAAAATATGTTAATTATAATCAAAATTTAATTACAAAATGTTACAGAAAAAAATAGTAGTACACTCGTCCCGAAAGTTACAACTGTCATGGATTTGCGTTAAAGTCAAATACTGTGGGGATGGCTAGAGCTATCAATTCAAGGTCGCTAAAATAAAATTTATTAGGGGGACATCTGTTTCTACTCTCTTGCTGTATCTTCTATCGTTATAATAAGAAAAAGGAATGTTTGTGTGAATCAAATACATGAAAGAGAATAACGTAATATAATTATAATGCCTATATGATGCCTACATACTCCAAAACTTATTAATGAAATTTCTCAAAATTGGAGGGTGATAGAAAAATTTTATTAACATATTATTTTTCAGCAGCTTGAAATCTATAAGAAACACCCAACGTATATAGAGAAATCAAGAATTCGTTAAAATTTGTTTATCAGTGTAATATATATATATCACAGCTTTTGGCGATTCTTTACTAATAAAAAGTATAATTATGAAAAACGAAAAGCTATCAGTACTTTTGGTCAGAACTCCTCCATACGAAACAATTTTTAACCACACCGATGTAAAATTCCATGTAGAAATTCACGGCTGAGCCGGGCTATGTATGCCGGTCCGGGTTATTATTTTAACATTTTTCTAGGGCCGAACTTTCTTCACTATGGGTCAGTTTGGGACCGGACCTAGATATTTCGACCCATGCAGACTCCAGTGCAGACTACCAACATATTTTGAAAACAATTTTAGCTTTAAATCAATACAGTGCTTTTTTATGTGGAAATAAGAGGCACTGTCTTAAATCGGCATTTAATAACGGACAATTGGGGGACGATCCCTCACTTGCTTTCAAAATGAGTGAAAACCTCTTCGTTTATAGGCATGGTTAAATGGTTTAAGTCACCAATTTTGAAATCTAATATCTCTGTGAGGTTTTTAGATATGGAGATGATTTTTTTTGTTCAAATTAGGAATGGATAAGGAATAATTTCTTAATTGGGAATTTTGCTCTATGGCGGCCGTATAAAATTTAATTTTTGTATTTTTTCAAATAGACCCCCCGTGGTGCTGCAACTTATCTTATCAAAATTTCACTTTTTTAATGAAATTTTGCAATTGGAAGTATGAGTCTAGGGGCAATATTTAAGGATATAGCCTATTGTTTCGATATTTATGTCTCACCCTGTATATCTGTGACATTATTTTACATGCATGGTGTAAATATTTTTCTGGAAGGCATTTTAAAATAAAAATTAAACTTTATATGTATATAATTTCTGATTTAATTTACTTCGTTTTTAAACACATGTAATTTTATGCGATGCTTTTTTATTTTGCGACTGGAATAACTAACATATGTAAATTTCTTGAAAAAGACAATAATTAAAAACGGAATAATTACGTATATAACAGATGCATTTGCTATGCAACGGAGTAATCCGAGGTCTTATACTGGAGTATTATAAGTTATTAGGCTTTGAATCCATTATTCATAACCAAGAGAATTAAAACTTTGTACATAACACTTGTTTTTTTTATGAACTGTGTTATATTAATTATGCAGGAGTAGTTAGCCAAGAAAGCGCATTTCCAAGTCTTGAGCATTCTCCTGAAGTTTGTAAAGAATAATTCAAAGTGAAATTACAATTTAATCCATGAGTTAAAAAAAATTTGGTTTATCTGAAAGGATTAAACCTAAGAACAAGTTTGAAACAAATGTATTTTTTTTATGTTCATTGTTTATATTTTCACGCAATTTTCATTTAGAAAATGCCTTTTTAAAGAGAACACAATATTTATGTTTTGCAAATGGTTTATAGTTCCCTTATAAAATTAAAGTGTTAAGAAATTAATGATGATTAGCTTTAGCCCTCTTACACTATGAGGTCTTTACTACATTTTATAAAAAAAGGTTACGAAATTCAGATTTAATTATTCATTTACAGATTGGCGAAAATGAAACCTTGTATATATATTTAACTTGGATAACTATTAAACTATAATTCTGATAAAAATATTTTTGTTCGTCGTATCCAGTTCAGTTTTTTTTTTCAACAAGAAAATTATGTAAAGTGTCTTTGATGGTTAAAACTTTCTTCATTATTATTTTTTAGCTGGTGAGAAATGTGTTTTATTTCTTATTATGCTCCTAAAAGTTGTTTAAAAAATATTTTTTGTGTACTCAGGTAAAAATTGTTCCTTAATAGAGTCAAACAAATTTTGCAATGCTAATAAACCTTATGACTTTAGACAGTGAATTTTATTTTTCGATTTTGAGAAAAAATATAATTTTACTAATGGGGAGGTAATTGTAATAATTTAATTAGTGGAACGGGGATATATTTCTTATGATAAATTTGATTTTTCTTTTATTTACATTTTTCTATTCAAATTTATTACTCAGTTATATAACAATTTGGCCGAGGTCATATTTTTTAGTTAGTTAGTAATGTAGCACAAAGAACCGGGGGGGTTACACTGTTTTAAAACACTATATACGCATTTTACGGAAAATGGTTTTTTCAAACGGCGTAGAAACTATTTAACCTATCTTGCTAGTGGCCATCTGCTACAGCTATTTTTATAAAACATAAATATTTATATCATTACACCAAATTACTAAAAAAAGTCAGAGGCCCCCTAATTCTCCCCCCCCCCAATTCAATGCATTTTGTTGATTTTCAACATTTTTATCTCAAAGTAGTTGAAGCACTTTACATTATTATATATTTTTATAATTCTTTATTGAAATTGTTTGTAAACAAATTTGGCTGTCTATCGAATTCCGCCCGATTCGAATTGCACATCGCGCATGCTGTTGAATTCCACCACGCAACACGAGCAACATCATCATTAAAAAATATAATATATTTCAAATGATAACAAATAACATTATGACTTTTAAAAGCTTTCATGAATTTGCTTTTTTTTTCAATTTTGGGGAAAAAATATAATTTTACGTGAAAGAGGCAGGAGGATTTTTTTTGAAAAATTTTATAAGTGTTTTACATTTTCCTTTTCCTAATAGCCCATAGATTATTCGTGTGCACAACGATTGCTATATTGATATTAACGGATTTTAATATTTAAATAACTGCCCGATGCCGATTTCTACACTGTAAGGGTTACATTTCTGTATCAATGTTGTCAAACTAGTAATGGCTCGTGATCATATTTATACCTATTCTCGTAAAAACAATATTCATGGAAACAAATCATTTTTGCCAGCCCGCCCCCTTAGAAAATTTGGAATCATTATTCTAGGCCGAGTATGGGCCTCAGGCCCTATCTCTAAATCTGACTATGTATCGAATCCCTCCCGATTGGAATTGTACAGCGCAATTCACCCACGCAACACCAGCCACAACATTATTAAAAAATTAAAATATTCTTCAAATAATATTTCTATCTAATTTATATGACAATACGCAAATGAATAAGTTTTTAAGAGTATCAACTTTGGGTTAAACTTTAGAACCCCTGGAAAAAACTCTTTGGGGGGAACAGCTTTTGCAAAATATCAATTTACAACAGGATGAAACAGTCGCAACAACTATCCAGTGTTTTTTTGCTTAACCACAAATCACTCCTTTTGCAATGTAGCTGTAATTTTTTGTTTGAAATTTTACTAATGACATTAATAACACTAGAAGTTTGCTTAGCTCGTTGTATGTTGTTCGTCATTCTTTTATCTCGGACATGTTGCATTATTCAGATTTAAAATTAATTTGTGATTGTAGCTATTTTATTCTTTAAATTCCAATTTAATTTTAATTGTACTGATTATACGGAATATTTTAAATTTTAGTGTAAGATAACTTTAAAATAAAAGTATATTTATATTTATCTAAATATTGTAAATTATATCAAGAGCGGAAACCTCATGACCGCGGAATATATCTGCTTTTCAGTGGTAGAACTTTGCAAATATAAATGTGTTGTTGAAAAAAATCGTTTTCGTTAAATAGAGATTTCCGATATTCTGAAGTGCTCGTTATACAGATTAAACCTAAATAATAAGAGACATTGCCAAATAGCGTACTGCATTTAAAGATTTAACTTTTGTTGCTGATTGCAGATTTCCGTTAATAATTTATCAAGGAATCTTCTAAAATTTAAATGCGATGAAAATCAAGAAAATAATTCAAAGTTTGAATTAGTGTATCTACAAAACCTTATTAAGGTCATTATGACTAAATGTGATGACCCCTAAATGCGACAATGCTCTTTTACTTAAAATCTTATGCATGAACTGTACATAAATACTATAAAATGATGCATCTGATCTTGAGGAAGGAAAACTGAAAATTTTTCTACATTAAAAACGTTTCCTTAAGAAATTTTTCCCATTAAAATACACATCGTTTATTATACTGCGTCCCCATTTTTCTTAAAAGCGGTAAAAAAATCCCTAAAGTAGCTCATGGTTTTCCTTTTTTAACTTTGAAGATCAAATAACTTCATGGACATCAAGGACTACCATATGTGCTTCATTTATGGGAGGTATAAACTTAAGAATTTGCGACTAATTTTCAAATTATCATAATGAAATGTACTACGCATTTTGGTGACCTGGTGATTTTAGATATTTAATTAAGAGGAAGCAAATGCTCTAAATGCAGAGAGACTTTTTGAAGATCTACGAAGTAATGTTATATGGTTAGTTTTTATGTTTTTTAGAACAGATAACCTGTTTAATTAAGCTGTGTTATGAGTTCTGGCATAATCCTAAAATATTTTCTTAAACTGATTACTTCAATATGTGTTTAAAATCATCAAAATAGAAAAATACGTTTCTTAATTTTTTTTATAAAATGCCATCAGCTCAATGCCATCAGTATAACTGGACATTTTTATTTTTATTTGATTCAATATTAACTACATTTAATAATCTTCCTGGTATGAAACATATTTGTTTTAGGAAAAAAAATATTCAGTAATGAAAAAAACTTTTTAAAAAATAAATTTATTGAATGTTTGGTTTTAAAAAAGCAGATATATATTTTTTAAATACATTTACTTTTGCACAATTTAATGAATGAGCATACTTATGAAGCGATGTGCAAAATGGGTGATTCTACGATAAGAGGTAATTTGTACGGCAATTCTTTTAAAAAAGATTTTTTATTCTATATGTTGGTATTTTTTACAATGAATCGCATCATCTTAATATACTTTATTAAATAACATCATGATTGAATGCCTAATTAAAACACATTTTTCTGAAATTCCTTACAAAGTCTAAAAAAGTCTCTACCCTGGCATGTCCCCTTGCTAGTTTCAATTGAACTTTCAAACAATACATATATTTTTTTTTCCATCAGATACTTAACTAAAGTATGTTTAATTGGAATTTACGTAATTATACTAACGTATTATAAAGTAAAAAAGAAAATAATTTTGTTGATTTCAAATAATTTTTAAAACTAATTTTTGTCCCGCTTTTTTTCTGTGTCTACCCTGTCAAATTTCGTTCCGCTAATACAAATATAAATTCAAGGATGGCTACATTGGAAGTAGCGCTTAAAGACATTTATCGGCTTGAAGTTAGCAATACTAAACGTGCAAGCCATTTAAGCGTCGAAATATTTATTTGTTGCGACGCGACCGTGCGGTGTAGTAGTGATTTCGCAAGGTGATCGTGTATCTCCGCTGATAAGTAATAAAACTTATAATATTATTTAATTCTATTGTATTTACTTCCTTAACTAAACAATACAGTAATAATTAAAGTGAAATATACAATTAACCCAAAAACTAATTCAGTCAGTTAAAAAATTTGAATTTATCATGAAAATCTCTCTCCCCTGCCGTAGTTCCCCTGTCAAGATACCTGCCAGGGGAGAGAGTCACTGACCAAAAAAAGTTATAAAATATGTATAAAATGACTTGTCCTTATATAAAAAGGTAAATAAACGGGACAAAAATCATAATTTAAAGGTTTTTTTTTTGACAAAACACAAACTTTTTTTTTTTTGGCCGTATCATTTATGTACTTGAAACCTCTTATCGTAGAATCACACATATACAGAATATTTGTATTTAAAACTTCTTTAATCATAAAACTTAATGCAGTTTTATGTGAAAGCGTGCATATTACGAGATTTATAAGTATTCGCTTAATTCAGAAAGAAGAGAAGAGCAGGGATACTGTTGTGCATCAGCCAAATGCAGTTTTTGTTATTTATTTATTGTTATCTTGAGTTCAATTGAAAGCGAATTTTAACTGAGCTCAACTCGATCTTCTTTGATGGTTTTTATAATACGCTAAATACTATTAGGGATACAGTGTGTCCCACAGAAATAAAGCAACCACGATTTTATTTCGTAATGGAACAGGAAACAAACTAATGAGAACGTAAGAAATATAATAAGAAAGTTTATATATAAATACATATTTACAAGGAGTAACTCACTCCCTGTCCTACCTGAGCCGGAGAAAATCCATACTAATATTACAAATGGGAAAGTGTGTGTGTTTGTTTGTCCGTCTTTCACGGCAAAACGGAGCGACGAATTGGCGTGATTTTTTAAGTGGAGATATTTGAAGGGATGGAGAGTGACATAGGCTACTTTTTGTCTGTTTCTTCCCCCCCCCCCACTTCCCTAAAATGGGGGGGTGAAAGTTTGTATGGACATTGCCAACTAGATACATAACGGCCTGTTCATTTTGCTAATAAACCGCCGAAAAAGTGAAGCTGTATTCATCTCCAAACCCTGAACCATTTCATTGGACCACGTGGCGCAAACTCTGCCCAAATTAGCATTAAATAAGCTGATTTGTGTTCTGTGCACATGGTCAGTGTTTTGGTTCAGGGTTTGCACGATTGGTCAAAATAACTTGGGCAAGGTATCAGAGTCCTCTGGCGGGAGACTTCATACATTAATCTCAAATAGATGGGCCGTATAGATATAGTTGGCCATGGTATAGAACAAGTAGAAAGCTAAAGTGTTACTCATGGATTCCGATAGATGGCGCTTATAGGTTTCTGAAAGAAGATAAAGTTGTGTGCTCTCAGTGTTCCGTACAATAAAAATGAGAAAGTGGAATAGAATGGGACAGTTGGTTTTTCTCTTTATGTTTCATTCTAAGTTATTCTGTGCTCATTGGATGTATATTTTCTGTATCAAGATCTTAATTCCCCCTCCCCACTTACATGTTTTCTGAGTATTTTTAAGAAGAGTCAAATAATTACTGTTTTATTAGCTAATATAGTTTATTCTACAGTTTATTATATAGCTGTCTGTAAATACTGATTAAAACAAAACATAATTTCCATTGATAACCGTGATATATAGTTTAATATGTGCAAATTACTGATGTTAAGAACATTATAACTAGATCAATATCTTAATTCTCATAATATAGTTTTGTGCCTTATATAATGTAAGTATATCTAATGCATGTCAATGTCAGCGATTTATGGTCCAAAGCATCAAAATTATGGAAGTCAAGAAAACTATTACTTGCATCCAACATTTGATAGCATATTAATTATTTAATGTTATCATTTAAGCATTGTATGTAAATTAGTTTCAATATTGTCTTAAATACCTTTCAATGTAAAAATGTTAATATGGTTACAAAAAGGCCTTATAAATTGTTAACTGGAATATCATATTGTAAATGATAACAATGTATGTTCGGTGGTATTCGGTGGTTCGGCGAAAACTGACTCTTTTAAGGAATAAGACAATCGCTTTGGTTTTGGATTTAGTTTTGCTTCTTGAATTGGTTTTGTTGTTTTTGGTTTGAAGTAAATATATATATAAAAATAATAAGTAAAATTTATTTTCCACTTATCCCTCAATAATTCTAAGAGGTTTTAAAAGGTCGATTACATAGTTTGTTAGATTTAACGCGAGCGAAGCCGCGGGAAAAAGGTAGCGAATATATTAAAGGTAGCTATTATATAAAAGGAGTAGGCCAAAGGGTCCGACCGTAATAAAGCCACTGCTGTTAATAGCCAATATACCCACCATGTTTGTATATGACATGGAATATACGATGTGACATACCATTTAACAATATCTGGAAGACAATAGCATTAAGAAGACAGTAGCATTAATATTATTCCAGGATTAAATGATGGCGGCCTTCAGTTCTGCCACTTAGATTATTTGCCATTGGCACATACAGGTCTACGGAGGTTACCTGATACATTTTCTTGAGAGTTAATGTGAGTGTACAGGGCAGACCATTCCATGACATGTTCCCAATTATCCTAAAACCATTCCTTGGAGGATTTTGCAAAGATAATAGAGGCGTTGTTGTGCTGGACAATCCAACTTAGGCTACCATTTCTCTCTTCAAATGGCAGTGAATGGGTTTATAGAATTTCTTGGTAATCGGTAGCCTACATGCGCTCTGTGAATACCCAGATTCAGTTAATCACTATAGTCGAATCCTGCAAACACCATTAACCACTTAACTGATTCCTTTTCACGTACAATATATTGAAAACATGGTATTAACACAGCTTTTTTTAAGATAAAATATTCTTAGTATTTAGTCTAAACTTTTTTGCCATGAAACAGTATCAAATGGCATTTAGAAAATGTATTGGTGTCAAAAGCTTTAGGCGATGGATCAAGCAAACTCTTCTTGCCCGTATGAAGTACGGGCAAATCAGTTAGAGGGTTAATGAAATTATTCCATAAGCAAAACAGAGTTAATGGGATTAAATATCGTCAAACCTGGAAGGACCAGTGGCGTCTTTTTATATTCTCAGAAGGGAAATAAAATTAGTTTGTATGGCTCAGACAGCGTTGCTTTCTATTGACATGACATAAGGAAAAGAGAGGAAATTTTCTCCATAAGACAGCACGGTGGAGGCTTATTAATAGTGTTACTAGGCTTCCGCTATGTTCGTATACTTAACGTGGCTTTTCTCTCAGATCGCTGGTAGGTTACTGATTACCAAAAATTGGTAGAAACTCATTTATTGCCAATTGCAGAATGAATTGTGGCTTAACATGGATTTTCCAGCAGAAAAATTCCTTACAATCTTTGCAAATTGCTCCTAGGAAGGGTTTTGGGGTAATTGGAGGCATTTCATGAAATGGGGGTCACATTGAGGTTTGGGATAACATTGATGATACTGTCCACCAGTTATTAGTAAATGGTATGCCACATTGTATATTCCAAGTCATATATAAACATAATTATGGTGGATATATTGGCTATTAACAGTAGTGTCTTTATTTCACCGAGACTTCTTCCTCCCCCCCTTTTTCTTCATTGACCTTTTTCCTTACCAAGTGGAGAAGGAAGCGCGTTACTTCTTGTAAATATGTATTTCTATGTAGACTTTCTTAATATATTAGTTTCGTTCTCATGAGTTTATTTCCTGTCCAATTACGGTAGAAATTCACGGTGGAATCACGGCTTTATTTCGGTAGGGCACACTGTATGTAAGATAATTTAATTACACTTAAAATGTCTTTCGGTTTATAATGAAACTTTTACGTAAAATATTTTTACACATAACCTATATTTTTATCTGTTAATTTTGAAATACCCATTTTCTGAAATATTTTTTCTCTATTTTTAAAAAAATGTACAATTTAATTGCTTTAGTTGAGATATGAATATCTATCTAGTATACATATATAAAATAGTCTGTCCTGACTGACTGGTATTCAACGCACAGCCCAAACTACTAACCGTAGAACCATGAAAATTGGGTAAAATATACTTCTTCTGATGTAAGCGTGCACTAAGATGGGGTTTTGAAAATTCCCCCTTTAAGGGGGGCAAACGGGGGTCAAAAATTCTGGAATATCTTCCTATATCTCAACAGCAGTTTAAAGTAGCAGCGTAAAATTTAAGAAATTAAATCTACTAAAAACATAATTAAACATGTATTTCAACGATTTTAGTAATTGCCTCCTGAGGAGGTTAAAAGAGGTCAAACAATTTAGAACATTTGACTCATCTCAGCAGTCATTTTTGGGTGTTCTTAAATCAAAAAAGGGCAACTTTGTGTCATATGCTTCAATTTATTTTTGTTCAGAAATGCATGAAAATAGCAGGTGTTGTTATTCAGAAACTGTCTAATTGCACTCATTTTTCTGTTTAAAAAAATAGATTTTTCATAACAAGCCTTCAAAGTTCACGCTTTTTAGAACGTTTCCCAACGAAAGCAGAAAAACCGGTCGAAAAACATTAAAAAAACGGGTGATCACGGGATCAAATAGCTTATAACTCGATAGGTAATTTAATTATCATAAAATGGAAAAATAAGTTCGATTCGAAATCGCTGTCATAGTCAGGCATTTCAATTTTATATCTTTCCGTTAAAAATGAATTTGTACATGTGTCAAAACATTTTCCGCTTGTTGAGCGGAGCAGTAAAGAACACCCTTAAGTAGAAACTTGAGACGGCAGAAAATAAATCTATTAAAAGAGTAATTAAAGATGTGTTTCAGCCATTTACAACATTCCAACCCTAGGGGGTTAAAGTGGCTGTCAAAAATTCAAAACTTTTTTTGGACCCATCATGCTTGGATCACACCCCGAATCGCTCCCACCCGGGGGTTTTCAATGTTTTTGAAATTGTAGAGTGCGAAATGGGGATGTGTGTGCTCTAAATTGTACGCCCTCCTTTTTTAACCCCCTCAGGGGGCAAGTTCTAATTTCGCTGAAAGACGTGTTTAATTATTTTTTTACGATTACAGATCAGTTTTTTTACGGGGCCCACTAATAAATATTATTTATAATATTTGAAAATTTCAAAGAGACTTGAAGGTTTTATACCAGGGAGACATGATAGTTGGATCTCTGTGGGGAGGGGGGCAATTTTCTAAATTTGGCCACACTCTTCATTTGATATATCATTGGAAAGCTCTCTGATCATTATTTCAAATTATACACCTCCAGCGCTTTTGAGATATTTCACCATATCTCAACAGCAAGTTTAGGAAGAAGCGGGAAATTCAAGGTAACATTCCAACTAAAAAAATAATTAAACTTAGGTACTTCAGTCATTTTAGAGCTATTTTGATTATTATATCGTCAACATCGACTTTGAGCAGGATAATTTATATTATACGAATAAGAGAACACTTACGGACCTTTGATTAGATGTTATGTTTCTTTTAAAACCATTACCGTTTTTACTTCGTTTGATTCAAGAATACTTTAGAGAAACTGACCAGGGTAGCGGGCGAAGAGTCCTAGTTACTGATATCGCAATAAAACTTATTTTAAACATGACAATAATGTTCTAGAAAACTGCCATACTGTTAATATAAATAGATATTGATTAATTCTAAACATTTAATTCAAGAAATAGGACTTATAAACCGTAAATACAAAGTTACTGCATGTGTAAAAGTGTCAGATCAGCCCGCATGAGAAATTACAAGAATTATTCAATATTTTATTTATTTTCCCTTTTGATAGTTCGTAAAATGTATCAAAACTTTTTTTTTATAAATGATGTACAATAAAAAAAAAAACTTGTAACAACCTTGAAAAATAAAAATGTAAAAACCTTGAAAAATAACTTTGTTTTCAACTTATATAATTGTAAGTTATTCTTTTAGATATCTTGAAATATACAATATTATGTATGGGTGCTAATAATTTTTGAGAAACGTTTTAGGACGAAATAGAGTTTGTTTCTATATTATCTAAGTTATTAGATTCTGCAACCATTAATATGTCAAGAGTGAATTTAACATGTTTCATACCAGGTTTCTTTTTAAATAATATCACGTTTAATTTAATTACAGCAGTAAATTTAATGAGAAGGCACATTTAATAAGACTTATTATTAATCTCCAAAGGAATTCATCAAGAATAATTCAATGCTGAAATAGATTTTAATTTAGGCTTAAAATTTCTAGCATTAGTGTGCATTATTTAACATAAATTATGTTAAATGAATCTATGTAAAATGCATCAAATTTTCATTTTTTTTTTCACCACGATATTTTAGACATTCAAAATTAACACAACTGAATAATTTCAAATTTAAGATATATAATTATTGCTAACTAATTTCGCTCGAATTAATTTTTATTGTTTCAATAATTTTCTAATAATCTCACTTTATCTCATGTACATCTCTTCATCTGTATCGTACAAATTATAGGTTTGATGGCTATCTCACTTAAAAACTTGGTTTGTCCTCCACCCCTTCCTCCAATATGCTTTTTTAAAATTTATAATGTAGTTTTAACAAGGTATTATTTTTTTTATTGTAAGCGGTGAAAAAAATGAAAAAATAATGTATCGTAGTAAGAGAAACTCAAAAAATTATTTATATCTGTTGGGGTAACTGGATGCAATTTGATAAGTTACCCCTAATGCATCTCCTAGCTACCACATTAAAAAAAAACAAATTATTGGTAACTGGGACATAGACTTTATATTTCAAACATTGAATAATAATATACAGGTACCTAATAATATTAATGCATTTATGTACCTACTCTTAAAAAAACGATTGTTTAATTAAAGTACTTACAGTATTTTAATAAAAATACCTCGAAGTTCAACCAAAATCACGTTGTTTTTTAAAAAAAGAAACCTAAATTTTCGACAACCTACCGCAGCAAAAACGCAGGTATGATTAAGTTGACATACGTTATTTTAAGAAGTAGAGATTAGGATGCATTGTTCACAAAAGCTAAAACTTAAAAGACATCAACGGATTTTTATAAAGCAGTCTATGGCCCAGTTACTTCGTGGGTCTATTTACCTTAACTTAGCTTATACATACATAAGTTACGTGTCTGTGTATGTGTGATATAACGAGATATTGAGCCAGTGATAAGGTCGTTGCAGATTTAGTTTTTTTTTTAAGGAAAATGATTTCATGTTGTATTACATAGGAGTCATGGCTTCATAAAGAAAATTACCTTGACATCTTCAAATTAGTTTATTTATGCCGTCATATCAGAGAAATGTTTTAATCTCCAGGCTAAATTATTTAAATTAATATTAATACACTTTCTATTCAAACGATCAGCCATACGTCATAACATTCCGACGACTCGCTCAAAACCGAATACCACCTTCATCTCTGAACCTCCTGGCTAAAAGTAAAAAGTAATTTCTAGAACATTCGATAATCTCAAACACGATCCCTTCATGTAAACAGAAGTTGGCATCTGGGGCCAAGTTTAAAGCATCTGAGTTCAATGTGTCTCGCAAACGATAATTTTATTTAAAAGATTGTTATTTAAATTATTTAATAATCGAAATTAGTTAAAATTTAAATGTATTCCACAGACGATAATTTCATTAAAAAAGCAAAAGAAATAAATTTATTTATAAGTAATAAACATAAAACGCGAAGGAAAAAAATATGTTTTGTATATAAGTATGCTTTTTCGGAATAAGACTTTAAAAAATGGGTTCATAAAAACAGGAGAAAAGTGGGTTTTATAAGGAATTTTAAGAAATAAATTTTATTTAAGAATATTTTTAATTTAGAGCCATTTTTTAGTATTACGCTTATGGGAATAAATATTCTTAAGGAGAATTAAGAAGTTATATCGTTTCTGCAAAGAGTAATAGATTAGATGCAATAATAGGATTTTAATTTCATCAGCCGGAATAAATACGGAATGCTGTTAAAAGAAAATTAACATACACTGTCAGAAAAATTCGTCAATATACACTAAGTTATCCTCATTTTTTCACAAGTAATTTCCGTACTCCCAGAAAACGTATTTGATCTGTGAATTCATTCCGAACGTCGAAAAATGAGGGAGAGATTCTGTTTATTTCTAGCACGCATGCGTATTGGGTCTGCGAATTCATTCCGAGCGTCGAAAAATGAGGGAGAGATTCTGTTTATTTCTAGCACGCATGCGTATTGCGTTTGTTAGTAATAAATTCGAATTTATTTTTAAAATGAAAAACAAAATAAACAAATTATAATGTCTAATTTAGTTTTAAAAAGACAAAAATGTTTTCGAATTTAAAAATAAATAACAATAATAAATAACAATTACTTTCTTTATTCATTCAAAAGTTCTCACAATTTGTTATCCAAAGTTGGATAAGTTGAATATACTAAGATGTTTATATAATAAATATTCGCATTTAAAATATACTTTAAGTGAACATATTTAAAAGATATTTTAATTAAAAAATAAAATGAAAAAAATTATACTATTCAAAAAAAAAAAATCTTATCGAATAAAAATATAATACCCAAATTTTTTCTTTAGCAATCTACGTAACATATTTAAAATTTACATTTTTATAGTATATTAATACTAAACGTAAAAAAAAACCCAGCCACAGTTTCATGAAAGATGAAATCTTTCCGAAAATAACTTCAAAATTAAAAGCTTTGTAACGAAATAGACCAATCACACCCATATGAAATGAAGGGTTCTACTTTAAAGCACTGCATTAACGTACAACGGTAGCGCTGAGGTAGCGCGTTCGTCTGCCACTGCGGAGATCGTGAGTTCGATCCTCAGCCGTGCCGGATTGATATTTTCAAGAATTTTTTTCAAATGACGGATATTTTACCTCTTTTGACGGAGAAAAAAATAAACGGATAATCGTCAATATACAGACAATTACTGGCAGAAGTGCTGCCAGTACTTTTTCAGTAAAAAGACGGAAGTTTTTTTGAGAGTGTAATATAAGGTTAATTTTGGCGAAAAAAAATTTTGTGATATATATACATACATATATATATATATATATATATATATATATATATATATATATATATATATATATATATATATATATATATATACAGGGTGTCGCTAAACAAATGGTATATACGCTAGGGGGTGATAGAACACATCAATACGAGTAATAGTAAATAGGAAATCAAGCGTCCCAAACGTTTTCCAATGGAGATAGCCGCAATTAATGTTTGGGGTCCAAAATTTCAAATACACATAAAAAACGGAAAAATTGGTCGATTGATTTGTGGTTTTCACTAAAACTCTTCTTTATGTTGGTATTTTCATGAAAATAAAATATAAAAATAACTTTCGAAGAATGGCGATAGAGGGCGCTTTAGACTTTGAAGTAATGAAAAACTATTTTTTGCCGTGATTTTTTGGTGTATTTTTGGTGTATTTTTTGTCGTCCGATTATCTACACTAGGGATATAGCCGTGATTTTTTGCAGCTCATTAAATGGTTTCGTAAGCTTAGACATAAATTTAAATTTTGAGATCAAAATGTGACTAGTAGGGAGGGGTTAAGTAGCACAAACTTAACTGTGTTCAGAGGGTTTAAATTTCAAATGATTATAAAAAACGAAAAAAATTGCTCGATTGATTTGCGGTTTTCACTAAAACTATTCTTTCTGTCGGTATTTTATTAAAAATGAATTATAAAGATAAATTTCAAAAAATGCCGATAGAGCGGCTTTAGACTTTGGAGTAACGAACAACTATTTTTTAAGTTATTTTTTGCATCTGATTAAATGTTTTCATAAACTTAGACTTAAACTTAAATTTTGAGCTTAAAATCTGAATAGTTGGAAGTCGTTAAGTAGCACAAACTGAACTGTACTCAGAGGGTTTTAATTTTAAACAATTATAAAAAACGGAAACATTAGTCGATTCGTTTGCGGTTTTCACTAAAACTACTCTTTAAATCAGTGTTTTCTTGAAAATAAATTTTAAAGATAAATTTCACAATTGCCGATAAAGGGCGCCTTAGACATTGGAGTAGTGTACAACAATTTTTAACCGTTATTTTTTTTAAATCTTATTAAATGCTTTCAAATGCTTAGATTTAAATTTTGAGATCAAATTCTGAATCGTTGCGAGTGTCTAAGTAGCGCAAAAGTGAACTGTGTTTGATGGGGGGGGAGGGAGTAAATTTCACCTCCTGAACACATTTCAATTTGCGCTTCTTAACCCCACCCACCGATTCAGAATTTGAGTTTAAAATTTAAGTTTAAACCTAAGATTTCGAAAACATTTAAAAAGTTTTGGAAAGCATTTAATTAAATACAAAAAATAACGGTTAAAATTAGTTTTTGGTTACTCTGAAGTTTAAGGCGCTCTCTAACGGAAATTTTTTGAATTTATCTTTAAAATCTTTTTTCAAGAAGATACTGACTTAATGAATAGTTTTATTTTAAACCGGAAACGAATCGACCAATTTTTCCGTTTTTTATAATCATTTGAAACTTGAACCCTCTGAACACAGTTCAGTTAGAGCTACTTAACGACTCCCAACTATTCAGATTTTGAGCTCAAAATTTAAGCTTAAGTCTAAGTTTACGAAAACATTTAATCAGATGCAAAAAATAACGTAAAAATTAGTTGTTCGTTACTCCAAAGTTTAAAGCGCCCTCTATCGGCATTTTTCGAAATTTATCTTTATAATTTATTTTCGAGAAAATACCAACATAAAGAATAGTTTCAGTGAAAACCGCAAATCAATCGACCGATTTTTCCGTTTTTTATGTGTATTTGAAATTTTGGACCCCAAACTTTAATGGCGGCTATCTCCTTTGAAAAACGTTTGGGACCCTTGGTTTCCTGTTTACTATTACTCGTCTTGATGGGTTCTATCACCCCCTAGCGTATGTACCATTTGTTTAGGGACACCCTGTATATATACATATATATATATATATATATATATATATATACAGGGTGTTTCGCTACCAGACCGACAAACTTTGAGGGATGATAGTAGACATGAAAACGAACATTATTAAATAGGAAACCATGGGGCGCAAACGTTTTCTATAAAAGCTAGGGGCCATTATAGTTTGAGGTCCAAAATTTCAAACGATGATAAAAAACGGAAAAAGGGATCGATTCGTTTGCGGTTTTCACTAAAATTATTCTATATATCACGATTTTTTTAGAAAAAAAATTTAAAGGTTGCGTTCAAAAATTGTCGATAGAGGGCGCTTTAGACTTTAGAGTAACGAACAACTACTTTTTACCCTTATTTTGCGCATGAGGTTGAAATTTTTCTAAAGTTTAGACTTTAACTTAAATTTTAAGCCCAAAATCGGAAACATTGGGCTCGTATAACTAGCGAAAATTAAACTGTGAACAGAGGGGGAAATTTTAAACGCTCATAAATATTGGGCAAACAAATCGATTTTGTTGCAGTTTGCTCGTAAGTCATTAACTTGGTAATTATTTTATTCAAAATGGCGTACAGCTTTTGTACCCTCATTTTTTGATAGAGGGCGCTTCCGACACGTCTCTGACATTTCAGTGGCATTACTCCTGGCTGTTTTACTACCAGACCATCATACTTCCTGGAAGTGTTAGGGATACAAAGACGACTTGGAATCGCATAGGAATGTAACGTTGGAAATGCATTTTTTGCAAGTTACGGTTAAAGGAAGCAGCGAAAAAAATTAACAGAAACAGCAGAGAAAGAGCGACACGTTAATGTGACAGAAAACAGTTTATTTAAACTGTTTTACTAGAAAAGGTCTTCAAAATTACGACCAGAAGTAGTCCAATATACTTGACAGCGGCGTCACGTGGAATTCCTCCCGCTTTGAAAGAGTCCTGGCATCTCTGATAGTTTTCTGGCAGCTACAGAAATACTAGCTGCAAGGTCTTCAACTGATGGTATAGGAAGCTCATACGAATACACCATATTTTTAATTTGGCCTCAGCAAAAGAAGTCCATACATTATAGGTCCGGCGATTTGGCAGGCCAATGAACCGGGCTACCACGACCTATCCACCACTGTCCATATGTTACGTTGAAGTGTCGGCAAACGTTATTGGTAATTGTGGAGAAGCCCTATCGTGCTGTTCATCGTTCAAATACTTCATTCTGCTACCTTTGGAACTGGTTCGCGAATGATCACTTCAAAGTGATCTCTGCGCAGGCGCATTACCGTTTAGCGCCATCTACCGTCACTGTCAAACTTGCCGGACTACTTCTGATCGTAATTTCAAACACCTTTTCTAGTAAAACCTTTAAATAAACTGTTTTCTGTCACATTAACGTGTCGCTCTTTCTCTGCTGTTTCTGTTACTTTTTTTCGCTGCTTCCTTTAACCGTAACTTGCAAAAAATGCATTTCCAACGTTAGTTTCCTATGTAATTCCAAGTCGTCTTTGTAACCCTAATACTTCCAGGAAGTATGATGGTCTGGTAGTAAAACAGCCAGGAGTAATGCCACTGAAATGACAGAGATGTGTCGGAAGCGCTCTCTATCAAAAAATGAGGGTACAAAAGCTGTACGCCATTTTGAATAAAATAATTACCAAGTTAATGACTTACACGCAAACTTCAACAAAATCGATTTGTTTTTCCAATATTTATTAGCGTTTAAAATCTCCCCCTCTGTTCACAGTTTAATTTTCGCTAGTTATCCGATCCCAATGTTTCCGATTTTGGGCTTAAAATTTAAGTTAAAGTCTAAACTTTAGAAAAATTTCAACCCCATGCGCAAAATAAGGGTAAAAAGTAGTTGTTCGTTACTCTAAAGTCTAAAGCGCTCTCTATCGACAATTTTTGAACGTAACCTTTAAAAAAATTTTCTAAAAAAATCGTGATGTAAAGAATAATTTTAGTGAAAACCGCAAACGAATCGACCCTTTTTTCGGATTTTTATCATCGTTTGAAATTTTGGACCTGAAACTTTAATGGCCCCTACCTCCTACATAAGACGTTTGCGTCCCATGGTTTCCTATTTAATAATGTTTGTTTTCATGTCTACTACCATCCCTCAAAGTTTGTCGGTCTGGTAGTGAAACACCCTGTATATATATATATATATATGCGAGTATATATCTATGTATATCTGAGTAGCACGCGTATTTATGAACCGACATGGATGTGAATGAGAATGTTCGGGGTCTGGTTCAATTTTTTTGCCAAGCTTCATCCGGCAGGAAAATGAAGGCCATATAAAAATTAGAATTTCATAAAATATGTATAGCATTTATTTTCCAAAAATGTTTTTTTTTTTTTATAGTTGATAAAATGTTTGAACTAGCGGGAAAGGACGAACAAAATTCCTTGGATGTGACACTTACATAAATTCCTATATCTATTAACTTATAAGTTCCTAAAATATAAACTATACATTAAAAACATCAAATCCGAGTAGATTTATATATTAGCGTATTTGTTTTAATTTGAGGATAGAATAGAATTATTAAAAAAGCAGTAATATGAGCAAAAGCATTCCCAAACGTGATATAAAATGGCGCTTTAATCTCCACATTTTAAACCCTAGCCATCAGTTATTCCCATTTATAATATTTTTTAAAAATCTCCATATTTTAAATACTAGACCATAGTAATTTCTCTGTTTCAATGCTATTCCATGACAGAAATCCTGTATGTGATACCTACATAAAATGTTATATCTCTTAACAAGTTATTAAGGGGGTTCAAGGGTTGAAAACTTTTTAAAAAATCAATTTTTTTATGATCTAGTTTGATTACTCAATTAATGCTTAAATCAATGCAAAAAAACGTATACAAATATTTGCATTTTTAACGGAGTTATAAGCATTTATGTATCAACACTTTCATAGCCGCCCCCATATAATTTCAACTTTAAATCGCATTTTCTCAAAACTTGATTTTTGATGACTAACACCGAGATTTAAAAAAAAAACTATTTGATGGAATGCCTTAAATATTTTTTTGCATGCGTATAACATCATTATCTAGAGAATGAATTAAGGATATAACTATCACTTTAAAAAAACATTATTAAAAAATCTCTCAAATTTTAAAATTTAAAAAACCCCTAAAAATACAACTTTTTTTAATTAAAAATATTTAAAATATTAAACTATCTAAAATATATTAATTCATTCTATAGATAATGATGTTATATGCATGCAAAAGAAATTTAAGCCATTCCATCAAATAGTTTTTTTAAATTTTGGTGTTAGTCGTCAAAAATCAAGTTTTGAGAAAACGCGACTTAAAGTTGAAATTATATGGGTGCGGCTATGAAAGTGTTGATACATAAATACTTATACCTCCGTCGAAAATGCAAATATTTTTATGCGGCTTTTTGCGTGAGTTAAGAATAAATTGAATAATCAAACTAGATCATAAAAAAATCGATTTTTTGAAAAGTTTTCAACCCCTGAGCCCCCTTAAAAGATAAACTGTACATTAAAAATGTCAAAATTTCAAGATTTTCTCATTAACATAGGTCTTTTAGATTGAGGATATAACTACATTGCAAACCCTTCACTGCATCGTGTGTCACATCTCTCATATGCCTGTAAAAACTATAGTTCTCATTATGTAACATGAATTTGATTAATATCATATCTATCCCTGATCAAAAACACTTCAAAGAATAGAATAACACTTATTTTGTCCATGTAAGATTTAACAAAATGTAGATTTTGTTCTCCGAAAAAAAAGGTCAAGTTATTAAAACAAAATTCACTGTCATTATTTTTTGCTGAATTCTTAAAAATATTAATATAAAATAGGGTTGTAGAGTGTTAAGCAGATAAAATTAATTAATTTAAGTTCATTTAGTTGCAAAATATAACAATAAGAAATTTTAAAACCGTAATTGTGAACATAGGGTACACGCCATAAAATATCAAATTTTAGTTAAAAATTTGAAATTTAAGTTCGTTTATTATTTTTCTCATTATTAGCCCGATATAGAGATTTCAAATACTTTTTCCACAAAAGTAGAAAACATCGTACAGTGAAGGGTTAAAACAGCAGCAATACGTAAAAAAAGATGTCCCACACGTGACATGGAATGGCCCATCTGCGATGTTTAGGGAAAGAATAAAGAGCTGCCCATATGATGATGTTCATTTATCTTCACATAACAGGTCTTCAATTTCTCAGACACTGACTCCCAGCCCTTTTCATATTTTCTGTTCTTTCAAAGATATAGCAAAGGAAATGAGCAAAGGAAAGGGAAAATATCGCTCAGTTTAAACGGTCATCTATGACACTTTCAAATCTAAATTACTCTTGTATTTAAAGAATTAAAAGAGCTCGAAGCAGTAGCGGCTCGTCAGGGAGTGCTGCATCAGATTTTTCATTCCACTAAAATTTAACAGAATCTTTCATATTATTTATTCGACAAATTTTGTTGATTGAATAAAACTGAAATTACCATACAATTTTAGCGGTGTGAAGATATTGATGCAGCACCCCCCAGAGGAGCCGCTACTGGCTCGGAGTTTGTATTAATTATTTTAAACTAAGATTTACTTTAATACAGGTGAACTGATTTTGAAAATCATTCCATCCATTCACTTCAATTTAAAAGTAATGCATTTACTTGTGTAAGTACTTATGCTATGTAACCGAGTTATGCTATTGTTAAACTTATGACATTTTAGAGCTTATAGGCTCAAAAAACTTTTTTAAATTCAGGAAAGGTCGGAAATTTGATAAATTTCAAAGTACGATCACTCTGTAAAGCTGGGATGTACAAGAAAGGACTTTTACGATTTTACTTATCCGAGGGGAGCAAATAAGTTTCTAAAAAAACTTATAAGACCCACGGATATTATAAAAAAATTACTCGGTATCCTAATATGTATACTGCGCATATCAAAATAAAAGTCATTTCTAGACGCTGCACTCTAGGTCGCACTGTTTTTGAGCAAAGCGAATTTATCTTTTACACACATATTTCTGCTTGCAGACATTCAGAAAATTTATTGAAGAGCACTGAAAGTCGTAGCAGAAGTATACATGTATTGTTAATAATGATTTTCGAAAAAAAAAATCCAGTAATTAGCCAAGATACAAACCGTCCATTAGGACACGGGGTATTTGGAAATACATTATGACAGGGCGACGTAATCTATGTACCATTGGCATTTAACGCCTAGATAAAAATTTATAACGATATATTTGTGTAATGCAATGCCCAGAAGCAACATAAAAGCAATAAACGTCAAATTATTAGAAACAAACTGATTTTATCAGAAATAATCATTTAACTAGTATGGGATTCGTGATTAGTTAGCGTTGAGTGGCTATCCCATATCTAAAAAAAATAATTATAAACCTATTTGGGAAAATGCTGCTCAGACTTAGGTGACATTAAAACTTTTCGATCTCATTTCGATGTGCACTTAGTACAATACCAATATTAAACTTTGAACTGGGATATTGTTTTAGCAACACTGTAAAAATAAATTTCTTTACTACACCGAATTTAGTTTCATGAAATGCCAAATGGAATTTAAATATTCACTAATTTTTATTTCCAATACCGAATTAAGTTCATCATAAAAAGATTAGGATAACAAAGGAAAATTTGATTTTTTTTTCAATAATACAGTTAATAATGCAGTTAATAATTCCAATATTTATTTTGGATGGAACACTCTGAACGCGAGTAATACTCGCACTGGATCGTTTATTGCAATAAGAAGAATGTTTCTATCATTATAAATTAAATAGATAATCGTCATCGTCTTTACTTTTAATCACGAAGAATATAAGAGAAAATGGAGAAAATACGAGCTGTTGCTCCAAATGCTCTATTGGATATTACATCAAACGGTTCTCTTTACTGTCTCTATTATTCAGGAAAATTTACTATAATTAACAAAATACTTATATTAGTATTTTCATTTCCAGCTTCTCAGGCATTCTTTTTCAGAGCTTTTGATATTTTTAAATTTTACTAAGGTATGTTTCAAAGTACGCTGAGTTCAAGGGGGCGTATCTGACACTTATAATTTGCACTTGTATTTTAACGAATAGAACCTCAAAAGTTAAATGAATTATTTTTAAACTGAACTAAGATTTATTTACGTTAGTACAGCCAAACTGAGCCATCTTTCTCATATCAAACTAGAACAAAAATCAAGCATACGGAGTAGATTATGAAACACTTTCTAACACATTCATATTACTATATCAAATCTTTAGAATTTACTCAGGTGAAAGATGATGTTAAAATGAACAATTATCATCCGGGTTTTTTCTAGCGAGTCGAGTGACTTCTTACGAACTGCAGAAGTCTTAGTTTAATTGTAAAATTTTAAAAAGGGAAGGAAGTAAATATAATAAAAAAACTGATAACACTGACTTTATTTGATTACTGGCGGAGTCGTCCAACATAGAAAGACTAGGGAGAATACGGTTCAGAGAGATAGACTGTGTTAAACTTCGTATTAAAAAAAATATTTTTTTCGTTTAGTTGATCTTTTCAGACCCCAGAGTTTATTTAAGTTTTTTTTTTAAATTGCAGTTATGGATTCATATTAACAAAATGATAATTAAGAAAGATTGAACAGCGAAAATTTTTAAATTAGGGGGGAGTGGGGATGAATGGGACAACAGAAATTTATATATGTTCCACAAACATAAATAATTTGATAATTTACCTTATAGATGGTAGTACTGAAGTCATTCAACAGACATAGTTTCAAAGCAATATCTATAACAGAAGATTATCTATTGTACAAAATGTATTTTTCAAGAACCAACGTAAATTTATCTGTTTAATCTTTTTAGTATTTAATTGATCAACGTAAATTTATCTGTTTAATCTTTTTAGTATTTAATTGATAGTTAACTTTCTCAAAACCTTATAATTTTTTAAATGTTAAAATGATATAATCTCTTGTTATACTTATGATGCAAATGAACAATATATACAGTGCTTGCTAAGCCTAATCACTGTTTTATATAACCATGTAGCTATGGGGATGAATGGGACTGTCACATTCATTCCCAGGGCTATTTCATAATAGATAAAATTACATTTTGTCATTACTTAGAAACCAGAAGTTAAGAGGAGAAAACGAGGCCACTGTCGTGTTCTAACCGATACACCAGAAAAACAATATTTGGAAAAGGAAATTGTAAAAAAATAGAAACTATTAAGAAAAATGAATTGCCCGAAATCAAGAAATATTTTAGTAAAGGTATGGACAGTAGTGATGAATCTGACATTTTATCACTTCATGATAAAGATGAAAGTGAGTTGAACATGATTTCAAGTGGACCACCAAGTTTGAACGACCAAGTTTGAATCACCAAGTTTGCAGCTTGGATAATACTATAGAAGACGACCTTGTCACAACAAAGTTATCTAGAAACTATTGGATGTGCCAATTCAAAAACTTTCTTCTATCTCATACATGCATTTTAATATTAAAAAAAAGTTACTCATTTTAATGCTTTAATAATTTTAATTCAATGCCCTACCAACTTTGATTTCATCTTAAATTTCTGCTTCAATCAATTAATCGGAGTAAAAACGAATTTACGTCTCTGCACGAGCCGATGAACAATAGAATGATAGGCAGATTTTTTTTTCAAATTCAGGGAGGACCTACTTGCCTTACCAAAAAATAATCATACACAAAATGTTTAGTTCATTTCTAGAACTAACTTCATACAAAGTATTGAAAATGGCATAAAATTCGGTATTTCAGCGCCCCTTCCGGCGGTTTTTTTTCAGATTCAGAGCGATCCAACTAGCCATAGCCATGGACTTACACAAAAAAATTCTTTAAATTCGATGCATAACTTCATGTACTTTTGGTCGGTGCAATATTGAAAATGGCACAAAAATCGCGATTGCAGCGCCCCCTTCCGACGGATTTTTTTCAAATTCAGGGAGGACCAACTAGTCATAGTCATACAGATACCCAAAACATTTGGTTCAATTCGATACATAACTTCATATACTTTTGGTCGGTACAATATTAAAAATGGCACATAAATCGCGATTGCAGCGCCCCCTTCCGGCGGATTATTTTCAAATTCAGGGAGGACTAACTAACCATAGTCATACACATACACAAAAAATTTGGTTCAATTCGATGCATAACTTCATATACTTTTGATCGGTACAATATTGAAAATGGCACAAAAATCGCGATTGCAGCGTCCCCTTCCAGCGGATTATTTTCAAATTCAGGGAGGACCAACTAGCCATAGTCATACACATACACAAAAAATTTGGTTCAATTCGATACATAACTTCATATACTTTTGGTCGTTACAATATTGAAAATGGCACATAAATCGCGATTGCAGCGTCCCCTTCCAGCGGATTATTTTCAAATTCAGGAAGGACCAACTAGCCATAGTCATACACATACACAAAAAAATTGGGCCAATTCGATGCATAACTCTATATACTTTTGGTCGGTACAATATTGAAAATGGCACAAAAATCGCGATTGCAGCGCCCCCTTCCGGCGGAATATTTCAAAACTGAAGGAGGACCTGCTTGCCACAGCCAAAAACACTCACAAAAAATTTGGTTCAATTGTATGCATAACTTCATACACTTTTAGATTGTAGAATGGCGACATACAGACAGACACACAGACAGACAGACATTTTGTAAAAACATGTTTTTTGAAATCTCTGTCCCCTAAAACGTGCAAATCCGTCGAAAACCGGAAGTCGAAAAAAATTTCGATTACAATACTTTCTTCTATTGAAGATAGAAGAAAGTAAAAAATATTTATAAATACGTTGCTAGTGTTTTAAAGAACAATAATGATAACCTTCAAGTACAATTCATGAGAAAAAAGGATAATAATTCCTTATTTTAATAAACCGATCCACTAAAAATTTATTTTCTTAATCTGGAGGATATTGTTATAAAACAAGTAAATTCTAGACCTCTGGAAACTGCCAGATCCAAAGGACTGTTGTCATTTGATATTAGCTTCAGTCAATATGTAATGAAGTAAAATGTATCACTAAGTTTTCAAATAAAATATGTTTGGAATAATTTTTTTCCTTTCCCATTCATTCCCACCATGGTGATGAATGGAACAGTATGCATGCATGTTTAAAAAATTTTCTAACAAATTAAAAAACAATGTTTATTGAAATTTGTATATCAATAGTTTGCTAAATGCTGAAATATTCTTTAAGTATTATTTTTTAAATTAACAACTGTATATAAATTAAGTTATTAGTAAAAATGCAAAAAATGTCCCATTCATCCCCACTATCCCCTTTATTTTTTTACTTAAAATTTGATTATACACCGATCTCCAAAAGTAAAGGTACAAAAGGTTTTTCGATGCTCACTAGAGAAAAAAATGGCAGTCAGATTAAACTTCATAGTTTATATGAATGACAATAATGAGCTAAAAAAAACTTACGCAAAAGTTACAACTACCACTTTTATTTTATATAAAAGAATAGGTATTTGTGAATGAGAGAAAAATATGCAATTACGAAGCTTTCGTAATTTTACGGGTAAATTTTGTTGTATTTGAACTATTGTTGTCAGTTTTGTTCACAACAATCAGTAGAGTCTAGAAGTGTCTAGAACAAGTTGTTTGCCCGATTCATTAAGGTGACGGGCGGTAGGATGCATGGAAATGGGATTGTCACGAGCCGATACATCAAGACGGTACAATGTGTCTCGCACTGTAGTCCAACGACTTTGGGATCAGTATGAATCCGAAGATTGTGTGTCCAGAAGACATGTTCCAGGCCGCCCCCGTGTTTCAACGCCTACAGAAGACCTGTTTCTAATTCTTTCGGCCCGAAGGAGAAGACGTACTACTGTGCCGCAATTCATTGGAGTTCATTTTGCAGCATGAGGGAGAAGATACTACGCTACTACGGTGTGAAGACATTTTCACAATGGAGGTCTCTATGCAAGATGACCAGTTGTGTGTCTTCCCCTCATCATACGACAGAGAAGGGCTCGCTTATGTTGAGTAAAGAACATGTTTCCTGTACCAGACAGCAGTGGGGCTCTGTACTCTTCATAGAAGAGTCCATTTTCACACTGCAGAGCGATTCATGACGTCTTCTGATCTGGAGAGAACAATGCACTCGATACCATCGATCAAACACTGTCGAAACATACAGGTGCAGAAACGGTGGAATCATGGTTTGGGCAGTGATGTCACTTGGAGGCCACACTGGCATACATGTGTTCCGCGGAGGAACTCTGCCTGGTGCGAGATATCGGGATGAGATCATTGATTCATATGTGTGCCCATATGCCGGTGCTATTGGCTATGGTTTCATTCTAGTGGATGATAATCTGAGATCACACCGATGTTATTGAGGATTATCTTGAGGGTCAAAGTTTGGAGAAAACAGAATTTCCTGCTCACTCTCCATACTTGAATATAATGGAAAATTTTCGGGACTATCTTAGAAGACAGGTTGCGGCTTTAAGTCCTCCACCAAGGTCATTGAATGAGCTGGAACAATGTTTACTCCATGTCTCGCCAGTGTTACCTATTTCGGTGTCCGTCAATTTAATTGAGAGCATGGAAAGTCGATGCCGCCAATGCATTCAAGTCCGTGGTGGACATATTCCGTACTAGAACCAGTTTTTTAGTGTTTCTGTCCCATTTTACTGCATAATATTGTGATGTACTGATTTCTCCAAGTATGGAATTTTCCACCATGAGTTCTTTTTTGTTGTAATTTCATTTATACGTTTAACTTAAGTACATTCCTTTGTCGCATTTAATATATAACAGTTTCGCGCATATTTCCTCCAAATTTGTTTTTCTATATTTATTCATTTGTAAATTACCGGATGTAATTTAACTTTTGGAGACCAATGTACATAGAGGACTTGAAAAGTACATTTTAAAAAAATTGGGATTTGTTTCATTGCAAAAACATTGAAAAACATAAAATTGATATATATTTAATATTTTTTTTATTACTAATGAACTCTACAAATCGTATCTTAATGCACATTAAAATGTTTTAAGTTTTCATTTTTGCACATTTCGTATGTTTTAGCTGTCAGCCATTTTTATATACACGCAATTCGCTAAAAAAGCGTTATAAGAATCAAACTGCTATCTTGATTGATTTTCTATCTTTTAGGCTCCATTTACACCAATATCTCTTTTTTTAACATTTTTTATATAAGTGAAAAAAATTGTAAAGATGTTTATTCTATAGTATTCATAAGATTTGAAGCGTCTAATCTACATTTTCTCAATTTAATAACAATTTTCTAACAAATTTCAGATGTTTTGTTATAGAAAACAGATACAAAGATACTGCTATAATCTAGTTAGTAAGTAGATATTACATTTAATTTCATAAGATAAATATTCTGCAAGCAAAAATAAATAATTCCCTACTTAATCCATTTAATTTATTTGGTAAATAAATAGAATTCCATACTTTATTTAGTAAACAGATATACGGTGGATATTAAAGAAATCCACCGAGCTTTCTTTTTTATGTTGATAAAGAAAGAAAATATTAGATATCGCATATCCTACTTAATTGCCAGACAAAGTGGAAAAAAACATTTATCAGAAAAAAATGCGCATCAGTTTTCTGTTCATCTTAAAGGGAATTAATTATGTTGTAACTTTTTATCTTAACCTTAACTTTTTTATTTTGGTTAAGAATTACTTTCAGGTTGAAAAATAAAATGTAGCTGTCAAAATGTTAAAAATGCAGGCTTTCTGAAATTGAATGAACATAGATATTTTACGTTCTATTTATATTATAATAGGCTATAGAAAACTTTTTGAAGACAATTGGAAAATGTATTACATAAAGATTTATTGGAGCGAATAGTTTTACAGCATTTATTTTATCATAAATTATACGCGCATGAATTACTTTTTAAAAAGTATATTTTCAAAGACAAAAAGTTATGCGTAAACCATACTTTTCTATTCGCAATAATAAATTAACCCTATAAGTGTTTGTGACGTAATATTCCATTCTCTAAGCTCCAAGTTTCATTGCGATAGAAATAATAATTAAGATGACATAAAGCTATAGATTTAATGAACTTTCAATACATTTTAGAATGATTTACTCTCAAAGATTACATTACTATTTTTTATAAAGTTTTTTTATATATATAATGTAGAAATAATCATATTTTCTGAGCATTTAAAACAAAATGCATAATAAGGAACATTACAATTTTACATATTTGCAAGACATTTTGAGGGTTAAAAATACAATTTCTATTCCACATATTTATCTTAGTTTTTTCAAAATTCATATAAAAATTTTTGCTGTGTTTTTTAATTTTAAGGAGTCAGCTAACCTTAAAAGTTGTTGATAAATCATTTTTCCTTTTTTTTTATATTAAAGAAGAACTTTTAATAGTGAATATATGCGTTTCATTTTCATCCTTGCAATAATTATGTAGTGCGAAATTTTAAAATTTGCGAATAAACTCAGTGCAATTACCCACACAAATTAAAAATTTAAATGACTTTACTTTACCTCCACATTCATATATTTTTTAAATAATAAGGCTTTTTTTTAGAGTTCCATAGCACGTAGCACTTTATATAATCATCACCGAATCTCTTTTTTGTCGGGTTAAAAATATGTCTTGGTCGCGGTTATGTGACATTATTTTTCGAAACAGGACTAAAATGAAGTGTTACATACTAGCGGAAGAAAATGTATGGGGTCGCATCGTAATTTTGGCTGACAGATTGGCTTGAACTGTAAGATATGTGGATTGCCTTTAATTTTCTAAAAATGAAGAGATAAGACCGCTTATTTAATGGATCAAACCTTTTTCCATCAAAAAAGGCTATTGCCCTTGAAAATTGATGGGCAAACGCACAAATTACAATCTTTCTGATCCTCAAACAACAGTAAATTTACAGTTTTTTCTCAGAGTGTAGATTTAAGAGTTTTATACTACATACATCAACAAAAAAATATATTAAATGTAATATTATATGTTACTAAAAGTCCATGCACAGTCTTATGCAATACGCATTTAAAATACAAAAAAAAATCAGAAAAATGAAAAATTTTTAAAAAAGCACTGAGGAATTTAAAAAGTTCATTTTTTTTCAATTTTAAAAAAAAATTAATTAAATATGCATTTATTTATTTATTTATTTATTTGCAAAATGTACTTTTTGTTTAAAGTTGAAAAGCAGCGAGTTCCATATTTGAACCATACTTTTAAAAATAAACAAAGTTGCTAAAAACGTAAACTGTCTTCTTAACATGTTCTTCTGAATTTTTTCTATTTATTTAACTTTAATTAACTTTTGTTGCAATTTTTAAAATTTTTAAATACCGCACATGCACAACTTGTTACAACGTAGAATAAAGAAAACTAATCAGATGTTTCAAAACTGTCTTCTAACGTATGCATATTAATACTTCTTGAAAAATGCAGCATTGCAGTGCCATCGGTTAGTTGGTTTAAACTAAAATCTAATCAGCAATAACTTACGTCAACTTATTACTGATTCTTAAGTTTGAAGAAAATCCGTGCATTATCTTTTCAGATAGGTTTATTAAAAAATCTGTAAAAAAATCTGCATAACAGCGTCACATGTTGGGTGATTTACACCAAAAACTAAACGGGATCAGTTTTTTATCAGATACATGGATAATCTGAAGTTTGACAAAAATTCATGCATTGGTTCTTGAGCTAAATTTAGTGCGAAATCGTGAGAAATGCAGCATCGCAGCGCCATCTGTAAGGCAATTCACGTAAAAAAATAATCAACACTAATTTATATCAGGAACCAATTGAATTTAAAGATTTAGAAAATTTCATACATTAATTCTTGAGACAGAGCTATTGCGATAATCAAGAATATTGCTCCATGGCAGCGCCACCAGTTGACTAATTTGCACAAAAACATAATCAGTATCATATTATATTAAGTACTAACTAAATATAACGTTTTATGAAAATCCATGCACTAGCCCTTGAGATATGGCTATTGAGGAAATTATAAGTTATTGTGCATAGCAGCGCCTCCTGTTGAGCAATACACTCTAAAGACAAATCATATCTAGTTTATATCAAGGTTTAATAGAATTTAAAGTTTTGTGAAATACCGTGCATTGGTTCTTGAGCTAGAATGCCCACAAAAGTTTTGTCACGTACAGACAGACTGACTCGCAGATTTTCACAGACAGACATTTTGTAAAATTATGTTTTTCGGGTTCTCTGACCCATAAAACGTGTAAATCCGTCGGAAATCGCATTTCGAAAATGTTCACGAATCCAATACTTTCTTGATTTGATTTGACATTGCTTTGAGAAGTTATTGCTTTCGCCTCGAATGATTCATTACACACAGAAACAATTCAGAACTATGTTTATTTCACATATCCATTTCATATTTATTTCGCTACAAAGGAACAACACACCCTCCATGTCTTACCCGGATTCGAACCTTCTATACTTTCTTCTTGTAAGAAAGTAAAAATGTACATTCAAATACTGTTTGCAAACTATATGGATTTTTTTTTTCATCGTAATTTACACAATTTTACTGATTTTAAATATTTTTCGTGCATGACTTTTTTTCAAATGTGTGTGTTTTTTTTTTTTTTACTTGCAGACTGAAGATTACAATAGATAAATACGTTTGAACTTAAATTCAAATCAGTAATATGTGCTTCGAAATTTGTTTTCGACTTTTCTGCGTAACGAAATTTTAACTTTTCGATCCATAAAAAATATTAAATTATAAGCAAAACATACAGGGTGTCCAGCAAATAACACCCTGATTTCAAAATGAAATTTCTCAAAAGCAAAGATCGATAGTAATATGCGGTAAACGGTTTTTTCATTAGGTAAGCTGTAAAAATCTTATACAGAAATTTCAAACAGTGAATATTTTTTAAAAATCGTGTTCTGATTGCATAGAATGCTTTGATTTGACATTTTTCTTGTTTTAGATTGCCTGCAGAGAAATAATTTTTCAGCTTACAGTGTAATATTTTAAAGATTTTTCGAAGTAAATTTTTAGAATTTCGAAATTTCAAAAATTTAATTTTTAAAAAGTATGAAATATGGCACTTTAAGCCGAAAAACACATCATCTGGCAGCAATCTAAAGCAAGACAAATGTCAAATCAAAGCATTCTTCGCAATAAGAACACAATCCTTTCAAAATATTTACCGTTCGAAACTTTTGTATAAGATTTTTACAGCTTACCTAATGAAAAAACCGTTTGCCGAATATTACTATCGATCTTTGTTTTTGAGAAATTTTATTTTGAAATTAGGGTGTTATTTGCTGGACACACTGTATATTTCAGAAGTGTAATTGAAAGGGTAAACCACTGAAATTATCAGAATAAAAAAGTTTAGCGATGTCTCCGGCTATTAACTATTTACATAAGACCAATACGAAAGTATTCTTTATTAAATAAAAAAAAATATTTGAATACGTATTTGCTATTTTTCATATATAAATGAGAATTGGTATTGTTAGTGAACAATTTTAAACATCTATATTATATTCATGAAAACTATTACAGTTTTCAATTAAAAAACTACTCAGAATAGGCAATCCCAAAATTTTCTTCTGCCTTATGCATGGTAATACTCCCTGAAATATGCAGCCTAGCACCTTCACCAGTTAGGTGGTTTAAAACAAACTCTAGCCAGCAACAAATTGAATCAGCTTATTATTGAATCTGATGTTTGATGAAAATTCGTGCATTACTTTTTGAGATAGAACTATTGTAAAAAAAATTATTTAAAAAAAATCTGCATAACAGCGCCACATGTTGATGATGTACATCAAAAACAAATCAGGATTAATTTTTAATCAGGTATTAACTGAATCATGTACTAACTAATCAGGGTAATTTTTTTCAGGTACAAACTAAATCTGAATTTTACTGAAAATACATGCATTAGTTCTTGAGATACTTTTACTGCGAGATAGTGAAAAATGCGAGATAGTGAAAATTACTGCTATAAAAGGTGAGCGTGCAATTTTTCAGCTAGATATTGTAAAGCGGTGTCAGCAATTTGATACCAAAAGCACGAATATCTCGAAGCATGGAACATCCTCTATGCAGTCCAGACTTATCACCATGTGATTTTCATGTTTTCGTAAGCAGAAAAAGGATCACCGTGGACGACGCTTCCGAAGCGACGAGGAGGTGAAAGCAGTTGTCTTCGGGTTGTTTGATAACGCTGGAGGAGATTCTTACGTATTCGGAATAGAAAATTTGTTTACCGTTCCGAGAAATGTTTACAGTCTCTTGGAGACTATGTGAAAAAGTTAACTTGCATTGTATGTTTTCATAGCCGTGTTGCCTATGTATATGTAGAGTAATAAATGGCTAAAACTTGATAGCGTAACTTACTTTTTAGTTTGCCTTCAACCGCCACGAAGCCGTCATTAGAATTAAATGGCCAAATGAACGAATCAACCTTACTCTGTTACAATAAAATCGCAATTGACAGTACTCAAGATGATCACGATACAGATCAAGAAACGGGTGAGCGCAAAGTAGAGTAAAAGAGTGAAAACATGCACAATCGTAACGTATAAAAGTTCGCCAACAAGTTTTTGCTAATCAAACTTTATTATTCACACACGCATGCTAGTATTTTGCACATTGTGTAGGGAACTGAGCTTGCATTACGTCAATAATTTTTTAATAAAGTATTTCAATGATCTGGATTTGATGCCATATCTTTTAGAATTTTTAGAAATGGATTTATTGATCAATTATTCAGAAAACCGATAGTAGATTTTTCTCCTCGCTTTGCAAATTCTGTGGTCTTATAAAAATATACTCTATTTTATGCTTTTTTATAAAGTATAATAATTTTGTATACTAACAAATCTATTAAAAATTATTCAACCAAACCAAATATCAATTTTCTTAAAACGTTGTTTTTTCATTCATCTTATTTTCATTTTTAAATATTTCAATATCCTTATCAATTTTCTTTGTTCTCAATTAAACACGAAAATTTACTAATGTTCTTTAAATATTTTTTTAAAACTTGGATGCAAGGGAACTCGTTAAAGATTTTTCAGAAAAAGATCCCAAAATACTTCATTAATTTTCATCAAAATTCCTCAGCAAAAATTGTTGAAATAATACGACAAAATGGAATTCCATTAACATGTAGGCTTAATTAACGCATGTATAATCAACTTTTTTTCGAATTTTTTTTTTACGCTTGGCGAAAACGTCTCTTCATATTTTCATTACTTTCTTTTGTTGTTTATTTTCAAAACTGATTTACACAGCTTATGCATTTTAATTTAATGCATATTTATTAAATGGATGAAATGTTTCTGGTTTAAATATTTATTTTAAAAAGTTAATAATTTTTTTAACTAAAATAAATAGTTTTATAAGCTTTTTTACGAATATTTTAAAGTCGTTTTAAAATTAAACAAGTACTTTAAATTTTGATCCTATACATCCTTTTATAAAGGGACGACGAAAATTACGAATTTCAAGTGTTGGAATTTATTGTTAAAATTTGTACATTGTATTCCCGAAGAATTTCTAGCTCTGGAATTGCCAGGACCCGTACGAATTCTGGTACAGTCGGACCTCGTTAATTCGAAATCGGATAAATTGAATCTGCGCTTAATTCGAACTAAACATGAAGATCCGAAATTTACAAAGGTGTGTTGCGTTGAAAATTTTTATTTATTTGAATTCATTTTCTCTTGACTTCGTTTAATTTGAATTAACCAGAATTCAGACTTGTCATTTTCCCTTACTTTCTCATGTACTTAAGATCCTTGAAAAAACTTTCTTTCATTTTTGTCATAATTGTTCTGAACTAGTATATATCCCATTCATTTGATATCCGCTATCTTACTGCACCGTCTGTCCATAACCTCCACCCCTTTTTCCATTGTGCTTGCTCCTAATCCCTTAATTAGTTTATGTGTTTTTATCTATTAATTTAATATTAAGTCATATTTTAATGATAACAGCCGAAATAAATTTTTAAAATACTGTTATATTAATTTATTTGTAATATTACCCCTTTAAACATGTTTTCCCCTCATACTTTCCATAATTTGAACATTTCATGTGGTCTTGACGAGTTCGAATTAACAAGACCCGACTGTACATAATCTTTATTTGAAATAAAAAGAATATTACCCAGTTAAACTGATGGCATTGAGCTCACAGGCTACGCATACTAATTGTACATTACAGCCTTGTATTTTCGTTAATTCCGTTCGAAGAAGTGGAAACAGCTCTCCCCTTCCTCCTTTTTTATACTTAATCATTGAACCTCCTAAATTATCAAGGATATGCTTCATCATATAAAAAATCTATATCCAAAATTCAGAGCAAATCGGATAATTCTTAATAAAAACCCATTAAGCATTTATATAATTTAAGAGGAGTTATTCCCCTCTTTTATGCTTAACCATTAAACTTCCAAAACTATTCAGAGATTTGAACGAAATCTGACAATTCTGCTTGAAAAATCCATTTATACAAGTTAAGGGGAGAGGCATTAGAACCCCCGTTCCCCCTGTTAATACTTATTCAATGAACACCTAATAACAGCCACGGACTCGCCTCATCAGAATGATCCTATATCTAAATTTGAACGAAAACTGCTAATTCTGCAACTGCTAATTCTGCATGAAAATCCCGATTATATCAATTAAGGGGAGGGGAATGAGCTCCCCGTTCCCCCTGTTTATACTTATTTAATGAACACCTAATAACAGCCACGGCATCGCCTCATCAGGATGATCCTAAATCTAAATTTTGAAAGAAAACTGTTAATTCTGCATGAAAATCCGGATTATATCAATTAAGGGGAGAGGCATGAGCCCCCCCGTTCCCCCTGTTTATACGTATTCAATGAACACCTAATAACAGTCACGGAATCGCCTCATCAGAATGATCCTATATCTAAATTTTGAACGAAAACTTAATTTTGCATGAAAATCCCGTTTCTATCAATTAAGGGGAGGGGCATGAGCCCCCCGTTCCCCTCTTATACATATCGAATGAACTCCAAAAACTAATCAGGGAAGCGCCTTATCAGGATATACCTATATACAAAATTTCAAGTGGAACCGATATTTTTATCATGAGTTATCGCGTTACGCACGAACGTATGAACGTACATACAGAACGGACGGGCACATAAGCTCTCAGGCTATCATAGCCTGTGAGCTAAAAACTGTACTTTAGTTGTTAAAAGAAATGTTATAATAAACATTAAAGTCTAAATTTATACTAAATATTTCAGATTAGCTTCTACTTCCCCTCTCATACAGCAATGAAAGGCTCATGGTTAACTTTTAAATAAACGCATTATTTTCCATGTCTTTTCTTTTTTATGGATTTCCCACAATACAAATATATGACAGGTAATACGCAGTAAAATGACATCTAAATGATATGTACGCAAAATCAGACATTTGTTTTTCCAAGTAAAGAGACAGATATATCTGAACTTAAAAAAAAGCTTCAAAAACAAAATTGAATGAAATATTTTCTGTCGCTCAAAAAAATTTTATGTTAAGGTGCTTTCTTTCACAAAAGGATCATTATTTTTTTTTTTCTCAAAACCATTTTCCATCTCATTCAATATTTTCAAATGTAACATAGAAATCCAATAATAATATCACATTTATTTTAATATATGAAAAAGTTGAGTGTTTTAAACAATATTCAAACAAAAATTTCTAAATATTAAAAATAGATATTACGTCAAAGGTCGTAAGCTTCGTGGAGTTTTTCCGAAAAAATAAATTTCAGTACAAGAATATCCCCCGCATAAAATGTAAATGATACATTCTACATACTATTTTTAGTGTATCAATATTATTTGTTCTTAATATACACTCATCAAAACAAAATCACACCTCTTCTACCTTTACAATACATTATCTTTCAAAAATAAGACTTGTACTTAGTGATTACTAATAACATTTATTAATTAACGATAAACTTGGAACTGATAGGAAAAAATTCGAAACGTAAACTATGAATACTTTATTAGAAATTTATTCCTTATGTGAATCTTAAAGCATTCCGGAGAGTAATTTTTAAGTTATGCTGAAAAATCTACCTACCTTTGAATATGATTTGCAATTATTAGAAATTAGAACTTCCAAATGTTAAACTTGTGTATTTGCTAAAATAGTTTACCGTATAATCCCGCTCTTAGAATACGAAGCTAAAATTAACCGCAAATTTCTAATAAAGTAACAAAATTGGGTGTTTTACAAAATTTAATCGTTTGTCACAAAATGAAAATGACTACAGAAGTTTAATTTAAGTATAGAACTATTTAATTCTGTTTACTACTAAATTTCTCATATTGTTGTGCGATTTGTTCGGCACTTTTAGAACCTATATAACATTTTGAACACCACATTACCGTCATGTTGAGACTCTATGACCGTCGTTGTGCCGTCACGTAGATTGTGAAGTCGTTATGTCAGTGTTTAACCCATTAGTACCTAGCGTCCCATTTTTGGGACAGTTTTAAAAAATTCAAATAAGCCCATTTCACACCAGTAAAAAAAGAGTATAAATAAATAGTTTCTTTCTCGAGACAAAGTCCTCGATAAATTGAAATAAAGTTATTTTTGATTTAAAAGTGGTGGGAAAATGCAAAATTTGAATTTTAACGAAGAAAATAGTTCAGGCACTAATGGGTTAAGCACATAAGGTGCAACACTAGGCACAGAAAAAGATCCAGATGATAATGTAAAGTCTATGGGGGCGTTCTTTTCAAATATATCGCCCAAATTTTAATATTTTTACATGATGTTTTTGCACAAGATAGCTGAGCACGATCCACAACCGGCATAGTTTATACTTTTTAGGTGCGTTCGTTATTATGTAAATATATAGCACCTAATGTTGTCGCTCAGTCCGTCCGTCTGTCTGTCCGTCTGTCTGTCTGTCCGCATATAGCAACGCAAAAACTACCCAACCGAATCATTTGAAATTTAAAATATATAATTATAACATAATTTTGTCGAGTCATTTAAAATTTTATGAAAATCGGATAAATAGATCAATAACAGGGACAATCAAAAGATTCCGTTACATTACGGTCAATGGGGAAAAAAGTTTCAAATGCATTTTAATCGTTTGAAATTTAAAACATATAATTATTGCGTAATTTTATCGTGTCGTTTCAAATTTTATGACAATCGGGTGTATAGATGAATTACAGGGATAATCAAAATGATTCTGCTACATTACGGTCAATGGGGAAAAAAGCTTCAAATGCATTTTAATCGTTTGAAATTTAAAACATAATTATTACGTAATATTGTCGAGTCATTTCAAATGTTATGAAAGTCGGATGCATAGATCATTTACAGGGACAATCAAAAGTATTCCATTACATTACGGTCAATGGGAAAAAAGTTTCAAATGCATTTTAATGATGTTACACACATTCAAACTTAATAGAATTGGCATGAATCTATGAAGTATATACTAAAATATGCATTCTGTACAATCTGTGATGCAAAGAATTTTTATTATTAAATTACAGGGCCATACAAAAGTAGTCCACTACATAATGCTATACGGGGAAACATTATTTGGGGCGTGTTTTAATTATATTCAACTATTTCACATTTTATGAATAAGATATACGTTGCTGAGGTGTAATAAAAATTACTTCCTGCATATTTACAGAAACACAAAGATTTCGACCAGTATACTGTATCCAAAGTACTGTCTACTGTAACAGCAAGATCTGAATATTTATAAAACTTCGTTATCGTACGAACGCACCTCATTTGCTACGCTTCACGTGCAATTTCCTAATTGTTTGTTTTGGTTTCAGATTTATTTTAAAAAATTACTTTAACTTTCAAAACCGGTTTAAACCGGTTCTGAAATTGAAACTATCGTAATATAAAAAACATATAAGCAAAATCGAAAAAGTAACAACTAGGCCGGTTGTTGTTCGTTCTCAGCTATCCTATGGAAAAAAACATGTAAAAATATTAAAATTTGAGCGAGATATTTGAAAAGAACGCTCCCATGGACTTTACATTATCATCCGGGTCTTTTTCTGTGCCTAGTGTGGGGCATTAATCACGATGTCTCAACTTTCTTAATTTAGAACCCACATAGCATTATGACCAACATCACAGTACTGTCATATTGTGACTTTGTGGTCTTCGGTATGTCGCACGTGAATTTGAAGTTATTATGGCCGTTTTTAGGCACTTATGTGACATCATAATGTGTCCACATTGTCAAAAGACAGTGTTACCAAATTGTAAAAAGTTTGAAATTTGTACCGATTCTACACTGTTATTGTTTATTGAAAAACATACATCTGATATTGTGCGTGACGTGAAGCCTTCTTATAAATCATCGTCAATATTACAGGGACGAGATGCATTTTTGCCGATCCCACTGAAGCTAGCATAGGGAAGAAAATACGGGCTTCTGATTAGTTGAAAATTTTAAAGAGCATTTTGCTTTGGTTCAGTTTTGAGTTTACATTTTTTTAATCAAAATTTTCCGTTTGAAAACCTTTTAAAAGATGGATTTTGATTAATTTCCTTCTAATTTTACATATTTATTAACAGATAAAAATAAAGATTTTCTGAAATTTAGAATTAAAAAAGATAACGATGATGTTTCTCAATTGTTCTGTATTACTTTTAAAAATTAATAAAATAAAATTGGAATTTCTTCTTGATTATTTTAACACGATAGAACAACTTATTTAGAAACAATAATCACATTTGCTTTTTACGGCGTCAATTATGCGATATTTTCAAAACCAATTGTTCTATATTAATTTAAAAATATGTATTATTCTTATTATCTTATTTTATCATGATATATTCATATAAGCTGCTAATACGTACATCCACGTCCAGAAAGATTTATTTACAAATACTCTTTAAATTAGTCAACCAATCAGAAGCCCGTATTTACCTTGCTATTGCTAGCTTCGGTGGGATCGGCAAAAATGCGGACGGTATACCATTTGTATTTGTATTTATTTGTATTTATTTGCTTTGAGGTAGACGCTACAGCTATTCGCCGGCATAACCTCCAATGATCACAAGAAACCATATAGAACACTTTATTACAGAATATCCAGTACATACATTTTCACAGGGACAACACAGACACCCATGTCGCTAGCGGGACTCGAAACAGGGACCAGCGGTGTGGGAGCAGCCTCCGCTACCATCCACGCCACTGGGTCGGCACGATATACCACAAGGAAATTTTACAGCACAAGAAACACAAGAGAGGCACAAGAGGCCACTCCAAAATCCTTCGCTCGACAAGCGATTAGCAGGATGGTGTTTGGCCACTCGACCACAGAGGCCCCATTCTACACTGTTAAAAATTTTAAATTTTATTTTCATCCTTACTCCACCGCTTTTATAGTAAAAGATTACTTCGCCATATTATGGTATATTTTAATTGGTCAAAATAGAGATATTCTATAAAAGCGGCGGAGTGAAGATGCAGCAAAAGTTTCAAATTTTTAACAGTGTATATCGACTTCGGTGATGAGATTGCAATATCCACTTCGAGGATTGTGGTCATATATTGTCAAAAACCAACCAGACATTGCTGTGTTGTGCCTGTGGACAGGATTCATATAGAATATTTCATCGGGATCCGTATCAAGTTTTTGCAAGAACTGTCTGATTTTAATAAAATCTCATTAATTAACTCGATGAAAGGTTTCAATCCGACTCCTACTTGACGAAAAATAATAGATACAGCCGAGGGGTATTTTTTTTCCAACCACCTTCGTCGTTCCAAGTCCAAGCTCGCACTCTGATTGGTTGTTGCTCACGGCACTATTTTCATGTAACTTGGCGATAATCATACTTGGCGTAGCGATAGATGCTTCCGTCGAGGAGTTTGATTTCCTTTCGAACCGAGTACAAAGTAACTTTTCTCTTGCAGCATTGGATTAAATGGAACGTGTCTTACTGAAAGCTGTACTCTTTAAAAGTTTTTCCACACAACTTTTTACTTTGTACTCGGTATACTTCGTGCTCGGTTCGGAAGGAAATCAAACTCGACGGAAGCGTCTATCGCTACGCCAAGTATGATTATCGCCAAGTTAAGTGAAAACAGTGCCGAGAGCAACAACCAATCAGAGTGCGAGCTTGGCCTTGGAACGACGAAGGTGGTTGGAAAAAAATACGCACAGCCGAGCCATTTAGATCAAATCTGGGAGTGATTTTATTAGATTTGGTAAGCCGACTTAAATTTGACTACTTACAAATATCACTTTTCTTTACCATAAAAAGGCCTAAAGTAATATTTTCTTTATTTCCTAAAAGTATACATATTTATTCACACAAGTGATGTATATTATATTTAAGGTTCTTGTATGTATATATCACACAAGTGAAAATTTCGTTATTTTTTTATTAACTCATAGTCTAATATTTAAAATAATAAACTAAACTATAATGAATGATGACAGTGATTCAAATTGAAAAGCTTTTCATATTTATTACTAAATTAAGATGTGGCAAGTACTACGAAAAATTAAATTTTTAAAGAATAATTCATTTGAAATTTATTATTATGTATTATTAATTTTTCACATTTATCTTTAAAAAATGCCGAGGTAATTGTAAAATATTTGACTATATTTTCATATTTTTAACTGTAATATTTATAACACAAAAAAATCTTTTATTTTTGTTTAATTTCTCCTCATTTAAAAGCTTACCGCCCTTTTAACATAACAGCAATTACATAAAAGAAAACATTCAGTTTGAAATTGAAGTTAAAATTCAAGAAAGGCTTATTTATTTTCCATAAAATACACATTAAATTACTTAAGCATTATTATTTTTTTTATAAAAATTTCTTTTTTAAAACTAATTATAATTTTTACCAGAATATTCTGATAATAGCCAGAAATAAAAATTAATGTTTTATCCATATAGTTCCCTTAATTTAATTTTCTGAATTTTACAGAATTCACATAATGTAAAAAAACCAAAAATCAAAAGAAATTCAATTTCACATGCTTGTTTAAAAGTAAATGATTTGGAAAATTAAAATATTTACGTATCTCGTTTTTTTTTTCATATACGCCTTTTATGTCAGGTAAACGTATCCAATCTTTTTACTTAAAAGGAAATTTGCACTGCTGTTAACCAATTCTGTGTTTAGTCCAACATAAGTGCATTGAATAATTGCCGCCCATAAAGTGGAAAGGTGAAGGTTATGGAGTTACCAGCATTTGTTAATTCCTTTTTTACATTCTTCTATCTTTATAAAAATGTATTGGATTTGTGAAAATTTCTGAATTCCGGTTTTCGACGAATTTACATGTTTTAGAGCTCAGAGATTCTAAAAGACATGTATTTACAAAATGTCTGTCTGTGAGTCTGTCTGTAATTGGCAAAAATTTTGTCGTCGCTCTATCTCAAGAACAAATGCACGAAATGTCACAAAATTTTAGATTCACTTAGGCCTTCATACAAACTAGATCTGATTAGTTTTCGTGTATTTCGCCCAACAGGTGGAGCTGCTGTCTACTTTTTTCACTATTTCCTCAATAGCTATATCTGAAGAACTTATCGACGAATTTTCATAAATCTTCAGATTCCGTTAGTCATTGATATAATATGGTTCTGATGACGTTTTTGCGTTTATCGCACAACAGGTGGAGATGTTATGCAATATTGCTCATGATTATTACAATAGCACTATTTCAGGAATTAATGCATGGATTTTTATCAAACTTCAAATTCTGTTAGTGTCTGATATAAATTAATATTCTGTAGTTTTTGGAGTAAATCGTTCAAACAGTGGCACTGCTAAACGACATTATGCATGATTATTTCAACAGTTCTATCTGAGGAACTAAATCACGGATTTTCATCAAAGTTCGACTTCAATTAGTCTCAGACATATATTAATATTCTTTAGTTTTTAGAGTAAATCGCTTAACATGTGGAAGTTCAATCCAGTGTTTTTACGATTTCTGCGATAATTATATCTCAAATTCTGATACAGATTTTCATCAAATTTCAGATTTTATTAGAACTTGAAGTAAATTGTTGAAGAATAGATTTTTGTGTAAATTATTTCCTATGTTTCATTTTTCTGGAAGTATGAAGGTATATGAGATAGAAGAAAGTTTGGGGATTGCCATATCTGACTCGTTTTTAATAAAACTTAAAGTCCAAAAATCTTTTAAACAAAGGCATCCGCTTTGGTTTATACTTTTTATAATAAATAAATATAATTATTAAATAATTATTATAATTGTTAAATAGTTTAAAAGCCCCTTTATTTTTCTTGCACAAATACATTAGTTAATAGATGGATTTAAAAGGTAACTTCTTACAACTGCTAGAAATATTAATACTGGTACAGGAAAAGCGGACCATTTTGGGAGCCCTGATGGCGTATACCCTCCAGTGTATATCATGCTATTCCAAATTTGATACACAGGAGTTTCTGTGTTCGATTCCATCTCGTGATCAGCCTTACCGTTTGAAGTTTTCGAAAGTTCTTTTCAAACCATACTTAGCTTGCGGAAATAAGGGTTAATTTTTTTAAACCTCTCACATACGACAATCCCTTCGCAGTTTATATACCCCAGATAGACAATCGACCGTAGCAAAAACAGTAAGCACTACACTGTTAAAAATCTGCTGCATTATGCTGCAACGCCCTCCACCACTTGTATATAATATCTCTATTCCAACCAATGAGAAAGCGCCATTTCACGGCCAAGTAACCGTTTTCTATATAAGCAGGGGAGTGCGTTGCAGCAAAATGCAGCAGATTTTTAACAGTGTACACTATATATTTTCAAATAAAAAAGTCTCCCGAACGGTAAATTTGGAACCTCTGTGGCCAAGTGCTTGTGGCACATGCCGATAATTGCTGGAGGTCGTAGGAGGTTTGTGAGTTCGACACGCACTGGCCCCATTGCATGCTCTTTGTTGACCTCCCTGCTGTAATTCTCTAGTCTTGTAAATTTCCTTGTGCTACCGTCCCTATATAGTGACGTATGATTTATAAGCAAGCTTTCATATCAAGCACACAAGTCAGATACATGTGTTCAATAACTAACTAAATAAATAAATAAACTGTAAAATTCTCACAAGTCTTACAGTTTTTGTAAACTTCAAAGTCAAATCCAAACATTTTTGAAAACCTTTGCTGCAAAAGCAACGCAGAAATAGAGCATACTAAGTTATATTTTAAAATAAGAATCGTCAAATTTTATTAAATCATAGTTAGGTCTTCATTAATGTAAAATTCGGAAAAAAGATTAAACTAAAACTACTTTTGATGAGTGCGATCAATATATTGACTTATAAATAATTAAAACAGGAAAATAAGAGCGAATTGGCAGCGAAAATTCTAATACTTTTCATTAAAAATATTTAAATATACAATACGTATAAAAATTAAATTTAAACATCAGAAATTAAATTAAAATATTTCTCCCTTTAATTATATAAAATTAAACAAAAAAATAATTTGTGTTATATTGATCGATATTTAAATGCTCATTTTGAAATTAATTATACTTTAATTAACTAAAAAGCGTCCCGACTTATCTGCATATATTAAAAATTAACCGCAGAAAGTCATTACTTTTAGTCGATAATTTGCGCTTCGTAATTAAGTTTCACCAACATAATACTTATGATATATTTATTAAAGGTGTCATTTACATGGAACTATCAAAAGAAAAAAACTCTCATCGCTAGCATTCTCTGAAAGAAGTGATTTTTTTTTATTTAGTGTAACTACTAAAAATGATATTTAAGATATATTGTTTAAAGTATAATTTTACGTAATACGTTACAAAAAATGTTGATTATAGATAATGTGACGTTTACAGGCTTACATAAAATTAAAAGCAATTTAAAGCTTTTATTAATTTTCCGAAAGATTTTAGTGACCTTGAGGCTTGATATAGCCTTACTGAAGAAACCTGATATTATTTAACAATATTAAAATGAATATATATTTTTAAACCTTTAAGAGCCCACAATTATCACATGGAGAAATTCACAAACTATTATTAAACCAATGAAGGAGATGGAGATATTTATGAGTTTATTTTGGTATTTCAATATTAATAAGTGTTATTTATTTATTTTTGGATAGAATATTCTAATTCAATGTCTAACATGTACTTTTCAAACTTTAATGGTTTTAGTTGTTGAGTTTTTTTTCTCTTTTTTTCAAGAATATTTAATTTTGTAAAAAATATCTTTTGGGATGAGGGGGGAGGGGTGGCAGTTAGGAGTTCAGTTTTCTTTTAGAAATTTTTTATATCGGTATTGGTATCTCCAGAAAATCGACTTCACGAAAAAAATGAAAGTATATAAAGATCAGCGTTACACAATCGCTTCAGATATCCTGCAATAAATAGTTTTCAAATGCAGTGAGCAATTTTTAAAGAGCGTTCCCTTAGGTTTAACATTAACCCCAGATGGCCTTCGGGTGACTAGTGTATGCTGTTAACCCTTTCCGATGCGATGTCCCTAACATTCTTTTACTGGCATCAAGAATATTTAATTAAATTTTCCTTTTATAACATACCTGAAAATAAGCAAGTTCTTATTTTCTAATGAATTCGTTTATAAATTCTGGTGGAATTGAATTATTTCAATCAGATTTATCACTTGCCGGAAAGGGTTAAGCTGTGAGTATTAATAAGCAAGGAGGAAGCCAGGAATTTTGATCAGCGCTTTTCCTATCCGAATGTAGGTTTGTAGATGTTAAACGGTAGTAAATGCTGTTGAAGAAATTGGATACATACCACTAAAAATACGAAATAGAAGAAATTTAAAATAATTCAAGTAGTGTTACACCAGTGTGACCGTTTTTGGATTGTTGTAAGAAATCGGGACTGTTGTAGGACTTACAGCAAGCTAAATCAAGCTAAAAACCCAGGCTAAAAGATAGTTGTCAGTCTATTGATTCGAAATTAACAGATTCTCGTATAGATGGCAGGACCATCTAATTTATTTTTAGCTTGCTGTCAGTCCAAATCTAGCCTGCTTTTAGCTTGAAAAAACGGTCACACTGTGTTACACCTTTTTATAATGCTGTATAAATATAATAAGAAGATTTTGGTGGCCTAATGGGCAGATCGTTGTCTATGAGGCTGAAAGATCTTGGTTCGAAACCTGCGCTCTTTTGTATTTCAGATGTTTACATTGTATTTATTTCATAATGTTCCGTTAATTGCTTTATTATTTAATAATGAATGGAATATTTTTGATAAAAAATTTCAGTATTAATAACCATTTTTAGATTTACTTCTGATTATAAAATAAGTTAGAAACGATATAGAGAACTTTTTAAATTGCCTTTACTGTTTATATTACACTTAAAATTTAAGACGTTGTTTCAGTGGAATAGTATTAAATATGTTATAAAATTTGAGCTAAAAAGACAATTTCTCCAAAAACCTTTTTTTAAAGCATGATGATTATGCAAGGTTTTCTGGGTTATTATTCTGCTGGGTTTTATACCCCGAAAAGAAAGACACCCCTTTCATTGCAATACGACCAAGACTGGCCGATGGTTAATAAAATACTTCCACACCTTTACATAAGTTTTTAAGCTGGCGCACATTAAATTTTGCCATAGCCAATTTTAAACTATGAACGATAAATCATGTGTAAAGCATAGATAATGAAACACTTTCTAATACATTCACACTAGTATAATTCAATTTCTCAGTTTAAAAAGATGAAAGTTTGTGTCAAAACGAACAATTTGGAAAACACATAGCCATATCGCATTTAAAAATTAATTTATTTTCTATTGTTAGAGATATTCGAGAATATATACGATTTTTTGTGCAGATCTGTATTTGATCGATTGATATGTATGTATACCAATATGTATGTATACCAATATATGTATGTTTCCAATCTGGAATTTGCGTCAATAAACGAAACTTGTTGAGAACTTTTGTGCGATCCTGTAAATTTTCTATAGAATTCAGAAACACCAAAAGATTTAGAATACAGAAATATTCAAATAGCAGTTAATTTTCAAAACGCATTCCCATTCCGACAATTATTAATCGTATATTTCAATAGTTAGTTAGGAGTTAGTAGTGTTTATTTTTTTTCTGTAGCCAAATTTTTTTCAGTGTTGCTGTATATTCTATGGAAAGAATTTTCTGTAATAAGAACTTTATAGTACACATCAAACATATATATAAATTACACTATGTTTAAAATAGTGTAACATCATGAAAATACACCGCGGACGATTTTTCAAAAATTACCATAATGCAGTGGCATTCTTTTGAATCATTCTGTAGATTAACTGTAAAATACGATGCATTTGAGATATTCATAAAATTGTCTTAGACCAAAAAGCCATATATTAAATGATTATAATGAAAATTATGGTTCAAAGTATACGCAGCATACACATATATATAAGTGAATAAAATATTTTAATATATGAATAACCTAAGAAAAAATATTTAAATGACTTATTAAATAATAATAATATGTAAAATATGACATAGATGATTTATTAATTAATGTTTCAGATAATTAAATGCACCATGTTATAAAATATCAATAATTAAATAACTCTTACTTCTCTTATTTTATCTTACTTTTACTCTACTTTTAAATAAATAAAATTTAAAATGATAATAAATTAAATAACCAAAATTTAAATGCATAGGTATTTTTAAGGGAAAAAAGAAATTAAAATTTTGAATTTAATTTTATTTTATGTGTTTACAAACATATTAAAATTTAATATAAATAGTTTAATACATGTATATTTTTCCTTTTCCATCCATTTTAATAACGTTATTATGAGTTATTTTTAACTAGCTGACCCGCCCGGCGTTGCCCGGGTTCGTATTAACAATATTAAACGAATTTGAAATTTGTATGATTTTATCATTAACCGGAAGCATGCAGAAATGCATTGTCTGAAATACGTCGCAGCTGACTTTGTGAAAAATCGGTTTTAAAAACAACAACTAATATTAAGCTCTAAAAATATTTAAAATGAGCAATGAGAAACACGGGAGGGAACATGTATCCAACGATTGCGTTAGTTTCGTGTTAAAGTGTTGATATTTACCCGTAAAAATCACTGTTAAATCACGTAACTAATTATTTTTTTCGCATAGAAATCCCAAGTGAAAAATTTTGAATTTCAAACTAATTATATCATTCTTAAATCCGACTATACCGTGAATGAATCGATACGCGATGATAAAAGATTGGTATATAGTATTATAATTTCAGTGCCATTTAACAAAAGTGTATATTTTTAATCAAAGCTTGTCTAATGTTGACTCTGTGGACAAATTCCTTACCGTAAACTTTTGTACCGTAACCATAATCTGTCTGTAACCTAACTGCGACTTAACAGTACCCTACCGTAACTTAAATATAACACAAATGTAACCTTGCCGTCACTTTGAAATATCAATATAGAAGCATCATTTAAGATTTTGCTTGAAAAGTTAATATTCTTTCGTTAATGTCTTAAAATCGTCTGCACTCTGAAATCTAGATTTTAGACTAATATTTGTTATTTAAGTTTTCGCGCATGATTTTAAAAGAATGTTTTCATAAATATATTTTATATATTGACATAGAGTTATTAATGTATTGTTAAATCATAAACATTTTTTCATCTACGTTATAAAGTATTAAAAAGATCTGAAAAAAAAGAAAACTTTTAGTAATACAATTTTTAGTTCAAATCAAATGTTTTCAGTATTTTATTTAATTTTATTTTGACATTTAATTATTCGAATTTATCAATTTCAATTATTTTAAAAGCAAACATTTTTTTAAAATAAATAATATAATAGAAAAAAGACCATTTTAAAAAATTACTATTTCTTCGGAGAATATGCTTCAGCTGTAATTCATTTCTTTCAATTCGTCTTATTAATACAAAATCCCTTCCACATGCTTTTGTTTGGGACATTAAAATTTGGGCGATAAATGGTTTAATATTGCGACCCTTTTTTCGGTTTACTTCACCACCACCTATCTTTTTATTCCATGGTTTACAATCGCTGTGATAAAAAATCATCATTTAAACTGACAGTTTGCCAGTCTATGAATTTTAAAGGTCTGTTTCAGCTTTTTTAATTATTTATGCGAAAATTTTATGCAACCAACCAACCATAACTAAATGAAGGGGAAAAAAAGAAGAAAAAAGGCGATTTTTTATGAGAGTGATCTTTGGAATTTAATTAATTACTCAGTTAATAAATAGAATTTCGAAATTCTGAAGCTCAGGTGCATCAGGAGAGATTTGGGGCTACTCTGAAAAAAATTTTGAGCCTCGTACATGCTGTAGATTTTGCTAGCCATCGCAGACACACACACACACGCAGACAGACAGAGCATTTTGTTCTTTTATTAATATATAGATGATTTTCTCCATTTTATATTGGTTTTATGTGTATTGGTAGCCGCAAATTAGTATTATTTTGCTTTTAGGTGGCTAATACGAAGATGAAACCACACAATTTATTTGTAATTACAAATTAATTTTTGGGCCTGAAGATTCTGTTTTAGTTCAACAAATTTAGATTATATTAATTTTAATTTATTTTTTCAATGTTTCAATGTGGTAACTTTGTATGAAATTTAATGGTTTATATATTGTATTACAATTAATTATTATACATATGTATATATATATGCAGGGTGTTTCAAAATAACGTGGACAAACTGATATGACAAATCAGGCATACGACAAATATAAAAAATCACATAGGAACATAGTGTCGCAAACTACTTATTGAGTCACAAATACAGAGTGTTTCTTTTAGGTAGCTTTCATTACAAAAAGTAAATAGCTACCTATTGCAGCCGTCCGGAGGAAAGCACTTCCGGAAAATTTTGGTATATTTTCACCGATCATGACCCCCAGACCCCAAAACCACCCTCCGTTCAAATGTTGACATATATATATATATATATATATAACCATATATTTATATATATATATATATATCTGATTTTTGTCATGCGATAACTAACGTATTTATGAACCGATTTGAATGAAACTTGGTATGTACATAGTACATACAAATGTCTCGACCGAGTTCGTTGGCCAGCAACATCCGCCATTTTGTTTCAAAATGGTGGCCATTTTAATTTTTTTTTAAATTTAAAAATTTTAAATTAAATGCAAAAAAATCAAAATTTGAAAAATATTTTTATTTTACGTGTTAGAACTTAAAACAACGATTCCAGAACACTTTTTATTTTGTCTATATCTTACAAAATGATTGAGTTATAGCACTTTGAATTTTGCTTATGTCTGACATTTTGAAACGATCTGATTTTTGTCACGTGATAACACGCGTATTTATGAACCGATTTCAATGAAACTTGGTATGTACATAGTACACACAAATGTCTCGACCGAGTTCGTTGGCCAGCATCATCCACCATTTTGTTTCAAAATGGTGGCCATTTTAATTTTTTAAAAAAATTTAAAATTTAAAATTAAATGCGAAAAAATTAAAAGTTGAAAAATATTTTTCTTTTACGTGTTAGAGCTTAAAACAAAAATTCCAGAACACTTTTTATTTTGTCTATATCTTAAAAAATGATCGAGTTATAGCACTTTGAATTTTGCTTATGGCTGACATTTTGAAACGGTCTGATCTGACCGATCCACAATGTTGCTTTAAAATGGCATACACTTTATGATATCGTGGAATTTGGTGACTCTCTAAATCGCTTAAAATAAAACCAGGTTGAATAAAAGATGACTAATTTCTAAAAATTCCTATTAATATTCAGTCTTGACAAAAACTAACATTCAATCTTATAAAATCACTAATTATATAAGATTTTTTGCACTAATTTGAGCTTAGTATTTTTGAACAATGTAACTTACCTTAAAATAAATAAGTAAATATGTAAGTATATGAAAGCTACCTCTTCCTCCCGGCATTGCCGGAAGGACTTTTTAGCTGCAACCTGTTTGAAAGTAATAATTTCTAGGAAAATAATAACATCGTAATTAAAATGGAACGATATGTACCTAATTTTGTGCGAAATCTGATAATATTACGAAAAGATCTGGAAAAACATATTGCTCAAGCAATCGATGATACCCTATAAACTGATGATCAGTTCAAAATGTGAGGTGCCAAGTGCGTATTGCTGGTGCGCATAAAGCAAACTTCTACCACTTTTAATTGGTGTTATCACATTTAACATAAAGGTGAGAATATGTATTAAATGTTTTATTATAATTTATTTTATTTTTCTGAAATTTATTATCGTCAACCCAAATTGAGTTAGGATAAAACACCCTGTATGTGTGACTCATCAGGGGGTTTGCGGCCTTAAGTTCCTATGGGATTTTTGATCCTTGTAGTATGCCTTATTTGTCATATCAATTTGTCCACGTTATTTTGAAACACCCTGTATATATATATATATATACATATATACATAATTATTAATTGTAAAACAATATATAAACTATCCAATTTAATATAAATTCACCCTATTGAAACACGGAAAAAATGAGATTAATGTATCGAAATTTGTAGAACAAAAGCAGAATCGTCTGGTTCACAAATACTTTGGAACTACAAATAAAGTGTGTGGTTTTATCTTCGCATTAGCCATGAAAAATAAAAATAATACGAATTTGTAGCTACCAACACTCATAAAAAAATTGCAATAACATTATTAAAATGGATAGAAAAGGAAAAAACATACCATACACTATAGTTAACGATAAAATGATATAGCAAAAAATCAATTAATTATATATGAGGAGCCCAGAAGCCAAGGGGTACAAGTGACAAAATTTAGATTTCGAGTAAATTGAATTCAAAGTTACACATCGACTGTAATTGAATGAATTGAGATATGAAAATTTTGCTTATTTCTTAATGATCCTTGAACTCTTGTTTCAATAACTGTTTTAAAAAAAGGTGGAATAGGATATTTTTTCAATTTATAACTAAGCAATATTTATCATCATTCGGCACTTATACTCCTTGGCTTCCAAGCAGTAATGAAAACTGCTTGAAAACTAAAGGGTACAAGTGCCGAATAAACACAAGAAATGAAAAATTTTTAAATAAAAAATTGTATTTATGAAAAAATTAAGATTAATGTTGATAAGATACAAATAAGTAAGATACAAATAAATCAAAGGACAAAATTTTGTTTTAATATAAATTCTAAAAAAGGAAAAAATATGAAATAAAAAAATGAATTTACGAAAAATTTATGAACAATGTTGATATAATGAATGAAATGAAAAACTTTTGTTCTAATATAAGTTTTAAATTTTTGTTATAAGTTTAGAAACATTGGAATTTCATATTTTTTAACACTTACCAACAAAGTTGAAAAGTGAATATTATTTTGGTTTGTCCGTCCGTCTGTCCTAACTCTCGTAAATATATTCGGATTGCTCTGAAATTTTTGGGAATTATTCATGTTTACTTCAACACGAACTTATTGCAAATGACTCTTGCAATAACTCTGTGCAACTTATTGCACATTCTAACATGATTAGTTTATTTACAGGGACAATCAAAAATTTTCCGTTACATTACGGGTTATGGGAAAAATCGTTTTAAATGAATTTGAAATATGTTACGCCTTGTCACACGTTAAAATTTATATGCATTTATGAATTGCACCAAAATAGACATTCTATAAAATCTGAGGTGAAAAGAATAGTTATTAATTATTTACAGGACCATACAAAGATTTACATTACCTAATAATAAAGAGGGAATTGTTTGCGACTTGTTTTAATTATATTACAATTTTCATGTATAATAAAATTAATGTATATCGCTGAGGCTTATTATAAATTATTTCGCACATAATACAAAGTACACAGTATTTACAGGGACACAAAAAAAGATTTCAAATAGGACCGAATTTCTATTCGAATTACTGTATAATTATCAATGATGATTGATGGATGAACAAAATGCTATTTTAATTATGATTTGCGCTTTTAAGTTTCACTAAATGTATACACATTATATGATATGTATAAATGCTATAGTTCATATACAGGGCTACACAAAAATATTCGTAAAGGTTACAGACTATGAGCGCACTTTACTTAAAGATTTCTTTTAAATAAGTCTTGTATTTCTATGCTGAACTGCATTCAGTTTACTAAGAAATTCCTGTAAAATATAGGTAAAATGATATACAGGATCACACAGAAATTTTTATACATGGTCATCGATGAATGATAATTTCTGGAAATGTGATTTCTGTAGTCTTAAGTGTGTTTAATTTGAAGTAAATTTCAGCTAAATACTGGCGTATAATGAAGGTTCAAGATAAACTACAGGATGAACAAAAGTATACAAGTATGCTTCCATCCATTAATATAAACTGCTGAAAGAAAAATTTCAAACTGTTATGCGTTTTCTTGCTAAACTAACTTTTCCCATTATACAGTATATATCAACCGACAAATAAAACATAGGGCTGTTAAAAAGTATCAGAATACATATTTGGCAATGGACAGTTACACTTTATTACCCTCAATAGCAAAAATTTTTAAAGTTTTCAGGGAGTGTTCGAAAGTGTTTCATAATCCATGCTTAACGCATGATTTTTCTTACTTGATAACAGTTAATATGCATATATTTAATGCATAAAAATGGCTTTGTATGTATGTCGTTGGTCGTGCTTCTGCTATATAGACGTTAACGGACACAACTGCACTTATACCCCTTGGCCTCCAATCGTTTCACAGTTTTGGGAAAGAGGTTAAGTGACTGACCCCTATAACTCAGTACATAATGAAAAAATCACTCTTAACTCTTTAGCTAAAAAAATAGACATATTTCCAGATAGCCTGTGCACTTAACTCATTTTTTTCAATTTTGTCACTTATACCCCTTGGCTTCTGGGCTCCTCATATATAAAACCCCTCCGTGTATAACGTTTCCGTTGTTCACCGATCCACGAGAAAAAGAAACTTATTGCGATTTGGCGTCCACGTTAGTCTTAAGTATTCCGAGCCGTTCACAAATATTTTAATCGTTCAACTTATGGAAATACACATATAAAAGATTTATTCATCACTCATTTTCTTTAAAACCTATAAAAACTATCTAATTATACCTACAAAAACTATCTAATTATAATGTTTAAGTTCTAAATAATCAACCAGCAATTACGAGATAAACAAACGATCCAAGCAAGTTAATGCTGTTGCCATTCAAAAATGACAAATTCCAAACCTATAAAAATATTGTGAAATGTTACCTCCAACTTTAAAGGCTATCTATTTCCTGACCAATGGAAACGTTCCACAGTTGTAATGGAGCGTTCTCATTGGTCAGATTTACAGTAAAGCTGTAAATGACGTCATTACATTTTAATGCACTTTGAAATCCTTTCAGGATTTCAAAAACAATATTTAATTAAAACTGTTTATTTAAGGAATGCGAAGGTGCGTTTTAATGTAATATTGTTAAATTTTTTATATTCGGGTTGCTTTAATTTTTTTTCTGCCGTGAATGATTCTTGAGAACGACTCCTTTCACAGAGTACGTAACAGAGCCTCAACTGGACTTGAAAAGAACGCCCTCAGTGGATGACTTAAAAACTAAACTATCGCGTTGGCGATTTTTATCCTCGTGATTTCTGTTTAACTGTAACCCTATTCTGGTTTGGCGCTTCTTGCTGAATGCTGATTTGATTATCTTTGCACACGTGCTTATGCTATTTGATCTTAGATTTCCGCTTTTATATTGATTCGTAATTATTACTGTTATTATTCTTGAATTTTCAAGTTTAAATTATTAAGTCGTTATGTTACGAAGAGACACATGTATTGTTTGCAAGACGAATATGTCAAAGTTATTTCATATTAAAATAATTCTTTCATAAATTTCAATACAAGAAGCAGCAAGCCGTCGCTGTATTTTTTTTTTTCTTTTTTCTTTTATCATTTGTCGCCAAGGAAGAGATGTTTCGCCGAATTAGCAACCTCTCTTATGTTATGATCGTAGTTTCAGAGTCATCCGCTCGTATCGCTACTGTCTATGCGTAATCCCATGTTAAACAAGTTGCCATTACAGTGTATGAAAGTTGATTCTCTGTTACTACTCTGTGACTCCTTTGTCACATCACGTTTCACGTGTGGATATTTACTGTTCACTGTGTTGACGTTTGTTTTTGATCGTATAAAGTATTTTCTTTTAAGTTTTGGTTAACAAATTAAAGTTTTACATCGTTATAATTTTTTTAAATGCAATGAGCGAAGACGAAAGTCCCATTGCAAGAAGACGACGCTTGAATAATGAACGGCATATAAGGTGGTTAGCGCAGCAAAGTCAGGAGTCGCGGGATAGAATTCGGGCGGCAAATACCTCATCACAACAAGTTCGACGCGAAAGAGAGGCAGAAGTCCATCGTGGTCGGGAGTTTCAAATCCCTGAAAATATTGAAGACGAAGAACATTATTGCGGATCGATGAACGTTATTTACCAGTTTTGTGGTTCCAAAAATTTCAGATCTGAACGTCCGCATGACAGAAAATTTACAAGTTGCAGCCGTAAAGGAAGATTGAAATTTTAAAAGCCTATACTGATGGAAATATTTTATCATACCCTTTTTTTTTTCACAACCCTGATTACAAGAACAAAAATTTTTATACATTTTGGATATTTTTATTATTTTCTCTCAGTAACTTTATATATTTTTTGGCTGTAGTTTCACAATATATTCTTTTATAACTGTTTTTTTTTGCCTTACTTTATTCTTTTAAAATATACGTATTTACCATTTGTTCATTACAATTTCCTCCCATCCACCAGATAGTTTTGTTACAGTTTTAAATGCAAATTTCTATTAAAATTTTCTTTTTTTTCAGATTCCCCCCCCCTTCATGTTTAATTGCTATATTTTTCAAAATTATTTAAGCTTAAAGTTGCTATGATTGACCACAGTTGGTGTATTTTCTATTATCCTTTTAAAAATGCAAACACTTCATTTTGACGGGCTATCTTCTAGTTTGACAACAATAACCTAAGCTCGGTATCTTCATACAAGATAAAAGAAGAAATAAACTAGATAATTAATATATGCATTTTATACACTTAGAATTAATATTTTGGGTATTGTCCAAACTGATAAACCTTAGATTCAAATTAAACTTTAGCATTAATTATATTCACGTTAATCTTTAATATTAATTATTAAATTATATTAATAGAGTATATATAACTATACAATTATTCATACATGTGTGTTAATTGAACATCTAGTATATAATGTATTGAAATTTAGCAGATGCATCTTTCCTCTCATTTTTTTAATTAACCATTGCGTATTATCCAGAAAACGCCATCCTCCACCATACTCTAATTTCTACCCACCCAGCCATACAATTATATGAATTATGAATGTATGTCCATTTGATATTTGATATTTTTGTATCTTTTCATTTTGAATGAAATATTTCTTATGAAATAGTTTCCTATTATTAGTATGTTATATATATATTTTAATATGTAGCTGAGATAGCTGGATGTTTTAGCATTCTTATATATATATACACTACTTGTTATTCGCAATTCAGAGTTTTGAAATTATTTATTTTAGTTTAAATGATATGAGTCGTTACTCCACTGGAGTAGTATGTTAAAAATTTAGCCATCTACCACGGGTCTTCTGACAAGGAAACTAATTTAGAATACAAGATTTCAGAACATTGTACCCTCAGTGGAAAATTTCTTCTTGGATGTGAAATTCTTGAGGATCTTTAAAATTACTTAGAATGAAAATGTAAATATTTTGTGCGGAACGCAACATATTTTCATTCATATATTAAGCTAAAGTATCTCATTATTTCTATGTTTCGCATTTCTTCATGTTCCATGTTGAACAAATCTTTATATTTTAGAAACACGTAACCATCATGTCTGTCCAAAATTTAACATTCAATCGACATTTATGCTTTTCAGTTTCAGTGAATTAATTCAATGTATTTATTATACGACATCAATTTAATAGCTATGAAAAATCCTTCTAATTTGTTAAATCAAAATAAATATTTTAAAGAAAAATTTAGTAATTTTTTGATAAAGGAAAATTTACATCTGCATAAGTTAGTAGGACCTGTCAAGGCCAATATGAGACTAATGTTTCATGCTAAAAAAGCTCCAAATTTCATTGTAATATTGGCTTTATGGTTATTTTATTAAAATATATATTTTTTTTGTTTACATATTCATTGCAAATGCCCTCGAAATGAAAGGAAATTATATCCAAAACATACATTAAATTACCTTACATTTTGTTGAAAAAGACTTTGTGACCTACCTTCAAAACCTACCTAGACCTAAACTTCAAAATGTTATTGTACAACACTTAAGTAAAATCTTAAATAAATAATTCCAATTGCATTTATTGAATAAGGAATGACAAGTCTTTTTAGCATTAAAATGTTAGAATATGCTTAACGTAGTGTGAGCTATTATAGATGATGGAACCCAGATTGCTAATGTTAGAACAGTACTTATAGCTATTGCGAGACAGCATATAGTGATAATATGAGAAAGTTATGAAAATACTTGTGACACAATTATAAGTTATATTAGCTCACATGTTATCAAAGCCTGAGAACTTGTGTGTCCGTCCGTTCTGTATGTACGTGCGTATGTGCGTAATGCGATAATATCCGATTCACTTGAAATTTTGGATATATGTATATTCTGATAAGGCGCTTCACTGGTTAGTTTTTGGAGTTTATTCCATGTGTATATGGGGGGAATGGGGGCTAATGTCTTCCCCTTAATTGATAAAAATGAGTTTTTCATGCAGAATTATCAGCTTTTGCTCAAAATTTAGATAAGGGATCATTCTTATCAGACACCTCCGTAATTAGTATTAGGTATTCATTGAATAAATATAAAGAAGGGAACGGGGGGGCTAATGCCCCACCACTTACTTGATATAAATGATTTTTGCATGCAGATTTATCAGTTTTCGTTCAAAATTTAGATATTGCATCATTCTGATGAGGCGCATCATGACTAGTATTGGGTGTTCACTGGATAATTATAAAGAGAGGGAACGGGGGTATAATGCCTCTCCCCTTGATTTATATAAATGGGTTTTTCATGCAGAATTAATCAGATTTCATTAAAATTTTAAACATAGGGACATTCTGATGAAGGCACCGCCATGATTAGTTTTGCCAGTTCATTGGAGAAGTCTAAGAGGAGGAAATGAAAGGTTTAATTTGGGTTAATGGGTTTTTCACGCAGAATTTACCGATTTGCTTCAAATTTTTGATATAGGTTAGTTGTGATAAGATGCTTCCCTAATTTGCTGTGGAGACCTTTTGTTAAGTATAAAGGGGGGGGGGTACTTGCGATTACCCTTCCCCTTAGATTCGATAAATGGGTTTTTCTGCAGAATTATCCGATTTGCTTTTAATTTTAGGTGTAGGTTCTTTCTGATAAGGCTAATCTCTGAGTAGTTTTGAAAGTTTAATAGTTAAGTTTAAAAGAGGGGATAACTCCTCTTAAATTATATAAATGGGTTTTCATTAAGGATGTTTTGATTTGCTCTGAATTTTGATTATAGATTTTTCATATGATAAAGCATATCCCTGATAAGTTTAAGGAGGGGTTCAATGATTAAGTATAAAAATGGAGGAAGCTGCCCCCCCCCCTTAATTTGTTTTTCGAAAGGACTTAATCCTTGAAAATATGAGGCTGTAATGTACAATTAGTATGTGTAGAATGTTGGCTCAATGCCATCAGTTTAACTGGGCAATATTCTTTTATATATAATTTGAAATATTCACCGCAAATAGAAACAGAAGGTGAGAATGCTTGTTCTTTTCTTTTAATATGCAGATGAGATTTTTATATTTTTTACAAGCTTTTGTACATTCTTCTATATTTGCAACTGTTTTGTTTAATAGATTGATATAAAATTAAATCTAGTTCATTTAATCGGTTAGTTTGACAAGGGAATGTTTTGTTACCAAACTGATTAAAGAAGCTATCATGCATTCATTTTTTTCTTTCGTATCATTTGTATTTCATGAAATGTTAATATTATTGAATATAAAAGTACATTAATGATGTTTATTTAACAAAATTTATAAGGTGAGTAAGCTACTCAAAATAAAACATTTTTGAACATAATATATGCAGACTTGAGATGAAAATATCAGTTGCAGATAAAGCAAAAAATGATGTAACGAATAGTTGTATTAGTTATCTATTATTAGTAGCAAATAGTTATTTTATGCAAGTGATATGCCACATGCAGTTGTTGAGAGTGATGCATTTAAAAGCTTAATTCATATATTGAAATCAGGTTATAAACATAGTTTGCTGTAAAGCTTTAAATATTCCTTCATTTTCATGAAATTATATTCAAAAATAGGAAAATGATTTATTTCCTGGTTATTAAAGTATTAATGAACTAGCCAGATGTGGCAATCCTAAAATTTTCTTCTACCTTAGGCACGTTAATACTCCCTGAAAAATGCAGCATAGCAGCAACACAGGTTAGGTGGTTTAAGCCAAAATCTATAGTCAGCAGAAACTTATGTCAACTTATATCTGAATCTGAAGTTTGATGAAAATCCATGCATTAGTTTTTGTGATTGGGCTATTGCAAAATCTTAAATTAATTCAGAATAACACTGCCAATTTTTGAATGATGTACATCAAAAACTAATCAGGATAAATTTTTCATCAGGTACTAACTGAATCTGAAATTTGATGAAAATCGATGCATTAGTTCTTGAGAAAGAACCATTGCGATATTTATGAATAATGCACCATGACAGCGCTACCTGTTGAACGTTTTGCACCAAAACGTAATCAGAACCATGTTATATCAAGTACTAACTACATCTTAAATTTTATGAAAATCCATGCACTAGTTCTTGAGACATGGCTACTGTGAAATTGTGAATAATGCAGCATAGCAGTGCCACCTGTTGAGCGATACACACCAAACCATAATCAGCATCACGTTATATTAAGTACTAACAAAATCTAAAGTTTTATGAAAATCCATGAACTAGTTCTTGAAAGAAGGCTATTGAGAAAAATGTGAATAATGCAGCTTAGCAGCGCTACATGTTTAGCGATATACACTAAAAACTAACCAGATTGAAGTTACATCAAGGTCTAACAGAATCTGAAGTTTTATAAATATCCGTTCACTAGTTATTGAGACAAGGCTATTGTGAAAATTGTGAATAATGCAGCATAGCAGCGCCACACGTTGAGCGGTATACATGAATTAATCAGATTTAACTTTGACAAGGTCTAACAGACGCTAATGTTTTGTGAAATTCCGCGCGATAGTTCATGAGATAGAGCGCCAACGAAATTTTTGTCACGTATACACAGACAGACAGACAAGCTGAGAGACTGACAGACGCACGGACAGACATTTTGTAAAAACATGTTTTTTGGGTTCTCCATCCCCTAAAATGTGTAAATCCGTCGAAAACTGGATTTAGAAAATTTTCACGAATACAATACTTTTCTCTTGTAAAGATAGAAAAAATAAAAATGTATCAATGGTCAAGATCGTCAAATGTACCAACAGACAAGACGATTTTTTCCCAACAACAACTGTAATAACATTGTAAATTTCGTTCCAAATCTTTATAAAGTATAGTTAAAGAGGTCACAGAACTTTCTAACCCTTTGCGTCGTAGGACATTTCCATGGCGAAAATGTTGAAATGACGAAATGAAACCGGAAGTTAGCAAGAATTTGTTTGAAAATAAGAAAAAACTATTTTTCTGAAACGTATGTCTTGGTACTTTGAAAATAGTAGTGCCTGAAAAGTGTTTTCCAGTACTTTTCGTAAAACATTTTTTTTTTTTTTTTTGTAACAGGAGAAAAGCTATGTGCATGAAAATGGTTGAAAATATAACCACATTATATATATAAAACCCCTCCGTGTATAACGTTTCCGGGGTTCACCAATCCATGAGAAAAAGAAACTTATTGCGATTCGGCGTCCACGTTAGGCTTAGGTATTCCGAGCCGTTCACAAATATTTTAATCGTTCAACTTATGGAGATATACATGTAAAAGATTTATTCATCACTCATTTTCTTTAAAACCTACAAAAACTATCTAATTATACCTACAAAAACTATCTAATTATAATGTTTAAGTTCTGAATAAAACAATCAGCAATTACGAGATAAATAAACGATTTAAGCAAGTTAATGCTGTTGCCCTTCAAAAATGACAAATTCCAAACCTATGAAAAATGTTGTGAAAAGTTACCTCCAATTTTAAAGGCTATCTATTTCCTGACCAATGAAAACGTTCCACAATCGTAATGGAGCGTTCTCATTAGTCAGATTTACAGTAGGAGCTGTAAATGACGTCATTACATTTTAATGCATTTTGAAATCTTTTCAGGATTTCAAAAACAATATTTAATTAAAACTGTTTATTTAAGGAAAGCGAAGGTGCGTTTCAATGCAATATTGTTAATTTTTTTATATTGGGGTTCCTTTAATTTTTTTTCTGCCGCGAATGATTCTTGAGAATTACTCCTTTGTTACATCACGTTTCACGTGTGGATATTTACTCTTCACTGTGTTGACATTTGTTTTCAATAGTGTAAAGTGTTTTCTATTAAGTATTGGTTATAAAATATAAATTTTATATCGTTATGTTATTTTTTAATGCAATGAACGTAGACGAAAGTCCTATTGCAAGAAGACGACGCTTGAATAATGCACGGCAAGCAAGGTGGTTAGCGTGGCAAAGCCAAGAGTCGCGTGATAGAATTCGGGCTGAAAATGCCTCATCCCAACAAGTTCGGCGCGAAAGAGAGGCAGGATTCCAAAACATTTCTCCAAAACATCGCAAAAAATCTGCAAATTTTTGCAAAAGTTTGTGAAAAAGCACTAATTTTGCCAATCAAGTGCCAAATATATATATATATATATACATATATATACCGGGTGTTCCAAAAATAACCGGTAGATTTTAAAATTCAATAACATAAAAACGGTGACAGCTATTAAAAAATTTTTGCAGGAGGGTTATGTATAATGCCATAAGTTTTATCTCCGTGATTTTTGATTTTAGTTCGGAAACCAAACAATAGATGGCGCTGACGGCGATTGGCGCTCAGTCGAAGCCGAAACTGAGCTCACTCATAATTGATACAAAGGAAGGAGATTAAGGATATGGAGTGCGTCTCATTCGATTTGATTTCAATGAAATGCAATTTTGCCATGGATGTAACAGATTCTTCGATAGTGGAATGCAGCGTTCAGAAATGGGTATAAATTTCGCAAACAGTATTTGAGTTTGCAGGATATTTTACATTTATAAAGTTTTATTTGCTCGGATAAAATTACTTTCTTATGGCATGATTTAAAGAATATTTTATGCATCGTATTTTAAAACTACACTGTTAAAAATTTTAAACCTTTGCTGCATCATCACACCTCCGCTTTTATAGAAAAAGATTACTTCACTGTATTATGAAGCATCCTCATTGGTCAAAATTGAGATATTCTATAATAGCAATGCAGTGACGATGCAGCAAATGTTTCAAATTTTAACAATGTTGGTGAAGATATTTTGCTACAATCTTGCTCTTACACCGTAAAAAATTCACCTATTTGCTGCAGCGTCACTCCACCACCTTTATAGAAAACGGTTACAATATTGTATTATGGAGCATTATCATTGGTCATAAAAGACATATTCTATAAAAGCTGTGAAGTGACATTCTAGCAAATGGGTCAACGTTTTTGCAGTGTTTCTACACTGGTCAAAATCTGCTGCATTTTGTTGCAACGCACTCCACCGCTTGTATATAATATCTCTATTCCAACCAATGAGAAAGCTCAATTTCACGGCTAAGTAACCGTTTGTTTTCTATACAAGCAGAGGAGTGCGTTCTAACAAAATGCGGCAGATTTTTAACAGTGTATGGGGAGGCATTTTTGTAATAACTCTATCGCATTTTGACATTTTTTAATAATTTTTTTTTGCATTGCATAGCTGAAGTCCCTCTCAAGATCTCTCCTTTATTATATTTCTTGATTATTTTCAATTATTTTGGCAATTTTCAACAACAGATGACGCTGCAGGTGTGATGAAAGCTATTGAAGAAAACTCAGTCTCTGAGTTCGCTATTCTGTAAGTTGTCTTTCTGCTGCAAGCCTATGCTGTTCACAGACTGCAAGTTTGCAGGTAAAAATGGTTTATTCTTTAGAACAGAGGATTTTTTTGGTGTTGGAATTCCACCGCCTAGAACACAGTATTGCTGCTACAAGACGAAGTTTTCAACGGAAGTTTAATGTAACCAAAGGACCGAAAAGCGATACAATAAAGAATTTGTTTGAAAAATTTCAACGGACTGGAGACGTGAAGGATGAACGTGCTGGAAATGTAGGGCGACCACGTACGACAACAACAGAGAGTAATGCTCAGCTTGTGCAGAAGGTGATCGAACAGCGGCCTCAGGTTTCCATTCGCCGTGTTGCAGCTGCGGTCCAAATAAAGCCAACGTCCACGTACCGTCTCATGCGCCAGAGTTTACACCTCTATCCATACAAAATTCAAACTCGGAAACCCCTCAGCGCTTCTTCTATTGATGCACGAGTAACATTTGCTAATGATATGGTGCAAAGGATTGATGTCGGCGATATCCAAGTGGACAGCGTTTGGTTTAGTGACGAAGCTTATTTTTACCTGGACGGTTTCGTAAATAAACAGAACTGGCGCATATGGGGAACTGAAAACCCCCATGTTGCAGTCCCATCATCCCTACATCCTCCAAATGTGTTGGTTTGGGCCGCCATTTCTTCCAAGGGGCTCATTGGTCCATTTTTCAGATCCGAAACGATTACTGCACCACGCTATCTGGACATTCTTCGAGAATTTGTGGCGGTACAAAATGCCTTAGACGACACTGCGAAGACCTCGTGGTTTATGCAAGATGGTGCCCGGCCACATCGCACAGCCGAGGTCTTTAATTTCCTGAAAGAACATTTCGATGATCGTGTGATTGCTTTGGGCTATCCCACACATACAGGGAGCGGTGTGGATAGGCCTTCTTATCGCCAGACATGAACCCCTGTGACTACTATCTGTGGGGACAAGTGAAAGACCAGGTGTACCGCCACAATCCAGGAACAGTCGAACAACTGAAGCAGTACATCTCTTCTGTATGTGAAGCCATCCCTCCTGAAACGTTTATAAACGTTACTGGTAATTTCGTTCAGAGACTACGCCATATTATTGCTGCGCATGGCGGATATGTGGAAAATATCGTTCTTTAGATTTTTCAGACTGCAGCGCCATCTGATGTTGAAAATTGTAAGTAATTTCGTAAGTTTGTCTGTCTAAAAATTTACTATTGTCCCAAGCACATTACAACAAACGGTGTATTATTGATTTTTCAAATATACCGTCATTTTTGAAACAGCCGGAATAAAGTTACTTTTACTTCCAAAACCGATTTTTAATTAAAATTAACTTTATAAAAAAAATCTGCAACCAAAATCGAAAATGTAATCAAGGAGTGATCTTGAGAGGGACCTTACTTATGCAGTGCAAAAAAAAAATTAAAATGTCAAAATGCGACAGAGTTATTACAAAAATGCCTCTCCAAAAGAACACTATAAAAAATTGACCCATTTGATGCAGCGTCACTCCACAGCTTTTATAGAATATGTCTTTTATGACCAATGATAATGCTCCATAACGCAATAAAGTAGCCATTTTCTATAAAAGCGGCGGAGTGAATGACGCTGCAGCAAATGGGTCAAATTTTTTACAGTGAATAGCTTTAGCTTGCGAGTTTCTTCGCGGGCAGGGACAGAGGGTTTACAGAATGGCAAATTCACAGATTGCGTTTTCTATTATAGCTTTCAAATTGCCTGCAGTGTCATCTGTTGTTGAAAATTTTAAGTGATTCCGAAAGTTGTATACCTGAAAATTTACTATTGTCCCAATCATATTGCAACAAACGGTATATTTCTAAAGCTGCCCATTTAAATTTTATTGATTTTTCAAATATACCGGTCATTTTTGTGACTCTCTGCATCGTCACCAACACTGTTAAAATTTGAAACTTTTGCTGCATCGTCACTCGATGTTATTATAGAATATCTCTGTTTTGACCGATGAGAATGCTCCATAATACAGTGAAGTAATCATTTTCTATAAAAGCGGAGGTGTGATGATGCAGCAAAGGTTTCAAATTTTTAACAGTGTAGTTTTAAAATACGATGCATAAAATATTCTTTAAATCATGCCATAAGAAAGTAATTTTATCCGGGCAAATAAAACTTTATAAATGTAAAATATCCTGCAAACTCAAATACTGTTTGCGAAATTTATACCCATTTCTGAACGCTGCATTCCACTATCGAAGAATCTGTTACATCCATGGCAAAAATGCATTTCATTGAAATCAAATCGAATGAGACGCACTCCATATCCTTAATCTCCTTCCTTTGTATCAATGCTGAGTGAGCTCAGTTTCGGCTTCGACTGAGCGCCAATCGCCGTCAGCGCCATCTATTGTTTGGTTTCCGAACTAAAATCAAAAATCACGGAGATAAAATTTATGGCATTATACATAACCCTCCTGCAAAAATTTTTTAATAGCTGTCACCTTTTTTATGTTATTGAATTTTAAAATCTACCGGTTATTTTTGGAACACCCGGTATATATATAGTGCCGGAGTGAATTTTCTTTCCTTTTTGGATTACGTATGATGGTGTTAAAAATTCAAAGGATAAAAGTAACTTATTTTTATAATTACTTTTCTTTTATGTTAATCACAAATACTTGGGATCTTTGATTGCATGTACTGCAATGCGAGAGACTGGCAAGAGCAGTGTTGAATACAGACACATTTCTCTGGGAGGGACATTCGTGGTTCTGGGGGTACATTATAGAGTTCCGGGAGGGAGAGATTGCATTTTTTGACCATTGAAAATACAATCTTAAGTTTTCCTGGGGCGGGGGGGGGGGAAGTAAAACGTTTTTAAAGTTTCTGCTTGCATTGCAAATTACAGAAAAAAATCTGCTTTTGGGCCTTTTAAAAATGCAAACCCGTCATTTTGACGGGCTATCTTCATTTTAAAAAATATTTAGCATCGGCTGTTTCGTGTTCTTAGTGAATATGATCCAGCAAAATATTTTACACGAAAAGTACCATATGATTTTACTAGTAGACGAATTAAATGCTACTAAGAATGTATTTATTAAAAATACAACACATTGCTCAATGGTGTACAAAAGAAGAATTTAAATATGAACTTGCACAATTAAAATAACATAAAAATATCAAAGTTTCGCGCCGTCTTCTGCGGCCATCTTCAGGAAAATATGATAATGAAATGACTAAGTTTGCTTCCTGATCGAGAGATAAAACGTTGATATTTTTATTTGATTTTAATTGTACAAGTTCATATTAAAATTCTTGTTTTGTGCACCATTGAGCAATGTGTTGTATTTTTAATAAATACATTCGTAGTAGTTAAATTTTATGGTGCAATTGTCCAGTATATATTTATGAATTAAATGCTTTTTAGATTATCGTTTCTTTAATGAGAAAAAAAATTTATTCCCTTTTCTTTTATGAGACATAAAAAACCAGTCGGGACAAAAAGGATTAATAGAAATCTACGATTTAATAAATGTATATCCGCTTAACAGCCCACATTAGTCAGTAAAAAAGACTCGGATGATATTCTTAAGTCAATGGAGGCGTTATTTTCAAATATCTCTCTCAATTTGTAATATTTTTGAACGATTGTTTTGCATAGGATAGTTGAGGACGGCTTTATTTTAAGGCTAGTTTTTAAAATTTCGGTTTTCGTTACACTTTTTCTATCTATATTAATAAAAGAAAAAAACGCTCTGTCTGCGTGTGTGTGTGTCTGCGATGGCTAGCAAAATCTACAACATGTACGACGCTCAAAATTTTTTTGAGAGTAGCCCTAAATCTCTCCTGATGCACCTGAGCTTTAGCATTTCGAAATTCTATTTATTAACTGAGTAATTAATTAAATTCCAAAGATCACTCTCATAAAAAATCGTCTTTTTTCTTCTTTTTTCCCTTCATTCAGTTATGGTTGGTTGGTTGCATAAAATTTTCGCATGCATAATTAAAAAAGCTGGAACAGATTTTTAAAATTCATAGACTGGCGAACTGTCAGTTTAAATGATGATTTTTTATCACAGCGGTCGTAAACCATGGAGGAAAAACATAGGTGGTGGTGAAGTAAACCGAAAAAAGGGTTGCAATATTAAACCATTTATCACTCAAATTTTAATGTCCCAAACAAAAGCACGTGTAAGGGATTTTGTATTAATAAGACGAATTGAAAGAAATGAATTACAGCTGAAGCATATTTTACGAAGAAATAGTAATTTTTTAAAATGGTCTTTTTTCTATTATATTATTTATTTTAATAAAATGTTTGCTTTTAAAATAATTGAAATTGATAAATTCGAAATAATTAAATGTCAAAATAAAATTAAATAAAATATTGAAAACATTTGATTTGAACTAAAAATTGTATTACTAAAAGTTTTCTTTTTTTTTTTTCAGAACTTTTTACTATTTTATAACGTAGATGAAAAATGTTTATGATTTAACAACATATTAATATTTCTATGTCAATATATAAAATATATTTATGAAAACATTCTTTTAAAATCATGCGCGAAAACTTAAATAACAAATATTAGTCTAAAATCTAGATTTTAGAGTGCAGACGATTTTATGACATTAACGAAAGAATGTTAACTTTTCAAGGAAAATCTTAAATGATGCTTCTATATTGATATTTCAAAGTCATATGATAAAATAATCACACAATTCTTGCCTATGATTGATATATTTGTATCTTTTATGCATTCCGATCGTGTATTACAGTCAATAATGGCTCAAAACATTATTTTACGGGTAAATATCAACACTTTAACACGAAACTAACGCAATCGTTGGATACATGTTCCCTCCCGTGTTTCTCATTGCTCATTTTAAGTATTTTTAGAGCTTAATATTAGTTGTTGCTTTTAAAACCGATTTTTCACAAAGTCAGCTACGACATTCAGGCAATGCATTTCTGCATGCTTCAAGTTAATGATAAAATCATACAAATTTCAAGTTCGATTAATATTGTTAATACGGACCCGGGCAACGCCGGGCGGGTCAGCTAGTGCATCAATAAAACATCAAAAAATAAGTTAAACGGAATAGTTGGAATTTGTAGAACCATAGTAGACTCTTCATACCCAAAATACTGAATAACTACGGATTAATAAAGTTTAAGTTTCTTATGAAATATATGCCGGATTCAAATGTTCAAGTATTTAATTTATATTCATTTAAGGGCAAACATATTTGTCTTTCATAAATCCCCCCAATCTGCAAGGGACAGAAACGGTAATAAAATGCTGCTTGAAAATTACTTTAAAATCATAAAAAAACTAGTCGTTGGGGGCCACCGTAATACTTACGCATGATATAAAAAATATGAAAAAAAAATGCGCGTAAACTATTCATAAAATGCGTTGCATCTTCCAGAAATAAAATTTAAAGTTATATTTATTACATAGTAATGATCTATTACGGAATAGTGGGTACGACTTGATTATCCGGTTGACCCATTTCAACAAATTATATAAATCGCCAAACTACTCGTAAATTATACAAATTGGCATAAATTTTATTTTAAATAACGAAAAAACAAATAAATTAGTAAAAGATTTAAAAACAAATATGTATTAAAAGTCGAATAAAAATCGCTTGATGACGTAACAAACATGTGTATACGTGATTAATGTCAAGTGAATATGACATTTACGATAAGCTATTATTGACATTTAATCTTATAGTTTTGAGATAGTTTTTTAGTTGCCGGAATACTCAAGTAGTAAACGAAATATCCTTATAACTCTGAAAATAATAAACATACTAACAGTTTACTGAGTCGGATATAGCGTCTCATATCCAGTTAAAATATATCTTTGAATTGAAATTAAAATGAAATACAGGTTCATAAAAAATCGAAGAGTGTAGAAAATAGGATTATAAATATCTCGGCAACTAATTATCCGATTATTTTTTTTTTATTTATGAAAAATGTATGTTTTTTATTGTCTTTTTTATTCACTTATTAATATAAAAAAATTCGAAACATTTTATGTACCTTTCATAAGAATAAATATTTCAAGAATCCTAAAACAATAGTTCGGTAAAATCGAGGCTACTGATGTTAAATAGGTTTCTTCCCATTATTAAATACTAATTACTCATCCAATTACAAATGTCTGTCTCAATTTGTTCTTGAGATACAGAGTTTACAGACACTAATTTGCTTATAAGAAGTGGGTCTTGATAAAATAGTTTCGAGTCAAGTAACTAAGAAAGTGTTCACAAGAATGTTGTATCATTTAATCGGATAAACAGTTACTGATTACTGCTAGTGAAAACTTCCACTAGTAATACTGAATATAAAATTTCATGTAATATATGAACTTTATTGATGGAAAAATTCTCACACAAGTATGGTAAAAAGAAATTTTAGGATTTAAATTACATTGTCCAAAATTGGGTGTTACTAATAAATAAAAGAAAGGTTGGTCTGGTTTTGATTTGTATATGCCCCTAAGTAAATTTTGTAAGCATCGTTTAAAAGTAGATTTTATTTTCAATCGTTTGGTTCCAATAACTTTATTTCTATTGTATTTTGTTAAAGAATTAGTAAGGTGATTTACTTTTTTTGTACGACTGTATATTATAGCACAAAATAAATAAAAAAGAAAGGGTTTTTTTTCTTCTTTTTCGTCAATACATGTAATTACAATTATATATTTACATATTTCTGAATTATTAAATGAAATTTAAGACAGTGAGTATCGAAAAAATCACGAAATATGGCTGCTTACACAACGCCTTAATCAGAGAAGAAATAGAGATTCCAAAATTAAAGGAAAGAAATAAGAAAAAATTGAGCAATGAAATGACTCGCGCAACAGTAAACAATAAATAGCACCATATGATATATGATCGAGAAGGGAAAAAGAGGGAAAATTTGAAAGCTCAGCCAAAAAGTGTATGAATTATGTTATTCTGAACTGAAGATGCTTTACAATAAGGTGGAAACGTTTTTCAAATTGAAAAGTGGAGAATTGAGTATTATATGCTATGATCAAAGAGCAAGATAATACATTTGATTTAAACTCTTGTATATCCAATAACACAGATGCGCTTTTAGATGAATTATGCTATTTTTTGGATTCATATGAGGCATAATCATTTTTTGAACTTTGGACGTGAACTTTTGGAGTTTCTTACGATGAACGTGTTTTATTAAATAATACTAGAAATAAAAATTTTAAATAAAACAGTACGAAGCACTATTCTTACAGATTGAAAATGTAAATACATTTATTATAAATCATCTGAAATTTTATTTTACTTTTATGCTAAATTATTCTATTATTATTCTAAATTAAAAAAATCTAAAAAAGTTTTTTTGAAGATTTTAAAAGACGTGTATAAATGACTCCATTTTGAATTGATATAATACCTAGAATAATTGGTAAATATAAGGTATTTGTACCCTATATGGACGGGGCTCTCAACATGGACACCCCTAATATTTTTAAAGGTAATAATTTTAATCGAGAGATGGCTCAACATTTTCGTGAAGAAAAGAAAAAATAAGGTTGAAAAGTTTAAAAAAAGCGCGCTGTTCGCCATTTAGGAGGAAACTTGTTGTTTCGAGATGTGCTGATCTTATTTACTTGTAAGCTTAAATTCTTATTAGATATGGTAAAATTACATTAAATGTTGAAAAGTGGGGTATTTTAGAAGCTAATAAAACATGTTTTCGATTGCTATTACATATTTTGCTTAAAAATATTTTCCTTATTCATTTGTTACAAGATTTAGTAAAACTACGCCCGCTTCCCAATATGGACAGCTTATGTCCCCATCGACTACAACTGTAAGAAAGAAGAAAATTCAACGTTGCCAAGCAATAAATTTAAAAGGTATGATAGTGGTAAAATCTTTGTTCAGAAAGATGCCATTTGAACAATCCCCCCAAAACCTTCCTCCAAAAAACCCCCAAAACCTTCCTCTGTTGGCGAAATAGTAGGTACCAATGGTATGACTTTCTCAACAAAGGAGAGCTGGTACTGCTTCTTTTGCAGTATTTATGCTTTTTCAAACATGCGGCCATGCATCACATGTGGCAGATATGTTCATAAGGAATATGTGGGACTTACTGCCCATGATGAAAAAGGTTCTATTTGTCCATGCTGTGAGGACTGAATAATAACAGATGTAAATTCGCAGACAGATGCTATAAAGCTAAGCAAAACCAACAATATTATTTTATAATATTTACTAGTAACTAAGGGGCTTTGCATGGGTCTTCGAAGGGTAAAAACCGAAAATGACCCTCCACTTTCTAAAATGCATGTTCTGAAGATATTTACTGTTCCCTCTGCTCCTCCGAATACTTTAAGATAAATTCTTTTATTCCCTCTCCTCTAAAATCCCTTGGAAAAGTGGCTCTTCCATACACACTGTGTAGAGAGTCAATAAGGAAACACCTGTCCATAATAGGGACAGGTAGTTCCTTATATGGACACTTGTAAACATTTTTTTGTTTTTATCATTTAAATTAAACCAGAATAATTACAAGGTCGCTAATTTTAATAATGATAGTCAATAGTCCAAGGATAGTGGACACATATTTTTGGAGTCCTATGACTGTACATGGCGGTGAAAAAAATACATTTTCCTTAGGGTGTCCATATTGGGTACAGGTACCTTATGATTATATGATTGTATACTATAGTTTATTTTAGCCTGTACCCTGAGAATTTTTTAATGTCGAATAGTTTGGAAATTAATAATTTTTATAATTTAAAGTGATACGTTGAAAATGAAATTCTCTGCCAATAAATTTTAGTCTTTAATTTCGGTCTGCGTTTCAAAAAAGATATATCAGTAGGTTTTCACTGAAAGCATTTATAAAGTAAAATGAATTATAAGTAAATAATGATTTAAAGACCAGCTTTTATTATAATATAAAAAAAGAATTTTGAGGGACAACAAACAGAAAAAAAATAAATTTCTTAAGTGATAAAATTAAATTGCGAGAGATTTTCTTATCAGTTAAAAAAAACTGATATACATTAAAACTAACTTAATATGTACTAAAAGTGATATAAATAAATTTACAAGGCAAATATGTACCTTTATTTAATCAGATCGGCATGTTGAAGTTTTAAGTAATTGATGTATTATTGATAATTGTTGTACTTGATGTTTCAAGTTATTTTCATACATAGTTTTTACCATAGCGATTTTAAATAAGATTAATCAGAAGAAAAAAATTATCTCACGATGATCGAACCTTCATCCATTCATCCTCCTCTGAGCATAACTGATAGATGGCGCATTTACCAATCACGCCACGTTTACAATGAAAGAACATCAGCTTATATTTAACGAAATAATGGGCGTTTAAGCGATCTTATGTGTGATAATGTTTACGAGCCCTTGCTGGTTTTTACTCCCTAAAGGAAAATTTCCGACATCGTTTTTATAGAATATTATATTTTGCACCGGAAATGAATCATACAACAAATAATCAATTGTAACACAGAAAGTGTGTTAGGTTGCCAGATTTGAACTCAACGGATAGACTAGGCAAGTTTAAAAAAAAAAAAAAACCCTCTGAGTAAGTAGTTTAATATTTCCTTATTTAACTTTATAAAAAAATTCAGATCCAATTAGTTCAATTGGAATTAAATAAATGCGAGAAATAGATTATAATCTTACATTCTCAATATGATTATTTAAATTCTTGCTTTATTGCTATATTTAAAAAGTTCAAGTTGCTTCTTTTCATTCAGTAAATTTGCGAAATGGCTTTATTTTTAAACTGAAATTCAAAAAACTGCACTGTATAGAACATATAAACTCCATGTTTCTCAAAATATAGAGCCTTAGTTTTCATTGTTATACTGAATAGTGTAATTTAAGAAAAATATTAGGATGCAGAGTGATACATTTTTTGAAAATTAAAAATTTATTACTAACGTAGAATGATAACATACTTTTACGCTGATCAGTTTTGCAAGATCCTTTTACAGTGGCATTATTAATTTAATGTTTATCTAATATATGTCAAAACATAATTTAAGATATTTCAATTTATTCTCGCTTGCTGTTATTTCAGAATGACAAATAGCTATAAATTAATACATCAGTGAAGATTTTCTTACATTAATAAAAGCATCTGCATTAGCATCTTTTCGTAATTTATAAGACATAAATAGACCTTCAGAGTTGTTAGGATGGATGATTTTCTTCAATAAATCTTGATCACATTATGCAAGGAACTTAAATTCCGTAAGCTTAATTAAGCACATTGCGTTATGAAAATATAATTTATTGATAAATCGTTTTATCCCCTTCACTCAAGAAGGTAGAATAACTCTATAAATAGTCGTTCAATATTTATGTTTTCATTTACACTGGCCTGAAAAAGTTAAGGTACAACTGGTTCTCTGCGTCTAATTTGCAAATGAAAGAATATATAAGCAACAAATTTTGAGGAAAGTGCGCTAAACAATTATTTATTAAATGCGACATAGGAATTTACTTACTTAATAAATGTATAAATGAAATTACAACAAAAATAGCACTCATGGTGGAAAATTCCATTCTTGGATAAATCAGTACATCGCAGTATTAGGCAGTAAAATGTGAGAGAAACATTAAAAACTGGTTTTAATACGGAATACTCACACCCCGGACTTGAATGCATTGGCGGTATCGACTTTCCATTCTCTCAATTAAATTGTCGGACACCAAAATAGGTAGCGCTGACCAGACACTGAGCAAACCTTGTTCCAGTTCATTTCATGACCTTGGAGGAGGACGGAAAGCCGCAACTTGTTTTCCAAGATAGTCCTAAAGATGTTCTATCGAATTTAAGTCTGGAGAGTGAGCTGGCTATTTCATTCTCTTCAAATCGTGATCCTCAAGATAATCCCCAGATAGATCCCCCAATGTGGTCTCGCATTATCATTCATTAGAATGAAACTATTGCCATTAGCATTGGCATATGGACGCACATATGAATCAAGTATCTCATCCCGATATCTCGCACCAGTCAGAGTACCTTCTTAAAAAACATACAGGTCAGTGTGGCCTCCGAGTGAGATCTCTGCCCAAACCATGATTCCACCATTTCTGTACCTGTGTGTTTCTACAGTGTTTGATTAACCTTTACGCAGCGGCTCGGTCCGGGTATCCATGTATTCTCGGACAGATGCTGTCTGAGCTCCCGCGTAAAGGTTAATGGTATCGAGTCCATTGTCCTCTCCAGATCAGAAGACGTCCTGAATCGCTCACCAGTGTGAATCTGCACTCGTCTAGAGTATAGAAGCCCACTGTTGTCTTCGTACCGCAGTAGTGGATATTCTTCTCTTTCATGCAGCAAAGTAGTCTGCAATGAGTTGCAGCACAGTAATGCGTCTTCTCCGTCGGAGCCGAAAGAACTAGAAACCGGTCTTCTGCAGGTGTTGTAACACATGGGCGGCCTGGAATATGTCTACTGGACACAGAATCTTCGGATTCATACTGATCCCAGAGTTATTGGACTACACTTTAAGACACATTGGGCCGTCATCTAGCAGTATCGGCCTGTGATAACCCCATTTCCATCCATCCTACCGCCCGCCACATTAATGAATCGGGCAAACGACTTCTCGACATTTCTAGACTTTACTGGTTGTTGCGAACAAAACTCACAAAAATTGTTCAAATACAACAAAACTTACACGCGAAACTACGAAAGCTTCGTAATTGCATATTTTCTCTCATCCACAAATATCTATTCTTTTCTATAAAATAAAAGTGATAGCTATAATTTTTGCGTAAGTTTTATTAAAGCTTATTATTTTCATTCATATAAACTATGAAGTTTAATCATTTTTTTTTTCTTGGTGAACTTCAAAAAACATGTTGTACTTTAACTTTTGGACTTTAGTGTATTTAATAGATAGATTACAGAGAAAACAACTTCCCTGAAATGGGCGGTTTATGGGGAGAGAATTATAGGGGGAGGGGTGTTCAAACAGCCTATGTTGAACACCATGGAGTATTAGTTGTATGCATGCACCTTTGTTTTTATGTGGGTTTGAACATAGTGCAAGGGGGAAACAATTATTGCCAAACCCCATGATTTACCGCTGATATGTATGTATCTTTCTTTTTTATGTGTTTAGTACTTTCGAGAGAGAGGGGGGGGGGGCAATCGTTGCCAAATACCACTGAGTGCAGAAGATTTGAATGTATTTTTCTTTTTGTGATTTCTTTCGATTTATAAATTGGTAAATAAAAAATTTATTTTTAAAATCACAAGATATTTAATAAGGAAATTAAAAAATTGATCATAAAGACGCAATATACTATTGAAAAGGTTAGAAATATATTCTGTATAAAAAGCTGTGTAAAGCATAGCACAAAAACATTCTAAAAGTGTATTATGCATACTTTGGAATGAAGAAAATTATCATAAACACTTTATGCCCAAAAGTGACCAGCACTAGCGATTTTAGAAATTATGTTAAATATCTTAAAAAAGACATGAAGAATTATCCTGGAAATCTAAGTGTGTAAATATAATAAGTAGTACAGGCCAGACATTTCCAGGGAGATTTTTTTCCCGAAACGTCATAACTGACTCTCAACAAAATTAAAAAAGATGAACACCTTTTGGATAACCCTGTCAAAAATGAAGCAAAAGCGTTCAAACTGTGGAATGTGATTAAATGGCTTATTGTAGCAAACTGCGGTTATTTTTATGTGGATACCATGTATACTCATAGAGAAATTAAGATTTCTATAAAAACAGTCCCAAATTTTGTTAAGTTTTCTGTTTATAATTTGCAGAGTTCTTAATATAAAATTATGTTAGTTTCAGAAAAAATGACAAACGACATCGAGCACGATACCCTGTAATCAGAATTTAAAAAAAATAATAAAAATTGTGTAAAAAAGGAGGTTTACTAAAGAATTTTTATGCGCATGCATGAACGCTATCAAAATTTCATTTATATATTGTGTTTGGTAAATATATAGAGCAACTTTTGTAAGAGTCTCAAAAACAAAGCTAAAAAATTCGAAAATGGTCGTCAATAGAATAAGCTCCAATTTCGTTTTTCAAAAATGAAGCAAAAAGATGAGGGACTGTATCTGTATATCCTTTGATTAGTGTCAACATACAATGCACAATATGGCTTGTACTTCTATATTTGGATTCAACCTTTTATTTTTTTGCTTCCTTTTGGAAACAACAGATTGTGAGCTTATTCTAGCGACGATAATTTTCAAAAATTTCAAGCTATGTTTTTGAGACTTTCACAAAAATTGCTTCATACATTTACCTAAAAAAATATACAAATGAAATTTTGATAGCGCTCATGCATGCGCAGTAAAAAATTATTTAGTAAACCTGCTCATTTTTCATACAACTTTTATTTTTTTTTATTCTGATTACAATGTATTGTGTACAATGTTGTATGTCATATTGCTGGAAATAACATTTTTATTTTTATTTTATGAACTGTTTGTTAATTATAAGCAAAAAAACTTTGAAAACTTTGGGACTTTTTTTTAATAAAAATCAAAATTTCTTTACGACTATACATGCTATCCACATAAAAATGAACAAAGTTTATGACAATAAGTCACTTAATCATAATCTACATTTTGGACACTTTTGCTGCATTAGTTTTTGCAGAGTTATCCGAAAGATATTCGTTCTTTTTCAATTTGTTAGCGTTCTCCTCTGGAAGTTTGTGGAAAATTATCTGCAGTGATATATGACCTGTACTATTATGTTTACACACCTGGAGTTAGAAGTTAATTCCGCATGTTTTTTATTTTCTGGATATTTAACAAATAATCTAAAATCGCATAGAGTAGTTACCTTTCAGATTGACGCAGCTAAGACCATCGTAAAAAGAATCTCTTTCAACAGTACTTTTTCTGTGCTTTTTTCAGAACTTCATTTCCACTTTTTTCAAAAAATATTAGTATCTAGAGAAAAAAACTCAGAATTTTTAAGCTCAGTGCATCAATAATCATTAGAGTAATACAAAACAATGCATGAAAAATAAAGAAACATTATTTTTTAGACATGTCTAACGGCACATATCATTAATTAAATACGAAGCATTTTAACACGGAAGCACACGCATTGGAGGACATATTCCGGGTGCGTACCATACTTTCATTTGCCAACACTATTATACGGAAAGTATTTTTAGACTGTTTTTTCTTCTTTAGGATGTGTAACATTTGTCTGCAACAAGATATCATAACAGCAATTACACTGAAGTGATGGAATCAAAATAATAAGTATACCTAGTCTGGTTACACTTTCAAAAATATTTTCTTTAATTCACGGAAATATCACTAGCACCTAGAGTTGCAAAAAGTTGGTTTATTCCCGGGTTTATTTCCAGTAGACCTGGTTTATTCCCAGGTTTATTCCCAAAAAACCGAATTATTCCAAAAAATCCCGGGCTTTTTCCAGATTTATTCCTAAAAACCCGGTTTATTCCCGGGTTTAAACCGGGTTTTTTCTAACCTTTGCAAAGCTACTAGCATCATTGCTACCAGAGAACTTTTGTGAATTGAAGAATATTCGTTTCTTTTTTTTCCGTGACATGATCGAAAATATCCGTCAAGTGAAGAAAATGTCGCCACTTTCTTTTCGCTGTAAGGTAGATTTTTTTCTGTAATTTTAACAAAAGACTTTTTATAAATGACTATTTCCTCTCTTTCGGCTACCCTAGGCGTTGAACCTCGGACAGGCAGTTTCGAGTCCAGTATCTTCCTTGATCTTGAGTTTCAAATGAAGGTAGGTTCAATTGGCTGCCTGGTGCAGTCTTGGTATATATACATATATATATATATATATATATAATATACATTGGGAAAAAATTTTACAAATTTAAATCGATTTCGCCAATTAATATCGTCTTTATTAGGTAATGATTAATGTTTCTGAACGTATAAAATAATAAAGGTTAAAAAATGTAAATTAGCCATTTTTAAAATAAAACATAATTTGAATGTTAGATGTAAACATTTAATATTACATATTTTTAAAAAAATTGAAAAGAAATATTTGCTTTTTTGAAAAAAACAAAATTTTAATTTAATTGAACTACTATATATTTATTATTTTTTGTTCAGAATATATTTTAAAAGAGAATGTTTCTTTATTTGTCACAGTATAGATACTGAAGAAAAATTTAGTTATTTTCTAAAAATATTATTAGCTTAAGTACATCTGGATTAAATCAAAATTTCTCATGTAGTTATGATGTAATGTGATTTTTTTTTAGATTCTTTTTTATTGTTATTTTTCAACTCTAATACATTACGAACCATTTTAAATTAATGTGGAAGTTGTTTCTTTCTTAAATTCGAAAGAATTTCTTTTGTTTGTTTCTTTTAAAAAAATGGAAATTTTTTTTCGGTTTTGTATTTAAAAAAAAAAATTCACACTTTTGTTTTAACAAAGCCAATACGCATGCGTTTAAAGATTAAACGGAAAAAAAATCTGTCTTCTAGAATTACAGAAATTAATTATTTAGAGGGACTCGGTACATTTCATTCCGAGAAAAATCACAAGAATATCGATTTTCTAATTTTTTGGCTAAATTGTACTTTATTATCCGTAGTACATTCTGATGAAGTTTCATAAAAATCCGAGTACTGTAAATATAGTTTAAGTGATTTTATTACATTGCTGTCTCTTAAATACCACATTCCATTTCACTTAAAAATAATTTTTTTCAGTTTGTGTTTTTTCGACAAGTATGTATGTTCAAAGTGATAAAAATGCTATGTATGTTTTTCAACCAACTCGATTTGGGAGGGGGGGTGTTTCCTTATAATCTGTTTTATAAAACTAAGTATCGGATTTACAGTAAAATTAAAAGTTTATTTTTCAGCGTAAGAATGTAAAATAAATTCAATATTTATTGTAATTTTACACACAATTGCATATTTTTTTCTCCTAAACTAATTAACTTATGGTGAATCCGATGCTTAAAATTATGCAGCCCTCATTTTCAGTTTAAAAAAAATAATTCAAAATGCTCAAAATTGTACGAGAAGATTCCTTTTTAAAATGTACTTAAAGTTTTCAAAAAATTATACTTTTTCGAGTTTTGACTGGGAATAAAATAATTTCTTGATAGAATAATTTTCTTCAACGCATTCTTTATTAATATTCCAAAAATGTAGCTTAATATGCATTGATTAAGGAAAAAGTTAAAATGGTACTGAGACCTCAGAAAAACAAAAGATAATGTATAAAGGCGAGATTTTCTGACAGTGCATGTCATACCCATTTCAGTTATACACTCACTATAAAAGTATATCTGTGCGATAGTAGGTTTTAGAATACCGTAATTTCAGGTGTATAAGCCGCGGATCAAATAATTCTTTTTGGACCCAGAAATCTTATTTAGTGATTGAAGACAAATATTTACGGTGATCTAATTAGTTATATTTGTTTCTCAAAAAATTCAGGGTCGAAAAAGAATTGTTTGATCTGCGGCTTATACACCCGAAATTACGGTAATATGAATTGATTTATACATTTGAGATTTCATAAATTTGTAATCAATTTTGAATTATTTAGTTCTGCATTATATAGCACTTTCTACATTTTTTATCACTTAAGTTTTTCTTTGAATAATATTAACATTTCTAAAAAAAATTCTTAATTGTTTAATACATCGCCAAATTCACTGAAAATATCTTCTTTTAGGTGTCGATATCCTTTGAACGTTTTTTTTTATTTTAAGCATTTCAAGGTGTCATTTTTGGCATAATTGTTTAAAATTACATAAAATTGTTTCAAATTGTTTAAAATTGTTTTGTAAGTTTTCTCCTTGCATATTTTTTCATCATTTTTACTTTTTTTCAAAAATTGAATTTGGTTTTATGTGGTTTTTGGTTTCTCACGCATTAAATATCACTTATATTTGAGGACTCCAGAAGCCAGGGGGTATAAGTAACAAAATTTAAAAAACTGAATGTAAGGAAAATATGTAATTGATTTTCTATTAATGTGCTGTGTTCTAGAGATAAACCACTTTTGTCAAATAATAATCAATATTCATTAATTATAAATTTAAAGAAAATTCTACTCTCCTTTTTTTGTATAGTTTTTGAAACAAAAGTTCAAAGAACACAGTGAAAAACTGGCAGTTTCATAGTTCAATTCAATCAAACATTATTGATGTTTAAATTTAACGTCAATTATCTTTAAACTCAATTTACTTCATATCTAGTTTTTGTCACTTGTACTCCTTGGCTTCTGAGGTCCTTATTTCTCCTGTGGCTGTATTACTTGCATATAAGCATATTTCTTTCATCAAATAGACAAATTTTAAAAATCCTACAAATTTAAATTTAGATTAATCTACATTACAAGAAAAAATCTCTTACTAGAAAGACATTGCTGTTTTAGACTTTTTTTTATATAAATTAATTACTACTATCGCTAATTTTTTTCTATTCTTAAGATGGCCACATTACCTAAGCGAAAAGAAGCTCTAAAAAACGCACAATTATATAAAAAGATTTTTATAAGTGGATAAACTCACACTCAGACACATTCTCAGGAATAATTTCTTCATTTCATGGAAATATTCCTGGGCGTACTACTTCCGGTATATATCCGAGAATTAACACTTTCACGCGGACTCCAATATTCATGTTTTTTGCTGTTAGACGTCGCTCTAGTTCTTGCGGCACGGTACTGTCGCTTATTCAGAATATGATGATCCCCCTAACATACTTATGAAATTGAACTCATAAAATTGAAGTTTCAGAGTTGATTGGAAAAGTCTGAAAGTTCATAAGGTGCAAGAAAATTATAGATGGAGACATGATTTAATGGACAACTCTTAAGACAGCGCTATCTCTACGTATGATACATACAGAGTGCGTCATAAATTCGTGCAAACTTTAAAAATCCATTATAATAGAAAAATTGCCGGGAAATGTTTTCGGTTTCCGCGAGTGAGATCATTTGGATTTCTTTTTGTGGATTTTTTCCATGTATAATAAAAAGTTATTCCAAAAATAACCTATAATAGGCGTTCACACGCCATATTGAGGCATTTTCTTATAATCAGGCAATCACAGACAGACAATGAAACAAATAACAATAACATGCGATTTAGCACCTACCTTGAGGTAGTAAAAGATGTTCAACATGACAACCACCACCAGGTATTAGGCAAGTGAGCCGCGTCAATAAACCTGTTACAGCTCAGTGTAGCATATCGGCATCGATACCACCGACGGTGCGACGAATGGCATATTTCGGTTCCACCAAAGTGCCTGGGGAGACCCTGTATACACGAGTCTTCATGTATCCCGAGACTTAAAGATCTGCCGGGGTTAAGTCTGGATATCATCGGGGGCCACTCAAACTTGCATCTCGACTTATCACTCGATCTTCAATGAAAATGTCCAACTGGAATGCCTTGACTTCACGTGCAAAATGGGGAAGGACACCATCCTATATGAATATGACGCATGTTTAACGCAGGTAACGCATGTCTTACGTGCAATGCAGGCAAAACGTGATCACGCAAAAGCGTAATATACCGTTCTGCAGTGACTGTACAGATTTTCTAGCTGGATTCATTACAAGGCTCTTCAAAAAAGAAATGACCTAGACTGAAAGACGCGGTGAAACCTCACAAACAGTCATACGGGAGAATGCAGTGGGTTGGTTTTGTACTCACGAGGTTTTGACGTTGGCCAGACTATTTTCCGTATTGATGTCGCCATGCATTTAAAAATGGCTTCACCCGTCCACATGACGTTCATCAACCGTTATGGGTCATAATGAATTTGTGACAATGCTCATACAGCAAAATTTAGTCTTTTATCTTTATCTGCCGGTAATGACTGGTGAAGTGTTTGTATCTCATACGGATACATATCATAAATTTCGTGCAGAATACTTCGAATCAACGATTTTGTAATTACCGTTATTCATTCAGCTTCCAGTGCACTTCTACTCTCCGTTGATGTTTCAGCTGCCATTTTTTGCATGACACTTTTTACAACATGGACGCGATCCGAGTCACGGATGATCTGCCACTACACTGTAAAAAATATCCGTTAATATACACAAATTTTTCCGTAAAATTCTACGGAATAGTTTTTTTTCTGAAAAAGCAGTAGAACTTCCGTTATTCACATTTTGAGATTATAGATACAGTAAGTTTTCCGTAAATTTTCTGGAAACAGAGAAGTTCCATATTAAAACAGCATAAATTTCATAAATAACTCTAGTGGCGCCATCTATATCTGAAATAGAAAAACATTATAGAGTTGTTTTATGAATAACTTTCTATAATAATTTTCCTTATTTCTTTCTGTTTTAATAATAGAAAGCTAACATATTTTTACAATATTAAAAAAATAATAAAAATTAAAAAAATATATTAATCCCTTTTAAGTTTGAGATTAGGTAGTTAATTTTCAGTTAGTTTATTTCCATTATGATTTTTAAATAATGTTTAACTTATTTATAGCATATTTTTAAAAAAGTGCGTAGGATACTTTAAAATGGTAATAAATTCTACTTTCAATTTTAATATGTATATTTTTTAATAATATACACTTTAAAGAAATTCGCACATAAACGTTAGAACATCTATATTATATTAATGAAATTATTATAATGTTGACGACTATCTAAAGTTATAAAAAACAATAAAGGAAATTTATTTTAATAACCCGTAATAACTATCTTTATTGAGATTAAAAACAATCGTTATACAAATACTTTGTTAAGCAAGATTTTTTTTTAAGTATGCTAATATCCTTTCAAAAATAAATAAGTAAAAAAATATGAATAATATTACAATAAACTTTTAAAAATCTCCTTAAAATGAAGGGAACAAAACGTTTTAATGCATTCAACTCTTAATACATGTAATATTTTAAAGTATAAAATTTATTTTTTGTAGAAGTGAAATTAAAAACTAAATATTCGAAATTATGGAAATAAAATCTGTTAAACATTTAGAACTGTACACTCAAAAGAAAATAATTCTCAACAAAAATTAATGCCGCGTTTAACATAAGGCCTTTGCTTTATAAAATCATTCGAAATAAGTAAATATGCTTGCGAGCCCTGCATGTGTAACTAAGACGTTATGGTATTACACTACTGCAAGCTGCTATAGGACAGGTCCCTGGTCCGATCCCCATCGAGGGTAAGTGACATTTCCTCACTTTTGTTTAAATTAAATGTATGTGTTCTAACCTGATGTGTCTTTGTCTAAAAAGTAAAAATCATAAAGATGCCAGTTTGTCCCTGAAAATTATTTTTTGGCTTTCAAGCGAAAATTTTTATATAAGTAAATATGAAAAAAAAAAAACGGAAATATTTCTGCAAAAAACAGAAGTAGTTCTGGCGTCTACATTACCAGTACTATTTTTATAGTGTACATTACATGACGATACTCGAAACACCCCGTTTTCTCAAAACGTCGTTCTAAATTGAGTATCCTATTCAATATAAACTTTTCTACCAAAAATTGAACAGACTTCAAAAACAACTGCAAAGTGAAAAATAATTTTTTTTAGATAATAGTAATAAGAAATTAAATTAAGAGCGTAGTATTTACCATGCGTATTATTATATTTATGTACTCTAATTTGATTTTTTGGAGTCGGTGCCAGCCAAGCCAAGTTACATATAATTTTCAATAGCCACACATCCAAGTATCTACGAGTTTTTTTACGATTTAATATTTAGTTAAAAAATTAACCTTATTCTTTTACGATTTGCATTGGATACTTAATTTTAACTTTGAAACTGACTTGGCTGGCACCGACTCCAAAAAATCAAATTAGTGTACATAAATATAATAATACGCATGGTAAATACTACGCTCTTAATTTAATTTCTTATTACTATTATCTAAAAAAAATATTTTTCACTTTGCAGTTGTTTTTGAAGTCGGTTCAATTTTTGGTAGAAAAGTTTATTTTTCTCTTTTTAGTTAAAAGTTAATGATTTTTTGAAGTCGGTTAATAAAAATTATAATACGGAAAAAGGTGTTGTAAATTATACACGTATGTCAGGAGGGGGTTCGAACCGACGCTCTCTTTCGAAAACCAGAGTTTAAATCTTGCGCCTTAGACCACCACACGGCCATTTGACTGCACGTAAACCTTCCTGACTGCACTCCACTCGGCGAGCTTAGTCAATGTCCATGTTACTTTTAATTTGCAAGAAATTCTTAATTTTATTCGTTTTTGCTTGATTACTAGAAAAATACTAAACAAATTTCGATGAAATGGAAGTGGTTCCAATTTCAGTAACCTCTTTAATTCAACACAAAAAACAAATTAATCGGTTGGATAATTTCGGAGTAATCAGTGACGCGTCGAGCTGATAACCCCCTCCTTCTTTTTTGAAGTTAATTAATAAAAATTATAATACGGAAAAAAATATTGTAGATAGACGTAAATTATATCAGGAATGGGGCTCGAACCCAAGACCCCTTTTGAGATCCAAAGCTTACATCTGGCACTTTAGTTTTTTTGTATATATGTCGAACAATTATCTACACTGTGGTATATAGGCCTTAAGGGGTGGGATGTCCTCCGTGGGGGTCTTTCTAAGGAAACCTAACCCGTATTTACGCAAGATTCGAAGAAAACCACGGAAAACTCCGAACGGTTAGGCCGGCAGTCGCGATTGGGTTCGAACCCAGCACATACCGTCTATCAGTTTGGAGGTCAGAACCTCGCGGCTACTGGTGGGGCCTACGACTTCAAACCGCTCGGCCTTCCTGACTGTACTCCACTCGGCGAGCTTATTCAACGCCTGTGTTACTTTTAATTTGTGAGAAATCACTAATTTTATTAGTTTTTGTCTAATTACTGAAAAATTACTGTACCAATTTCGATGAAATGGAAGTAGTACCAATTCGAGAGTAACTTCTTTCATTTAACATAAAAAACCAATTAATCGGTAGGTTAGTTTCGCAGTAATCGGTGAACATACATAGAAAAAATACACACGCGTCGAATTGATAACCTCCTCCTCCTCTTTTGAAGTCGGTTTAAAATTTTAACACGGAAAAGATTGTTGTGCACACGTGTGTCAGGGGTGGGGTTCGAACCCACGATTTCATTCGAGAACCAGAGTGTAAATGAGGCGCCTTAGACCTCTCGGCCTTCCTTACTGCATTCCGGTCTGTGAACCTATTCAACGTCCATGTTACTTTTCATTTGCGAACCCGCTCTTTTTCTTTCGAGAACCAGAGCTTTAATCTGGAGCCTTAGACCACTCGGCCATTTTGTCGACACTGTAATCCGAGAACTTATTCAACAATTTTATTTAGCGAAAAACCACTAATTATATTAGTTTTTGCCTAATTACTAAAAAAGTACTGAACCAATTTCTATGAAACGAAAGTGGTACCAATTCGAGAGCAAGCCCTTTCATTTAACACCAAAACCAAATTAATCGGATGCATAGTTTCGGAGTAATCGGTGAACATACATAAAAAAAATACATACGCGACGAATTGATAACCTCCTTTCCTTTTTGGAAGTCGGTTAATAAATACAAAATATTCTTAATAGCAAAATTAATATTTAATTTATAAAATATGTGTGTAAAAATTATAACATGGAAAAGGTTATCGTACACATGTCTGTCAGGAGTGGGATTCGAACCCGCTCTCTCTCTTTCGAGAACCAGAGCTTAAATCTGGAGCCTTAGACCACTCGGCCATTTTGTCGACACTGTAATCCGAGAACTTATTCAACACTTTTATTTAACGAAAAACCACTAATTATATTAGTTTTTGCCTAATTACTAAAAAAGTACTGAACCAATTTCTATGAAACGAAAGTGGTACCAATTCGAGAGTAAGCCCTTTCATTTAACACCAAAAACAAATTAATCGGATGCATAGTTTCGGAGTAATCGGTGAACATACATAAAAAAAATATATACATACGCGTCGAATTGATAACCTCCTCTCCTTTTTGGAAGTCGGTTAAAAAAACAAATTAATCGGTTGGATAGTTTCAGAGTAATTGGTGAACATACATAGAAAAAAAATACATGCATGTCGAATTGATAACTTCCTTTTCTGAAGCCGATTAAAAATAAAAGTTGTAATACGGAATTTTTTTTACATAGATGTAAATAATGTCAGGAGTGGGGATCGAACCCACGCTCTCTTTCGAAAAACAGAGCTTCAATCCGGCGCCTTAGACCTCTCGGCCATGCTCTCTACAACTCATTCAGCGAACGTATTCAACACTTTTAATTAGCGAAAAATCACTAATTTTATTAGTTTTTGCCTAATTACTAAAAAAATACTGAACCAATTTCGATGAAACTGAAGTGGTACCAATCCGAGAGCATCTTCTTTCATTTAACACCAAAACCAAGTTAATCGGTTGCATGGTTTCGGAGTAATCGGTGAACATACATAAAAAAAAAATACATACGCGTCGAATTGATAACCTCCTCTCATTTTTGGAAGTCGGTTAAAAATAGCGCTTTTTTGCGCCTTAAGTTGCTTTCGCAATATAATAGTTGTAAATTCACTATTCTTGTAGAAAAGTTTAACTAACAGCGCTGGATCTGGTATCGATAGCATGTACAAAGATCGAATGACGAATTCATTTCCAGCCAGGTGTTTCATTGCTAGTCTCATTTACATAAAACGTCTCAGTATAACGTGTGAGCGCCTTCTATTTGTTACCTTTAAAAAAAAAATTTTATTACACATGGGGAAAAAAATCTAAAATCCGTCTGATTATACTCGCGCAAACCGAAAAATTTTCCGTGCATTGCTTCTTTTATTACGGATTTTTAAATTTTGCACAAATTTATGACGCACTCGGTATTTAAACTTAAACGCTGATAATTAAAAGACAAAAAATTCCTTGAGACGTTACGAATTTTCTTCAAATGGTTGATTCGTAAGGCTTATTAAATTTCTTTTTCAGAAAGGTGAGAAATTTAAACTTTATAACCGCGGGGAGATTTCGACGTTGTGAAATAGTTGGTATTTTCATTAATAGAATAATAGAAAAAAATTATTACACTTCAAACATATTTTTGATATACTTTGATTGTTAAATGTAAATTATGAATATTATATCGTTAAAATCGCTTTTTTTTAACTTGATTGAATTACTATATATAATTTATAGGTGTTCGTTTAAAATATATTTTGCAAGCAAACATATTTTTAATATTGTACAAAATAAATTATGAATAAGTAAAAATGAATGAAAAAAATTGTTTATTTATTAAGTTCGAAAGCAATATTTTCGTTTGGTTTTTTAAAGAAATAAATTAGAAATTTTATTTGAATGAATGAATTATCGATTGAATTGAAATTAATGCGTTATCAGTTCTTCATTAACCCATATCGTACCAAGCATTGAAAGAAATATTATTTTTAAATAAAATCTTAAATATATGCTTCATTAAGCCTATGTATACACACAAAATCAAAAAACTTACCAATTTTTTATTAGCTTGATTGGTACAGGCTGTCCTAAAAAATGGTATAATCCACTGCTATTCATTATTAGATGAATGGAATGGGACAAAACATCTTAAGTATAGTCCGACGTTACATTTTTTCGATATTGTGGTTGGTTTTCCTGTACAAGGTTTTAGCCGGCATCTTCTTTGTCGGTTTTCTGGGTGTTTTATCAACACATGCTCATTCTGAATCCTTCAAAAATCTGCATTACTCTGTCGAAGACCCAATTTTCTGTAAGATGGTTTTCTTCGAATAGAAATCCCCAAATAGGCAACTGTTATGTGCCTTCGAAAATCAAGCTGGCTCAGACTATTTTCTCCAAATAACTGATTGAGCTTCCATGAAGCAACAAGCGCTGTTTCAAATGCATTAACAAATAATGGCCAATACCATGTTTTCCCTTGAATTGAAGTAAAGTAAGATGCTGCATGATTATCAAACAAGTCAACTCCATTTTTGTATTTATTGTAGGATGTAATGCACGCAGGTATCTTTACCTGTTTTCTACCACCTTTTACTCTTCTTTCTACTGTTGAGATATTTTTGTTTCTTCGAAATTAGTGATTACAAAAACAATCCGATTGTCATTCCACCGAACTGCGGCTATTTTGTTCCTTGTATCGAATTTGCTGTCAGAAAATCCACGTTCCAGTTTCGACATTGCTTTTGAAGACATAAGTGGACACTTAGAGATTCTATTTTCTCTAACAGAACCTGTAACGAAGAAGTTCTTGGTTGCCAGAATGGATAGCAGTTCATGGGAAGTAAAGAAATTATCCATGTAAATTTTATGTAATATCTCAGGTTTTGCAGTTATTGACAGCAAGTTCTGGACAACTGTGTGAGATAATGGCTCATTCACTTTTTTCTGACATGGTTGATTCTTTTCAGCCTTTGGATTTTTTTTTTTTTTTTTTTTTTTTTTTTTGCCCTTCTAGAGTTTTCATAGCTTGGCATTTGGGTGTTGATGGTATATTGTCGATAGATGCAGGTTCTGTTTTATTCTGCTTTGCACCTTGGTACGGTATAATATAATACGGGAATCCGTTGAAAGAACTTAGCATCCATAATTTATATCCAAATTTGACTGGTTTTCCTTTTATATACATCTTACAGCCATGTTTTCCAAAGTATATAACCATTCTTTCATCAATACTTAAAAATTCCGAAAATACTCCAAATTGTTGAAGGTGTGAAGAAGGTGTGAATTGTTGAAGGTACCACGTGTACCTAACACCTGTACCTAACACACGTGATCTGCAGGTGTTAGAGAAACTATTTAAAGATTATCCGTACAAATGTTTCGAATATCACAGAGAAGAATGGATTATTCCCATTACTTAATGTAGGGATTATGTATCAGTGGATTATACTATCGTCCTATTTTTAGGACAGTATGAAATATAAGGAAAATAGACCATTTAGATATATAGTTTTAATATATCTTTTTTATCTGTAGAAAAGTATAGAATATTACCTCAATAAATTTATATAACCGTTATTTTTAATAGTAAAATCTTTTAAGAAATAATGTATTGAATAAGTAAGAAATAAATCTTCAAAAAATCACCATTTTGAAAAATTAAAAAAAAATATTTAACATTAATTTAAACTAACAATAAGAGCAGAGATATACTTAACAGACTTTTAAAAATATATCGCCTTTAATTTGAATTAAAATACTCAAAAGAATTTATATAAAGGCCATTCATACATGGTGTCCTATTTTTAGTACGATGGTGAAATATGGGTTAAAAAAATAAATTTGAACATTAGTAATAATACAGAATATGTACAGAGCATGCAAGAATGAACGGAATTTTCCCTTTATTTGCAGACTGCTGGGAATAATTAACGGAAAAAATTTGTTTTCTAGGAGTATCGAAATTAAGTGTTTAAAAATGACGAATAATTTAGCGTATAAGTGATGATTTTTTCTGACAGTGATTTTTTTCTGACAGTGATTTTTTCTGACAGTGATTTTTTTTTTTTTTTTTTTTTTGCGAGTGTTTGATACTATACTTGGAATTCTGAAGATTTAAATATTGCTTATTCACGGACGGAAAGCACCAACACCCTGTATATTTGTATATCTAGCAAACCATAAGGGTCAATCCATTTCAAGTGGTCCAGCACTGGTCGCTCGACCATTTTTAAAAAATCTGAAATTTTTTGTACAACAACCCTAATATGATGGAAGTTCAAAATGACCGTTATTTTAATTTTACTATTTTTTGTTTGTGCATGGCGGCCATCTTTGTTTCATCGTGTGCAGCGATTTTCTCAGATACTAGGATACACAAAATTATAAATATCTCGTCTTTTATTTTCCCAATTGAAATGGGGTTCGCAGCATTTTGTTCAGAATAAAATAGACTAAATATATTGTGGTAGAATAATTTTGGAAAATAAAATTTTACAAGTGAAATTTTAGCACAAAATTTAAGATTTTTTCCAAAATCTATCCGTTTTCAAGAGGAAATTTTTCATTCAAGGAAAACTGTCACACTTGCACAATTTTTTCTACAAATAGGTCAAAAGTGCATGTACTGATATACCAAGTCCCAGATCTAGGAGTTGATTCCTTTTTGCGAAAAAAATTCCGAAATTCTTCAAAAATTTCAAAAATCGCACTTTTTAGGCTTTGATATCTCTGGTGGGACACGAGATAAAAATCTGAAATTCTGACCTTTGATAGTATTATATAGTAGTATTATGTACAAAAAATTTCAAGAAGGAGATTTGACTACAAGCGGAGATATGACATGCAAAATATGTGAAAACAATACTGCCAAACTATTCTAACCTATTACGTAATGTTCAACAAGACTGTCAACCTTGCACAATTTTTTTCTACAAATAGGTCAAAAGTGCGTGTACTCATACACCAAGTCCAAGATCTGGGAGTTGATTTCTCTTTGCGAAAAAAATTCCGAAATTCGTAAAAAAATTTCAAAAATCGCACTTTTTAGGCTTTGATATCTCTGGTAGAGCACGAGATAAAAATATGAAATTCTGACCTTTGATAGTATTTTGTAGTAGTGTTATGTACAAAAAATTTCAAGAAGGAGATTTGATTATAAGCTGAGATACGGTGATTAAAATATGTTAAGAAATGCTATTATGAATACATTAGGAGAAATGAGATTAGTTTCATTTATTACAATATTTACACAGAAAATATCGTTTGTTGAAAACAGTTTAATAATAAATGTTTAATTTACAAAGATACTAGATATGCTCAACAAAGAGCTTAACACTATGTACGAGAGATGTTACGAGTTCGGCCAGTTACTGTTGTCAATCCATCAGGTTGTTCTTTCTCAAAATTTTATTTGAAGCCACACAAGTCTTGTCATCCCTTGTTAACTTGAATAAAATTCTCTAGGTTTAATAATTGAAACCATGTCAGCTCGATCAGTTGCAACCCATTGTCTGAAATTTACTTTTCCTGAAGTATGTACCGAGTAAAATTGTTGCAATAGCATTTGTAGTAGGTTTGTTCCTCTGGGCAAATAGTGTATTGGCTTAGCATACATTCTGAATTGTTTAAATCACACAGACGCATTTGAAGAAGATATTTATAATTAACATTTAACTCTGTACCATAAATAATTAATTTAAAATTTTGGAGGTATGAACAATTACATAGAAGGTTACAATAGTTTGGCAGTATTATTTTCACATATTGTCCATGTCATAACTCAGCTTGTTGTCAAATCTCCTTCTTGAAATTTTTTGTACATAACACTACTACACAATACTATCAAAGGCCAGAATTTCAGATTTTTATCTCGTGCTCCGCCAGAGATATCAAAGCCTAAAAAGTGCGATTTTTGAAATTTTTGACGAATTTCGGAATTTTTTCGCAAAGAGAAATCAACTCCCAGATCTGGGACTTGGTGTATGAGTACACGCACTTTTGACCTATTTGTAGAAAAAAATTGTGTAAGGTTGACAGTCTTGTGGAACAATTACATAGTACGTTACAATAATTTGACAATATTATTTTTCCCAAATTTTCCATGTCATATCTCAGCTTGTAGTCAAATCTCCTTCTTGAAATTTTTTGTACATAATACTACTACACAATAGTATCAAAGGCCAGAATTTCAAATTTTTATCTTGTGCCCCACCAGAGATATCAAAGCCTAAAAAGTGCGATTTTTGAAATTTTTGAAGAATTTCGGAATTTTTTTCGCAAAGAGAAATAAACTCCCAGATCTGGGACTTGGTGTATGAGTATACACACTTTTTACCTAATTTTAGAAAAAATTGTGTAAGGTTGACAGTTTTCCTTGCATAAAAAATTTCCTCTTGCAAATGGATAGATTTCGAAAAAAATCTTAAATTTTGGGCTAAAATTTCACGTGTAAAAATTTATTTTTCAAAATTATTTTACCACTGTACATTTAGCCTATTTTATTCTGAACAAAATTCTGCAAACCCCATTTCAATTGGTAAAATAAAAGACGAGATATTTACAATTTTGTGCATCCTAGTATCTGAGAAAATCGCTGAACACGATGAAACAAAGATGGCCGTCATGCACAAACAAAAGATAGTAAAATTAAAATAACGGTCATTTTGAACTTCCGTCATGTTGGGGTTGTTGTAAAAAAAATTTCAGATTTTTTAAAAATGGTCAAGCGACCAAAAAAAATATTTTCTGGACCACTTGAAATGGATTGACCCATAATATAGTCTACGTAATATTCTTTAAAATTTGTCTAGTTCCTGTGTTTACATGTACTGAGTTTTGAAAGCGGTAATAAAAATTTTGCATTTCGAAATATCCCATTAAATTGAGAAATCTGTTAATTATTGCGTTATTTAAGAATATGTCGGCATGAGAACAATTATTATAAGTGCTGTTGCATTTAAAAGTATTCATAATAATTTAAAATTTAAAGAGCTTTTAATGCTTGCCTATTTTACTAAGTATTTCCAGAGATTATACATATATATGTGGAATAATAAAATCACATAATTGATATTTATTGTTACTTCAGGTAATGAATGAAATGAATTAAGAAAATTATATTTAGACATATATGTCTTTGTATTTATGAGGCTAGTATTTAAGTAAGTACAGTTTCGATGTATGAAAAAAAATCCCTGTGGCTCGGTCTACAGCCACAAGCAGATATCGAAGTTAAGTTGGTTTTTCAGTAATAAAGAGTAAATCAATATTAAATATAAATGCAATATAAAAAAAATTATCTGGCCGATTGTGACGACGTTTTAAATTTATTCTTTTATACGAGTTAGTTTTATCAGAATCACGTTAATGGGATATTTTTTTTCTACAACCGCCTTTTTTTATTAGTTACTTATTGATTGGTTTCTGATGTATTTCTTAATAAAGAAAACTTGTCAGTGTAAAAGTTGTATATAACATTAAGAAGATTATAAATAAACTTAAGTGGAATTTATATCTTGTGACTTGACGAAGTTATGAATTGTTTTCTTCTTCAAACCTCCGCCATTTCTAATTTTTATTTATTTATTTATTAAGTTTCTGTAAAAGTTTCTGCAATCAGGAACTTGTCAATGTAAAGGTTCTATATAACATTTAAAAGATTTACAATAAATTTAAGTGGATTTGATGGCTTGTGAACTCTGAAAGTAATGATTTTTTTCTTCTTAAATACCTGTTTGTTTGTTTCACTTGAAGCCATTTGTAATGTTATCAAAAATAGGTCAGACATAAGTTTTTTTGCGCTTTTCCCAGAAGTAATAATAATAATAATAACTTAAACTGATATTTAACTAAATATATATATATATATATATATATATATATATATATAACCATTGATTGTGAAATTATATACATCAATAAAACATGAAAGAATGAATTAAAAGTAATATAGTTGGAATTTGTAGAACCATAGTAGACTCTTCAGACACCAAATAGTATGGAACTATGAGTAAGATGTGAGGTTTTATCTACGCACTAGCCATCAAAAAGCAAAATAACATGAATTTGGGGGTATACAACTAATATTAGTCATAAATAATTTATTGTATCATTTTATGATACTGTTAGATGATATTATTGCAACATATAATGGAATTTCCTATGAAGAGGTATCAGACAACTCTAAAGCAGAAATCTCTATGGCAATATACTAAAGTGATGCGCAACTCAGCAATTATCTTTATAAGATCATAAGCGCATAGTGTTTATAAGATTGCTAAAACATTTAGCAACCATTCAAATATAATAAAAATATATAAGATACCAATAATAAGAAAGTATTTCAAAATGAATTTTTCATTCAAAATAAAAAGATACCAAAATATGAAATATCAAAATAGACTTACATTCATAATTACTTGCGCAAAACATCTTAATCATTAGAATGCTAATATAAAACAATTAATTGAAACAAAATATCTATATTAATAAAAGAACAAAACGCTCTGTCTGCGTGTGTGTGTGTGTGCGATGGCTAGCAAAATCTACAGCATGTACGACGCTCAAAATTTTTTTGAGAGTAGCGCTAAATCTCCCCTGATGCACCTGAGCTTTAGAATTTCGAAATTCTATTTATTAACTGAGTAATTAATTAAATTCCAAAGATCACTCTCATAAAAAATCGCCTTTTTTCTTCTTTTTTTCCTTTCATTCAGTTATGGTTGGTTGGTTGAATAAAATTTTCGCATGAATAATTAAAAAAGCTGGAACAGACCTTTAAAATTCATAGACTGGCAAACTGTCAGCTTAAATGATGATTTTTTATCACAGCGGTTGTAAACCATGGAGGAAAAAGATAGGTAACCATGGAGGAAAAAGATAGGTGGTGGTGAAGTAAACCGAAAAAAGGGTTGCAATATTAAACTATTTATCGCTCAAATTTTAATGTCCCAAACAAAAGCACGTGGAAGGGATTTTGTATTAATAAGACGAATTGAAAGAAATGAATTACAGCTGAAGCATATTTTACAAAGAAATAGTATTTTTTTAAAATCGTCTTTTTTCTATTATATTATTTATTTTAATAAAATGTTTGCTTTTAAAATAATTGAAATTCATAAATTCGAAATAATTAAATGTCAAAATAAAATTAAATAAAATATTGAAAACATTTGATTTGAACTAAAAACTGTATTACTAAAAGTTTTCTTTTTTTAGAACTTTTTAATATTTTATAACGTAGATGAAAAATGTTTATGATTTAACAACATATTAATATTTCTATGTCAATATATAAAATACATTTATAAAAACATTCTTTTAAAATCATGCGCGAAAACTTAAATAACAAATATTAGTCTAAAATCTAGATTTTAGAGTGCAGACGATTTTAAAATATTAACGAAAGAATGTTAACTTTTCAAGGAAAATCTTAAATGATGCTTCTATATTGATATTTCAAAGTCATATGATAAAAATAATCACACAATTCTTGCCTATGATTGATATATTTGTATCTTTTATGCATTCCCATCGTGTATTACAGTCAATAATGGCTCAAAACATTATTTTACAGGTAAATATCAACACTTTAACACGAAACTAAAGCAATCGTTGGATACATGTTCCCTCCCGTGTTTCTCATTGCTCATTTTAAGTATTTTTAGAGCTTAATATTAGTTGTTGCTTTTAAAACCGATTTTTCACAAAGTCAGCTACGACATTCAGGCAATGCATTTCTGCATGCTTCCAGTTAATGATAAAATCCTACAAATTTAAAGTTCGTTTAATATTGTTAATGCGGACCCGGGCAACGCCGGGCGGGTCAGCTAGTACATCAATAAAACATCAAAAAATGAATTAAACGGAATAGGTGGAATTTGTAGAACCACAGTAGACTCTTCATACCCAAAATACTGAATAACTACAGATTAATAAAGTTAAAATTTCTTATGAAATATATGCCGGATTCGAATGTTGAAGTATTTAATTTATATTCATTTAAGGGCAACCATATTTGTCTTTCATAAATACCCCCAGTCTGCAAGGGAAAAGAAACGGTAATAAAATGCTGCTTGAAAATTACTTTAAAATAAAAAAAAAACTAATCGTTGGGGACCACCGTAATACTTACGCATAATATAAAATATGAAAATAAAATGCGCGTAAACTATTCATAAAATGCGTTGCATCTTCCAGAAATAAAATTTAAAGTTATATTTAATACATAGTAATGATCTATTACGGAATAGTGGGTACGACTTGATTATCCCGTTGACCCATTTCAACAAATTATATAAATCGCCAGACTACTCGTAAATTATACAAATTGGCATAAATTTTATTTTAAATAACGAAAAAACAAATAAATTAGTAAAAGATTTAAAAACAAATATGTATTAAAAGTCGAATAAAAATCGCTTGATGACGTAACAAACATGTGTATAACGTGATTAATGTCAAGTGAATATGACATTTACGATAAGCTATTATTGACATTTAATCTTATAGTTTTGGGATAGTTTTTTAGTTGCCGGAATATTCAAGTAGTAAACGAAATATCCTTATAACTCTGAAAACAATAAATATACTAACAGTTTACTGAGTCGGATATAGCGTCTCATATCCAGTTAAAATATATCTTTGAATTGAAATTAAAATGAAATACAGGTTCATAAAAAATCGAAGAGTGTAGAAAATCGGATTATAAATATCTCGGCAACTAATTATCCGATTATTTTTTTTTTTATTTATGAAAAATGTATGTTTTTTATTGTCTTTTTTATTCACTTCTTAATATAAAAAAAATTCGAAACATTTTATGTATCTTTCATAAGAATAAATATTTCAAGTATCCTAAAACAATAGTTCGGTAAAATCGAGGCTACTGATGTTAAATAGGTTTCTTCCCATTATTAAATACTAATTACACATCCAATTATAAATGTCTGTCTCAATTTGTTCTTGAGATACAGAGTTTACAGACACTCATACAGACAGACACACAGACGGGCAGACAGACGGACGGCAATTTTTTTTTCTAAAAATATGTTTTTCGAAATTCTTTAGTGTCTAAAATGTTTAAAAAAAATCGAGTTTGAAAACGATTACAAGACTATACTGTGTATGATGGGCATGTAAAAATGAGTAAATTGAGAAAATTTTCAAAGTAATTCCACCCCACAGTAGATTTTTCGGTTTTTCTCCCTATTTGACGGCATGAAAATGAATGACGTTTAGAAATTTAAAAGATTCGCAATAAAAGTGAATAAAAGTTAAGTTTGATTATCTGCATTTTCATTCGCTAAAACGATGCATTAAGCATAAATCCATTCAAATCTGTGACAAGGGGTTACATTTTGCTATTTTACTGCCTGATTTGATGTGGAATGCCCTGCTTGCAATGTCAGTTCAATAATTGATATATATTTAATATAGTTTACTTCAAAACAATAATTTTTTATTAAAAAAATTGAAGAAATTGGTATTATAAAAATAATGTAAACATTTAATACTAAATGTTAAAATTGCAAAATACAGCATGTGTAAGAAATTAAAATTTTCAGTGCTTTAATTTTTCAGTTTTTGACCTTACAATACAATACGTTTTATTTGTTACGCTGTTCAATTTCATAAGAAAATACTTTTATAAATTTAAAATACCAAAAATCTAAGTTATTAAGTATAAACATTTGGATAGAGATATCATTTGGAAAGTATGGGACATATCCCATCCTTCCCTGATCAAAGTGTCCCTGCAACAAAAAATGAGATTGAAACTGTATATTAAAAATTGCAGTAAGTCTTACTTTGTATTGTGAATAATTTGGATATTGCTTTTTAAAGTCACAAACTCATAGTTGCTTTCAACTAAAAAAGTTAATAGCAACAAGTATAAGGCAATGATTATTCCATTTAATAGTAGAGTCATGAATAAAGATTAAGCTTATTTTAAGAATTATTGCAGGCGTTAAATCCCTCCCTACTCTTCCTATAAATTATTTTTTGAATGGAGTTATGAATAAAGAGGAGGAGACATACAGTGTATTGTCTATCAGTTGCGAGTGAAATAAAGGAGGAGATTGTCCCAAGGTGGTTTCTTTTTATCAGATAATCAGTTTCTAATTACAACCGGTGAAAAGATCCGCTAGTAAACTTGAATAAAAAAAATTGTCTCATTTTAGTGCCTTATTGAACAGAAAATTTTCTCACAAATACGGTAAAACATTTCTATTTCTTTTTACTGGTGTCAATTTGCCCAGGTGATTTAATCTTTTCACTGACACTGACAGGAAGTTGGTTGTCACAATGTGGCTGAAGTATTACCTCCGAAGTAAACTCTTACAAGTAAAATCGAATGTTAGTTTTGACCACTATTTTTGATTCAAATTTTCTACTAATGAGGCGTTTAAATATAGAGAAAATTTCTGCATAAAATTACAGGTGGAATTTTGCCGCGGTGGTAATGAACCCCTGCAAAAGGAATTACAGTTGAAGCTACAATATTTAAAGGCTATATCAGTTCCTCTTTCTTCATAGTTCCATGATTTTTAAGATAAGCGCTTCCGGAAACCATAAAAATTAAAATTTTTTTTAAATCTTTTAACATTTTAAGTGTTTAGAATATGACTTAAAAAATATTTAGCAATGACAACCAGTTTAATATGCCGATGTCACGAATGAGGAAAAAAAATTAAAAACTTTCAAAGGATATTTCTTCAAACGCATTATTATTTATTTGTTTTGATCGATCTACATTTTCAAGCTTGTCATTCAAGATATAGTGATTTGTATTTTGTAAATAAAACAGGGCTACTAAAAATAAAATTTGTTAGCCAAAACACACTTTATTCATAAATTTAAAGATGATGTAAAATAAAAACACATGAATAAATTAAAACTTAACGTTACATGTTTAATCTTTAAAGCCATCTTCAAGAATAAATTTTTTATTCAAAAACACTCCCGAAGACATTTTTAAATATAAAATCGAAACGTTGTGTTTTATTAAATTTTTTCATCATCTTTAAATTTATGAGTAAGGCGTACGTTTCATAGCAACCTTTATTTTTTGTTGTTGTTGTTTCGTGTACGATTTTACATCGTTAAGTGCATATTTATTATTTTAACTAGGCTTTTGTAATTAAGGACAGCCCATTTAAAATATTTTTAAGGATTTGGAATTGCTTACAGTTTTATTACTGAAAAGTTAATGAATATAACTGAACTCAAACAGTCACCATGTTCTAAAAGTCTGATTGATGTTTAAATATTAGATCCATCTAAACTTAATCATTTCGCACTTTGCGTTTTCATATTATTTACCCAGAAAAATGAGATGAGTTTTATAGAATGAATGATTTTATGTACTAGAGGAAATATATATTCGTGGTTCAAAAATGATTTATATATTTTTTTTTTTTCAGAAGAAAACTTTTGCGGGAAATCCCACTCTCATCGGAAAAAGATACTGTTCTAAAGTGCGAATGCGTTTTCAATCCCGGCCGACTTAAGTACTCGACGATAAATGCTTTGTTTGTTTCTTTCATCTTAGGACGGCGTTCATGAAATGAAATCACATGATCAACAACCGACTCAATTGGTCTAAAAATGATTTGTTCGTTTCTAACTTGTTAATACAGCTGATTTCTACGCTGATTGTTTTAACAGAAGTAACGTAGTTTGACATCATAATCTCAGTTCTAAACAAACCTCTAAAAAAGAGCTTCATCTTTTAATACTGATGTCGTATTGTACAAATGATTAACGGAGACAATAAGAAAAGATGAAAGTTTTTTTTAATTTATTTATGTAAATTTAACCCGTTCGCGACGGCTCGCGCATTCAGAAGTGCGCATCTGGGGACAAAGCGGAAGAATTTGATTTCATCTTCGGGGCCGAAAGATTTTGCGAAGCTAAGCCTAATTCTTGTAAAGTGTTCTTTAAAATGTTACAAAAAAATCTATTTTTCCATATAATCTTTCGAAATTTACGTACATGAAATAAATTGCTATTATGTATATTCACGCAAAAAATTGAGGAATTTTCTCCAATATTTTAGTATAAAATGACTTTTTAAATGTTTATAATGCATATTTTAACCACTTTTTTGGATTAAAAAGTAATATAATATTGTTACAAAAGTCTTACTTGCCTTTATCTTAGCAATAGCTGAAACATTTTGCCGAAATAAAGAATAATTTTGTAAAAAAATAGCTTTGTTTCTAAAAAGTTTTTAATACAATCCTTAAACGAAAAAATCTTTTTAAAAAGCTGATTTGTTCAGTAATAAAAATAATTAAATTAAGCTTATAAGCAACTAGTGCATGGTACTTTTTAATATTAATTGTGCAGATACACATAAAAAATAGTTTGAAAATGTTTAATGTAATTTAAAATGTTCTTCAAAATTCAAAAAAATCTTTAAATACATAATCAATGATAAAATGTCTTTCAGATAAAAAGCATTGAATAATAATAATAAGTAAAATATAATTGTACTTTAAAATATACATTTCTAAAAAGTTACTAAATGTAAAAAATGTTTTTGAATTCAAAAGTATAATATAAAGCATATAACAATGTATAATATAATAGCAATGTGTGATGCAATAGCAATGTAAAAAATATCAAATAAAGAGTACTTGATAATAATGACACCTTGAATGATGACTTAAAGTACATTCATCGAAGAACATGTTTTTATAAATATTTCTTTATTTATATCTTATGTACAAAAGATGTTTTAAAAAATTAAATTTATGAAATTAAATGCATTGAACAATATAAATAATAATTAAGGAAACTAAATAATGATTTAAAATAAACTGATCACAAATGCCATTGATGATAAAAGAAATTTTGGAACCGGAAATATATACACTGCTCAAAACAATTAAAGGATATTTGAAGTTTTATATAAAATAAAGATATAAACGAAATTTTTTTTGCCGAAAATAGAAGAAGAGAATCACAAATGCAAGATTTTCTGGTTTTCAAACTGTGGAGTATGCAAATTTTGAGTTCGACGTCAAAAACGTCGCTTCAGCGGCAGCGAATGAAATTTGACTTTCAACTGGATAAAAGAAAATGAAGACAAGGATGATCGGCATTCAGTGATTGCTTTGTTTCGATGAGTACGATGTCTCAGCGAAGTCATTTGACAGAATCAGAAGCTTGGAGAATTGTTGGTAGGTTAGAAGGGGGCCAAACTCAAGCCGAAGTAGCGCAAGCCATTGGAGTGTCACAAAGTGTCATTTTCAGGATCTGGAACCGTTTTTTGGAGAGTGGATGTGCAGGCCGAAGACCAGGGCAAGGTCGTAGACGGGCAACAACGCCCAATGAAGATCGGTATTTAGCGTTAACAGCTCGGAGACACCGAAACATGAACGCTACTCTTCTCCAACAACACCTTCGCTCGGCTACAGGCACCACGATTTCAACTCAGACTGTCCGAAACCGGCTCCATGCTGTAGGTCTGTATGCTCGCCGACCGATTGTATGTGTTAGATTAACTTTAAGGCATCGTCGCGACCGCAGGGAGTGGGCAACCGAGCATGTCAACTGGAGGAGAAATGAATGGAGCAATATTCTGTTTTCTGACGAGTCCCGTTTTTCTGTGCATCCGGATAATAGGCGTATTTTCATCTGGAGGGGCCGTGGCAGTAGGAATAATCCTGCGTTCGTGCACGAAAGTGTCAGATTTGGCGGTGGAGGAGTGTTGGTGCATGGTGGAATCTCCATTGACGGGCGCACTGACCTCTACATCATTCGAGATGGAGCTCTGACTGGTCGCCAATATAGGGATAAGATCCTCAGACCTATTGTAGTCCCTTACGCTGCAGCAATCGGAGATAACTTCATTTTAATGGACGATAACTGCAGGCCACATCGTGCAAACCTGGTGGAGGATTTCCTTTTCGAGCAAAGAATCGTTCGAATGGAATGGCCAGCGTTTTCTCGAGACATGAATCCAATCGAGCACGTTTGGGACGCTCTAGGAAGACGAGTTTCTGGCCGCCAACATCCCCCACAAACTCTCCAAGAACTGGAAAGAGCTCTTCTGGAAGAGTGGTGCAGAATTCTCCAATTCGTCATTAATAGCCTCATTGAGTCCATGCCTCAAAGGTGTTCAACGTTGCTGGCCGCCCGTGGAAACCATACCTCCTACTGAAAATGATTTTCTTTGAAGAAAACACCTTTTCTTCTTATTTTTTTCTCATATGCACAAATTGTGTTTTTTTTCCTTTTGTACTTTTTTTTCCTTTGTTTTTTTCCTTTTTTCCTTTTGCGCAATAAAATGCATTTTTTTCTGCCAAACATATGTAATTTATTCTCATATAACCTACTATGTCTGTCGACCATGTATCAATCAGCTAAAAAGTTTCCCAGATACAAAATCCACCTAAAACTGCAATATCCTTTAATTGTTTTGTGCAGTGTATATATATATGGGTAAATGAACTGAATTATAACAGGTAAAATTAACAATTAATTCCAAATATTCGCGTTAATGTATATTGTCAAATATATTAGTTTTTTTTTCATTTTATTGAATTTGTAAAATACGATACATAGACATAGATGATGTAATTTAAAATGGATTAATTTGAAACGATATATAAAATTGCTGAAGATAAAATTTAAAAATTAAACTAAAATAACAAACAAGTGTTTTAAAACGTTGTTTTGCCAAAACTATTCTGAATGTTTAATTTGTCGGTGCAGAGAATATTCTCAGCATATCAGCTCTCTAAATCAGTATATACATTTTTTTTATTTTTTTTAATCTGAGAAGCAATGCTAAAATAATATTAAAATATAAAATAGATAAATCTTCCCTTCTAAAAGAAAGAAAACACGAACTCATAATGACGTCGACTTTTGCAACTAAAGTATTTCTGATCGAGATAAAAGAGAGAAAAAAAGGAATTAATCAGATGTTTGTCTTGTCAATCGTACACGTGAATATGCTTACTAATACGCTTACTTACGTGAATCATATGCTTACTAAAGATCCTTTAACCGCAAATCCAAAATACAGTAGAATTATTTCCAATAAAGAAAAATAAAGATTTACTAAACGCGTAAAAAGATTTTTGAAACACAAAGACGTGATAAAAAAATATGCTTTTTCCCATTCTAGTAATTGCTTAAAAAATTAAATTCACGTGGACTAAAAAAATGTTTTCATTATCTTTTATAGTTTGAAGGAGAAGTCTTCTTCCTTTTGTTGTGAGTACAATCGGTGCTAGCACTTATACCGATCGTTCGTCCCAAAGGGATTAAATGATGTGGAAACTTCGGGGCTTTTTTTTACGATCCATTGACTTCCGCACTTGACTGCTTCATTATGTTTCACTTTTGACTGTGTTCCCAAAATTAAAAAAGGCTCACGGCAGTACCTGTTTCTCAACTACCATTTTCCCAAAATTATTCTATGACACTTGCCTCATAAACCTACACCACAAATTCACATAAAAATCATAAAATAAGCAAGTTTTATTTCAGGTTTACCCAGATTTAATAAACAAAAGATCTTTATTAATATATAAATATATTTGATAAAAAGATTGTGATTTTCAGTAATATCTTGATTTTTTTTTAAATCAATTTATTCTTGATTCAGGAAAAAGGATGTATTCAGTAAAATAACTAAAATTAAATATTAAAAAAAATAGATGGAATTCATATAAAAATAAAAAAGTCAATAAAAAAGTCGGGAGTCTACGGTATTATTTTAAAGTGATTTTCTTCTGTTCTTACTCATATATACGTGTGAATTCATGATTGAGTACGTTTTTAACAAGCAAAATCATCTAGGTAATTGCTCAAGACTCCATCAATCTGTTATATTTAGCTTTTCATTAAGTTTCATCTAATTAATTGTTCATTTACTTATTTAATGTAGGGCACTGCATGTTGTAACGTTATAATTTTTCTAGCGTAAGATTGATTTCAACAAAATAATTTTGCACAAGACAAACTAATGATAACTTATTTTCAAATCAGTTAAAAATGCATGTTGTATTTACTGTTCTGTATGACGATACCCAAATGTAATCCTACATTTGAGGGAAAAAGGCGAATAAAAAGAAACAATATCATTTATGAGGTAATGTTTACTAATTAAAATGAAATATTTATTTGAATGCAATAATATCTTCTGAACCTACATCAAAAAAAATATTTTACGTGGAAATTCAATAAAACAAAAATATCTAATTAGTTTAATTAATCTGTGAAAGAAAAACTTAATCTTCAGTTAATTAAGAGATTCTCTTGCTCTTCAATCTACTCAAAAATATTTTAGAATTGTAGAGGCATATTTAAGGTGTTGCACTCAGCCATGTGGAAGGAAAATTGTGTTTTTCATGTGTTTTCATTAAGCATTTTTTTCTTTGTTTTTTGTTTTTGTTTTTTCATAAAACAATACATAAAAATAATTTTGATTAATTTCATTTTCGAAGAATTAAATATATTTAAAGTTATTACCGCTCTTGTAAGTCTTCCCCCCTCCTTTTTTTCCCTCTTTGCGGTGACCATTGTAGCTTAAATTTCTCTTATCTGAAATTTAAATAATTAGCGGATTTTAATTAAATGAGATTTATTTTAGTGATTGGATTAAAAAATTTAAGAAGAACTGATTTTTATTTTTTTTAAGATGACATCCATAAGAAAAGAAAATTCAATTGTTATATTTGAAGAGCAACTTCTTTTTATTATAAATAAAAAAATAAATAAATAAATAAAACCCTTCGAATAAGAACTGCGTGATTATACAAGAAAAAAGTGATAAAATTAACAAGTTGGAAACTGCACGTCAAGCGTAGCAAATGCGGTATTAAATTTACGATAAAAACTGCTGGCAGCAATGTTTCCAGCAATAAAATTAGGCGTAAATTTTCTTAGTACATCTAATTTTACTGCAATTTTACGGCAAAAACTGTTGGCGACATTAATACCAGCACTTTTTGCCGTAAATTTAGAGGATTTTTTTTACAGTACAGTACATCGGATACAATATGGTACATGAAAACTTTTGTGTGTCCCTGTAAATACTACCGACTTTCTGTTTTCGCGAAGTAACTTGTAGTAAATGTCAGCAAAGTATATCAATTTCATAAAATGTGAAATAGTTACTATAATTAAAACACGCCTAAATAGTGTTTCCTCCTTTACATTAGGTAATAGAATACTTTTGCATGGAAATGTATAATAAAATAGTTCTTTACATAACAGATTGTATAGAATATATATTTTAGTATATACTTCATAGATGCATATCAATTTTATTATGTTCGAAAGTATATAACATCATTAAAATGTACTTGAAAATATTTTTCCCGCTGGCCGTAATGCAACGGAAATTTTAATTGCATCTGTAACTATACATCCGATTTTCGTAAAGTTTGAAACGACTCGAATCAACAAAATTTAACAATGATTAGATATTTTAAGTTTCAAACGACTCGGTGGGTAGTTTTTGCTCTGTTATATGCGGACGGACAGACGGACGGACGAACTGAACGACGACTGTAGTTGCTTCGTATTTATATAATCATGAACGCACCTAAAAATATATAGATTTGATAGATTTGGAACCATGGTGATGATCGATTGAAAAAAAGAACAAGAAGGACATTGTGAGTTAAATGTGGCAAACGAGTTTCGTTCGTAAATAATTTGACTCCGTCTTTAATGGTGCGTAATTTGCATGCGACCTAGAATCATTACCTATCACGAGATATCACAGAATGAATAACATATGGTAGCATTAAGTGGAATTAGGCGAACGTTTATAAATATATTTTTTGAAGTTTCCATTCCATTTTCATAAAATTCGAAATGACACGATAACATTCTGCAACGATTATATACAGGGTGTCCACTCTCAAAGATGTCATGGGCTAACTCCTAAACCGTTAGTCATAGACATAAAGTTCCTATTAGAAAAATGTTTTAAATAAGATAAAGAAATATTTTACAAGCAATTATGCTCAAGAGAACAGTGCCTTAAAAAGTTACGAAATTTAAATTTTTATACGGTCCTCCGGTCCTTTAAGTTACAGTCGCAGTCAAAAGTTTCCGGCCAACAAAAACTTTTTCGCTAATTTGTAAATATACCTATATGAAGAGGAATCTCAAAGTGATACTTACACATTTTATTTTCATAATAGTTGGGAACTTATTTATGGAATAATATATAAATATCAATAAATTTAATTGAGAAATTTAAGTGCCAAGGAAAACGCTCCAAAGTTTCTCAAAAGTTTCCGGCCACCATCGTAAGTTTGGAAAAAATGGTAAATTTTTTCAAACTTACGATATTTTATAAAATTTTTGTAATAGAAAATAAAAGTGATTACAATTAGTATTACATGATGTACGATTGCAGTATGATTTACAATTAGTATTTTATCACAATACTTTTAGCAATAAGTACTGCAGTATAGCAACGTGACATTGATTGAATCAACGGTTAAAGATCGTCTATACTACGTTTTTTCCACACTTCATGCAATTTTTTGGAAATTCCGACTGAGTTGGAATATTTATAATTCCGCACACGTTTGCCAACTTCTTTCGAAAGATTTTCTATTAGGCTCATGTCGGGCGTTTGGGCTGGCCATTTCAAAAGTGAAATTATTTTGTGCGAAAGTCATTGCTTGCCGAGTTTGCATATATTCTTTAAGATGTTATCATGTTAAAACAAATCGTTTCAACTACAATTGTTCCTCTAATAAGGCAGTGAATAAACTTGCAGGATATCCCTATACATTGCATCATTCATCTTACGACGGATTTCGAATAACGGACCGACATTTTTTGAAGAAAATACTCCCACAGCATAACGTTTCATCCGCTATGCTTCCTTGCACAAATAACATATATCGAATCATATATTTTGCTGTTAGATCATCGGACGTAGTTTCTGATGTCGTTCTCAAAAAAGTTTGAAAATCGATTGTTCTAAAAATTGTACTTTTGTATAGTTTTCACTTGACTTTGTGTTCCTGGAAACAGCCGGTGATTTTTTTTTCTTTTTTACACCGACTCTTTTATAAAGTTCTGCATTACGTCAGCATTTTGACATGGTAGACTGACTTATTTCAGCAATATTTTCATTCCGTAAATCTCGGAATACTGCTACGGAGTTTGTATGCGCGTCAACAATTGTTTTTCTCTTGATAATTCTGTCTACAAGAATAGTCATTTTTCGGAGTAAACCAGGCCTCAGAAAGTCGTGAAGGCCATGGCCATCGTTATATAATTTTTAAATATCATTCACAGTCGATTTTTCGATTGAAATTTTTGGTGCAATATCTCTAGAAAATTGGCCCTTTTAAAGGCAAACTAATCACTCATTTACGAACAATAATTGTTGGAATTTTTATTTTTTAATTTAAACTATGCTGCTCATGTTGATTTATTCACAAACACGACGAAAAATCACTTCAACGATTGAAAAAAAAAAGGAATGGTGAAATTTTTGCACGCGCGAATTTTGAATTCTGCCCCATTGCATGAAGTATCTTCAATATCCAATCAAAATGATCACATGGTTAGAGGTCATTCACGTATTTCTAACTTTTGAAGCAATTGTGCTTCTTTTTTGTTGAAACCTTCTAGTAAATAAATCAAAGAAATTAACTGATTGGAAACTTTTGACCGCTACTATATTTAGCAAAATTTTACAGTTAGATTGACATGTAAGAAAAAAAAATGTCCCGTTATTCTAGGATTAAAATTGAGCAAGTTATACCTGTTTAAAAGGAGAGCAAATTTTTGGTTGTTAATTAGGTTGTAATTCACAAATTTGTAGAAATAGAATTTTGTCAGATATGTTAAGTGCTTTTTTAAAAAATATTTGTACATGCTCTGAATCTGAATATTTAGTTCCTTTTATCGTTTAAAAAAAAAAAGAAAGTTTCGATTCAAAAATCTACGTAAGAAGCTTCAACTTTATGCAATATCATATGGACGAGAAATCTTTTGAACCCATTGCAAGCCTTATACGTACTGCATTCTTTTTCTTATATAATAATGATAATATCTAAACTTTCTTCCCACAACGTAATGAATTATGTACAATATTGAAGAAATCCTAAGCTTTAGCTATAGTATATCTCCAAGCAATTCATCACATTTCTTGTCAACCGCAGACTAAAACCAATTCATTTTTTTGGGCGTGGTGCCTGGCGAAGGAATAGCTTCGATATCTTCGTAGAAATCTTCCATAGTATTGATCATAGTTCTCTAAATTTTCCGTACCTTATATGTTTTTATATACCTAGTAAAGGAATGTCATGGAATCTGAATAATCTTGATTTAGCGATTGCAAAGGGAAACAAACGGTAAATCGACAGGAAAGCAACAGTATGAATTAAAACTGCATAACAATTTATTTATTTTTAATTTTTTCACCAATTTTTATTTTATCAAATATTTAACTAATTTTTATTCATCGTTATTAACGCGTTAAATATGTACATACATATATTAGATTTAAACAAATATTTTGCTTTTTACACTCTTTGATTATATTCAAGCTATTTTTGCACATAAAGATGGACTTATACAATCGATTTTAACCCTTTATATACCGCATTATGAATTCATGAAAATTTTACACTCTAAAGCATTTTACGTAAATTGTTTAAACTAAATTAAAAGATTTACATAATAATTTAATAAATTTATGAAGGATTTTAGAAGAATTGAAGGATTTAGAAGGATAAATTAAATTTGAATTTACAGGGATTTTGTGCAATATTTATAACCCCACTCAAATCTTTTATTTAAAATTTTTTTCTTAGTATTTCGTAGAATTATAAAGCGTAAAAAAATGATGTTCTTAAAATATAAATATAGAAATATTTCCAAATTGAAAAGTCCCCATCCCCCTCCCTCAGCGCCAAGAACGATGAAAAGATACAAAAGGCAAAAGAAATCATCCTTTTAAAATTATTTTTGTTTTCTATTGCCAATAATGCTTTTGGAACAAAATAAAGTAATGTGTTTTTAACTCATACTAAACAGTATTACAACTAACTGACGTATTAAAAAAATTATAATAAGTAATTTTATGGTACTTATAAGTAGGGGGAACTGGGGGACATTGATACACCCCCTGTACAGCACACAGGGTCATTACAGGAAGTTTCACAACAGCTCCAAAAGGTGATACTAGTGCACTCAACTATATACAGAAAGTTTTGGAGTGATTCAGTAGTTTGTTGAAATGGGACGGGTGATAATTTGTTTTTGTAGGTCAAAAGTAAATTTGAGTTGTAGAATTGAAATGGTATTATAAAACTGTTCTAATATTTTTAAACGAAAAGAATACTCTCTCTGGCAAGTAAAACTACTCTTTATCAGTTTCTCATTCTTTTTAGTTAGATAAATTATGAAGTATTGGATTTGAGACTCATTTTATTTAAAATGGTTGTATGGGGCACATTGATACAGTCTTTGTCGGGGCACATTGATACAACCTAAATCCTTTTCTAGTTCATTTTTTCATTACCTGTTATTATTTTTTTTTACAATGCACTCCTTAATCCAACCATTTTTCGCTAAAAATTTCTAATATTAGTTTTTATTGAAGTGAAATAGCTTTAATTTCTTTACATTAGAAAATTTTATTGTATTTTTGCAAAGAGAAGACGTACGAACTCACCCAACATATAGTGCTAGTAGAACTAATTAGAGAAATGAACGGCAGCCTGGAAAATCTCAAATTTATATCAGTTCTCCAGAGAAAAAAGTATTTTCTACATGAAAAGTGTTACGTAAGAGAAACAAGCTGCAGAACAGCACAGGATAATTATATTAAAAACAGAATTTTTGATATAATTATCCTTTATTTTTTGTTTATAAACCGATTTATAAACAGAAAACTTGGTAATTTTTCATCTTTCCTAAGAAAGAAGATAATGCTGGGGTTGAAGTACCAGATACGACAAAGTTACCACAGCCAACAATTAGACAAGGAATAGCCAGAACATGAGGTCATTATACATTTCATTTTGATTGCTTTAATATTGCTTACAAATAAAGTGTGGGTGATTTGAATTTTTATAAATAGTATAAAATGGTTTGCTAACTATTTTTATATGAAAAATATGCATCGTTGTTATTTTGTCTCCATTTTTCCGAGACTTATCAAAGTGTATCAATCTGCCCCGGGGATGGGGCACATTGATACAAATTACTTTTTTTGATTTTTTTAACATTACATGCAAAAATAATATATAAAACAACGATTGAACATTTTTATAACAAACTACACAGGTTTTGTTGACATCAGATCGAAAAATAACTTGAAATTTCTGCTTTCTAGACACCAAAAAATTTTTTAGAAAAAAGTTGTATCAATGTACCCCAGTTCCCCCTACTGTCGATAGATAAAGGGCTAACCCATTTTCTCATATACGAAAATTAAAAAAAATTAAGTTCCCATGTGTCTTTCCTAGAACAATATAATCAAATATAAAAAAGGAAAATTTGTCTGTCTCTTTATCAATCTATATGAATTCACAGTTTGACAGCCAGAATGAAAACCAGCCAGAATGATGTGAAATGTTACACACATAAATACTGTCTAAACAACTTAAGTAATCCGAAATCGAGATAATTTATAGTTAATTATTAATTAATAAAAAACACCAATTTAACAGCCATTTTCAATCAAATTTAAACATTTCCCTTTACACAATCGCAAACATTTGAAAAATTACAGTAAAGTTCTTACAACAATAATTATATTTCTAATGCAAGATTTCCAAGTGAAAAGTGAAAATGAAAGTAAATAATTTGTTTTTTAAAAGTGAAAATTACGTTATAACATTTCTGTTACAAGATTTCTAGGTGAAAAATTAAAAAGAAATAAATAGTTTCACGAATTACAAAAAGATGAATATTATGTCATATTGGAAATATAATGGCTGTCAAGAGGTCAAGTTTGAATAAGTGTACTGCAACACTATATAAACCCAATAAGGGATAAATTGACATATTTTAATAATTTGAGGTTCACTGAATTTGTTTTCGCTATTTTTATACTTACCGTATGTAAATGAATGTGTGCATGTGTGTATACTAGAATTTTCAAAACAATTATAGGTCCAATAAGCTTGTCCTTAGCAAAGAATTGAAAGAAAGATTTCAGATTTTTAGGGTTCCTTACTTATAAAGTGAAAACTTAACTATCATATGATCACTCCTGTGTCTGTCCGTTTGTCACAGCCATTATGCTCATAAACATAGAAACGTAGAACGCTCAAATTGGGGAAAGTAATAAAGATTATTGACCCAGCTATTTACAGATTATTAAGTATTTACAAATATAATTAGGAGGGGGATAGGGGGCTAATTAAAGTACTTCAAGAAAAATCATATTTTCCTTGAATATTGTGTGAAATATTTTGTAAATTTTAGTTATACTGAACTCAAAAATATTTTTTTTCAATTTTAAGTGTTTCATTTTTAGAGATATCATCGAAAATGTAATGCAAAATATGTCCCCTCCCCTCATCTATTTCCGAATCTATTGAAACTAATATTATAAAAAAATTATTTATTATATATGTTATTTTAAACCTTGCAGGAAAACTACAGCGATTACTCTAGATCCCATAGTTATTAGGGAAAGTATTTTTTTCTATTACACAAAGTTTCGATTTGTGGGCAGTGAGAAAAGGTGTTGAGGAGCGTTGGAGGTATCTATCGTAGTACAATAGTTTTATTGATAATGACTTTTGAAAAATTCATCGGTAATTAGCCGAGATATTAACCTTTAAAGATTGGGACATTTTGGACATAAATAATGACAGGAGTGGCGTAATCTGCATACCATCGGCTTTTAAAGATTACATAACAACTTTTAATAATATATGTGTGTAATGCAACACCTAGTAGCAGTATAAAAACAATAAACTTCATACTCTGGCAAACATAGTAATTTAATTAGAACTAATCACATAAATTAGGGTTCGTACGCATAGAATATTAAATATATATATATCCATTTTCGTACCAAGAATTTTTAAAATATTATTTGCTTTACTTAATGCAAACTTAATTTGCTTTACTTAATGTTCCTTACTTCGTATGTAGGGACCACTGCATTACGATATTTCCGGTATTAAAATGTGTAATTTTTAAAAGATTTCTTAAGCATGCGAACCGTTCATAAGTATACTATGGGGTTCGAAACTAGATTGCATTTAGTGGATCTCTCATTATGACTCCGTTGTATTTAAAAATTCATTAAAAACCTATCTGGAAAAACGCGTCATGGACGTTTGGTCCATGGCGCGCTTTGCAAATTTCCAAGCTCCTTTTTACACAAACTCCTATAGCAAAATGTCAAGTTTAAACAGTGAACAAGGATTTTGTGTTATCTACTCTGGAAAAAGAAAAGGTTATTACTATGCTGAATTTACATTCGTATTCACGATCAACTTGGACCCAGAATTTCCCCCGAAACCCAGGTTGAAAGCAGATTCGGTATTCTTCATCAATCTGACTGAACCGGTTTGAGGGGGAAATCCAAGGTCAGGTCGAGAAACCTAACCTTGCTCTACAACGAGGTTCAGGTTCAATTTCTCAAGATTTCTCAACCGAGCATGCATAGTTTGCGAAAAACAAGCAAGGAGAGAGAAAATATTATCGAGAGAAACGCCATTTTACAATGGCGGTATTTGCGTACTTAATATAGGTGCTGTCAAAATGTAGAAAATATACTATCAAATAAAGCAGAAGAACATTATGTAAAGGTATGTAATCTCATATATTTGTTACCTTCAATATTTTTGTTTGATTTATTTATATCTACGTATAAATACTCTATATATTGTATGTTGAACTGTTTGCTTACATAAATATGTGTGGTCGCGAAAAAGTATTTGCTTTAAAAATAGCCAACATTACTTAGACAGACGATTAATAAATTTTTATTAAAGTAACAATTGTCGCGTCTGTCTAAAGTTTGTTTAAAGTCATTTACTTTTTACAATTTTATTGTGAAAAAAAAGAAAGAAAGAAAAAAAAACCCCGAATGTATTTTAACAGTACCGAAATAAATGTACTTACATAAGTTCTAACTAAAATGCGAGATACCGTTCTGATTTGCATTTGTTTTTCTAGAGAAATACGAAGATTATCTTTAAATATCCATACATTCTCTGTAGATTTTTTATCCGTACTTATAGTAAGTTTAACAAATTAAAATGTGGTTTTATTGCGCGAAAGATTTATTGTTTATGTACAAACTTAGATAAATGTATATCAGATCTATAAATTAGATATTTTGACTCATAATTTAAACAATTCATTTGGATTTTATCAGTTTATTGAAGATTTTTAGAAGTTTTGTTCTTTTTAAAATTATGAATCGTAATTACATGAAATACCTGCTATCATTAACACTATAGCATTGTTGTTGTTATTATTGTTTTTATCCGAAGTTTTGTGAAATTTCAAGTTTTTAATTTAAATACATCTAATTTTCAACTATATTTTAATTTTAAAATTATATATAGTATAAAATGTTGCATTAGAAATACTATTTTATACGAAAATAATAATAGTAATAATAAATCCTTTTGGCTACTTAAAACACGAGCCTTACAATTTTTAAATAAAATTGAATTACCTCCTGAAATTGTGAGATTTCTTTTAGCGATCACTTACTATTTTTACTCCTTTATTAGCTTAAAAACAATAAATTACTAAAAAGTTGACATAGAATGATAAAAAAACATTAAAATAAATAACCTCATACCAAAAATAATTTTATCAGCTCTTTCAGTAATGCTGACTATTTTAAGGCAAATAAATTGTTGGCGACTATGAGTATTTATGAAAACAAACAATTCAACATATAATGTTGGGAATATATGTATAAATATAAATAAACTAGTTAAAAAAATATAACATATGTATATATATGAGATTACATACATTCTTCTATTTTTGGTAGCATTTTAAATTTAATTTTTATTTCTATATCTTATACAGCATCTTGAGTACTTTAATTAACACATGACAGATACACAAAAATAAATAAAAGAATAATAATAAAGTAGGGAATGGGTAGGATGGTGCTAATGGGAACTTATTCTTCTCCACAAATTCACAAACAAAAGACAACTATTTTATTTATTATGTAATGTAAAATTATATGAAATTATTAATAATGAATTCGAACTGTTTTGATAGATTGGTATCATTACTTTACCAATCTAGTCTAGAAATCTTTCATTAATCAATCATAATATATATATATATATAATAAAATCTCTTTTCTTTCTATACTAAATAAAATTCTTATTACATCTAATTAAAAGATATTTAAATGAGTAAAAAATATAAAATAATAAAGCTAGAAAAAATATACAAAATAAAATATGATTTTTTTATAATTTACTTTGAGAAGTAAATACGTTCTCTCAAATGGAACACTGGATCCAAAAACAGGTGCGTGCGTGCATGTAATAATGTTTCATAATTATTTATTTAACACTAATTTATCAAAAAATAGTCAAAGAGAATCAAATGAGCTTAACTCATTTGAATTTTAATAGCTATCTAGCTCAATTAAAAGTAACCGTTTTCGCTGAAAATCCAAACAATAAAATTATTATATCTGGATAACATCTATACTGATATACAGGCTACTTTTTTCATTTTTTCCTTTTTTTTCTATTTTAATATTTTCCTTATTAGAAATTACTTAATTACTAATTAAAGCTATTAATAATGGAAATCAACATAGTAACTGTTGGAATAAAATTTTAGTTTTTATCCAAGTCAAATTTCATTAGTTTTTATCCAAATGAAATTCCATTTTTAAGCAAATATGTAAAATTATTTTGAAAAAGAAAAAAAAAACACTAACTAATAAAAAAATACTAAATAACTAATTTTTTTAGCCGTTAACACGATTCATATCATTTACCTAACTCATTTATCAATTGAAAAAAGAAAAAAAAAGTAATTGAATCAATTGTTTAAAAAATATTAAAACTTTCAATAAATTAAATTTCCATATTTAGTGGCTGCAAGTTTTAGTTTTCTCCATATATTTTGTGAAGAAAAAATAAATAAATAAAAAATCGCATTGAATCTTTGTTTTTCCTTCTTTTTGAACCCCCCCCCCCCCTCCATTTTTTAAACGGTTTTCATACAAAACAAAAATAATGTCGCGACGCGAAACCGAAAAAGACGGGAATTTTTAAACCAATAGGCATACTTCTTTCAACCGGGGTCCAGGAACTCCGGGTTCGGTAACTTTTCATCCTAAGTCGATGGCGAATACTAGTTTTCAACTCTCGGTTAAAAATCCCAACTCGGAGTTACTGGACCTGTGGTTTAGCTCTCGGTCGAAGTTCTTCATGAATACGACCGTTAGTTTTATGAAATGCCAAGAAAAGTTTAAATGTGCACTACTTTTTATTCTCAGTTCCGAACTCCTCACCAATAGATAAAGATCAGATTTAAAATAATTAGTTATAAAGAATAGTAAAATTTGATATTATTTAGGCTTCATATCTCTTTGAATTTTGTGGTATACCCATTTATAGTTTTCTAATATATACTGCTAAAACCAACCCTAAGTTGTATAATTTTTTACAAAGTCTTATTATTCTTTCGGCAACGATTTTCCTTTCATAATACACTTAACACCTTCGCGAAGAGAGCACTTAGCTTAATTTTTAATCTTTAACCACTGGTTTTTCAAAAGACAAAATTTTCTGTATTTGAATCACAAAAATACTCCAATTAAATAAGGTAAACTGTACAATAAGAACTCCCGTGTCTGCCTATCCGTCTGTGACATCCATTTTGCTCATAAACAATCAAACGTAGAAAGTTCAAATTGAAGGAAGAAATAATGACTATAGACCCACATATTTACAGATCATTAAATATTTGCAAATATATTTGGGGAGAGGGTAAGGAGGCTAATTAATTTACTTGAAGAAAAAAAATTCTTTGTATATAGTGTTAGGTTCTTGTTAAAACTTTCGTTACGCTGAACTCAAAAAAAGATTATTTTAGGTATTATATTTTCAGAGATATCGTCGAAAGTATAGTGCAAAAATGTGTCCCCCCCCCCCTCCATCTAATTTTGAATCTAGTAACATTGAAATTATGAAAAAAATAAGAGGTTATTGATGTTACTTTAAACCTTACAAAAAACTTGTTTAAACTACAGCGATAACTCCAGATCACATAGTTTTTGAGAAAAGCACGCTTTTCTGTTACACAAAAACTGCGATTTGTGGGCATTGAGCGTTGGTGGTAAGGAACGTTGGAAATAACTATCGTAGCAGAATTATAAGAAGAACTGCGTCTAATGAACTTTTGAAAAAAAAATAATCGGTAATTAGACGAGATATTAACCTTTAAAGACTGGACGGTTTAGCCATAAATAATTACAGGGGCGACGTGGTCTGCATACCATCAGTTTTTAAAGTCTGGATAACAACTTTTAATAATATATATGTGTAATGCAATACTTAATAGCAGTATAAAAGTTATAAACTTGATACTGTTGCAAACATACTAACTTAATAAGAACAAATCACATAAATCAGAGTTCGCACGCAGAAGAAATTTAAAAATATCTATCCATTTTAGTACCAGTATTTTTTAAGAGTATTGTTTGACTTATTTAATGCGAATCGTTCCTTACTTCGAATATAGTGGAACTACGTCACGATATTTCCAGTATTAAAATGTGTAATTCCTTTTAGTTTCTTTGCATGCGAACCCTGCATGTTCCCTGAGGTTCGCGACGAATTTGCACTCAGTGGGTCTCTCATTGAGACTCATGTGTACTTAAAAATTCATTAAAAACCTATCTAGAAAACCGCGTTACGTACAAAAGTGGCTTTGCAAATTTGGGAGATTTCTTAGCACAATGTCCAGTTTAACCATTGAACAAGGGTTTTGTGTTAGCTACACTGGAAAAAGAAAAGTATACTACTACGCTGAATTTAGATTTATGAAATGCTAAATGAAGTTTAAATATGTACTACTTTTTATTCTCAGTAGCGAGTGCCTAATAAATAGATAAGTTTCAGATTAAAATAAGAGTTACACAAAATAGCAATATTTGATCTTATTTAGGTTTCATATCTTTTTCAACTTTTATGATATACCCATTCATACTTTTATAGTATATAAAGCTAAAACTAACCCTACTTTCTAAAATTTTAGTCTTATTATTCTTTCAGCAACAATTTTCTTTTAATAACATAGTTAACTCCTTTGCAATGAGAGCACTTAGCTAAATTTCTAATCTTTAATCATTGGTTTTTCGAAACACAAAACTTTTTATATTTGGATCGCGCAAATACTCCAACTAAATAAGGTAAATTTTACAATGAATAATAACTGATTCGAATATTGAAGGATTCTTAGAATTTTAAATGACACATATACCTATCTCTCGTCCCCAAGGGGTTAATAGTACATATGTTTACTGTATGGAACTATCTGCGCGCGAGTAATACTCGTACGCATAGATATACATTTTTATTAATTAATAGTTTTATTTTTAATTAATGTCTTAATTATATTAATTAAATCGATTTGTAATTAATTAATTTAAATTAATTTTTTAATTAATTTATGCGTTGAAAAATCAATTTATAAATCCATAGTACAAATTAATATATATATATATATTTCATTTTTCATTCTAGATGTCCTTCAACAAAAAAACATTTTTAAGCGGATAGTTCACATGCTAGAGAAGTGATTCCATTTTCATACCTTTTCAGAAAGTAATTAAAAAAGCAAATTCATTGATTTTTTTGTGGTTTGTCAAGTATAGCGTTACTTTCTACAATAAACAAAACAGATTAAATAAAAATATTTATTTAAAAAAATTATGAAAATTTATGTAACCTACGGGGTTCTTTTTTTCGTTTATTCTTTTTTTCGTAATTACATTACCGTGAGCATGATATAGCGTGTTCATTCTACTTTTACAATCTTTTTTTCATCTTCATTAATAATTTTTATAATTAATAATAAATATTAAAACAGAAAACGTGTTACAAGTTAAAAGTTCTAACACTTTTTTACAATTAATATTTCTTTATTACTATTCAAGGTAATTCTAAGATTTTACTTCATTTTATGCAGAAGTATAGTTTTAATGTGCTCAGAAAATTTTATGCCCTTATCTTTCGTAGTTTTTGAAAATCATGCGTGCAGTGATATATGGTAATTATGCTGTAAAAACAAGTATGTAATTTCATTAAGGTTTAATAATTTTTAATTTTTTTTCCTCGATCTATTTTTTTTTTGGGGGGGGGGTTGCTTATCTTTTTTTGTTTTTCTTTTTGACAGAAATGAAATTTTAATCAAACACATGTGTTTTTAGTTAAAACAGGAAATAAAACTAATAAATCATATACACATTTAATTGAATATTAATTGACTTTTCAAACTTAGACAATATTTAGTCAAATTTTAGTTTAAAAAATGCGTTTAAGTCAAACCTTCTATAACGAAATCTATTCAATACATTCCTTTTTTCTAACAATATGTTATCAAATTACTTACCTGCGTTCTAGAGCAAAAGATTTGCGGTACCTATTAAATTTTCTAACTTATATCTGATTTTGCATAAAGAAAAAACCATTTTTTTTCCTTAAAAAGTGTATTTTTCAATACAAATGGCTGTTATATGAATATATACAAACTTACAATCTATACAGGGTGTATCTAAACTACTGGGCAAAACTTTAAAGGGTGATAGTACACATAAAGACATACAATATTAAATGGGAATCTAAGGGTCCTAAACGTCTTTCGAAGGAGATAGATGCCATCAAAGTTTAGGGTCCAAAATTTGAAATGATTATAAAAAACGGAAAAATTGGTCGATTCGTTTGCGGTTTTCACGAAAACTATTCTTTATGTCAGTATTGTCTTGAAAATAGATTATAAAGACAAATTTCAAAAAATGCCCATAGAGGGTGCTTTAGACTTTGGAGTAACGAACAACTTTTTTTATCGTTATTTTTTGCATCTCATTAATTTTTTTAGAAGTTTAGACATAAACTTAAATTTTGAGCTCAAAATCGGTGGTTAAGTTGTGCAAACTGAACTGTGTTCAATGGGAGTGTGTAGGTTCAAATTTCAAATAATTAAAAAAAAAACAGAAAAATTGGTCAATTGATTTGCGGTTTTTACTAAAATTATTCTTTATGTCAGTATTGTCTTGAAAATAAATTATATAGATAAATTTCAAAAAATACCGATAGAGGGCGCTTTAGACTTTGGATTAACGTACAACTATTTTTTACCGTTATTTTTTGCATCTCATTAATTTTTTTAGAAGCTTCGATATAAACTTAAATTTTGAGTTGAAAATCTGAATTGTTGAGAGTGGTTAAGTAGCGCAAACTGAACTGTGTTCAATGGGGGTGGGGAGATTCAAATTTCAAATGATTATAAAACACGGAAAAATTGGTCGATTCGTTTGCGGTTTTCTCTAGAACCATTCTTTATGTCAGTATTTCCTTGAAAATAAATTTTAAAGATAAATTTCCCAAAATTCCGTTAGAGGGCGCCTTAAACTTCAGTGTAACCAACAAATATTTTTAACCGTTATTTTTTTAATCGAAATAAATGTTTTAAAAGCTTAGACTTAAATTTTGAGCTCAAAATCTGAATCGTTGTGAGTAATTAAGTAGCAAAAAATTCAACTGTGTTCGTAGAGTGGACAGGGTAACATTTCAACTTTTAAACACAGCTGAGTTTGCGCTTCAGAACCCCTCCCAAAGATTCAGAATTTGAGCTCAAAATTTAAGTCTAAGCTTTGGCAAGCATTTTATTAGATACAAAAAATAACAGTTAAAAATTGTTGTACGTTACTCCAAAGTCCTAAGCGATCTCTATCGGCATATTTTGAATTTTATCTTTATAATTTATTTTCAATATAATACTGAAAGAATAATTTTAGTGAAAATAGCAAATATATTGATAAATTTTTACGTTTTTTTATAATCATTTGAAATTTGAACCTCCCCCCCCCCCCCCCACAGTTCAGTTTGCGCTACTTAACCACTCCCAACGATTTAGATGTTGAGCTCAAAATTTAAGTTTATGTCTAAGCTTCTAAAAAATTTAAGGAGATGCAAAAAATAACGGTAAAAAATAGTTGTACGTTACTCCAAAGTCTAAAGCGTCCTCTATCGACATTTTTTGAAATTTATAATTTATTTTTAAGACAATGAATAGTTTTAGTGAAAACCTCAAATCAATTGACCAATTATTCTGTGTTTTATGATCATTTGGAATTTGAACCTACTCACTCCCATTGAACACAGTTCAGTTTGCGCTACTTAACCACAGATTTTGAGCTCAAAATTTAAGTTTATGTCTAAACTTCTAAAAAAATTATGAGATGCAAAAAATAACGGTAAAAAATAGTTGTTCGTTATTCCAAAGTCTAAAGCGCCGTCTATCGGCATTTTTTGAAATTTATCTTTATAATTTACTTTCAAGACAATACTGACATAAAGAATAGTTCGCGCAAAAACCGCAAACGAATCAAACAATTTTTCCGTTTTTTATAAACATGTCTAATTTTGGACCCTAAACTTTGATGTCGCCTATATCCTTGGGAAGACGTTTGGGACCTTTAGTTTCGCTCTTAATATTATTAGTCTTTATGTGTACTATCACCCCTTAAAGTTTTGCCCAGTAGTTTAGATACACAATGTATTTGGCTTAATAACATACCTGTAGATGAGCAGAACATTGTTACAAAATTTTATTTCAATATCTTAGACACATTTTAAGAAATGATCTTTTCCGTAAATGTGCGCAATGAAAAACCGAGTTTTCCAGAAAACGCAAATAACGATTTCGATAGAGCACAAAGAAATAAGTATAAAGTTTACAATTTTAAGATCCACCATATTTGCAGGGGTTTTTATATTTATGTATTGTTATGTATTATATATTTTTGTATTAAAACGTATTCTTTACACTTCTCCGATTTTTTTAAACGAGCATTTCAGATTTTTGAATAGTTCCACCAGCGGCTGAGAGGTTCTGCTCTCGAAGCTGGAAACAGCAGCTGCTGGGTTCAAACACAATCGCACCCGTCTTACTAATCGTTCAGGATTTTCCGCGGTTTTTTTCGAACTTTGGATTTCCTTGCGTAAATACGGGTTTGGTTCCCTTAGAAAGACCCCTCCACGGAAGTCATACTATATCTCTTGTGTTGATAATCAGTCGTCATAACCAAACCGAACCAAGTTTTGAAAGTTCATTTCCAGTTTATATTTTGGGAAGTAACTTTGCTTCTTATGTCCCTGAAACCAAAAGTAAAACATTTTTGGGGTACCGAATGATTGAACTTTAATTTAAAATAATGAAAAAGAAATCGAAAATGTTCGACAAAAAAGAGATTTGAGGGTACGCATACAGGGTGAGTCATAAATATCGAAACAATAGGTGATCTCCTTAGACCCATACTTCCAATTGCAAAAATTCATAAAAAAAGGTGAAATTTTTTAAAGATAAATTGCGACTCCATGGGAGGGTCCTGTTTAAAAAATACAAAAATTAAATTTTTATAGGGCCCCCGTAGGATAAAAATTCCAATTAGGAAAACTTTCCTTATTGAGTCTTTAATAAGTTACAAAAAGTTGCATCTTCATATCTTCAAAACTCGCAAAGTTATAGCCGTTTAAAAAATTCATCATATTTTAAGGGATTAGACACAAATTGAAATGTGCGCAATTCAAAAAACAATGTTACTTTAACAGTTCCAGGAAACGCGTAAAAAGTCTATTTTTTGAGTTAGAATTTTGATTTTTTTTCTTTTTTTGTAATGGTTAGCCTTATAATTTACTAAGAAAATCACATCCTAAAAATTTATAAAAGTTTCATGTGGTTAGTACTGGTTTAAATGGGATAATTAAAAATCGTTATAACTCTTAACATTATTGATCCGATTTCAATTTCTTTCCATTTATATAAAGATGAAAATATGATTTTGCTTTGTTCTAGGATTTTTGTTTGTTAGTAATTTTAAAACTATTCTAAATATTTATTGAAAAAATAATATAACTTTTAAAAAATCATATTTTCAAAAGTAAATATTTTTTCAAATTTGCCGAAACAAAACTAATGAAAAAAATAAAAAATGATGTGTTTCAAGTTCTTTTTTTCTTTACATTCTTAACATTTAATAATTTAAAGACAAGAAATAGTGGGGAAAAATTCATTAACACTAGAACCGCGGGAAATTTTACCCAAGTTTTATAAAAATAATTCACATCAGAATTTTTATTTAAGTCTATTTAACTCGTTTATTTTAAATAATTTTTGTACAGCTTATATGGAAATTTTTTCAAGAAAAATTTTCTGGTTCGAATCAGCATCCTTTCACTGAATACGTGTCAAAATGACCCTTCTCCTCGGTTTTAGTGTTAAGTAGAAAAATGAAGTGTACTGTTTAAATGTCCTTCAGTTATTTAAAATAATGCGTTTCTAAGATGCAGATTAAGTCTCTTTTTTTATTTAGATATGATAACTTGAGGGTTTTTATCGTCCTGGAGATTATGTTAAAAAATCTGTATTCTGGGCCCAGGCCGGGTCACGAGAGAGACGCTTTTTTCTGAAGACTCACCAGGCCGGGCCTAACGTACTTTTCATAAAGGACGGGACTGCTTCCTTCTTCCTATGTGTACACTTTACGAAATTTTCAATCCCAATCTCGACAAAACCCGTATTAAAGTCACTGCCTCTGGCTGACTAAAAGTTAGTGCATAAAATAAATAAAATTCGGTTCAATCAAATTTTAACGAAAAACACATAGATTTTGAAATCTTTATTTTACAAAAAAAGAAAAAAAAAACTTAAAACTTCATTTTTTAAAAGAATAGTATATTCAAAGGCTAAAGAATTAAATACAATAAAACCAGTGAAAAAAATTTACGTATGACGGAGTTCTGTCTTAAACGGAAAATATGTTGATCCATGCAAAATAAATACAATATCACCTGAGAAAAAAATCAAATTACACCTTCTAGGTAGGGCATCTGTCTATAACGTATTTTTTCTTTCTTATGTGAATCCGTTTTAAAAGGTTTTACTAAATAACATTTTTCAAAGTCTCTAACGCATGGGATATGGATTAACGATAGATGAGTGAAACAATTACATTTAGAGATTCATTGATAAAATAAATATATTACTGCCTTTGGCGCTTCTTTAATAATAAAAAGTATAAATATAAAAACGAAAAGCTATAAAAGGAATTTTTGGTAAGAACTCCTCCATACGAAACAATTTTTTCTCACACCGAAGTAAAAAACTAATTAGAAAATTGCGACTGAACCGGGCTATGATTTAAAGTATTTTCCAGACCGGTCCGGGTTAGGATTTTAACATTTCTTCAGGTCGCGCCGAACTTTTTCCCCTATTGGTCGGTTTGAGACCTGATCTAGAAATTTCGATTCATGCAGACCTCCAGTACAGACTACACACATATTTTGAAAACAAGTTTAGAATTAATTCAATACGCTGCTTTGTTATGTCCAAATGAGAGGCACTGTCTTAAATCGACATTTAATAATAGATAATTTATAGACGATCCCTCACTTGCTTTGAAAATTAGCCAAAAACTCTTCGTTTACAGGCATGGTAAAGTTGTGTAAGTCATCAATTTTTTCGAATTTCAGATTTTAATATCTCTGTTAGGTTTTTAGATATTTAGATGAAATTTATTTTGTTCAATTTAGGAATGGATAAGGAATAATTTCTTAGTTGGAAATTTTGCCCTACGGGGGTAAAAATTTAATTTTCATACTTTTTGCAAATAGACACCCCACCCCCATGGAGTTGCAACTTATCAGAAATTTCACGTTTTATTATGAATTTTTGCACTAGTGAAAAATGCTCCAAGGAGCAGTGCAAAAGCAGAATATGATTTTAATTGAGCATTAAAAAGTAATGGACAAGTGCTTCTGTTAATTACTGAGCATGAGGAAGGATAAGGGATCCCTTCTTGCCTACAACTCACTTCAATGCCAACTTTGAAAAAATCATATTTGCGCTTTTTCCATATAAAAGAAATTTGCGGTTCTTTAGTAGAATTTTCCACCGTGCTTTAGATGTTAACCAGGTGTGTAGTCATAAAAATAACATAAGATATATGCTCTAAGCAGAGGGATATTCTAGAATGTGTATACTATAAGCTTTCTTGAAAAACAGAGGGTATATGGTGTTCTATTAAAAAGTCCAGAAGGTGTGCGGCGTATAGCCTGTACTACATCTCTGATGTTAACTGCACTGTTCACTCTGCACTATACTACAAATCAATTTTCTGTGCAATTATACACTTAGGGTATGCTTGGTGGCAGTGCATGAATGTAATACCTGCAGGAACTAGGTATCTGGCATTATGTCGCCTTCCTTTACATTTATGTCTAATTAAGCTGCATCTTTAATGGTTACGTCTTTACACTATACATTTTTATAGTAACTGCGACTGATTTGTTTTCACGAAAAAAGCGCAAATATGATTTTTTCAAAGTTGGCATTGAAGTGAGTTGTAGCCAAGAAGGGATCCCTTATCCTTCCTCATGCTCAGTAATTAACAGAAGCACTTGTCCATTACTTTTTAATGCTCAATTAAAATCATATTCTGCTTTTGCACTGCTCCTTGGAGCATTTTTCACTAGTCCTTCTATTTTTCCATATTCCATAGCGATACTGCACAACTTGTTTTGTATTTTATATATAGAAAACAAAATCTTATTTGTATTGAAATTAAAAAAGGCTACATACTCTAATAATCTGGTGTTACAAATTAAAAAAAATTTTTAAACAGGTTTTTCTATACCAAAATTCTACGGTGGTTTTCAAAAAAAAAAAAAAAAAAAAAATCAGTTTTTTACTAAAGTGAATAAAATAATAAATTCTTTCAAAGAATAGATTTTTCATTCAAATATCCATTATTTTTGCCAAAAACAGGAACTTTTTTTATGCAAGAGTAAAGTTTGATACAAAAACCATGCTTCTTTGTTTTCTTAATCCGTATTTATTACGGACTTATTAAAAACGTACTCCACCGCTTTTATAGGAAACGATTGCTTTACTGTGTTATGGAGCATTCTCATTGGCCATAAAGAGACATTCTATAAAAGCTGTGGAGTGACTCTGCAACAAATGGGTCAAATTTTTAACAGTGCACTGTTAAAAATCTGCTGCATTTTGCTGCAACGTCCTCCACCACTTGTATATATCTCTATTCCAACCAATGAGAAAGCGCCATTTCACGGCCAAGTAACCGTTTTCTATACAAGCAGGGGAGTTCGTTGCAGCAAAATGCAGCAGATTTTTAACAGTGTGCATATCCTTGGCGCTATAGTTTACAGGAGTGGTACATTGTTCAAAATTTGAAACTTTTGCTGCATCGCCACTCCATCGCTTTGATAGAATAACTCTATTTTGATCGATGAGAATCCTCGATAATGCATTTAAGTAATCGTTTTCTACTTATCTACTATATCGTTTCCGTATATTTATTTTTTCAATCAGCACCAAGGTGCGCACTTTATTAGAAGACGCGCTCTATTAGAGGGCGCATTCTATTAGAATAAATACGGTATATACTTATAGTAAATACACTTTGTTAAAGTACAGGGCCCCAATATTTGACAGGTATGCCAGGCATTTTTGCCATTGATGCCATTGTGCTAAAAACAAAATATAAATAAATGAAAAAAATGGATAAAATATAAATTTGGTATGGTGCAAAAAATTGCCTAATTTAAAATTAAAAATCAAATTTAACAGCCACCAGGGCTAGACACCGTGCATAATTATTCAGTAAATGATTCATTAACACTAGAACGCCCTTAAATTCTACTCAAGTTTAAAAATAATATTTCTCACCAGAATTTTTATTCAAAATTATTTAATTGATTTATTTAACGTAAATTTGCGTGGATTAGATTTAAATTATTTCAAGAAAATTTTTCTGGTTCGAATTGAAATTTAGTTACATGATTGGAGTCGAATCGACTCCATCCGGGCGTTCTAGTGTTAAAAAATGACAAAAATCAGCATGTCAAAAATTTCAAAAAAATTCATTATTAGTTAAAAAATTAAGTTAAAAATAAAAGAAAAAAAAGCATTCTGTATTTTTTTATGCTTAATCGAATGGTGTAACTGGTTTTTCTCTCCGATGATCACAAGTACCTTAGATTGATGACTGCCATTCTTTTATTTCATCTTGTAAAAAAACTGTTTAACGTAAAGCTATGAATTTTTGCAGGATTAATTAGCATCGCAAAATCTTTAAAATAAACTTTACCGCAACATTCTATCTGCAATAGAACGTTAGATATACCCATTTATCACCAAGTTTGGAAAATCCGCAATTTCAGAAAAACCGCCCAGCGAAATAACGTTTTCTCGATGACTACCCCGGGATAAAAAGTTTGTCTTTTGTTTAAAAAAAAATTAAGTTTTTATCTTTAGTAGTTTTCGAGAAAAGTGCTGTGACACAAAAATTTTGTCCGATTTTCAGAATACTCTACAGTACACCTACAGTATGCCATAAAAAAAAAATAATTTTTGTGCTATGTTGTGCTTCTTGGTCAGACGAACATTTAAAAAAAAATCATCAAAATTGGATAAGTATTTAGTTAGTTATTGCAAAAAGAAAAATTGAAAAATCCGTGTGCACCATCGCTCAATCATATTATTGTAGCGCGCTGCCGCGCGCACAATGATTTGGAAGTATGGGTCTAGGGGCAATATTCAAAGAGACAGCCTATTGTTTCGATATTTATGACTCACCCTGTATAGCTAAAGAATTAACTCACGGCATTTCACCAAACTTTATATTGTGTTAGACTTTGACATAATTAAACCCTCATTAGGTTTGGGCGTATACGGATCACTGATACTGCTAATCTGTTTTTCACGATCTCTGCGATAATTGTTACCCAAGTACAAGTAGGTTGTCATTTAATTTTTGTTTCACTGTTAAAAATAATTTACTTAAAAATGAGAACGTCTATGTACCTCTTTTTTAAAGTAATAATTGTTTCAGAAACAAGTACACGATATTTTCAAATATAAGTGACAATCTGGGAAGAAAAATAAGTTGGTCGTTAATTATTAATATGTCTTCTTACTCTAATTGTTTATTAAAGTCTAGGAGTTTTCGCCCGTTACACCGGTCGTTTTCACTAATAAAATCTTGAATTAAATGAAATACATCCAGTAAAGATTAAAAAGAAAAAATACTTAATATCTAATCAAATATTCATAATTTCTGTTTTATTCGTATAATCTTACATTACCTTGTTGAAAGTCAATGTTGATGACATAATAGACAAAATAGCTCTAAAATGACTGAAGTACCTATGTTTAACTATTTTTTTAGTTGGTGTGTTATCTTGAATGTCCAGCTTCTCTCTAAGACTACTACAAAATTTTCTTAAAGATAACTTTAAAAATAGATAAAATACATGTTTAAGTTTATTTTACTAGATTATTTATCGACAAATTCATACCTTTATCTAAAACTGCTGTTGAGGTATGGCGGAATGCCCTAAATTTTCATACCTTCACTGAATTCATTTGGAAGGGGAGGAAGATTTCTAAGATCACTAAAAAAATATTTAATGATTTTTTTTCAATAGGCTTGAGATCTTGAATTTAACGCTTTTATTAAAAACTGCTGCTCAGATATGGCTAGAGATCGAGAATTTACCAATGGAAAAAATCGCCATGGTAAAAATCACAATCGATACAGTGATCGATTACTTCCGGAAATTTATAATTCAGATGTTTACAATCGATCATTAAAATCTTTGTTTTTACATGTTTATAAAAGATTTTAATAAATACATAATAAATAAAAACAGATGGAATTCAAAAACAACAAACACAAGAAAGGCTATAAGGGAGACACATAGTGGAAAAGTCATCTAACGGCGTCCCCTCGTTGCAGGAAGTTGAAAAGGTAAGTATATAAAGTCAAGGCAGTTTAGTATAAAAAATTACAATTTTGCGGAAATTATCATAAAAATGACTAGAAAAATAAGAATTAACGGCACCCCTGGTGGCAAAAACTGGAACTAAATGAATTGTCAATCGAATCAATATTTTTTATTGGTTTTTCTACGTCATTTGAGAAAAAAGCTAAAATTTCCCCATAATTAGATAACCGCGACTGGGATACTTTAAACATACCCCCCATGATGGAAAAAGCATGGAGAAAGACAAGAGATGTGGATAATATGAATAAGTGATCACATGGTTTTGTAACAATATATCACATGAAGGGTGTCGGTTAAATTTTAAAAAGAGAGCCCTTTGAGGGCAAAATAGTGGGAGTGGGGTGCGCCGAAGGTGCATAACATGTCACAGAGGTTTCCAATGATATATAACATAAGGGTTGTCTATTAAATAAAGAAATGTACCCCTCCCCTCAGGATTCCAACAATCTCGGCTCTTGGAATGCAGAATTGACCCGTGTATTTGAAAATTTCATATGTTATAAGCAATATCTATCGGAGAGGTAAAGCTTCTAAAAAATTTAATGCGATACAAAAAATAACGGTAAGAAATAGCTGTTCGTTACTCTAAAATCTAAACCACCCTCTATCGGCATTTTTTTGGAATTTATCTTTATAATTTATTTTCAAGATAATACTGACATAAAAATAGTTTTAGTGAAAACCGCAAATTAATCGACCAATTTTTCCGTTTTGTATGATTATTTGAAATTTTTAACCTAAACTTTAATAGCGGCTACCTCCTTCGGAAAACGTTTAGGACCCTTGGTTTCCTATTTAATATTGTTGGTCTTGATGTGTACTATCACCCGTCTTTTTTTGTAAAAATAATTTAGAATCACATTGTATATATCAATTATATCGATACAGAAAAAATTTTGGTTTTTAACATCGTAACTTTCTAACATAATTTTGGAATGAAAATAAAATTGTAATTTAATAAGAGGATGTGAGAAAATAATTTTCAGTCATACAAATGTAATCTCATAATTCAATTACATCTGGGGGAAAAAAAACCTTATTACTTAAAATGCAAACAAAAATTAAACAACAAAAAAAAAATCAGATATTTATTAAGCTCTTAAATATTATTAAAACTTAATTTAAATTACAATATTCATTTTAGTTATATTAAATAAAATTCTAAAAATATATAAAAGAAGTTTTAAAAATAGATATCATTACGGTCTGCATTTTTTTTTTAAAAAGACACCTATAAACTCTTTTATTTACATCGACTTCCAATAGATGGCACTAAAGTAGTGTTGGTTTGTTTATATCTGATTCTCCGTCTTTCATAATAGCTTGTTATCCGTTATTTTTAATTCAGAATTTAAAACAACATAAAATAAGCTTTTTTAAAAAATATATCAACCGACTTCAAAAAAAGCTCTAAAAAGAATTAAATAATTCTTTAAAATTCTCAAATGACAAAACGTTATTGAAAAATCAGACAGCGAATATCAGGTACCGGCATAAAAACGGTTAAATTTATTTTATATAATTTAATATCCACCAAACATGGATTTTAGAGAGAATATTTTTTACAAGAGATGAATTTGCATATTTATGATTTAATTTATGAATATATACATATAAAATAATGAATTAGTTTTTGAAGTCGGTGCCAAACAATCACAATCGACAATGATCATCACCATTTTAGTTATGGTACTAGGGGCAATATATTCAAAATTCTTATTATATTTAAGATAGTTCCGTTAATAATTCCGTTAATAATAATAATATCTGTTTATTTTTCTCTTTGCTATAAGAAGTAAAACGTACGTCAATCGGAGACTAGCTTGATGTGTCTATCCATAAACTTCTTCTAACTCATATATTTTATTACTTCCTGAAAAATGTGGTATAGCAGCGCCACCAATTAAGTGATTTACACCAAAATCATCATCAACCACAACACCAAAATCATCATCAACTTATGTCAACTTCTAAGTATACTGCATCACAATAATTAAGTTTGGTGAAAACATATGCATTATTTATTGTGATGCAGCTACAGCGTCAATCGTGAAAAATTCTGCATAACACTGTCACCTGTTGGGCGATTTGCATCAAAAACTAATCAGCACCAAAGTATGTCAAGAAATAAATGAATCTGAAATTTCATGAAAATCCCAGCATTAATTCTTGAGATGGAACTATTGTTGAAATCGTCAATAACACAGCTTAGCAGCAGCACCTGTTAAAAAATTTACACCAAAAAGTAATCAACACAAAACTATATCAAGGAATGAATCTGGATTTTCATGAAAATCCGTGCAATTGTTATTGAGATAGATGTTTTGAAGAATATCGTGAATAATGTAGCTTAGCAGAGCCACCTATTGAACTAATTAGCTCTAGTTTATATCAATGTCCAACTGATTCTACAATTTTGGAAATTCCGTGGAATAATTTTTGTGACACAAATTTTTTTTTTACGTACATACTTACAGAGTAACAGACAGATTCCCAGTCAGACATTTTCTAAAAATGAACAAATCCTGTTCAGCACATTCTAAAATTTATAAATTAATCGAAAACCGGACGTCGTAATTTTTCACAAATCCAGTAGTTTCTTCTTGTAAAGATACAAGCAAATAGAAAGGGAATAATATAGAGGTCACCTTGGGGTAGAACCATCTACATTAGTGTTACGAGACCAGTACATTAATTACTTAAACATTGCTGTACCGTAGAGTGAAGCAATATATAATAAACATTGCTGACTCACGTGTGTATGACTTAATTAATTTCTTTAATAAATATTCAAAATTTTAAGTTATTTTCGGGAAAAAATTGTCGTTATTGATATTGTGGCTGGGGTTTTAATACTTTAGTATTAAAATAGGATAACAATATGAGTTATACATTTTTAATGTAGATTTCAAGATGTAAAATATGAATAATACGTTTATATGCAATATTTTTTTTTTCATTTTGAATAAAACTGATTTGTTTTACATTAAATATTTAATTAAAATATCTATTTAATATTATTATGGTTAGTGTTTATTTAAAATATATGAAAATATTTTAAATACATATTTTTTTATAATTTAAAAAATAAATTGTGAATACTTTGAAATGAATGATGAGATTAATTGTTACTTATTTTTAAATTCGCACATGTTTCAATTCATTGGTGTTAATGTAGCATTTTTTATATTATTTTTTTAATTAAATTAAAAAATATTCATTTAGAGAATCTTTAACAGTTCGCTGCCGGAGGCGTGCCAGCGCGTGATAAGGCGCCAACGTTAAGGGGCCACCCACGGGCCAGCACTTGATGTGAGGTGGTGTCCAATAGCCAGTCACGCGCTGGCGCGGGAAAATCTTTCACTGATTCTTTGTTATAAAAAGTAAATCGGCTTCTGGAAAAAACCCACTTCTACCCCGTAAGGCATAGTGACGTTTATGTGACGTCGTTGTGAAGTCACACTGTGACTTTGTGACCATCGATTGTCGATGTGAAGTCACAGTGACTAAAATGTGAAGTCGTTATGGCCGTTTTAGAGATGTATCGTGACATCGTGACAAAACTGTGACAAAAGCGACGTTGTGACAAAAGTGTTTTTGAAAGTAAATAACATGTTTTGAAGAATTTTTGTAATTTTCTAAAGATTTTTAAGGAAGTCACATCTCAGTCACAATGTGACGTCACTGAGTGGTGGCATTTTGGTCATACATGTGATGTGACCACAGTGACTCACAGTGACGTCATTGTGACGTCACTGTGACCATGCATGCTATTAGTACAGTGCGGCATTAACTATCATCACATCTTCACGTAAGCGGCAGCGAACGTATTAATTTTTGCTTTATTCTATCTTTACAAAAAAAAGATTGGATTCCGGTTTTTTACGGATTAACAGGTTTAAGGGGTCAGAGATTCCAAAAAGACATGTTTTTATAAAATGTCTGCCTGTGAGGCTGATTCTGTCTCTCTCTATGTGACATAAATTTTGTGGGTGCTCTGTTTTAAGAACTAATGGACGGAATTTAACAAGAATTTATATTCAAGCAGTCCCTGATATAAACTTGTGCTTATTAATTTTTGGTGTAAATCGCTCAGATGGTGGAGCTGCTATGCTGCATATCTTACGATTTACGCAACAGCTCAATCTCAAGAACTAATGCACAAATTTCAATCAAACTGCAGATTCGGTTAGTCCTTGACATGAATTGATACTGTTTACATTTTGATATAAACTTCTCAATAGGTGGCAATGCTATGCTGAATCTTTCCCGATTCCCGCAACAGCTATGTCTAAAAAACTAATTCACGAATTTCATCAAACTTCAGATTCAGGTATATCTTGATAAATATTATTGATGATTATTTTATGGTTTAAATCGCCCAACAAATGGCCTTTTTTAGTCCTATTTTAATAACTAATGCAAGTAATTTCATGCCTTTCTAATACTCACGATGGGAGTAGATCACCGGTTCCCATTCTTATTAACCCCTACCCACCTTTAAGTAAATGATAATTTAACGACCCACCAAATATAAGGGTTTATATCAGTATGTAAATTGTATGGCCTCTATAAGCTATCGGCTATAGTATCCTACGAAAAAGGACATTTTTCATACGCATGATACCCTATTAATAATGCAAGAATTGATACTCGAATGTGTGTAAGAAGAAAAAGAATTAAATAACGCACAGTCTACAATAACAATTGAAAATATGATTATTTATTACCAAAACAAAATTTTATATTCAGTGAGATGGACCGATAAAAACATTTATATGAGATTTAAAACATTTTTATTTTAACCTTTAGTTACTTTCTACACGCAGTTTGTTTCTGTACATTTTTGTACTTTTTGAAAATGCATGCAGTAGTTGTTGAGATAGAGCTATTGTGGATATCTTGAGTAATGAAGAATAGCAGCGACACCTTTTGAGCGATTTGCATTAAAAACAAATCAGCTCCAATTATATCATGTTCTAACAGAATCTAATTTTTTTTTTTAATTCAGAGCATTAGATCTTGAGGTAGAACGCAAACAAAATTTTTGTCACTTACTGACTCAATGAATGACAGACAGGCATTTTCTGAAAATTATGAAATCGTGTTCAGCATTTTCTACAATTCATAAATCCATCGAAAACCAAAAGTGGAAACTTTACACGAATCCGATACTCTTTCTTCTAAAGATAGAAGAATTTAATAAAAATTTTTAGTGTCACGTGATCCGGAACAACCGGAGTAAATCAAGACAACTGGCAACCTGATTGCAATTTACATTGTATCAATTGATAAACAAAATTTTTCATTAGCGGATATATGAAACTGAGAATGAAGCTTATAGTTGAGAAATCTAAAGCATTGCATTTCCAATTTCATACAGGGAATTAAAGAAGTTGTATAAATACTGAAACTCGCATAAAGGGATGATGCATTTCTGAAATTAAAGAGGAAATAGTCATAAAAATGAAATTAATGCACAGCACTAAATAAAAATTTATCAGTATAGCTTTTAGGTAGCTTTCAATACAAAAAGTAAAAAGCTACCTATTGCAGCCGTCCGAAGGAAATCACTTCCGGAAAATTTTGGTATATTTTCACCGATGATGATCCCCAGACCCCAAAACCACCCTCCGTTCAAATGTTGACATATATATATATATATATATTTATCTGATTTTTGTCATGCTATAACTAACGTATTTATAAACCGATTTGAATGAAACTTGGTATGAACATAGTACACACAAATATCTCGACCGAGATCGTTGGCCAGCAACATTCGCCATCTTGTTTCAAAATGGCGGCCATTAAAAAAAATAAAATATAAAAATTTAAAATTAAATGCGAAAAAGTTAAAAGTTGAGTAATATTTTTAATTTATATGTTAGATCTTAAAACGCCGATTCTAGAACACTTTTTATTTTGTCTATATCTTAAAAGATGCTTGCGTTATAATCACTTTGAATTTTTCTTATGGCTGATGTTTTGAAACGGTCTGATTTTTGTCACGTGATAACACGCGTATTTATAAATCGATTTAGATGTAACTTGGTGTGTATATAGTACATAATGAAGCCTGGACCGAGTTCGTTAACCAGTTCCATCCGCCATCTTGTTTCAAAATGGCGGCCATTTAATTTTTTTTTTATTTAAAATTTAAAATTAGTTCCAAAAAATGAGAAATTGAAAAAAAAATTTCTTTTATGCATTTGACCTTGATACAAAGATTCCAAAGCATTTTTTGTTTCGTCTATATCTTAAAAAATGGCTGAGTTCTAGTGTTGCTCATATTTTGAAATGATCTGGTTTTCGTCACGTGATAACACGCGTATTTATTTACCGATTTCGATGAAACTTGATGAGTAGGTAATACATACCGATGCCTGGACCGAGTTCGTTGGCCAGTTCCGACCGCCGTCTTGTTTCAAAATGGCGGAATATTAATATTTTTTTTAATTTAAATTTTAAAATTGGGTGCAAAAAAGTAAGAATTTGAAAAAGATTTTTCTTTTGTGTTTTGACCTTCATACAAAGATTCCAGAGCATTTTTTGTTTCACCTATATCTTGAAAAATGGCTGAGTTTTAGCACTTTCAATTTCCAGTGTGATTGAAATTTTGAAACGGTCTGTAATTTGTCACGCGATAATACGCATATTTATAAACTGATTTCGATATAACTCCGGGTGTACATGGTACATACAAATATCTTGACCGAGTTCACTGCCAACTTTATTCGCCATCTTGTTTCAAAATGGCGGCCATTTAAGTTTGTCAAAAATCTTTTAAATATGAAATGATCTACAAACAAAAAGTTAGAAATTGCAAAAAGGTTCTTTCAAAACTATTTTTCTTAATAATGAATCCGGAGTATTTTTTGCTTTGTCCTTACCTTAAAAAATGTCTGAGATATAGCAGTTTGAATATCTAATGTGGGTGACATTAAAAAAAAATCAATTTGCCCGCGACAGCACCCGTATATATTAATCGATTTCGATGTGAATGTGCATGTTCACATGAATAAAGATTTCGACCAAGCTCATTGGTTTGTTTTATCCATCATGTTGCTTTAAAATGAATATCGTGGAATTTGGCGACCCTATAAATCGCTTAAAATAAAACCAGTTTGAATAAAAGATGACTAATTTCTAAAAATTCCTATTAATATTCATTATTGATAAAAACTAGTATTCAATAGTATATAACCGTGTTCCACGAATTTGAGCTTCGTATATTTGAATAATATAACTTAATTTAAAATAATTAAATATGTATATGAAAGCTACCTCTTCCTCCCGGCTCTGCCGGAAGGACTTTTTCAACAATAAACAAACATTTATCTTTCTATGACCATGTTATTCTTAAGTAATTTCTACCAATTACATCTTTCATGGAAAAAATAATTAAATTCAGAGTGTAAATGCTAAAAAACATTATGAAAGGACTTATTTAAATTTCTTCTTTTTTTTCAGGGGCATTTTAAAAGCATTTCTCTAATTTAAAATTTGTAAAATTTTTTAACAGTTCAGGGAAAAAATTGTGCAATTTTATCAGCATAAAACTCCACCCATTATAATTATTAAATTATATTTGTCTTAAAATTTGAGAAGTCAAATTAAACTTATCCAACAACTAAAAAATCTTTAATTGTTTTAGAAGTTATGATATAAAAAAATCAGGAATATGTATTAGTAGTATGACCCAATGTTTCCAAATCTGGTGGATTTTTTATTCAGAAGAAAAGAATTCTCAGAAAGAAGTTCAAATGTTATTGTTGATTTTACAACGGGAGGCGGAAGCGCAAACAATAACCTCATCAAGTTCGCGCAGGAAACTCTGCGATTATTTAAATTTTGATTCGCATATTAAAACGCAATCGGTCTGCCAAGTCATATCTTGGTAAAAAAAATACAGAAAAACTCGATTTTATCGGTTCAATTATAGGTTTACCATTTTTCCTGCATACCTTTCCTGCACCCAAAATTATAAAAGCATGGAGGATTGAGAGCAGGAAAATACAGTGGTAAACTATATGTCAACCACTAAAATTAAGGATATAGGTAGTTTCCACCAAGATATGACTTGGCAGGCCAATTTTTAATATTCGCATCGATATTTCACTAATTTTAGATTTTCATCCGTGAACTTGATGAAGTGATTGTCTCTGCTGCCACCTCCCGGTCTATTTATACAATGTAGTTCAGAACTATATGTCAAAAATGTAAGGGCAGATGAAGGGGACCTAAATAAGAGATATTGTATAGAAATGTGTCTGCTTAAATGCGTCACTTATACAGTAGATTTGAGGTAAGTAGTCCTAAATGCTACAGCACTAAAGTCGGTAAGCTATAAGCTACTGATGCTTTGGAATTTTGCTCTGTGTGCCGAGAAAGTTTTCACTAATTCATGGACGGTTGCACCTAAGGAATTTGTTATGTCTAAATCTTCGTCAGACGCCACTAATGGGCTTTCAGAATGGGCATGATCTGAGCAGCTCCTGCCCGTCCCAGAATTTCATAAACAAACGGCGATTGGTGCTGCTATTCACGGCATCCTCCCCAAATATTTCAAAAATGTTGCAGCTGTATTATCATTTTTATCATCAGTTCATATCCTACTGCTATAATAAACAATGTTCGGAGTAATCTTTCTCGCTTAACTTGTTACATCCTATTACGTATGAGTTTTTCTGACAAATATTGTGCCTATATATACAATACTGCCCCACGCGCTATTAGCCACTTTCCTATTCTCGAAACATGTACTGTGTCCTCAATACTCCAATTGACATTTTCAAACGCTATTTCAAATGTATTGAAACTGATATATATGACTGAATTTCACAACAAGATAATTACAATAGAATAGGACATTTAGAGCATTTCTCGCCCATTTACAAAGTCACTCAAAAGGAATCGGTTACAGTAATGTGTTTGAGCAATACTTGCTGGAAGTCTGTTTTTCAAATACACTGTTTTTAAATATAAGTATTTTTTTTTTGTATGTTACTCGTTGTATATAAATTCTACACCCCATACACTTAGATGCACAAAAGAACTCACGTACATTTTTCCTTATTAGTGGAATTTGCTAAAGAGGAAAATTCAACTAAAGTATTTATTTCCTAACTAAGCAAATAATTTAGCATGTTTGTAGTTACAAATACATTTATATAGATACTAGCTGACCTGCCGGCGTTGCCCGGGTCCGTATTAACAATATTAAACGAACTTGAAATTTGTATGATTTTATCATTAACTCCAAACATGCAGAAATGCATTGTTTGAAATACGTGGCCACTGACTGTGTGAAAAATCGGTTTAAAAAACAGCTAATGTTAAGCTCTAAAAATACTCAAAATGAGCGATGAGAAATGTGGGAGGGAATATGTATCCAACGAATGCGTGATTTTCGTGTTAAAGTGTTGATATTTATCAAAAATCACTGTTAACTCTCGTAAATATTTTTTTTTTCACATAGAAATCCCAAGTGAAATATTTTGAATTTCAAACTAATTATATCACTCTTAAATCCGACTATATCATGAATGAAAGCGATACTCGCTCGTAGCTAAAGTGTTGGTATGTAGTATTATAATTTCAGAGCCATTTAACAAAAGTAAGTGTTATTTTTAATCAAATCATGCATAATGTCCACTCTATGGATAAATTCCTAACCGTAAACTTTTTTACTGTAACCATAACCTGTCTGTAACCTAACTTTGACTTAACAGTAACTTACTGTAAATTAAATATAACATAAATGTAGCCTAGCTTTCACTTTATTGTAACATATCCTTATTCTAACCATAAAACAAATGCGATTTAACTTTAACCTAACTTTAACTTAACCGTGACCTAACTGTAACCTAACGGGATATTAAATATAATAAAAGACTTACCGTAATGTAATTGCAACCTAAATGTTACCAAACCATATATTGGTTTCATGTCCATGGAAATTATTTTGTCTTGTTCGGATCTGGTTATGATTCATTAGAACATTTTTGTCCGGTTCAGATTTTAGGTATTTTTTGATATTGAGTTATAATGTTTGGGTCGTATTCATGTCCATGGAAATTTTTTTACCTTGCTCGGATACAATTATGGTTCTTTGGAATATTTTTGTCGGGAACAGATTTGTTTCAATTCAGATTTCGGCTTTTTCTTCAAATGGAATTTTTGGGTTCGGGTTTTCTTGCGTGTTCACGGAAATTATGCTGCCTTGTTCGAATAAGAACATGCTTCACTGGAATATTTTTTTTTTCAAGTTCAGATTTGGTTCAGTTCAGATTTCGTGATTTTTTTCAAAGAATTTTTTTAGGTTCAGATTCGGTTCAAGTGAATGGAAATTTTTTGTCTTATTCAGATCCGGTTACGATTCTTTGGAATATTTTTTATCAGGTTCCGATTTGGTTCGATTCAAATTTCAGGTATTTTTTCAAATAGAATTTTTAGGTTCGGATCTCGTTCATGTCCACGGAAATTATTTTGTCATACTCGAATCCAGTTATGATTCTTTCGAATATTTTGGTCGAATTTAGATGTGGTTTGGGTCAAATTTCAGTTTTTTTTAAATCGAATTTTTTAGGTTAGAGTCCACAGAAATTATTTCGTCTTGCTTGGATTGGGTTATAGTTCTTTGGAATATTTTTGTCAGGTCCAGATTTGGTTCAATTCAGATTTCGAGTTTTTTTTTCAAATATAACTGTTGAGTTCGAGTCTTCTTGCATGTTCACGGAAATAATTCTGTCTTGTTCGAATAAGGACATGCTTCACTGGAATATTTCTGCCAAGTTCAGATTTCGTTCAGCTCGCGATTTTTTCAAAGACATTTTTTGTGTTCGGATTTTGTTCATGTCCATGGAAATATTTTGTCTTGTTTGGATCCGGTTGCGTTTGTTTGAAATAGTTTTGCCAGATTCAGATTTGGTTCGATTCAAATTTCAGGTATTTTTTGAATGGGAGTTTTAGGTTCGTATCGGGTTCATGTCCACGGAAATTATTTTGTCTTACTCGAATCCGGTTATGGTTCTTTCGAATACTTTGGTCAGATTTAGATGTGGTTTGGGTCAAAGTTCAGGATTTTTCAAACGAAGTTTTTTAGGTTTGAGTCGGGTTTATGACCACGGAAAGTATTTTGTCTTGCTGGGATCGGGCTATAGTTCTCTGGAATATTTTTATCGGTTTCAGATTTCGTTCGAGTCATATTTCGGGTTTTTTTTTTTTTAAGAAAGTATTTAGGTTCGGGTCAGATTTCATGCCCACGAAAATTATTTTTCCTTGTTTGAATCAGGTTATGCTTCACTTGAACATTTTTGCGGGATTCAGATTTGGTTCGGGTCAGTTATCAAATCCATAGTTTTTCCCAAACAGAATATTTAGGTCAGGGTCGGGTTTATACTCACGGAAATTTTGTCTATCACGAATCGGAGTGTGGTCTGTTTTTTTTTTTTTTTTTTTTTTTTTTTTTTTTTTTTTTTTTTTTTTTGGAATCGGATTATGTTTAAATTAGTCTAAACATTAAGGTTTTAATCAGTTTTGCTACTATTTTTTTATGGCTATTTCTGATAGATAATTTACTTAGCTATTTGATAATTTATTATGGTGAATGAATTGTTTGCGGATACAAACAATTGTACGCCAAACAGCTATTTTATTTTTGTTTTATAAATTAAATTAAAGCCATATTAGAATTTTAAATTGAATAGAACACATTTAAATTTAATCAATGATTAAAAAAATAAACTCATAGAAAAGTGTTGTGTAATTTTTTTTTTACTGCAACACGGCTAATGACTCATACATTCTAATGTTCGAAATGCCAAAAATATGCGTACAACCATATAGTAAAAAGAAAATAATAGAGTGGCAGTATAATGTCTTGGGGTGACGCAAAAAATGTAACTCTAAAATCCGCGACATTAAGTCCAAATAAGCGCCAACAATACCATGTGCTTTGAAACTCCGATCATTCAAACTGGTTTAAACCAGTATTTCTTTGTTTTTGTTTCTTACCTTTTAAACTGTTATTGAATAGATGACTAAAATTTCGTTTAAAAAATAACGTTTTGTGCCATTATTGCCTGTAATACACGATAAGAATGCATGAAAGATACAATTAGATAAATCATAGGCAAAAATTTCTGAAAAAAAGCGAAAACTTTTAGTAATACAATTTTTTACTTCAAATCATATGTTTTCAATATTTTTTTAATTTTGTTTTGACATTTAATTATTTTTAATTTTCCAATTTCAATTATTTTAAAAGCAAACATTTATTTTAATAAATAATATAATCGAAAAAAACATTTAAAAAAATTACGATTTCTTCGTAAAATATGTTTCAGTTGTAATTCATTTCTTCCAATCCGTCTTATTAATACAAAATTCCTTCCTCGTGCTTTATTTTGAGACATTAAAATTTCAGAGATAAATGATTTCCTCTTGCAAACCTTTCTTTTTTTCGGTTTACTTCGCCACCACCTATCTTTTTCCTCCATGGCGTACAGCAGCTGTGATTAAAAAAAATCCTCATTTAAACTGACAGTTTGCCAGTCTATGAATTTTAAAGGTCAGTCTCAGTTTTTAAAATTATTTCTGCGAAAATTTTATGCAACCAACCAACCATAAGAGAATGAAAAGGAAAAAAGCTAAAAAAAAGCGATTTTTTATGAGAGTGAGGTTTGGAATTTAATTAATTACTCAGTTAATAAATAGAATTTTGAAATTCTGAGTGTCAGGTGCATCAGGAGAGATATTGGGCTACTCTCAGAAAACTTTTGAGCTTCGTACGTACCGTAGTTTTCGCTAACTATTGCAGACACACACGCACACACACAGAGCGATTATTATATTAATACTAGCGGCACCCGTCGAAATTCGACGGAAAAGAATATGTATTAGATATGATATACATCTGTCTTATACACATAAAAAAGATACTGAGCGAAATAAACAATTGCCATCTCTTAAAGTAGGGATAACATAACGTTCCGTGATAAAGATACACAAAGTTAAGAAAATAACAAAAAATAAGGAAAATAATTCATAAAGTATTATGTTAAGCTTAACTTCAGCTACAGATCTTTTTAATGTGGTTTCTAGAGCCCTAAACATTATTTAAAAGCCAAATTATTCAGGAAGTTATCATAATATAATACCTCAAAAAACGAATTCAAAAATATCTGCATAGTTTATTTTTTCTTTGTTTAAACATCGCTTGATAACTGTACAATAAAAATACAATCAACAAAACATTTTTATTATAATAGAAACAGGGAGTATTAAACTGCATAACCAACCCACAACACATTTATATCATTTGCAATAAATTCAATTTATTTATTCGTTTGTAGCCTCCATGAACTTGTCAAAATTAATATTATTGTCATGACAACGAAGAGAAAAACGATATCTTTGTTATTAAAAAGAATACAAATTTTGTGTTTGTTATTAATATGTAGAAAATGTTTTATTTATTTTTATTTTAAATAATAACTTAATGCAACGAAATGATTTTAATTAATTTTTGATATTATGTAAAATAGAAATATCGTAATACCGGCATATCACAGGTTTTATTCTTTTTTTTCTAATATGACATCATTTGCACCTTCAGAAATACGCATCTTTTCTGAAATAAAAGCGTGATTTTCGCAGTTATTTAAAAATTCTTTAGTTTCATAAAATATGTATTATAATTAAATGAAAATGGCGCAATTTATACAAATATTTTCGTTTGCGCATACCAAGGACCTCTAAATAAATAGAAGTTCTGTTTATTTAAATGCAGGAATAAAAGTCACTGAACATGACATCATCACTGACACAGCTATAACAATATATATTATATTCATAGAACAGATTTATCTGGTCTCTGAATGATGACATTATCTCCATCGAAAAAATTTCGCTCTTTGGATATCATATTTTATTAAAGTTTATTTTCTACTGTTTTATTTACGTAAAACTTAATAATATTACCCAGCAAATAATCTGTGTATTGTACCGCGATTAGTGAATAATTATGCACAATCATTTTATTAGGATTGAATTTTACGAAAACCATTATTTTTTTTCTTTGAAATGCGATGACACATTCACCAATGAGATCGAGATCCTGATTGGTGGAAAGCAATAAAGCAAAATATATTTTTATTATAGAGAGAAAAGTTTAACCTGTTGCCACTGTTTTGAAGAAATGTCACGAAAAAGCTTTTAAAATTAAAAATAAAATATAAAAATTGAAATAATTAAAAAATTAGCCAGAATGGGCACATCTACACATGAACAGCTTTCATTTTAAAAAATAATTATTAAAATCGGGCCAGTAGAAAGCTCAGGGCTGATGACTAAAAAAACAGCCAGGTGTTTTAAATATATAGATTTAGATAGATATCATATATAGGGCCGCTCAAAGAAACTGGATAATTTTTCGATTGTAGATGGGATCAGCTAAAGATTTTTAATTGTGTTATGTATTCCCATATGGTTGAATCAGACATAGCGTTTTAATTTATTAAACTGTATAATTTTGTTACATTATTCTGAATGCGTTGGAAATTGTTTTATAATATACACTTGATGCATGACTTTTTCTTTCTTGTTTTTCTATGACGAATGAGAATTATACTCACTATTTATTAATCATTTGAATAATGGTTGTTGCTCTCGGTCTAGAGATATCTGATGCATATTTGTGGCTTCATGATGTCCGCATTTTATTCGCTTTCTGATTGGTCCAAGTTTTATCCATGGTGTACGTGATATATGACTCTATTATTAGGTAAGCCACGTTTTGATCATCGTTTGATAATGTTTATTAATGGAATACGTTTGTTGCCACGATGACACACAAAATATTAAAAACTACAAAAAAGTAATAGTAACTCAAAAAAATGAACTATAGCTTTCAAAAAATTGTATTTAAAAGTACATATTTTTTCCTGTTCGACGGTAAAAAATTAAAAATTGTGCAATGTTTTGAAATTAAAAATTTCGCAGTATCGATATTGTAAAACTGACATTTCATTTAGATTTGTTTGAATACTGAAACATTTCATGATTGGTCAAGGAATAATAATGTTTAATCCATGGCGTACGTAACTATGTTATTACGTAAGCCACGTTTTTATTACCATAAAAATGTTTTATTATTATTTTTTTAATATAGTATTTATTTATAAGTCGTAAATTTTAGTCTTTAAAAAAAAATAATTTTCCAGATGGTCGTTGTAATTTGTTAAATTACTTTTTTTTTCAGTTGGGTATCCCATGCGAGATATTCGCTACTATTGGTCCGAAGGAGACAAATCAGTTGGGATGTCTAGTGATGTCGAACTTCCACAGTTTAAGGTCGTTGGTCACCGGCAAAGATCAAAAGAAGTGCCCCTTACGACAGGTAAGGAGAAAAGTGCCCATCATCATTGTCACTGTTACAGTCATAAAATGGTAATTTTGAAAATATACAGGTATGTTTCATCAGCATACATCAATTGTATCTTTTAAAAATAAAGTAAACATTTAGAATCTGTGCTTTAAAATGTCAGGTAAGTGAATGTTTCAATATTTCTTCGTTTGTATTTGGTCATTTACAAGGAGAAAGATCATTATTTTGATTAAGAGAAGTAAGTAACAAATTAATACAGTATGAATGACAAAGATCTTTTAAGTATTTTGAAATATTGGATGTGTATTTATTTTTTTTAATTCTAACTCTAAGAGAAAGTTTTGTATTCTTAAATTAGAATCCCAGGTGATTTTTACATATTATTAGAGTTTTAATACGTAAAATAAGTTATTTCATTACCTTTATTCATGAAGTATCAATAATTGTTTAAAATATGCATTTTGATTGAGAGAATTTCACTTTAATTTTCAGTTACTTCTGAAATAAAAGGAGAAGAAACAATCTTAATTTTACTTGACATTTTGTTAAAAGTTACAGAGACATAAAAGGCAAATCTTAACGAATTATTTGGAAATGTGAAGTGGATTCAGAACTTTCAAATGCTTATTTTTAACAACTTGGAATTGCAGTTTTATATGGTTAAATAAGTTGTTAAATTTCTTTTCTTTTAAATGTATGCTAATTACTATCAATTATTGACATTGAAATAAAATGAAGCAAATATTTACAATATTTGGAGACAAAATTCAATGGCATTTATATATTTATTGTCCTAACATGAAGGTAATATAACATTGCATATAAAGTTAATGAAAGTGCAAGTCTTTGAATTTGTACTAAACTTTCTTTTCTTTTCAAATTATGCTAATTACTATCAATTATTGACATTAAAATAAAATGAAGCAAATATTTTACAATATTTGGAGACAAAATTGAATGGCATTTATATATTTATTGTCCTAACATGAAGGTAATATAAGGTTGCATGTAAAATTAATGAAAGTTCAAGTCTTTGATTTTGTACTATTTTTAATTGACTTAAAAATTATTTTGCCATGTCATCAGCAGATGTTATCTTCTTATTATTATATGTTATGTAGGTTTATAACGATTTATATATAACTGTGCTTGCTTAAGAGGATGTTGTCTTTAGGCAGAGCTACATGAGCTTTACTAACAATCTTAACTTTTTAAGCTCGTGTCTTTTCACTTTCTTGAATGCATTGTAGTCTTAAAGTATTTCATTTTATTGAAAGATTGTAGGTAGTTCCTCGTCAAATTTATAATTTTTTTTCACTGTTAAAAGACCACAGAAAACTGACGATAATTCGCAATTAAAATAATAAAACTTTGTAAAAAGCCCCATAAAAGGAAAATAATACATAATATGTGTTTTTACTTAGAAAATTCACACCCAGTCAGCAGCTGCAGTAAAAATGTGTCCGTACGGAAACAAGGTCAAATGTTAAAACTCGTGTCTCTTATTAGACTGCTTAACCCATTCGTGCCCAGCATCTTTCGCGTAAATTTTATTTGGTTGGCACCACTATTTTTAGAAGATTTAAGTTTAGTTCATTAAATCACGAAAATGCATCATTTAAATAAAATAATTATTGCTTTTCTTTTTTACCGGTGTCAAAAACAGTGCTGAATGCATCTTTTGAAGCGTCCCTATAAAGGGACGCTAGGCACTAATGGGTTAAGAGACCAATTGTTGCTCAAAAAGACCTGGGTGATAATGTTAAGTTTATGGGGTGTTGTTTTCAAATACCTCGTTCAAATATTAATATTTCTGACAGTTTTTATTGCATACGATAAATAAGGACAGCTAGCGTAAAGGCTAGTTCTTAATTTTTCGATATTGGTTATGTATGTTTTATATTAGGGTAGTTTTCATTTCAGAACCAGTTCAAAGCAGTTCCGAAAGTTAAAGCAATTTTTTTTAAATCTGAAACCAAAATCGAAAAGGTATAAACTAGCCTTAAAACTACCCGTCCTCAGCTATCCTATGCAAAAAAACGTTCAAAAGTATTAAAATTTGAGCGAGATATTTTAAAAAATGTCTTTATGTACTTAACATTGTCATTCTGGTGTTTTTCAGTGACTTGTGTAGGCTCTTAAGGCTGCTGATTACCCATTTTCCGAATTCCCCTCCATGATGTTAAGTCTATGGACGTTTGATGCATTTTTATATTCGAAATATCTCCTCAGGAAATTAATATTTTAACTACTTTTTTCAATGTTCTCTTCTCTAAGCATGTCTTAGTTTTCAAAATATCTCTAAAAGCTATGCTTAATTTTATATGAAATGTCAAAATTTTACTCTCACCGTCAGTTTTTAAAACATAAAATATTAAATTAAGCAACGATTTTAGAAATATTTTGAAAACTAAAAAATAAAGTACATTCTTTAAGATGAGAACACCGAAAAAAGAAGTTAAAAATATTAATTTCCTGAGGAGATATTTTGAATATAAAATTGCATCAAACACCCATAGACTTAACATTATAAGGGGGGGGGGGGGGATTCGAAAAATGAGTGACCAGCAGCCTTAACCCATTAGTGCCTAGCGTCCCATTTTTGGGACAGTTTTAATAAGTTGAAGTAAGCGCATTTCACTCCAGTAAAAAGGAAAACAAATAAATACTTTCTTTCTCGAGACAAAGTCCTCTATAAATTAAGATAAAAGTTATTCTTGCTTTAAAAGTGGTAGGAAAATGCAAAATTTGAACTTTAACGAAGAAAATAGTTCAGGTACTAATGGGTTAAGGTATTCTACTCCTTAAAGTTTGATGCTGTTTTCTTTGTTCATAAAAATACTACGTTTGGATACTGTCATTTTTGATAATACCCACTGTTAAAGTTAACGTCAATTTCCAGAGTCTTTAAATCTGTCTAAAATTCCCGTCCGATGTTATTTTATTTTTATAGAAGAAATCTGCGTAGTATAGTGCAATATGAATTTTATTAATCCTGTTCATTTGTACGGTCTCTCTTGATTTCCAGTGTCTTGAACCCGTTCTACTTTTTAGATTCGACTCTGTTTCATTTTTGTAGAAGAATACTGGCTTAGGATGGTGCAGTATGATTTTTTTCACTAACCCTGTTTACATCGAAAGTCCATGTCAATTAATATGATAGTGAAAGTGTTACACCCCTATAGTTTCATACTTTTTCATTTACGAAACGTGAGGTTACAGCTAATATAAATATGAATTTTTTTAACCCGGGAGAACTCGCTATGAGAATTTCTCTCACGGTGCCCAATTCTTTTCTTTTACTTTACAGTCACTTAATATCAAATTTTTTGTTTGGCTTAGTACTTTTATTGAAAAGAGAGGTAAAGTAATCGAAATCACATTTTGAAATTTTATTAAAATGAAAAATATCCTTAAAAATAGTCTTAAAAAGGGTACGATGGTGAAAGAAAATCTCATGCGCGAGTTCTCGCGGGTTAACCTTGTTTCAGTACACCATAATATGTAGATAATCCCCTAGTGCAAACTCGAAATATTTAAGAAGTTTCAGTCAACTGAAAGAAAGCGCTGGCTGTCTTAAAAATAGATATGCGAGACCAAACAAGACAAATTTGCATGTGTGCTAATTTCTGTGCTTTGTTGATAAGCCTTTTTATTTATCTGCTTGTCTGTCTTACGCTTTCTGACTCAAGTTTAAATACTGAATAGTTGGTATAGATAATGTACAAGATTCTTTTTTCCAAAATTAAAAAAAAAAGAAATATCAGAGATTATTCGCATCACTGTATTAAAGAACGTGTAATATCATCCACTGGTTATTATCGAAATAAGACTAAAAAAAGTTGCATTTTTAACCTCTTCAGACCTGAGCATAAAATAACTCTACAAATATATATTTATTGCTTTTTTATAATCGAAATGACACCATAGATGACAGAAAGAGTCATTTTTATGAAATCAGTACTTTAAGGGACTAGTAATTTAGGTTTACAAATATGAATATAAAAGTACTAATCCCTTTAAAACATCAATTTAACTATCAGTAATATAATGAATATTTCTTACTTTCTTGGCCACAATGTCTTGAAGATATTTTCGAAATTCGATGAAAATAATATTTATTTTATGAGGTAATATGCATCAGTGTTGGCATTTACTGGCTTTGTTTTAAAGGAAATAATGCTCAGCTGTATAGAAGTAAAGTAAAAATGCAAAAAAATCGAACATTTTAGTTTTTATGAGGAAAAAAAGGAGGTACACATTTGTGTACCTCAGGTCTGAAGAGGTTAAATTAGCGTATGCACTCGTGTATACGTGGATTCCTAAATTCGAGAAAAAAATATGATACATACCAGTATTTTCTTATATGTATATTAGCTTTATTTAATATCAGAAAATTCAGCATTTATTTAAGATGAACATATTTTTTTTTCTAATTTCTGATATGTAGTCTGTTATTCCGCTCGAATTTGAGGTCGACTTATGCTTGAGTATATACAGTAATTTATCTTATTAATCCTGCATTTTAAAATAAATCGTTCACTTAAAAAAATACACAAATACAGTTCATTGAAAATGAACATTTTTGTGAACCGCCAGGGGCAGGATTTTTTATATACTTAAAATTTACGGAAACAATTCTTAAAAACGCATATCATTGACATCTGACGTTTACTTTCTGATGATGAAAACAGCATTTTGATAATTTAATTAGGTAATGTGCCATCACGTTTTAAAGTTTACCTGTAGGTTAACGTGGGATTTCGCGAACGGGGAGTTTCACTGCAACGGAGCCTTAAGCGAATTGGATATCTTGTTAATTGACAAGGTTATGAATTTTATTTTCTACGACACTTCTTTTTTTTCCATGTTCGTTTATTTTTTTCTTTTAAGTGTTGCCTTTCAATATAAAAATGGACATAATATTAAGAATATTTTTAATAAATTTAATGGATTCGATATCTTGTGAATTGAGGAAGCTCTGATTTTTTTTCTTAAAATTTTATTTTTCTGGCGCTTGAAGCCATTTTTACAAAAATCAAAAATCTGTAATACATAAATTTTAAGCCAACTTTCTAGAAAGTAAGAATAATGTTAAACTGAATCAATGTGTATCGTAATTTAAGAGTTGAATTGATAAGCATGTTAAGTGAAAAGGCTAAGATCCACACGCACCATTTTATCGGTTAAAAAAGAAGAAAAGAAAATCGTCTAACTTTGGGACTATTTCTTTCAATGGCAGCATGGGTATTATAGTTAGATTAAGTTGAAATTACTAATAAAAGTAGATTGCACGTTTCACACGAAATAATTTACTCATTTATATTTAGAAAGAAAAATCAGACAATTTACGTTAATGTCTAAGATATCCAAACCAACATATACAACAATAATTTGAATTTTAGAATTTTTATTTATTAAAACTGGTTTAATATATCGATAGTTATAGCACTTTTAACAAAATATCCACGAAATTAATCAAATGAATTAACAAAAAGCACTGTTATGTTAGACTCACAATTCTTTTAAAAACAATGAAAAAAAAAAGAAAAGTGTTTTGTAGTTGTAAATTTTTTAAGGATTTTGGTTGATGATGTGTAATACATCATCATCAACATCATCTTGATCATATCATCATATCATCATGATCATCTTGATCATCGTGATCATCATAATCATCTTAAATCATCTTGATTGAATACATTCTTTAGCAAAATAAAACTTTAATGGCATATATATAAAACTATAACAACACGCACAATTCTACAACGAACGGAATCATCTGTCGAGAAAAACAACAAGATATTTTTTGTAGAGGATGAGTTATTATTTTTTAAACAAGTATGCACTAAATTTTCTTGACCAGATATATGTCGCTACAGGATAAAATCTACACCTAGGTAAATAATTAAGAAAATAGTCACATCGAAAAGTATTTAGCTGTGCCTGTGCCATTGTGCTTTCTAAATATAAATGAGTACATTATTTTGTCTGAAAAGTACAATGTACTTTTATTAGTAATCGATCTTTAAAAAAAATCCCACTGAACATACTTTAAGAGGCCAAAAAGAAACGGGTGATAATGTAAAGTCTATGAGGGCGTTATTTTCAAATGTATTTTTTCGTTATTTTCAAATATCAATTCCAGAACCGGTTGAAACCTGTTCTAAAATTGAAATTATCATAATATTAAAAATATATATAACCAAAATCGAAAAAGTAAAATCTAGCCTGGTTATATATAGTCTTCAGGTATCCTATGCAAAGAAATTATGTAAAAATACTAAATTTTGAGCGAGATATTTGAAAATAACGCTCCCATAGACTTAACATTATCATCCGACGTTTTTGGAGAGGGGAGTGGCCTCTTAATGGTACTTAAATATAACATCCGGATATAAAGGTTTAATACTCTAAGTGATCATAAATATTTATCTAGTGACAGAAATCTGTGCTTTGTTTTAAAAAAGGCTTCATAATACTTTCGAAAGTTAAACGGAACAGATAAGAAAATCTTTTATAAATGTCCATTTCCATTTCTTTTATTCTTTTTTTAAAGTAAATTTGTACGTTTTTCTCTTTGGAATAATACTTGTAAGTCCGCGCCTACTCAGTCCTAAATTAAATCGACAAGATAAATGCTTATGAAAGGGTGTGCCTTCAAATGACTTTCAATAGATTAAAATATATTTATAATCGCTAATTAAATAAACCAAGAGTGGGAAAATGTCCAAAGTTCTAGACACGAAACTGTAGAAATGTCAAAGTGTAGGAGTGAAAATATTATTCTTCCTTTATAATGTTGAGGGGAAAAAACTTTGACGCTCAGTGTTTAAAATAACATTCTAACCGTGAAATTTTTATTTAGTTTATATCCAATAGATTATATAAAACTAGTCCATCATCTCATTAAAGAGGTCCGAATCACATTTTAACCCTTTCAGGTTTGGTGAGCTGTTAATAGTACATGTCTTTTAATGGAATATTGTTTTGTTTTAAGAAATACTTTTGCTACTATTTACATGTAGTAATGTCAGTAAATGACTATGCATTTTCTATATGACTTCATTTATGTTTAGGCATTTAGTAATAATAATTATTATTATTATTTGCTTAATTGTCTTTGCGCAGATTGCGACTCTTTTATTTTAAACGCATATTTAAATTTTAAAATTTAGTGTTAAAGTTACTTTCGTGAAAGAGTCATGTATAATAAAGCGCAAAAAGTATTAGAAAGTTGTAATATAAATTAAATCTTATTGTAATACAATATTTTCTAAACATAGCCAAAAATTCTTCCTCAGCATATTTTCATATGAACATTAATTAAATAATAGGCAAAACAACAACATTAATTAACTTTCAGGCCATGAAATATTCGTTAAACACTAATTAAGTTATTTGAGTAGTTAGTGTTAATATTATTATAATAAAAGTTTTTTTTCTAGAAATTGAAAAGATTTCGGACCCGAAAGGGTAAAGTGAATTTTTAGTTACTAAGTAAAAATTTTGATTTTTTTTTTTTTTTTTTTTTTTTTTTTTTGTGACGATTAACCAAATTATTTTATCAACAGAATCACAATTGTCACAATTTTTTTCTGTAAAATTTCTTTTAAAAGTGGAATGAATTAAAATAGCTGTTACTCGAAATATTATGTGTATGTCTTTTTGAGTTATAAACATAACTTTGGAACTGCAAAACCTTTTGAATTTCCAAGCGCTCGGTCCCTCTGACCGTCACTAAGCCATTAAAAGCGATAATTTTGCGTTGGCTTCGCAGGATGGAGCAAAGAGATGTTTTGGATCATGCAGCAGCTGCAGAAGAATTGCTTCATGAAGCTGAAATGGGCTATTCTATGTAAATAAAAAAACCCTCCATTTTATTCGTATGTTAAACTTTAATCGCGTTTTTCTCAAAAAAAAAAAAAAAAAAAAAAAATTAAAGCTGGTAGTCAAAATTTCTCGAACACCTTCGAACAGATTTCGCTTAAATTCCACACTTCATTTACATATTAAATATTAGTTTCTGAACGAAGGATTTTTTTTCAATTAAAACTTATTTTTTAATTAAATGCAAAGAACTATTTTTGGCAAAAATCAAAATTTAAATCAGAGTTATTTGATTGCACTTTCACCAAAAATTCAAAAAAGAATATTTTGTTAATTCTTTCGTTCAAATTCAAGATAAACTTATGTACTAAAGAAATTCCTTTGGTTTTTTAATTTCAGATAAAGCAATCATGAGTTATCCTGACAACAGCATGGAAACATTTTTTTTTTCTTTTTGAGGTTACTCGGTTCTTACCGTTACCACTGGCTGAATTTTTAATATTTTTCTATGTAAATGTGGCAGAGTATTCTTATAATAATGCTTATAAATGTACAATAAGTTTTAAAATATTACTAAACAAGGTACTCTGTAAAAAAAAAATCCCCAAAATATGCTTTTTTGGTATCTCAAATATTACCCCCCGTTAAAAGAATTGCATTTTTTAATTTTATTGCCTTATTATTTTTCCATTTTGTCTATTTTCTATCCAACTATATTATATTTTCTAAAATATCCGTGAATCAACATGTATTTTTCTTTTACTTAATATCCGTTAATTCATGAATAATTTAACCCATTTTGAAATTTTCCTTCAAATCCAATCTAAGCAGAAAATTTACGGAAATCATCCAATTTGAGCTCAATTTTCATAAAATTAATGGTGTATTCTGACAATTGTGTTTCAAGCAATCTAATGTTTAGAAACGGAATCATATCAGTTGTCTGAATAATATGTGTTCACAACTACTAATTCTACCGAAAATCAAAATAATAAAAATGAACCAATCAATTAATAATGATATCTAGAAATTAATTCAATGCAGAAAGTTTCCAGAGAGGTCTCCTACATATATAAATTATACCAAACTGGATATTTTCAGTATCACTTTAAAAGTCAGACCACATACAGATCGTCTTATGGAGAACATGCTTGAAGCTGAAACAATACAGCCTATGGAATGGCCAGCGTGCTCTTCTGACTTGAATCTGATCGAGCATGTTTGAGACATACTCCGACGACGCATTGATGCCAGACCAAGGCATCCTTTTACTGTCAGAGACTTGTATATTTCACTTCTTAAGTAGTGGAAAAGTATTATTTAAAATCTTATCGATAACATGATCACATTCATGAAAAATAGGTGTGCAGCAGTGTTAACTGCTCGAGGAGACAATATGCCATATTAAAAATCTTGTATCATTTCTAAACAATTATTTTTCCATTTACATGTAACCAAATTGTTGGCCTAAATCATATTTTCATGCTTTTTGCATCTTTTTAATGATTTAAAGCATAATATAAAAAAATGTGTCCTTTCCCCCTTAATTACGCATTGATACGCGTATACTCTCAATTTATGCCAATATATGGCTGTCTCGCGCGGTTTCCTTAACCCTTTCCGGCACACAGTGCCCGGTCTGGGATACCTAATTTTAATTACAAACTTGGAAACGGCACCAATAATATTTTAGTAAAATTTTGCTTTTACAATAAAAGCTTAAATTAAGGAACTAAAAATATCTAAAAAATCTGTTTGTGAATTCCGGTATCAGTCGATAATTTCTCATTTTACTAACAGATTTTGCCCGTGCCGGAAAGGGTTAACTTCTTTGCTTGCTCCCCTACTTTTTTGAGCAGTGTATTTTACAAAAATTGTGCCAGCACCCTGTTTGGCAATATGCTTGATGTAATATTTATAAGATGCTGGTTTTAAGGATGCATTAAATTTTCGAAATTCTCGGGAAAGTTACGCTGATATTGGTTGTGCGGTGCACGCCACACAGATATTTCGACTTTTACCTCATTTATTGCTTGAATTCGTTTTCCGGACATTGGTGCTTGAATTAATTTTAACAGCATCGGTGCTTGAAAATTTTAAATATATAAAAAGATGAGGAAATAACACAACATTTTTTGCAGCGAGGCAAAACCATTTAAAAAGGCATATTTTTGAAGGTTTTGATAAATAATCATGAATTAATATTATTATTTTATTTAATTTATCATTAGTGCTTGATTTCAATTTAATTCGACGATATCTGACTTGATATAACACCTAAATTTTACAGAAATGTATATTTGACATCAGCGTTGCAAAACCTTTCACACGATAACCCACTCGATATACAAAGAAAAGATTTATTTTTCAAGTAACTTAATTAGCTCCTCTAAATTTTTCCTAAATACATCTGTGAATGTTTAATAATAATGTACAAATATGTTTCAAAAGTGTAAGTAAAAATCATGTTCCAAGTAATCCAGACAGAATTCAAAATTATCACTTTGAAAAGAGCTTCGTAAAGTGAATAAACTGAAAATTATTTTTTTAGTATAGCATATTGTCAAGTGTTCTCTCTCTCTCTCTCTCTCTCTCTCTCTCTGTATCTATCTATCCATCTTTCTCTCTCTCTCTCTCTCTCTCTGTATCTATCTATCCATCTTTCTCTCTCTCTCTATATATATATATGTATATGTATATAAAACTAGTCAGATGTGGCAATCCCAAAACTTTCTTCTATTTCATACAGCAATCATGAGTTATCCTGACAACAGCATGGAAACTTTTTTTTTCTTTTTGAGGTTATTCGGTTCTTAACGCTACTACTGGCTGGATTTTTAACATTTTTCTATGTAAATGTGGCATTAAAGCTTATAAATGTACAATAAGTTTTAAAATATTACTAAATAAGATACTCTGTAAAAGAAAAATCCCAAAAATATGCTTTTTTAAGTATATCAGACATTATGCCCCGTTAAAAGAATTGCATTTTTAAATTTTATTACTTTATTTTTCCATTTTGTCTATTTTCTATACAACTATATTATTTTTCCTAAAATATCCGTGAATTAAGATGTTTTTGTATTTTACTTAATATCCGTTAATTCATGAATAATTTCACCATTTTCAAAATTTTTCTTAAAATTCAATTTAAGCAGAAAATTAACGGAAATTATCCCATTTGAACTCAATTTTCATACAATTAATGGCGTATTCTGACAATGTAGAACTTCTTTTCAAGAAGTTGATACTTCTTGAAAATTGCAGCACTACAGCGTCACCGGCTAGGTTTTTTTCCCTACAATCTAGTCAGCATCAGTTTATGCCAACTACTAACTGAATCTGAAATTTCATAAAATCAATGCATTAGTTTCTGATATGCAAAAATTTAAAAAATTGTGCATAACAACGCCGCTTGTTTGGTGTCAAATCATATTAGGATCAATTTTTATCAGGTACGAACTGAATCTGAAGTTTGATAATAATTCATGAATAGTACTTGTGATACAGTATTGCGAAACTGTGAAAATGCAGCATAGGAGCGCCATCTGCGATTCACACCAAAAACTAAACATTACTATATCAGGGCTGGAAAATATGATGAAAATTCATGCATTAGTTCATGAGATAGGGCTTTTGCAGTAATCATGAATAAAGCAGCATAGCAACGCCACTTGTTGAGTGATTTACACGAAAAACTAATCAAATCTATTCTATATCAAGGTCTTACTGAAAATAATATTTTGTGAAATTCCGTGCTTGAGATAAAGCGAGCACAAAATTTTTGTTACATACAGACTCACAGAGAGACATTTTCTAAAAACCTTCAAATCGTGTTCAAGACCTTCTAAAATTATAAATCAATGAAAATCCGGAAGTGGAAAACTTTTACGAATCCGTTACTTTCTTCTTGTAACGATAGTAGAAAGAAAAAAATGTGATAGCCTTCAATTTAAAATTGCAGATGTGTCCTTCCAAAAGTGAAAAATACTACGTCAGAAAATAAAATGGAAGCCCAATTGAAACACATACTTTCCAAATAGCATCCTAAATTATTTAAAGCTTTTTGGAACAGCTATTACTAAATAGTAATAGTCAAGGATAGTATTTACCATTCTTTCCAAAAATTAACATTGTGAAAACATTCAACAAGTGTGTTTTTAATTCCGATTGAAAACAGTGGTGATTTAACGCGTCAATATCACGGTCCTAGGTGTCATTCTATATTTTTCGTTCCCGTCATATTCCAGGACTAGAGATTTAATTACTAGAAAAAAAAACAGAAATATTTAACTGACATTCCCATTTGAATTAACTGACATTTCATGAATAGTATGCGGTTTATTTGGCACTGGTTGTGATATTGGACTTTGTATTGCGGATTAAAAAAGATATCGTGCTAAAAAAATGATAATCAAAATTTAATTTTTATGTATTATGCCAAATATTATTTGTGAAAAAAGGTCTTATTCGTTTTTTTTTTTTTTTTTTGTACAGTGTAAACAAACGTTTAGACACAGAATTCTCGCATGATGGCTTTTCTAGAAATGTGAATTTGTTATGTAACATCTCTTTCCTTCATTAAAAAAAAAAGAAAAACAACTAAATGCATATTTTATTTAGAAACCTTATAATTATTCAATTCCTGCAATAAAATATAGGTTTTTTATGGTTTTTCCAGGTATTTAGCAATCCTTAAAGGGTTAAAGTACTGATGGATCTTAAAGGGTTAACGGAAATAATTATTTAGACGAAGCAAACTTTTTATTCAAAATTCAGGCTATAAAAAATTAAATTTCTTTTAAGTAAAAATACATTTTTAAATTACTTAAAATAAGTCATGCGTATTAGGTTAAACTGGTGAAAACTTATCTAATTTGTTTTCGCACGTACTTACTTCGTAAATTATGTTCTCCCATGAACAGTTTTGTACCATTAAATTTCATTTAGCATCAAGCATCGCATGATTAGACAATGACTGGTATATTTAATGTTCTAAGTTTGTAATAATGATTGCTGTTTAGCTAAATGGAAACATTTCAGCAATAGCTTTCTAAATTATCTTATTAATCGTTCCATGCTCAGAAACGATCGTGACAGAAATCCTATCACAACATCAAGCTAAACATTTGCATTAAGCACATGCAGTAACTAAACCATTTTTGACTGAAATTTTCTCGATTTATAATTCGCGATGTGTGCAATTAGTCCCCGGAAAATTTGTTAAATGATCTAAAAAGAGATATTCCGGTCTTTTAGTTTGATTTCCGAGGTTTACTTTCTAGTTGGTCAGAGATATACAATGATGTTTTAAGTTAAGTGAGCTTCATATAATTCCAAAAAGAGAATTAGTGTTTTGAATAAAATTGGTAATCATTTTTCTGGCTTTACTAATATTTAAGGCTGTTCTCAGGTGCTCTGCTCAAGAAATGAAAAAGTTTTGGCACATTTACAAATTCATTTTTAGCGGAAAGCTATAAAATTGCAACGTCTGATTAGGGAAGCAATTACGAATTTATTCCACTTTTCCATTTTTTGATCAATTAATTACCTATTGAGTTACAAGTTTTTTGATCACGCGACAACATCTTTTCCACCCCAGTTAGAATGATTTTTCTTCTCTCACGCGGAAAACTCGGTTCAAAACGCCTACTTAACTCTATTTTCTGAAAAATCGTTTGTTTTTGAAAAAAAACCCGGGAAAATAAATGCCATTAAATAGTTTCTAAACAACAACATCTGCTAATTTCAAGCATTCCAGAGGAAAAATAAATTAAAACTTATGTCATAAAGTTGCCCTTTATGATTTGAGAACAACCTTAAGGATACAACACAGATTGCGAAATTTTATGGAAATCGGATGATACTGGTGTGCATTTCTCTCTGGAATTATTGAGGCGAATTCTGAAATTTAATTTATTAATTTTCTTAGATTATGGTTACCTGTATTTTCATATATATATATATATTTAGAAAATCAATGACTGTTTAGACGCTATCATTTAAAAAAACAACATTAACAAAAACAGAAAAAAAAACAATAACTATAGACAGGTAAATATTACTATTTATAATATTTTCTTGCCAGGTGATCAGTTTTTTTATTTTTATCTATTGCCAAAACTGTTTACATAAAGAACTTTTCACCCTTTATCTCCCATAGTATACGCTCTGAAATTATGTAATTCAGGGAATCTGATTTTCCTGAATTGGAATTTTCTGAACCAGTGAAATCCTATGATAGATTTTGCTTTATTTAAAAACGTTATTATATAGGGAAGAGGGGGGGCGCGTTTGAACTGGGGGCACTTTTGAACAATCTAAATACTTTCCTTCAAATAAATTACTTTAAAAATGTATATGGCAACACATTACTGCTGCTTCAAGGGATTAATTATACAAAGCTGTACCATTTTGTATGAACAGTACTGTCTAAACAAAGTACGTATTTTTCTCCATCTTGAATCTAAACTTAAGAAAATAAAGTTGTAAGGTTTTAGTTTACAAACTTCTATCTATTAAACCTAAAATAATAATTTACTGTTCAATGCTTAAACAAGAATGTTATCTTTAGTTAATAAGCTCTGTTTTATTCAAATTCTTCAGCCGAATTGCGTAAACCGGTGTAATGTTGAACTCCATGTGATGGGGCACCATTGAACAGCGAAAAAACACCGAATAAACGGGTGGTAAATAATAATTGAAATAATTTAAAGAGAACACTTAAAACTATGAAGTAAAGAGTTTTTAATGTATCTAAATATTATTATTTCTGAATTTTTTTAATGTGAAAAGAGGTTAGTTAAGAATGTCAAAGAACATGGACTTATACTGCTAACAATTCCCTCTTACTGAACACATAGGTTTCAAACTCTGTATACATCAGAGATGGGAAAATTCAAATCTAAATTGAATGAAATCTAAATTCATTTATTGGATAATTGCAAATCCTGGATATAAAATAATGATTCATGATTTAACAGGCTTTGAAGCATTATTTCTGGTTTCCGTAACGGATAAAATGGACTTTTATAGCAGATCTGAGCGAATAAAAAAATTTTAATAGCGAATTTCAATACCGAATGAAAAAATTTAATTTCCCAGAAACATCAGATATGACATTGGTGTATTTCAAGGAAATTGTAAAAACGTTTTCACAACCAAACACAACTGGAGAGACATTTTGTGTTTTATTAATAATGAGTTTTGACATCAACTTTGATGGATTTAAGTTTGGTTAAATAACAAAAAAATTGAAAATTTAAAAAAAAATGTAGTTACTTAATTTTATTCATATTACTTTATATTGCTGTAACATGTGAAACTTTTTATAAAAACTCTCAATATTTCCATATTTTATTCATTTGTTCAAAAGTGAACCCTTGCTTGTTCAAAGATACCCCTACATAAGACAGGTTTGAAGAAAAATCGTTCAACTTTTTAAATCCTCACAACTTATTTAATTTCTTTCGAAAATGTTTAATTTATGGTTCATGTTGAGATTTAAACTGAATAAACATAGAGAACTGATTTCTTATAGTCAAAGGAGATATATTACCTGAAGAGCAATTCTTCTGACTTCGTCTTGCATCAAATGTGTCGTTTTCGTAACTTGATTAACAGTCTTCGAATTTACGATTTCTTCATATCTTGAAAATAGTTATTTTGGAATTTTACACACTGGCAATATTATACCTTTTACGTATGGTTTTTCACACAGAAAAAAATGATTTAAAGGGATTTTAAAGAGATTGACTTCAGCAAACGTAAACATACTTTGAATCAGAACATATTCTAAAACTGTCCCGCAGTCAACTGCAGAATAAAGAATACAATCTAAAAAGATGGATTACAAATGGATAAATACAAAATATATGTATGAAAAAAAAACATATTGGGAATTAACAAACACAAATGAATGAGAATTAATGAAATATAATATTAATTAAAGTCAAAATAGCCTCGTTTTATCAGGAACAAAGTTTTAGTGCTGCCATCTACAGTCATGTTTCCGAAATAATTAGTGTCTTTTTACTGAAGATTTCTTTTTAGCATTCAACAGTTCAAATAATGAAGAAATGTATTGTTTTTATTATGTAATATCTAAAACTCAATAAATATAGTTCAAGTAAGAAATACAATAGACTCCCTCAAATCCACAACACTAAAATCCACAAATCTCTAAAATCCGCACATAATTTACAGACGTAAACAATTAAACATATCAATTCCATGCATATTTTAACTTGTAATTTTCGATAATATTACTGAATTCATGTGTTTTTATGAAGAAAGAATAAATTTATTTTGGAAAAAAATAAGATATTGCTGATATCACAATGGTAATCACAATCTTTTTACCAAATATACTTATGTACTATTTACCAAACTTTTTTGGTTTCTAAGTCTGCCTAAGCATGAAATAAAACTTCCTTATTTTATGATTTTGATGTAGATAAATAATGTATCTTTATGAAGCAAATTTCATATGAAAAATACATTTTATTTTTATAATAAATATTCAATCATACATTATTGATTATTAACTTGACCTTTACTTTTAAATATTTTAATCATGCTAGAAATTTTTTAAATTTTTATTATTTTTGTTTATTATTAATTTTAATGTTTTATTACACTGTAAGCCTTTATAATAGTTTTGATTTCATTGTTAATTACAATCAAGTTACTGTTTAAAAAGTGTAAACAAAGCAATGACCAGAAATCCGTAAAACCTCTTTTCCCAAGCTGTGCAGATTTGAGGGAGTCTACTGAATATTGATTTTCTGAAAGAAATTTCTAACGTGCCCCCTTCTTTCCTATATACAGGGTGGTCATAAAAAGTCTTTGCCGATATATGGAGCTCTTACGGCAAGTCCGTTCAACCGATCGAGGTGAAATTTCTGATATAGCTATTCAGAGGTATGAGCTTGAGATTCTGTGAACGGCAACAAAATGGTGTTTACGGTTACGGTTATAGTTACAGAAGCTCAAAATTTTCTAATGGCAATACCCATTTTTTTCATCGCAAAATGCTCAGCGTATGCGAAAACCCTAAAGAGCGTTGGAACGGTATGGTTTTTGCAATAAACAGACGCGTTATGCTCGCACAAAATCAGCACGAACGGCCCTAAAAAAAACATGACCCACACTGTTAAAAATCTGCTGCATTTTGTTGCAACGCACTCCCTTGCTTGTATAGAAAACGGTTACTTGGCCGTGAAATGGAGCTTTCTCATTGGTTGGAATAGAGATATTATATACAAGCGGTGGAGTGCGTTGCAGCAAAATGCAGCAGATTTTTAACAGTGCAGGCGCTCGAAGAAATTTTGAATATGACAGAGAAAAAATACCAGTCACGGAAAATCGTTTGCCATATAGTCAGCGTAGAAAACGGATAAAAAGTAGGGTGGGAATCTTAGTTCTTCTGTCGGAGCTCGCAGATGCCAACAAAATGATTTCTTTCGTGGTGAGTTGGTAAAACTATTATCAAAATGAGAGAAATGCTGCGAAAAGCTGGTACGTTTACCGACAAAACCATCACCAAATACGTGGCTATGCATTTCAGAAGCTCTTCGTGATTTAGTAATGAAATTCGAAGAAACTGGCTGCATCTGTGATAGTCCGCGATCTGGACGACCAACTGTTCCTGAGGATACTGTTATGGAAATGCGTCACATAGTGACCAGAAGACGCATGCAAACTACAAAAGGTGCATCTCGTGTATTTGATATACCAAAATCAATGGTCTTAAAATTACTGCGCTCTGTAATCCGCATGTTTCCTTACCGATACCAGCGTGCCCATATGTTGGAAGTGAGAGACCATCAACAACATATAAACTTTGTTAATGAATTTCTTATCCAATATGATGAAGATAACGATCGGCCTCTTCGCATATTATGCACGAACGAGACACATTTCACCTTAACTGGTATCGTCAATGACCTCCGCGATCCCCCGACCTCACTCCTATGGACTTCAGGTTCTGGGGATATCTAAAATCTGGAGTGTATATGTACAATCCGCAAACTTTGCCGGATTTGAAAGATTCTATCAAACGTGAGATTGCAAACACCCCTCATGCGATGTAACGTTTAACTGTATTGTCCACAGTCGCCACCATGCAATGTATAATTGCCTGTGATGGCACCCCTGTGGAAAATGTGTCATCAAAATAAAAGTTTTCTTTTCTCCAATCTGTGTTGTAATCAGAGATTAGTGTACTGGCTCTGTGTCATATACAAATTTACTCATTGCGCCCCAATCTTGTTTTTTTCGGTGGGGAGGGGGGGGAGGGTTCGCAGAACAGTTTTTTGTGCGTGCATAACGTGTACGTTTCTTGCGATACACACATGGTTCCAACGCACTTTAAGGTTTTCGCATTCGCTGAGCATTTTGCGATGAAAAAAAAGGGTGTTGCCATTGGAAAATTTCGAGTTTCTGTAACTATAACTGTAACTGTGAGCGCCATTTTGTTGCCGTTCACAGAATCTCGAGCTCATACCTCTGAATAGCTATATCTGAAATTTCACCTCGATCGGTTGAACGGACTAACCGCTAGAACTCCATATACCATATAGTTTTTTTATGACCACCCTGTATATAATGATTTTGAAAATTCCAATTAAGAAAATGCTTAATCGGTCAAGAACGGAAATAAAAACTTTAATTATTATTAAATGTTTCAATTTCATATAAAACTCTCAATATATATATATATATATATCGTTTCGCTGAATTAGGCCTAAGATTTGAAGGTATATCCTAGCGCTCGAGTTTATCACGAAGAAAGAATACAATTGGAAATAAAATAAGATACGTAAAGTGTTAATTAGGTGCACTTAAGAAAAAAAAATGTTTTTACAAAACATGAAGATCGATTGCAAATCAATCAGGAAAAATCATCAAAACTGGAAAAAGTACAATTGTCCTGGAAACTGTACAACAGTTAACCTTAACTGCAAGCTAAATTTACTGTTAAGTTAAAGTTAACTTAACAATAATTGTACAGTTTCCATTAACCATACAGTAAAAAATGCGTGTGCTAAAATGTTGCTAGCATTCAGCCGTGAAATGCAGTCGTTAAATCAAATAGTTGCCGCCTGCTTTCATTGATTGGCTGCTTCATTGGCGAGGATTTTTGGCAAGCGGCAAATAGTCTCTAACTCAGCTGATTCGTTCACGTGGATTGGTGGATAGCTGCAAATATCCTCTTACCCAGTAAATTTTAATTTAAAAAAAATCGAAATCGGAATTTAAATTCCGGCTGAAAAATGCACTTTTCGGTGTTAGCATCCACACATAACAAAAATTTCAAAGACCTGGGTGTTATAATTTCGGCGTTATCCACGGTCAGGCAGGCAAGCAGACATCTTTTATTTTATATATATACAGGGTGTCCAGTAAACGACTGACCCCTTTTGAATGTAAATAACAAAAAAACGGTTAGAGGTAAAGATATGCGGTTTGCTGCATTGTTATCAGAAAATCAGTAAATTTTTAGATGTATACTTTCTTAAAATAGTTTGAATTTCAGCCAACAGACTGTCGTAATTCAAACATTGCTCTATTTTCATACGCATCAGTTTTTGGCTCATTTCGCAGAGTCGAATATCAGTCGACATATTAATTTGACTCTCCACTCACCTGCAGAAATAGAGTTTGTTGTATTAAAAGAGATTTATAATAATATATATGATTGAATAAGATCTATAACATTTAATAAAACCCAACAAACTTCCTTTTTTATAATCATTGATTTTTCACACATTTACCATATTGTTTTCAGTAAATGTTTTTGTAACCGGTTAAGTGAATCTCTGTTTGCGTACAATAAATTGAAAATATGGGATAAGCATAGCTTTTTTCAGTTAAAAAATCATAATATTATATCTAAACATTTCTTCCATTAAATTCTACGAAATTGTATTTTAAAAAGATAGTGGTGTGAAAAAGCTTTAAGTGATGGATCAAGCAAACTCTTCTTGCCTACGTCGTTCAGTGAAATTAGTTAAGTGATTAAAACAGTGGTTCGGAAATAGTGTTGGCAAGTTCCCTGTCTAAAAAAAGCGGGGCAGTGACTTATAAACCGTCACATAAAAATATAATAAACCTGAGAATGAAGCAATCCGTTTATAACAAATCCTGTATTAAACGTAAAAAGAAAATGATTACGACGGAAGAAGTAACATACATAACCAGCTGCTCAGACGTAAACCTGCCTAACAAAAAACATTGTTCATTTTTCCGAAAACCTAAATCATAACTACATTATATTCATATTTTGACATTTAACACATCTAAAAATTTTATTACAAAAGCCACGAGAGATTTTAAGATGACTTTTAAACACACCTCTGTCTTCCCCCTCCCCTCTAAGTGAAAACACATCTATTCTGAAATGGAAGGAAGTTTAAAAAGAAAAAAATATCATCGTACCTGTTTTAAATTCTGCCAGTTGCCCCTTTTCAAAATTTCATTACAACGATCATCATAGATCCTGAAATATATTTTCCGTCCCCCCCCCTTTCCTTAACTATTCTTCCGAGGTAAAGAAGGGAATGAAAATTCAGAAAATGCATATTATTTGAAATAAGGAACATTATTAAAAAATAATATAAAAGCTTTTAAAAAGTTATAAAGGAAAAACACTAATGTTCCTGAAATTTAATAATATTTATATTTATAAAATTGAACTAAAATAAGTAGAACTATAATGATTCTATCATGATTCGGGATCTATTATGCTTTCTGTAATGAAATTTTGAAAAGGGGTGACTCGCAGGATATAAAAACAGGTAAGTCGTTTTTTTTCCTTTTACACATCCTTCTTTTTCAGTCAAGGGAAGAAGAGGGAATGGTTGTGTGCAAAAAGAATCTTAAAATCTGCCGTGGCTTTCGTAATAAAATTTTCAGATACGTTAAATGTCAAAATACGAATATAACGTAGAGATGAAAACGGTTTGCGGAAAAATGAAAAAAAGTTCGTTTTAGACAGGTTTCCATTTTAACAGGTTGTTTCGTAGGTTACTTTCAGCGTCGTGCTCTTTAATTTTTTATGCTTTACACAGATTTTTTATAGACGAAATATAGACGAACCTTTATTCTAAGTAGACCTTTATTCTAGTATATTTTTATGTACCGATTTATAAGTCACTGTCTCGCTTTTATTTTAGACAGGAAACTTGCCACCACTATTTGCGTACAACTGTTTTAACTTCTGATTTCAAAACACGACGAACAGGCAAGAAGATTTTGTTTGATCCATCCTTTAGAAATTTTTGACATCACTAAATTTTTTAAATGCAATTTCATACTATTTAATGGAAGAAATAATTAGATTAAATATTAAGATTTTTTAACATAAAAGAAACGTGTTTATGCAATATTTTCAATTTATTGAATGTAAAAAGAGAATCAGTTAACCGGTTACAAAAACATTTTTTGAATACAATTTACTTATGGTAAATGTGTGAAAAGACAATGCTTATTAAAAAATGTTTTTGATATTTTTTATTAAGTATAATAGACATTATTCAGTCATAAATATTATTTTAAATCTTTTTCCATCCAACAAAATCTATTTCTGTAGGCGAGTGAAGAGTCCATTCAATATGTCGACTGAGATTTGACTCTGCGAAATAATTTTAACACTAAAACCGCTATTAGGGGTCATTATGACCCCTACCAAATTGAAAATTGCCGATTCGAACCAGAAATTTCTTGATAACATTTTTTAAATAAGTGCAGCATAAAAACAGGCTAATTAAAGAAGTTAAATAATTTGAAATAAAAATTCTGGTGTCAAACAATTTTTATAAAATTTGTTTAAAATAGCCGGTGGTTCTAGTGTTAAAAAGCTCATGCGTATGGAAATAGAGTGATGTCTGAATCTGGACAGCCTGATGCCGCCACCTGTTGGTCGAAAATCGAACTATTTTATGAAAGTGCATATCTAAAAATTTACTGATTGTAACCGCACAAACCACACATTTTTACCTCAAACCGTTTTTTAGTTATTTACATTCAAAATGGGTCAGTCATTTACTGGACACCCTGTATATACACTATCTACCAAAAAGTATTTGTACACTTTCAGTTTTTGACATTTTGTCAAATATTTAAAAATATACTGGTCGGATTCTTCTGGAACTTCAGAAATATAAAGATTATGTTTTACTTTATATTTATTTACTATCATTTGTTAAGCGGGTAATTAGGGGGCCGGCAAAAAAACAAAGAATAATAGAAATATTTGGGATCGCCCTGTACATGAAAATGCACGAAACGACTTATCGCTTTAGAATACAAATATATGAATACAGTAGAATATGTACACTAATTTTTGTGAGAATAGCATGTATATTTATGGCGATAGAGCGATTTTTTTGAAAAATTCAAAAAATTCTGGTATGTTTTTTGTTTATATCATGCTGGGTTTTTGACCAAATTTAACGCAAATTTCAGAAAAATTGGCAAAATGCAGTAGAAAAAATGTAGAGCAATTGGAATATAAATATATTAAATATTTTATGAAATATGAGTAGTTGTATAAAATAATTTTTATCTGCGCATGCGCGAACTAGAAAAACATTTTTTTTTACATCATTTAATAGTCAAATCTATGGAGTGACTTATAAAAAAAATCCAATCAAATATCGTGAAAATTCAAAAAGATATCATTATTTTAGTGAGATGTTTTTACTCTGCTCTCTAAAAACGGCTGAATCTTAAGGGATTCTCCACAAATTGACATTTTTTAATAACTGACTTAAAAAAAAAAACTAGTATTGAATTAATACAATATCTAATACAATATTGCTACTAATAAGTACTTGACAATTGTGATAGAAAAGAAAAAGAGCTTTATTCACATTCAGGGCCAAAAATAAGAGAGGGTTGGGGGGAAAAGGGCATGTGCCCCGGGCGCTAGGATGAAAGTGTCCCAAATGTACATTTTGTTTGGCGATTTTTTCCATGTCTATGTATAGCATGATATTGTTAAAATTATTATATCTGGGCTATGCTAAAGCATAAAAAAATCTAATGATGATGGCTTAAGGTCCCTGCCCCTACCCGCGAAGATGCTCACGAGCTAATGCTTTTCCTATGGGGATGCATTTTTCTAACTCTTTTGCATTTGGACATTTTTAAATAATATGTTTTGCATTGGATAGCGGAAGTCCTTTTCAAGATCGCTCCGTGATTACTTTTTCAATTTTGACGTAGATATTTTTATAATGTTTCTTTCACTTCCAAAAGCGGTTCTGAAAGTGAAATTAACTTTATAAAAAATATCTATGACTCAAATCGAAAAAGTAGTCAAGGAGCGATTTTGAGAGGGACTTCCGCTATCCAAAGCAAAAAAAAAAAAAAATTGAAAATTTCAAAATGCGAAAGAGTTATTAGAAAAATGCCTCCCCACAGGAATAGCATTAGCTCAGCAGTGTCTTCGCGGGCAGGGACAAGGGCCTTAAAGATCCTGTTGAAAGTAGAATTTTTTTGATTAGGTTTAAAGTATCAAATTGGAGTATTTTAATAAAGCAGAATACGTTATTTTATATTACATATTTTAAGTTTTGAAATAAGTCGGCTATTAATAAATTGGAGAAATTTTCTTTGTAAATATGCTTTGCGAAGGAGGGGGAAAGGGGTACCTTCAAAATCCACGTTTGCCTCGGGAAAAAAAGACTGGTTTTGGCCCTGTTCACATTTAATAATTTGTAGATCCTCCTCGAGAGGCAATTACAGCTGCGACTCTCCTGGGCATGCTCTCAACTAGTCCTTGTATTACATTTAATGGTATTTTATTCCACTCTGTTTGCACAAGGCAGGTAAGCTCTTTTACTGATTTTGGGAGTGTGTCACCCGCCTTAATTCGACGATCCAACTCGTCCCAGAGGTTCTCTATTGGGTTCAGGTCTGGGCTCTGGGCAGGCCACTCGAGTCGATGCACTCCATTATCAGCATACCAATCCATGCTGGACCTCGCTACATGGCAGCTTGCGTTGTCATCCTGGAAATAACATGGGTCCAATCCATAGTATTGCCACAACTTAGGAAGTACACTGTTGTCCAGTATATTACAGAAGGCATCGGCATTGAGCTTACCATGAATTGGGACCAAGGGTCCTAGTCCGAACCAGGAAAAACAACCCCAGAACATAATTCCCCCTCCGCCAAATTTAACTGTGGGCACAATACATTCTGGTAGGAGGCGTTCTCCAGGCAGACGCCAGACCCAGACACTACCATCAGAACGGTAGAGGGTGAACCTTGATTCATCACTCCAGAGAACCTGTTTCCATTGCTGTACAGTCCATTGCTGGCGTGTTTTGCACCAACTTAACCGAGCTGTGCGGTTGGACTTGGTGATTAAAGGCTTATGGGCGGCAGCACGGCCATAAAAATTAAGCAGATGAGCTTCCTTACGGATGGTATTCATGGAAACAACACATCCTGAAGCTTGTGTAAATTCTTGGCGTATGTGTAACATTGGTTGGTTGCGGTTCTTCCGAATTTCTCTAGACAGAACCCGTCGGTTTCTATCTCCCAGTTTCGTCGGTCTGCCTACTCTGGCCACATTCTGACAATCACCATTCAGCTTCCATTTTCTAATCACATAAGCCACAGTCGTTTTGGGGTAATTAAGCTCGCTAGATATGTCGATTAAAGATCGGCCATTTAGGTGGTACCCGATGATCACACCTTTCTCAAAATCAGACAGCTCTGTTCTTCTTGGCATCATGCATGCGATTGATGTCAGTGTTGTTTTCGACACCACATTTAACAGTGGAGAACTTGACGTATTTCAGGATCGCAGATATCGGCATTTGCATAAGAGCCATTATCAATTATGTATCAATGGGTAGATTTGACACAAATGCTTCGATTTTTTATAATTATTTTTATCCTGAAATAGGTTCGTTCTGATAATTATCTAAGAAAAGAAGTAAATCACCAGTAAAAAACGTAAATGGAGATTTGGCAATTTGCGTAAAATCTGACGTCATTCAACTGCTTTCAGAGACCAATTGAAAATCAGTTCACTCCTATCCACAATAACTTTCTGAATTTCCACGAAATTCGATCGGATTTTTTTATGGGTAGCTCCATAGAGTTGAATATTAAATTATGTAAAATGATAAATTTTATCGTTCACGCATACGCTGATTAAAAAATATTTCATACACATACTCATATTTTAGAAAACTTTTAATATATTTATATTTCAATAGCACCTTATTCTTTCTACTACATTTTGCGAATTTTTCTGAATGTGGCTTTATATTTGGTTGAAAATATTGCATGACATAGAACATTTTAGAAAATATTTAATATATTTATATTTCAATGAATTTTGGTGAACTCCGCCCCCCTCCCTTTTCTTCTTTGTAAATCATCTGCAAAAGTATTTGCAAAGAAAAATTTTCTAATTTATTAATAGCCGACTTATTTTAAAACTTAAAATATGTAATATTGATTAAAGTAGTCTGCTTTGTTTAAAAAAAATGATACCTTAAAATCGTGAAACCGAATCAAAACGAAAAAAAAAATCTGCTTTATGCGGGATCTTTATGCCATCATCATTAGATTCTTCTATGCTTTGGTATAGGAGAAATGCTTTGAATGGGACGATTTTGACAATATCATGCTAAACATAGACATGGAAAAAATCTCCAAACAAAATATACATTTGGGACACTTTCATCCTAGCGCCCGGGGCACATGCCCTATTCCCCCCACCCTCTCTTAGTTTTGGCCCTGAATGTGAATAAAGCTCTTTTTCTTTTCTATCACAATTGTCAAGTACTTATTAGCAGCAATATTGTATTAGATATTGTATTAATTCAATACTAGTTTTTTTTTTAAAGTCAGTTATTAAAAAATGTCAATTTGTGGAGAATCCCTTAAGATTCAGCCGTTTTTAGAGAGCAGAGTAAAAACATCTCACTAAAATAATGTTATCTTTTTGAATTTTCACGATATTTGATTGGTTTTTTTTTTATAAGTCACTCCATAGAATTGACTATTAAATGATGTAAAAAAATGTTTTTCTAGTTCGCGCATGCGCAGATAAAAATTATTTTATACAACTACTCATATTTCATAAAATATTTAATATATTTATAATCCAATGGCGCTACATTTTTTGTACTGCATTTTGCCAATTTTTCTGAAATTTGCGTTAAATTTGGTCAAAAACCCAGCATGATATAAACAAAAAACATACCAGAATTTTTTGAATTTTTCAAAAAAATCGCTCTATCGCCATAAATATACATGCTATTCTCACAAAAATTAGCGTACATATTCTACTGTATTCATATATTTGTATTCTAAAGCGATAAGTCGTTTCGTGCATTTTCATGTACAGGGCGATACCAAATATTTCTATTATTCTTTGTTTTTTTGCCGGCCCCCTAATTACCCACTTAACAAATGAATGTAAATAAATATAAAGTGAAACATAATCTTTATATTTCTGAAGTTCCAGAAGAATCCGACCAGTATATTTTTAAATATTTGACAAAATGTCAAAAACTGAAAGTGTACAAATACTTTTTGGTAGATAATGTATACAGATAGATAGATAGATAGATATTGGTTTTCAGTTAAAACAGGGAATAAAATTATGAGTTATAGTAAATTTTAATGGAATACTAATTAGTTTTCCAAATTTAGGCAACAAATAGTCAAATTTTTTATAAAAAACTTTATTATACCAAACTTCTTATAGTGAAATCTATTCAATATGTATGTCACTTTTTCTTTCAACAGTAGCAAACCATTTACCTGTGTTATGAAACAAAAGGTCTGCAATGCCTCAAATTTACTAATGTATGCCAAATTTTGTATAAAAATTTCGACTTTCTTTTTTTTTAAATGTATATTTTGCAATAAGAATACCCCTTAAATTAATATATACGTACTTAACATACCAACAGACGAGATGAACCTCATGACAAAATTTTATTGGAATATCTCAAAAATATTTTTAAAAATGAGGTTTCTCAGAAACAAAAACAAAGAAAATTGCAATTTTCTATAACGCAAATTATGGTTTTAATACACCACAAAAAGTTGTTATAAAGTTTAAAATTTTAAATTCTACATTAAATTTGAAAATTACGAGTGTGACCTTTTTTTTAAAAGTAAAGGATCAACTGCAAATTTCTAATGTTTACCTTTATATTACGAGAACTTTCGGTTTCAGAAAATTCATTTCCTGTTTTTATTGTGGGTTATAACTTTGCTTCTAATTATCGCTGAATCAAATGTAAGGCATTTTAAGGAATCCGAAATATTTAAACTTTAATTTAAAATAATATAAAAGAAAAATTTGCAAAAACAATAACCTAAGGGCAAATACCTCAACCCTTTCGGGTCCGGTGTACTATTAATAGTATATGTCTTGTAATTAAGTATTATTTTGTTTTAAGAAATACTTTTGCTACTATTTACATGTAGTAATGTTAACATATGTCTATGCATTTTATACGTGACTTCATTTATGTTTTGATATTTAGTAATAATTATAATTACTATTATTTGATTAATTCTCTTTGCTCCATTTGCGATTCTTTTATTTTAAATATCTGTTTCACTCTTTAAATTAAAAAAAAAAGTTTCTTTCCAGAAATTATTATGTATGATAAAGTGAAAATTGTAATATATGCTAAATCTTATATCAATACAATATTTTCTAAACATCTCCAAAAAGTCTTCCTTAGCCTATTGTCATATGAATATTAATTGAATAGAGCAAAAAACCAAAACATTCGTCATCTTTTACACGATGAAATATTCGTGAAACACTAATTAATTTATTTATTTAATTAGTGTTGATCTTATGAACATAAAAGTCATTTTTTCTAAAAATTGAAAAAAAGAATTCAGATTCGAAAGGGTTAAGGGAGAGGAGAAAATATTTTATATTGATTTAAATTTGTAAACCTTGTTGCTGTATTTTCCTAGATATTGATTTAAAAATTTTGCAATTTCAACATATGAGATAATGTATGATTTTTATTTCTCTCCCCACCCCTCCTCCAAAAAAAATATTAGTTATATGTACAGCGAGAAAAATATCTTTAAAAAATCCAACATGAACTTTTATCAATAATTTAGGGGAAATCTAAGTTGTGTCAAAAAAAAAAAAGAAAAAAAAAGAAAAAAAATTATAAACTGAACAGGAGATAAAAAGAAATTGGAAGTGTTATAAATGACTACACCATGCAATTGAGTATTAATACTAACCGTGATGTGCGGGGACGATCTCCACTGACCTGTTCGAAAATTATTTATAAAGGACTAAATTTATTGATACTGCTGAATTGTATTTTAGGTATGAAATGTTACTTTCCATCATATTTAATTAAAATATTGACAATATGTAGTGTTTAATACTTGCGAATCCGTTTCAGTTTCACCACACTTTAAAAAAATTCTAGAATATTTTTGGGTTAAAAAGCTTCAAGTTTGAGTAAATGAATATAGATACTACATATAATGCATATTCATTTGTGAATATAAAACATAAAATTGACATTAGAGATAGAATTATAAACAACTTTTCTGTAATTTTCCGTATATAAAAATAATTTTCTTACATTATGGGATCAGGTTTAAGTATTTGGGATTCGGGTTGGATTTCAGGTTGACAAAATATTTTGTTGGAATCGGGAATGGTTTTTTGGGACCGCGTCGGATTATATCCGTTACGCATAGGCCGATATTCATTCATCTGTTGAGACAAGCCAAGAATGCAAGCGATGCACCGCAAGTCACTAAATTTTAACCCCTTGGGGACGAGCGACACGTATACGTGCCGCAAAAAGGCTTGAGAATCCTTGTTTATTCTCACCGGTTAAATTATACTGTAAAATTTGCCTTATTCAATCGGAGCATTTCCTCGATTTAAGAAGGAACAAATTTCTGTTTTTTTAAAACCGGTGACAAAACATAAAAATTTCGTAAAAGACTCCCGTTGCGAAGGGGTTAATAGTTCTTTTCACCTTATAAAATTTAACAAATAAGATGAGAAATAAATAAGATGAGGAATTTTAAATTCTATTGGTAGTATTCGGAAATTTCTAGCGTAGAGCTTACATCCCTGAAAAGCACACGGTAAAAATTGATTTACGAATAAGAAACGTCGTGCAACGGAGGCTTCAACTTCGAACCAACATTTTTGTCAAGAGAAAGCAACGCATATTCACCATCCTAACATTCCTGTCTGCAATAATGTTTTTTTTTTTTTTGTTTGTATAAGTACACATAATGAAGAATTCTTTTTGAAATATAAATTATGTTTACCCTGTATATTAAAAAGGTGCTAGACAACTAATAGCATTGTATCTACCATATATTCCTCTAGTGGTAAAAGCGGACGACATAAAAATAAGCCATTTTACTAATTATATGCAAAATTTAAAAGTATAATTTAACATTTAACTCTAATCCCTTTCTTAAAGAACAAAAGTAAAACTTCCTTTTACAGAAGAGAGTATATTACCATTTATTTTCTTCCCCGCATTGTGCGGAATAATTTTAATGCTAAATTTAGATAGCGATACCCTAATTACCTTTGCAACGGAAAAAAAATCCAAGCATAATAATATTCATATCCCAAAACTAGAGAAAAGATAGTGATAAAAGAAAATTTGTGAAACGTTTTCTATAATGATGATGCTAAATGAGGTCTGCAATTAAATTTTAATCACTCTGCAAAATGTTACTATTTTAATTGCGGATAAAAATACAACAAGCAATGTGAAAGTAAGATTTTAGAATGTATCATCATCATCATCAAGTATCCCTCTCCACCCCTCATTCTTACACGTTTCATCGTATTTAACTCGTTGATATGATAATTATCCAGCTTTATGCGTTATTTCTAATACTTCATTACATACATAACAGGCCATTATCAAGAAGCTGCGTTTTCTAAAAGTAAAAAAAAAAAAATTATTAACGAGTTGTAAGCAAGCTAGAAAAACTGTTCTTGTAAACAATACTTATAATATGAAATCTAATTTGCTTATTGTGCATTAGGTAGAAGAATACTTTTTACTTTTAAGTTAAAATTGCAAGTGGCGATGGTTTTAATAGTTACTAGATTTTAAAACATTCAATATGGTCTCAGGGCTTATGTATACGCATAAATTTTCATCAAGTAAATTTAGGCTCTAATATCTATATTTCCGCGAATTTCAAGAAAATTGGAATTTTTATTTTAAATCCACATTTTAACCACATGTAACAAAAGTGGAATGTTATTCATTTGATATTCGGCAAAATTAAAATTTACGATACGATGTTTGAGATCTATAAAACTTATTCTGATATTTTAACTGGTCTATAAAACATGAAGATTTGAAATTGAAGAAATGACCTTCAGACAAGAAAAAGAACATTTCGAAGCAACACACATCTTATTAAATAATGTTACTGATTGCAGTAGGAAAATATAACTGTAATTCCCCGTAAATTTGTGATCCAAATAGCAGTTCAAGAGGTCAAGAACAATCTCGGTAATAGATTTGATTCCCGTATAAGAACATCGATAATACGCGATTACCTTCGTAATATACGTATATCTACGCCATATGAGTCCGTGAATTCAAATTAATTCCTATGTTTTAATTTTTTTGACTTTCATTGCAATAACGTTTTCATAAACTGTCAATTATAATATAGCGATGGAATCATATGGATTAGATAATCAATACTTATAAACGAAAATTTGTGAAATATTTTCCCTATTAAGGACGCTAAATGAAGACTCCATTTACATTTTAATCAATATCAAAAAAGCTACATAAAAGTACAACAAGCAATATGAAAATAACACTTCAGCTAGAATCACTATCAACATTCACTGTAAAAAAAAGGGCGATCTACTAAAAAAACTTTAGTGATCCTTGTAATTACTAAAAAATATTTAGTAATCTTAGTCGGTTACAAAAAAATCTGTAAGAATTACTAGAAAAAAGTTAGCAACAAATAGAGTTAATAGTTTTATATTTTTAGTAGATCTTACTAACACTCGTTTCGTGTGGTCTTTAGCATAGTGGTTATAGTAACGGACTCCAGACTGAAAGGTCCCGGGTTCGAAACTTGCCACCGCCAAATACCCCCCAAATGTACGTAGTGTCTCGTTAATAAAGGGATTATGAAAATCCTGTCGGAGCAGGTGGGAATGTTTGGTGCTGCCATCTATTGCGGTTTTGCCGAAAATCTTCCGTAATGGCTATTAAAAATAATTTTGGAGCTATTACTAAAATTTGCTTGGTGGCTCATACTACAAATTTTTAAGTTAGTTATACAAAAAATTCTTTTGTTCAGTTTACAAAAGAAATGCTTGTTTCACTTGCAAAAAAAAGTTTGTAATGGTTACTAAAAAATTCTGTGGAATACAAATTTACTAAAAAATTTTTAGTAACCTCTTGAATTTTTTTTACAGTGTTGATACCATCAAACACCCACTTTTCAATCTTCCACATGTCGTAATAAAGGAGTTATAAATAAAAAAGAAGACATATAATGTATTGTTTAGCTGGTACAAAAAAAACTGAATAGGTTGTCATAAGATTGCTTCTGTTTATTTATTTATTTATTATTATTATTTAAGATCTAATGTTTCTGAGGAGTGCCGGTGAAAATCCATAAACTTATATAAAAACTTCCCCCTTATTTAAGCACCTTATTGATGGGGAATTTCGCTCAGAAATATTGTAAAAATTTTCTATTTCTTTTTACTGGTTTCAGATTGCCCCGGTGTCATAAATTTTTCACTGACGCTGAAAAGAAATTGTCATCGTTATCACAATATGGCGGAACTTCTACCGCCAAAGTACATGGTGTACAGTGAATAAGACCTGATTTCAAAATTAAATGTCTCAAACACAAAAATCGATAAAATTATTCAGTAAACGATTTGTTTATTATATAAGCTGTAACAATTATATACAGAAGTTTCGAATGTTGAATACTTTGAAAAGATTGTGTTCTGATTCACAAAGAATGTTTGACTTGACATGGTTCTTGTTTTACATTGCTTACAGAGAATGGGTTTCGGCGTACAGTGCCATATTTAAAAAAAATTTGGAACGAAATACTAAAAATTAAATTTCATAAATCATTAAAATATGGTACTGTACGCCGAAAAACTCATTCTCTGTATGGTGGTTGAAGCCCGGAGAAGCTTCACAAACGGTGGCAAAGCCCGGACTGACGTCAAGAAAGGTAATGCTAAGTGTTTGGTGGGATTGTAAAGGAATTGCCCATCATAAACGGCTCGAACCTGGCCAAAACATTAATTCAACTGTCTGCTGTGAACAACTAATGCGATTGAAGCAGGCGATTAAAAAAACCCGACTAGAATTGATCAGTAGGAAAGGCATTATCTTCCATCAGGACAACGCTGAACCACACACATCTTTAGTCACACGACAAAAACTGAGAGAGCTTGGCTGGAAAGTTTTTAAAGAACCCACCATAAAGTCCGGACCTGGTGCCGACCGATTACCATTTGTTCCGCTCTCTGCAGAACTTTCTTAATGGTGTTAAGCTGGCATCAAAAAGGACTTGTAAAAATATCCTCGTTCAGTTTTTCACGCAGAAATCTCATAAGTTCTACAGTGATGGAATTATGGTTTTACCAGAAAAATGGGAAAAGGTCATCGAACGAAACGGCATATATATCATTGATTATTTTTTAAAATTTATATAAAAAAATTCACTTTGAAAAATACGAAGAAAAGCGAAATTACTTTTTCCCCAACAAAATATTTTATTTTTTTACAAGCCTATTAAAAGTAGAAAATTTATCGGTCTAATGGGTGAGTCATAAATATCGAAACAATAAGCTATCTCCTTAAATATTGCCCCTAGACCTATACTTCCAGTTGCAAAAGTTCATAAAAAAGGTAAACTTTCTGATAAGATAAGTTGCAACTCCATGGGGGGGGGGGTGTATTTGAAAAAGTACGAAAAATAACTTTTTATACGGTCCCCGTAGGATAAAAATTCCAATTAGGAAAACTTTCCTTATCCAGCCCTGAATAATGCGCAAAAAGTTGCATCTTCATATTTTCAAAACCCGCATCGTTATAGCCGTTTGAATAATTCATCAGGTTTTAAGGGATTAGACACAAATTGAAATGCACGCAATTCAAAAGACAATGTTACTTTAACAGTTTCAGGAAACGTGTAAAAAATCTTTTGAGTTAGAATTTTGATTTTTTTTCATTTTTTGAGATGGTTAGCCATATAATTTGCTAAGACAATCACATCCTAAAATTTATAGAAATTTCATTTGATTAGTACTGGTTTAAATGTGATAATTATAAATCGTTATAACTCCAAACATTATTTATCGGAATTCAATTTCTTTCCATTTAATTAAAGATGAAAATCTGATTTTAGTTTTGTTTTGGGGTTTTTGTTTTTCAATATTAATTTAGAACTATTAAAAATATTTATTGAAAAGATAACATAACTTTAAAAAAATCATATTTTCAAAAGTAAATAATTGTTCAATTTTGCCCGAAACAAACCTAATGTAAAATAATTAAAAATGACATGTTTCAAGTTTGTACTTTTTTCTTTAACAATTTTTAACTTTTCATAAGGTCTGCACTTGACGAAATTTTCAATACTGGTCTCGAACAATCCGTATTAAAATCACAGTCTCTGACTGACGTAATACGTACATGAAGCAAGTAAAATTTGGTTCAATCAAAATTTTTACGAAAACCACATAGATTTTAAAATTGATTTTAAATCTATGTGTTTAAAAAAAAACTTTAAAATTAATTTTTTTTAAGAATAGTATATTTAAATGCTAAAAAATCAAACACAATAAAAACAGAAAAAAATCCGCCTATAACAGAATTCTGTCTTTAACAAAAAATATGTTGATCCATGCAAAATGAATACAATAATACCTGAAAAAAATAAACTCCATTTAACCCTCCTAGGAAGAGCATTTGTCTATTACGTATTTTTTCTTTCTTATGTGATTCTGTCTTAAAAGGTTTTACTGTATAACCTTTTTCAAAGTCTCCAACGCACGGGACACAGAGATCCATTGATAAAATATGTATATCACAGCCTTTGGCGCTTCTTTAATAATAAAAAGTATAAATATAAAAAACGAAAAGCTATAATAAGTATTTTTGATCAGAACTCCTTACCGCGAAAAAATTTAACTACACTGAAGCAAAAAACTATTTAGAAATTCACGGCTGAGCCGGGCAATGATTTAAACTATTTTCGAGGCTGGTCCGGATTATAATTTTAACAATTTTCCATGCCGGGCAGAAATTTCTTCCCTCTGGGTCGGTTTTGGACCGGACCTAAATCTTTCCATCCATGCAGACCTCCAGTGCTAACGATCAAAATAATTTGAAAACAAGTTTTGATTTAAATCAAAACGCTGCTTTATTATGACCAAATAAGAGACACGGTCTTCAATCGACATTTAATACGGATAATTTGTGGACAATCCCTCATTTGTTTTGAAAACAAGACGAAAATTATTCGTTTACAGGTATGGTAAAGTGGTGTAAGTCACGAATTTTGGAGAATTTTGGATTTTAATATCTCTGTCAGATTTTCAGATACGGAATGGATAAGGAATAATTTCCTAACTGGGGACTTTGGCCTACGGGGCGGTATAAAAATTTAATTTTCTTATTTTTTCAAAAGGACCCCCCATGGAGTTGCAACTTATCAGAAATTTCACCTTTTTTTTTATCAATTTTTGCAATTGGAAGTATGGGTCTAGATGCAATATTACAGAGATAGCCTATTGTTTCGATATTTATGACTCACCCTGTATATGATTCGAAAGATAAACAACGTTATTCGATATCGTGAACAGCTCGCAAATGTGCATATAGCATGTTTGTGCATACAGCATATTATATTAAAGAAATATTTTGTTATTGTTATTTATTTATTTATTATTTTTTACACTGTATACTTCAAATATTTTTCTTTAAACAAATAATAATATAAAAAAATAGATTTTTTCAAACTTGGGCTCGCTATTATATTTGATATTAAATTTTGTTATAAAATTTCGTCGGGAAGAAATGAAATCATATAAACCTGAGAGGCTACAAACCATGCAATAAGAAATTACAAGCAGGAGGAAAAGTCGCAAAAAAAGTTTTAAATACATTTTTATAAATTTAAATACCATTATAAATATTGTTAAATATCAACTTTATTTTTCATGTACGTGTATTTTTAAGGTTCGTCACATCTTTAAGATTTTTTTTATCCATTAGAGTTTTTTGTTTTAACTTATACTTTTAAATACAGTAATAAAAAGTTAATTTTACTTTGTATTATATATTTAAAACCTCAGCGCACACCCTATTTTTTTAACATTAGCATTCGCGTGTGATAACTATCATCCCATTTTGTCTCGCATTGTATTTTTGGCTAAATACGTTTTAAAAACGAATCTAATGTTCTGCATCACATGATGCATTAGTACTACTTATTTTTACGGAAAAGTAGCTTTTTTGATTTTTATAGATTTAATAGAAGTTACTGTAAAAATCAAAATTTTTTATATAAAAAATATGCAAGCGGTTTCTTTTATCTCTTAACCCTTCCATTCCCACGGTAAAATACGTTCTAGAAAATCCGTAGTTCAAAGAATCTGAATTTACACCAGAAAAGTTCAATGATAAATTTCTCTTTATTTAATTATGGAATTTTTGCTATTACATAAAACAAGTATTTCTATTTTAATTTTCTGGTATGAATTCGAAATACCCGAATTAAATATAGAAATAAAATAAATAATGTCATGATGCCATTTGGACTCACTGGGAATGAAAGGGTTAAAAAATGTATTATTTTACAAAATAGATATTAACTACATTTAATAATCTTTCATCAATATGCACAAATAGCTTTTATGTTACTCTTTCATTAAAATTATTTTAATGTGTATTACCCCGTAAGAAATGAACTTATCAAAATGGCACGTTTGTACATGCGCAGTAATATTTATTTCAAGAGTCCCATTTTAATAAGGTGATAATTTTTTTGGGAACATATAAAGCTTAAACAATCAGCTTACGCCACCTACATACATAGCGTTAGCACATGCACTCGATGAATATCTCCCATTTTGTCTCCCATTATATTTTTGACTAAATGTATTATAAAAATCAATCTAATGATCTGCATTGTAAACTGCATCATTAATACTTCTTTTATACATGCTTTTCACAGAAAAATACTTTATTCATATTTATTTTCAAATTTTGCAGCAGTTTCAGAAAAAAATCACTTTCTTCCCCAGAAAAATTGCAAACGATTTGTTTTACCCCATAAAATATGATTTATTTCACAAAATAGATATAAATTACATTTAATAACCTTTGACCAATATACTCAAGTAGCTTTTATCCTACTCTTACATGAAATTTATTTTAGTCTGTACTATTCTGTAAGTAATGAATGTATCAAAATGAAAATTTTGTACATGCGCGAGGTTTTTCTGTCCCAAGCGCACATTTCGCTTCTCCCAGTGAATAAAGAAATAGACTCCTTCATTCACAACTTCTCAACATGGACACTGAAATGTACAAGGCAGGCCATAAACACATGACTGAAACTTTATTCCTTAAAAAATATATGATTGTGGAAAATTTTATCCTAGCGCTTCTCCTCAAGGTTAAATATGGAAAGAATTCCGAATAATAGTGTCGCCCTATTTAAACGGATATTTCTGTATTTATAAAAGGAATTTTTACCATTCATTTTCGTAAATAGTAACCCTCAAGATTTCACACATGCGTACATTCTGTAATACATTGCACATTTTATTTGTGCAAAAACTGTTGTAATTTGTTTATCATTGAACACTTCTACAGAAATCGATAAAATTAACCAAATAATTAATTTGCATAAATATTACTTTTTTGTATTTTTACTAACACATTTTTTTTCCGATGTAGCTATACAATTACAAAATAAATACGTTCATTTGAACGTCATCCACTTTATGTTCTTTTATTTTCTATATAACAATATTTAAACAAAAAATGTGCTTTACCATTGGTCTACCATTCGTTTTAGTACTTTTTCCACCGCAACTGAATACCAGGTCTGAGAGCTGACACAAAAATGGCGACTGTCGAAAATGCATTTTTTTTAAAACTAGGTATGATTCCTTAAATTTAGACACCAGTGATTAATTAAAATTTCTTTGGCAAGTTTAATCTAAAAAACCAAAGCGGAATCGAAGAACATTTAAAAAAATTGGTACCAAAACTCAACCGTTGCCATCGAAATACTTAAAGCCAGATACACGAGTGTGAAGCCGCCAATAATCAACCAACTTCTAACTAGTGTTGGAATTCATGCAGGAAATTTTTGAATAGCATTTTTTCCTAAAATATCTACTATTTAATTAAATCAATAATAACTATTTAAACTTACTAGTGAAAATTCAGAACCCCTGAATAAAAGATCAGCAAGATGCGGAATGTCATGTTATCGCATCTGCCTGCATTTTTACTGGGGAAATCCAAATTCTCAACAGTAAGTCTAAATAACTATTATTGTTTTGATAGACCATACATAAAATGACAGAAAATTGCTATTCAAAATTTTCCGGTGTGAATTCCAACATTAGTGAGAAGTTGGTCGATTAGTGATGACGTCACAGTTCGCGTGCTCTGGCTTTGATTTTTTCCATGTCTTTGGCCGTACAGACGCTGAAAAAAATTCCTCCAATAGCAGCCTTTCTCAGCGTTCAGGCGTAGTATTCAGAGGCTAGTAATTTCTCCCAACAATAACGATCTTCCAAGAAATAAAAATTGAGCTTTGAGAAAACGATCAGGGTTGCGTGGTAATATTATATAAAGAATTTTTAGTAATTTTAGTAAACATCTTCAGAAAAAAATTTCTTATAATGTTAATTATAACTTGCTAATTCGCAAAAAAATCATTCTTCCGGTGTTTTTAGAAAACATCTTTTATTAAATATTCAGTATTGATTGATCCCTTAACAGTTTCGTTGTTTTGACACAAAAAATTATTTTATAAACAAAATACCATTTTTTATACCATTAAAATAGCTTCCTTGTGTTATAGAAGCCAGTTAAGAAAACGAAGATAACAGTTAAAGTTTAAGTTATGAAAAATATTTTCGTAAATAAGGAGACAACATTGGCGTTCGTAAAAACTGTTAAAGAGTTGAAGTAAGGTACTTATTTTTGATGAAATAAGTACCTTACTGTGATTTAACATTAAATATCGTATAGGAATCTCGTGTTCAATTTCACTGTGATTATATTGTCAAAAAAGTTATATGTAGATTAAGCTACGAAATTCCGTAGATTAAGTTATGAAATCTCAAGTTAAGTGCGTCCATTTTGAAACAAAGTATCGATTTTACGAGTTACCTCTTTCAGGGGCAAGGTACTTATATTCGTTAAATGTTGACATAACTGACTGACACCAGTATATTCAAGAAAATCTCAGGTAAACAAGTAAAAGCACATTTTCCCGATCTTAATAGAAAGGAAATTTTCATAAAAGTATCGGTGCCATTGTGGCAATTAGGGATAAAATTTATGTGATGCTATAGCGGCATCAACGCCCTTCAAGCGGTTAAATAATGTTTTACCTTTCTACTTGACATGCATTTAAATGTTTCACAAATACATTTAGTTATTTAGAAGAAATTTTCTCGCATAATGGAGAAATTCATCGATAAAAAAGTCTATTGTTTAAAAATCCATTCAAGCGTTAAAATAGTCTAAATTTACACTTTTCACATGTGGCAATCCCAAAACTTTCTTCTATTTCATGCATGTTAATATTTCCTGAAAAATTAAAATCGCTGCGCCATCGGTTAAATGATTTACCCCAAAATCTTTTCAGCAACAACAGATATCAACTTATAACTGAGTCTAAATTTTGATGAAAATCTATACGTTAGTTTCTGAGATAGAGCCATTGCGAAAATCTTAAAAAAACTATATAACAGCGCCATCTGTTGGACAATGTTCACCAAAAACATATCAGGACTACTTTTTGACAGGGACTAGCAGAATGTGAAGTTTGATGAAAATCCAAGTCATAGTTCTTGTGATACAGCTATTGCGAAATCGTAAAAAATGCTGGATAACAACAGCAGCTGAAGAGCGATTTACACTAAACACTAAACAGCATTATATATATATCATGGACTAACTGAATCTGAACTTTGATGAAAATTCGTGCATTAATTCTTGAGATAGAGCTATTCTGGAAATCTTGAATAATGCATTATAGCAGCGCCATGTGTTGGGTGATATACACCAAAAAGTAATCTGATATAGTTCAAATCAAGGTCTATTTGAATCTAAAGTTTTGTGAAATTCCATGCATTTGTTCTTGAGATAAAGCACCAAAAACTCTTTGTCACATACAGGCACACAGAGTAACATACAGTGTGACAGACAAAATGACAGACAGTCATTTTCAAAATACCATCAAATCGCGTTCAGCATCTCCTAAAACGTATAAATCCATTGAAAACGGTGAGTCGAAATTTTTTACAAATCCAATGCTTTCGTCTTGTAGAGATAGAAGAAAGTAAAAATTGAGTATTTCGTTACACATGCTACAATTAAAAGCAGCATATTTTAAACCGAAGTGAACTTCCTTTTTCTGATGGGAATAAATTATTCAAAACTAACTTCAAATAGCATAGATCTTTCCGAGAAAGTTTTCGGAGAACGGAGAGGAAACGGAATACACATGCACAAATCAATTGAATTAAAAATCACCTTTGAAAGGAAATATAAATTTAAGCTTCGTTGACCTTTAAAATGAGAAGCTGAGCTTTAAAATCAGAAGTTGACCTTTTATAAGAAGTATGGAAGTAAGAACTGACCTTTCTCTCACATATGCAAACCAGATGTGAGATATACATCAAACAGCCAAAATAACTCTACTTGATATCATGATTTATTCTATCTCAAATATCGTGTAAAATAAGAATGTTCATTTTCGTGTTTTATTATTTATTTTTCATTTGTTTTTTCTGACTTTTTTTTTTTTGGTTATAAATAGTTATAATCAAACTTTAATAGTTATAACCAGACTTTTTTTGTTTGGTTATAATAGTGCGGACATAATACTAAATTTTTTGTGAGATGTTTTTAATTATTGTTTTCTGCTATCTTTATAAAAGTATTGGATTCGTGAAAAGTTCCGAATTCAGGTTTTCAATGAATTTATACGTTTTAGAAGGACCTGAACACGACTTGATGGTTTTTAGAAAACGTCTGCCTGTGAGTCTGTCTGTCATTCTGTATGTCATTCTGTGAGTCTGTATGTGACAAAAGATTTGTGGGTGCTCTATCTCTAGATTACTATGCAGTTTCATGCTAGAACCAAAAAATGTACATAATTTGGTTATTTAAATATTTTTGCACTTGAAATCAGGAAAAAAAAAATTATTGTATTTTTTAATATTTTGTGCTAAATTTTAAATAGTAAAGAATATAATTTATAATTATAATTTATAATTAATAATATAAATTTAATAAAAAATTTTAAACAGAAGTTTTTTTATATATTTTGGTTTTAATTTAGAATTAGGGGGACGTATTATACAAATATAGTTTTCTATATTCTTTATTTACAGTTCAATCATGCGCGCAGCACTCGATGATTTTTTTCCCTGCATTAATGAGAAAAATTTAAAATAAAAATAATATATTAATCTTTTATATACAAAATTTATTTTTTCTTGGTGATATAGCTAGGAATAAATACTTTGGTTTGAAAGGGCCCAAAATGTCCTAACGTCAGATTAATTGTGTTTAATCTGTTGTTCTTTAAGGGTTCCGTATTTATAAAATTAAAACTGAACCATTGTATGATCACTCCCGTGTCTGTATGTCCGTGTGTCACAACTATTTTATTCATAAACTATGAAATGTGGAAAGCTCAAATTGGGATAAGTAGAAAAGACTATTCACCAACATATTTATATATTATTAAACATTTAACAATATATTTAGGAGGGTGTAAGGGGGCTAATGAAGTTACTTGAAGAAAAAAAATTGTATATCGTGTGGGGTATCTGGTGAAAGCTTTCGTCACGTTGAATTAAAAGAAATATACATATATATATTTAGGTATTATATTTTCAGAGATATCGTCAAAAAAATGGTGCAAAAATATGTTCCCTCCGCCTAATTCCAAACATACTGAAACTAAAATTATGAAAAAATATAGAGGTAATGGATGTTACTTTAAACCTTGCAGGGAACTTATAGCGATTACTCAAGATAGCATAGTTTTTGAGAAAATCACATTCCTCTGTTATACGCAAATTTTGATTTTCGGGCAGTGATCAAAAGTGTTGAGGAACGTTTAAAACACCTATCGTAGCCAAAGTATAAAAGCATTGTTGATAATGAATTCAATAATTAGCCCAGATAGTAACTATAAAAGACGGACTCCTATTTGGACATAAATAGTGACGGGGACAGTGTACTCTGCTTACTATCGGCTTTTAAAATTTAGATAACGACTTTAAATATTACATTTGTGTAATGCAATAACTAATTAATTTGAGTAAAAATAATAAACTTCATACTGTTGCAAATATACTAATTTAATTAGAATTAATCACACTAATCACAGGGTTCGTGCGCGTAAGAAATTAAAAAATATATATCCATTTTAGTACCAGGATTTTTTTGGTATTATTTGCCTTATTTAATGCAAAATGTTCTTTACTTCGGATATAGCGGCCACGTAACGAAATTTTTGGTATTAAAATGTCTATTATTTTTTTTATTCCTTAAGCATGCGAACCCTTCATAAATACTATGGGAGTTTTCGACTAGTTTGCATTGAGTGAATCTCTCATTGCACTCTTGTGTATTTGAAAGGTAATTAAAAACCTATCTGAAAAAAACGCATTATGGACCAAAGCGGCTTTGCAAATTTGCGAGCTCCTTTCTTCAAAAGCTCCTTTAACACAATGCCAAGTTTAAACACTGAACGACGGTTTTATGTTAGCGATATTGGAAAAAGAAAAGGTTATTACAACGCTGAATTTAGTTTTATGAAATATCAAATGAAGTTTAAAAATGCACTATCTTTTATTATCAGCACCGAGTTAAGCTCCTTATAAATAGATAAGGATAAGACAATTAAAAAAGAGTTTGATTTGATCAAGATTTGATGTTATTTAGGCTTCATATCACTTTGAGATTTTTGTTGTATACCCATTCATATCTTTCTAGTATATACAGCTATAACCAACCCTGCATTGTATAGTATTTGACAAAGTGTTGTTATTCTTTCTGCTACGATATTTTCTTTTAATAATACAGTTAACTTCTTCACGATGAAAGCACTTTGCTTAATTTAAAATCTCTAATCACCGGTTTTTCAAAACTGAAAATTTTATCTAGTTGAATCCCGAAAATGCTCCAATTAACTAAGATACACTTTAATGATAAAAGTAATTGGGTGGAATAATGAATTATCCTGAGAATTTTAAGTGACACGTATACCAGTCGCTCGTCCACATGGATTTGATAATACATATGTTTATTGTGCGAAACTCTCTGGGCGCGAGTAATACTCGCTTTTGACCATTTTTTATTGTTTCGATTAACTCAAAAGGTCTTGTTCCCCTTTAAACATATTGACTTACAGAGGAACCTTATTTGGTGTTGTTAGTACGAAGAATCGAGATCTGGTGCATTTTATAACCCTATGCATAAAAGTAATAAAACCGATAAAAAATATGTGTTAAAATTATATTTTATATTTTTTTTTATTACTTTATTTTTCATTATTGGATTTTCACAGGTTAATTTCACGCCAAATGTGAACTAAGTGGCTAAATTTGACGCTAGATAGTTTTTGCTTGCATTATTTTTGGTCTGTGATATTCGGCTACGGTTGACGGAAATTTTTATGTTTGAAAATATGCTAACCTTTTCCCCGCCAAAGCTCTGCAAATGATGTCTTAATTTTTCAAAACGAAATTCGTAGGTTTTTAAAGGAATTTTTAAACTTAAACAAAAAAGCGTAAGATAAGCGGCCTCAATACTAGGTGCAAGCAACACCAAAATGATTCCCTTGTTAGACCAGACTGACCCCGGAATAATTATGAATTGTTGTCATCAATGCTTAAAATTATTACTATCGGTTCATATATATCCTATTTAGCAGACAATTCCTATTTACTACATAATAACAGATTTTAACAAATCGGAGATTGTACCTGAAACTTTGCAAATGAGGTGCGTATTTCCTATAACTAACTTTATATATATTCAGATCTTAGTGCAATAGCTTTTGCACGCTAATACAAATGCATGAGTACGAAATTTATTACGATTATATATATTAATTTCAGTAATTCGGGAATAATATGACTCCATCTTAAATAAGAAGTAATCTCCTTGTAAACCTAAAGTCATCTATCAAAACATATTATTGGATAAATTTCTCTTGATAGGATTTAATAGATTAATCATCACAGCTATCTAGAATCGTTCTCTGTCATGGGACATAATTGAATTAATTACGTAGAACAGGATTTAACAGAACAAAGAAATTTTTATTAATATCTTTTTAATTTTTGATACAATTTTCCTAAAATTTGAAATAATTCGACAAAATTCTGCAACGATTACGTATATTAAATTTCAAAACATTTGGTTTTGCAATTTTTGCGCTGTTGCTTATTGACAGGTGGACAAATCAGACGACGACAGTACATGGTACTGCTACCTACCTATTTAATTACGAACACATCTAACAAAAATCGACTTAATTATGCTCCGATGTTAATTATTAGTTTTGTCGGGAAAAAAGGTGGCATATTTTCAAGCTGTGAACGACTTTCGTAGACACTTTACAACATAGTTTTGTTATATAAAAACTTCTTTGTATTAAGCATAGTTTTCCAAAAATTAAAAAACGATAGCTTCATTCAACTGATACAGAGAAAGATGCAAATTTACAGGAGTGACATTCGTACTTTATTAACAAAAAAAAAAGAATAAATTTAAATTCTCTATACTACCTTTTTCAAGATTACATTTGATTAAATGAAACTAGCTATTTCTTTATTATTTTAAAATGCTCTCAGAATAATTACTATGTAAAGGTTTTAAGTCTAACAATACAGCCTTTAATCTAAATTGTTTAAATTAAAAGACTTGGGAAATTGCATATTATCGACCAAGGCGAAGGTTTTTTTTTAAAAGCAAAATTGAACTTTTTAAAACTTATTTCATCGCTACTTTTTAATTAGCTGAATAGCAACTATTCTTTCCTATGATAGCTTATTTTCTTCCTGGAAATACGGCTTAATTTGTATTTTTTACATACAAAAGTTAGATGTGTCATTGAAATTGACAAATTTAAGCTTCTAAGTAACATTGTAGATTTAAATTTTAACATAAAAATATGTTGTTTGAAACCAAATTTGTGACCAACTTTCCAAGTCATTCATTTCAAAACATACAGTGTATATTTCATACTATTCCCGTAAAATTTCAGAGCATGGGAAAAATCTTGTAATTATATATGAAAGTTTTGGAATGCATAGTATAGAATTAAATAAATAAATAATCTTTATTAAAGGAAGAAAATAATTTTAATCACAGATAAAGCATACAGTTATTTTAAATTTTTGCATAGAGAAAATTCCCTCATTGGGACATAGCCCACCTTGGGGCATCTCAATTTTCAAGCTTTATTTTTGACTTAATAATTAGCACACAGAAGTGCCAATATATGATTCTACAATCTACTCTCTCCTGTTTTTTAGATTTGATGGTGTTTGCTGACAACAAATAATACGAATGTGTTTGTTTTGAATGAGGTTGAGTAACATTAATGTGTGTTTTGAAGAATAAATTTTTCATGAAAAAAATGAATTAATACAAGTGGCAGCATATTCTGACAATAAAAAGTGTATTTATTGTTATTTTAATGGTAAAAAATAGACTGTAATGCTAAACTTAACAGTGTAAATGTTTTTATTTCTTAATGTGCGAGATGGGACACATTGGGTCGCTCAGTTGTGAGGCACATTGGGACCTTCCAAAAATGCTGAAAAGACCAAAGGCAGTTTACAGAAGTAAAAAACGGTACACAACAAGTTAGGAAATTTTATCAAGCAGTGAGAATGAGGCAGTTGCACTAGCAAAAGTGGGGAAAATTACTCTTGGAAGGAAAAAGAATATGAATGATTTGTGAAATGGCAGTACTGATGCATTTGACTGTTCATATGATGCTGATTTCCCTACATATTGTAAACTTGCTCAAGATAAGACAAGAAACTTACAGGCAAACCCATTGTGGGATCATGTGCCTTGGTAAAGTTTGCAGGAAAACAAAGCATCGTTGTATATGTTGGACATGTTCAAAATGCTGAGGACAGCAGGAAATATGAGATATGCATTTTGAGAAAACGAGATCAAGAGTTGTCATTTTTTTTTAAATCTAAAAACATGATAGCTCATTTGTGTATTAAACAAATATTCTTTCCTAAAACTTCGAATTCCTAAAAACAAAATTGGTCAAAGGTTTGTTTATAAGAATTTGAAGAACATCACTTTTTTGCATCAAATACAAGATCAGTTAATGAAAATATGTTTTACAACTCAAATTATAAAAATGTTTCAATGCTTAAATTGTTTCATGTTCAACTAAAGCTTGATAATTAAAGTTTTGTTCATCACTTAAATATAAAATGTTATATGTATTTTTGATTAAAACTAATGTCCTAACCTGCCCCACCGTGTGGGAGAGGTTGGGACATTTTAAATATTTTTTTTGTTTTGTTTTTACACTTTTCCTATGTGAGATATTAGATTATTATGAGGATTATTTGATGCAGAAATGTTTATAATTTATATATAATTGATTAAAATAAAAATAAATGTTAGTAAAATTTAGAAAAATTATTTAACTGAAATACGCTCCAATGTGCCCCAACTTTCCCTGCTGTATACTATGAATTTATCACAAAAAGTGACACATATTTTAAGTTGTAAAGATGCGCAGTTTTCAAGTATACACTTTCATTCGGATACTAAAATATAGTTCGCTTATAGATAGTTCATTTATAGAGCAGCTTTTATGAAAGTCTCAAAAACATAGCTTGGAAATTCTGAAAAAATATCGTCGATAGAATAAGCTCAAAATCCGTTGATCTCAAAATGAATCAAAAAGATGACGTGCTGTATCCAAATATAGAGTACGTGCAGTATCATATATGCTGTATAGACACTACTCAATGAATATATGGATACAACCCCTGATCATTTTGCTTCTTTTTGGGAACAACGGATTTTGGGCTTATTCTATCTATAATAATTTTTACAATTTACAAGCTATGTTTTTGAGATTTCAAGAGTGCTCTCTAGATTTAGCAAACACATTATGCAAATTATATTTTGATTGCTTTCACATATGCGCAGTGAAAAAGAGTTTAGTAAACCTGCTCATTATTTATGCATCTTTTTTTTTTTTTAATTCTTATTACATGGTATTGTGTACAATATGTTTTGACATGTTTTCTGAAAACAGCTTTTTTTATATTACCGTAATTTCGGGTGTATAAGCCGCGGATCAAACAATTCTTTTTGGACCCAGAAATCTTATTTAGTGATTGAAGACAAATATTTACGGCGATCTAGCTAGTTATATTTGTTTCTTAAAAATTTCTGGGTCGAAAAAGAATTGTTTGATCTGCGGCTTATACACCCGAAATTACGGTAATAATTCTGCATATAGGCAAAAAACTTGGTAAAATTTGGGACTGTTACCGTAATTTCGGGTGTATAAGCCGCAGACAAAACAATTCTTTTTCGACCCAGAATTTTTTAAGAAACAAATATAACTAGTTAGATCGCCGTAAATATTTGTCTTCAATCACTAAATAAGATTTCTGGGTCGAAAAAGAATTGTTTGATCAGCGGCTTATACACCCGAAATTACGGTAATATAAAAACCTTAATTTCTCTACGAGTATGCAGGCTATCCTCATAAAAATGAACACAGTTTATTACAGTAATCCATTTAATCATAATTTACAGTTTGAACTCGTTTGCTGCATTAGTTTTGACAGAGTTATGCAAAAGTTATCCGTTCTTTTTCAAGTTATTGGAGGTTCCCTATGGGATTTTGGAAAAAAAAATATTCGAGGAAATTTATGACTTGTACTATTTTGTTTACACACCTGGAGTTTCGGGATAATTCATCATGTATTTTTCCAGATATTTAATAGAACGTCGAAAATCGCAAAGTGATCACAGTAATATGACTGGACTGTGCATTATGAGCGTAAAATAATCCGTATTTCTAGAAGTTGTCTTCATAACACATATTTTATTGTTTTTCCGAAAAAAAGTGAATTTGTGACTTATGTAAAGCTTATTTCCTAAAAATCCGTACTAACTGTTCTTGATAAAGAGATATGAAAAACGAGACCAAGAATACTAATGGATACTGTAAGAGAACTTTAATGATCCCATTACACTGTTAAAAATTTAAAACTTTTACTGCACCCGCACTCCACAGCTTTTATAGAATATCTCTATTTTGACCAATGATAATGCTCCGTAATACAGTGAAGTAACCGTTTTCTATAAAAGCAGTGGAGTGAAGAAGCAGCAAAAGTTTTAAATTTTTAACAGTGTACTTTGTAAAATTACTATTCTGTTGAAATTAAACCGTTTTGTTGGTCATTATCTGTTTTACATTTGGTGATATTTCACAGACTTTGTATGAAATCTAGGTCCATAATTTTGACGCAGTACTTCATTTAATTGATTCATTTCCCAGTTATCTGCTTTCCAGCCTTTAGCATATACTTTTAACTGAATTTACCCTAGAAAGAGCTCACTTGATCGAATTTCAGGAATATCAACCAAATTATTGGGCTTTTATACACCCTAAAAAAAGAATGGGGAAATTTACACATAAAAACAGGTATATCGATGATACAAAAACGATTTGTCTGTACCAGTAAAAATGCGTATAAATTTCCAAAATACTCACTTTTTTATGAAATTTCAAACACAAATTTTATTGTGTGATATTATGATAACACTAAATGTGTAAAAGTTACCTGATCACTTTTGAAATATACACATTAATGTGAAAATTGTGCAAGAATACACATATATTTGTACTCATTCGTACTCATTCTTTTATATTTATCTTTGTAATCACAGAAGACTACACAGATAAAAGTGTATTATGCAAAAAAAACACATATTTTTGTCTTGCATGTAACTTACACAGTTCTTTGTGTAATATGTAAAGTACGCATAAATGAGGTAGGTTCAATAATTATTGTGCCTTGTGTATATTAAATATTGTACTCCAAATGTTGATGTGGAATATATCTTAGATTCCCATATTCTCAACTCCAGAGCCGTAGCTGCTATATTCACGTATTTTTGGAGGGAGGAGTGAAAGAAAGGTGAATGGGTGTGAAAGGCTGATATTTAACTTATGGGACTTGATTCGTGACGGAGGATGAGCTGTAACTACTGTCGTTGGGACCCGGGATCATAGTAAAGTGGACTTTTTTCATCCACATTCACAAATGTAGCCTGATAAGATCCCAACTAGTATTTCGCCCTCATCAGCCCTTTAAAAAACTTCGTCTAACAGAGGTTTTTATAACTTCACCACTCCCACTAAAAGTACCGTAATTTCGGGTGTATAAGCCGCGGATCAAACAATTCTTTTTGGACCCAGAAATCTTATTTAGTAATTGAAGACAAATATTTACGGCGATCCAACTAGTTATATTTGTTTCTTAAAAAATTCTGGGTCGAAAAAGAATTGTTTGATCTGCGGCTTATACACCCGAAATTACGGTACGTTAATATAGCAGCTATGGTTCTGAAATTAAGTATATAGGCATTTAAGAAATTAGGCTTTAATATTTCATGTCAACCATCGCAGTACAAATATTTTGCACACACTTGAGACAATAACTATTGAATTATCCGCGTACTTGTGTAATATGGAAAAGATATATTTTTTTGTAATATTCAGTTTTTACGTATTTCTTCATTCTATGCAAAACACATATTTATATAATATGCGAAGTAATTTGATATTTATGAAACATTCCAAATGGATAGAACTTTTATGTTTAATTTTTTGTTCTTTACCTTTATACTTTGATATGTTTAAATTATGAACTAAATGTTTTCGAAATGCATATGCTTGATATGATTGCTCTCTATAGAAACTTTGTCTTACGACCAGGAAAAGGAGTTTGCACAATGTATTTTCTGTAATATTTTTTCAGTATAAAAATAAATCATTTTTAGTCATAGATATAGCTATTTTTACATAAAACATAATCATAAAACAATTATTTAAGCTTGGAATTTGTTTCAGAAGTATCCTTAAATCTTGAGTTTTTTATTTAACCCTTTGCGGCGCAGGGCAAATTCATTGCTTAAGTATTGAAATTAATGACTGACACCGGAATTTCAAAACAACTTTATTTGTAAATAAGAAAACGCTATATTTCATGCATTCAATAAACCGTAAGTTTTTTAAACAAAATTCAATGTGGCGTTTGGGAATTAAAATTAAGTGGTATATCTATGAAACCACCGCGCCGCAAACGGTTAAATGCTTTATGAACACTAAAAAAAACTTAATTAATCGATTAATATGTCATGAATAATGGTCATAGATGTAGCGGAGGGAACATGGAGGTGTATACGCCTTCTATCGTCTACATTTAAAAAAAAAAGTTACTGTACTCACTACTTCTCAAATAATTCTATAGCACATACTTTAACAATGAAATTTCATGCGTAGCTTATTTTTTGCGTTTATAAAATAGGTAAGAAGTTTTATAGACCTATGTTAGAGGGGGATGAGGGCAATATGCTGATTTGAAGCTTATGAAGCTACGTAACAGTGGTTGAGAAGTGACTACATCACGATGATTCCGAGTCCGAACGACAGTAGTTATGTCTCATCCAGTGTCACAAATTGAGCCCCATAACCTAAAAATAAGCCTTCCCCACCCTTTCACTCCTTTTTACAAAACTATGTAAATATAGCAGCTACGGTTCTGAAATTGAGCCTATAGGAATCTAACACTTTAGACTTCCATATTTCACATCAACTCTCGCAGTACAAAAGTCCAATACACTATTACAATATTTATTGAACCTGCTTCCTGTATGCTTATTTTACATATTACACAAAGAACTGTGTAAATTACATATAATAGAAAAATATGTGTTTCTTCATAATACACATTTATACCCGTAATGACAGAATATAACACAGATAAATGTGTAGGGCTATGAAAGAGAAAAAATTATAAGACTATTGCACAGATATACAGGGTGTATCTAAACTACTAGGCAAAACTCTAAGGGGTGATAGTACACATCAAGACAAATAATATTAAATGGGAAACTAAGGGTCCCAAACGTCTTCCGAAGGAGATAGGCGCCATCAAAGTTTAGGGTCCAAAATTTAAAATGATTATAAAAAACGGAAAAAAATGGTCGATTCGTTTGCGGTTTTCACGAAAAATATTCTTTATGTCAGGATTATCTTGAAAATAAATTATAAAGATAAATTTCAAAAAATGTCGATAGAGGGCGCTTTAGACTTTGGAGTAACAAATAACTACTTTTTACCGTTATTTTTTGCATCTCATTAAATTTTTTTAGAAGTTTAGACATAAACTTAAATTTTGAGTTCAAAATCTGTAGTTAAGTAGCGCAAACTGAACTGCATTCATTGGGAGTGGGTAGGTTCAAATTTCAAATGATTATGAAAAACAGAATAATTAGTCAATTTATTTGCGGTTTTCACTAAAACTACTCTTTATGTCAGTATTGTCTTGAAAATAAATTATACAGATAAATTTCAAAAAATGTCGATAGATGGCGTTTTAGACTTTGGAGTAACGTACAACTATTTTTTACTGTTACTTTTTGCATCTCATTTATTTTTTTAGAAGCTTAGACATAAACTTAAATTTTGAGCTCGAAATCTGAATCACTGAGAGTGATTAAGTAGTGCAAACTGAACTGTGTTCAAAGGGGCGGGTGGATGTTTAAATTTCAAATGATTATACAAAACGGAAAAATTGGTCGATTCGTTTGTGGTTTTTTCTAAAACCATTCTTTATATCAGTATTTCCATGAAAATAAATTTTAAACATAAATTTCAAAAATTTCCGTTAGAGGGCGTCTTAAACTTTAGAATAACTAACAACAATTTTTAACTGTTATTTTTTGTATCTAATTAAATACTTGCAAAAGCTTAGACTTAAATTTTGAGTTCAAATTCTGAATCGTTGGGAGGGGTTAAGAAGCGCAAACTGAACTGTGTTCAGAAGTTGAAATGTTACCCTGCCCACCCTACGAACACAGTTCAATTTTTCGCTACTTAATTACTCACAACGATTCAGATTTTGAACACAAAATTTAAATCTAAGATTTTAAAACATTTATTTAGATTTAAAAAAATAACGTTTAAAAATAGTTGTTGGTTACTCTAAAGTTTAAGACGCCCTTTAACGCAATTTTTTGAAAATTATCTTTAAAATTTATTTTCAAGGAAACACTGACATAAAGAATGGTTTTAGAGAAATCCAAAACGAATCGAACAATTTTTTCATTTTTTATAATCATTTGAAATTTGAACCTCCCCACCCCCACTGAACACAGTTCACTTTGAGTTACTTAACCACTCTCAACGATTCAGATTTTCAGCTCAAAATTTAAGTTTATGTCTAAGCTTCTAAAAAAATTTAAAAAGATGCAAAAAATAACGGTAAAAAATAGTTGTACGTTACTCCAAAGTCTAAAGCGCCCTCTATCGATATTTTTTGAAATTTATCTGTATAATTTATTTTCAAGACAATACTGACAAAAAGAATAATTTTAGTGAAAACCGCAAATCAATTGACCAATTTTTCTGTTTTTTATAATCATTTGAAATTTGAACCTACCCACGCCCATTGAACACAGTTCAGTTTGCGCTATTTAACCACAGATTTTGGAGTCAAAATTTAATTTCATGTCCAAATTTCGAAAAAAATTTAATGAGATGCAAAAAATAACGGTAAAAAATAGTTGTTCGTTACTCCAAAGTCTAAAGCGCCCTCTATCGGCATTTTTTGAAATTTATCTTTATAATTTATTTTCAAGACAATACTGACATAAAAAATATTTTTTCGTGAAAACCGCAAACGAATCGACCAATTTTTCCGTTCTTTATAATCATTTCAAATTTTGGACCCTAAACTTTGATGGCGCCTATCTCCTTCGGAAGACGTTTGGGACCCTTAGTTTCCCATTTAATATTATTTGTCTTGATCTGTACTATCACCCCTTAAAGATTTGCCCAGTAGTTTAGATACACCCTGTATGTGTATTCTTGTGTAATTTACACATTAATATGCGTGTTTCAAAAGTGATCAGTAAATGTATACAAAAGAAAGTATGTCAATATCAACGGTAATCCTTAAAACGATTTATGATAATATGACATTTTAATGTTATTTTCATACTGTGACATTGCTATTAATGCAGTTCGCCTACTGTTCAAAAGTACTTAAATGCTTAAACTACAGAGTTCAAAAGTGTTAATTCTCTGAATTACAGGGAAAAAGAAGGGACAACTAAGTCAGCCTTGACTGTCATTCAACACGTATTGCACAATGCGCTTAGGAGAGTCGTGATCAAGGAGTAAAATAGGACTCTTTAATTTCCGCAAATTTCATAACAAGATTAGCCCACTCATGAATTATCTCACTCACATAATATTTAAAATCACGAAAATGAATTGGTATAATTTTCTAAAAATTTAATTTCAGCCGAATTTAAATATATTTATGCATATAAATTTTTAAACATTAAAAGATATTTTTGAATCCATTTTTAATTTGGAGCGATACAAAAATCACAAAAGCAATAAAAATTCAATCGTTGAAAAGCATAGACAGTTCAGGGTTAGTACGGGTACTGTTATTTTTCAGGTATGTAAATATTTGTTTTTTTTTTCTTTTTTTGGTTTTTTTTTTGTTCTTTTTTAAATATCTAATTGAAACGCACGAAATTTTGCTTTACTAAGGAGAGATTATTTTGTTAGAAAATGCTGGTACTGAAGAACTTACTGCTCTGGAAATACCTGGAATTGTACGAATCCTACAGTAATATGATACACAGAAGAACATGTTTTTTTTTTCACCTTAAAAACAACTATGCAAGATTAAATGTGTTATTATTATTGCCATCTTCCAGATTTTTTAAATGCCAATATTTTTCGTCAGAAATACTTATTTTATACAATCAAGCAATTTCTACAAATAAATTAAAGCGGACATTTTTTGTAAGAATTTACTGGCATTAAAAAAAACGGGAGGTTGACAACTATGCGTTTACTCCCAACTATTAGTATTGCAATACTAAATCTACCACCAACACTGATCGCTAGTATTGAACAGAAGGTTCACTTGGTAGTCCACTTCATCTTTTAAACCACAATGTGTTGTTCAGTTTATATTTATGAACACCACTTTTGTGTTCTTTTATTTGCAAATTAGCCACTACCTTCTGTGAGCACTTTCTAAGTTCATCTTATGCAACATAAAATTATCCCCCGATAATTATACATCATTTACCGATGAAAATAAACTTTTTTACTTTATAATAGTATTTTTCTGTTATTTCACTCCGTATTATGTGATTCGTAATTTTGTTGACATTGAATTATCACTACTTGAGCAGTAATATCCAATTTATCCGAAAGATTATTCGTAATTTCAAAATTAATTCTTAGAATGTTTTAACTTTTAAGAAAGATTGTTTTGCTTCATTCTACTTTTGATGCTTTTTCAATTTTTGTCCTTTTAATTTTGCATATATTTCCTTCATGTTACTAGTATATTCTTATATTAGTGTATATTATATAATTTGGCTTTGTGGTTTAATTTTTATTGGTAATTTCAGACGCTTGCTCCAAGAGAAATTACCTTTGTATTGTAAAAGTCTTCATTAAATGTCTGAACTTTTAAAAGGATAATGTGCTTCATTTTATTTTTATGTAAGTTAAACTAATCATTACAAAATCACGATAAATTATGGAGTAGAAAACACAGTTCAAACAAACATATTTAGACCCGAGATATTTTATTTAATTAATAAAGAGAAATGAGTACGATAAAAACAGTAATTAACACCTTATTGAATGCATTTTTTTAAAAAATAACTTCTTTAATCTGAACATTACATGCCGTTCTATATGATGTTAACATTTTCCCATATTTCCCTTCATGTAGTTAATTTTCTGTTCTTTCTATCAATATTATGTGATGCGGGTGTGTGTTTTTCTATTGACAGGCAATTACTCCCGCTTGATCTGCGAGATCCAATTTATTCGCAGTATGGGCTATTACCTGATTCAAATCTACATTCCGGCTGGCCTGATTGTGATCATATCCTGGGTGTCATTCTGGCTGCACCGCAACGCGACGCCAGCCCGGGTGGCTCTAGGTGTGACTACAGTGCTCACAATGACCACCCTCATGTCCAGCACCAACGCCGCCTTACCCAAGATCTCCTACATTAAGAGCATCGACGTTTATTTGGGAACGTGCTTCGTGATGGTCTTCGCCTCGCTGTTGGAATATGCGACCGTCGGCTACCTCGGCAAACGGATCGCCATGAGAAAGACACGGTCGCAGCTCATCGCCAAGATCGCGGAACAGCATCGGCAGCGGTGCTTGGCCTCTCATCATCATGTCCCGGCCACCGACTCCGACGGCAGATCTGACGCCGCGATTCTGGTAGCTAATGCCGAGGTGCCTCTCGTCCGGACTGCGGTCACCACACAACGTTACCGCTACGACGGCCTCAACCCTGCCGCCAACCAGGTAAAAAATACTATGCCTTTTGGGATTTTTGTCTTTTGTTAAGTTCTAAATGGAATTTTTTGGTACTGCGCTTGTTAGAGTAGTACCTGCAATTCCTATTACACCACTGACGCAGTTACGATACCTCAAGGTTTTTGCTAAGCTCATTTATACGTCATATACAAGCTATATATATCTTACCGTTAAAGCTTATAATCCGTTATTTTATAAAATACATGTTATTTCATTAAATAACTAACGGCTTCCATTAAAGTGCGTAAAATTATTAAATTTTACGATTTAACTAGTTATTTCATAGGATAACGATTTTCTAACCGTTAAAGCATTAAAGGCGGCAGGGGAAAACGGTTTGAACCGATTATAACTGATTTTAGTCAGTTTTGAATCGTTTATGGCTTGTTTCTACGTTATTGTCATTGCGAATGCATGTTTTGTCGATAGGTGCATTGAACTTGCATAAATTTGTAAGCGGTATGTATTGGAATACTAAATCTACCTATCTATGAAATATGCTAAATGTTAGTACATTTCCTTTGAGATCAACCACAAATATTTTTGCATTTTTTTAAACAATGATTACTGTAGGAATGATATATCAATCGGTAAGTAAGAAATATTTTAATGAAATAGCTGTTGGAATCCTTGTTAAATAAGCCTAAACTAAGAAAAATAATGCTATACTTGTGAAAAATTATTAAACACGATAGTAGAAGTAAATTATGCCAAAAGCAGCACAGAAAAAATTCCATGTGACTATTGGTTCATCCAGACATATGATATCCTAGAAGTTCTTGTCCAAGAGCCGACCGCACAACACCCTAAGTCATCAAGCAAAAGAAAATAGCCTTTATATTTTGGAAGGGTCGTCATAGGGGAATCTAATGATCCATGTCTGCGAGAAGTGAAGTGGTGCATAAGCCAAAAATTAATACCACTAGTGGCTCACGCGTAGGTATATCGTTGTGTTTGCCGTGCAATCAAAAGTATGAAAACACGCAAAACTGGCTTCCGGAAAATATAACGCTAAGTCTACGAGTCAACCACTAGTAGTATGAATTTTTGACTTATGCACCACTTCACTTCCGGTAGACATGGATCATTAGATTCCGCTGTTTCTTGTACTGGATGACTTAGTGTTTTCTGCAGTCGGCTTTTGACTATTCAGGAGGTAGAAAAATTTATTTGTGCCATTAACGGTTGCCACCATCTATTAACATTAGTGACAAAACCTGCTGTCATATTTTATTTCTCAAGGGACATTCTCTTCGATACTTTTTATAACACCTGGATATAGTGACAGAAATTAAATGAATGTTATATTACGCTTGTTCTTGTTCTTAAATATAATGAAAATAATATAAAGGAATTGCATAAATTTTAAAATACTGTACTCTTGCATTATTAATTTGTATAAAGTTTATAAAATGTTGTTATTAAATAACGTAATTATTCCTGTCAGCATGCGATTTTTTAATAATACTTTAAATTATTTTTATTTCGTTTGTAAGCAGTATTTATATTTTGTGTTAGGGATATAGTTTTTCTAATATTTCTTAAATAGCTTAAATTTTTTTAACAACAGGACATTTATGTAAATATGATTATAAAAATTTACACAGCTATTCCCGCACCGAATATTGTTATTTTGTATTGTTTTTAACTAATATAAATAGTATTACATTATATATTCAGTTTTTATATATTATTTACTAAATCATCTATTAATAATTTGAAATGTATTTTTCGAATGCCTTTCACTATTTATCATCAGTTAATTTATAAAACACCTTTTTTTTATTTTAAATTATTTATTTTATACTTTAAAGATTAGGTAATCATTATTCTCTAAAATAACTAGTTAAATCAGAGAATCCAATAATTTTATACACTATAACGGACGTGGCTAGTTATTTTATGAAATAAATAACTGAATTATACACTTTAACGGTAACATATACTAGAAATACATTTATGCCATATGTTTTGTAAATACACCATATACATCATATATTCCTATCAAATCATCCTAATATATGTTCCATATGCACTCCATATTCAAAAAAACTTGACATCGTATCATCAGTTCAGAGTACACCATCCTTATCTTTTTACCTGATATATTCGTCATTTATGTTTTATAAACCTGCCACATGTATATCATATGTATTCTAACACCCACGTACGATATAAATTGTCATACAATTATAATATAATATGCATTATATAACTTGGTGATGCATTTTCCGTTGCATATCGATTCACCTTCTTCCTGTTTTTATAAATGACCATTGACATGATTAAAATTGGCAATTCGTCACGAATTTTGAATATAATGTTAAGGTAAACAAATGTACCTTCAAATTGAAAAACTGTTTACATTTTTACTAGCAATCGAATGGTGTGTGTTCTTTTAACCCTTTGTGATTCAACAAATATTGACTCAGATATGAGAATACATTATTTTAAGAGTGTAAAAAATAATAAAAAAAAATTAGAATGTAAAACTAAGTTAATTATTTACCAAAATATAGTATTTTCACATCTATAATTAACAGAAATCGACATAAATATTGTCCATTTCTAGTACAAAATTTTAAAGTATGCAAAATTACCTTTAGAAAAATCTACTTTTGGACTTTTCCAGTTTTTTTAATTTGATAAAATTTGCTAATCTAACTTTTGCAATTCGACAGAAACTTCCCAAACGATAAACAAAACTTTGTTATGAGAAATGAACTCAATACCAGCGTCTGTTGAGAATTCAAATAACGAATTTGTATTAACTAATGTGTTTGAAAATAGGAACAACAAGTAAAATCGTGATTTAATACTTATTGTGTACACTGTTAAAAATAAATCTGTGAATTCCAGGTGAAACTACCGGCAGCAATGTAGCCGAACTTTCACCGTTCCGTTAGTAGATTTTCCGTTTGGAAAATAAAAGAAAGGAAAACTTCCGTATGGAAAAGCGGTAACTTTCCGTTACAAAGTTTGATTTTGTAATGATAATAATTTAATTTAAATTTTAAAATTAGTGAACTGGACATTCGTCAAAGAATTCGAAATTTCCGAGTAACCATATACATAATTTAAGTCATTTTTAATCATTATTTTTTGCATAATTTATTTCAAGCCATCCTGAGGATCGAACTAGGGACGTTTGCGTAGAGGATCAAGTCCTTACTGATTCAGCCAAAGCTGCTGTTGCCTGTCTGTACAAAGTATGTCTTTTATGAGTTACTGGGAAAATATGTTGTGCTTTTCAAAGATTGCCTTTCAAATATATTCGTTAGAATATTCGTAAGCGGTTTATTTTATTTTATTTTAGAATGATGCATAATACTTATTATTTTTAAAACAAATTTTAATTTTTTAACTAGCGTAAATAAAATAAAAAATCATTGTTTAAAATCATTTTTTTTTTTTGAATGAATGTATGAAAAAATATTTTTTATTCTTTTTTTACAAAAATTAGATAATTTTTTGAAATTATCGCGCGCAATTTATTTATTTATTGGGAGGCTAATTAGTTAAAAGATTTTTTTAATAAGAAATAAGAGAAAAATAAACAGAAAAAAATAATTAAAAGGGACTTTTCGTGTTTTCATTATTTTATGGGGATAGTGGGATACGAACCCACAATCTATGCTCCCAGACGTTTAATGGCGTGGTGCTTTAACCACTCGGCCACGGAGATCCCCGGGTAACGGACTGTCTCCGTTTTTTGCTTTTATTTCCATCCTTTTCGTTAGTTTCAGGAAATATCGTGGAGTTTTCAGATTTGTAACGGAAAAAGCCCTTTTGGTGCGAAAAAGGATTTTTTCTGTGAAATTCAGAAAAAAAATATCCGTGAATTTCAGATTTTTTTTAACAGTGTATGCACTATTAACTTTTGGGAATGTTGCAGATCTGAAACAGGTTGATATAAAGAGTTAAAAGGACACTTCATAGAAATGCATTTTGACATCAAGTTTTTAATTATGATTTAATGAACAAAATTTATTTTTATTTACTTCAAAGATAATTTAAATGCTACGTAATCACATTTCTTTTCTAGATTCCATACCATTATAAAACAATAATATTTTTCTATTTAAAACTGATTTTTTTTAAATTAGACACTGTGGCCGCTTTCCTGAAGCATAATATTTTAAAGTAAATGTTATTTTAATAATGCTGACTATTAAAATTTCAGTTTTTTAACTGATAAAATCTTATACACTGTTAAAATTTGGCAGCAACTAGTCATTTGACCGTTTTCATAGAAAACACTTATTACATAACTATAATTTTGCAGTTTTCTGATCATAATATGGGAAATAATCTGATCAGAATAGAGTTAAATTACAGTTATGTAACCATAAAAAAGGCTTAATGCCTGGACAGTTTCTGCAAATTTTTAACAGTGTAGTTATTTCTTACCACTTTATATTTTATAAGTGGTTTAATTTTTTATTTAAAAAATGCTGTTACAGCAATGCAACGGCATTATGTTATTTATGGAATGGGATTACTGAAATAAAAAGTACAGCCCTGATTAATACACAAGCCTCCAATCCATTTCTTAACGTTTACTTTCAAATTTACACACTTATAATTTTTGTAACACACCGTTTAGTGTAGTTCCGGGTATCATCTGCATTTACACATCTTTCTAAGTTTACGAACTGATAACAACTTATCGACTTAATGTCATAAGCTAAATGGACATAAAAAGAGGTAATTTTTTGTACGAAAGGTGTAATTTCTATGACAAGTGGGGGATTTTAAATAACACACTAACTCGTGTAAATTCCAATATTTTTTTACTATTTACAAATTTATTTGGGTTTTTCAAGTGATAAAAAAATATAAATTTAGTTTTATTAGCTAAAATACAAAAAAAAAAAATGTAAAATTACACAAAAATGTGTAATTTTAGAATTTTACACATACAGATATGTAAATTTGACTAATTTACACATTCAGTTTTTAGAGTGTAGATACATACTAACTTTATTAGGGGAGACCGGGGCATGTTGGCTATAGGGGTAGAATGGCCAATTTGCTTTAATTTTTAAACTAGTCACCAGATGTCGCCACAAGTCCAGAAACATGTTAGAAAATCTGTTCCCCTACTCTTCCACGAGTTTCAGTTTTCTTAAGAAAAGCTGACTAAGAACAACATTGATTTTTTACTTTCGTCGATCTCGAAGCAAATTTTCGTTAGTGTACAGAAAGTGTTAATGCTATCAAGAGATACTTCACAAGAACAAAAGTGAGTAATATTTTGAAAGTTCAATTTATAGCGATTATTTTGATGTAACAAAAAATATTAAATGTTGTTAAAATATTTGTAGAATAGCAAAAGTATTTGAAACACGGCGAGGGGGAAGTTGGCCCACTTACGTTGGGGCAAGTTGGCCTAGTGTTTCCCGGCCCATTGTAGCCACAAGTTACAGCCAATGGACCGCACAATTTATGGCCCATTCAAAAAATATGTTAATTCAACTGTAATGGTTGGGTGACAACTAATAGACGCCCTATGACCATCTAAAATATTCCGGGAAATGTGAAAACTGCCCTTTCCAATGCAGTAAATCCTGTTAATATAACAGCAGGTTTTAAATAACTAGAATATACCCTTTCAATAGGAATGTTTTTACTCACTCTGATTTCATGCCTTCGTATGTCAGTGATAGACCAGAGCCTGCAAGCACGCACGACAAAGCAATTGGTGAAGCTCCTAATGAAACCCAGGTAATTATGGGTACGCCTATTTCTATAGATGTGCCTACCGCATCTTCTCCTGCTCCATGCAAGACAACTCCAACACCTAAGCACCTTAGACCATTCGAAAAGGCAGAGCCAAGGAAGAAAAAAGCTTCGAATAGAATGAATAGAACTTCTTCAGTCCTCACAGACACTCCTGCCAAATTAGTTCTTGAACAATAACGAAAGGGAACAGAAGAAATAAATAGTGCCAAAATTAAAAATGATAGTAAAAGGAGAAATCAGACCAAAAACGCAAATGAAAGCAATCTGTGAAAAAGATTTTGTTTCCTTTTGAACCCTCGCAGCCTGGATGTAGTAATCTGAACCGTCAAAAAAGGAAGAAGATATCTATTAAAGAAAGTGACAATGAGGAAGACGAAGACAATATCTGCCTACGTTATCTGAAGGAGATTTATCAACGTGAACCTGGGGAAGAATGGATCCAATGCGTGAGTTGCAAACGTTGGGCTCATGTAAAATGTGTTCGAAAAGAGGTTAATGGATTATATTTTGAATGCATTGATTCCTCTGATTTGTAAACTTAATTTGCAAATATTTTTAATATATACATGCATTAAAGTTCCTTTTCATCATTATGAATTTTATTTAACTTCTAAATAAACATAAAAAAGAGCATTGCAGGCCAACCTGACCCACTCAATGGGCCAACCTACCCCGTGCACGGGTTAGGTTGGCCCACATGACATCACACCATAATTAAATTCATAAAATTCTTAAAATTTCATATTAACTGAAAGTAAGCGTTTTCCTCTCTAGTTAAATGTACTAGGTATTGTAAAAAAATGCTACATCTGAAAATAAACAAAATTTTGGTATTGAAAAAAGTGACATAAAAAGAACTGGGCCAACGTGCCCCGGTCTCCCCTGCATGCAAACAATGACAAAGATATTTGTTAATTATAAAATAATACTCAATTAAAATAAATGTACTATTAATTGTAAGCCAGACCTGAAAAGGTTAATTTATAGTTACGGAGAGCTTTTGAGAAATAACGCCAGTTTTATAGCATCTTAAATGAAATTACGCAGTTAAAAATATTAAATTGAGAAATGATAATATCCTTAAATCTCAAGTTTTGGTTAAAAAAAACTACTCGTGATGGTTTTTAATAATCATTGCCATAAAAAACACAGTTTTTACACATGACTTGCTTAAGGGGTCTTAATATATATATATATATATTTATTTTTTTTACACGGGCGAATATGAATGTTTTTTACTTTGTGACTAATAAAAGCAAGCAATAATCATCACATTATTTAGACGGAGAAAACGGCTACAATTTCTGCGATATAATATGTTGAAGATTACTTTAAAAAAATAGTGGTGACAATTGCAAAACCATACGTATTCTGGATCTGTCAGCCCCGCGACCTACCGTATTATAAACTAAGACCTTTTGGAAAAAAGCATAAATTTACAGTAAGATGACTTTTTAAAATATTTTTCAAAAATAACGTTATTTTCATAAAATCTTGAGAATTGATAATATCCTTAAAACTCAAGTTTGGGTTTCAGGTAACACATTAATAAACTTAAAAAAGCTAATCGGGATCATTTTCGAAAATGATTGGCATAAATATAATATTTTTATACATCCTGTACTTAAGAGCTCACACTAGCCCTTCAAAAAGTACAGTCTATGGGGGCGCCCCAAAGATACCTCATATGGGGGGCTCAAAATAAGGTCCCCATTTATACCCTATGGGGGCGTTATTTTGAAATATCTCGCTCAAATTTTAATATTTTTAAATGATTTTTTCTTGCAAAGGACGATCTACAACAAGGCTAGATTTTACTTTTTTAATTTTGGTTTCATATTTTTCTTAAAATTACTTTAAATTCCGGAACCTGTTGAAACCGGTTCTGAAATTGAAACTAAAATAATATAAAAAATACATACCCAAAATCGCAAAGATAAAAACTAGCAAAAAAAAATCCTGTAAAAATATTAAAATTTGAGCAAGATATTTGAAAATAACGCTCCATAGACTTAACATTATCAGCCGGGTCTTTTTTAGCAATTCTAGTGGCATCTTAATCTGTCACCCAATCGCGGCTGTCGGCCTAACCGTTCGGAGTTTTCGTGGTTTTCTTCGAACCTTGCGTAAATACGGGTTAGGTTCCCTTAGAAAGACCCCTACGAAGGGCACTCCCCCTGGTCCTATATCCCTAGTGTAGATAATCGGACGACAAAAAATACACATACACACATACTTAATCTGTCAGTTATATCATTTTATAGGTTTCTAAAAATGAAGAAAGTTTTTCCAAATCATATAACTTAACGAAAAATAACAAATAAATTAATAAAAGATTAATAAAAATACGAAATAAACATCGAATTAAAAATCGCTTGATGATGTAACAAACACGTGTAACGTGTTTAATGGCAAGTGAATACGACATTTACGATAAGCTATTATTTGTATTTAATCTTATAGTTTCGCAATAGTCGATAGGATAATCAAATAATACCGAATTGCATAAAACAAACATCCTTATAACTCCAAAAATAATAATCATATTAACTAACAGTTTACTGCGTCTGATTAAGCGTCTAATATTCATTTAAAATACATCTTTGAATTCAAATTAAATACAGTGACATTAAAAATCAAAGAGAGTGTAAAATAGTATTACAATTAACTCGGTGACTAATGATCCAATCTACTTTATTCTTTATGCAAAATTTATGTTTTTTTATTGTCTTTTATGTTCACTTCTTAAAAAAAATCGGAAATTTTTACACATCTTTTATTAGAACGAATATTTCAACAGTCCGAAAAAAAAGTTCCAGATAATCGAGGTTACCAGATTACGAGGAAACAGGCTTCTTTCCATTATAACATACTAAGTACACATCAAATTTCAAGTTTCTACCTCAATTTTTTCGGGAGATAGAGAGTTTACAGACTCACAAACAGACAGACGGCAATTTGTTTTCTAAAAATATGTTATTGGGAATCTTCAATGTCTGAACCGCTTAAATTTGTTAAAAAAAGTTTTTCGATTTTAATAACGATTGTAAGATTTACCCTAAACTACGTATGATGGGTAAGTAAAAAGCATAAATTTACTGTCAGATAACTCTTTTTTTTTCGAATAATTTTGACAAATAACACCATTTTTATAACATCATTGGATAGAATTTTGTCAAAATGAATCATAGGGAAGCTGTTTTAAAGAAAACGGTTAATGGATTCTACTTTCAGTCACGTATTTTATGGTTCGTTAATATATACTACGTGTGGCAGTAAACAAAATGAGTTTGATAATAATCAATGAATACATTGTGGATGTTTTTAATGTGAAAGTATTTTTTAGTTTACTTAAATGTTAAAATGGACTGTACAAAAATTGAAGAATTGATATTGGGAAAAGTTTTGTTATGAAAAATTATGGTTTATGAAAATTGTAGCATTTGTTGAATAAAAAAGTAAGCAGATAAAAAATAAAACATTTTTATAGGGTTTAACTTCCAGGACTGAGGAAATAAAATAGAAAATACTAAATAAAATACATATTAATTTAATAATTAACTTCTTCCTGAAATAATGCACTTCTGTGCTCTGCTGTATATTTCCGGAATGAACTTTAAAGCTCTATTTTGGAATGTATTTTAATGTGGACATTACCGTTTTCTTGATGGCTGGAATATCCTCAAATCTTGTTAAAATAGAGCTTGTGCCAAAATTTGAGCAATAACGTCATTGAAATTGCACAATTCATTGCCGAGTACTCGAACAGTTAAACGACGATCCGACATTACATGCGCCCCACCAGTGGCCGAGAGGTTCTGACCTCTCATTTGGTTGACGGCAGGTGCTGGGTTCGGACCCAATCGCGGCCGTCGGCCTAACCGTTCGGCGTTTTCGTGGTTTTCTTCAAACCTTGCTTAAATATGGGTTAGGTTCCCTTAGAAAGACTCCCACGAAGGGCACTCACCCCAGGGTCTATATCCTTTATCGGCCGACACAAGATAAACCAAACCGACATCACATGCTTACGAGTTTTCAAAATTGTTCCTGACATGAAAACGTAATGCGATCATAGTATACTCTATATCTTTCACACGAGCAGGGCCGTCTCGAAAACGTCTGAACATTTCAAAATTGCATGAAAATGATTATGTTTTCTCTCTATATACCTTTTTAAGTGCGTTCGTAATTATCTAAATACGTAGCACATATAACTGTCGTTCAGTCCGTCCGTCTGTCCGCATATAACAACGCAAAAACCACCTAACCGAATCATTTGAAATTTATAATATATAATTATTATATAATTTTGTCGAATCATTTTAAATTTTATGAAAATCGGATGATTGGATCATTTACAGGGACAATCAAAATTATTCCGTTATATTACGGTCAATGGGGGAAAACTTCTGTTTCGAAATACGAGGGGGAGTCTGAAAATGAGTTTCTCCTGTTGACTCTAGTCAGAGTTGTGTATGAAAGTCAAAGAATAGAATGAGACATTAAAGCTAAGGCATAGCTTTCTTTCCCACATAATTGCCAAATACATTGAGAAATTTGCCACACCGCTTGATAAGCTTCGAAAAGCCCGCCAAGAAAAATTCAGGAATTTGCATACAGAAGAACCGTTTAACGGCTTGTCCTTAAGCAAAGCCCTGATATTTTCCTGGAAGTCTTTTTGCATTTTATCAAGCGGTTTGACAAATGTCTTAACGTACTTGGTGCTTACATCGAGAAATAAAGTTATGAAGTATCTTTCATGTCTCATTGTATTGTTTCACTTTCATACTCACCTCTATCCACAGACGCCAGAGTAAACTTATTTTCAGACTCCTCCTCGTACAATACTTCTCAAAATGAACGAGTAATGTTAAAACACAAACAAATTCTAGTACTTTTAACTCTAATTGGACGTCAGAAAGGAAGTTGAGTTAATTTCGATGAATTTTATACGTGATTTTGAATATTTTAATCCGTAACTTTTTCTTTACTGACAAAGAAGGTCACCATACGGGCATACTCCGAAAAATCTGAAAAAATTACAGAATGTTCTTCTCATGAATATGTATACGTTTATAAAACAATTTCGGCGGAACATCGACAGACCATCTGGAAAAAATAATGAAATTTTCATTATTTGGCGATTTTTCATCAATTGGCGGTGGAATACAATTTTGAAAAATACTTTTTTCTGTCAAACACACTTTAAAAGAAAAAAATGTTTGAAATAACTTGCTTAAATAAATTTAATTTAAATAAGTTTAGTTTTGTAGTTTAAATTTGTTTTAACTATAATTTTGTCATATCGATATTTATATGTATTTATAATGAATTTTAACAATAAAAATTACGATTTAAAATGAAATTCAATCAATTTAAATTAACTGAAATTGCTTCAAACTCAAAATTAAGTCCAATTGAGAATTATCGATTTAATTGTGTTGCTATGGAAACAACTAAGGCTTTTATTTTTGAACACGCTTAAATGTATAAAAAAAAATTTTCAGTATGGATTTTTATTTATATATGAAAATGTTCTTTCAGTGATAAATAACTCCATGAATAAGCATTATATATATATGTATACATACATAATATTAAACTCTGTCATTTTAAGTTACAATTTATTAAATTCCATTTACATGCATTCTAAAAATCCATTGGCAAGCAATTTTTAGATGCATTAAAATCGTTTGTTTGTGGCGCAGAAAAGTGCTGCTCGCCAAATTGCTTAAGGCTTTTGTCTTTTCATGCCAAATATTTGGAAGTACTTCATTTTTTTATTGGCTTTCTACTGTATTTCCGCCGCTAAGTTTGACTAATCCTTTATTACATACATGAGTAGTTTAATTCATAGGGTTTTTTTTTTTAATATTCTGAGTATGTCCAGTATGGTGACCTTCTTTCTGAGTATTAATGCAGCATTATTAATTACTAAATTATTTCCTCGCCAATTTGACTTCAGAGGAAGAATTTTAGTCTATTTTAAATTATTTAAAAACTTATGTAACGAAAGTTATCATTCTAAGATTGAAATTGGAATTATGTTTAAGTATTAATAACACAGGTCTGCAATGATTTTCCTCTTTGAAATCTGAGTAACGTTTTCTAAAGTTTCTGACGTGCTGATTACGAGAAAAATAATAAAAAAATTCCATCACGTCAGGATTTTTTGATATTGAATATTTAAGATTTTGCTGAAAAATGTCTGAGCGTCTACATTTTAAAATTTATAAAACGTCATTAAATTACTTCAGGTTAATTTTTATTGCATTTAATTAGTGTAAAGTGACATAGAAATTACTTCAAAACAGTAATTTGTTAATTACTACATAATAAGTATAAGTAATTCACATTAACCATGTTGAAAATGGGTCATTTTGGCTTAATTTAGTAATAAGCTCATTAATACATAATGATTAGGTAATATAACCTAATTGTTGTAAATATTAGTCGAAAAGGGTGTAATAAAGATAAACCAAAGGTTTTTTGTATAAGTACCCGCACTGATTTAGAAAATGGACCTTATGCACGTGACGTCAGATGCCAGAGCTGGCGGTATGCAAGTTCGATGAAAAACTTAATGATATCGAGTTGCAAGCATGGCAGTCAGGAAGTGGTGAAAAACTTTTTGGGGAACAATAAAAGCTCCGACTATAAACGAATAGTGGCCAAAATGGTTACAAATTTTGGTGTAATGGGTTGTAATATGACCATTAAACTTCATTTCTTAAATTCGCACATATATTACTTCCCAGAAAATCTAGGAACCGTTAGCGAAGAACAAGGCGAAAGATTTCACCAAGATTTGAAAGAGCTAGAAGTCCGGTATCAAGAAAGGTGGAATACTAGCATGATGGCGGACTACTGCTGGTTGTTGAAGCGCGACGATCCAAACCGGAAATTTAAGCGAAAGTCGTACAACCGAAGCTTCCAGGAAAAAAGGATCAAGTTCCACAAATAAAATTTACATGTAATTTAGATCAGTAATAAGTTATTATTATATTTTAGTTGTTTTTTATGTTAAAAGTAATGTACTTTTTAAAATATATATTTTTTATGTGAAAACTTGTGTTTTTTTTTTTCTATTTTCTATCTGTATCTTTTTTGAAAAATCTGAAGGTGATGGAAAAAACTAAGTACATATTCGTAATCAGCGCACCAAAATACCCTAGAATCAGCTCGCAAATTCTAGAGAGGAAGTTATGACTCTCAATTTGCAGGCCTGTGTAATCAAACAAGTCAGAAATTGCAGGTCAAGCATAGAAAATGAGATGCGTTCATACTATAAAGAAGTTTAAAAAATATTCAGATATTGGTGTAATAATATACAATATTTCAGATACAGTAAGGTAGCCGAAATCGTTTTCGCGTTCCTTTAAATACTATCTGCTTTTCATTATACAGGATATAACTTTTAGTAATCCTCACTAACCAATATCAGTTCCGTCAAACGTTAAATATTTTAATAAAAAAAAGCGCCCCAAGCAAGCGATACTAAGGTATCCTGGGTAATAACACCACTTTAAGTTTCTACAATTTTGATGGCTTAGTTTTAGATTGTATTTTTCGAACAAATATAGGATTTGATACTTCAACTCATTGACTGTCTATATAAAAAAATAATTTAATACATATACATACATACACATTCATAAAATGCAATGGCGTGATTTCTGGAACAATGCTGTTTGGCGTTATTACGCACCTATATGGTTAATAACGCCATTCAAACAAAACTACAAAATAAGATGGAATAATCCCATGTAGATTGTCCAATTGTAAAAATTTAAACACAACAGCCCTAGAAATTTACTAATTGCATTCTAAGTGATAAAAAATATTCAATTTTTTGTGATAATGTAAGAAAAAGAAGGGGGGAAGGGGGGATGCAAAACAATATCAGACCTTAAACTTCTTTTTGCTTAAAAAGGGCCGCTTAAATGGAATTATTAGAAACATTGCACGGTTTTAACTGTGTTTATCTAAATTAGTATTTATGTTTCTATACATACATTCTATTAGATAGAATATATAAATTTTTTTGTGAAAGTGAAAGAAAAAGGAGAGAGGGAGGAGCTTCAATAGAATGTAACACCGTGGGCTTCTCCTTGTTTAAAAATTCCCGCTTAAATATAATTATAACAAACATTGCGCGATTTTAACTATTTTTAATGCAATATTTTTTTTTCATGTGAAATTTTATAATAACTAAAATATGTGTAATAAATATTTTTGTTAACACTGTTATAGATGTCTTGTAAATATTTTTTAACCAGTAAAATCCATACTAATGCGAATTCGCGCAAACTTAAAGTTAAAATGTCGACGTTATATAAAACATGCTTCAATAAATTTGTATTTTTAATTAATACATAAGATTTTTGATAAAAAATAATATCCCTCTGAGATCCCTTATTAAATTTTATGTACGATTCACGTGGTTATTTTTCATTATCTCTATATTAGCAACAAAATTAACCTTTAACTGCTGTTAGTAATCTCACTGAACGTTAACCTGTAGTTTCGAGTTTAACTGTTCAACTATAGTTACAACTGAAATTTTCTTTCGCCTGGAGTCTTCGTACTATTGTTAGAAATATTTGAATAAATTACATTTAATTAGAATTAATCCAGCACAAAAAGTTTAGTGCGAAAGCAATACTCTACGAGTTTTAATCATTGATCGCCTTTTAACTTTAAACTAATGTTACCGGTCTTACAGTCTACTGCTTTTTTCAATATTTATAGTTAAACTTGTATTTTTCAATTTAACTACGAACACTGCCGAAATTTTGTTTCACTTGGAACATTAGTACTATCACCAGAGACTTTTCAATAGATGAATGTTAATTATAATAGTCTTGTACAAAATGTTTAATACAAAAACACCATAGCTGCCAACTTTCAATTAACTTTCCGTAATACCGGGATTAGTTTGATCCAGGTTAACATCATTTCAAACCAGAAGATATATTTCATGAATCTTTATTTATTTAATTTCAAAATTTTTAGTAGAACATACTTAATTTCATTACTTAAAAAAAAAAAATCTCGTTCGAAACTCATTAAACCAGGGTCAAATTAACGCATGTATTACGGATAATCTATGTCAGGTTGGCACCAATGAAACACTATTCTGTGAGTTAGTCATGTTCTTTATTCATCTTTCAATCTTATGCGGTCTCACAGACTGCTCTACAGTTACGTTGCAATTTTTGTCACATCAGTTTAAGGTTAAATTTATAAAATTTTGAAAAACAGCATGCTGAAAAAGCGGAGTTAAATCAGTCAGAGTTACTCAATTCAACAATCAAGGAGGAATTTAAGAGAAACCAGATTTTTAAATGTTTAAAATTGTTTTTACATTAGTATTAAAAAATCCTTTCGGCAGTACCGAGAGGAAGAGGTAGCTTTCACATAACTTATTTATTTATTTATTTTAAATTAATTTATGTTAACATAAGAATCTCAAATTAGTTGAACTCGATTATATAAGATTGGATACTAGTTTTTTTTTCAATAATGAATATTAATGGGAATTTTTAGAAAACAGTTATGTTTTATTCAAGTTGGATTTATTTAAAGCGATTTATAGGATCGCCAAATTTTTATTATAAAGTGTATGGCATTTTAAAACAACATGATGGATAAAACAAACCAATGATCTTGGTCTAAATCTTAATTCATGTGCACATGCACACTCACATCGAAAACGATTAATATATGCGAGTGATGTCGCGGGCAAATTGATATTTTAAAACACATTATAAAATCAAACTGCAATATATCAGGCGTTTTTAAGATAAAAACAAAAAAAATACGCGGGAATTCATTATTAAGATCAAATACTTTAGAAAGATTTTTTTTTAATTTCTTATTTTTTGTTTGTACATCATTATACATTTAAAAGATTTTTGGCAAGGCAGCTATTTTGAAACAAGATGGCGGATGAAGTTGGCCAATGAACTCGGACAAGACATTGGTATGGACTATGTACACCGGGAGTTATATCCAAATCAGTTTATAAATATGCGTATTATCGCGTGACAAATTCCAGACCGTTTCAGAATGTCTTAAAAAACAGTTACATACTGGGAATTGAAAGTGCTATAACTCAGCCATTTTTCAAGATATAATTGAAACAAAAAATGCTCTGGAACCTTTGTATCAAGGTCAAACACACAAAAGAAAAATCTTTATCAACTTCTTACTTTTTATGCCTAATTTTAAAATTTAAATTTAAAAAAAATAATAATATTCCGCCATTTTGTAACAAGATGGCAGATGGAACGGGCCAACGAACTCGGTCCAGACATCGGTATGTACTATGTACGTGCGAAGTTACATCCAACTTGGTTTAAAAATACGCGTGTTATCACGTGAAGAAAATCAGATCATTTCAAAATGTGAGCAACACTAGAAATTAAAAGTGTTATAACTCAGCCATTCTTTAAGATACAGACGAAACAAAAATGTTCTGGAATCTTTGTGTCAAGGTCAAACGAATAAAAGAAAAATATTTTCCAATTTATCACTTTTTTGTACCTAATTTTAAAATTTACATTTAAAAAAATTCAAATGGCCGCCATTTTGAAACAAGATGACGGGGGGAACTGGCTAACGAACTCGGTCCAGGCCTCAGTACGTACTATATACACACTATGTTACATCGAAAATGATTCATAAATACGCGTGTTATCACGTGACAAAAATCAGATCATTTCAAAATGTCAGCCATACAACAAATTCAAACTATAACTCAGTCATCTTTTAAGATATAGACAAAATAAAAAGTGTTCTGCAGTCGTTGTTTTAAGTTCTAACACATAAAAGAAAAATATTTCTCAACTCTTATTTTTTTTTTTTGCATTTAATTTTAAATTTTTAATTTAAAAATATTTAAATAGCCGCCATTTTGAAACAAGATGGTGGATGATGATGGCCAACGAACTAGGTCGAGACATTTGTATGTACTATGCATAGATCAAGTTTCATTCAGATCTGTTCATAAATACGATAGTTACAGCATGACAAATATCAGATATATATATATTAGCGGACCCGACAGACGTTGCTCTGGCACTGACTTCAGAAAATCAAATAAATGTACTTAAATATAATAATACGCACGATAAATACTACGCTCTTAATTTAATTTCTTATTACAATTATTTAAGGAAATAAGTTTTCACTTTGCAGTAGTTTTTGAAGTCGGTTCAATTTTTAATTGAAAAGGTTATTTTTCTCTTTTTAGTTAAAAGTTAACGATTTTCTGAAGTCTGTTAATTAAAATTATAATACAGGTAAATATTATTGCAGATCATACACGTATGTCAGGAGTAGAATTCGAACACGCGATCCCTTTCTTCGAAATCCGGAGCTTAAATCTTGCGCTTTAGACCGCACGGCCATTCCGTCCACCCCTATTCAGCGAACTTCTTCAACACTTTTAATTAGCGAAAAATCACTAACTATTAGTTTTTGCCTAGTTACTAAAAAAGAACTGAATCAATTTCGAAGAAATGTGAATCTAAACCATTCTCGAATCCATTGAAACACACAAAAAAAAATTTCATTAAAATCGGTCCAGTCGTTTAGGAGGAGTTCAGTGGCAAACACAAGCACGGAAGATTTATATGTATATATACACACACACACACACATATATATATATATATATATGTCAACTTTTGAACGGAGAATAGTTTTGGGGTCTGGGGGTCATGATCGGTGAAAATATTCTAAAATTTTCCGGAAGTGCTTTCCTCCGGACGGCTGCAATAGGGAGCTTTTTATTTTTTGTAATGAAAGCTGCCTAAAAATCAGCTTTGGTATTCCCCATCCGCCTAATCTAATCATTTCAACAATGACAATAATACTGTCTCATATATAAAGTAAAAAGTAAACCCTTATCGGATGTAGTTACGCCACTGTAAGGAATTACGAAACCGGGGTAATGACGCCAAAGATTGGCGTTATTACCCCGGTGTACTTATTGCACAGTGTATTTTAAATTACAAACTATCACGCGAACGTATCCAAAATCTTTTACAACATTTTGAAAATACATGCAATGCACTGCAAATTTATGCTATAAATAAAGTATTTCCTGATAAATTTATAGACTTTCACATCACACAACTTACTTCCCAAATTTTAGATCAAGCGTTATTTTTAGTTGTTTCTAAAAACGATAAGTCCTACAAATGGAACAATTCACCTTTAAAATTTTGTTTGTGTTTTGTATGATTCAAAACCTGCTGCGCAAAGCCCATAGGTGCTATTTACCGGATTATTTCATAATTTTGCGTAATATTATCACTTGACGTTATTACATCACCTGGCGTTATTACAACAGAACACCTTACTTTTCTCTAGACACTACACACTACAGGTATTAAATTGTAAGTGTGTCTAACTCAACCTTTATTTGAAGAAAAACCCACATAAAACTTTCAACTCATCCTATATCAAGTGCTCGCTGGCCGGGTGTTCGGAAATCGCTCAATTCGAAACGCGCGAAAGTACGAACGACGTCTTTTTTAAACAAATCCTTCCTTCAAATTACAGAAATTTTCCTTTTTAGAACAAACAAACAGACAAAAAAAAAAATAATGGAAATTTCTCCACTACTCAGATATATAACGGTATCAGTGTTGCCAGGAAATTTTCCGTGACTTGAATAAGTATTTCTTAGCGTGTATTGCACAAATATAATTGAGTTTCAATAATCGCATTTATTGTACGTTTGTGTTTCACACACAGCGTCCGTGTGATAACGGAGAATGGTTAAAAACAATTTGAAAAAATTCAATATATTTTTCAAGAGTAAAACAGTTTGGTTATATAGTGTGTTTTCTTAGTATTTAAACTGTAAATAAAATTGCGTATTTTAGTTTTTTTGCATTGGAATAGTTTAAAAATTCATAAATTTTAAATTTTGACATTTGTATAAGTTTTTTGCAATAGAAAAATATTTTTTTTCTTTTATTTGTTTGATCATGGACACCGATATTGTAAATGTAATGAATTTTAACGTAAATAGCTTTTAATGTGATAAAAAGCACGTTTTAAAGCATCTTTATGGTGTATGATTTAACTGGTTGACAACAATAGGGGTAACACTCTAAATAAGTGTTTTTAATACATTTAATATAGTATGGATGCTTGTATACAGGATGACCCTGCCATTAGTTGATCCAGTAATTCCTCAATTTTTTTCAAATAATGCGCCATTCCAACCGGAATTGTATTTCACAGTTGGCATTATATTTTTGTTGGAATTTTGGTGCGTCTTATCAGATTGTTTTCAGCTCTTCGAAGAAAGAGAAGCCATCTTATGGAATTTTGAATCAGAAAGCGTAAGCATTTAGTTTTTGATTTGTGGGAGACAATTACAGTAAGAGGCTGTGCAAATACAACGGTATCAACTTTTTGGTAATTTTCGACACACACACACACACAGTAATGATATCGTTATCAAAGTGTAAAAAACTTTTGATTTTTAGTAATTATTTATTTTGTTTTGATTGGTATACAAAACTGGTTATATTTAATTTTCGCGTACTTAGTTGGTTCAAGTGAATAGAAGTCAATAAAATATCACTTTATATTAAATAACACTAAAAAGAAATAGTTACTATTCAGCTTTTTAATACATAATGGATTCAACAGTAATAATGTCTTGTTGCACTTGACCCAAACGTAGGAGAGGTAAGGAGCAGACCGAAACTTCTATCAATAAAACAAGGGGACAACATTCTTCCTCTTTTATTTATGCATCATATCAAACATATTTCCCATATGGTTTCTCAAGCCATATTTATATTTTCATATACATGTGAAGAAGAATAGGAATGTCAAACATAAGTGTATTCCATATTTTAAAATTAAATAGTTTTATAATAATTTATTGATTTAAATAATAACTTTGTATTTTCACAAAAATCGATAACACACTGAAAAAAGGATAACATATTATATTGAACCAAAAACCATGTTACAAATAAAAAAGAGATAATTTTGCTTGCATCAAAAATGACATCGATATCAAGAGAGAAACCCCCCCCTCTCCCTAGAGAAATCTTACGATATCATGTGCAAGACCCCCCCCCTTTTCTCCCCTAAAATGCTAACGTTAAATATGCACAATCTCTAAGTTAAAATAATCCACTTCCATCTTGCTTATTTCAGCTAATAGTTTTATGAGAATTACTATTAATCACAGCCCAAGGATGATGTTTTAAAACATAATTTTTCAGATATTGGATTGACTGGATTTGATTCTTGGATACTTTGCCTGATCAACCACTGGGAAAATGGCAATTAAAGTAACTCTTTATTTATAATTTTGTCGCTATTTAATTTCATCGGATTTCATTTTTGTCTATTATAGGACATTCTTTAAGAGTTGTATCGATAATGTTATTTTACTTCTAAAACTTGAAATGAAAAAAAAAATAACAAAAACCCCGTAACACTGACTTTATGCCATCAATACTGGCTCGGTAATCCCAATTTTCTTTGTTCTTTCAGTAATGTGAAATGTGATTCATTAGGCAGATTCATTTTTTAGGTAATAACTTTAGAAAGAACCACGATACAACACTGTATATCCATCATGTTTTTCAAAAGACAAACAAGATTTATGTCAATGCAAAAATAATTTAAACACGGGATTGAGAAAGTTTCGTATATGCATGCAAAATACATACAGAGTGCTTAAACATAATTACCCAATTACAAATGACACTTTACCGTAAATAATGATTGGAAGAAAAGCTTTAAACACAATAAGAAGAAATGCTAATATATATATATACAGGGTGTTTCTAAATTCATGGTCCAAACTTTAAGGGGTAATAGTACACATCAAGACAAACAATATTTAAATAGGAAACCAAGGGTCCCAAAGTCTTCCGAAGGAGATAGGCGCCATTAAAGTTTAGGGTCCTGAACACTGTTCAGTTTCCGCTTCTTAACCCCTCCATCGATTTAGAATTTGAGCTCAAAATTTAAATCTAAGCATTTGCAAGCATTTAATTAGATACAAAAAATAACGCTTAAAAATAGTTGTTGGTTACTCTAAAGTTTAAGGCGCCCTCTATCGGTATTTTTTGAAATTAATCTTTAAAATTTATTTTCAAGAAATATTGACATAAAGAATAGTTTTAGCGAAAACGGCAGACGAATCGACCAATTTTTCCGTTTTTTAAAATAATTTGAAATTTGAACCTCCCCACGCCCATTGAACACAGTTCAGTTTGCTCTACTTAACCACTCCCAACGATTCAGATTTTCATCTCAAAATTTAAGTTTATGTCTAAGCTTCTAAGAAAATTTTATGAGATGCGAAAAATAACGGTAAAATATAGTTGTACGTTACTCCAAAGTCTAAAGCGCCCTCTATCGGCATTTTTTGAAATTTATCTTTATAATTCATTTTCAATAAAATACCGACATAAAGAATAGTTTTAGTGAAAACCGCAAATCAATCGACCAATTTTTCCGTTTTTTATAATCATTTGAATTTAAAACCCTCTGAACACAGTTAAGTTTGTGCTACTTAACTGCTTCCAACTATTCAGATTTTGAGCTCAAAATTTAAGTCTAAGCTTACGAAACCTCTAATGAGATGCAAAAAATAACGGTAAAAAATAGTTGTTCGTTACTCTAAAGTCTAAAGCGCTCTCTATCGTCATTTTTTGAAATTTATCTTTAATAATTTATTTTCAAGACAATACTGACATAAAGAATAATTTTAGTGAAAACCGCAAACGAATCGCCAATTTTTCTGTTTTTCATAATCATTTGAATTTTTGGACCCTAAACTTTAATGGCGCCTATCTCCTTCGGAAGACTTTGGGACCCTTGGTTTCCTATTTAAATATTGTTTGTCTTGATGTGTACTATCACCCCTTAAATTTTGGACCATGAATTTAGAAACACCCTGTATATTTTAACACATAACTATTATAAGTGACTGTTTTAGAAAAACAGAAAACTTCCATAAATTCAACCACTTAACTTGTCTATTTTCTCTGGATTTTGCAAAACATTGTTTATGTATCAGATTAATTTTTAACACCATTATACAATTGGTAAATAAATCATAAGAACTGTAAATTTCAAAGTGGGTAAAAATGCTTGCAGCATTTATAGCAATTTATAGCAGTCCCCCCACAAAAAAAAAAAAAAAAACCTTTGATTTATTTCATATTTCATATTTATTTGCTTTGAGGTAGGCGCTAGAGGTCTGCACGGGCCGATTTTCAATAATGGCATTCGGGCCGGGCCGGGCTCGGGCCTTACTTCTGAAGACTCGGGCCGGGCCGGGCCTAGTCACTAATCTTTTCGTTCCGGGCAGAGCTCGGGCCTTAATTTTTTTGCTGGAGTATCGTGCCAGGTCTAGCTTTTTTCCCGTACAAAGCCGAGACTGATTCCATTCTCCCTAGTTTTCATGGACCAAAATAATCAGTTCCTATTGAATCTTCCTATATGAAAATCCTTTTCTCGACTTTTTATAAATCAGTAATATTTGGCTTTGTTCAAAAATTTCTGCAAAAAAAGCATATACTTTTAAGCCGTCATTATTCTACATTAGAATTTTTTCCTTTTAAAGAATCGTAGATTACTAGGCGTTTTAAAATAGAATTAAACACATACACACACACACACACACACAAAAAAAAAAAAAAAAAAAAAAAAAAAAAAAAAAAAAAAAACATGATTATGACGGAATTTTTTGTTAAATTGAAAACTGAAAGTTTCTTTTAAAATGTTCATCCATGCAAAATGAATACAACAATACGGGAGAAAAAAATATATTAAACATTTACATCTGTTAAGAAGGAATTGCATTTTTTTTCGTTCCAAAGCGATTTCGTCTTTGGAAATTTTACCATATACCGCTTTTTCGAATTTTTTTTCTCCATTACATGGAATATGGATTAATAATAAGGTATTTGTACCCTATATGGACAGGGCTCTCAATATGGACACCCCTAATATTTTTAAAGGTAATAATTTTGATCCAGAGATGGCTAAACATTTTTGCGAAGAAAAGCAGTTGAAAAGATAAGTCTGGAAAGCGTAAAAAAGCACGCTGTTCGCCATTTAGGAGGAAAGTTGTTATTTCGAGATGTGCTGATCTTAATTATTTGTAAGCTTAAATTTTTATTAGATATGGTAAAATTGCATTAAATGTTGAAAAGTGGAATATTTTAGAAAGCTAATAAAACATATTTTCGATTGCTATTGCATATTTTGCTTTAAAATATTTTTCTTATTCATTTGTTACAAGATTTAGTAAAACTACGCCCGGTTCCCAATATAGACAGCTTATGTCACCTTCGACTACAACTGTAAGAATGAAGAAAATTCAACGTTGCCAAACAATAAATTGAAAAGGCATCAAAGTGGTAAAATCTTTGTTCAAAAAGATGTCATTTGAACAATCCCCCAAAAACCTTCCTCCAAAAAACCCTTGCAGAAAAATAAAAAGAAGCCCCCCCCCCCCCCCAATAGGATATATGTTGGCGAAATCGTAGGTACCAATGATAGGACTTCCTCAACAAAGGAGAGCTGGTACTGCTTCTTTTGCAGTATTGATTCTTTTTCAAACATGCGGCCATGTATCACATGTGGCAGATATGTTCATGAGGATTATGTGGGACTTACTGCCCATGGTGAAAAAGTTTCTCTTTGTCCCTGCTGTGAGGACTGAGTAATACCAGATGTAAATTCGCAAAAATATGCAATAAAGCTAAGCAAAACCAACAATATTATTTCATAATATTTACTAGTAACTAAGGGGCTTTGCATGGGTCTCCGAAGGATAAAAACAGAGAATGAGCCCCCTTTCTAAAATGCATGTTCTGAAGATATTTACTGCCCCCCCTCCTCCTCCGAATATTTTAATATACATTTTTTTATTCCCTCTCCTCTAAAATCCCTTGGAAAAGTGGCTCTTCCATACACACTGTGTAGAAAGTCAATAAGGAAACCTGTCCATAATAGGGACAGGTAGTTCCTTATATGGACACTTGTAAACATTTTTTTTTGTTTTTATCATTTAAATTAAACCAGAATAATTACAAGGTCGCTAATTTTCATAATGATAGTCAATAGTCCAATAGCCGGGCCGGGCCCGGGCCGAAATTTTAACTTTCGGGCCGGGCCCGGGCCTGGAAATTTCGGCCCGTGCAGATCTCTAGTAGGCGCTACAGCTAACCTTTGATTTATTTTGTTGAGTTTATTCATATATCCGAACAGATGTTGTGATCTATAAAAGTTATTTGAGTAAATTAATCCTTAAGCTTCTTCCGAGATGGCTCAGTTAGTAAACTATTGGTAGAATCAGCCAAGACATCTCTAGTTCGAATCCTGGCGCGAACTTTTTCACCCACTTGAAAATTTACAAATGTTATGATTTATTTACCAATTGTATAATTATCTTAAAAATTAATCTAATATAACTGACCTGCATCCCTTCATGTATCCCTAGAATTTATAAACAAAGCTAGTCATGCCGACTGAAAGTAAAATACGTACTATAACCACTATATGTAGGTATTGGTGAAAAATTTCGAAATTCAGTTTTTTTGACGGACTTACGCGTTTTAGGGGTAGAGAAACAGAAAAAATGTTTTCACAATATGTCGGTCTGTGACTCTGTCTGTCTGTGCATCTTTAATGTAAAACAAAAATTTTCATCACTCTATGTCAAGAACAAATGAACCGAATCTCTTTTAAAGAGAGTGCTGAATACTTTTGGCATAAATGACACAACATGTCATGCTGCTATGCTACCTGTTTTACTATTTCTACAATAGCTATATTTCAAGAGCTACTGATACTTCATAATATTTCAGATGTTTCATTATACTTCAGATACCGTTAGTTCGTGACGTAATATGGTGCAGATCAATTTTTAGCGTAAATATCCTAAAATCTGGCGCTGCTGTGTGGAATTATTCATGTTTATCGCAATAGCTCTATCCCAAGAACTAAAACACGAATTTTCATCAAACTTCAAATTGCATTAGTGCCTGATATAAATTAGTGCTGTTTAGTTTTTGACGTAGATTGCTTACAGTGATGCTTCTATCCAGATTTTTTTACGATTTCCTTAATGGTTCTATCTCAAAAACTAACGCACGGATTTTCATCAAATTTCAGATACAGTAAAATTTTGAATAAGTTATTGCTGACTAGATTTTGGTGTACGCCGGTGGCGCTTTTATGCATCATTTTTCAGGAAGTAAGAGATCGAAGAAAATTTTGAGATTGCCACATCCCGCTAATTTAATTTTTGGATAAGTCAACTTTTAAAGCCGACTTCCTCATGTAGCCTGTTTTTATAAAACACTTCTTTTTTGAAACACTTGATAGTTTGGTAATATTAGTACATGGATGACAGAAAACACAAAATTTATAACAAAGATGAATATCAATATAAATTCTTCTTAAGAACCTAAATGAGTCACTGAAAAAGAACCGATGATAATGTTAAGTCTATTGGGGCGTTATTTTGAAATATCTCGCTCAAATTTTAATATTTTTACGTGATTTTTTGCATAGGATAGATAAGGAAGATCTATAACCGTGCTAGTTTTTATTTTTTTGATTTTGGTTTGAAATTTTTCTTAAAAAATTTCTTTAACTTTCGGAAGCGGCTTGAACCAGTTTTGAAATTAAAACTATCTTAATGTAAAAAAAAAAAAAACATGGCGAAAATCAAAAAATTGAAAACTAGCCTTAAAACTTCTTGTCCTTATATATCCTATGGGAAAAAAACGTTCAGATGAACAAAACCCTAAAAATGTGAAGAATTTTAAACCTATTAAAGAGGCATTTCAGACCATGTGTGTAATAGCCTTTTCAGTGTCTACATATTACTGATGTTTTAACAATGTTATTGTATTCTAAAATTAAAACAGCTATGTTAATAGGAAAATCTAGGTTATTTGCTATTTTCTATGCATATTTTATAATTTAACAACCTATAAGTTAATAGATATAGATACTTATTTAAATGTCACGTTCAGGACATTTTGTCCTTTCTTCATGGAATGGCCCTGTTTACAATTTCCTTTAATGGCTTATCATTTTCCTCTGTTTTAACGCAAAAATCGAGCCATACACACAGAAGTTGGCGGAAAAAATACCTGCTGAAAATATATTACTTTATTAAAAATGCATTAAAATGACAAAAAAAAAATCTTTTTCCCATTTCGCAAATTTTTGCAGAACCCTGTATTTCTAAATTCTATTTCGTTTTCTAAGTACCAAAATCAGATTTCTACAAAACATTATGAAGTGTTTCTTATCATAATCTGTATTTTTTTTATCATCCTCTTCAAAATTGTTTTAAATGACCCATCATTTGTCATCGTTTGAAAAAATAGAAAAATTTAGAGTTATTTGAGTCACACACAAAGAATGTGACAAGAGAAAGACCTATTGAAACTACTTTTAACTTCATTTAAAATGTAGTAAAATGAAAAAAAATAAACTTTAACAGTTACTTCGTCTCTGGAATGCTTTACCTTTAAACAAAGCCCTTTGAAATTTTAAAGTTATTTTATTTCTTGTCTCTCTTATTGTGTTATTTCTTAGAGTTAATCATTTAACGAATTCCTTCATGCTAGATAATTAATTTTAAATACTCCAAAAATTCTTGAGTCATATCTCTCCAACACATGGAAGAAGAATTATGGATACAGATTGTTTTAAAGCAGGTAATTTAGTTAGTTTTCAAGACTTCTCTCTTAAACACGTCGTTTATTTGAAATAAAGAGAAAACTTTATTAAACATAAGAAATTTATTTTAGAAGTTATGCAGTGTTTAAAAGTTTTGATTGTATTTAATAATAAATAGTGTTTGTTAACCCTCTAACCCTTTTAGGGGCAAATTATTTCTGCTCCAAAAATAGTCAAATAATTGGTTCACACCGTAATTTATGAAGAGATTTGTTTGAAAATAATCAAGAACGCTTTTTCACGTATATTATGAAATCTAAATTGAAGTAAAAATTTACTGGTGCCAGTTCACAAATTAAACAGAAAAATTAACGGTTTGCAGACTGCAGACGGCACCCCTGAAGTGGTTAACAGACAAAGCATTTTCACTGAAAAGATGTTGAAATAAATGAATGACATCGGTAATTGCAAACAAATATATTTGCAAATAAGAGCAAGTGACTCACATTCATAATAAAATGGATTTTTTTGAGTTAAAATTCCGGTGTCGTTGTTGCATATCGGAATTAAAATTTCGTGGTTTCGTGGAGAAACTCAGGAACATAAAGAGACACACTGCCTTTGAAATCATCTCTTCAATTTTGATTAATACTGTAATAATATGTGTTGACACAATACTTAATGCTAAAAAATAAATAACATTTAAGAAAATAAATCTTGTAAAACAGCCTATAATATTTTAGGGGAGACCGGGGCACGTTGGCCATAGGGGTAGATTGGCCAATTTGCTTTATTTTTCAAACTAGTCACAAGTCTAGAAACATGTTAGAAAACCAGTTCCATAAGTTTCACTTCTCTTAACAAAAGCAAATAAGAACAACATTGATTTTTTACTTTCGTCGATCTCGAAGCAAGTTATTATTAGTCTGCAGAAACTGTTAATGCTATCAAGAGATACTTCACAAGAACAAAGTGAGTAATATTTTGAAAGTCTAATTTACAACGATTCTTTTGATGTAACAATAAATATTAAATGTTGTTAAGATATAAGCAGAATAGCAAAAGTATTTGAAACATGGCGAGGGGGCAAGTTGGTCCACTTACGTTGGAGCACGTTGGCCCGGTCTTTCCCGGCCCATTGTAGCCATAAGCTACAGTCATTGGACCGCACAGTTTGTGACCCATTCAAAAAATATGTTAATTCAGCCTGTGATGGTTGGGTGACAACTTATAGATGCCCTATCACCGTCTACGATATTCCGGGAATTGTGAAAACTGCCGTTCCAATATATTTATTTCCCAATGCAAAAAATCCAGTTAATATAACATCAAGTTTTCAGATAACGGGAATATGCCCTTTCAATAAGAATGTTTTTACTCACTCTGATTTCATTCCTTCGTATGTCAGTGATAGACCAGAGCCTTCAAGAACGCACGACAAAGAAATTGGTGACGCTTCTAATGGAACCCAGGTAATTATCGGTAGGCCAAATTCTATAGATGTGCCTACAGCATCTTCTCCTGCTCCATGCAAGACAACACCAACACCTGAGGACATTAGAAAATACGAAAAAGCAGAGCCAAGGAAGAAAATGCTTTGAATAGAATCAAGAGAACTTCTACAGTCCTAACAGACACCCCTGTCAAATTAGTTCTTGAACAACTACAAAAGACAACAGTAGAAAGGAATAGTGCCAAAATTAAAAATGATATTAAAAGAAGAAATCAGACCAAAAAAAGCAAAAGAAAGCAATCTGTGAAAAAGATTTTGTTTCCTTTTGATCCCTCACGGCCTGGATGTAGTATTCTGAATCGTCAAAAAAGGAAGAAGAAATCTATTAAAGAATGTGACGATGAAGAAGGTGAAGACAATATCTGCCTACGTTGTCTGTAGGAGTTTAAACAAAGTATGCCTAGGGAAGAATGAATCCAGTGCGTGAATTGCAAATGTTGGTCTCATGTGAAATGTGTTCGAAAAGAAGTTAATGGATTATATTTTGAAAGCATTCACTGCAATGATTCCTCTGATTTGTAAAATTAATATGCCAATATATTTTTAATATATACATGAATTAAAGTTAATATTCACTACTATGAATTTTATTTAACTTCTAAACAAACATAAAAAGTAGTATTGCAGGCCAACGTGCCCCACTCAATGAGCCAACCTACTCCGTGCAAGGGGTAGGTTGGCCCACATGACATCACACCATAACTGAATTCATAAAGTTCTTAAAATTTCATATTAACTAAAATTAAGCGTTTTCCTCACTAGTTAAATGTACTAGGTATTGTAAAAAAATACTACATATGAAAATAAACCAAATTTAGGGATTGAAAAAAAACTTAAAAAAACTGGGCCAATGTGCCCCGGTCTCTCCTACTAATTAAAAATATTAATTTTTGTAAAATTATGACTACTTTTATAAATATGAATATTTTTACTTCAATTTTTTCCCCATTCATTAGAAAATGCTATATGAAACAGTGCATGGATTTTTAGTTGTATAATATTTTACATTTAATATGATTTTTTATATCCCGTGTATATTAAAAAATGAAGGAAATTCAACAATGTATAAAATTTAAATATTTTTTTTAAAAACTACTATAAACTTGATTGTTAAATCCATGCACAAAACTCTATTAGATACAGCATAGAGAACAAGTAAAAAAAATAATTCTCTGCCGAAATTAGCAAAAAAAAACTTTAGAATCCTTCAAACAAGCAAGTTTTAAAAATATGATCAGGGGGAAAAATCATTTTAAAATTTTTATTTTTATGTGTAATTGAGCTGGATCTATTAACAATAATAATTATTGTATAGCTAAAAATGAGGTGTCAAAATATTTATAATTAAACAAGTTTTCAGCTAATATTAAAAAAGAAAATTGATATTTTGATGAATTTGAAGGTAGTGTGTTCCCTAAATAATGGAAATTTTACTGCCAGATTAAAGTAGTTGTCGGTAGCACGTGTCATTGAAGCTGTGTCAATAGTCAGCACAGCTCACAACGTAACTGCGATAACAAATGTTTGGTTAGATGGATGATATTAGTATACTTCTCAATTTCCAAATATTCTTTCGTAAAATAAAGGTTGATTTCATGCATGTTTTGATAGATTTGGTTGGTTTATTTTATAATACTTAATGGCGCAAAATCCCTTGAGGGACATGCTACGCCAAAACAAAGACTAAAAATATAAATGGGAAAAGAGACAAGATCAAGAAATCTGGATACGGTATCCCATCCAGCTATAGTCAGGAAAATGTAGAAAAATAAAGATTTAAAATATTAACATAGTAGAATATAGAAGCAAAATCAATTCAATAGAAAGTTCAAGCTAGATAGAGTTCCCATCCAAATGTCGTTAAGTGTCAAACAATCTGTGTCATAAAAACAATAATCCAGATAAAAAAATTGTACTTCAAAATAAAAGCCTGCATGTTTAAAAAAGGTAATGCCCCATGAGGTGTTTGATTGATTTCACATTTGTTAGAAATTAGAAAATTTATTTGTTGTATCATTGCTATTTACGATCCTGTTTCCACGAATTTAAGAATCTGATAAGTGAGTTTCATCTTGCATCATTGAAAATATCATTTACAATCAAATATCTTTTATTTTTAAGTGGACAACAACTTTTTGAGATTTCACTTCTGCCTTCTACATCCAAATGCCAGCAGCACCTCTTTGCAAAATCTCAGTTAATTTTCAAAGATTAATTAAAAGTTTCAAATTTTCATGAGTTAGAACTTTTTTCATTTTCCCAGCTTTATAAAAAAATAAATTTTTAAAAAAGCAGTGAGGTATTTTCTCTTGGAGAATTCTAACAATTAAGAAGAATTTAAAATTTTATAGTTATAGTAATTTAACCCTTTCGTGGTTATAAGCGCGTATACGCACCCGGAATACCACTTAATTTGAATTGCGAAATGGCATACTGACACCGGAATTTTTAAATGAAAATTTTAATTTTACAAAGAACGTAAAAAAAAACATTTATATATTATGAAATAAATTTGTTTTAAAATTCCGGTGTCACTCAATCATTTTAGTATTTTATGAATAGAAGTGCTTTAACCGTCAAAGGGTTAAAATAAATTTGCAATGTCATTTCTTGTGTTTGCAAACTTAAATGATAATCTAAACCTCTGATGGGAAAAAATTTCTTAGCCATTGCCGTTGTAATTTTTTAAAATTATATAGCCATATTTCATACTATTTCTTAACCATTTTTATCGTGTTCCTTGGCATATTTTCTAATTTCTAAAAACTCTCCAATTTTGCCATTTTTGGTGTTGCTCGCACCTAGCATTGCCACATACGACGCTACCAAGTTTTCGTTTTCCTTATTCTGATTCTACGACATTCGGCTAGATTTGCCGGAAAACTCAACTTTTGAAAATATGCCAACCTATTACCCGGCAAAAATGTTAATATAACACCGTAATTTTTCAAAACCTAATTCGTAGGTTTTTAAAGCAATTTTTAAACTTTTTTCAATAATTTATATTATTATCAACTAATTTATATTTTAAAAACATAAAAAATAACTATGTTAATAATCCGGTAAGTGGCCTCGAAAATAGCATTTTCAGAAATTTCTGCCGCTTAAAAAATATGACTTACAGATTTTTTTTTTCGATTCTCAAACTTCCTAATATAGGATGTCAAAATTGGCTCCCTTGCCAGTTCAAAAAGTTTAATTTATTAATTTCAGTTCTTTAAAAGTTTGCTTGTTCAAAATTTACGTAAACTGGAACAAATTAAACCGCAACTTATGATAGATGAATTGAAAGTTGGGAGGTATGCGTTTGTTAGAATACCTGCCATGCGCAATCAAATACACTGCGGAGCATCAAAAAAAAAAAAAAAAAAATCTGGTCTAATTTCTGACACATGATGACCTAACTCACAAGGAAAGGTCTCCATACGGTCATACTCCCAAACGTTTGAAAATATATAGAGAATGGTTTTCTCATCAGGCTAGACATGTTTATAAAGGGTGATTCTAAATTCATGGCACAAAATTTAAGGGTTGGCTTAAGGCTTGACAAATTTTTATTGTATTGGAATATATGGGCGCTAGTGACCACTATAATACCACGTATAACAAAATAACAATATTCTTCTTATTTAATCTCAAATTCCTGTAATTAAAAAAGAGAAATATTAGTTTTCAAAATTTGTGACATTTATCCTGAAATTATATATAACACAAAATCTTACAAAGCGGAACAATTTTTTTAAAGCTACAGCAAACAAGAAATAAACATAAATACAAGTTTTTACTTTTGTGTTTTTACTTTTGTTTTTTTGTGTTACTTTTGTTTACAATTTATTTAAAAAAGAATATCCAAAAACAAATATACTGCCATATCCTTCGCAGAAAGATTTTTTTCAGCTTCTTATTGAGTAAGTTCTTTCACCCTTTTATCGACAGAATTATTGATCACAAAATTGCTTCACCTCAATAATTATCCTCTTTAATATCTGAAGGTTTACTTAAGTTATAAAAATGTGAAATTTGGACCTTTTTTTTTTCATTAAAAATTATTCAATATATCGTTAGTTATATATATTTGTAAAATATTTACAAAAATAATTAGCCAAAAATATTTTCTGGAAATATTTCGAATCTTAGAAAAGGAATGTATTTAAATGTATTATGTTCCTCTCTGTAAATTGAAAGGCTTTTATAGTTGAAAATGTGCCATACAATTTTTTTTTTTTTGAAAAGAAAAGCTATACTTGTGAAAATGATTAAGAATATTATAACCTTTTGAAAATAATTAGCTTCGACTGTTTCTCTACGCAATCTATATTTGATTGAGAAGAGTATTGTATGGAAAGACCAAAAAAACTATTACTGATAGACACAGTAAATGAATTTTGTAATAAATTTTCTTCTGTGGTACTTAGAATAACCGGAAGTGCATATTGGGTTTGATAATATATCATAGTGTATTTCAAAAGCAATTTTTCGCAGTCTATATACATTAGATCCTTGTGAATTAATTTTTAGCTCAGCCTCTAATATCTTTGATGAACAATATTGACGCAAGCCACGAGATGTCCGTACATACATTTCTTAATAAAACAATTAGTTATTTAACAGAAAAGAAAAATCTCGCGCCAAACGTAAGTTGTGAAATACTTTGCAATACATTCAGTATAGTGCAATAAAATCACCATTTATTAAGGGAAAAGATTATTTCTAAATCAGTTATTTAGAAAACGCATGAAACCGTTGAAAGTCCAATTTAAAAAAATACCATATATACTCGATATAATTTTCATTTGTCCTGTAAATTACTGTATATGATCTGCAGTTTTAAATATATATTATATAATATGTTTGAAAAAAACAGTTAAGAAACGCATAACGCATTTCAATTCCCTTTCAGCAGTTTCCATCAGTAAATATACGTGAATGTTTTTGTACAGCACTGCATATTATATCTAAAATTTGTATGTACCAAGCAATATTAAAAAAAATAGTTACATTTAAAAACACATACCACGACGAAAAGCACATTTTGAGCAATTATCACTGATTGGCGGTACTATAAACGTATTATTTCCTGTGTCCTTGTAAATAAACGATAAACGACACATGTTTTATTTTAAACCTTTCAGACCCGGTTCCATTACAATGGACATACAGTTTAAAAACCTTATATCTTTTAATCCTCTCACTGCAAAGAGTTAAAACTTGCTCCATAAAGAGATGAGTAACTAATCTTTTTGACATGTTTGCGTTTTTTGGATTAGTGACAGTGAACCAAAGTTTATAGCTTGCTTTGTTTGAAAATAGTGCCAGACTTTGGTATGCAAAAGCATGAGTATTCTTTTTGTTTTTATTTTTATGATTGATTCCTTCTAAATGATTTTTTTGATAGAAAGTTTATAAGTTAATCTTAGCATTGTAAATAGTTTTATTTGATTACTCTTCATAGATTAGATAAAATGTAAGCCAAATTACATGTCCATTGCAATGGACATACGATACAGGTGGTTATGACTCTTTAGATAGTTGAACTATAATTATTTTATAATCGAATTTATTTTAGGCATTCGAATTGCTTTTAAAACAACAAAACGTTATCAGGAACATTATTTACTCATTTTTCTCACTTTCCAATAAAGTTGAAAAGTGTTTATGATTTCGATTTTTTTGTCCATCTATCCTGTTCTAACTCTCGTAAATCTACTGGGATTGTCCTGAAATTTTTGGAGGTTATTAATATTTATCCTAGCCCTATTTCAAATGACATATCTAGTATGATTAGTTTATTTACAGGGACAGTCAAAATTTTCATTATACTACGGCTTGGGAAAAATCGTTTCAAATGAATTTTAAAGATGTTACACGCTGTCAAACATGCTAAAATTTTTATGCATTTACGAAGTGCACTAAATATGCATTCTGTAAAATATGCGGTGAAAAGAATATCTATTAATCATTTACAGGGCCACACAAGAGAATTCCATTAAGTAATAGTAAAGGGGGAATTATTTGCAACGTTATTTAATTATATTAAACTATTCCATGTATAATAAAATTGATATACGTCAATAATGCTTAATATAAGTTATTTCAGGCTTATTACGAAGTGCGTAGCATTTGCAGGAACACACAAAAGATTTCAAATAGTATTTTCCATCCGAAATACGGCATGTTATAAATGATGGCTGTTTGTGATGTGTGTATGTAATAAAAATTACTAAAATATTATGTTTTGAAACTTACTTAATGTGATATGATCTCTTTGTAGGTTTGTTACGTAAACAAATTGACATTTATAAGAAAAATTACAAGAGACGTTCAGGCGCTAAATATTTGACTTTTGCAACCTCATACACCGGTTTTTCATTCCAGTTTGGATTTTCCTATTTTTTTCTAATAATTACATTTTCCTTATTTTTTTCTTTATTAGAGCCCTGTTATGATATTTTATAAAGGTACTTATTTTTTTACTCACAGCAATTAATGCGAGTCTGAAAAGATTAAGTCGCTTGTACTGGATGCTGTATGTCTTCTTTAGTATGTTAGAAATACTAAATTCATTCTAAGATATTTTTTCCGTAGACCCTAATGAAACGTAATATTTTGATTGTCTTTCTATATGAAACATAAATGTACATACTTCATTCTCAATCGCAAACATGTCACAGCACAAGTCAATAACATGCATCATCTGCACAGTAATCAGAGTCTACTCACGCTAGTTAGAGCTAAAACAGCAACATAGACAGAAGACCAGACCAAGTAATGGATAAATATGTTTACATGTGTTATATGTATGTGTATATGTTTATATGTGTTTATATATAAATACGTTTGAACTACGTTAAAAGCAGTTATAAAATGACAAACACTAGCACGAAGTGTAACTTTTACAGAAGCTTTTGCGTGCAAATAAGCTGTATTCTTTATATCACGACATGCGTATACTAAGACTAAAAAATTCAAGTTAAGATCTCTTTTGCATGCATGAACATTTTTCCTCTCGTAATGATATATCTTATTTACTTTCCTTTAAAAGGAGTATAAAATTGACTCTCTTTAACGTAGATGGCAATATAATGTTTTTTGAAAATTTTCACAATAAATTTGAACACAAAAACAAAAAACGAATTTTTCCTCTTTTAAAAGTCCACCGTCCCCTTAAGGGATTTTATGTATTTTCAAAGCATAAAAATTCTGATAAAAAATATGTACAAAAATGAAACCTCCTGCTCAAATTTTATGTTTTCATGAAAAAGTGTCTCACGCTTTTTTTTCGATTTTACACCGAAGAAGTCTTTGAATTTCTCAAGCTTAGAAACAGACGTCTGCAACATTTTCTCTATTTATTTTTATTTTATTTAGTTTAAACGCATTATGCGCTTCCAAAAAAGTAACGTAAAGACATAAATATTACGTGCTTTTGTGTAAGAAGGATTTTCTTTAGATAAAGAAATCCTGTCATTGCGATTGTGGCTAGAAATTATATGAAGGTAGGAGAGTGATTGATCAATGGCTCTAAAATTATTGAAAAATGGTTTACAAGATATGTCTGAATGGCAAAATTTGCGTTAAAATCTTGCATTTTTCCTCAAAAAAGGCAGGAAAAAAAGCAGAAAAAATACCTAGAAAATGATTATTGTAGATTAATTTCAGGGAAATTATAAAAAAATAACGTATTTTAATCATCCGTCTTTTGCCACTTTCGGCAATTCGATTGGGGTGTTGTACGTCATAAGACTGAATTCTGAAGCTTTTAAAGAGAAACACTACTTTTGAAACCATCGCTTCAATTTTGAATAATTCTGTAATAATATGTGGTGGCACAATACTTAATAACTAAGAATTAAATAAAAAAAATTCTTGTAGAACAGCCTATTTTTCTAAAACTTAATTTAAAAAATGCCCTGCTACTTTTATAAGTATGCATATTTTTGCTTCAATTTTTTTTCACATTCATTGGAATATACTATATAAAACTATACATGGATTTTTAGAAGCGGGATTTTACATTTAATACGATTTTTTAACTTTCGTGTATATTAAAAAATAAGGAAATTCAGAAGATTCTCTATTTAAATATTTATTAAAAATGACTAAAAATCTGAATATTAAATCCATGCACAAAAATATTAAACACATCATGGAGAACAAATTAAAAAAAAATGAAACCTATTTCTAAATTAGCAAAAAAGTCTTAGTACGAGGGGGGAAACCTTCGTTTATATATTGTGTTAGCTAAATGTATTGAGCAACATTTGTGAAAATCTCAAAAACATAGCTTGTAAATTTTGAAAGTGATCGTCGACAGAAAAAACTCAAAATCCGTTATTCCCAAAAAGAAGCAAAAATATAAAAGGTTGTATCCAAACATAGTGATATTGTGTAGGGGAAGATGGGGATACTTGAGCCACTTTTTAAATTTGAATTTTTTTTTTTTTTTTATAATTTCTCAGAACAAAATAAAATATTGAAAATGAAAATTTGATATTTTTTCTTCAATTGAAAACCACTTTCAATTAATTTTGAACTATTTTTCTATGTCTAATTAACTTTTCTTTTTTTTTTTTTTTTTTTTTTTTACATCGTGGCTCAAGTATCCCCATGGAGGGGATACTTGAGCCAGTACGGAAAAATACCTAAAAAAGTATTTTCTTAGCTTTATTTTTGCAGAAATATTTTACAGAATGATAAATTATGATGCATAAAGTCCTTTAAAACGAATTGAAATTTGAAGTCAGATGTTTCAGCTCTTTGGCAACATGTATGAAGAACAAATTCAGAATGGTTGTAAAACCACACATCTTTTTTCTTTTACCTACATGGTAACTAGGTAGTGTTCTCTGTTGAGGACAATAGAAGTCATTTCTTTGATTTAAAAAAAGTGACAGTAACAGAGGTTACAACTTGAAATATGAAATATTAACCTTAATATATTATATTAAAAAATAATGTTAGACCTAACTAGTAAAAGTATTAGAGATTAGTTTACATTTATCTAGACGGGCTATTTTGTTAGTCAAAGTGAAAAATAAAATGAATATTTTCATTTAAAAAATACATTTTTAAACATTTTTTTTTCTAAGTCAAATTCTAAGTTAAAAATTATGCTCCCTTTTATCCAGAAAAAAAATCTATTAGTGAATATAAGGACATAATTTTATCTTTTGTCTATTTTACCCATGTCTAATTTCCTAGTGGGGATAGTTGAGCCATGGCTCAAGTATCCCCATTACCACTATTTTTGTTGATCAGAGTTTTACTAAATAAAGCATGCAGCTATTTGAGTTATTTAGGATTCAAAATGCAATTGAGATTATACTTATTAAATTTATATATATTGTTGCAACTTTAAACGAAATTTTGATAACAAAAAAATAAAAAAACTTGCACCTAAATATTTACTTTATATAGAGCAAAACAACTTTTAATCACCATACAAAATGGTACCAAGGTATGTTATTTCTGTTTTACATGTTCAGAACTAAAAGTATGTTACCGTATTGCCAGTTTCAGAAAGAAAAAATAACCAACTGTAGAAATAATAGGGATGACTCAAGTATCCCCTATGCTCAAGTATCCCCACTCTCCCCTATTCTATACTGGCACAAATCAATTGATATATGCATACTGCCTCCCAAACGCAGAACATTGCTATAAAGTGATAGAAAGTTGGCATGGCTTGGAGTAAAATCCTTGTCCACGTGGCAGTGTTTTCATATTTATGCAATTTTTCTTATATTTAAATTTCCTTTTTGCCATAATTGTATATTCATATGCATTTTTCTTCCTTTTCTTTTAGATTTCATGGGGAAATCAGTGGAAAGTGTTAGAAAATACACCTTTTATGTGACATTTTACAAATAATGTTAGCAAATAATTCAAATGTCCTCTGAAACATGTTTACTGCTTTAAATTACAGATTAAAGCTTTATCTTTAATTTTATGAAAAAAAAAACGAAATATTTTAAGGCTTTAGTTAGATTATTAAAATTAATATTTCAAATTTAAAACATACAGGGTTTGAATTTAAAGGTTGCCATATGTAGACGTGAGTTTAAAAACTCGGATTATCCAAAATTAAAAAAAAGCAAGTTCTTTATAAATCTATTATATTGATGAAACTATATAAAAAAAATACTGTCTAAAAATTAGTTTTATAGGGTATTTCTGGGACAGTAAATTTTTGATTTACACTGAAAATCAACGAACACAGTCAGAGATTTTGCTCGATTTCCAAAAAATGTGATTTTCTTCTTAAGGAGAGTTTTGAAACTGCTGTTCTCATATGTACCAGTTTCCAAATACTTCTTCATTGTGGTTTTAATTTATAAAGGCTTTAGGAGTCCACATTTTTCATGATATATTTATGAGCATTTTATTCGTTTTTCACTGTACATTTTATTTGAAAGCTTTTGAAAAATGGAAGAAAAAATATATATTTGGTAATATTAAACCTTTGATATAAGGACTGTTTATTTAGAAATCCGAACAATTTTTTTTGTCTTTAAAGCTATTAAAAACCAGACAAAAAACACAAAGGCGGACTGTAAGGTATCTTTTACCCTCTGAAAGTCTTTGCAAAAGGGCAAAATTGTAATTTTTTTTCTCAGCATTTTGTTTTAATTGCTAAAAAAATATGATTATTTCAAAATTATAGAAAAATCTTATTTACGAATATGAATGTTATCCTTGAGTGTGTTAATCATTGCACAATGTATTAAAAATCCATTAAATCAACTGAGTTATATCATTTTAATTGTTGCTTGCATTGCATTGAAACCTGGAGCTTGGGAAACGTCTATAGACAGGCTTGTCAGTGAGAGGGTTAATAAATACATTACTCTGTTAAACTGATGTCGGGTTTCAATTAAATCGTTACGTCGCGTCGCGTCGGACATTATCGATTTTAATTTTCGTGGTACTTGCTGTTTATTTTGTTCAAAATTTAGGGCCAAAATTTTGAATAAGTACTTGTTTAGACTGATCAATTTCTGTTATCTGCTTTCCAGATTTTACCCTAAAATTTGGACTTAAGATACGATTTGAACTGCTCAAGTGACTGAACATTTTGGAAATGTTAGCCGGTTTGTTGGACTTTTCTACGAAATAGATGTTTCACTAACGGAAATGAATGAGAACAATTTTGCAATAATGACTGCTGTTCAAGTTTGACCAGAGGACATAATAACCGCCAGCTCATGTGAAAAGGGGGGCGAAGGGGCGGTCGCCCCGAGCGCGGAAACATAGGGGGCGCCAAATTTATACTACCAACGTCATTTTTGGCCTGTTATAAGAAAAAGTTGGAGAAGGAGGCGCCGGATTAAAATTTGCCCCGGGCGCAGTTTTCTCTTCGAGCACCCCTGATCACCCGCGTTATAATTGCTAAGAATGTAGGGGACGAAACTACGGCAAATGGAGATCCAGAGTTCTGGAAGAACAGACGACTCAAGTCTTTCAGACCCATTGCAATCGAAACGAGGATATTGTCATCAAATTTTGCTTAAGTAGCGAATTCGATAATACGTTGTGTATTGTAGACGTCGGATGCACAGTATCTACCATTATCGTTAAATGTGGACCTAGTGAGCATGACATATGGTTCGTCATCCAAGATGAATTCTCCATTAATTGACCAGCCTTCGTTTTCGTGGCAACAATTTCCTTTTCTGTTCGCATTGTTTTAAATTTTTTCTTGTGATATTTGATGTTAAGATTATTGGTGATTCTTCTATGTACGAGGTGGTGGGATGAAAAATTGAGTTTGGCAGCCGATCAATGGATTAATAGTCGGCCGTTTTTGTCAACCAGTCGTTTCAACTGCTGTATATTTTTTTGCGAGTTTTTGGGCTTTACTACCCAATTCAGGATGAATTTTGGCTGTAAGTTCCTTTTAATAATGTTGTACAATGTCGTATATTGTTTGTTTGGGGATATTTTTGTCAAAAAAATGCTTAATAGTGAGCGTGTTCGAATAATGAACATGACTTTCATGCAGCTTGTACACATGCATATGCATATTCTCCTCTTTTGATTCCATTCTCGGAAAACTCACATTATTTTATTAAATTTCGGCTAATGCGCGTGCCTATACATATGATAACGTAAGACTTCGCGCGCAGATTTCGAATGATTCTTATTCCTTTCCTCTTTTGCATAAAAGCAAAGTAAATTGGAACCCATTAAAGACGATCACGGTTAATACGCGATCCCGCTTAATACGCGGATTTTTTCCGATCCCTTGAACATCGTCCATAAGTCAATGCAAAAATATCATGATGTAACATTGTAACATAATTCCGCTTAAGACACGATAAAAGTTTGGTCTTTTGAGGTAAAAATATCACGTGCAAGCCTTTGCGGCACGATGTCATCTGTTAGTAAAATGAGAAATTATCTACTGACACCGGAATTTAGAAAGAACTTTTTGAGAAATTAAGAATCCATTAATTTAAGCTTTCACTGTAAAAAAAAATAAGGTACCCTGGGGTAATAACGCCACGTTAAGGTTCTACCAATTTTCACGATTCAGTTTTAGATTCTATTTTTCAAACAAATATATGATTTGATACAGCAACTCATTGACTATCTATACAAAAAAAATAATTTAACAGATATGTATTCATAAAATGTAATGACGTGATTTCTTGACCAATGCTATTTGGCGTTATTATCCACCTATATGAGTAATAACGCCGTGCAAACAAAACTATGAAATAAGATGGAATAATTGCATGTAGATTGCCCAATTCTAAAAATACAAACTCTACAAACTTAGAAATTGACAAATTGCATTCTAAGCTATTGAAAATGTTTAATTTTTTGTGAAAGTGTAAGAAAAATAAAGGTGTGGTATGGGGGGGGGGGGGAGGATGAGGCAAAAGAATATCAGACCGTGAGCTTCTTTTTGCTTAAAAAGGACCGCTTAAATAGAATTATTAGAAACATTACACATTTTTAACTGTGTTTATTTGAATCAGTATATAGGATGTAGCTCGGCCACTGTAGGGAATCAACCGGGGTATTAATGCCAAGGATTGGCGTTATTACCCCGTTATAGTTATTGCGCTGTACATTTTAAATTACAAATTATCTCGAGAAGATATCCAAAATCTTCAACAACATTTTGAAAGTCCATGAAATGTACTACAACTTTATGTAATTAACAAAGTGTTTCCGGATAAAAAAAAAAAAATAGTCTTCACATCACAAAACGTATCTCGCAAATTTTAGATCAAGCATTAATTTTAGTTGCTTGTAAAAACAATAAGACCTAAAAATGAAACAAATTAACTTGAAGCTGTTTTTTTTGCGATTTATATGACTCAAAACCCTTCTGCGCAGAGCACATGGGTGTCATTTACCAGATTATTTCATAATTATGCATAATATTAGCACTTGGCGTTATTACCCCAGACCACCTTATTATTAGTGCCTTTTGAAAGTTTGGAAATGAAATTACTTATCCCGGACTAGGCGCACTGTGTCGGAAAGGCTGAAGATGCGAATTTATTGATGAAGCCGCGAAATTCTGGTGTCTTCTCCAGTGTGATTCCCTTTTATTTTATTATTATTATTTATATCAGATGCAAACGCTGTTTCTGTATATAGTAGTACTTATTTTATTTAAATGACAGATTAACTAAAGGTAGGATTATTTATCTAAATAATAGTGGCTATTTGAATAATTAAAAAAAAATGTTAAATTAGCAACACTACAATTATTTGATCCTGAGTCCAAACATTCTTTCTCTCTCGCTTTATGTGTGTTTTTACTGTAATAAAGAATGATAGACTAAATCCGAATGCTCAGATAAGACATAAAACATATTTTTAGAAACGATTGTGTTCGTTAGTGCGGTTTTAAACTTCGTTATATCACTACTAATGTTTATAAGGCATATTGTAGACTAAAAAGAAAACTCTCACAGATTAAAGAAGTACGACTATCATTGTATTTATGTTTTGTTACGTTTTGCTATGATAACAATTTTTTTCTTACATTAAAAAAGGACAAATTATAATGATACTCATTATCACAAGTACTAAACATAATTTTAACAACTGCATTGGGCTTGAAATATTTAATATTTATTCCTGTTAAAAAAATTACTCAAGCAGAAAAAATATTTTTTATGTTTATTTGTAATGTATTGATTGACAAGAAAGCCATGTTTGAATCCATATTTATTTCTAGTAATACCAGTTGGTCCTATAAAAAGATTAAATGAATAAACACGAATACTATTAAATTTAACTCTATTAAATTTGACACCATATGCAACCGTAAACATATAAATGGAAGATCTAAAGTTCTTTTAGATGATTAGATGTGTAAATAAGCCCAGTGCCTGTACAAATCCCGTTTAATACGCATACCTCTTAATATACGTGACTTTCGTCCACGCCCATAAAACGCGTCTTAACAATTTTCGACTGTATGTGTTAATTTTTTGGAAAAAATCCTTATATTACATTCTCATTCCTCCACAATATTTTTAGAGATTTAAATTTTCATATTGAATTAAATTTTTCAAATGTCCATTTCACTGGCAATGGTTATGGGGAAACAGTGCTTTTACCCCCGACTTATCTCGGGGCAGACGGCGAAGTGGTTAATGTATACATAGTGCACATTAATGTGCACATTAAATCTGCGCACTATGTCATTTCATCACATTGATTTTTATTTGAAAAACTTTATAGATCTTATTGTTTATAAAGACACATTTATGAGCAGGTTTCATTTTTAACAATTTGCAACGTAAGTGAAAAGTGTTTACGGCTCCGTTTGTCTGGCGATGCTCTTATTCTTGTAAAAATACTCGTACTGTCCTGAAATTTGTATATGTTATTGACAATTTCTATTAAAAATTAAATTTGTAGCATTTATAGCTCGTTTACAGGAGCGGTCGTAAGCATTCCGTTCCATTATGGTCAATGAAAAATACCGTTTCAAAAACATTTTGATGATACTAATAATTTTAAACATAATTAAATTGATGTGCATTTAAGAACAGAACTACAACATCATTTTTGTAGGATGCAGTGTGCATTGTATATATTATATATTTACAGGGCCACACAAGAGAATTTGGTTACAGTACTGTCTATTAGGTATAATTGCTGGAAATGCGTTTTGAGCTTTATTTAAGTTTCTAATTAACTAACTTTTCCATTGTAGATAATGTTTATAAATTATCTTGATTACATACGGGTGCTACACAAAGAAATTCGAAAATATTACTCATAATGAAAGTTAATTTCATGAGGGCAGTTTTATTCCTTGCTTCATTACATTCAGTGTATGGATATATATTTATTCAGTACAAATTTATATATAGGCTTGCGCAAAGAACAAGATAAATTAACGTTAATGGTGTGAAATTGCTATGGGTGCGTTTGAAGCTATGTTAAAAGTTTTTTAGCTGGAATACATTTTAAATTACTATGTGTTGTGTAAAAAAAACTTTTATATGTAAGGATGCATAAAAAGATGATAGTGCATTTCTCTCTGTTGCCGAAACAGACTAAAAGTAAGTTTTCTGACTGAATTAAAATTTTACATGCTATACAGTATACCGGGTTTCCCCAAAATGACTGATGGATTTTAAAATTCATGACTTGCAAACGATGACAGATATTTAAGTTTTTTTGCAGGAGTGTTATGTAAGATGTCTGAAGTTTTCATGCTGCGATTCCCAGTTTTATTTACAAATAACAAGGTTAGATGACGCTGCAAGCAATAAACACTAAATCCAGGCTCTATTTTTTAACATCTCTCTTATTCCATGCGAAAAAAAGGAGATAAAATGTTTTGAACGGGTCACGAAGTACCGAAAATCTAGTCTGAAATTAGCACCTACCTCTCGCAGCGCCATCTATTGCTTGAAATTCGAACTAAAATCAAGATTCACAGTACAGGAATTCGTGACATCTTCCAAATTCCGCCCGAAAGAATTATTTTAATACCTGTCACATTTCGCAGGGTATTGAATTTTTAAATCCATCTGTCACTTTTGGGGCACCCAGTATAGGCAAAAGTATAAAATATGCAAGACTACAAAAATAGTTCTTATACACTTATTGCTATTGGGTTTAATGTCTACATCTTAATTTAAAATGCATTATATGTTTTCTAAATTGCTAATTTACGTATATTCTTTTGTTAAAGTTTTTTGGATGCGTTGTAAAGTTTTATATAATCTATGTTTGGCGAATTTTTTTGTTCTTACTTCCTCTAAACTTCATTAGGAAATGACTAACATGGAGGGAAAATAATTGATTACTAATAAATTCGTGAAAGTAAATATTGTAAATGCAAGATTCTCTCTCCATGATATTGCTAGTAGTTAGAAAACAGATATATAAATTTTGGCTCTAATGTGTAAAAGATTAATTAGAAATTTCAATAAAGTGTTTCAAATGAACTTTATACATGGTTTCAAATAAAATGTTAAATTGTGTGTATTTATTTAACATTTATCTGATTGGTTATTATTTATAAATGCCTCATAGTTAAATTTGTTCTTAATGCTTTATTTCTCATCAGTTTTCTCCTAATCATTCTAAATTTTATTTGAAATTTGCTGAAAAAATATGGGGAAAAATGCATTTGATTAGAAATAAATTATTACAAATAAATTGGATAAATACTTGATTATTTTTCCATACTATTTTTACTACTTAGGAAATACAGATTCAAATTTTGTTTCTGGTTTAGTTCTAAAAAAATCTACTAGGTACTAATTATATATTATAATAAAATATTTCAAATTGAAAGTATACATGGTTTCGAATAAAATGTTAACCTGATATACAATGTTTCAACAGTTCTTCTCCTTGAAACGCATGTTTCTGGGGGTCTGGGGCAACTGATGCGCTGGTTGCCTGGCAACAGGTCTCCGACTTCCGCAAGTATGGAAGGACAAGAATCGATTGCAAATTGTGACGTCACTATCTCCTCACGTGATTTAAGATTCCTAAAAAAGAATTCTAGCACATCATCGCCATTTTGATGCAAGAAGTTACTGACATTTCTAAAAATAAAATACATTAACTTTAGAATGAAACTTTTTATCTTTAACTGTTTTACCGTGTGACGCAATTTTTAGAAAAGAAAAGAATGTAGCCAACTGCACTAGGTGGTTAAGTTTAAAGAATGTGTAAAATAGCAAATAGTTTTTTCGGTATGCTATAGTGAAAATACCTTTTCTGACATTAAAATTTTAATCCTAAATAGAATTTTAATTTTCAGTTTTTCTTGATGTTTCTACTTGATTTAAATGTTATATACATTTCTTTCTAAATTTCAGAAGTAATATGTTAAGTATTTGTTAAACCACGCTACCATCAAAATCCAACGACTTATTTATAATATTAAATAAAATAATTTTTTAACATTAACTTCTATTTTAGTATTCTTACCAATTAGTACAAATTTATTAGAATAAAATTATAATCTGAAAGGTTGAAGAAAACTAAAGAATTTTTAAATTATTAATCTAAAACTTCCTTCTAAAAGGAATTTCTGAAGGAATGCATTCTGTATAAAATATTTTCTTATAATCATTAATGAAATTAGATTAAAAATTGAAATATATATACAAAATATTTTTTCGATTTTATTTTTTTTAAACATATAATGAATAGGAGGCGAAAAGATTATGAAACATCTAGCCGTTGACAGACTTCCAAGTAAATCAGACGATGACAAAGAAAAAAAAATGTGTAATGGTTACCAAATTTTTTGTTGGGCGCTTGTCACTTGAGCATACCTATATGATAAGGGCAAACGTATCTGTGTATAATGCATACATCATTTTGCGAATGTCGACACTTTCCCATGCAATTTCGGTTTCCCAATTTTCGCTACTGTAAATTTTACACTTCTAAGCATCGTACATTTTATATTTTTACACCGTCGTATGTAGAAAAAAATGCATTTTTAAATGCAATTTGTTTCGAAACTGTATCTCAATTTATTTTTGGGATATTATTTTTTATATTATTTTTAGTACCGATTATGTAATTATGACAACATAATCACTCCCTTTTCTCTTAAAATTGAAAGAAAAAAGAAAATAAAATGAGTATATTATTTCAAAAATATCGTCTGTTATAAAATCCGGTGAATTTCCGTTTATTTCGTTTAATAATTTGGAAAAATTGAGTTTTATAGTATTTTGTTAATTTTAGCTTAAAATAATATATGTTTGAGAGTTAGACTGACCAATATAAGATGTATTTTTACTGTAACTAATTTTGTAGATTTATTATAAATGAATGAAAAAGTTCTTTCTTAAAGATTTTCTTTCGTCGAATTTCGACGGGTTCCACCTCGTTTTTATTAACGGTAATATATATATCTTATTCTTTAAAAAGTGTATTCGTCAGGAGAAATCCTAAACTATTAAAGGGCAGTTCACTTCAAAATTGAACAAAACATCGATTTTTACTTTTAACCCTTCACTCCACGATTTTTTCTATCTTTATTAAAAAAAAAATATTTGAAATCTATATATCGGTCTAATAATGGGAAAAATAGTAAAAAGAAATAAATGTTAAATGTTCAGCTAAAATTTAATATTTTATGGCGTGACGGTATGTACACAATTAGGGTTCCTAATTATTTATCGCTTTATTTTGAAATTAATTGGGTTTAAATTAATTAATTGTATCTTCTCAACACTTAGCAAATTTCTTTATATTAATATTTTTAAGTATTCAGTGAAAATTATAAAAGTAAATTTTGCCTTAAAAGCTTGATTATTCTTTTTGTTGTTTTCGAAAATCAAGTTCTATTATTTTGTCAAAAGCAGTTATCTGACATGTATAAAATAAGTATTATTCCATTCTTTGATCTGTTCTTGATCAGTTACAGTGATCATGTTGAACAAATTCATGGCACATAATAAGAATTATAGGCTTTTTAGGCATGTGCCAGATGTGGCACATGGCGCAGTGAAAGGTTAAATATTAAATAAAAGCCTACTTAATTGTGATAATTGACACCTAATGTGTATCCATAGGGAAATTATATTGGGAGGTATTGTAAGTTTGAGTAATACACCCAGCACAATTCCCCTACATAAATGAAAAAAATTAAACGGCCTTTTCTCCTTGTACATATTTTCTTCACTTTCTTGCTTTAAAAATGCCAAGGCTTTTTTTTTCTTATATTTGTTATAGCGATTTAAACATTTTTTATACGATTTTTTTTAGCGATTTAAAATTTTTTTAAGTTCCTCATACTACATGTGATAAATCGTGTGGAAATAGTATTCAAGTTATATAATTGATTAATTTTCTTAAAATATTTTTAAATCTTCCATACATATGCAAGATATTTTTTTTTCAAATACAGTTTTAGTTGTACATAAAATGCAATGAATTCATCTTTTGAACCGTATTTTTTTTATAAAAAAAATATATTTAAAAATAAAACTGTCCTTAACAACTACAAGTATTGCAGCATCCGTCATATAACGTATTTTAACGCATGAAATGGTTAAAAGTTCTGTCAAAACTAATTTTTCGCCATATGATTCTTTAAACACAACTAAGCCTTTACATCAAAAATGTTTTGTTAATTTTTGTCTAATTTAACGCATAATTTTTTTTCTAACCACCTTCGTCGTTCCAAGCCCAAGCTCGCACTCTGGTTGTTGCTCTCGGCACTGTTTTCACGTAACTTGGCGATGATCATACTTGGCGTAGCGATAGATGCTTCCGTCGAGTTTGATTTCCTTCGGAGCCGAGTACAAAGTAAAAATTTGTGTTTAAAAACTTTTAAAGAGTACAGCTTTCAGTAAGACACGTTCCATCCAATCCAATGCTGCAAGAGAAAAGTTACTTTGTACTCGGTTCGGAAGGAAATCAAACTCCTCGACGGAAGCATCTATCGCTACGCCAAGTATGATTATCGCCAAGTTACATAAAAAGAGTGCCTAGAGCAACAACCAATCAGAAAGCGAGCTTGGACTTGGAACGACGAAGGTGGTTGGAAAAAAAAATTACGCTAATTTAACACAGAGTGGAAAAAAAATATGATCTGTATTTTTATCTTCAGAAGATTTCTAAAAAAGGCACTCACATTAGGCATCAGTTGTGATAGAATTCGAGCATTTTACAATAGATTTTACTACCTCATTAAAATCTGGTCGAACATTTTTCGGCAGTAAGATCTTTCTATGTACAGCTCAATGGACCAAACGCATTTCTAGATTCTCGTTTTTATCAATTTTAAACTAGCATTTTTTCATTCTCATCGTAATATTCATTTTTGCAAGAGAGCTTGCCTATTATCGTCGATTGATTTCTGTGTATATTCCGATTTTAAATTTTAAAAGGTCTATGACGTAAATGGCGTTCGCAGTAGAACAATACTAGATCTAATATATAAAAATAAAAATTTGTCGATATGTCTGTGATGGTATAAAAATCAAAGTTTGGAAGCAAGAATTGTGAAATGTTACGTACATATGTGTTAAAATACGACAGAGACAACTATATTAATCCGGAATAGAAATAAATTACAGTTCATTTTTAATTCATAAAAAAATTATTAATTTAACAGCAGTTTCCTATTCTTTAAAATTTTTTCATTATAACCAGTTGCCAAAAATTAAAAATCCACAACAAAATTCTTACCGCAAAAATTAATTCTCTATTGCAAGATTTCCACCTGAAAAATGAAAAGTAAATAATACGTCATATTAAAAATAAAATGGACAGTAGCATGTGAATATTATGCCATATGAATTTGTAAAAACGTATAGAAACATGATATATACATGATTATGGAAGTATATTTTAAAATTTTGAGGTTCTCGGAGTTTCTTTTCTCCATTATTAAACTATTCCATGTACGTGTGTACATGCGAATATATTTGAATTTACACAAAGGTTTAGGTCCATAGATCTCAATCTTCAAAAAGAGGGCCAACCTTGGTAATTAAGATTTTGATTATTTTAATGTATGGTGTAGGGCGGAGACTCATTGGCTTCAGGTTCAATGGATTTTATACAACACTCCTTAGTTCTTGCGAAACAGGGGGTATAATATTATGACACTTTTTAAACACGTACTTCTGAAGAAAAGATAACGTTGATCGTAGCTTAGTTGGTATGGCGTTTGCTCTTTGTACAGTGGGCCCGGGTTCGACATCGGGACGCTCTGCCTTTATTTTAGACATTTTTTGTAAATTCATACAGTATTTTCACATTTCATAACTTGATAAATTCAGAAGACATCAAATCCGCTATAATTTACTATAAATATTATTAATATCATCAACAAATTTTATATAAACAACATTTTAATGGGACAAACTGTTATAGGAAAACAAATAAGAGTCAAGAAATATCAGATTATTATGAAAGATCAGATTATATCAAGATTATTATAAAACCATCGCTTACAGAAAAATGAAATAAAAAATTCGTGAAAAGACAAGAAATAAAATTGTCAAACTGGGCTTATAGCCCAGTAGTAGGAGAGGATAAAAAGACGGAATTAGGAATTAATTAGGGGAAAAGTGGAATTTGTTTTGACCCATTTAGTTTAAATCTAGAAAGAATATACTAAATTTTCTCTTGTCGTAGTAAATAAGCGTCAGAAAATGTGTACAGATGTACAAAATGTGTATAGCTGGATAAAAAAGGGATTTTTTTAAGTACTATAATAATATCTAAAAAACTCATACAATCAAAAACATTGTTAAAAGAAATGTTGTAGAGTTTAAAATTGTGAATAAAACGCGTAAGCACTCCTTCTTTTGTTGAACATTTATCTCCCAATTCTACTTCAAAGTTTTGCCTGAATTTTAAACAAAAGCTTGAAGCGAGAGCAGACACAGTTATGACTCCAGTCTGCTTCTAATTTTTACATACAACTTTTTTGCTATTAATTGAGGCATTTTCGATGTTTTTGCAATTATTATTTGTCATTATTTTCGATAGTTTGATACCTATGGTTTAACCTCTTGATTAAGGGACAAGTGATAGGGAAAGATGAAAGGACCGAATTGGAAATTAATTAGGGGAATGTTACAAATTGTTTTAATTCTTTGAAGATAGGTAGAAATGAACATACTATGTTGTCATACCTCCTGTCAGATCAGCTTTTGCCTCTACTTGCAAATTAATAACTTAAAAAAGGTGTATTTTTTAATTATTTTTAGCATATTTCGAAAGTGATTTGTAAATGATGCGATATATTGTTTATTCAAGGTCATTATTCAAGGTCAACCAATAAATAGCGGGAATTTAAACTTCGGCGTTTTAAAGGAAAAGGACTAATATGGTTTTAAAGAAATTTCTTTTCGAATATAATAACATTTCTTTTTCAATAGTATATGAGCAATCTTAAGTTATATTCATAAAAATTTAAACCTTCCGAGTATTGAAAAAAAAAATACTATATTCTTTAAGTAAAATAATTTCTTTTAAAACTATGGTTTGAGTTTGGTGGTATTATTATTGAAATGACATGCAAAACAGCTGTCATTCATATATCTTTTTCTAGATAACAATAAGTAATTTTATTTTAGTTTTCAAAAAAAGATAAAGATTCTTTTTAATTCTGCGAAATTCTGTGTATATCATATAAGTTTTTTTCTTTCAGAAATGATCAATTTATAATTTAATCACTAGGAAAATAAAATCAGAAAATATATTTTTACGCCATTATGTTTGGAGCGCTTATTGGAGGTGTGGGTGTCTTATCCAATAAATACCATATGCGCTTATGAAGTTGTTTTCTGTAAAACGATCGAATGATTGTTAGTTTCCTTCAAACTTTTTGTAGCGTAAGTAAAATATTACAGTTTTTATATTCAAAATTTTGAATTTGAAGTTTTATAAAAGGTATATGCCTGCCATCTGAATTAATATATTTTCTTCTACTTAAATGCGGTATTCTTGAAAAATGTTTCTTATCAGTTAATTTAAAGTGAAAATATGTTTTTGTAATTAATTATAGAAAGAAACGCATAATGCAGCTTACCGATAAAATAAAAAAAGTATTTGGCATTATTCCAATATCATAGTAAATATTTGATGAAATTTCTCGCCCATTCTTCCTAAATACAATCTTAACATTGAACAAAAATATTAATGTGGAAATTCCTTTTAATTCAAATTTTAAGCTCTGTAATATTAGTATAGCCAATTGTTTGACAGCTTTCGCATTTTGAGATATTGTTAAGGTAACTTGGTCTCTCCTAGCATCAAGCTTTTGATTAGCGATTAAGGCAAAATTTAGAAACAGAATCGCGACCTTATTATTGAACAAAAATATTAATGTGTGTACTCATTTTATTCAAATTTTAAGCTCTACAACATTTGTATTGGCAATGTTTTTGATACAGATAGCTGTTTTAGATCTTGTTTATGTCATTTTTAAAAAAAGAAATAAAACGTGATTTTCGACTATAAATATGTACATATTTCCGAATGTTCGCGTAGTACGAGGGCGAAAATATTTTTGATAGAATTAGTTGTTTTGAGATATTGTTGTAGTATAATTAGGGATCCATACTTATTAAGTATGGATCCGTAATTATACTATATAATCCCTTACCTGCCGACGAAATCTTACGTGAACTACAGTGCTTTACATTTTATGAAACTAATATAAGTTACTGAAGTATGCAACAAGTTACTTCCAGTATAATAGAAAGCAGATATTATTTAGAGGGAGACACAAAAGATTTCGGATTCTATACTGTATCCAAAATACTGCCAAGGACTGAATATTTTTAAAACTTCGCTATAGTACAAACGTACCTTATTTGTTACGCTTGACGTGTGATTTTATAATGATATTTATACATTTATTTACCGGTAATTTCTATACTATTATCTAAATATTATGCTTTACGAAATTTTCCCTTATGTTTTTGCAGATATAAAATACCATAATTTTAAAAGCAGACCCTTTAACCCAAATAATGGTACGTGGTACAATAATTTTACTACCATATTTATATTTACCAAAATGAAATGTATGAAAATTACATACTCCTTTTACAGAGGGTATTTTGGTCCCGACTTTTGTAATAAAAAAATGTTTTATTTTTTTTTTCTACAAAATTTCAAAGTTTTCGAAATCGTTTTTTGTTAAACCTAATCTTTATATATAAAAAAAAAAAAAAACACAGTTTAGGAAAAACACTGAAGAAAAATTGTCTATACAGAATAAAAAGTTGAAAATGTTAACTCCAGATCTCGTTAAATGTAAACCAATGAGCAATGCCTTTTAAAGTTTTATTGCAACATAACGGTCCTCCCATTTTTTTTCGAAACAAATTCCACTATTACTGAAAGTAAAAGTAAGACGAACATAACAAAACAATACAGTAAAACTGTGGAGTTTATTTATAATTTCTTCTCGCATAATGATATTTATACATTTATTTACGGGTAATTTCCATATTATTATCTACATTTTATGTTTTATGAAATTTCCACTTTTGTTTCTACAAGATATAAAATACCATTATTTTAAAAGCAAATCCTCCTACCAAAAGAATGGTACACTGTAAAAAAAAAGTGTCGATCTACTAAAAAAAACTTTAGTGATCCTTGTAATTACTAAAAAAAATTTAGTAATCTTAGTCGGTTACAAGAAAATCTGTAAGAATTACTAGAAAAAAGTTAGCAACGAATAAGAGTTAATAATTTTATATTTTTAATAGCTATTACTAAAACTCACTTGGTGTGGCCTTGATAGCATAGTGGTTATAACGGACTCCAGGCTAAAAGGTCCCGGGTTCGATACTGGCCCCTGCCAAATACGCCCCGATTGTATGCAGTGTAAGTGCTCGTTAATAAAGGGATTATGAATATCCTGACGGAGCAATAGCAATTTTTGGTTCTGCCATCTATTGCGATTTTGCCGAAAATCTTCCGCTCCAGAAGTCTGGATGCAGCTCGAAGGAAGCTCCTGCCCTTTGAGCCCACGTAATAGTTATTAAAAATAATTTTGGAGCTATTACTAAAATTTGCTTGGTGGCTCATACTAAAAATTTTTAAGTTAGTTATACAAAAAATTCTTTTGTTCAGTTTACAAAAGAAATGCCTGTTTCGCTTGCAAAAAAAAGTTTGTAATGGTTACTAAAAAATTCTATGGAATACAAATTTACTAAAAAATTTTTAGTAACCTCTTGAATTTTTTTTACAGTGTACGTGATACAATAATTTTACTATCATATTTTTATTTACCAGATTGAAATGTATGAAAACCATCTATTATTTTTGCAGAGGATATTTTGGTGCCGACCATTTAAAAAAACTGAAGTTTTATTTTTTTTTCTACGAAATTTCAAAGTTTTCATATCTTTTTATGTTAAACGTAATATTTATAATAAGACACAGTTCATGGTAAATATTGAAGAAGAAATGCTTAAAGCGATTTAAAAACTCAAAAATTTCAACTCCAGATCCCCTTAAGTGAAAACCAATGAGCAATGGCTTTTACAATTTTGTTGCAAAATAGCGGTCCTTCTATATTTTTTCGAAACAAGTTTCACTAATGCTGAAAGTAAAAGCAAGACAAACAAAACAAAAGGGCAAAACTATGAAGTTTATTTATAATTTTAACAAGCACTAACATTCAAATAACAACGCACCTAGGTATTCTCAGTTTTGCTTTGAAAGAAAATAAAAACTTCTGAACGAACTCCGTACTATATATATAGAATAATAAGGTGAAAAGATAAAACAGCGTAGATTTTTTATGGTGTCTTGAATTGAATAAAAATAAGTGTAAAAGTTAAAAATAATGAGCTTTTCTTTTCTTTTTTTTTTTTTTTTTTTTTTTTTTTTTTTGTTTCTTGCACATGAGGTATTTTATGGAATTACATTTAGTACTGTCTCAGATATCCTAATCCTTTTTTTAAACGTAAGTAAATATTTCTCTAACCAAATTTATACATAAATGTTTACTTTCCGAAATAAATATTTATGTTGTTGTTAAATATTTATGAAGTTCCTTGTTAAATGTTACTGTTCACTAAAGCTTCCGTTTATCATTGTGTTATTTTCTATCTTCTTTTGCTTAAAATTGAAAGAGTATTTAATGATAGTAGGTTTTAGAAGTCCTTGTAACATTAATTTATTATGATAGAAAACATGTTTTTCTTGAAGTATTTATGGATATACTACATGGCATGATTGGTTTAGAATTTATTATACCACTCAATTTCTTTAATGCCATTTTAATGATAGAAACATGCAAAAAATGGAGAAATGGAAAACAATTTTATTTGCCTATTCTATTTCTTTCACTACTCTAGATTTTTTCTTAATACTTTATCGACTCGAGTTGATTAGATACGTCACTAATTTAGAACAATTCAAAATTTAAGTTCAAAATCACTAATAATAATAAATAATAATAATAATAGTAATCATAATCATAACATTATATTATTATTATATTACTTTATATATATATAATAATAATAAATAATAATAATAATAAGTAATAATTACCAGAATTTTTTAGAAGTATTCGTTGCTTTTAAAATAATAACACTTTGAAAAAAATAATCATAAAAACAAAACAATACACAGGACAAGTTTCGATATTGGAAAATATAGCAGCTCTTAATCAGTCACTTTAAATGCGTGTCCGTAAAGAGGCATGTTAACAAAAACGAGTTTTTATAATGGCTGATGACGGGCTGTTATATTTTTTAGCTGGAAACGCATTATGTGTACTGTTTTGTTTTTATAGTGACTTAGGAGAAGTTTTATTACTTTAAATGAGGTTTATCGCCACATTTTCGGTGTTCTTTCGATTACCCTTTGTTTTATTTAATCAAAGATTGTCTGTCATTAAATAGGCCATAAATCAAAATTAAAAAATTTTAATGAAGTATTTGAATTAATAAAACGAGCAAAATTGGCATTGCGGTAGTTAAAAAGTGTGTTCTTTAATATAGCATAGATCTGTTATTTATAACATTTTATTCATAAGCCTACGAAATTATACTCTTTTAATATTTTTGTCTGTGTCTGCTCACTTTATGATGTTTCTAAAATTTTTTTAACACGATGAGTAGAAAATATCGATTTTGCCAGCTATCGTACAAGGTCATAAATTAAAGACGAAGATCTTATACAATAACAGACTGCATTGATTGGAGTTTGTTAAAAACCCTTAAAAACTTAAAAGCTAAAAGTCAGTTAATGGAATTATTAACTTATTTTATTGGAAAACCTTAGGGGAGTTAGGGGAAATTATCAACAGGGTAATTGGACACTTTAAGGACAATCTGTAACAGATTGAAAAAAAATCACCATGCTAATTAGAAAGTCTGACTAACATTCTACATGTGCAATTTTTTGGAGTGCAAAATGTGTCCCTATTGTAGTAATCACTGTTTTCCCAGAACACACACAGACACACACCAAAATAATAAAAATAATAATAATAATAATAATAATAATAATAAACTATTGGCCGTTAAAGCAAAATTGTTTTAGCTAAAAAGGTCCTGTGATAAAAATTGTAGGAATGTTCAAATATAGCAATTTAAGTGAAGATAACAGCAGTTATTATCAGGAAATGGTTTCCTTTTTGAAACGGATGAAGCATAACGTTGGTAATCTGCATTATTCTAATTATCCGAGAAGTAACATTTTCGTGGTAAATATAATAATATGGTTTTTGTGTTAAGGGTAAATCGGTATCGTTTATTTATTTATTTATTTATTTATTTTAGTTTTTATTAGAATGCATTTTTCAATATTTTAGTTTTCAGATCCTCTGATATATCCGTACTTTGCTTTATATTACCGCACTCTTTACAATACTGCACATTTTTGTTTGGAAAACATCTATTTTACAATTTCATTTTGCATTGTTTCAAATTTTAATCTTGACTGTATGTTTTAGGCCTATTTAGGTCTCAACACTTTCAATTTAAATGCAATTTCCTCCTCCATAACATATAAGCTTTGAATGATCCTTTTTTCACCCTTTGCTTGCATTTCATTTTATTTTTTTTTTAACTTTAATAATTAGTTCTTGAGTAATACAATATGGGTATTAATTTTCAATAATATAAAAATTGCATGTGATTTTGTCTTACATGCAGTGAGTGTGAAACATATAAATATTAAAAATTCGTTAAAAGGCGGGTTTTTTTTCATTTTTGTCAGAGTACTTATTTTTCCAATGTTGTATCAATGAGAAAAGTTATAGTTGTAAATCCAAAAATCTGTTGGTGTAAAGTCAACAAAAAACTACGATGCAATAAAATAGGAAAATAAGTACATATTATTCGAAGGCTTACAGCCTCATATTAGGAAATCCGGGCTATATGTAACAGTTTTACGATTATTCAAATTTTAGAAAGTTAGTTACGTACATAGCCTAGTTATTCAAGTTATGGTTGAAATATCGTAAAGTCATAATGCTCTACGAAAGCATTTTTTCTACATATCTCAATGAAATTTTTTTCGCATATGCCTAATAACGAACTACAAATAAGTTTGATACTTATTCTGTACTGCACAGAAGACACCTAACAATTCACCTCAGCGTTGCATATTGCTAGGAAGTCACAAGTTATATTCCGATAACTGTGTTACCGCTTAAATGAACTACCAAAATATAATCAATAAAAAAAAGGCAAACTTTCCATTATTATTATCATGGCTCAAGGGGACAATTTATTTTTTCACAGTTTTCTTTATTTAAAAAATATTGTTCTAATGATGAACTAACTGCATTTATATGTTTAAAAAATGCTTTAAAAAATTAATTTTAACTAAATATTCAATTGAAAGTGTAAAAAAAGTTTATAAAATTTTTAATTTTTTAAAATTCGCTACTTTTTTTATACATTGATATATTTGCTCGATTTTTTTAAAATATTTTAAATGTGTATTATACGTTGTAAGAGTGCGCATGTATTTTTGGCTGCATCAAATATTACATTTAATATGATTTTTACTCATATATGTATTAAATAAAAGAATAAAATCTAACACATATTCATATGCTTTTTTATTATATTTTTTAAATAGCCAAACAAAAACCGTGCAGGCAAATTTCATGGGCATATTATTTAACGTATAATAAAGAACATGCACAAAAAAGTTTAAATCTCTATTTTAAATACGAAAAAAAATCATAGCATTTTAAACATACGAAAGTGAAGAAAATATGAACATGGAGAAAAAGTCAGTTAAATATTTAAATTGTGCGGATAGTTGCGCTTAGTGTATTAACAAAATTTACAATATCTCGTGATATAGATATAATTACTATATGGATAAAAATAAGGTGTCAAAATATTCACAATTAAACAGAATTTCATTAAATGTTTTTTTAATCAATTTTTGAAAATTTTTCAAGTAAAATGTCCCCTTTCTCTATTGCAGGTATGCATTAAATAATAAAATGTATTGTATAAAATCCTGTTTGAGAGTGGGAAGAAATTAACTTAATTATATATCTATTATATATTTTTTAAATAAGCTTACAGATTAAATTATTGACCTTGACGTTGCGTACTTTACGGAGATTCTCAACTTTTTGTTAAGATACTGAAGAAATATTTAAAATTTATACATATATATATATATATATATATATATATATATATATATATATATATATATATATATATATATATATATACAGAGTGTCCGAAAAGACTGGAAACGGCCGAATAACTCGAGAAATACTTATGAGATTGAAAAGCATAAATATGCGTGTTAAATATTTTTAAATAAGCTACTCAGGGATACCAAATTTGACGTTCGCAACCGACCCCCTGGGGGTCAGAGGGGGTCCAACTTTGAAATCTTAAATTATAAACCCCATTTTTTATTGCAGATTCGGACTCTACGGACAAAAATACGTAACTTTTGTATTTGATGTTTAATTCGAATCCTCGTTTATCACGGTGTAATGGAGCATATTAAATCGATACATATTTCGGCTTTTCCAACGGGATTTCCCTAATCGAAACTGATTGGGCAATGTTTTTGACGTCAAATTCCTCGTCATTTGCAGGAATAGCGTTTCCTGAAAATCACCCGTGGCGATTATTTCGATAGTGCTACACTGTCAAAAATTTCACCCATTTGCTACAGCGTCACTCCACAGCTTTTATAGAATATCTCTTTTATGATCAATGAGAATGCTCCATAACACAGTAAAGCAACCGTTTTCTGTAAAAGCGGTGGAGTGACACTGAAGCAAATGAGTCAAATTTTTTACAGTGCATAGGGTTTTTTTATGCTTTTCACTAGAAAAATTCATTAAAATATATTAATTTAGTTTTCTATTTGGATTTTTATTTTATCTAGTAAATGGTTTCTAAAATTCGACCTACTTGTTTTGATGTTCTAATGTGTAAATCAGAACTTCCCATCCCGAACAGAAAAAGTATATCTTCAGTTTTGGGAGGCGGTATATGTAAATATTCTGCGTTTCGATGAGTTCTGCTTTTTTGTTTAATCATTTAATTCAAGGGGGCAAATGGGCATGCATGGAGATTTTTAAATAATTTTTACAATGTATAATAAAATGTAAGGCAAACTGACCTGCGTGTTTCGATCTTTTATCATATAAATATGCACCTCCCCTAAGAAACAGAAAAAAAATAATTTCATAATTTGAGGGTGGGATGTGTGTATATTATGCGTTTCCATATATTCTGTTGTTTAAAAAAAAAATCTAATACGCTGATGTGTGTGTATGTTTTTTAATTATTATTACAGAAAAATATAGGACAAAATATTAAAAAATAAAGTTATAAAAAATTTTTTGTGCTGACTGCGCAACGGATGAAGAAGAATCGTAAATTCGTGGTACTTACGGAACCAGTTATTTTCCAAGTGAAATATCAGTATTTTCTTTATAAAATAAATAAAGCTTCTATAAACACTCGTAATTTTGCCTTCTTTAACAAGCGATTTTCAATAAAAAAAAATATTCGTACTTATTATTTCTTATTGAAATAAAATTGAAATGCAATCTTATTGAAATTATTTCCTATTCGAGAAATTGCAGGATCATTAAGAACCCTGAAATTTTAGTTTGGGGGGGGGGGATTATAAGTTTTCATAATTGATTAATTACTGCAACAACAAAATAATACGGCAGGGAATTTTTCGACAATTTTTGTAGATATATCATGATTTTTTGTAAATTAATATGTATTTTATTCAATTTAAAATTGTTTTTCATAAATTTAACCGCTTAACTACCGCATAAATTTCTGGTAAAAATTTTCAAATAATGTCTAATTTAGCATATCTTTTACACAATTTTTAATCTTTTATGACGGGTTATTTCAAAGAGAAACTTTTTCCTTATTGAATCAGAAAAATGCTCGGATTAAAAAATTCAATATTTAAAATTAAATTTTACTGGTGAGATAAATAAATTATGATTGAAGCATGGATGCCCGGCAAATCATGATAGGAAAAATTACGGTTAACATGCCGAATTTCATTTTTCTAGGCCTTTCAGTATCACAAAATTGCATTTTTAGAAAGTTTTTTTTTCCTGCGCTCTCCTAGAGTTCGTGGTATGGACATAAGAGATAGGCTATATTTGATTCTGGGGGAACACCATCCTTTTAATATCATTGCTTTTGAAATCAGTTCAGTAGTTCCACAGATTTTCCTCTACAAATAAAGTAATTTTACCTCTTTATAATATAGGTATATTTATAGAGTACTAATGCATTGCATTTATTAAAATTATTTATAATTGGTTAATATTTATAATTGATTGATTGGATAAAATAAAAGCACAAATGGAAAAATAATTTTATATATTTCTATTAATTTCTATGGCAGAAGCATATAAAACACTTTTCTTATCGAAACAACCGTTAATAATTATTTTCAACAAACATGTGCCCGCTAATGCGACTCCTTTGGTGAAGAAAGCTCTGGCCTATCAAATTTTGTGTTGGTAAAATCTGTTTGAGAAAATAAAATATGTGTCTGATGTATTTTGTTCGATTACAATCGTGGTCTTCGAAAATCCTAAAAAAAGGCTTAAAAAACAATCATAATTTATTTATCTCACCAGTAAAATTTAGTTTTAAATATTGCATTATTTAATCCGAGCATTTTTCTAATTCAATTAGGTAAAAGTTTCTCAATGAAATAACAGGTGATAAAAGATTAAAAATTCTGTAAAAGATAAGCTAAATTAGACATTATTTGAAAATTTTAAAATATTGATCCGTTAAGCGGTTAAATTTATGAAAAAAAAAATTTAAATGGAACAAAATACATATTAATTTACAACAAATCATGATATGTCAACAAAAAATTGTCGAAAAATTCCCTGCCTTATTATTTTGTTCTTGCAGTAATTAATCAATTATGAAAACCTATAACCCCCCCCCCCCCAAAAAAAAACTAAAATTTCCTAAGGGGAGTTTCTAAGGATCCTGGAATTTCTAGAATAGGAAATAATTTCAATAAGATTGCATTTCAATTGCATTTCAATTGCGTTTCATTAAGAAAAAATACTAAGTACGAATATTTTTTTATTGAAAATCACTTGTTAAAGAAGGCAAAATTACGAGTGTTTATAGAAGCTTTATTTATTTTATAAAGAAAATACTGATATTTCACTTGGGAAATAACGGGTTCCGTAACCACGAATTTACGATACTTCTTCATCCGTTGCACAGTCAGCACAAAAAATGTTTTATAACTTTATTTTTTAATGTTTTGTCCTATATTTTTCTGTAATAATAATTAAAAAACATACACCCACATCAGGGTATTAGATGATTTTTTTAAAAACAACAGAATCCATGGAAACGCATAATATACACACATCCCGCCGTCAAATAATGAAAATTATCCTTTTCTATTTCTTAGAGGAGGCGCATATTTATACGTTAAAAGATCGAAACACGCAGGTCAATTTGCCTTACATGTTATTCTACATAGTAGAAATTATTTTAAAAATTCCATGCACGTTCATCCGCCCCACTGAATTAAATGATTAAAAAAAAAGAAAGAAAAAGAAAGAAAAAGAAAAGAAGGAAGAACTTATCGAAACGCAAAATATTTACATACCCCGCCCCCAAAAACTGAAATATACTTTTGCTACTCGGGAGGGGAGGTTCTTATTTACACATTTAAACATCAAAACAAGTAGGTCGTATTTTAGAAACCATTTACTGGATAAAATAAAAATACAAATAGAAAACTAAATTAATATATTTCAATGAATTTTTCTAGAGAAAAATATAAAAAGCCCTATACACTGTAAAAAATTTGACTCATTTGCTACAGCGTCACTCCACTGCTTTTATAGAAAACGGTTACTTGACTGTGTTAAGGGAACATTCTCATTGGTCATGAAAAAGATATTCTATAAAAGCTGTGGAGTGACGCTACAGCAAATGGGTCAAATTTTTAACTGTGTAGCACTATCGAAATAATCGGCATGGGTGATTTTCAGGAAACGCTATTCCTGCAAAAGACGAGGAATTTGATGTCAAAAATTCTCCCCAATTAGTTTCGATTAGGGAAAATCCCGTTGGAAAAGCCGAAATATGTATCGATTTAATACGCTCGATTACACCGTGATAAACGAGGATTCGAAATAAACATCAAATACAAAAGTTACGTATTTTTGTCCGTAGAAACCTAATCTGCAATAAAAAATGGGGGTTATATTTTAAGATTTCAAATTTGGACCCCCTCTGACTCCCAGGGGGCCAGTTGCGAAGGTCAAATTTGGTATCAATGAGTAGCTTATTTAAAAATATTTAACACGTATATTTACATTTTTCAATCTCATTTGTATTTCTCGAGTTATTCGACCGTTTCCAGACTTTTCGGACACCCTGTATATATATATGAAAGAAAAGTCTTAACAACAATAGTCTAATATCTGTAGATAGAAAAAGAGATTTTTGAAAATAATACACCTCTATAATTCGATGCAAATTTAATTAAATATATTATATATATATGTATAATAACGCTGAGACAAAATTTCAATTTAATTTATTTATTTATTTATTTATTTTTAATAGTAGAGAATATTAGAGCCAATTACTTCGTTAAATTTATGTTTTTGTAGACTTTAATAGAAGACGTTCTTATTTTAAATTTAATGTTAAGTATGAAAGCTCTCAAATATATATATATATATACATATATGCAACTTGAAATTTTTTTAATGATCATTGATGTAGTTTGAGACGGTGTAGCACCATCTATTGGAGAAAATTTGAACTTTTTTTAGATTTATAGCACTCGAAAATGAAGGTTGGTTGGTTGGATTTATGACAGCCAATTATCAACACGTGGGATATAGGCCCTGTAGGGAGTTGTCCTTCGGGGTAAGGAGTCTTTCTAGGCGAACCTAACCCGTATTTACGCAAGGAAATCCAAGGTTCGAAGAAAACAACGGAAAATTTCGAATGATTAGTCTGACGGCCGCGATTGGGTTCGAACGCAGCACTTGCCGTCTACCAGTTTTGAGGGCAGAACATCTCACCCAATGGTGGAGCCCATAAATTTAAGACCCACTGCATATAAATATCTATTCATATATTTTACAGTTAATTATTGAATTTTCAATTGTATGTGTTTATTTCTAGTTATTCTATAAAAATTTCATTGCAATTTGTGTATATTTATCAGGATCATACATCAAATATATATATATGCGTGTGCAGAAGCTTATAATTCTAGCTCCTTACTAGAAGCAAATCAACTTAATGGATTTTCCTTATTTTTCAAATCGTAAAACTTCTGTAATTCCTAAACTTTCAGGTCCGCCAGTCGCCGAGAGGTTCTGCCTTCGAACCTGTTAGACGGCAAGTGCTGGGTTCGATATCAATCGTGGACTTCGCCTAACCGTTCGGAGTTTTCGCGGTTCGTTTCGAACTTTGGGAAACCTAGGGTAAATACGGGTTAAGTTCCCTTAGAAAGACCCCACGGATGGTCACAAAATAAACCAATACAAACTTTAATTTTCAAAGGGTGTACTGTTTCGAATTTTGAAATAATTTTTATGAAAGGTCCTTTTTTTTGAAATTTTGAAATTAATACTATCACTTATTAATTTTTGAAAATTAATAAATGAAATGCATGTTTAAACTGAACCGCTGTGACGAAAATTATCGCATGAATACTGTTGACGGTCTGTGAATCGAATAGTTTTTAAAAATAGGCTAAATTAATATTGGGCTACTATTTCTGTACTAATATTTATGTACATGTATATTATAATCAAAATTCACACAGTCAGAAATCAGTAGAGGTAGAACTAGTATTCCAAACGAAGCAAAACCTCCCTAAGATCACTTGTTTAACTCTGAAAAATTGAAAAATCAGCAGTCTGTAAAAACTCTAACAGGTGTTAATGGTTAAACAAACTTTTTAATTTTGTTTAAGTACTAAATATTTAAACAAAAATGAAGTGATTTTAGTAAAAATATGGATATATTCAACTTTTATTACATACATAGGAGGAAAAGAAACTGATAAGGCAAAATTATAATCAATGTAATTTAACTTTAAAAAAAACTTTGTTTAAGTACTATAGACTTAAACGTGAATAAACTTATATAAGTGAATATAAGAACATATACCATCGTTATTACATGCAGATAAGAAAACTGAATGTTAAGATAAAATTATTGTAAATTTAAACTGACTTGTACATTTAATACCGTTAGTTACGAGAGGATCAAATGAGGTAAAGAAACAAAATGGTTGCTGATGCGTTGGTCTGATCCGATACAGAGGACGTCTGTGACCTCACGCTTTACAAGATCTCCTGCAAACCGAATAAGAAAACGTGTCGATCCCCTAATGGTGTCATTTCACGCAGCAGAAAGATTTATCGAGGCTTGAACATCTTTCAAAATATTTGTTGAACCCTGAATTTCTCTACAATTTTTAATCGTGCATTTTGACGTAAACTTCCCGAAATATGCGCTTCGAATTGCAGCTTGGGATGCTTTGAAGAAAAAATACCGAATTTCAGTTGGGGAGATAGTTTTCAAAGTGTTTTAAATGTCGCCCCTGAAATATTCTAAAAGCATATTTTTGTTCCTTTTATTTTGTGGACAAAATAAATTCTCAAAAAATAAATTGTAACTGAAAGAGTAAAAGAAAGATGTTAAAAGCAGGAATTTTGGCGCTTCGTGGTTGTCAATGTTTGCATTAGAAAACTTGCTTTTGCTTTTGATGTCATGTATTTTGGCTGTATCATTTATCTTAAGGGAATGGACTGTTGAAGAATCATATTGAGAGTAACTAATATCTATGTATTTTTTTTATTCTGAACTACTTAAGCGATTGGCTTTTTGATAGATTTAGCATTAGTTAAATTATAAATTAATCGTTATAAATTACTTGTAAAACTTCTAGTTCAATTTGAGAAAAAAAGAAAAATGTCGCATGTAAACCGGATAATATTGTTGTATTATTTTTCTGCAATGTACCACCTAACTATACTATCTCTCTAATCCGGGGACTTGTTAAAGCGATTTCAATAGCTTGTTAAGAGCTTTGGCAGTGGCTAAATTATAAACTGATCGTTTGAAAATAAATAAAAAAAATATACACAATACTCTCAAATAATAAAAAAAAATTCTTCGTGATTCAACAATTCTAAGTTGAAAAATATTGAATATTAGAATATATCATTTTAAGCACGCAAAAATAAAATAAAATAATCGAACATAAAAATGAAAAAAATATATTGATTAAAAGGTATTTTTATCATACCTACAGGAAAAGTCTCATAAAAATTGTCCATTTTCTAGCGCAAAATTGTAAGGTATACAAAATTACCTTTAAAAATTCTATTTTTGTATGTACAATCTTGTCTATACGTAACTGGAGGTGGGAGTCAAAATGAATCAAAGTTGTTTTTTGGCTCTGATTATCACGTGATTTTTGTCCTAGAATAAACTTACCTTCTTATAACTAATAATACTATTAGTTATAAGAATAAACTAATCCTTCTTATTACCGTCAAGTAGTTCTTTTATAACTACAGGATTTTTAAAATATGATGCGTTTACAAAATAAATTCCAACGTTGTTTGCAAAAAATAAAAAAAATAAAAATAACACTGGAGTCTTTTTGACTATGTCTCTGACCATGAAAGGAAGTCTTTGTCTCCAGCTGTGGATTGAAGTTGACAAAATTTATAAAGTTAATTTTAGCAATATCAACGCGAAATTGCTCAAATGATAAAAATAAAACTTAGCAAGAAAAATCAATTCTTCAGAATTTATGATGAATTCATATTAAATGAAATGTTATGAAACAGGAGTAATAAATGAAATCGTGTTTTAAATCTTAATGTATACATAACATTGACTTTTGAGTTGTTTTAGATCTGCAACATGATGATACAGAAAGTCAATATAACTCTTGCATTTTTTAAATATTTATTTCTTGTTCGTTTTTAAATTTATAATTTAGCTTCTGCCAAAACCATTAACTACTTCACTGATCAATATTTTTGAAAAAATCTTTCAAATAATTCCCATTTTTTTCATGTCTTTTACAGGTTTTTTAATCTTTTATCGCTGGTTTTTCAAAACAGAAATTTTTGCCTGAGTGAATCAGAAAAATGCTCGGATTAAATAATGCGAAATTTACAATAAAAAATTATTGGTGAGAGTAATAAATCCCGACTGGAATATGAATGCCCGTACCTAGTACAGGCAAATCATGATTGGCAAAAACGCGTTGACCGTATGAGTACGGAGAAATCAGGAAAGCCGTTAAAACGCCATTGTTTAACATTTTCATATCCGGTGAATAGTAGATGTTCTTTAATGGTGTATTATTTTGTTTTAAGAAATATTTTTTGCTACTATTTAAATATAGTAATGTTATGCATTTATGTTTAGGCATTAAGTAATAATAATAATTATTATTATTTGCTTAGTTCTCTTTGCGCTGTTTGCGGTTTTTTTTATATTTCCCTCATTGAATTTAAAATAAAAGGTACTATCTTTTAAAGAATCATGTGTAATAAAACTCAAAAGGCATTAGAAAGTTACAATATAAGTTAAATCTTGTTGCAATATTAAAAAATATATAACGAAAGGGACGATTTCCGAACTGGTTGAAACCAATTCAGAAAGTTAACGTAATTTCTTTTGTAAAATTCTGAAACTAAGAACTAGCCCGGTTTTAGATTGTCCTCAGATATTCAATGCAAAACAATCATGTAAAAATATTAAAATTTGAGCTATATGTTTGCAAATAACGCCCCCCCCCCCCCCCCATAGACATAACAGTATCATCTTGGTCTTTTTCAGTGACTAATGTAGACTTTTAAAATAATGAAAAGGTTCTTAATTCGACGTCCATGCATTTTTTATGCATGTTCAACAATTATTCAGAAGCGGCGATAGATTCATGTTTTTCATTACTATTAATTGAAAGAGGATACTGTATAATTGGTCCAATTTAAATTTCATAAATGGTTCAGAACTTTTCTGAAAATTCAAAAAATGAGCAAAAAATAAATATTTTTCAATTATTTCATTTTCAAATATTTTCATCAAGTAACGTAGCACTATACGTTTCTAAAAAATCAGTGCAAGGAATTTTTCCTTTCTCATTATAAGGTTTTAAATAGCTTCCATTAGAAAAAGTAAAAAACTACATATTACATCCGATTGGAGGGTAGCAATTTCGAAAGTATGTGCTATATTTTATTTGATTATGAACCCCAGAAAGCGGTCAAAATTTGGTTCGTGTTTAACTCGGTATATTATTCTTATTATCCTTCTTTCTGTTTTAGATACAATTAGCTTGATTTTGAGACTAGTGACCCAATATGACACATTAATCGAATTTTTTCGAATATGTGACTTAGCCCAATGCCCTCCTCGAGCCCGAAAATGATATAATACAAAGTTCAGTGAAATTGAAAGTTCAGTCAGTTTTCGAGATAAAATTAGCTTGACACAAAGTTACCCAAAGTGTACCCACTTACCGAAATTTATTGAATATGTAATATATCCAAATGGTCTTCTCGTGTTGACAAACAGCATTTTAAACATAGATCGGAAGATGACAACGCACATAATCACCTCATCGAGTTCACGAATGAAAATCTTGTATTAATTAAATTTTGATTCGCATATTATAACGCAATCGGTCTGCGAAGTTAGATCTTTGTTTAAAAGAAATAAAAATCAAATTTTATCTATTGACTCGTAAGTTTACCACTGTGCTTTCTTGCCCCCAAAAGTATGAAAACATGGAGGAGTGGGAGGAGGAAAACATAATGGTAAACCTATGAATCAATCCTAAAATAGGGTTCGTAAATGTTTTTCACCAAGATATGACTTGGCAGACCGATTGCATTTTACTATGTGAATCGAGATTTAACTAATCCTAAGTTTTAGTCCGTGAACTTGATGAGGTGATTGCCTGTGCTGCCGTCTCTTGTTCCAAAAGTATCGTTAAAATCGTTTCAAAGGTTTATAGACGGAATTATGATAGCTTGATCTTAACCCATTATAACACAAAATAACTCTGTACTCTATTTCTATTGTGCATGCCACCTAACCCAATGATCTTATCATATTCGGAAACTGTATAATACTAAATTTTATTAAAGTATTTTGAGCCGTTTATTCGAAAAAACAGCTTAACCCAGACTCATTATAACTCATAACCATCTACTAATCAAATTTCCATTAGCATGAAACCTACCAATCATGCAACCGAACCTAACGGTCTTTTCTAACCCAGAACGATAGAATACAAAATTTAACAAAAATCATTACAGTCGTTTTCTAGATAAAACTACCTTCATCCACAAAACCCCAAAAATGACCACTAATCGATTTCTATCGAATGTTACCTAGCCCAACGATCTTCTCATGCCCGGAAATGGTATAATACAAAATTTTGCCAAAATCGTTCGAGCCATTTTTTAGATACAATTTTGCTTGATCCACAGTAAACCAAAATGTCCCACTTATCCAGTTTTCTCGAAAATGTGACTTAGCCCAATGGTCTTCTCATGCGCAGAAATGCTAAAATAAAATAAAAAGAAACACAAAGATGAAAAAAATTAGAAATACAAAGTTTTGGCAAAATGTTTTATGCCGTTTTAAGAGACTATTTGCTTGACCCTGACCCACTGTGACCCAAAATGATCCACTAATCGAATTCTTTTGAACATGGGACAATGGTCTTTTGAACAAGCTCAGTGGTCTTTTCAAGCACGAAAGCGATAAGATACAAAACTTATTCAAAATTGTTAGAACAGTTTTCTAGAAAAAATGACCCACTAATAAAATTTTCCGAACAAGTGATTTAACTCAATGGTCTTTGTATGTAATCCAAAATGGTAGAATATAAAGTTTAGTGAAAATTATTAGAGTTGCTTTTAGGTAGAATTAGCTTGACCAGAAGTCACCCAAAAATGAACCACTTATTGAAATTTTTCGAATATGCGACCTAGTCGAACAGTCTTCTCGTTCCTGGAAACGTTTCGACACATAATATAGTCAAATCGACTGAGCCATCTTTTAGACAGGGGTGCAAAAATCTAGGCGCCAGCGAACAGTCTCTCACCAATAAAATTTAAAAGTTTTCTTTGATTTAAATGTAATAGCATTCTTACAAGTCTTTTACACGAAACAACGAAATAAATTTAGTGGTGAGAGACTGCTTGCTGGCGCCTAGATTTTTGCACCCCTGCTTTTAGATATAATTAATTTGTTAAAAACCCATTAATAGAAATTTCTAGAATAAGTCACCCAACCCAATGGTCTTCTCGTGCCCGAAAACCGTAAGGTTCAAAATTGAGTAAAATCATTAGAGCCGTTTTTAAGACAAACTTTACATACACATGCAACCCCCCCCCCCCCAACACACACACATAGAAAATTTACTCGTATTATAATAAAAGATGTCTGCAATACGTGGTTTTCATTTATTTTTAAATTTTCATTTGCTACTTATACGAAATTTGCAGCCTTGAAATTACTTCAGAAGTATCTTGTAGTAATTCTCTTAGATGTTTCATTGCACTTAGTATCAGAATGTATTTAAAAAGTAAAAATAAAGTTTCAATTACACTCAGAAAAGTAAACTGACGTCTAATTACGTGTATCATAATCACTTCAGTATGCAACTGTAATCCCAATAAATCACAGTTTAACGATAACTAAATTTCGTAGATATATAAATAGCTATTTGTCTGTAAGAAAAATCTCTGAAAATTAATAATTAGTAATTAGAGAAAATGTGCAGATTATGAGATAATCGCTTAATATTTTAATTCTGACAATTAACGAAGGAATTTCTGCTGCTAATTAAGTATAATCCTCAATTGCGTGTTCCTACAGAAGACAAAAGCAGTTGTCTTACCTTTCAAAGTATCTTTATTTATATTTAATCCCCTGTGTTCAAACTGTTGACGTCTTCAGGATGTAAAAATTTGCTCTTTCCGTTAAACAATAGAGCATGAAATTTTAAACAATTTACGGATTAAACTGCAGATTAAGTTTACAACTTTCATCATTTATTCTTATTTATTTAAAAGATAAACATAAACTAAATAATGCGGGATAGTATATTTGCACAAGAAAATAAATTTTGTTACACAGTTTCGAGACGGTTTTATATCTTTACTAATGAAAGAAAGATGTCGCTATGTGTGTGTGTATTTGTCTATAGGGGACAACAAGGGGAATCTACCGAACATATAAGTCTAAAAGTTTGAATGTGGGTAGTTCAATGCAGGTCCTGAAACACCAAACCTCAGAATTTTTATTTTTTGATAATTATTCGAGATATTAATTAAAAGAAAAAAAAAAGGAATTTCATCAAAAAATCCTGACTTTGAGATTGCGCATGTGAAAATGCACAGTTTAGACGTTTCTCTGTTTAAATAGAGATGGAAAGTAAGGTCGAGTATGTTGTTGTTCCGTCCAATGGCGGATCTAAGGGGGGGCGATGGGGCGATCGCCCCCCCCCCTTGAGCCCAATAAAGAATCTGCAGAACGACATTAAATGTCCGCACGAAAAAATTGTTGGTCCTAAACTCGAGACCGGCGCGACCCGGGTCGGGTCCCGCCAACTTTAACTTATTATTCTGGGACTGGGTCAGGTCTTCACACTTTCGGAACCGGGTCGGGTCGGGTCACACCATCCTTAACTTATTATACTGGGACTGGGTCAGATCTCACACTTTCGGAACCGGGTCGGGTCGGGTCTTATTTTTTTCTGCAGAGCTGGATCGAGCCACATTTTATTTTCCAGGTCGGATCTGGCGTAGACTTCCTTCCTACTAGAGGTATACACGGGACAAAATTTTCAAATCCATGCTCCGTTCGGTATAAAGGCTAAACGCTCGATCTGGATCGAAACAGTCCGTATGCTGTGGCGGTCCTAAGGATCGGGGGGAGGGGGTAAATTCCACCCCCTTGGGCTAATAAAGGGTTTACAAAGTGACATTAAGCTATCTCACGAGAAATAACTTGGGGCGAAACTGGAGCCCGTCACGGCCTGGCACGGGTCGCGACGGTGTGAGTCCACGAGACTTGGACTGGGTAAGATTTTTTCTCTCATTTTGAATCGGATCGTGTCATGATCTTGCTTTTCTTGGATAATCGGGTGGGGACAGGTTTTTTCATTTTTCCTAGAAGTATGCTTTGGACAAAATCTCCAGGTCGTGTCTCGGCTCAGAATAAAAGCTAAATATTTGGTCCGTCTCTGATCTAGATAGTATGATAAACATTATTGGCTCGACCGCGACCCGTGCAGCCAAACGTTCGGTATGTCTCTGATCTGAATTTCTTCGAGGGATCACGTTCACGGATAAAAGCGAATTTCATTAAAGGATCGCGGAAAAACACAAATTTCGTCAAAGGATCGCGCTCAAAACTAGGTCAACCATTCTCGCAAGCAAGGGCGTGCGAAGAGAAAACTGCGCCCAAGGCAACGTTTCAGTTTGGCGCCTCCTACCCGAACTTTTTCTTGTTTCAGGCCAAAAATGACGTTGGTGGTATATAATTGGCGCCCCCAAAATTTCCGCGCCCGAGGTGACCGCCCCCTTCGCCCCGCCTTTCGCTTGGCGCTGCTGGCAAGAGTAAAAACCAAATCTGTAACTTATTCAAATCCGAAATGTATGACAATCTACTCCGATGTGCTAAGCGCTGCTAAAAAGTAAAATTCAACCCGAACAATAGCAAAATATAGTTGTTAACCGAATCCAGACCCGACCCGAAGCAAAAAATCAGAAATTAACTTGACCCGCAGCAAACAGTAGAAGTTAACCGGCTCCAAACCCGACCCACAACAAAAAGTAAAAATTAACCCGACCAGCAGCAAAAAATAGAAGTGAACCGGACATCAAATTTTGTGAAATTATCGCGGAGAAAACACGAATTTCTTCAAAGGATCGTGAAACAGATGCTTATTTTGTTTAAAAATGGCGTAAAAGAACGAAAATTTTATCAAAGGATTCATCCCAATCAATTCGGGTCAATCTGGACCCTTATCGCAAAAGTAAAAACCAAATCCTAAATTGCCCCAAATCAGAATTGCATGTCAAATTGCCCCAAATGCGCGAAGCACAGCTGAAAAGTAAAAATGAACCCGACCAACAACAAAATGTAGTAGTCGACCGGACCCAAACCCGACCCAAAAGCAAAAAATCAGAAATTAACTCGAACCACAGCAAATAGAAATCAACCGGACCCAAACACGACCCAAGTAGAAATTAACCCGACCAGGAGCAAAAAAATGGAAACCAACCGGACTTAAACCCGACCCACAGCAAAAAAATGGAAACCAACCGGACCCAAACCCGACCCATAGCAAAAAAGTAAACGAAACACGACCCGCATAAAAAAAATTAGTTCCGACCCCCGCATCAGACTGGAGTTTCAAAATTTCTAAATCGCCCCCCCCCCTTGAGGACTCTCCAGATCCGCCCCTGGTTCCATCAAGCATTTTTTGACTCGAATCGGGCGAATTTTTTCAAATACAAACTAAAAACATATTCTTAAATTTTATGTTTTATACTTTTGGACGCCGTATGAAAAAATCGAATTTTAAACCTATCAACAAGAAAATGAAACAAATTTCGATTGCGCGAGGTTTTCGCATTTTCTTCTGAAATTCACAACGGCCTCAATTTTAAAGACACGGAAAAACGCGAAATATGCAATGACGTCAGGAACCTTCTTCGCTTTGACGATGGAATTCGTTTTTAAAAATTTAAAGAGATACTAAATAAACTCGTAACTGGAAGTCACTTCGCGTCTACGCTCAAACTAACTACGTTATCAGTATTTTAACGCTATAGAAAATGCTGTGTACTTTTAGCTTAATAATGGCCAACTTATAGGTAGCTTATATTGAAAAATAAGGAATATATTTGGGCGTTTTCAGAAACCTCAACTGTATAATATCACAGAGTCTTTAGATGAATAGAAGCCCATTACTATTGAGTCGATTAAATGTTTAGAGAATTTAGGCTAAAAGTTTAGTCTTTTGTTGAGTGCAATTTTTCAAATTTGATTGAAAGAACACAATGTGATACTATTTATGAGTAATCTACAATACACGGTCTATCTAAAAAAGGTGGGCAAAACTTTACGGGGTGAAAGAACGCAGCTATATACACAAATTTCGCAACAGATTGTATGGTTGGAACGTAAGCGGTGAGAAGTCAAAAAGTAGCTTTCCTCTGTTCCAGGGCGATGAATTTATCGAGGTGGTCTCATGGCTTGTCCACCAAGATCACCGGATCTCTCATGCTTGGACTCTGGGGCCATATGAAAAACCTAATCTACGAGTGCCCATTAAAACCGATATGGATATAGTCGTCAGGATTGACGTTGTTGCCAGAGATATTCGGAAAATGCCTGGTGTCTTTGCAAATGTGTTTCAGTCCCTATTCCGCAGGTGTAAAACATAAGCAAATCTTCTTCTAAGCAATTTCTAAGCAATTTCTTTTAGCATTCTTTAATTAAATTCCTGTTTATAAAGTGTTTTCTGAAGTATCACCTCTCGTTCTTGAGGGACCGAGAGGTGATACTTCTAGTTAATTGTTAATTATTTAACTGCGATAGTGGAAAACTACCTTTTAATTTCTCACAACTTGCGTTCCAACCGTACATTTTTTGACAAAATTTGCTGGACAACTACGTTCTATCATCCCGTAAATAATTGCCCTGTTTTTCAGATACACCTTATACAGCCGAATTCAAGAATAGAAAAGACGGTTTAAAAAGTAAAATATCTGTGACAAAGCACTCGGCGATATGTCTATTAGTCATGAATACTAATTTTGAAAAATACAAATATGAAGTTAAATTAAGATTTTCCATATTTCAAAAGTTTCTGAATATTTTTAAAATTTTATTGTGTGTTGCAAGCGAGTTTTTTTTTTAACCTTATTTGAACGCGTATGAACGCACTATATTACGCCTTACAAAGATAGTAAGCGTAGTAATAACTTCCACTCTTTTTAAAACATTTCTGATTTGAAGGGCGTATCATTGTACGAAAAATTGTATGTGAAATTTGGGGAGGTATGCGTAAATAAATATTCACAACTGATTGAAATTACCAGTATTTCTTGGCTTTTACAATTACTCCTTACATAGAATTCTTACATTTTTTCATTGAAATTATAACACGATTCTGAAGTTTGTTAACTTTGAGGGCATCGATATAATTTTATCAAAAATGCAGTTTTTAAATCACTTGAAAAAGTAGTGGAGCAAGACAGCTTTTTATGCATAAGTCTCTTTCCTAATCCCTTAAAACTCAAATGCCGCACTACATTGACAATATCTGTAAAACACTTCTTTTTAGTAGAAACACAATATCTACTTCATGATAAACATTATGTAGACATCGTCAGCTCAAAGATATTCTAAATATGCGCAACCACTTCCTTTTACCGATATCTGCAACTTTGCGAAAAATTTGTTGCCAACGCTCCACGCATATCAGTATATAAATTCCTTTGAATCCATCACGGTAGCTTTGATTGCAAATTTAGTACATTTCGATGAGATCCGTTATATATTCGAAGTTTCCAGCTAACAACTCACTATATGGGTGATTCTACGATAAGAGGTAATTTGTACGGCAATCCGTTTAAAACAGATTTTTTATTCTATATGTTGCTATTTTTTGCAATGAATCGCATCATCTTAATATACTTTATTAAATAACATCACGATTGAATGCCTAATTTAAACACATTTTTCTGAAATTTCTTACAAAGTCTAAAAAGTCCCCTCCTCTGGCATGTCCCCTTGCCGGTTTCAATTTAACTTTCAAACAATACATATATTTTTTCCGCCAGATGCTTAGCTAAAGTATGTTTAATTGGAATTTAAGTAATTATACTTACGTATTATAAAATAAAAAATAAAATATTTTTGTTAATTTCAAATAATTTTTAAAATTAACTTTTGTCCCGCTTTTTTTGTGTCTCTCCCCTGTCAAATTTCGTTCCGCTGAAACAAATATAAATTCAAGGATGGATATATTGGAAGTAGTGCTTAAGGACATCTATTGGCTTGAAGTTAGCAATACTAAACGCGCAAGCCATTTAAGCGTCGCCATTTTTAGTTGTTGCGACGCGACCGTGTTTTGTAGTGGTTTCGCACAGTGATTGTGTATCTCCCCTGGTAAGTCATAAAACTTATAATATTCATTTAATTCAATTGCATTTACTGCCCTAATTAAACAATACGGTAATACTTAAAGTGAAATACACAATTAACCGAAAAACTAATTCAGTCAGTTAAAAAGTTTGAATTTACACGAAAATGTCTCTCCCCTGCCGTATTTCCCCTGGCACGATAACTGCCAGGGGAGCGAGTCACTGACCAGAAAAAGTTCTAAATATGTATAAAGTGACTTGCCCTTATATGAAAAAGAAAATAAACGGGACAAAAATCATAATTTAAAGGTTTTTGATCAAACTCAAACTTTTCTTTTTGGCCGAATTCTCCATGTTTTTGAACCTCTTATCGTAGAATCACCCATATACACTGTTAAAAATCTTGTCTTGGTTTGAACCAGATTTTGGTGCTCAGTAGTTGCCTACATAAGATGATGAAATCTCGAACCAACATTTGGAGCTGCCTATTTCAACCTCGTACCAATTATTGAGCTATGATTCAACAGGAGCTCTAAATATTGGTTCAAGATTTCAACATGTTATTGTGACAGCTATTGAGCACCACAGTTTGGGTCAAACTAGGAGAAGATTTTTAACAGTGTATGTAATTACTACACAGAGACGGTGGCCTAATTGAAATCTCTTTGCGAAGTAAATTTGTTCATTTAAAATAATTCCTTAGAGATTGTCATTCACGTACGAATGTTAACTATTCAGGACAACACAACCGCATTCGAAAACATAAGAATTCGTTTGTCCTCTAGAATTTGATTTAAAAGAAATAGCCAGGCATCTTTCCAGAAAAAAAGCTTATCATAATATTTTTTTGAGTTTTCAATATCTCTAAAAGTTTATCTTGACACATGTTGCAAACGCATACTAAGGACAAAAACAGACATGAAATTAAATTTTCAACAAAATTCAGCACAGATTTATTTTAACCTAAATAAAAGAATTTTCTTATTGCTATTCAAAACTCTGAGCAAAATGTGAAACGCATGGGCCTTTATTAAAGTAAGATTAGCCATAAACCCGGTTTAAAAATTTTACCTGCCGGCTTTTGACGAGTTTTTAATTTCATTTTTCTGTAAGAGCTGTTTTTTCAGAATCATCTTAAGGCAGTATTCAAAAAAATATTTTTTCATGATTAACAATTGGAAATTTTCTGACTCAAAAACATGGCACTTGCAGGCGTGATTTTCGAGAGATTTATAAACGACCTTTGTTTTCATTTTTTCATTCATTTAACTAGAGCTTGGTTTTTAAACAATTACATATGCAGTATAACCAATTTTTTCATTCCACCACTATCGCTTCAGGAAATTTGGCTAAAAAGGCACATTTTGACAGCCTTTTGTAGAATATATTCTGCCTTTAAAAAAAGACGAATACTGAACATAATACACAGTTTCTGAGTTAGAGAATCTACAAATTGGGTGCATTTGAAAGCTTTGAAAGCAAAAATGAATCAAAAACTGAGTCAGAAAATAAGCACCTTTGAGTACACTTTTAATAGCCTAGTTTTTTCTTTAATTCCTATATTTTTAACTGTTGTTGCTGTAAGAGTTGGTCCTATCAAAAACTTGTCAGTAGAAAATGTTTAGATAGTGTTAAGAATATTTATAATAAACAAAATTGGATTTGATATCTTGAGAATCGACGAATTTATGAATTTTCCTCTCTTTAAAACCTTATTTTTTTCAACCCTTGAACCCATTTTTAATTTTTTAAATATGTGTAAGATATAATTTTTTGCCCTTTTTTAGAAGTAATAATAGATTTAAAGTGATTTGATATGTGTTATAATCGGTTATCGTTTTTTTCGGTTTTCATAAAACCCTTCCTTGTTTATACGCCCCCTTTTTTCCAATTTTGGAAATAATTATTTATGCCTTAGTTTTGAAGAGATCTATGCAAAATTATAGAAATTACTGTATTCATAACAAAGTCATATATAGACAAATAGACAGATATTGTGATAAAGTCTTTAATTAGGATTGATTGAATTCTAGCCGTCATGATCGGCATAGATTTGCAAAATCATTTCGGAAATTCATATATTTGGCTGAATAATAGGTAATATTTCTTACGAAATCTATCTAAAATAGCCACAATACGACTGGAAAGAAAACAATAGAAAATAAGAACTATAGACATAATATAAAAAAAAATTCTTTTGTTAAAAACCTCCAATAATTAAGAATTAAAAACTGGAAAATCAAGATATTTATGATTGGTTTTGCTTCATTCGTAAAAAAAAAATAATATAAAAATAAAACAGCACAAATGATTCAGATTTCCAAACGTAGTTCCATGTTATGCGCACCGGAAAAAAAAATTAACAAAAAAGAAAATTCTTATGTAAGCCATGCATTACTTCTTATACGATATTCAAGTAACTAGCATTTAGTTCTATGATTTATATTCTAAAATCATTATAACTTTGTTTTATATTTTAAATACATTTTAATTCAAAACAAATACTCTCATTTTTAGATATATGTTTTCATTAAATTTCATTGCTGATGTTTGCTTGATTGCTTCGTTAATGCAAACTTAAATTTTGATAAAATTAGTTATTCTTTACTCATTTAAACAATCTAATATTAATTGGTCAACTTAGGGGACTGGGTGGGGAATGTTGTACTTTGGCGATTAGTCCCTAAAATTAGGGCACTTTGTACAAATTTTTCAAATTAAAATAAAACTTAAGATTTTCAAAAGGAAAGAATAGCTATAAAGATTTCTTAAAGAAAGATATATTTTTAAAGATTTATTTAGTTAGCCGATAAATTGATTGACCATCTATAGTGATATTTTCTCGATATTCCTAAAATGAAACATGTAACATCTAAAAATATGTAAAGTGGTCCAAATTCGGCTACCCTTCCGTGTAAATTGTACTTTGGTTATGCGTGTAAATTTAAAAATAAACGCGTGTGTTCCATATGATTTCACAATTTGCGTTAATTAATGAGGTATGTAATCATGAAATTCTGTATAACCTATGTACATATATTTACTTATTTACATTAAAGATTTTCTAATAAAGTTATTTTCATATGTAAAATACTATACCATTTTAAATAGAAGATTCTGCCTAACATTTTAATTGAACTTTTTTCGTATCTCGTGACTATTTCGGGATCTAACTCAGCAGAAGAGTTTGTGCTTTAACTCTTTCTGATAATCGTCATGTGCAAAATTTTAAATCTTTTATCGCCGATTTTTCAATTTTTTTGCCTAATCTGATAGGGAAGTTATTTGATTAAATGTGTAAAAATTTAGAATCAAACATAATTGATGAATAGTTGATCCTTTTGGCTCGGAATTATGTTTAGAATTCAGTCATAGGAGAGAGTGGGTATGGATGGGACGATTGTTACATCTTTACTAATAACTTAAGTTGTATACAGTTGTTAATTAAAAAATGTTACTTAAAGGATACTTCAGCATTTAGCAACATATTGACATACTAATTTCAATAAACAATTGTTTTTTAAATTTTTAATAATTTTTTTAAACATGCATGCATATTGCCCCCTTCATCCCCATGGTGGGGATGAAAGGGACAACTTTAGGGATGAATGGGACAGATAAAAAAAATTTTCCAAACATATTTTATTTGTAAACTAAGTAATACATTTTATTTTACAGTTCTGGCAGTTCCCAGAGGTCTAGGCTTTGGTAGTTTCATAACAATATCCTTCAGATTAACAAAATGAATTTCTGGCGGATCGGTATATTAAAATAAGGAATTATTATCCTTTTTTCTCAAAAATTGTATTTGAAGGTTATCTTATTGTTTTTAAAATTCTAGCAACGTCATGATAAATATTTTTTTCCGCATATGTTTGTTAGGAGAAAGCCGTCTTCTACTATATTATCCAATCTTCAAACTTGGTGGTTTATATCACTTGAAATCATGTTCAAATTACTTTTATCTTTATCAAGAAGTGATAAATTTTCAGATTCATCACTACTGTCCATACCTTTACTAAAAATATTTCTTGAATGCAGGTAATTCATTTTTCTTATTAGTTTCTGTTTTTTTTTTTTTTTTTTTTTTTTTTTTTTTTTTTTTTACAATTTCCTTTTCCAAATGTTGTTTTTCTGGTGTATCGGTTAGGGCATGACAGTGGCCTCGTTTCCTACTCTTAACATCTGCTTTCTAGGTAATGAAAAAATGTAATTTTATAGTCCCATTCATCCCCATAGCGACATAATTATTTAAAATAGTAATTATGCTTAGTAAGTACTGTCAATGTTGTTCACTATCATCATAAGTATAACAAGACATTATATCATTTTAACATTCAAAAAAATTATAAGGTTTTGAGAAGGTTAACTATCAATTAAATACTAAACTTTGGTTCTTGAAAAATACACTTTGTACAATAGCTAATGTTCTGTTATGGATACTGCTTTGAAACTACGTCTATTCAATGGCCTCAGTACTGCAATCAGTCAGGTAAATTATCAAATTATTTATGCTTGAGAAACATATATAAATTTCTGTTGTCCCATTCATCCCCACTCTCCCCTACTCTATAAAGATTGTCAATTCCGATATTAACTAGTTTTTTTGTTATATATTCACACAGCTCACGGTTTCCGAACACAGATCAAAGCTCATACATAATTGAATTGAAACCATAACAAACACATTTTCGTAAAAACTTTGAACCCAAACTAAAAGCAAAGATAATTTCTTTTTCACACAGCTTAGTAATGATTGCAGAAATAAAGAGTAGGGTCTTTAACTCGTGGCTTAAAGTTTCCATTGAAAACTTCTTATATTTCGTTATACCTGTAATGTGGCGACATCTGTCTTTAAAAGTTAATATTTATACTTTATCAAATTGTGGGAATAGACCAGGTTTTTAGGCGACATGTATACGTGACACTCGTCCCCAAAGGATTAATTAATCTTATCTCTTACCTCATAGCTAAATTAGTGTACCTAGAAATTATACAGGATGTACCTGAAAAACTGGACAAAACTTTATGTACGATCAAATTTCGTCATAGAATGTATGGTCAAAACGCAAGCGGTAAGATGTTCAGATGTAGTTGTCCACTGTCCTAGGGCAATGGATTGGTCGAGGGGGGTCCCTTAGCTTGGCCACGAAGATCGCAGAACCTTTCATTTTTGGACTTTATCCTGTGGAGTCATATGAAAAGCCTAATCTACGAGTGCCCCATTGTAACTGATATAGATCTAATCCCCAGAGATGCCCTTGTTGCCGGCGATATTCAAAAAATGCGTGGTGTCTTCGCAAATGTGCGTCAGTCCCCATCCCGAAAGCATTGAAGCGTACAGCAATTGGCGGAAGGTTTTTCGAACAATTTCTTTGATCATATACCTTAATTACATTCCTATTAATAAAATGTGTTTTATTTTATGAAGTATCTCCTCTCAACAATCTTTTAACTTCTCACCGCTTGAGTTCCGACCATGCATTCTATGACAAAATTTGCTCATATTTCTGCGTTCTATCACCTTGTAATATTTTGCCCCTTTTTTAAGATACACCCTGTATTTTAGCTGTGACTATTGGGAAGTTCTTTTGGATGGACAGGGGAACTTTTTTGGGCTATTGATTCTTTTGTCAAAACTACGATATTTTTGTAAATACATAACGCACAACGATAAGGGAGCTAGCTATCTTAAGAAATAATTTTAAGCATTGTCTGACATCGGTAGTTCTCCAACGGCTAAATTAGTACAACGTACTATGCACATAAACTGTCTGCATTTATGTATTTCAGTATCATATGTTGCACAGCAAATTACTTTTCCGAAACCTTTTTTCGTGATTTATTCTGCATGCTTATGCGCTTTCATATAATCCCAGGTCAATAGCAAAGTAATCATTAATGAACAACGCAAAAGTTCATTTTGGAAAATCCTTACTATCACAATTTTAAACTGACATATGTTTTATTGCACTTATTCCATGTAAACCTAAGGGTTTTCTTTTTTTATTATTAACTGGAATGCATTACAAATTTAATTACGAGCAAAATAAACGATGAAATTTCTTTAGAGAAATATTTTACGAGTTCTTTCTATTTTAAGTATATCAAAATTGATATTGAAACGGAAATCATTGCAGTTAATATTCTTTGAAAATACATTTTTTTAAAACAAACTTTAATGATCGTTTCCCTCCTTAACTGACAAGTTTAACTCGTTATGCGTTTTAAACCGCTAATTAGTCTTATTAAGAGAATGTTTTCTTTTTTTTTATAATTGCAAACATTTTTACCAGCAGCTGCTGAGTGCGTGCAGTACATTTAATAATATCCCCTGAAAACTCTTAATTATCAACATTGTCTTCAGTAACTACTTGATTATTTTTTTAAATATACTTACCCTGTTTCTCAGCATTAAAGGATTTCCTGTCATACATATATTCCCGTAGACATATGAACTTATATTATTGCATTACATCTATTTGTATGTTATATATTAAACTAGATGGTACCCGTCAAGATTTGACGATAAACATGGCAAAAGATTAATTAGAGCCTGTAAATAAAGTTTTGAAAACTTGATTTATTTGAATGTTATCTATGTGATTCCAACAGATTCAAAGCGTTTCATGGTTCTGTCAGTTTAATTTACTCAAGTAATCATCTGAAAGAATTTAAGCAGAATTTTAAGAATTTTAACAGTGCTTGCTTTTTAGCATAAGGATAACTAAAATTAATTGAACTGATATTTATTTTGGTAAATTTTCTCAGTGTTTAAAAAAAACAATGTTTAGTATTTTCTCATTTTTAAAATCATGTTGAAAATTTTTGTTATTTTTATTTTTATCAGTCTCATTTTAAATCCCGAAACTTAAAATTTCATGCTACCAAGTAACTATTTATAATACATTTGAATTATTTGAATTTTTCATAACGTTTCATATATAATTTAATTATTAAACCATGTATATCACAAAGTAGTTCAATTTTAAGTCTTACATGCCTATTTTTCTTTCCCCCTGTTTTCTATATCTTTATATAATATTTTTATGCGGTTTTTTGCATTGAGTTAAGAATTAATTGAATAATCAAACGAGATCATAAAAAAATCGATTTTTTAAAAAAGTTTTCAACCCCTGAGCCCCCTTACAGAAATAGCCTACTGTGTTTATATATGGGTGATTCTCAAAATAGGGGACAAATTCAAAAGTGAAATCTTAAAAAAATTACTGTTAGCAAAATTTCTGAAAAAAATAGGTGTTGTTAATATAGTATTAGGTACACTTTATATGTAGTCAGCAGAGCTAAATATTTAAAAATTAACTTAAAAAAATAATTAGTATTTTTTGAGCCATGCTAATGACAAACCAAATTGCATGGAATAAATATATTAAGAAATTTTTATTTTCTTCCTGTTTAAATATTTTTTTCTATAATTATTAGCCTTCCGTTTCAGCAAATGGTTTCCATTTTTACATATATACATATAAGGAGAATAAAAACATTACCAAAGAGCAAACTTTGTTTATATGAGCAACATTCTGACACTAACAATGTAAGAAGCTGTCTTAGTGATTTTCTGACAGATTTAATGCATATTTTAGGGATAATAAATGTAATACCTAAATTTATATGTAAAATTAAACTTTATAAAAGATACAATAAAAGCAATTGTTACATTTATGCACATAGGAGGACAGAAAAACCATGCTAATGACACTGATATTTGTCCATGCTAATGACAAATTTTAATTTAAATAAGATTATGAGCCATAATATAATCACAATGCAATAGTCCTTTCTGGGGCTTTTTAAAACACAAAAGTCCTATGCAAATCAGTAAAATAAAAATTTTAATTATAAAATAAACATGAAAATTATTATCCATTCTAATGATATACAATTGATGTACGCCCCTAATATTCAACTTCTATTCTTAAAATACAATACATGCTTCTATTTTCAGGCTGGAATAAAATGACTACTTGTTGCCATGGAGAAATTTTATATTTTCAAACTATTGTCATATGTGAAAATGAAATTTTGATTAATAACCAGCTGTTATAATATGACCTTGTTTTGAAAATAGAATATGGAGGACAAACTTTAATTCTTTTTTTATATACTATAATTTTATTTTTAAAAAGAAATTTATTGGATAAATTCTCTCCTTGATTAATTTAAAGTAAGAATAACATTTGTTTTATTTTATAAACATGATATTAACTCTTCAAAAAGCTAGTATATACAAGGCACAGCTGCTGTGGACATCCATGCTAATGACATTTTGAACATTTATTCTGTTATTTTAAGGTGTTTTTAAGTAAAAAGTGAGTAATTCTTGAGTGCAAATAATGAATAATATTAAGACAAGCATATCTAAATATTAAAACATGACAGAAAACCTCTCAATATTTTGTATGCCGAAAGACATAACTTGTCCCCTGTTTTGAGAATCACCCATACATAATTATACTATTTCTACGATATGTACCACTGTGTTCAAAAACAACATTTCCTTTTTTAATCACTTAACTGATGAATAATTTTTTAAAAAACTTTCAAATAATGCCTATTTTTTGCATCTTTTACCGAATTTTTAATCTTTTTTCATTCGTTTTTCAAAACAGATGTTTTTGCTTAATTGAATCAGGAAAATTCTCGAATTTAATAATGCAAAATTTACAATGAAAATGTACTGGTAAGAATAATAAATTATGATTGGAATATCGATGTCTGTACGGGGTATGGGTAAATCATGATTCGCAAACACACGTTGCCCATAGGTGCAAATCAGGGAGGCGTTTAATAACATATTGGGTAGGCAACTAAGTTCCAGCAGTTTTAAATAATTTTTTCTACCGGATTCTATTTTTTTAATCAATGTAATTAATTAACAAAGTTAATAAAAAAAGAAAAAATAGATTCCGGTACAAGAAAAAAATATTTAAAATTTCGGAAACTAAGTTGGCGACCCAATAGAATTTTGATTAAATAAAGAGGAGATAAAAATTTGAAATACTGTTTATCAACAGTTTATAAAAATAACATTTTTCGTCTCTATGCCAGATATATAGGTCAACATACTTTTTCTAATGCAACAAAACGCAATATATATTACTTTTGAGATAAACTCAACAAAAAAACTAAAATCTAAGTAAAAATTATCCTATCATCAAAAGTATATTACTTCAAGATTAACTTTTACCTTCTTCATCACATTATATAAAACTTTAGATGAGTGGTTCACAAACTTTTATTGGCCATTCCCTACCGAATCATCTTTAAAATGGCAGTTACCCCTGCGGTTTCCCTCACACCATACCATATATTTCTTAGTACTTTTAAAAAAAAAAAGATAAATTTCATATACAGAAAGCCAAAAACATTTTTTTTATTCTTGCCAATTTACATCATAGTGTAAAATGAAATTGTTTAGTCTAAAATTTTCTCTTCTCAGCAATTTTTGAAGACATTATCATATTTGGCCTTAAATGAAATAGTGTTTATACATTATATAACAGATTTAAACAAGAAGCTAACAAATGGTTTTTGTAATACTGCTGAATTTATTGCACCAAAGGAATTTGGTGCAATAAATTCAGTGCCCTAAGCCGTTCCACAGAAGTCAGATAAGTGGCCAACCCATTCGAGTGATATTTTTTGTTTTCAAGTATTCTGAAAACATATATGCTTGATGTCACCGGGCATTCTCAATCATTAAGAGGCCACGCGACTCACTCAAAAAAACCCGGATGATAATGTTAAGCATTTGGAGGCGTTATTTCAAATATTTTGCTCAAATTTTAATATTTTCACATGATTTTTTTGATAGGAGAGCTGAGAACGATCTGCAACTAGTCTAGTCTTTATATTTTCAATTTTGGTTTCAGATTTTTTTAAGGAAAAAATATTTTAACTTTTGTAGCAAGTTGAAACCGGCTCTTAAATTGAATCTATCATAATATTTAAAAAATGTAACCAAAATCGAAAAAGTAAAAACTAGCCCGGTTGTAGATCGTACTCAGCTATCTTACGCAAAAGAATCATGTAAAGATATTAAAATTTGAGCGAGATATTTGAAACTAACGCCCCCATAGACTGAACATTATCACCCGGTGTTTTTGAGCGTGTCGAGAGGTCTCTTAACAAACAATCTGAGTCAACAACGTCCCTAAAGTGTCTAACTTCAGATTTCAATACTTCATCTACATATCTCCAAGCGTTCACAGAACCGCAAGTGAGTAAAAGATATGCAGCATGGTGAGGCCATTTGTTATGATCCCCCCCCCCCCCCCGCAAACCGTTAAATTGCGGTCATGGAAACCGAAATATTTTACGGACAAGTGAAGACATTTATGCTGTTTCTCCTCTGCCTATATCAAAACAAGTCTAGAATCAATGTTCAGACTTTATCCCCATTTATCAGTAAAAAATACTCGATCTTTTATAACCAGTTCTTCTAGTTGCACTACTAAAAGTAGTGACAGCCTAACGATTTGAAATCAAATCTCTTCTAATCCGTTCGCCGATTTTTTTTTTCTGTCGATAATTACAGAAACTGGCTTTTAGATGCAATTGTTGATTTTAATCGCCTTTTACCTGGATATCTGTCAATGGATAAAGTGCTTAAAAAGCTGCTTCAAACTCTTGATGTATCTCTTTGAAAAATATTCAAATTTTGGACAACTTACACTTGTTTTTGACTTCTCTCGATTCTATCAATTAGTCGCTACATTTGAACTTCAAATAAATTATATATTTGAGCCATGTCTAATGAATTTTTTATCGCACACTGATCTCAGAACCCAAATTAACTTTAAACGATACTACAGACTAAAATTCCAACATGCATCCAATTCGTGCAACATTATCAATTATCGAATTTGTATATTTCCGGCGCTAGTGTATCCACAATTTTGTGTGCAGTTTCTTGTTCAATTGTATTTAAAATTAACATAAATAATTGCCGGATTGAATATTGATTGCAACATTAAATTAAAAGGCATACTTCTTCTTATCACCTTTAATTTTGATTAGCCATGTGTACAAGTAAATACGGTAATTGGAACACACACACACACAAAAAAGAAATATTGAAATAGATTTAGTATATCTTGTAAAAAATAATAATCAAGATGAGATATTTTTTATAGGATAGCACATTTGTTTTAGCCCCATAATAATGGAAGTTACATATTTATATATATATACATTACATTCATGACACAGAGAATAAAATCTTTTTTAAAGATAGAAAAAAAAAAGTAAAGTGAAGTTCTTAGCGAAGTAAAAAGTCTAATTTTTTTCACTATCTGAACATTATCTAATTTAAACTTTCAGAAATTGTGTGCTCAAAGAAATCTATATGCCATATGGTAGCGTGATTTCTGCCATTAAACTTTTTTTTCGTCTTTCATAGTTAGCGTGACAGTGCACTTCGTACTGTTAGGCATTTACAGAAGCGATGTTTTACTTATAGGTTGTGCTTCTTGTAGCTTGGTTATATCACGATAAGAAATATTTGCGATATACCGGGTGAGCTAAAAATCACAAAAGAAGTAAAACTCTGAAATAATTCGAAAATTATGGGGAATTGCTCGATGCGACTTCATTTGAAATGTACAAATGTGGCATTTTGTTAAAAAATAAAAATATAATTGCCAGAATAATTATATTTTAAACCACCTAGTGGTGTTTCAGTTCTATTAGCAGCGGGAAGCTGAGTTCAAACAATGCCTCCTAGATAAGGAAGAAGCCTTGGCACGCTTTCTTCTGATTCACGAAATGTAACTCACAAATCAGAGAATACAAAGAAAAAAACTCTTACAACTTGATTATTTTGATTCGTTAGCATGCTGAATTGTTAATTATTATCAGTAAAAAACATTTCCACGTATAAAAAATTGAAATATGCAAGTTGTTCGAAATTTTAATTCTTTGTTTTATGCCATGTGTGATATTACATGATGTCACAACAAAGAGTGTCACAGCATTCTCCAATCTAGTGGGCTTTCGTTTAATAAGTTACAAGGATAACAAAGGCTCCATTTAACGGATGTCATTAGCGGAAATATCGTTTAAATCACCACAAATGATTTGATGTAAAACCTGTCTAATAATAAGTAAAACGCAGAAAAGCAACAATTTTTGGACCATTAAAGTGAAAAAAGAAATCCTGCTCAGAAAAATGTGGAATGTGATACTGTTTCACCTCGATTTGTACATGTTCGAGAAGCTCATTGAGTTTTTATAACTGTTTTGAACTAAAACTTTCAACTGTTATTTTTTATTTCTGATAAATAAAATGCTTGTACTTTTGTTTTCTTTTAATAGACCTATAAAGTTGGGGTATTCATTTATAAACATTCTGTAAGTCGGTCAAATGGTTTAATAATTACGAAGGTTTTAATTTTGGAACTCCTGATTTTAAATTCATGTGTAATCGTTGTATAAAAATATCGCAATGACGAGACATTTTGAAGCAAAGTCCAAAAATCTTATTTCAGAATGAGCTGAAAATTTGGATTCGCATATTTGACGCTTTTTTTTAAATTGATTTCTGTTAAGATCTTATAGGTAAATATTCATGTATTTTACAAAAAATAAATATATTTTAAATCAATTTTTGGGAATAAAATATCATTGGTAACCTATACATTTTTTAAGTTTAATAATTTTTAAATGCCTTAAATATGCGAATCAAATACACTATATTGCCATTGATAATGGGACACTTGCGATTTTAGACATTTTACTAAATATCTAGAAAAATACACGAGGAATAATCTCGAAACTCTTAGTGTATAAATATAATAGTATAAGTCATACATCTCCGTGAAGATTTTTTCCCGAAACTCCAAAGGGGGCCGTCAACAAATTAAAAAAGAATGAATATCTTTTGAATAACCCTGTCAAAACTAATGTAGCAAAAGAGCTCAAACTCTAGATTGTAATTGAATGTCTTATTGTAATAAGCCTTGTTCATTTTTATGCAAATAGCATGCATACTCGCAGAGTAATTAAGGTTTTTATAAAAATGATCCCAAATTTTTCCAAGTTTTTTCCTTATAATTTTCAGAGTTCTTAATATAAAATATTATTGTTTTCAGAAAATATGACAAACAACATTGCACACAGTACCCTGTAATCAGAATTAAAAAATAATGAAAATTGTATAAAAAATGAGTTGGTTTACTAAATAATTTTTTACTGCGCATGCGTCAACGATATCAAAATTTCATTTGCATATTATGTTAGCTAAATGTATAGAGCAACTTTTGTGAAAGTCACAAAATCATAACTTGAAAATTCTGACAATAATCGTCAATTGAATAAGTCGAAAATCCGTTATTCTCAAAATTAAGCAAAAACAAGAGGGGTTGTATCCATATATTCATTGATTAGTGTCAATATAGAATACACAATATGGGATGTACTACTGCATTTGGATAAAATCCCTCATTTTTTTGCTTCATTTTGGAAACAACGGATTTTGTCCTTTTTCTATAGACGATTACTTTCAGAATTTTCAAGCTATGATTTTGAGACTTTTACAATAGTTGCTCGATACATTTAGCTAACATAATATGCAAATGAAATTTTGATATCTTTGACGCATGCGCAGTAAAAAATTATATAGTAAACCTACTCATTTTTCATACAATTTTTATTATTTTTTAATTCTGATTACAGGGTACTGTGTGCAATGTTGTTTGTCATATTTTCTGAAAAAAATATTATTTTATATTAAGAAGTCTGAAAATTATAATGGAAAAACTTGGAAAAATTTGGGACCATTTTTATAAAAACCTTAATTACTCTGAGAGTGTGCATGCTATTTGCATAAAAATGAACACAGTGTATTACAATAAGGCATTCAATCATAATCTAGAGTTTGAGCGCTTTTGCTACATTAGTTTTGACAGGGTTATTCAAAAGATATTCATTCTTTTTTAATTTGTTGACGGTCCCCTATGGCGATTCGGTAAAAAATCTTCACGGAGATGTATGACGTATACTATTATATTTATACACTAAGTTCCGAGATGATTCCTCATGTATTTTTCTAGATATTTAGTAAAATGTCTAAAATCGCAAGTGTCCCATAATCAATGGCAATGTAGTGTATTAGAGCTCATTCCTCGGAGCAGTTTTAAAGTTAAAATTTTAAAAACTGTCTGCATTGTTAAGTGTCTTGAAAAGTTACAAATGAATATAACATTATGGGTTCCAAACTTTATAATTTCATAATTCGAATATAACAGAATTACCTATTAAGGAAAATTACCAATAAGACCGAATTGCCAATTTTTCATTTTAGTAGTATAATTCTTCGAATGATGTCAAGAACTATCTTTTGATTTCTTATCCAGGATATTCTCTTTCGGTCTCTTCTAGTTATGTGCAGCATAAATCTCTCCATACTTCGCTATATATTTTATAATCTTTGTGCCAACCGTTTCGTTAGAATTCATGTTTCTGCTCCATACGTTAGTGCAGACAAGACACCTTTCTTTTCAAACATCGAGGCATGTTACTCTTCATTATGAGATTGTTCTTTTCAAAAGCACACCATCCATTTCTTATTCTTTTATTGCTTTCATTCATGATATTGTTACCCGGTGATATTTCCTGTCCAAATTTTACACAACTTGCACTTTTTTAATTTCATTGTTGTTATAGAAAATTTTCTTTTTTGAAGCAAATGTATTTAACATCACCTTAGTTTTTTTCAATTCGTTCTTTGACCTCACATTAATGCTAGCTTCTGACATATTTTTTTGCATATTTATCAGTTCTTCAGGGCTATTACTGAAAATTAAAATGTCGCCAGCAAACCGGAGCTGACTTAATTATTCAGATTTTATTCTAATCCCTTTTTATTCCCAATCGGGATTTTTGAAAATATTTTCTAAAACAGCAGTAAAAACTTTATGTGAAATGGTGTCTCCTTGTCTTACTCCTCTTACAAACTTGATCTTAAATTCTCTTTTGACGAAATGGATCATTGCTATTGCTTTCTTTTAATTCTTCTTTATGATACTGGAGTAAGATTGCCCGAGAGGGCAATATTCCCCCTGGGGCAATGAGATGTCCCCCCGAAAAATTTTAGATTTTGTATGTTTAACGATAAAAGGGAATTCCATTTCCCCCTCCCCTCATCGAATTCTATACTATGTGACCTATTTGCAAACTATTTAAGATAAACTTTTAAAAAGCTTGAGGAATGCGAACAGATCATCATGGAAGATGCAGAAGAGTGGTTTGAGCATAATAAAGATCTCAAACATAAACTATTATTTGGAATAGATAGAACTAGGACTTTAATTGATGTTGCTCAGTGGGAAGACGATCCTGATGATGATCTAATTGAAATTGACACTGCTAAAATTTGTCATACGGCAGGGGCAAAGCATTACAGCTGGTACTACGGTATGTTGACCATTGTCTTCCGTTAAGGTGCGGACAGAGATAACCACTACTTGCGATCAGAAGTCAGTGTGTTTTATGCTCGCAGGCGGCGTGTTTTATGTATAATCACTTTTCCATGTCAAAGAAGGAAAACGTCAATCCAGTTGCAAGACAGAGAACCTTTAGCTCAAATAGAGTTAATATCGTTATGTCCTGAACTATTGTAATTTTCCATTTTTCTATTGTCATTAAAAATCAAAAGGGAGGGGAAGAAAGGATTCCCTCGAATTCAGTACAAATTGGGCAAAATGCACGCATGCTAGAAGGCTTAAACTTCTAATGTTAAAGAAATGAAGAGATTATACTGCAAAATGTCGGTAATCTTGCCTTCAAAGAAAGTCACTGATTTCTTTGTGGTTTATTAGCTTAAATTTGCATATTGTTAAACAATATCAACTTCTTATAAAGGTTTGTAACACGATTTTTAACAGTTTAATTTATATGAGATATTTTTCATTATTTGTTATTAGTGACAATTTTTCTTTCAATTCAGTTAATTACAACTTGTATTCGTTTTAGAAAATATAGAAAATTTATAATTTTTAAAACAACACGAATTGAAAAATTAAATGCATCCTACGCATTTAGTTAATTAAATTATGCTGATACCGTAAAATGGGATGAATAGGAACAGCGGGGTGAATAGGAACGAAGCTTCCCGGTCATACAAATAAATTCATTATAAATACATGTGATGATATTTTTAGTTGCCAATTTTTTTATAAGAAGGTAATAACATTACGAGTTGGGAATTTCAGTTTTGACATGCTTGCACAACTACTGGGGTATATAAAAAAACTTTCAAGAGGATCCTCAAAAACTTCATTTTTTCAACGTCTTCAAAACTTTGTATGTAACTACAGTATTTTTCGTATTCTAAGACTAAGAGAGGGGATTTTTAATTAATGATAGACCTGTAAACGATATTCTGTATTAAATTCTACTTATTTCTAAACTACATAATGAAAAAATAAAAAATGGCTTGTAACATCAGAGGTTTAAGATTTACGGATTGAATCGGAACACGTTTTCTCTCCTGGTTTATTTTTCTATACAGTAGAAGTTTCATGTAATATATGAAAACATAAGTATGAATATGTATTATAACAATATTTTGTTTGTTCTAATTACTTGAAGAGTTTTAAGGTGCCAAGAATTTACTTGATTAAACAAAAAAAGTCAACGCCCAATCCAACAGACATGGAACACACAATGAAAAATTTAAAAATAGCAAATTAGTTAGAAAAACTCCACAGAATTATTCTCTGACATCCAACACATTACACAAATATCTCAAAATGAAAAACCATTTAAAAAAGAGAGGGATACAAACAGTACTAAGGGCTGGGGATGAGGGCATATTAATAAATCGTATTACTACATGCAGCGATTGGAGCTACTCAATAAATTCACTTACCCAATGACTATTAGCAAAGGATAACACAGAACAAAACTAAATTTGTATTAAATTTTACTACTGCATTTCGAATATAATTTCTTAAAATAAATTTTAATTTTTCTTGATTTAAAAGTTGTTTTCTAATTTTTAAAAAGACATATCTTTATTTGTATATAAAATAAAGTCTTGGTTTCAGAGTAACTAAGTGTTCCTATTCCTCCCTTATCATTATTACTTGTTTTTATTAACCCTATAAAAGTTTGAATCGGAAAAAATAAAGTTTATAGCATTTGTTCCGATTTACCCCTATCTGCAGGGTGAATTGGAACACCATTAAAAATACAAATAATATATATATAAATAGTAAAAATGCTTCGTTTTTGCATAAAAAGTAAAGAACAAAACAAGACCGAAGTTTCTAGTAGAAAAATAAAAAAATTAAAAAATCAATTGTTACTTTTTTTAATGTTAAAGTTGAAAAGTGTTTCGATTCACCCTTATTTTACGGTGCGTATTATTATTATTGTTATAACTTTCCCGATTTAACCGGGATTTATTTCCCGATATTTCTGTAAACTGGCTGACGCTCAGTGAAATTTCGGCCGGTTACGCGGGAGGCTACTGTAATTTCAAAGAATGCGTTGATTTTTACCTTAATTCTTTATCACAAATATTTGGGTTATAAAACCGCAGAAATATATTATAAAATATATGATTATTAGAAGACGTAATTAATTTTGTGAGGGAATCATTAGATTGTGACGAAAGTTTTCCGCCAAAAAAGTTTCTCGACAACAGTAGGCAGGCGAGAGCGACCTGCTTCTTGAATGACATAGTCCTTCTTTTTAAACTTTCGGTATCAAATTTTCACAATGTCATACGATACAAACAGTAGACTGTAAACAAAAATCCGTTAAATTTAAGGCAAAAACTACTGTGGGCAATGTTTCCAACAGTTTTTACGTAAAAGTCGCAGTAAAATTAGTTGTACATTTTATCGCAAATTCAACTTTATAATTACTGCAATCTATTGCAGATTTTCAGGCATTTTACTGTACAGTGTAAATTTAATGTATAATGTACCGCAAAAGTTATTTTAGTAAATTCAGTATTTTGTACACAAATTTTGCAGGTAAAATTTCAAATCCTTCAGTGTTTTAGTAGTTAGTATTTTGTAGTAATTTGTACGAAAAATGTCTGTGAAATTTAATTACAACTGTTGAAATATCGGAAAATATGTGAAATAACATGTAAAAGACATGATTTTTTTAATTACTGATTAAAAAATTATTCTTCTCACTTTTTAATTTAAATAAATAATTATAAGTACAATTACGTTCGCTAAACACCATTTTTGTATTAAAAATTATTCGAAATCTCTTTACAAAAATAAAAGCTTATAAACTTAATTCATGTGAATAAATCGGGTTATTATGCTAGAACGATATAAAATATCAAATTAGATTATATGCATATCTGAGCGGTTTTTCTTAATCTTATATTTCGAAGAACAGGGAATAGAAAAAAGAATGAAATAGGTGCTTTTTAAGTTTTCTTTGGGGATTTAGCTTTGTCTGTGAAGCAAAACGAATTTTCTATTTATTTTCAAATGTAAATTAGGTTATTAGTTATTATTCGTTTAGTATAAGAAATGTAATTTTGTGTGTAAAAATATTTTTGTTAGCGTTAATAATTATATACTAAAAAACAACATTTCAAAAGATAAAAAAAAGTTTAAAAAGAATGAAAGTTTTGGCTAAAATTTGGTGTAATATCAAATTTCCAAGCTTGTATTATAGTACTTATTTAACATTTTTCATTAAAAATTTACCATACTTAAGAAGCGCACCTATGTATATATAGATATAACATCTTTTCTCTTTTGCTAAATACACCATAACGTGTTTTTGATATACATATATACATTTTAAATTATGTATGATTGGATCGGCGGCCGCTTTTCTATGTTTTATTATAATTTTTAATCACACAATTCCACAGTTAAAGTTCGAAATTGTTACTAAAAAAATTATTAACGTGGACCTAAAAATTTGTATCTTTAAATAAAGGTGACGTACCTGCAGAATTCATCTTATGATTCTAAAAACGAAAATTGGTATAAGGAACATTAAAAAAAATTAAATTATACATAAAATATTAATACTGCTTCGTATTATTTTTATAACTTAACTAAAGACTGAAAAAATATATTTTATAACCTAATGAAACAATGAAAATACGAACTTAAATTTTTTGCATCTTAATAAATTCTATATTTCAATATAAATAAATTTTTGTAACTTAATTAAGCGTTGAAACTATAAAAATTTCTATTTTTCCAAACTTCATAGTGCTTGGATTCGAGCTCAAGTTCTCTGATTTAGACGCAAACGAATACCGCAACGATAGCACGCATTCAAGGAAAACAACTTAAAATAAAATGTATACAAAAACACCAGAAGTACTCTTCGGCAAGTCTTATTATCGCCAATATGAATTACTAGCAGTGTCTCTAAAGGGATCTTGAATAAAACGAAGTACATGAAGTTATATTTACAAAATTTTGAAAAAACAATAACTTAATATCTAATCAAACATCCGTAATTGTTGTGTCGGCTAAATTTCGAAAAGTAACCCTCGCCACGGGAGCAAAATGGGGGGAGAGGTGCTGGAGGTGCATAATTTTAAAAACTGGTGAGAGCATTCTAATGATATATCACATGAGGAGCTTAGGTTAAATTTAGAAAATTCCTCCCCTCCCTCAGAGTTCTAACCATCGTGCCTCCCCAGTATAAAATCTTCCTTTCTCTTTGAAATTTTCATACTTTATAAATAATATTTATCGGAGGGGCCCCGTCAAAAAAATCCCATTTGTAATGATAAAAAGCTAGAATTTCAAAAAAATTCAAAAACTGCCTCCCGGGGAGTCAATTGGGGTGCGGAAAGAAAGGTTCATAACATGAAAGAGCGGTTCAAGGGCTTTCCGATGGTATGTCACATGACAGTTCCAAAAAAGTTTAGAAATTTTCGATCCCCACTATTACTCCCTCAGGGGTAAAAATTTTAAAATCACGGAAACAAGTCTTTAATTATTTTTTAATAGATCTATTTTCTTCTATTTCACGCTTCTACTTAAAACGACTGCTGAGATGTGCCATATGTTCTAAATTGTTCGACCCCTTCCCTTTTTAACACCCGCTAAGGAACAATTTCTAAAACCGCTGAAATACATATTTAATTATTTTTCTAGTAGATTTGTTTTCTGGAATTTCACGCTGCTACCTTAAATGGTTGCTGAGATATAGGAAGATGTTCCAGAATTTTTGACCCCCCCCCCATTTGCCCCTCTTCAGGTGGGGGGATTTTCAAAAATCCTATCTTAGTGCACGCTTACATCATAACAAGTATATTTTCGCCAATTTTTATGTTTCTATATTAAATAGTTTGGGCTGTGCGTTGAGTTTCAGACATTCAGGACAAACTATTTTATATACATACTTATATAATAGATAGATAAATAGATGACACTGCCAAGTTCAACAATCAATGAGATTGTGACTACTATTACGATCACCGAACACACTCGGAAAAAAATTCATATGACTTTACCGTATTTGATTTTATTCTATTATAATTTAAATAATTACGTTGTCTTTTACGGGTTTATCGCTGTTATATATAATTTTTTAATATATTAGAATTAAATTACAGTGTTTTGCTAATTAGAATAGAATTTTTTTAATTGAACTTTATAAAAGCATGTTAATTGAACAATTATCTGCCCCAAAATACAATCCTTTCTTTTTTATGTCCATTATTTAAATCTATATTGATTAAAATATAAAATTGTGACGCTGAAAATAAGTGATCATTTTCAGTATCTCGAAGTTTTATATATCAATATTTTTGTTTAAAATTAATTTATGAAAAAAATTTCTTTTAAATTGAAGAATTTATTCATTAGGTTTTTCTAGTTTCCGTTTTATTTTCTGCGAAGATTGTTTCTTTTAATATCAGAAATTTTACGCTCGCCTGTTTCGTCCATTTAGCATGGAGAAGTTCTATTGAGAATAGTTTGATTCTGCGTTTGATTCTTGGCGTTTGTTTATTTGGCGGGGTTAGCTTTTTTAACACCTTCCAAGAAAGTTGAAATGTGTTTATGCTTTCGGTTTGTCTGCCCGTCTGTCTGTCTGTCCGCGCTCGAACTTTTGAAAATATACTCGGATTAACATTAAATTTTTGGATGATATTGACGTTTGACCGAGCACGAATCCTATTGAAAATAATGTTTCTACCATGATTAATTTACGTACAGAAATAGTGAAAAGTTTTCCATTACATTACGGCCTATAAGAAAAAATCGTTTGAAATGAATTTTAAAGGTGTTACACCCAGTCAAAGATATTCAAATTTATTCAAATTTATTCAAATTTTGCGAAGTGCACTAAAATATGCATTCTGTAAAATATACAGTGAATATAATAATTATTACTCATTTATAGGGCCACACAAAAGAATTTGGTTACACAATAATAAAGGGGGGAATTTTTGAGACATATTTAATTATTTTAAACGATTTCATGTATAATAAAATTGATTTACGCCGCTGAGGTTTAATATTTCATTAATAATATGAAGTGCATAGCATTCACACACAGGGACACACAAAATATTTCAAATAGTTTATTCTGTACGAAATACTGTATATTATCGATTATGACTGATGGATGGATGAAAAGCATTTTTAATTACGATATGCGCTTTTATGTTTTACTAAATGTATGCATATTATATGGTGTGTATAAATGCTATAGTTGATTGATATATAGTGTTACACAAAAGAACTTGTAAAGGATACTGAATATGAGCATAATTTACTATAAGTTTCTTTTTAAATAAGTAATGCATTTTTACGTTGAACTGCTTTCACTTTACTAAGAAATTTATGTAGAATATAGATAAAATGATATACAGAGTCAAGCAAAGAATTGGATACGTGGTTAACTATGGATGATAATTTCTGGAAATGTGATTTAAGTAGTTTTTAGAGTGTTTTTGTTTGAACTAAATTTTAGCAAAATACTGGCGTATGATAAGGTACTAGGTAAACTAGAGGAATGAAGAAAAATATTCAAGTATGTTTCCGTCTATTAGTATAAATTCCTGAAAGAGGAATTTTAAATAGTTAGGCGTTTTCTTGCTAAACTAAATTTTTCCTCTATATAATATATGTATCAACCGACAGATCAAATATAGGACTGTTCAAAAATATTGGATTACATATGTGGCTATAGACAATCACACCTAATTTCCCTAAAAAATGAAGTTTTGTTAAAGATTTCAGGAATTGTTGGAAAGTGTTTAATAATCTATGGTTAACGCATGATTTTTCTTACTTGTTTTTATAGCTTGCTTGGCAGAACGACCGTCCTGCTAGATCCGCGTAAATCAAGCTATACAGTGATATGATTAAAACTGAGAATTTAAATGATCTCAATTCACATAAAAATAGATTTTACGGAATAAATATTTTGACCTTACATACTTACAGAATACTACAGTGGTGTTGATCTTATAATTGTATCAATGTAATGTAAATAATTATGCTGTTGTACAAATATTAACGATTTTTTCTAGTTTTTGTCGCATTCCAATTTATAGAAATTTTAATTACATTTTCAAGTTATCTAAAAAATGTTTAGCAATTACGACAACATTAGATAACATAACTTTCTCTTTGTCTATACACATTGCTATTTTCTTGCAGGTTGATTGCCTCCCAAGAAAAAAATAATTGTCTTAAAAAATTACCCATCACCTTGCATTTTTAAGAAATTTTACTTTCAAAATTTCATCTACACGAACATTTGTATCCTTATAATGATAAAATTATATTGTCATTCTAATTGCAGTCTGTCTTCAAACGCATATTTTGACTCATATCTTCAATTGAATTTGTAACAATATAGTAGAAATGGACACTGAATTTTTTCAATATTGTAATTTTAAATTTAAGTATAGTAAAGCGTTCATTTTTTCGTTTATTGTATTACTAAATTTAAAAAACAAAATTAATATGTTATACAGGGATAGCAAGAAATAAATTTTCAATTTCTAGAGTTTATTTTGTAGGTTCAAATTTTAATTTCAACTACAGATAATTCAAACGATGTAATTGACATTTATTAAATTAAAAACTAACATAAATATCGGATTATAGGTGGCTTGACAAACTAACATTTAATTGTGAAATACACATACTAACATTCAATAAGGCTTTGAAAATGTTAAATAATATAAAACTATAATAGCCACATTTTCGATGATAAAACACTGGATTTAATTTCGTCCTCTACTTGGAAGAATGTCGAGTTGCCTAACTTTTTCAGAGTAATTTCTCATCTTTCGTAGTACATATGGAGATATTAGAAATCTTCGTATCTGCTTCATACGACAGAATTCTTTTACAGATGCAGCGAAGTTCTGTTGTTTAAAATTTTAATTTGAACTACAGATATTTCAAATGATGTAATTGACATTTGTTAAATTAAAAAGTAGTATAAATATCTGATTATAGGTGGCGCGACCACCTAACATTTAATTGTGTAATACACATACTAACATTTAATAAGGCTTTGAAAATGTTAAATAATATAAAACTATGCTGACTTCATTTACCGCGATAGCCACACATTCGATGATAAAACACTGGATTTGCTTTCGTCCACTACTTGGAAGAATGTCCAGTTGCCCAACTGTTTCAAAGTACTTTCTCATTTTTTGTAGTGCACATGGCGATATTGGAAGTCTTCGTATCTGCTTCATAATGGCGGAATTCTTTACAGCTGCAGCGAAGTTCTGCTAATTTTGGTAGAACAATTTCATCAGCAGCGCTTTTAATTGCAACATAGGCAGGATGTACAGAAAAGTTATTAATGCTCATTCAGAAACCTTCTTTTATCCAAACAATGATGCATTGACAGTAACGCAAATTATTTTCAAATTTTCAATTTATGCAAGTAAATACTATTAGAGTTACAGCGCAATCTGTTAGTTAATTTTCATATTTTTCTTGATTTTAAAAAATCACATACGTTACTTGAATTATATGCAGTAGATATTTTATCTCATTTGAACCAATAGAGTACATTATAGAACCCTCTGAAATAGGAAACGTATTTTTTGCTAACCTTGTATTTCCCAATGTAAAAATGTAATGCAGTTTCCATTTTTTTGTTTGTTTTTTCAAAATCTGTAGGTCATGAAATTTTTCATTGGAATATTTTTTTTCAGCATACTTTAGAATGGAAGTTTTTCCACATGCTTCATAAAAAACAGATAATCTGTTCAACAGGGTTATTAGTACAATTAAATATTTAAAAATATATTTTTGCATTAAGAAGACTCTGAAATTTTATTTTTTAAATAAAAAACTAATAACTGCAATGAAACAGAATAAATCGGATTAACATGTTAGCTGAATTAAAATATCTCATTAGTAAACGCATACTTTTGAGTAAATCCTTTTAAATCTTATATTTCAAAATAAGAGCTATTAGAAAAAGTAATATTAATGTATGGTATTTTAATAAATCTTTTAAGAAAGACAAAGCAGCTGCCTCATAAGAAATGAGAAATATTTTATTCATGTATATTTTCCTTAAAAAAATAAGAAGGCGTAATCCTTCAGGTAAGAGGATCTTCCTTTTTTTCAAATTTTTATCAAATAAAACAGTCTCAGGTACCTCGCTGACACATAATTTCAATTTTCTATTGGAAAATTGTGTATTTTATTTATTTTCATTTTTTTAACTTTCCAAATTCACCGCTTCGGTGGACTACTTGAAAGGCTGAACCATTTTAGATTTAGAATCAAAGAACTAGGGAGAGTTTCTCTCTGTTACCATGGGGACAGTCGTCTAGGCTACCTTATCATGTTTTAAGCATGGTGGGGTTCGCAGCCTACCGTTGGCAATTTAGAAAGTATCGCACAACATAAAAGTTTGACTTAATAAAACGGTGTAATAATAAGATCTAATAAAACTGTAATCTGATAGAGAAAAAAGATCTTCACTTTGTAACTGAATATGGAGAGAAACAAATTACTTTTTAGTAGAGTCTGACAAAGAATTTTCGAGGTACTGTATTTGAACTTTTTAAATTTTTAAAAATACAGCAGATCCCTAAAAAAGCAAGAATTTAAAAATTATATATACAGGGTGTTGTCGAATTCATCCGAGAAAGATATGATAGTAGACATCAAGAGATGAATAATTTCGCTACAACATGGGGTCACAAAGAAATTATTTAATCACAATTACAGGGTGATTCATTTTAACTGAATCCGAGTTGATTGTAATAATTTTACGAAAATCGTCTAAACTGGTAAACGCACTCCAAAATGTAGAACGTCAAATGCATATTGCTGGCGCATATTATGGAAACTTCTGCCACGTTTTCCATATTATCACATTTACAACAAAATTAAGAATGTCTATTAACAATTTTATTATAATTTAGTTCAGTTTTCTGAAACTTAATACGATCAACCCAAATTGAGTTATGTAAAATAAATGGTATTTTTGATTAGAGACGTGTTCGAGACCCCATGTAATTTGGTTATTTTTCACTCTGTCGATGTTGTCTATATCCCCTCCGAATTTGTCGGTCAAATTCAGCAACACTTTTGGTATATCAATTGACCGCATTCATTGTTTTCGCACTGCAATCTTACATATTATTTGATGAATGATTTTTCAATTTATTTCTAATGAATTGCAATTTTTTATGAAAAAACGTGCTTTTACAAAATGAGAGTGACTACAACAAACGCCTTGTAAAAATTTATTCTTATGATTCATCGCTGTGCATTTTGTATGCCTTATGAAAGAAAATCCCTGTAGGATTGGCCTACAAAGGAAGGTAGATTCCGAACTCAAAAGCTCATTTCAACAACAAAAAGTAAAATGTGATTATAGATAAACCCAGTTTCACAATTTGGCCGCTTTTAAAGAATTTTTAATATTATTTTTCTGTGAGAGATGGATTTATCAGAATCATCTTAAGCTAAATTCGGCTCAAATGCCCACTTTGACAGTTTTTTTTAAATATATTGTGACTTTTAAAAAGATTGCCCAATACGACACATTATATAGCTCTTAAATAAGAGAACGCGTCAATTGAAAGTGTTTGAAAACAAAAAAAGATTTTAAAATGAGTCAGAAAATAAGTAATTTGTTGTTTGAATATTTTTTCAATTTTTCTATCACGATAATTTCGGGAAATTCTGTTAAGAATGCACATTGACAGCATTTAAAATATATATATATATTCTGCCTTTATCACAAAAATGGCCTATAGATCACACTATATAGTTCCTAAATAAGAGAGCCTGCCAATTGGACTTGCTTGAGAGAAAAATGAATCAGAATATAAGCAGTTTGGATTTGAAATTTTTTCTTCAACTCTTTTTTTTATTATTATTTGTTTTTGCTATAAGAATTGGTCCTATCAAAAAATTGTCAGTATTAAAGCTATAGATATTATTGAGAAGATGTATAATAAATTTAATCGGATTTGGTAACTTAAAAATTCATGAAGTTGTGGTTTTTTCTTCTTCCACCCCTCCCCCTTTTTGTTTTCATTTTTTACTTATTTTTTGCAATAAAATTTGCTTCTATCAAAAACTTGTAACTGTAAAATTCTATATAACATTAAGAAAATTTCTAATAAATTTAATAGGATTTGATAGCTTGAGAATTTACGAAGTTATGCATTTTTTCTCCTCAAAACCCTATTTTTTTCGACCTTTAAGCCCATTTTTAATTTTATCACAAATCTGTCATTCATAAACATGGCTTATTCTTTAGAAATAATATGAACTTCAAACTGATTCGATATCTATTTTAATTAAGAAGTTAAGGGGGGTTTTCGGTTTTCACAAAACTCCTCCTTATTTCTACTCAATTTTGCCCATTAACAAACCTGACCGGGATTTTATGCCCCTTCATTTTATATAACAGTTTGGAAGAGATTTGAGAATAATTTTAGGAATTATGTCCATAAAAAAGTGATAGGTAGGAGCTGCTGGAAAATCTATGCGTATATGTTAATATATTTAATAAAAAAGAGGGTGGTGGTAGGAAGTGGTGCAGTGTAACAAGAATACTAGTGTTAATTTATTATTTGTGGTAATATTTTGTGAAAGAATTCCTTTTTAATTCCTCTGGCTTTAATCTGAAATGAAGTTTGAGGCTGATCAATGGTTGATAATTTAATATTATTTTATATTACATTTATTATATTTTAAATTTACAAGTTAGTTTTCAAAATAAACTATCCTTTACTGGTATATTTTAAAATGTTATAATAACTATTTTTATTAAGTTCATAACATTTTTGTTTACTAATGTTTTGTAATTAATTATTTTTAATAATAGTTATTTTAATTATATATTATCAATTATATCTTTTTGGTTTCTGGTATAAATTTTGTTATTAACTGTCAACTCTACCCGGTGTCAAAGTGAGATTGCAAATTTGAAATTCTCTCACAGTTAGCGATTGATATTTGTAAGTTTATCTTTTTGATAATTCAATTATTGTCTTATTTTTCTAATATTTTTCTTTGAACTATGTTTTCCATTGCAATTAATCTTTTGATAATTCAATTATTGTCTTATTATTTTTCTGATATTTTTCTTAGAACTATATTTTCCATTGCTATTAATCACGCAATTAAGAAATCATTTTTAGGTTTATTCTAATTTCTAATCAGAAATTAATCGCAATTAATGTGTATTTAGCATTGCCCTTGAGAACGAGCTAAATACCACATTTCCAATAATGTTACAATTTTTGTCGACTCCTATGTTTGATGTAGTTTGTTATTTAACGAGTTATTCCATATTTTTAAGTTGATTTATAGTATTATTTAATGGTTATATATATATATGAGGCATCCTGGGGTAATAACGCCACGTTAAGGTTCAACCAATTTTCATGACTTAGTTTTAGATTGTATTTTCCAAACAAATATAGGATTTGATGCAGCAACTCATTGACATAATTTAAGAGATATGTATTCATAAAATGTAATGGCGTGATTTCTTGACCAATCCTATTTGGCGTTATTACCCACGTATGTGGGTAATAACGCCATGCATACAAAACTATAAAATAAAAGGGAATAATCCCATGTAGATTGCCAAATTATAAAAATACAAACTCTAAAGCCCTAGAAATTGACAAACTGCATTTTAAGCGATAGAGAATACTTAATTTTTTATGAAAGTGTAAAAAAAAGACAGGAGGGGGGGGGGGGCAAATGAATATCAGACCCTGATATTCCTTTTGCTTAAAAAGGACCCCTTAAATAGAATTATTACTAACATTGTTTTCAACTATGTTTATCTAAATCTTTGCATATGTTTTCATATATGCATTCTATGTGACAGAAAATAGTCATTTTTTTGTGAAATTGAAAGAAAAAGGGAAGAAAGGGAGCTTCAACAGAATATAACACCCTGAGTTTCTGTTTGCTTAAAAAGTCCCGCTTAAATATAATTATAAGAAACATTGCACGGTTTTAACCATTTTTAGCATAATATTTTTATCATGTGAAATTTTAATAATAACTAGAATTTTGTTTAATAAATATGTTTATTAACACTGTTATAGAAGTCTTGTAGATACTTTTTAACCCGTAAATTCCACACTAATGTGGATTCGCGCAAACCTAAAGTTAAAATAAGGGCTTTATATAGGTGATTCTACGATAAGAGGTAATTTTTACGGCAATCATTTTAAAACAGATTTTTTATTCTATATGTTGCTATTTTTTGCAATGAATCGCATCATCTTAATATACTTTATTAAATAACATCACGATTGAATGCCTAATTAAAACACATTTTTCTGAAATTTCTTACAAAGTCTTAAAAAGTCTTCTACCCTGGCTTGTCCCCTTGCTGGTTTCAATTTAACTTTCAAACAATACATGTATTTTTTCAATCAAATGCTTAACTAAAGTATGTTTAATTGGAATTTAAGTAATAATACTTACATATTATAAAATAAAAAATAAAATAATTTTATTAATTTCAAATAATTTTTAAAATTAACTTTTGTCCCGCTTTTTTGTGTATCTACCCTGTCAAATTTCGTTCCGCTAAAACAAATATAAATTCAAGGATGGTTATATCGAAAGTAGCGCTTAAGGACATCTATCGGCTTGAAGTTAGCAATACTAAACGCGCAAGCCATTTAAGCCTCGCCAGTTTTAGTTGTTGCGACGCAACCGTACGGTGTAGTGGTTTCGCACGCTGATCGTGTAACTCTCCTAGTAAGTCATAAAACTTATAATATTCATTTAATTCAATTGCATTTACTGCCCAATTAAAACAATACGGTAATAATTAAAGTGAAATACACAATTAACTCGAAAACTAATTCAGTCAGTTAAAAAATTTGAATTTACATGAGAATGTCTCTCCCCTGCCGTATTTCCCCTGGCAAGATAACTGCCAGGGGAGCGAGTCACTGACCAGAAAAAGTTGTAAAATATGTATAAAGTGACTTGTTCTTATATGGAAAAGTAAATAAGTGGGACAAAAATCATAATTTTAAGGTTTTTGATCAAACTCAAACTTTTCTTTTTGGCCGAAATATGAATGTTTTTGAAACCTCTTATCGTAGAATTTTTGTCCAGAATCTTTTCAATCAATCGTATACTGTGCTCCATGTGTCGTCATATTCACATCGAGGAATCCTACATGAACAAAATCTGAAATCATTCTGGTGTCTAATCCGGTAACCAAATCTGAATCTAACGATTATTTTGTTACACATATCTATGCACTTTATTTTGCATTGATATGTAGAGATAATTTTTTCCTCTGGAGCAAAGTATATACTAAAGGATTTTCATCTTTTCAACAACTTAAGGATGTCGATTTGTATCGATGTCTATTTCCGCTTTAGTGGATGCGAGAACTTGTTCATTTAAGCTTTAACATTTCGGAAATTTATCGCATCCAGCAAACTTTAAGGCTGCACACTAGGCACAGAAAAAGACCCGGATGATAATGTGAAGTCTGTGGGGGCGTTCTTTTCAAATATCTCGCTCAAATTTTAAAATTTTTACGTGATTTTTTTTTGCATAGGATAGCTGAGGATATTTCACAACCGGCCAAGTTTTTACTTTTTCAGATTTTTAAAAAAAAAAATTATTTTAAATTTTAAAACCGGTTTAAACGGTTCTGAAATTGAAACTATCATTATATAAAACATACATAAGCAAAATCGAAGAAATAAAAACTAGGCCGGTTGTAGATCATCCTCGGCTTCCTATGCAAAAGAAATCATGTTAATATATTAAAATTTGAGCGAGATATTTGAAAAGAACACACCCATAGTCTTTACACTAACATCCGGGTCTTTTTCTGAGACTAGTATAGTGCCTTAAGGTCCACATTGAAATCTACAGACTTCGTAAATGGGCATTGAAAAGCTGACAATCCAGCAGTACACGTTTAAAATATTGTGCAAATTTACCTTTGTTTTTAAAGCTATCTATTTTGACTAATGAGAGCGATCTAAAAACGTCTATGGAGCGTTTTCATTGATCAGAAAATAGATAGTCTTTAAAAACAGAGGTAATTTTTCAAGGTATTTTAAACAGGATACACTGTTAAAAATTTTACCCTTTTGCTGCATCGTCCTTCCACCGCTAATATAGAAAACGATTACTTCAGCCTATTACGGATCATTCTCATATATCAAAAGTGAGATATTCTATAAAAGCGGGGTAGTGACGATGCAGCAAAAGGGTCAGATTTTTTACAGTTTAAAGTACGCGTACACAATCAGAGCACATCAAGTTGCTTCTATGATTCAATGCATAGCAAAGTAATTCTAAATGTTCGTATGGATTAAAATATCCTTTTCAGTCCTAAAAACTAAAAAGGAAGATATTATCAAAATCACACCATGATTCAACATGCGTCTATATGAAAATAGCAATATTTGAAGTTAAGAATGTTCTTTGATAAACGCGGTTTTCCAAAGTACAGAAAATTTAAGAATTTTTATTCCAGAACTTGGCGGTAGTCGCCTGAACGAGTTTGTTTTATGGGTGAAAGAAGTTAATTAGCTTAACTTTAATGGTAAGCTTATCAAAATTTTTCGTCATTTATATTTGTCCAAATGTAAATCTAGCACATAGCAATGTACTTTAATCACTTTGTGAATCCGGCATAACAAGCACCCTGGTACACAGACACTCTTGCTTTAACGAGTAAGGCTCTTTAGAGATGAATTTTCAGCTTTTCGATATCGAATTCTCATGTCTGGACCAATGTGGATCTTTCACTTTGGTGGATACGAGAATTGTTCCAGCTAAGATTTCGTACTTTGGAAAAAAACTAGCATCTCTGCAACAGTGGTTAGGATCCAGAAGGATTATTCGCTGTTAAGCAAAACAAGATTGACCAATCATAAGTCTTCATTTTTGAGTTTTTGAGAACTTTTCATTGTTCGAAGGAGAGAGTCTGGAATACATGGAGTGCTGCTATCGACACTGTAAAATATTTTACTCTTTTGCTGCATCGTTACTCCATCGCTTTTATAGAATATCTTTGTTTTGACCAATGAGAATGCTCCATAATAGAGCGTTCTAGAAGTAATCGTTTCCTATAAAAGCGATGGAGTGACGATGTAGCAAAAGGGTTCAATTTTTTACAATGCAAGCAGTGCTAAAAATTTGTATCCTTGAAATGTGCAAAGATGCTACTGAATTCCAAAGTGTCGATCACAGCGACATCCGCGGCATTTTCGTGATACATTATCGAGACTAGCAATAATTCTTGCATTTTTAGAAAATATCCTGCAGATGTCGCCTCTATCTTTAAATTTCATTAGCATTGTTGCACATTTAAAGAATAGAACATTTTAGCGCTTTTTTAAAGTGTTACACAGGGCGTGTTCAGCACAACTTACCGGTTACTTACCGACCACTTACCGATTGTAGACAAGTACGAAATGAAAATCAAAGCGAAGTGTGACGTCAGCTACAATTCAACAGAATAGTTTTCATTGATGCCACAATTTGCTTTCGTACTGCCCTACAATTGGTCGGTAACATTGGTTACTTTTGTAAGTTGCTCTGAACATGCCCTGAAATAGCCGATTTCCACACTACATCCCCTAGCTGCTATATTTCTGGTTTCTTGCATAAGAGAACTTGCCCGGAATCCAGGTAGAATTTGCGCTGTTAGCGAAACCAGATTAACGAATCAGAAGCCTGAATTTCAGCAAATTTTTCAATGTTTTAAATAAATGGAGGATATTCCAAATCTGCGTTCGAGGCTGTAAAAAGTCACATGGTACTGGTAATTTACCCAAAGAACTTCTAACTGATTAGAAGGGAAGTTGCTACTGCTTTCCCCATGAACTATTCTATTGGCTGGTGGGGATTTACATTGTGTCTAACGGAGCTTTCCTTTCTTTATGCTAGAAGTTTTTCCCTTGACCACGTGATGAAAACGTAAATGGAATATCCTCTATTTTCTTGTTATTAAATCTCGTTTCGTATACAGCGCAAAATTTATATGAATCCTGACCCTCGTCCAGTTAGGATTTTGCACTTTGAACACTGTTAAAAATTTGAAACTTTTACTTTATCGTCAGTCCATCGCTCTTATAGAAAATGATTACTTCATTGTATTATGGTGAATTCTCATTGGTCAAAATAGAGATATTTCATAAAAGCAGTGGAGTGACGATGCAGCAAAAACTTCGAACTTTTAACAGTGAAAAGATCGTGTATCTATGTAAGTGTAACATAAAATCATGCAAAATGAACACTTCTAATTGGTCGATTGCTTCAAAATGAATTTGAAATTTAAAGTTTTTATTTTTAAAAAAGTTCTAGTTATCAGGTTTTTATGAAATTCGAATGGGACCACATGGGCCTCATACGCTTTCAAACAAAAAAGAATTATCAAAATCGGTTCATATTTGCAAAAGTTATGCGTGAACAACAAATACATACAGGTCGAAATCATAACCTCCTCTTTGAAGTCGGTTAATGAAGTTGGTTAAAAATGACACGTAAAACACAAAAATTTCTGCTAACCATATTAACTAAAACTAATGTTAACAAATAGATGCGATAAGATAATAAATAGTGCTGATAATAATAAAAAGTCAATATTAAAAACCTTACTTAAGTCAATAATGTCATAAAAATTACTTTTTCGAAAAGTAGCTGTAAACTTTGCTCTGTTTGACATGCGGTCGCGCCATCACCATGATGTTTTCCGCCTTATTTAAGTAGTGGTAAATTTCGTTTGTTGAGGGTCCTTCGTCCAGTGATGACGCATATTGTCTTTGGAAATTGAATGCCTCTGTAAATCTGGAGAATGGGGATGGGGGCGGAAGCACAGGTTCATAATCTTCTTCCTCATCATCCGGTTGCATATTTCAGATGTGTATATTGCTGGGACGATTACTGTTTCTAAACTAATAGGAGAGCGTCATTATCACGGTCAAGTACACGCCCACACAGTTTGATTGACAGGAACTCGTGGACAATTGACGGTGCTAATTATAACGATAATCTGTTGCGGATGAAAGTGAGCTGAATGGCTGAATGGTCAGAGCGTCGAGCTTGAAACCGGAGGATATGAGTTCATCGCGGGCCGAGAGTCCGTTGGTGATTTTTTTTTAAATTATTGGAGGCTGTCTTTTATTAATAAATAAGACATTTTAAAAAAATATTTCAAACCCTTTTAATATTCTAAATATCGTTCCAAAATGATTTATATATATATTAAACAAATGGGAAAAAAAGTATTCTGCGAAAATATCCGTATAAGCAAAATTCTTACTTTAATTTTTATTTATTTATTTCAGGATCAGAGGAAGTATAATTTCTAATTGAAGTAAATAAAATTCAGTCATTTTGAAAAAAAAAAAATTCTTTCGTACCTTTAATTTTTAATTACCGAGTACAAATTCAAACAATCCGAGTACAAATAAATAATAAACACACACGATCAATTGTCCACGAGTTCCTGTCAATCAAACTGTTTGGGCGTGTACTTGACCGTGATAATGACGGTCTCCTATTGGTTTAGAAACAGTAATCGTCCCAGCAATATACACATCTGAAATATACCATCCGGTTTGTCAGTCGCAGTTACATCAGGAATGATATCATCCAGACTTCTAAGTTCGGAGGTAACTAGATCTTTTTCGATATTAATGAATGTGTCTAAATCGACAAAATTTTCCCCACAGTTTCTTGTGCGGCCAGCCAATCTTCTTCAACATTAGGTTGCGAGGTTGGCTCTGTGTAAATGATGTCCTCGCTACTTCCGAAACCCGCTTTGAGAAAGCAATTTGTAATTGTTGTTGGTGTGACACTCTTCCATGCTGCATTAAGCATCTGCAAAGTGTCGAGGATGGTAATTGGACGACCACTCATAGCAAGAAGGATTGCTGCCGTGTTCCACTTGGTGAAGGTATCGCCGTACAACGCGAGTCTTGTAATTTACTTTGGCGCTGTTAATTATTCTTGGTTCATTGGCTGTGTTACACTACACGAAGCCACGTTGTAAAAATGTTGCCCGTCATCCATGCTCTGCGCTGGCTTTCGTACAAGCAGGGGAAATTCTTGACATTTTTAAAGCATCGCGAGTTGCGTAATTTCCCTATGACCAACAGCTTTAATTTATCTGATGCATCAGAGTTGGCACCGAGCAGAATAGTAAGACGCTCTTTGCTCAGTTTGCTTCCATGACATGTTTTTCCTTTCATGGCCATTGTTTTATTGGGTGTTAGTTTGTAAAAAAGCCCAAATTCGTCCACGTTGTAAATATTCCGACTTGAGTAGTTTTTTACAAGCTGCGGAAGCACATTAATTTTCCAACAGTGAACATCTTCAATGCTGACTGCAGCTGACTCACCACACACTTGCTTGAATTTTATGCCGTACCGCGTTTTAAATCGATCCAGCCATCCATTTGAAGCATTGAAAGCTAGCAATCCCAATTTTGCTGCGATTTCAGAAGCTTTTTCTTGTATTAACAAGCCGCTTATTGGGATATTCGTAGAGCGCGCTTGAACAAACCACTCGTAAAGGGCTTTTTCCATGTTTTCAAACTTCGTGGTTTTTATTTTCTTGTTCTTTGTTCCTCCAACCATAGCTTGGTTAGCGATGGCATTCCTATTCTTCAACAAAGTCCTTAAAGTTGACTCAGGTATGCCTTTTTCTTTGGCAAACGCAGACTTATTTGAGACGGATTGGGCATCGTATTGATTTATTATTTGTAACTTCTCAGTGATGGAGAAAGCCTTTCGTTTAATATGTTTTGCTCCTTCCGCCATAGTTTAGAGTTTTGACTAGATTATAAAAGCATAAATAGATATCGTAAACTAGATAATACTGGGAGCGACAAGCGACTCTTCTTTAAAAAATATCACACATATGAAACAGCGATTGGAAAGACTCACGTGATTAATCTGAGATTGTAGCGCGTTCTCCATCTATCGGTTCTACCGCTCTAATATGGGGGAGGGGGATCACATTTTTTCTTAATCATGGGGAAAAATTCTTTTCATTTTTACTTTTTTTTTAAACTAGATGACTCGAGCAGCCCAAGGACGCGATGAATGAACCTTACACGAACTTCAAATTTTTATGATTTTATAGATTCAATCCCCTTTTTGTCTACATTTATATTTTTAAACTAGAATATGTTATTAGAATACACATGTTTGAAAATACTTTTATTTTGGATTTTGTTTTTTAAATTTTGGTAGAGAATAATTAGAAAAACAAATAGAAAGTATCTAATAATAAATCGCAGAAAGGAATTATAAGAATCGAACCTTTCTCAGCCAATTCCTGAGGGTAATAGTCAAATTAAAAATCACAAATAATTGATTGAATACTTCATAATCCAATGTACTTGGATAAATATACTTGAAGAGTTTTTAAATTTCTATGTATATTCATCGATCCTAAAAAACATGCGCAATGGGATTTCATTTAAGAATCTAACATTAATTTGCGATTAAAGTAATGTTGCTATTTAAATCTGCCTATTTCAGAGAATTTTTCATACATAAAAAATATGAAGCTACATGATTTCATATTCTTATACTAGCTGACCCGCCCGGCGTTGCCCGGGTCCGTTATAATAATGTTAAACGAACTTGAAATTTTTATGATTTTATCTTCAACTCAAAATATGTGTTAATACACTGTTAAGAATTTGACCCTTTTGCTGCATCGTCACTCCACCGCTTTTATAGAAAATGATTACTTCAGCCTATTTTGGAGCATTGTCATAGGTCAAAAGAGATATATTCTATAAAAGCGGGGGAGTGATGATACAGCAAAAGGGTCCAATTTTTTACAGTGTACATTATATTAAATACGTGCCCCCTGACTGTGTCAAAAATTGGTTTTTAAAAAAAACTAATATTTAGCTGCAAAAATACCTAAAATGACTGCAATGGGAAACGCAGGAGGGAATATGTGTCCAACGATTTCGTGTTGATATTTATCCTTAAAATTACTGTTAAGTGACTAAATTAAATACTTTTTTCACATAGATATCCCAAGTGAAATATTTTGAATTTCAAACTAATTATATATCACTCTTAAATCTGACTATACCGTGAATGAAATCGATTCTCGATGATTCGCTAAAAGGTTAGTATATAATATTATAAATTCAGAGCCATTTTACAAAAATAGGTGTATATTTTTTATCAAACATGCGTAATGTTCATTCTATGAACAAAATCCTAACCGTAACCTAATTGTATCGGAATCATAACTTGTCTGTAACTTAGCTGTATCTTAACAGTAACCTAACTGCAAGTTAAATATACCATAAATGTAACTTGGCCGTCACCTAATCATAACCTACCCATAATCTAACCACAACCTAACCGCAACTTAACCTTAACCTAACTGTAACTTAACCATGACCTAACTGTAACCTAACCGGAAAATAAAATAACAAAAGGGTCACCGGAACGTAATTGCAACCTAACTGTTATCTAACCGCAACCAAGTTCTAATTTAACATTAACTATAAACGAAATATTTTAACCATCTCGCGCTAAGTACTTAGTTTCACTTTCCACCGCTACGGAGCGCATTATGTTTTGTAGAACATCCGAATTTTAGGTTCGGATTGGATTCATGTTCATGGAAATTATTTTGTCTTCTTCGGATACGGTTATGATTGTTTGGAATATTTGTGTTCAGTTTAGATTCGGTTCAATTCAGATTTCGTGGGGTTTTTTTTTCCCTTCAAATGGGATTTTTAAGTTCGGGTCGGGTTGTACTTATATGGAAATTATTTTACCTAGTTCCAATGAGGTTATACTTCACTGAAATATTTTTGTTAGGTTCAGATTAAGTTTGGTTCAAATTTCGGGATTTTTTTTTCTTTTATTTATAAATTTTTTGGTTTGGAATGGGGATTATGTCCATGGAAATTATATTGTCTTGTTCGTATCCGGTTATAGTTATTTGGACTATTTTCGTCGGATTCAGATTTGGTTCGATTCAGATTTCAGGTATTTTTTTTAAATTGATTCTTAAGGTTCTGGTTGGATTCATGTCCAGGGAAATTATTTTGTCTTGCTCGGATCGGGTTTTGGTTCTTTGGAATATTTTTTTCGGGTTCAGATGTCGTTCAATTCAGATTTCGACTTTTTAATGGAATTTTTAGGTTCAGGTTTGGTTGCGCATCAACGGAAATTATTCTGCATTGTTCGAGTAAGGATATGCTTCTCTGGAATATTTTTGTCAGATTCAGATTTAGTTCATTTTTTAGGTTCGGATTGGGTTCATGTTCATGGAAATTTTTTTGTCTTGTTCAGGTCCGGGTATGGTTCTGTGGAATATTTTTGTCGATTCAAATTTCAGGTATTTTTTTCAAATGGAATTTTAGGTTCCGATCGGTTTCATGTCTACGAAAATTATTTTCTCTTATTCGAATCCGGTTATGGTTCTTTCGAATATTTTGATCGGATTCAGATGTGGTTTGCATAAAACTTCAGGCTTTTTTTCAAATGGAATTTTTTAGGTTCGAGTCAGGTTTATGTCATGGAAGTTTTTTTGTCTTGCTCTTATCAGGTTATAGTTCTTTGGAATATTTTTATCGATTTCAGGTTTCGTTCTGGTCATTTTTTGGGTTTTTTCAGAGAAAAATTTTAGGTTCGGGTCGGGTTGCATATACACGAACATTATTTTTCTTTGATCGAATTGGGGTATGCTTCATTTGAATATTTTTGTGGGATTCAGATTTGATTCGGGTCAAATATCAAATCCACAGTTTTTTTTTCAAATGGAATTTTTAGGTTCGAGTCGCGTTTATGCTCATGAAATTTTTGTCTTGCTTGGATCGGAGTATAGTCTGTTTTTTTCTGGTTGGGATCGGGTTATGTGTTAATACGCCTAAACATTATGTTTTGCTACTATTCTTTTAGTGACTATTTTTTATATATAATTTATTTTGCTATTTGATAATTTATTACTGTGTATGAATCGTCTGCCTATTCGAACAATTGTACGTCAAAGAGCCATTTCATTTTTGTTTTAAAAACAAATTAAAGTCTTAATAAAATTTTAACTTAAATAAATGCATTCAAATTTAATCAATGATTTAAAAAAACTGCTAAAAAAGCCTCATATATACATATACATATATTAACTGCAACATAGCCAACCACAAATACATTCTAATGTACGAAGTACCAACGATCTGACGTAATAGCTATGTTCAAAAATCCTAAGTTAAACTGACATTTTGCCAGTCTATGAATTTTAAAGGTCTTTGGGAAAAAAACAGTCAATTTTGAAATGTCAAAATCTCAAATTGGTTTCTTTTATAGAGTAAAAAGAAATTAATAGAGTGGAGGTATTATCTCTGGAGATGATGCTTAAGATGTAACCCTACATTAAGTCCAATTAAGTACCAACAAAAGCACGTGCTTTGACACGCCTATCAATGGACAGTATTCTCGTGACGTCACAGTGGGAATCATGTGGGTAAAAAAGCGGCTGCTAGCGAGTTTGTTTCGTTTTTTCATCATTTGATGAAGCCTAAAAAACAGATAAATGCATGTGTAAAATAATGCAAATTTATTCTGTACGAATAATTTTCGATAAATATTTATATACATACTAATAAAAATCAATATTTGCTTATTAATTAAAATTTAAAATTTTTATTTTAAAAATAAAATGAAAAAGATGAATGCAATTGCTTTAAAATAGAGAAAAAAATTCATATATAACTCATACATGTCCCTGAAAAAGTCTAAAACTTCATATAAAAATAAAATATAAGCATAAATTTTCTAATCACAATGCTTTTAAATGGCGCGATTAAGAATGTTATTCCCAAACAGACGAATTCTTGTAGCCTCGAACCAAAAGGGAGAATATGGTCCATTGGCGAAATTTTAAAATGAAGGGCCAAAATCACAGTCAAGTGAAATCCAGCCACCCCATTGGTCGTGTGGTAAGGGTGAAAATCACGAACGTGTTTCTCCATTTGAAAAAGGTGAGGGGGAAAGTATTTTTTAAGCGATTGTTACCGTCTGTTCTTATTTAAGATAAACCATCGAAATTAACTCAATTAAGATATTTTGATGCCATTTTATAAAATGAGAGTGAAAAATTTAGATTATAAATGAAAAGACATAAGATTTACTTCAAAACTGCCGCTACTATTTTTTCTCGGAAAAAGGAGTATGACAACATTTACCCAACTGCTAAGAGATTGTTCCCTGAAAAGGACGCGGCTCAATGACCAATGAGGTATTTGGATTTCTACGGACTGTGATTTTGGCCCTCCATTTTAAAATTTCGCTATCAATTGAAACAGGTTTAAACCTGTATTTTTTTTTCTCTCGTTTTTAAAAAAAGAACTAATTTATCGCTTCACCGGTAAAAATTTATTAATTATTTTATCATATGTGTTTTAAATATCAATATAGAAAATTATTTTAACGTTTTGCTTGAAAATATAGCATTATTTTGTTAGTACTTTAAAATCGTCTGCAGTCAGAAATTTATATTTTAGATTAATATTTATTACTTAAGTTTTCATACATGATTTTAAAAGAATGTTTTCATCATTATATTTTAAATATTTATTTACATGCAATTATTAAGTCATAAACATTTTTTATCTACGTTATAAAGTATTGAAAATTACATTAATGAAGGAAACTTTTAGTTATACAATTTTTAATTCGTATCAAATGTTTTCAATATCTTATTTAATTTTAATTTGATATATAATTATTGCTAATTTTCCAATTTCCTTCATTTTAAAAGCGAATATTTATTCTAATAAATAATAATAGAACGAAGACTATTTTAAAAATTTGCTATTTCCTCTTGAAATATGCTTCAACTGTAATTCATTTCTTTCAATTCGTCTTATAATACAAAATCTCTTCCACGTCCTTTTGTTTGCCACATTAAATTTGAGCGATAAATGGTTTCATATCGCAAACCTTTTTTGAGCTTACTTCACCTCCACTTATCTTATTCCTCCATGGGATTCTTTAATTCTGTCTCAGCTTTCTTATTACTTCTGCGAAAATTTTTACACAACCAACCAACCGTAAACAAATGAAAGAGAAAAAAATTGGGAAAAGATGATTTTTTATGAGAGTGACCTCTTGATTTTAATTAATTACTCAGTTAATAATTGGAATTTTGAAATTCTGAAGCTCAGGTGCATCAGGAGAGATATTGGGCTACTCTCAAAAAAATTTTGAGCTTTGTACGTGCTGTAGATTTTGCTAGCCATCGCAGACACACACACAGACAGAGCGTTTTGTTCTTTTATTAGTACAGATGACAAAAATCGCAAGAAAAGTATTGAATTGAAGGTACTTTCTGCTTTGCGTAGTTTGATTTTTTGGGCTTATGCGTACAGAAAGCGAGCAACCACGACAAAACACTCAAGTTTTTACTGATTTCAAAAAATTTTGATCAATTATTTTTTAATTTACATATTTTTAATTAGAGTCTCATGATAGGCCGAAATGCATAAGTTAAAAATCTCTAAATGCTGTATTTTTTAAAAATTTGAATTTGCATTAACATCTTACACTTGATAAAGTTAAAATTATTTTCAACGTTAGAACACCAGAATATTCGTATTCCAAGCATACCGGTTTCGGTAGCATATAGCATTCCTCAGTGCTAAAGATAGTGGAAATTTGCTGATATATATACAGGGAGGATGGGGGTTCAAGCGACAAGTTTCTTGACCAATAGGAAAATAGAGGATCCTAGGCAACAGCCAATAGGAAAACAGGGAACAGCTAATAGGAAAATTGGGTGGAAAATGGAATATCCTCTGTTTTCCTATTGGTCAAGAAACTTGTCGCTTGAATCCCCCATCCTCCTTATATATATATGAGCAATTTTCCACTATCTTTAGCACTGAGGAAGGTATGCTATATGCTACCGAAACCGGTATGCTTGGAATACGAATATTCTGGTGTTCTAACGTTGAAAATAATTTTAACTTTATCATATTGCACCAGGCAACAACCTATTACTTATTTTACACTTGGTTTTACATACACTCCAAATAAAAACATGTGTTTTTCAAAGCAGACATAACGGGAGTGTTCCGCGGCTACGCGCGCTGTGCGCGCACGCTCAGGAGTCAAAGACGTGGAGTGGATCATTCTTGCAGCTGTTCAATACCGAACCTAGCGGACAGTACTCAGTACTCTGCGCTCAAGGACAGGTTAAGAACAGATCATGGATTTGATTGGACGGTGCTAATGATAAAGATCACCTGTTACCATCAAAGGTGAACATAATGGCCGAATGGATAGAGAGCTGATCGCGTCTATAAAATATGTTTATATGCTTTTTTTAATTATTATTATTGGTTGCTTTATATTAATAAATAAGACATTTTTATTAAAGATAAATCTTTTTATTAATAATACAGGAGCGCATGTATTTCTATTATAATAATGAAATACTTATTTAAATATCAGAAAATAGGATATTTTAAGAAGAAAGTTTTACATTTGAGTTATTCTAAGTATCGTTCCAAAGTGATTTATATATACATATTAAGCAAATGCACAACAACAAAAAAAATAAATTACAATAAATAAATAAATAAAGGTATTGTGCGAAAATATCCGCATACACGTAAAATAATTTCTTGATGTTTTTCATTCTCTCTTTCTTTCTTTTCTTTTTTTTAAGTACTTTAGAAGTACAGTTTAAGATGCAAATCATATTTTATAGTATTAAAATGCACAATAAAAATATTTTAAAAAGCAAAATGTAATAGATATACATTTTTTAAACTAAAAATATTAGTTTAGTAAGAAATAAAGTATGATTAGAATGTTTATAAATTTTCTCCTGATAATATTATATAAGTACATTGCTTATATTACGAGTTATATTAACATGACTTTGAGTGTCATTTGTTTCTCCTATCTTATGATTCATTTTAGTATGTTATCCAAACGGTATTAAAATATGCAATTATTAAATAAGAAATATATATACTAAAACATTCTCTGAAAAATTTTCTAACTAACAGTGCAAATTCCATTGAAATACATTCAGTATACTAGATTAAAAATAAATCTTATAATACGTTGATATTACAATCTTGGTTGATAACAGCATTTTATTTATCGCGAAAAACATAAAGCAACTAATAAATCATTTTTAAATAAATAAATAAATAAATAAAATTGTTAAAAAGTTAAAATTTTTAGATCCCCAACTGAATTGTTAAATTGTATCAATCAACCTACCAAGCAAAGTACAACCAATAAAACAGAAGCACGAAATACACAAACACGTGATCAAATCACCCTTTTTTTTTTGAGTAGCGCGCGCGCTGTTTTTGTTGAAGGTTGGTTGTCATATTTTAAATGCTGATAAGGCTTAATTAGATGAAATAGGTCACGTGATTCTTCTCCGGAATAGTTTAGATTTTATTTGAGTGACCACAGGTATGTATTTCTGTTGCGAGAATCATGTTTTGGAACGATAAAAGTATATAATATGTGTATTTACCTTTTTTGAACTATAAAAATTATGCAATAATTGAATAACTTTAAAATCCCCTTCTTCGATAATACCTACTCCATGCAAAATCTTCTGAGCGCGCGCGCGCAAAAATTGTGTCACTTGAACACGCCCAATGTCTTTAACTTTTGCACAACGCTAGCCTCGTCTCGCTTGTGAAATTTCATTGGGAGAGTTTTGATTGGGCAGTCTTGTGCTAGCCTCGAATCAGGGTGCAAATCTAATCAGCGTGTGGTTTTGCGAGAAAAAAACACTCAATTTAATTGAGTTTAAATAATTTTTGTATAAAAAATAAGTTGAATAATTATTTAAATAATTGTTGTATAAAAATTGCTTGGGAAAATACTTCATCTAAAAACTCGTATGTTTAGAACTAAGCTCATTTGCGTATTAAACGTAGGTTTATATTTCAAGGGACTGATAAAATTTCGCGCATTAAACGTAAGTTTATATTTCTAGGGACTGATAAAATTTCGCGTATTAAACGGGTTCGCGTATTAACCATTCGCGTATTAAAGAGGTTTTTTATGTGCACAAGATAGGAGTATTTCAAGGGACCAAAGGAAATTCACGTATTAAGCCAGGCGCGTATTAACGGGGTTTAACTGTATTATATATAGAAATATAAATAATATAAATTATACTACTTTCTTTGGAAAAAGTTAATCATAAGTTATTTATGATACAAATTTGTTTGACTGTCGATAAGTTTTCTTTTTCAGATTGAAACACAATACTAAATTTTTTAACCATATTTATTGCTGTCATAAAGATTATTTTTATATCCAAAATATTATCATCCGATGACCAAAACTGTTAGTTTCTTTCAGCAAGTACGATGAACGATGTATCTCTTAAAGAAACTGATATAAAAGTTTCTTGTCAAAATGTTGAAAAAAAATTCTTCTCCATAATCTGGCAACGAAACTCATCTTATCCATAGTTTGGCAGTAAAAATCTTCTTATGCGAAACTTTTAGCAACTTATATGCTTAATTAATTAAAGGGTAGCCGACCCAGCGGCTTGGTTGGTAGCGTCAGCTCCTCCCACACCGCTGGACCCTGGTTCGAGTCCAGCTAACGGCATGGGTGTCTGTGTTGTCCCTGTGATAATGTATGTACCGGATATTCTGTAATAAAGTGTTCTATATGGTTTCTTGTGATCATTGGAGGTTATGCCGGCGAATAACTGTAGCGCCTACCTCAAAGCAAATAAATGTAAATGTAAATTAAAGAGTAATTTCCAATTTAACACAATAGTATCATAGAGCAGGGGCCTCCGTGGCTGAGTGGTTAAGACATCACGCCGCTGATCGTGAGGTTGTGGGTTCGAATCTCACTGGCTCCATTGCACACATTCCTTGTGTGGAGCTCCTGGTTGTACTTCTCTTGTGTTGCAATATTTCCTTGTGTGTTATCTCGTCCCTGTATATTGACGATGGCTTATAAGCAGGCTTCATGTTGAGCACACAAGTCAGATGTATGTTGTTCAATAAACAAACAAACAAAATCATAGAGCAACTAATAAATATTTTTAAGTATTCCAAGCACGGCGTCGCATTTTCCCGAAATTTGAATTTTTGGATAAGGCGAGTTTTGAAAGTGTTTTGCGAGTTTTTTCGTGTCTTCACATATATCAGTTTTGCAAATAATCGTCACTTTTGAGTAATTGCCATATGATTGACAGTTAATGATTTGTATCATTTAAAGCCTTTTTGGATGGTTTTACAGGGATGTCTGCTATTGTATATCAAAGCACACGGAATGAACTTAGATAGATTTTAGAACGTAGGATGTTTTATTTTCGTGGCTATGTACCTCAGGTTCGGGAACAAATTTTGACATTATATGCATTACAACACTCTGTCCGAAAACCATCATCAATACTGCAACAATCTGTTGCGTACAGTATCTAGTCTGAAACATTGCCGTGCTTTTATAATATACCCACTACCGATGAGACCGTAGCTTTATTTAGGTAGCTTTCATTACAAAAAGTAAAAAGCTACCTTGCAGCCGTCCGGAGGAAAGCACTTCCAGAAAATTTTGGTATATTTTCACTGATCATGACCCCCAGACCCCCAAACCATCCTCCGTTCAAATGTGGACATATATATATATATATTAATGGTCTTATATATGGTTTTTGTCATGCTGTAAGAAACGTATTTATGAACCGATTTGAATGAAACTTGGTATATACATAGTACATACAAATATCTTGACCGAGTTCGTTGGCAGCATCATCCACCATTTTGTTTCAAGATGGCGGTCATTTAAAACTTTTTAGATTAAAAGTTGAAAAATATTTTTCTTTTATGTGTTAGACCTTAAAACAACGATTCCAGACAACTTTTTGTTTTTTCTATATCTTAAAAAATGATTGATTTATAGCACTTTAAATTTTTCTTATGGCTGACATTTTGAAACGATCTGATTTTTGTCACGTGATAACAGGCGTATTTAAGAATCTATTTGGATGTAACTTGGTGTGTACATAGAACATAAGGAATCCTGGACCGAGTTCGTTAGCCAGTTCCATCCGTCATTTTGTTTCAAAATGGCGGCCATATTTTTTTTTATTAAAATTTAAAATTAGGTACAAGAAAGTGAGAAATTGAAAAACATTTTTCTATTATGCATTTGACCTTGATACAGGGATTCCAGAGTATTTTTTGATTTGTCTGTATCTTAAAAAATGGCTGAGTTATAGCATTTTTAATTTCTAGTGTTGCTCACATTTTGAAATGATCTGATTTTCGTCACGTGATAACACGCGTATATATTAACCGATTTAGATGAAATTTGGTGCATACATAGTACATACCGATGTCTGGACCGAGTTCGTTGGCCAGTTCTATCCGCCGTCTTGTTTCAAAATGGCGGAATATTATTTTTTTTAATTTAAAATTTAAATTTAATTGCAAAAAGTAAGAAATTAAAAAAGAGTTTTCTTTTGAGTGTTTGACCTTGATACAAAGATTCCAAAGCATTTTTTGTTTCATCTATATCTTACCTTAAAAAACGCCTGAGATATAGCAGTTTGAATTTCTATTGTGGGTGACATTAAAAAAAATCAATTTGCCCGCGACAGCACTCGTATATATTATTCGATTTCAATATGAGTGTGTATGTGCACATGAATTAAGATTTTGACCGAGCTCATTGGTTTGTTTTAACCATCATGTTGCTTTAAAATGGCATGCACTTCCTGATATCGTTGAATTTGGCGACTCTCTAAATCGCTTAGAATAAAACCTGGTTCAATAAAAGATGACTAATTTCTTAAAATTCCTACTAATTTTCTGTATTGAAAAAAACTAGAATTTAATGTTATATAATCGGGTTCCACTAATTTGAGCTTCGTATGTTTGAATAAGATAGCTTAATTTAAAATAAATGAATAAATAAATAAGCATATGAAAGCTACCTCTTCCTCTCGGCACTGCCGGAAGGACTTTTTTATGTTCAAGTTCTATCTGTTAACATTTTTTTAATGTTTTGTTGTTTATATTCAATTTAATTATAGTGCAAAATTCTGGGTTTGTGAAGTGTATATTAACCATTCTGTACGGTATATAATTTGCATAGTTGATTGCAGCCAAAGAGCTTATCAAATGGATGCTATTTTTACTTTTGACCTTTATATAGCTTATAGATATGTATGTTTTTATATATACAGGTTTGCCACAGTTGATTATTTTTCATTTCGAAAATAAAAATCTTGAAAAAAAATTACTACAAAATTTGTGTTTTAAAAGCAGTGATGCAATTCGGATATAAAACGACTCGCCTGTGGCAGCCCTGTATATATAATAATAATGATAAAAATTTTAGTTTAAATGGAATTTCTATAAACTTTTAAATTAAAAAAACCTTCAAGCGCCTTAAATATGAGGACATCAAATTGATTATCATAATTCCTTAATATTAGTTTTTCTGAATGATTAAAAAGTAATCACATTCACAAAAAAATATTTATCTTACAGTACATCTTAAACAATGATAGAACTTAAATTTAGAACTTAAATTTTCCGAAATTTCGGTGTATTACGTAAATATAATATAAATACACTAATTCTGATTCTCTAAACTTTTCAAGCTTTATTCAGACATAATCAGAAAAATTAAAATAAATCTATTTTATATAATCAAAATCCCTTTGTATATTGCATAAAATTGTGTTGAATATTTTTGAAAGCTTAAATAAATTAGTTTGCAGTTAGATTTTTAACACATGGTAATATCTGAAAGAATCAATGTGAATCACTAAAATATGTTAATGATATATTTGAATTTACAATCAATAACTTTACACCTCTTGCCGTTCTTCGGCGACAAGGCTTAGTTGTACAAATTAGTGCCATTTCAGATGTTTTATTTGACTCTAAATTTTGGAAACTTAGCGTCTTGTTTTGAACAATGTCGCTGTTCGACACGGCAAAGTAGATTGAATTATCAGTATCTGTACTGTTTCCAGTTGACTGATTTTCTAAAGTTTTAGATGCTAATCATGAAATCAAATTTCTCTGTTGAAAAGCTAGAGCAATATCAGACAAAGCTGTGATACCTTCGTAACAGCTTTAAGACTCAGTTCGTTTGGTTGATTTTGAAGTAACAAGTTGCTCCATAGAATTAATTATATTTTGCAGGATTCGGGAAATGTGCTAGTTGAAAGAATTAAGAATCAAAATTAATTCAGTTTGGGATTAGGTAGTATTTTATATGGAGTTTTCCAAGCATTAGTGAAAAGTGCATTCAAAATTTGAAAAAGGAATTATTAACCCATTCCCTGATGACAACAGAAATAAAATACTATTTTTTTATTTTTCCTATAAAATTAAATTTTTAAATCAACTTTATTTTTGCTAAAAGTTAGATTGTTTTACTAATGAAACTTTTTTTTGTTATCAGTCGCAATCATTTGTATGTATACTATAAAGACTGACGTGTCTGTGAGTAACGCTGATGGCATTTTGTGAATGGCAACACACGACGATGAAATTAATGTTTTGCATTTTTCGCTACTGCTAATTATTTATATTTTTAAAAAGCGTGCATTTTCAATTTGGACACCGTCATATACAGAAAAAAATTCTTTTTTCAAAAGAAATTTGCATGAAAATTGTATCTCAATTGACTGGTTTATTATGGTTTTTGATGTAATTTCCAGGCATGAATTTTAAAATCTATCTCCATCGCGTGCAGGAGATCCCTTACAAAATAACCCATTTACAGTAATAACCAACACTGATAAAGCAAGTTTCAGTCTGTGTGTGTGTGTGCATGTCAGTGTTCGGCTACTAGTGATATCTACTGCACGTAAAAGTCTAAACAATTAGACTTAGATAGTACAAGACAAGTCCTGATGAACTTGAGACTCATATTATCAATTTTCTAAGACACATAATGCCTAGGCCCTATTAAGTTTTTATGCACTAAACTTTAATAACAAGCTCTTTTTTTATCCAGTCTTCTTCGTTTTGGGATTCTTTCTCCATTTAGTTATTCTCGCTTTTGTATTTTCCCTATAAGAGCCTGGACCTTTACGGCTCGATATAGGGTCCTTGAAAGTTTATATATTTTAAAATAAATTGTTAATAATTTGCTTCCTTTTAATCTGCTCTTCATTTTTAGGATACTTTTTCCATTTAGTTATTCTCACGTTTCTACTTTCCATTAAACTGGAATATAGAAATATTAGAATAACCAAATGGAAAAAGTTTAAATCTTGGGGGCCCGTAGGGTGCCGCTTTTTGTGCGCCAAGCACTAGAGCCCTTTTAAAAACATTTATTCAATTTTTTGTGCATTTCATTAAAATATTATTCTAAGAAATAATCCATATTCTATGATGAGTTTTGACAAAGTGAACAACTAATGTGCTAAGTAATAGTACATTTTAACATATTTCCATGTTAGGAACCTGTTTTTAACTATCAGTTGGGCCCTTTTGGATCCCTATATATTTCGTAAAAAATGATTCCATATACTAGCTTTTTTAAACCAATTCTTAGGTCCTCCAACTACCACATAAACAACAAAATTTTCAGACTTCAGCTATCAGCAATTAGGAATATTAATCGCTTTCTTTGCGGCCCTTAGTGGAGCTTCTTTAAAAATTATCTTAATTGCTTGCGAGATTTTTATTAACATAGTTCAAGCGTCATCCGATTGCTTTAATTTTGACCAATTGTAGATCTTAAGTGAAAAATACTGAGACATTTTACCGTGTTTTATGACTTGGTCCTATTGTGCCTTCTATTATAGATAGCTTAAAATGGTTCAATTCACTAGCTTTCTTTTTTCTAGCAATTTCTTAGGTACTCTAGATACTACATGAACGAAAAAAAATCACACATTACCTACCACCATTTTTTAATAGCATATGCCTTTTTAGGACCCTTGGTGCAACCTTTTTTAAATCACCAATTTCCATGCAATTTTCTTTAACGTAGTTCTAACGTAGTTCTATTACATTATAAAATACTATAAAATATCTTTATACCCAACTACATGCCAGTTAAGTCTGGATGAAGCCATGATAATCGAAAAATACCACATTGAAACTGAAAAGCATGGAAACCAAAATACAAAAAATAGTCATTGTTCATGACAATAAAATTCAATCTTCCTGGTAATATTTTTAAAGAAAATGTATACATTACCATGTTTTCAAAGTCTGAACGAGGGTTGGCGGGTGTAACTAGCAGAAGAGAGAACCCCGTAGTATGAAGTTAAAAAAACATTTCTAGCCGAAAAATCCAAAAGAACGAAAAGAAAACAGTACAAGTTAAACGTGGCAAATGCGGTGCGTTCTTACCACAATGAAATTTTATATTCATATCTTGGTGGAAATCTGTTGCGCCCTTAAGCAAAAATTCATAAATACAGAATTTATTACGATTATCTGTATAAATTCAGCAATACGGAAATATGACTATCTTAAATAGGAAGGGATCACCATGGCAACTTAGAATCATTATCTTTCATGAGATGTCAGTGAATTAATTATATATGATTAGATTTAATGACATAAAGAACATTTTAACTATTTTTTTAAGTTTTGATTTGATTTTCATTAAACGTGAAATAACTGGCAAAATTCTGTAACATTTGTGTACATTAAGTTTCACAGCATTCGGCCGGATAGTTTTTGTGCTGTTCTATATGGACAGACGAACTGACAGATAATTCGACCACATGACGCTAGTGCTACGCATTTACATAATTACGACATTTTCTCATAGAAAATAATGTAATAAAATATTTTTGAGTGTTTCTGCAAATAAACTATGAACACAACATTATCAATTTCCAATACCAAACATGGCGTAATAAATTTCAATAACATATATTAATTACAGAGCAGTCCAACTAATGTATCAACGGAAGTTTGAGTTCGGTCAGGCAGACAGCCAGATGGACGGACAAACGTAATTCACAAACACGTCACAAATATTATCGCATTATAATTTAAAATTCCCATATCAAAAATTCAAATCAATAGAAGGATACTTACTTCAATACTTTTTTACAGCTCTGTATTTTACCTAAAATATTTATATACACGCCATTACTTAGCTAAAATTTAATGAAGATACGATTAAAACTACTGAAATGACATTTTCACAGATTATCATTCATAGACGACCATGTATCCAATTCTTTTCGTGGCCCTGTATATCATTTTATTTATATTAAACAAAGTTATCTTAGTATACTAAATGCATTTGAGCGTAAAAATGCATAACTAATTGAAAAAACCTCAGTAAATTATTTTTGTTCATACTTAGTATCCTTACGATTTATTTTGTGTATCCCTGTATATGATAAACAGCATTCATACACATAATGTAGTGTTTTTGCTAAATTTAAAAACTCATATCGCAAATAAAAATGTACTATTTTAAAATGATCTAGCGTTTTTAATTCAGATGGAGTTATTTTTCGCTCCTTTACGGAGCTGAAAATGCACTTATTCTATAGGAGTGAATATCATCCATCTCGTGAAGTGTTTATTTTCATTCCTTTTTGATAAGCTTTTTAGCTCACAGGCTATCATAGCCTGAGAGCTTATGTGCCCGTCCGTTCTGTATGTACGTTCGTGCGTAACGCGATAACTCATGATAAAAATATCGGATCCACTTGAAATTTCGTATATGGGTGATTCTCAAAATAAGGGACAATTTATGTCTTTCGGCATACAAAAAAAATTGAGAGGTTTTCTGTCATGTTTTTATATTATATATATAAAACCCCTCCGTGTATAACAATTCCGGTGTCAACCTATCCACGAGAAAGAGAAACTCATTCACCAATGAGAACGTTTCATAGTCGTAATGGAGCGTTCTCATTGGTCAGATTTACAGTGAGAGCTGTAAATGACGTCACTACATTTTACTTCGCTATGAAATCTTTCCACGATTTCAAAAAGTATATTTAATTAAAACTTTTTACTAAAGGAAAGCGAAGGTGCGTTTTAGATGCAATATTGTCAAAATTTTTATATTCGGGTTGCTTTAATTTTTTTTTCTTTACAGCCGTGAATGACTCTTGAGAATTTCAAATCGATAAAAAAAACATTGTGAAAAGTTACCTCCGATTTTAAAGGCAATCTATTTTCTGACCAATGAAACCTTTCCATAGTCGTAATGGAGCGTTCTCATTGGTCAGATTTACAGTGAGAGCTGTAAATGACGTCACTACATTTTACTTCGCTTTGAAATCTTTTCACGATTTCAAAAACAATACACTGTTAAAAATTTGACCCATTTGCTGCAGCGTCACTCCACCGCTTTTATAGAAAACGGTTACTTTACAGTGTTATGGAGCATTCTCATTAGTCATAAAAGAGATATTCTATAAAAGCGGTGGAGTGACGCTGCAGCAAATTAGTCAAATTTTTAACAGTGTATTTAATTAAAACTTTTTATTTAAACAAACCGCGGGTGCGTTTTAAATTTCATTATAATCCCCACCCCCATGTACCAGATAGTTTTGCTATAGTTTTAAATGCAGATTTCTGTTGAAATTTTCTTTCTTTCCTCCTTTTTTTTTTTTTTTTTTTGTTAGATTTTTTTTTCCAAGTTTAATCGCTGTATTTATCAAAATTGTATCAGCCTAAAGTGGCTATGATCGACTACAGTTGTAATTTTTTATCATCCTTTAAAAATGCAAACACGTCATTTTGACGGGCTATCTTCTAGTTTAGATATGTTTGCCTTAATATTATTCATTATTTGCACTCAAGAATTACTCACTTTTTAGTTAAAAACACCTTAAAATAACAGAATAAATGTTCAAAATGTCATTAGCATGGATGTCCACAGCAGCTGTGCCTTGCATATACAAGCTTTTTCAAGAGTTAATATCATGTTTATAAAATAAAACAAATGTTATTCTTTCTTTAAATTAATCAAAGAGAGGATTTATCCAATAAATTTCTTTTTAAAAATAAAATTAAAGCATATAAAAAAAGAATTAAAGTGTGTCCTCCATATTCTATTTTCAAAACAAGGTCATACTATAACAGCTGGTTATTAATCAAAATTTCATTTTCACATATGACAATAGTTTGAAAATATAAAGTTTCTCCGTGGACACAAGTAGCCATTTCATCCCAGCCTGAAAATAGAAGCATGTATTGTATTTTAAGAATAGAAGTTGAATATTAGGGGCGTACATCAATTGTATGTCACTAGAATGGATAATAATTTTCATGTTTATTTTATAATTAAAATTTTTATTTTATTTATTTGCATAGGACTTTTGTGTTTTAAAAAGCCCCAGAAAGGACTATTGCATTGTGATTATATTATGGCTCATAATCTTATTTAAATTAAAATTTGTCATTAGCATGGACAAATATCAATGTCATTAGCATGGTTTTTCTGTCTATGCTAAAGACTCCTATGTGCATAAATGTAACCATTGCTTATATTGTATCTTTTATAAAGTTTAATTTTTCATATAAATTTAGGTATTACATTTATTATCCCTAAAATATGCATTAAATCTGTCAGAAAATCACTAAGACAGCTTCTTACATTGTTAGTGTCAGAATGTTGCTCATGTAAACAAAGTTTGCTCTTTGGTAATGTTTTTATTCTCCTTATAAATATATATGTAAAATGGAAACCATTTGCTGAAAAGGAAGGCTAATAAATATAGAAAAAAATATTTAAACAGGAAGAAAATAAAAATTTCTTAATATATTTATTCCATGCAATTTGTTTTGTCATTAGCATGGCTCAAAAAATACTAATTATTTTTTTTAAGTTAATTTTTAAATATTTAGCTCTGCTGACTACATGTAAAGTATACCTAATGCTATATTAACAACACCTATTTTTTTCAGAAATTTTGCTAACTGTAATTTTTTTAAGATTTCACTTTTGAAATTGTCCCCTATTTTGAGAATCACCCATATAGGTATATCCTGATAAGGCGCTTACCTGATTAGTTTTTGGAGTTCTTTCGATATGTATAAGAGGGGGGACGGGGGGCTCATGCCTCTCCCCTTAAGTTATATAAACGGGATTTTCATACAGAATTAACAGTTTTCGTTCAAAATTTAGATATAGGATCATTCTAATGAGGAGATTCCGTGGCTGTTATTAGGTGTTCATTGAATATATATAAACAGGGGGAACGGGGGTTTTAATGCCCCACCCCTTAATTGATATAAACGGGATTTTCATGCAGAATTAACAGTTTTCGTTCAAAATTTAGATATAGGATCATTCTGATGAGGCGATACCTTGGCTGTTATTAGGTTTTCATTGAATAAGTATAAACAGGGGGAACGGGGGGCTCATGCCCCTCCCCTTAATTGATATAAACGGGATTTTCATGCAGAATTAACAGTTTTCGTTCAAAATTTACATATAGGATCATTCTAATGAGGAGATTCCATGGCTGTTATTAGGTGTTCATTGAATAAATATGAACAGGGGGAACGGGGGTTTTAATGCCCCCCCCCCCTTAATTGATATAAACGGGATTTTCATGCAGAATTAACAGTTTTCGTTCAAAATTTAGATATAGGATCATTCTGATCGAGGCGATACCGTGGCTGTTATTAGGTTTTCATTGAATAAGTATAAATAGGGGGAACGGGGGGCTCATGCCCCTCCCCTTAATTGATATAAACGGGATTTTCATACAGAATTAACAGTTTTCGTTCAAAATTTAGATATAGGATCATTCTAATGAGGAGATTCCGTGGCTGTTATTAAGTGTTCTTTGAATAAATATAAACAGGGGGAACGGGGGTTTTAATGCCCCTACCCTTAATTGATATAAACGGGATTTTCATGCAGAATTAGCAGTTTTCGTTCAAAATTTAGATATAGGATCATTCTGATGAGGCGAGTCCGTGGCTGTTATTGGGTGTTCATATGAATAAGTATAAACAGGGGAAACGGGGGTTCTAATGCCCCTCCCCTTAACTTGTGTAAATGGATTTTTCAAGCAGAATTGTCAGATTTCATTCAAATCTATAAATAGTTTTGGAAGTTTAATGGTTAAGTATAAAAGAGGGGAATAACGCCTTAAATTATATAAATGATAAATGTGTTTTTATTAAGAATTATCCAATTTGCTCTGAATTTTGGATATAGATGTTTTATATGATAAAACATGTCCTTGATAGTTTAGGAGGTTCAATGATTAAGTATAAAAAAAGAAGAAAGGGGAGAGCTGTTTCCCTTTCTTATTTTTTCTTTCGAACGGAATTAACGAAAATACAATGCTGTAATGTACAATTAGTATGCGTAGCCTGTGAACTCAATGCCAACAGTTTAACTGGGCAATATTCTTTTTATTTAATCTTTTTTCGACTAAATTAATCGACATAATGATTGTTTGCACTTCTTATTGAGAAGCTATTTTTTACACCTTCTAGACTTAATCACTACTGCCAAGGGAGGGATTTAATAATTTTTTTTTACAAAAATTAGTAATTTTTATTTTATTTTTTAATTTATTTAAAACAAAAAAGAATTTTTTTTCTTTAATAGCTTTGATTTTTTTAGAAACATATTTTTAAATAAGGTATATTTGAATTAGTTTTTTATATTTCATTGATTTTTTTTTAATTTCAAGTTCATTTTTAGTTTTTTCTATTTATATACGTATAAATGGTTCTGACTGGAGAGTTATTTTAGAAGAGATTTCATCCACTGCGATATAACGCACCAACAAAGACACACACACACACACAGATATATATATATATATATATATACAGGGTGTTTCTAAATTCATGGTCCAAACTTTAAGGAGTGATAGTACACATCAAGACAAACAATATTTAAATAGGAAACCAAGGGTCCCAAAGTCTTCCGAAGGAGATAGGCGCCATTAAAGTTTAGGGTCCAAAAATTCAAATGATTATGAAAAATAGAAACGTGGTCGATTCGTTTGCGTTTTTCACTAAAATTATTCTTTATGTCAGTATTGTCTTGAAAATAAATTATAAAGATAAATTTCAAAAATGACGATAGAGGGCGCTTTAGACTTTAGAGTAACGAACAACTATTTTTTACCGTTATTTTTTGCATCTCATTAAAAGTTTCGTAAGCTTAGACTTAAACTTAAATTTTGAGCTCAAAATCTGAATAGTTGGAAGCAATTAAGTATCACAAACTTAACTGTGTTCAGAGGGTTTTAAATTCAAATGATTATAAAAAACGGAAAAATTGGTCGATTGATTTGCCGTTTTCACTAAAACTATTCTTTATGTCGGTATTTTATTGAAAATGAATTATAAAGATAAATTTTAAAAAATGCCGATAGAGGGCGTTTTAGACTTTGGAGTAACGTACAACTATGTTTTACCATTATTTTTCGCATCTCATAAAATTTTTTTAGAAGCTTAGACATAATCTTAAATTTCGAGATGAAAATCTGAATCGTTGGGAGTGGTTAAGTAGCGCATACTGAACTGTGTTCAATAGGGGTGGGGAGGTTCAATTTTCAAATGATTATAAAAAACATAAAAATTGTTCGATTCATTTGCCGTTTTCGCTAAAACTATTTTTTGTGTCAATATTTCCTTGAAAATAAATTTTAAAGATTAATTTTAAAAAATACCGTTAGAGAGGCCTGTTATTCTAAAGTTTAAGGCGCCCTCTATCGGTATTTTTTGAATTTATCGTTATAATTTATTTTCAAGACAATACTGACATAAAGAATAATTTTAGTGAAAATCGCAAACGAATCGACCAATTTTTCTGTTTTTCATAATCATTTGAATTTTTGGACCCTAAACTTTAATGGCGCCTATCTCCTTCGGAAGACTTTGGGACCCTTGGTTTCCTATTTAAATATTGTTTGTCGTGATGTGTACTATCACCCCTTAAAGTTTGGACCATGAATTTAGAAACACCCTGTATATATATATATATAAAGAGTGTCTCTAAACTCATGGTACAAACTTTAAAGGGTGATAGTACACATCACGACAAACAATATTAAATAGGAAACTATGGGTCCCAAACGTCTTCCGAAGGAGATAGGCGCCAATAAAGAATAGGGTCCAAAAATTCAAATGATTATAAAAAACAGAAAAATTGGTCGATTCGTTTGCGGTTTTCAGTAAAACTATTCTTTATGTCAATATTGTCTTGAATATAAATTATAAATTTCCAAAAATGCCGATAGAGGGCGCTTTAGACTTTGGAGTAACGAACAACTATTTTTTATCGTTATTTTTTGCATCTCATTAAATTTTTTTAGAAGCTTAGACATAAACTTAAATTTTGAGCACAAAATCTAAATCGTTGGGAGTGGTTAAGTAGTGCAAACTGAACTGTGGGGGGATGTTTAAATTTCAAATGATTATAAAAAACGTAAAATTTGGTCAATTGATTTGCGATTTTTACTAAAATTATTCTTTATGTCAGTATTATCCTGAAAATAAATTATAAAGATAGGATTAAAAAATGCCGATAGAGAACGCTTTAAACTTTGGAGTAATGTACAACTATTTTTTGCCGTTATTTTTTGCATCTCATAAAATTGTTTTAGAAGCTTAGACATAAACTTAAATTTTGAGATGAAAATATGAATCGTTGGGAGTGGTTAAGTAGCGCAAACTGAACTGTGTTCATTGGGGGTAGGGAGGTTCAAATTTCAAATGATTATAAAAAATGGAAAAAAATGGTCGGTTTTCGAAAAGACTATTCTTTATGTCAATATTTCCTTGAAAATAAATTTTAAAGATATCTTTCAAAAAATTTCGTCAGAGGGCACGTTAAACTTTAGAATAACCAACAACTATTTTTAACCGTTATTTTTTGTATCTAATTAAATGCTTGTAAAAGTTCAAACTTAAATTTTGACTCAAAATCTGCATCGTTGTGAGTAATTTAGTAGCGGAAAATTGAACTATGTTCGAGGGTTGGGGAGGGTAACATTTCAACTCATGAACACAGTTCAGTTTGCGCTTCTTAAACCCTCCTATCTATTTAGAATTTGAGCTGAAAATCTAAGCCTAAGCTTTTGCAAGCATTTAATTAGATACAAAAAATAATGGCTAAAAATAGTTGTTGGTTCCGTTTTTTATAATCCGTTCCGTTTTTTATAATCATTTGAAATTTGAACCTCCCCACCCCCATTGAACAAAGTTCAGTTTGCGCTACTTAACCACTCCCAACGATTCAGATTTTTATCTCAAAAATTAAGTTTATGTCTAAGCTTCTAAAAAAATTTATGAGATGCAAAATATAGTTGTACTTTACTCCAAAGTCTAAAGCGCCCTCTATCGGCATTTTTTTAAATGTATTTTTATAATTTATTTTCAAGAGAATACTGACATAAAGAATAATTTTAGTGAAAATCACAAATCAATTGACCAATTTTTCCGTTTTTTATAATCATTTGAAATTTGAACCTCCCCCCACAGTTCAGTTTGCGCTACTTAACCACTCCCAACGAGTTAGATATTGAGCTTAACATTTAAGTTTATACTTAAGCTTCTAAAGAAATTTAATGAGATGCGAAAAATAGCGGTAAAAAATAGTTGTTCGTTACTCCAAAGTCTAAAGCGCCCTCTGTCGGCATTTTTTGAAATTTATCTTTATAATTTATTTTCAAGACAATACTGACATAAAGAATAGTTTTAGTGAAAAACGCAAACGAATCGACCAATTTTTCTGTTTTTTATAATCGTTTGAAATTTTGGACCCTAAACTATCTCCTTCGGAAGACGTTTGGGACCCATAGTTTCCTATTTAATATTGTTTGTCTTGATGTGGACTATGCCCCTTAAAGTTTGTACCATGAGTTTAGAAACACCCTGTGTATTAATATATATATATATATATATATATGATGCTATTAAAATTCATATTTATTGGTAAAAAATTAAATTTTCCTTTACTTAGCTTGTAAAAGCTAAACCTCGAATGATTCAATATATATCTAACGCTACCTTTATCGAGACAGATACCATGTTTTTTCAAATATCTGCTTTTATTAAACATGACCCAAATTCACATTTTTTGCCCTCCCCCTTCCTTCAGCGAGTGCACAACGGGTTTTCAAAACCCTCAATTTCTTTCTAATTTAATTCTGATGCACAGAAACTTAATCTTTTTTTAATGATAAACTGGGAAAAAAATATCTTCAAGTCAAGACAAGATTTTTCTCTTAACTTAAAATCATAAGATGTATTGTTTTTCTGTTTCATAATGATACATTTTGTTTAATTTATAACTTTGCATATATAACTATAGCGTTACTTGACGTTGTTACTTTTAATATGAAAAAAAGTATTTCTTCAGTTATTTCTTATAGTATTATATATTAATATATTTGACTTTATGACATAAAAATATCTGTAGAACAAAAAATGCATAAAAATTAAAGCATTTTTTTAAATATATATTTATATATATTAAGACCATTAAATGTATTACAATTGATATAGATTTTGATATAACCAACCACTTGATATAGTTATATATATATGCACTAGAGGTCTGCACGGGCCGGAATTTCCAGGCCCGGGCCCGGCCCGTTGTAAAACTCAAAAGTTCGGCCCGGCCCGTTTTGGCCCGTTACAATTTCTACGATTTCTGAAAAATTCCGATTTTTATCATATAACAAAGATTACTTTAAAGAATACTGCGTACTATAGAATGATTTTACAGTATATTTTACAGCAAATACACATTAACAACATTAATGATTACTTAGATTCTTAGGCTTTCAACATTCGAATAAAGATCATTAAAAAATTAATATGGCTTAGAATAAAAGAAAAAAGTAAGAAAGCTAAAAACATCGTTAATTTTGAAGCTGTTTAATAAAAGAAGATTTATAAATATATTTCTATATCATTTTATTATAGATTTCAATTCCAAATTCATTCTTAAATTCAAAGAAGCTCCTTTCTGATACATTTCTAAATTCATTTTTTTTTCTCAAAAACGCATAGGATTAGCAGATATCTTTATTCAGAAACTATATAATCGAATAGCGTTATCCATTTTTTGATACAAGCAATTTAAGAATACTGCAAACAAATAAAATACTGTCATAATTAGCGTTTTTGATAGAATTTTCGGAAGCAATAGCAAGGGAAGGGAGAAAAACCTGCAATCATTTGAGAAACTATTATATCTCAACAATGTTATACAAGTATTTTATTTACCAAAAATGAAAAAAGCTATTCAATTCCAAATCCCTTCAATACTTAGGCTTATCACTTTTGTACTTTTACAATTTAAAATTAATCAGAAAATGTGTCAAACTTTCGCTTTATTGAGAAATTAATTTAAAAATCATCAAGAAGTATATATCCGAAGACTAAGCTAACATAAGTTCTTTATCACTGTTAATAATTTTACAAATCATGTTTTCTGCCAATAATTAAGTCTAGTACCGGTCCGGCCAGTCTATATGTAGAAAAGTAATGCAAGCGTGATCTCGGACCGGCATGAGTCAGCTAAAAAAATATTAAAACGGGTTACACATAATGTAATTCTCCGATGCCGATACACTGTGCATTTTTATATTGACGCTGTCAAACTAGTATGGCCACATTTATACTTATTCTCGTTAAAACCATTTTCTTTGAAAATAGCTCATATTTTATCGTTTCTGCTTAAATCTTCAGAACGGGCCGGCAGGCCCGAAACTTTTTTTTATCGGCCCGGCCCGTCCCGTTGAAAAAACTATTCTTAATCTGCCGGCCCGGCCCGTTAGAATATTCGAAACGATTCCGCCAGGCCGGGTACGGGCCACGGGCCAAGCCCGGGACCGTGCAGACGTCTAATATGTACTACGGTTGTTAAAATATTTTATCCATGCAAGTTTTAATAACCAATGTTCATTCAGATATATACGAAGATGCTCATCTGTAATTTAAGTATATCTAAAGTTTATTACTGACAGGAGAATGTGATTAATTTCTGTTTAAAGGCACATTTGCAAATGCTTAAATTTGGAGTTCAACTTTAGTGCACATCTAGGTGAATATAATTTAATAAATACTTGTATATGTCATACTGAAATATTTTAATACACGCACACACACAAAATCATGGATCTATGCTCCACAAATATTTCTCTTTATGATTAGCAGAATACATTAATAAATAATAATGTAAACAAAAAATTATATTTGTATACATAAAGTAAATTTCAATGTAATTATACAGCTTGAATATAAGACAATAATATTTTCAAGAGTATTTTACAGATGAAAATAAATTGTTTTGAATTTCACAAAAGTAATTATGCTGAAAGATAATATGAAATTTAGAAAATATTTTATAATACATTTATGTGAATAAAAGAAAAAAAAATCATAGAAATTAATATTTTCTGTTTAAAAATAATAACGTTAACGCCAGTATAATGTATGTAATGTAAAAATTTTAAATTAAAACAACGTTACCTCAGTATCTTATGCTCAGAATATACCGCAGGAGAAAAATCTTGTCTTTGTAAACCAGTCATCTTTCATCTTGTTTTCTTCCATTAGGCTTGTATTTTTCGTGTAGTCGAATAAACTCTCTGTATTATTGTGTGTATGGGTAAAGTGTGATCATCTCTATTCTTTAGGAATGCAAGATTTTAAACCCTTTTAGAAACGTACCATTATTATATGCAGCTACAATTAATCAAGCAACTCGCTCACATTTTTAAGAAAAGCTAGCAACGAACACCAAGCCAAACAATGTATCACGTGACCGGATTACAACCAATATACATTCATCTCCTGGTCACTACTTTCAAGATTGTTTGGTTTTCTGTTAAATAGGAGTATTTCCGCATATGCTCCGATAGAAAACGATTTATCAGGCCAGATTTTTCCGCAAAACCTTTTTGACTACACTATCACTCAGAGGGAATGAACCTCTTGCCAAAATACTTCACTCCTTCATTGAGTGAAAAATTCGTTCTTTTGAATAAAGAGTGTACTTCTAACAAACTACAGTACCTTTAATATACAGTATTTCGGTTACAGTATAGCATCCAAAATCTTTCGTGTGTCCTTGTAAATACTATGCACTTTCCATGATACTGGAAGTAACTTGTGGAAAACTTCAACAACGTATATCCATATCAGTAAATAAGAAATACTTTAACATAATTAAACCAAGACCCAAACAATATTTTCCTTATCTCATTATGTAATGGAATTCTTTTGTGTGCCCCTCTAAATGAATAATAAATATTCTTTCCAACGCATATTCTACGAAATGCATCTTTTCGTGTTGTTCATCAATGCATATAAATTTTATTATGTTTGAAAGAGTGTAACATCATTAAAGTGCACTTGAAACATTTTTCCCCATTGGACGTAATAGAAAGGAATAATTTTGACTGTACCTGTAAATGAATTATGCAACCAAATTCCATAAAATTTGAAATTACTCAGCAAAAGTAAGCAACAATTACATATTTTAAATTTCAAAACTTTACGTTTTGTACTTTTTTTGTGTGTTCTTATATGCGGACGAACGGACGGATGAATTGAACGATGACTAAAGGTGCTACGTGTTTATATAAATACAAACGCACCTAAAAACTAACAAAGGGCATTAAAAATTGTGAAATAGTAAAAATATTCATTTAAAATATAATACGGTTAAATGAATAACTTCATTCCTTTTCTTACAATTACATCAGCATTACACCAGTATCTGGCCTAAGTTCGGGGGATGTCATGTGACTTGTGACAACCTGTGACAATAAAAGAAAAGCAGTTGAAAAATCACAAAAATAAGATGTAGAAACTTTATAAAAGATTGTCGTTTCACAAAATAAGATATAAATAAATTTGTTGTTACTGATACGAGTTGCACATAATTTTATATATTAGTATTAGGTTCAGGTAAGTATTTAGACATATCCGTCTATACACGAGAAGAGAGGTTTAACCTCTTCAGATCTGATGTATCATATAGGATACATATCCTTAATTTTTTTTTTCACGTACATAAATAATGTTAAAAAAAGAGAAATTGGTGTGAATAGAACCTGACAGATTTTAGAGCTAAACTAAATAGTCATTTGTTTCTTATAGCTCTGTCTTAGCCAGCTTCCTGTTACGGCTTGCAGCAAAAATGTACGAAATGTAAATAAATGAAAACGTAAAGTAATTTTACTGCTTTTTTCAAGATAACACTTGTGGAGTCCATAACCAATAAAAAATTATTAAAAAGTCCTTCCGGCAATGCCGGGAGGAAGAGGTAGCTTTCATATACTTATATATATATTTATTTATTTTAAAGTAAGTTACATTGTTCAAAAATACAAAGCTCAAATTAGTGGAAATAATCTTATAAAATTAGTGATTTTATAAGATTGAATACTAGTTTTTGTCAAGACTGAATATTAATAGGAATTTTTAGAAATTAGTCATATTTTATTCAACCTGGTTTTATTTTAAGCGATTTAGAGAGTCACCAAATTCCACGATATCATGAAGTGTATGCCATTTTAAAGCAACATGGTGGATTGTTCAGATCAGACCGTTTCAAAATGTCAGCCATAAGCAAAATTAAAAGTGATATAACTCAATCATTTTTTAAGATATAGACAAAATAAAAAGTGTTCTGGAATCGTTGTTTTAAGTTTTAACACGTAAAAGAAAAATATTTTTCAACTTTTAATTTTTTCGCATTTAATTTTAAATTTAAAATTTTTTAAAAAATTTAAAGTGGCCACCATTTTGAAACAAAATGGTGGATGATGCTGGCCAACGAACTCGGTCGAGACATTTGTATGTAATATGTACATAACAAGTTTCATTGAAATCGGTTCATAAATACGCGTGTTATCACGTAACAAAAATCAGATTGTTTCAAAATGTCAGCCATAAGAAAAATTCAAAGTGCTACAACTCAATCATTTTGTAAGATATAGACAAAATAAAAAGTGTTCTGGAATCTTTGTTTTAAGTTCTAACACGTAAAAGAAAAATATTTTTCAACTTTTAATTTTTTCGCATTTAATTTTAAATTTTTAATTTTTAAAAAAATTTAAAATGGACGCCATTTTGAAACAAAATGGAGGATGATGCTGACCAACGAACTCGGTCGAGACATTTGTATGTACTATGTACATACCAAGTTTCATTCAAATCGGTTCATAAATACGTTAGTTATCGCATGACAAAAATCATATATATATATATATATATATATATATATATATATATATATATCAACATTTGAACGGAGGGTGGTTTGGGGTCTGGGGGTCATGATCGGTGAAAATATACCAAAATTTTCCGGAAGTGCTTTCCTCCGGACGGCTGCAATAGGTAGCTTTTTACTTTTTGTAATGAAAGCTACCTAATATGAATTTATTTTATGCTTTGCAAATTTTTTGCAGTGAAAAAAAGTAACAGAAAAGTAAAAAAAAATCCAAAGAAATTGTCAAAAATATATACTTTATAAGTCCCCATGTATCATCAAATTTTATGAACGAAAAATATAATTTAATTTTTTTTTTGCTGTTCAAACTTTCTTAGTTGTCAGTTTGATAATATAAATGCACATCTGAAATGTACATAAATAAAGCCTGGGGACTGAAGATTGTAAGTGATATTTCCACAAAACTGGTGTAGATAGTAAAGGAAGATATAGGGTGTCCAGCAAATAACCCCCTGATTTCAAAATTAAATTTCTCAAAAACAAAGATCGATAGTAATATGCGGCAAACGGTTTTTTCATTAGGTAAGCTCTAAAAATCTTATACAGAAATTTCAAACAGTGAATATTTTGAAAAAATTGCGTTCTGATTGGATAGAATGCTTTGATTGGACATTTTTCTTCTTTTAGATTGCCTGCAGAGATATAATTTTTCAGCTTACAGTGCAATATTTTAAAGATTTTTCGAAGTAAATTTTTAGAATTTCGAAATTTCAAAAATTTAATTTTAAAAAACTATGAAATATGGCACTTTAAGCCGAAAAACACATTCTCTGGCAGCTATCTAAATCAAGAAAAATGTCAAATCAAAGCATTCTTTGCAATCAGAACACAATCTTTTCAAAATATTTTCCGTTCGAAACTTTTGTATAAGATTTTTACAGCTTAACTGATAAACAAACCGTTTACTGCATAATTCTATTGATCTTTGTTTTTGAGAAATTTAATTTTGAAATCAGGGTGTTATTTGCTGGACACCCTGTATTTTACGGTATTGAAATGAAATATGGAATTCATTATTATGTCTACAGCAAATCGTAGTTTTTGAGCTCCTAAGAGATTCGACTCACATCGCTATGACTTAAAATCTGTTGTAATAATTTTTAATACTACAACAATAGCAAAATCTGGGAAAATAAAATCTTTCTATAATAAATATTATCTTAACTGAAAAAATTACATGGTTCCAACAAAAAGAATACCAGCAATTACACCTACTATGATGGAAATCTCTTTAACCCTTTCCGGCACGGCCAAAATGTGTTGCTAAAATGAGAAATTATCGATTGACACCGGAATTTTTAGATATTTTGAATTCTTTAATTTAAGCTTTTATTGTAAAAGCAAAATTTTACTAAAATATTATTAGTGTCGTTTGCAAGTTTGGAATTAAAATTAGGTATCTCAGGGACCGGTCACGGTGTGCCGGAAAGGGTTAAAGCAGAATCGTTCCAGGTATTTTAGTTTCCTTTTTCCCACATTTTAATAAATAACAATTTGATAAAGCTGATTACGTATTTGAATAATTACATATTTTACTGTTACACATTTTAAATTTAAAAATAAATCGTTTTAATAAATTAAAATAATGTAAACTTCATAAATTTATCTTTATAAATTTATTTTTGAGAAGGGGGTGCGCCTTCACTCTCAAAAAAACTTCCGTCAATTCACAGATAAAGTACTGGCAGCAGTGCTGCCAGCAAATTTCTGTAAAAAGACGGATATCCGTCTTTTTATTTTCCGTCGTAGGAAGAAATTTTTCTGTTTTTTGAAGGAGCGTCCGTCATGTTTTTTTTCTTTAAAAGACAGAAAGTTTCCGTCTTTTGATGGTAGTCCGTTATTATTTTCTCCGTTTTAGGGAAGAAATTTTTCTGTTTTTTGAAGGAACGTCCGTTATGTTTTTCTCTGCTTTAGGGGGGGGGGGATTTTCCGTCTTTTGAAGGAATGTCCGTCATGTTTTCCTTCGTTGCAAAAGAAAATTTGTTTTTTGATGGAAGTCCGTTTTTTTTGCTTCGTTTTAGGGGGGGGGGGGGATTTTCTGTATTTTGAGCAAATGCGTAGCTCTCTTACTAAGGCCTGGAAGCGAAAATGAAGCCCCGAGTCACGTGATCAGGATAGACGGAGAAATGTGTGTTCAAATGAAAAGAAAGAAAACAATTTTCCAAATCCTCCGAAGATTATTACTGTTTTTTAATCATTAAAAATTTTTATATAAAAATACGATAAAAATAGATCAATATTCGTCAAATATTATTCAATTTATAAGATGAATATTCATCAAACAAAGAATACACATTTTCTAAAACACTGAAAGCATTTTCACTTATATTAATATACAACATAGGCTAATTCTCCTTTAACTTATTTAACTAATAAAAATATGAATAATATGTAGATATAAATCATAAATATTTCCCTTTATGATAACATTAATCGAACATAATAATTTTTAATATTTAATAGTTTCAAAGCTACGATCAATGTAATTAATAAAGTTAATAGTAATTTGTTGCATACAGAGTTGTTTTGTCATAGATGATGAATAAAATATTGAAAATTGACAGTAATAGATTTTTAAGAACTCCTGTGAATTAAAAAATTGTTTTTATTTGAAAAAGAAGGGCTTACATCCCATGAGCATCTTCTTTTCCTATGCTTTTGAGAACTGAACTTTACTATCTGCTTTCTAAGTGATTTGTTTAGGGAGAAATTGTGTCCTTTAAAAGACCCTTCACAAAACTTTTTAAATCTCAAAACAGCACCCTTTATAAAATTCTTTGTCCTGAAAATAGGCTTTTGACAAAAATTTTCCATCTCTAAACTGAACCTTTCTCAAATTTGATAGTTAAAAACTAAAATCTAATCTTTACTTTTACACATATAAAGAAAATATATTCATTTTACGCACATATATTTCCTTTGAAAAATGTAAACAAAAACCTAAATGGATGGATCATTTCAAATTTACAAAATTATAATTATATTTTTCACAATTTTACAAAAACAAGATTCTAAAAAAAAAAAAAAAAAGTCTGGACAGATAATTAGATTAAGATTTTCAACAATAAACCAGATTGTAAAACATGCAATAAAATATTTGGAAAGTGTCAATAGTGCCTATTATTGGCATATTTACTTAATTTTTTGTAATATTAAAATAAAATTTGTCGCTGTTTCCATGCCACCCAAAGAGGTAAGCGACCAGCTCGTTTTTTTTAATGTGGTGTCCCCGTCTCATTTAAATAAAGTTACATTGACAGGCCTAGTCCACTATTTCCATCTTGGTTATAAGGTAGATGTGCCAGTAATGAACCCTCTTAAGGAATTTCTTTTAAAAATATTTTTTATTAATAGTTATAAGTATGATATTCCACTTTTTTCATATTATATTAATCTTTCAACAATATTTAATTTATCAATATTAATTAATAATAAATCCCCATAGTTACATTTCCCAACAGAAATAAAAATTTAATTTTAAATAATAGAAATATGTCTAAACACCCAAAAACGCAGTATTACACACCCCTCCTAAAATCTTAAAACTAGTTAATAAAATTTTGTAAATGACCATTGGTATATGAAATTCAAAGATTCAAATCCAAACAAAAACATTCAATTTTTACAAGTAAATAAAAATATTAAATAAATAAATTCAGCTCTCAGCATGTTCATTAAGATTTTCAATAGAAAAACAGTGAACAGTTATTTTCTGTTTCCTAATTGCTTTAATGAAATGTTTAAAAAAGTAATCTAGATTATAAAACATGCAAGGAGGAGTTAAGAAAAAAACAATAAAAACGTAACTATTTATTATTATTATTTTATAAACCAAAAACTGTGAGGCGGCTCTTTACTGGAAAGAGGTTGATTACTGGCACATCTACCCTGAAATAAATATTTACATATTTTACCACTCAATAAAATAGAAAACTAATACAATTTTTTTTAAGATTCTTAGGACTATTATTTACATTTATCAGATCATTTTTATGTTTAATAGAGTTATTTAACATGATTTTACATGAAATCGAAAGAATATTTCATAATCTAGTTTGTAACATCATTTGATAATCACAGGTATCTGATAAAGTCAAACCCAATTCTAGTTAACAATAAATAACAGTTCTCAGTTCTCTTAATAACAAAAATTTCACAATATTATTATATAAATAATATAAATACCTTCTATAAATGTTATCCGCCTTGTAAAACACAGTTATATGTATTTTTTAATCACAATAATTAAATAAAACGCGAGAACTACACTTATGCATATCAAAGTATTCTTGCCTTTGCGGCAATCACTAAAATCGTTCGACGCTGTTGGTGACATGACTTTCGCATCCGGGCCATAGTAAGAGAACTATGAAAAAACACACGCAAACATTATTTAGTCTTACGTCAAAAATCTACAAATAATAATAATAATAATATTGCTTACATTATGTTTGCTTTTTCACCTGCCATTGGAAAGTTTGGAACGATGATTAAACGCGGAAGTAAAATGGCATCTGTCGTCTGCAAACATACGATTCTAATCAAAATAGAAAATTGATTTCTTTGCACTGAGTTTGGCGTTACATATCAATAATTTCGATTGTAGAATAGAATATCACCATTCCGAGTTTATTCTTACGCAAAATTTGATGTTTTATTGGAATAATAGCGACTAAAGAATAAAATACCATCATGCCGAGATTATTTTTACACTTTTAACGGAGCTATTACAGAAAACAGTGTGGATTTAAAGTATATTTAGCATTTCATAACTTCAATTTAAATGCAATAATGCTCCTTTTTTTCACAGTGTAGATAATAAAAAAGATCTATGACATGTGCCAAAGACATGCCTAATAATTTAACAGTTATACAATGAAAACATAGAAATGATTAAAATCAAATTCTGAAATAAGTACTTACCCATTTTTGATGATATATTATGCTAATCTTTTAATATTTCGTCAAACTTGTGGCGCATGTGCCGACACAGAGAAGAAAAAGACAAATGCGCATGCGTGCGGGGAATAAACAGAATTTCTTCGTCTTCTTCAAACTTGCAGGAACGATTCACAGAAAAATAACCTCTTTAAGGAGTACAGAAATTATTTGTTCGAGAATGAGGCAAAATGTAGTGTATAAAGACGAATATTTCTGACAGTGTTGATCCTCATTTGTCTCGGAAGAAAAAAAAGCTAGTTTTGCTCCTGACTGTCTTCTTCATAAAAAATAAATAAAGATTTATATAAATATTCTTTTATATACAAAAAATGGCTTCAAACTAAATTTAATTTAAAATTTATTTGTTAATGTACCGTTTTTGTTTATTGTATCATTTCATGTTTTCTTACTTTCGTAAGATGTAGTAGGATTCGGACAAAATACATATCCACCTTTTTTGTTGTTAAGATTCCCTATTTATTTTGCTGATCACTGAACAGTTGAAAAAGAAAAGCAAACCGACATTTTTTATATCTTTTGTAAGAAGGTTTGAAAAAAAAACACTGCTTACAGAGTAATCTGCTTAAACAGATTTTATTGTATTTAGCTGGTATAAGACATGTGAATAGTTAAAAACTGTTAGCCCAGCCCCACAAAGCATTTTCAGAGCCCCCCCCCCCCCCCGCACCTCCTGGCATTATTACTTGATTAAAGACCTGCTGTGAAGCACAATTAAATCATTAGATCTTGGTAAGTCTCCTCTATAGACTAGGAGGCGGCTTCACAATTAAACTTCTGCACATTTAAATTTATATATCAGTGTGAGATCTTCAGTAATCTGGCATTATAAAATGCTTGCAGAATTATTGTTTTATAGTATGACAAGTAATGTAATTTGACAGGCAAGGAATATTTTAATGATGTATAGACAACCATGAATATATTTTGAGAATATTGCTTTTGGCAATTCATTTTCATTAATATTTTCTCCCGATTACATACATTTAAGTATGAAAGCAAATTTCCAGTCTAGTATATTACAATATATATTTATTTCTAAATAATAAATCTTAACAACAACAACAAAAAAAAAAAAAAAATAAAAAATAAAATCCCACTCTCCCCTTAAAGAAAAAAGTAATTATTTTAATAATAATAAATGAATCAACCATTAAATAAATACTGTCGTTAAAAAGGGGGGAGGGTGGAGTTAAAAATAGCGGATGTTTTACACACGTGTAAAATGCAAATATACCTGTAATAATGTATGTAAAGAAATGTGTCCGTAATCATTTAAAAAATACTACGTGCACGCTATAGTAAAACAGGTTAATGACCCTGCCATAATATTTATTTTCTGTCTGACATTTAGAAAAGACAGTTTTCATGTATTGCTTAAATTCGGTTTTTCGAAAATAATTGAGTCTTGAACATTGAACATAATATCAAAACGTCCAAGATTTATATATTGATTTTTTAAAAAGGTTTTTTTTTTCCGTATGCAATAAATAATGATAAAGTGTAGAACTCAATTACAGTTACTTCTTTGGAAAAACGTTTAACTTAATGCATCGCGTATAGATGGCGCCAGAAACTACATAACCTGAAAGTCGGGAAGAAATAAATTATTGCAGGTGTAAAGTTTTCAGCATTTAGTAATTTACCGTGTTTTAATAGCAGGTAGCATATAACACGATTGTTACATAGAATTTTCGAAAAAAATACATAAAAGAACAGCATTTGCTGAAATATTAAAACAATTAGCGCAGAATTCTTCAATAATTTCCTTAATTATAACTAAAAATGCACCAGTTGTTCTCACTATAAGCAGTGATTGAAAAAGGTGCATTAACCTTTCAGCATGAGCGTGACGTAATTTTTTTCGGATAGTGGTTACTCTATTAAAAATGTAAAATTGTTAATATCAGTAATAATTTTATTCAAAAACAAGTGAAAAGGAAAAGCGTAAAAGTTTTGAACCTACTGTGAAACGATATAGATATTCATTTTCCGACACTACTTATATAAAAACGTACTTGCATTAGCCGTTTAAAGCTTATTTAATTTTTATTTTTTTAGGGATTTATGGTTAATAAATTGAAAAGTTCGAACTACCTCACGCAGTATTCTAACTGCGCAAGTTTTCAAAATATTATTTTTGAGTGCACGAATATTTAAAATTTAAATTTCTTAGTTTTCAAAAAACGTAAATGTCAAATGAAGGCACATGAATATTTCATATTTAAATTATTCATTCGCTCTTTTTTTATAGAGCCTTGAAATAATTGTTTGTTTGTGTGTTTATAACATTTTTATTGTTGTTGTTATTCTGTGTTTTATGTGTTTCAATATATTTGTAACGCTTCTAATAATTTAGAATTATAAATTCAATTAAATATCCATTAAAAACATAAATATGCCCAGTATAAAAAATGAAAATATATTAGTGGATAGCAAATGTACACGAAGAGTGGCGTAAACATAAAATTAACAAGTTGGAAATGGCACGTGAAGCGTAGCAAATAGGGTGAGTTCATATTATAATGAAGTTTAAAAAATATCTAGATCTTGCTGTTATAGTATACGGGACTTCGAACACAGTATAGTGGTCAAAATCTTGTATGTGTTCCGGTAAATATTATCAGCTTTCTTTTATACAGAAAGTAACTTCTCATCTACTTACTAACTTCTCATAGTAACTTCTCTTCTTAACATCTCAGCAACGTTTATTAATTTCATAAAGCATGAAATAATTTAATATAATTAAAACACGTTCTAAGCAATGCTTTCCCGTATACCATTATGTAATGGAATGCATTTTGTGCGGCCCAGTAAAATAATAATAAATATTCTTTGCATCACAGTTTGTACAGAATGTATATTTTAGTATTACTTCATAGATTCATATCAATTCTATTATATTCGAAAGAGTGAAACATCATTAAAATGTACTTGAATCTATTTTTCGTGTTGAATGTAATGTAATGCAAAACTTTTGATTGTCGCTATAATTACATTATACATCCGACTTTCCAAGATTTGAAACTGCTTGACAAAATTATTTAACAACTAGCAAAAGCCATGCTTTGTTTGGATTTTCGAAGCATTATTTCATAATATAAATATTTGAAAGTAACAGTATTTTTTAATAATATTTTTGCATCTTTGTGAAGCAAAAACGTTATTTTAAGTTTTGGTGCATTTTAATTTTAGCCAATTCCATAAATTGGATTAAATTAAAAATTAAATTCAGCCAAATTTCATAAACTATTTTTAAACGTCAAACATGTTAAAAATAATATTAATAGTAATTACTTCCTTATAGTAAATACAACACTTTACATAACGAATGTAACAATTCATTTTATTTTTTTACAATCCTTTTGTTGCCACTTTCCAAAAATAACATAATTCTTTTATGCGTGTATCGTCTGCGTAAATGATTTCACATAATAAGAATAAATTGTGTGTTTGAATTCTTAACTATGAAAAATACTTTTATTATTGAATGTAAATAACTGAATTTTCTCAAATTATAATTCATTAAAAATATTCTATAATTTTCATAAAAAAGGGCATTTTAAAAATTTCATAAAAGAAGTCCTGAAACTATTATGTGATTAAAAAGAATGAGAACCAAAATGTGCACTATTTCCATGCGCGTAGCCAGGGGGGGGGGGCGGGCACTCCCCTGCTCTCGCGCAGATCCAAGATTGATTTTTTTTAAACCAAAATTTATAAAAGAAAAAAGAAGAAAAATGTAAGCAAAGTTAGTTCAATTAGTTAATCAAAACTAACAGTCTATGTTTTAAAATGTGATAAAAGAAGAGACCTTGATTCTTTCTTTCTTTTTAAGAAAATTATTTTATTCATCTTTTTTAAAACTAGAATCTGTATTAATCACAGTAAATCAAAAAAGTTGGTTTTATAATCCCAATTTGATGTCGTTTCTGTATGGAATTTTTTAACACCTTTCTTTTGCATGCATATTTCCATAAAAAATTAGAGTAAATTCTCGACAAGGATAGAACCTACTATTTATATCTTTGCTTTTGTTATCTAAAGAATAGATAAAAGAAAAAAAAATGAAAGGAAATACAGATGTGAAACTTTAATTCCACCACGTGATTAGCCTGGAGAACGGAGGGTGTAGTGTAGATCTGTATTTTAAAGTATTGCGACCAGGTTCTTTTAAAAAAAAAATGCATTCGCTAGAGTTGTAGGCTGTGATCAATAAAATAACTGCCTTTTGAGAACTTTGTTTATTTAAAGTAGAGTTATAAAAATTAAATCATTTCTTACTGAAATAATTAGGGATGGTGCCTGTAACCATTTTTCAAGAGACCTTTGTTACATGACTGAGTGCATGAAGCGAGAGAGAGGCAATTGAATTTCTCATTCAGAATTCACACATTGGCATCTTGGAATTGGCGAAAAGGAGCATATGAAAAGTGAATGATATCATAACCATAAAATTTTCTGTTGCGCTTTAAACAATTAAGATGATTTTGAATTTAATGCAGGGCAACCAGAAATGGGCAGTCCTAAAAAAATACGCCAAAAAGAATTCGCGCCAACATCGTACGTTATATGTCTGTTTTGGGAGAATGTTATCAATAGACAAAATACAGAGCATGTACATGAAAAGTTTTTATGTAATAAAGAAGTTAGGCTCAACATTACGCAGAGAGAAAATGAAATTTTACTGACCGCAAACACATTCGATCTTTATTCTTTCTTTTATTATTTTAGCGAAGCCGAAAATTCATCTAAAGGAACTCTTTATCTGAGAATCGTTTTACTGATACAGCAGATGTTACATGTTTTCTTTCTTTACTTTTTAACGGAAAGTTATTGTGGGATTGAAATAAGACACAAAGATAAAATAGATATTTAATTAAAGATTAGCTTTAACTGTAATTTAGAAAAAATGTATAATTTAAGAAAACTATATGTGATTCTACATCACATATATCTTCCTAAATGTCTATCTTCTAATTTTTTTGTCCTTTTTTTTAATACCTAAACTGATGAATTTTTTTATTAAGTTAAATCTGAAATTTAAAATCAATGTTGCATTATATTGACATCTAAAACGGTATTTTAGTGTAACATGAGAGAAGAAATCTCCGTAAAGAATTCGGTATCTTCCCAAAAATACTTTTATTCAAAAATAATTACTGTTAAGTGGGAGAGACTGAACTTTCATGCAAAAGTGTAAAAAGTTTAGAACTGTGGGAAAGATGTGTGGAAATGTAATATGGAGACCTATAAAGTAACTTCAATTTAAGATACAACTGGTATAAAGACCAATAAAAGACATGTATTAACAAGTAAAGCAAACGTATGACAGCCTCTTTGCTTATAAAAAATTACAATTTATCTTCACTTCATATCCTTTGAACCAGAAGTGTGAAAACATTGACAGGTATGCAATTTTAAATACCACCTTGACTGTCGTATACCACTCATCGTTATTTACAAAATGACTAAAGTGTATTTTTTTATGTGGAAGTACTGTGTACAAATTATAAAAGGATGAGTATTGAATTTAAAGTGAATAAGTGTGTGAATTTTAGTCTATATATAAAATTTTGCATCTTGCTAGAATTTTTAATAAAAAAGGAGTAAGCTCCGCTACATGTGTAAGTATTCATTGACTCAAAAAAAATTTTTAATGGTCGTAAATATAGTGTAAAGTACTACTGTATCATGTATACCCAAATGAAAATAAAGAAATGTGGAGAAGCGAATATAAATGATATTTAATTACGAACAAATGTTATGCAAAAAAAAAGTGTCTATATCTATCTAAATTACGCCTAAAGAGTAATGAAATTCACGTGTGTAAACGGGAAAACATGGAATAGTGCAAATGGGAAGGTAAAAATTACTGGATTAAATCATCCATAATCAAAACAAAAAAATGTAAAGAAATGACTTATGTATTAAAGATAATAATCAATATGTTATAAAAAAAACTTCACAGAGGACCGATAATTAAACAATTGCATATGTAAATGTATATGTATGTGAATAACTTCCTCTGCAAAGCATGCTGCAAAGTATATATACCTTTGTAAACTGCCATTGTAAAAAAACTTTGTATAAAAACATTGTAATTGCTGCATGCAAAGAGGAGCTGTATGAAAAGTGAATCAGTTGCAAATATCCACAAGTATATCAAAAGAAAAAGAACTTTGTAAAACTTTCACCACTGTGATATTGATACACTAGTGAACATTCGCACTAACACTGTGTGTAAAGAAAAGTGCAATTGATAATTACACAGACCTACTAAAAATAGAGTAGCTACATCGAATTAAGACAAAATAGATGTGCTTTTTTTTATCTATCGCGAAAGATACAAATAAAGAAAAATAAATTGTGTAAACAAACATTTAAGATTCACCGCAGAAGTCTTACTGATAATTAGGGCTTAACCACCAGAAGAAAACTATCAATAAATCAAAAATGTGAAATTTTGAATCATTCATCTATTCCTGAGCTCACGAAACAGTTGAATGAAAGAGAATCAGAGATATGAACAATGCCCGAAAAATGTAAATCATGAAATGATTGAAAATAATCTTTAAATAACAATGTATTAAAATGTGTACACCATATGAAAAAATATATATCTACGAAAGAATAGTGTATGAAAAAAAATATAATTATTAATGCTTTATGTTTGTGTTATGAATAAAAAGGTTAACAATGTAAAAAAAAATACTGTGTAAAAGAGCGGAGAAATCCAAGTATCACCTGAAGGTAACCAACAAAATATGTAAATAACTAAATATACATGAAATAGCATACCTGAAGAAGTGTTGAATATTTACGTTATATTTTAGAGTGATTAAAAGCTTGTTTTTGCTTGAAATAAAATTTAAATGTATTACAGCATGTGGAAAAAGCAGGGTGATTTATGTCGAAAAACTTGTTGTAAGCACGGTTATGTGCGATGCAGTTAATGCATCTTGAAGCATTTTTACAATTATCTGAAGTGTGTGATTCACCACAATTAGCACATGTCAAATCATATGCACAAAATTTTGCCAGGTGGCCTATTTGTTGGCAATGAAAGCAACGTTTTATGTTAATAAATGGCCTGACAGTGTAGTCAACAGAATTAATATTTAATTTTCCATGTTGAATTAAGAGATCAGATATCCAAGATGTAACACTAATGGTCCAGTTATATTTTAATCCCTGTCTTAATTTATGCTTTCTTTCAAAGTTAATGGAAGGAATGGTACTGCCAATCTTTTCATTTATAGATATCATAATATCTGGTATACCTATATTGTCATCAAGACCTAACAGAATTATTTTTGTGCAGTCAGATAAATCTCTAACTTGATTTTTGTGCTCACATAAATTTAGGATGTAATCCGGTATTGAAATAAGATCAGTATTTTTGTCTTTTGATAATTTAGAGTTATTCGTACCAGAATTTATGTGTGTTTCAGATTCAACTTTATCTAGAAATTTGGCCAAATCTTTCCCACTAGAATTACATTCCTTATCTTTAATAACATTAAGAGGTTCATCCAATTTAGATTCATCAATGTCGCATTGAATAGCTATCTCATTATGCATAGACTGTTTGGACGAGTTCAGTGTTCTTACTTTTTCGAACAACATCTCATTTAACCTATGTAACTGGTCATTATTTTTTTGTAAAACAGTCCACTCAGATTGAACATTACACACCAAATCACTTAAAATATTAAATTTTAATTAAATTTCTTTTTGATAGGAATTAAATTTTGCTATGAGTTCTGGATTATTCTCATTTAAAATAGGATCAATTAATTTCTGAACATCCGAAACAACAGATCTAGAATATCTGTTAATAGAATCCTTTAAACTACTCAAACATGAAATCTCAAAAGAATTAGAATCTAAACCAATTGTTTCAGAATCCATATTAGTTTTAAAAGACATTACCTGTTTTGCATCAGGTCTAAACTTAAAGTTAAACACAACAGATGGATCTTGTGTCAATTTACGTGACCTTTTTTTAGTCATTATAAACAATTTATATCCTAAATTATAAAAAAACGAAAATAAACAAACGAGCACAGTATCTGATTATTAAAAAATGAACCTATCTACAATGCAATATAATAAAAGCAGCTATATGTGAGAATATTTTTAAATAGATGCTAAAAATTTAAAATAAATGTCTATCCATAAACTAATCAAAATTGTGTTTTACATTTATAAAAGTGAAAAAGCATGAAAAAAAATCTCAATATTTATTTAAATATTAGAAAACTGGACCCTCTCTAACGAAATATTTTTGCAAGTGGGGTGCAAATAGGAAAAACAAACACTGGAAATATATGTATAAAAAGTCTTAAAATAAATTAGAAGGGGGGAAATTAGTCACTTTAGTTAAGACGATATTTTGTTTTAATGCACTGTTTATATCCTATATGAAATCCATAAGAAATATCATAATAAATATTAAGGAATTTATCAAATGTTTTTTTTTTTTTTTTTTTTTTTTTTCAGACTAGAGTGTAAAAATAATTCTACTCGAACAGATATAAACAATGCACACACTTTAAGAATATTAAGATGTTAGATAGGTTTAATTATGCAAATAAGAACATGGCTAGTCTTTGCACAAATAAAAACAATCTCCCAATAAATTTACTGTACAAACAATATAAAGCACAACTTACCTTTAAAGTAAAAAAAAATCAGGAAAGAAAAGTAGGATAAAATGTAATAATATATTTTTTGATACATGAATTTATAATTCGATTATGCATGCATCATTATTATTATTTATGTCATGTGCACATGGCATGTGATTCAAACGATAAAATTTTAATTATCTGAAAATGAGCCCACTGTCAATAATATATGAAGGTGCATACATCCTTATTGTATAACCAGTATTCACATGCATCTTTCTCTGTATTGTTTCTTTTATATAAACCTCATATTAAAAAAAATAATGGTTGCAACCCGACAACATCATGCCTTATTTTTTATAGGAAAAAGAGATGCACCATTAACTTACCTAGAACTTTTTCATCTACATGGAAATATAATATAAAATTTATGAAAAAGAAAAAGGAATATACGTCAATTTATAACACTTCAAAAATAACTGTATTAAAAAAAATAAACAAAATATATAGTCATTAATTAATAATGGAAATTATAAAAATACTTTCTTTAAAAAGTAATAAACTGTCTTGATATTTCTCAAACGACTTTCAGCAAAAAGTGCACAGCAATAAGTACTTAGATATTTGAAAAATATAATTTTATCATGCTATCGTTTGTATCATAGTTTTTAAATAGCACTTGTAAAGCTGTGAAATGTTTCAAGACAATCTAAAATCATTTATAACTGTTCGTATTTAAAGAAATTCAATTAGAGCACAGAAAAACTAATACATAATAAACTAAAAATGGTTGAAAATTACTCAACATAATTTTTTTTAAAATAAAAATATCATATAATTAAAATAGAAATTGAGATTTAACCTATTAAATATAAAAGCATACACTTTTTCATCTGCGAAATTTATGCTGTAAATATTTATCAATGAATGTCTTCTTCACTCATTTTTTTTTTTAACTTTCAACTACTACAAATAAACTTGTAACAGTATTATCGTGAAAATAAACGTTCAATAGCGCACAAAATTACAGACACAAAATTGATCAATGCTGTAGTTTTAAGGGGGTTTTTTAATAGTATAGCGCATGTAATTATTTTTGTGAAAAACATCAGTGTCAGCATCCAAAAATTTAAAGAATAAATCCAATGTGAAGATCATATTATCGACGAATGACGAAGAATTTAAACGTCAAACACGAAATTCTGTGTCACTTTAGTCGAGAGCATATGGAATCGTCACTGAAGTACACCGCTAAGATGAAATAAAAACATTATGTCAGTAAACGTTTAACGTAGGTGAAATAAGAGTCACAAATCGCCAGTCGTAGATTCTTAGGCCTACATCGGCAGGAGAAAATTTAACGAGCGGCCGCGTTAACACCGAGCATCTCGAAAGGTCCCGATCAGAAGAATCAATCGCTCAAATAAAAGATAAATCGGCACTATAATCCAACTCCACTATATCCAACTATAATCCACTATAATCCAACTCCATGAGGTCCATCAAGAAAAATCCAGCAGACATAATTCACAGGAACATACGCATTTCAAACAACATTCTGTGAACAAGGGGGGGGGGCACTTATTTAATAATCCATGGTTCACAAACATAAGTGGGACTTATCTGACGAGGAGACAGTCATTCGAAACTATTTGAAGACAGGCATTAATAATCCAATTTCACACTTATAAGTAGTCCAAATAATAGTCCCGATATAGTTCAGATAATTTCTAATGAACTAGTCCAGAAAATAAATTGGCAGACAAATAAAAGCTGGCTAATAAAAGCAGGCAAATAACAGCAGGCACCATCCCTCGATGTTTGAAAAAGTTGCGAATGCCTGGTGTAGGCACCATAGTTTCTGTAGTGTAGATCTGTATTTTAAAGTATTGCGACCAGGTTCTTTAAAAAAAAAATGCATTCGCTAGAGATGTAGGCTGTGATCAATAAAATAACTGCCTTTTGAGAACTTTGTTTATTTAAAGTAGAGTTATAAAAATTAAATCATTTCTTACTGAAATAATTAGGGATGGTGCCTGTAACCATTTTTCAAGAGACCTTTGTTACATGACTGAGTGCATGAAGCGAGAGAGAGGCAATTGAATTTCTCATTCAGAATTCACACATTGGCATCTTGGAATTGGCGAAAAGGAGCATATGAAAAGTGAATGATATCATAACCATAAAATTTTCTGTTACGCTTTAAACAATTAAGATGATTTTGAATTTAATGCAGGGCAACCAGAAATGGGCAGTCCTAAAAAAATACGCCAAAAAGAATTCGCGCCAACATCGTACGTTATATGTCTGTTTTGGGAGAATGTTATCAATAGACAAAATACAGAGCATGTACATGAAAAGTTTTTATGTAATAAAGAAGTTAGGCTCAACATTACGCAGAGAGAAAATGAAATTTTACTGACCGCAAACACATTCGATCTTTATTCTTTCTTTTATTATTTTAGCGAAGCCGAAAATTCATCTAAAGGAACTCTTTATCTGAGAATCGTTTTACTGATACAGCAGATGTTACATGTTTTCTTTCTTTACTTTTCAACGGAAAGTTATTGTGGGATTGAAATAAGACACAAAGATAAAATAGATATTTAATTAAAGATTAGCTTTAACTGTAATTTAGAAAAAATGTATAATTTAAGAAAACTATATGTGATTCTACATCACAGAGGGGGTGGAAGGTTGTACAAATTAGAGATGAGACAGGCTCAGCCTCAGCACGAAAGCCCGAGCCCAAACCCGGGTCAGAAGCGGGAACGGGCTCTATTTTCATTTTAGTGTTCGGGCCCGGGGGGGGGGAGGCTCGGGCTCATTCTTTCTGAGAATCAAAAAACATTTATGTGTAGAAGAGATTGAAAGAACTACTATTTTCCTATCAAAATTATTTATTCTCTTTCAAGTCATTTCAGTGTTATTTTGATCAAAACGAAATAAAAATAATTTTTTTTAATGATTCAATAGTTGATTGTTGCTTCAAAAGAAAATTTGTGATGTATGGAGATTTATGTCTACTGCATTTCCGTCGACGATTAATTGATAAGGCGCCTATCAAAATAATCATAAATAATAAATTAGCTTCTGGTTGGATTTTCGTTTGAGGCAGAGGATATTTTTTAATTCGATCATTTATTTATTTATTTTGTTAGAGAATGATTTTTCCGTTTTTGAAGCAGACTAGATGCTTGAGATTTGCAAATTATTTGATTGTGCACGAATCATAATCGTTCTTCATATGACAACAGCATTGTGATTTTTTTTCTGTTTGTCATCATGAATTTTGCTTATGCTGGGGATTTCCCTTCGTAAGTAAACATATTTTACATGTTATTCCGATAGAAAACATTCGATTAATGTTTCTTCTTTTCCCATAAAAACAACGGAACTTTAAGATAACTGTATCAATGTTTTAATTTGCGTTGATTTTAAGGTTTCCATCAGTCATGGGGAATTGTTAAGAGAAATGAATTGATTATAGATAAATGTACAGGGGATGTAGTGAAGGGTATACTGGGGTATATGCCGTATACCTTCTGGATTTTTTTAAGAAACACCGTATAACCCTCTGTTTCTTATGAAACCCATAGGATGTACTCTCTAGAATATACTCTGTGGTTGAGCATATACCCTCTGCGTTGATCGTGTAACCTGTGGTTTTTTTACGACTACACCCATGAAGATGTACACTTTTTATAGGAAATTGAAAACGTTTTTGGATTCTTCAGCATACAAATAGTAATTTCTATAAACTCTATTCATTTATTCATTATACTTCTTTAATATGTCTATCAAATTTTCTTCTTAAAGGACAAGAAATATGGAAATCATTTTAAGTATGAAGGATATTTTTATTTGATAGCAAATTGCTCTTTTCATAAGCTTGAATTTAAATTTTTATTTAACAGTAAATTTTATAAGAAATTTTTAAAAATGGGACATCACATTTGAAACAATTTTAAAATATCATTAAATATTTTATTTATTTATTTTTGTATACTTTTTGTATCGGGCTCGGGCTTCTTTTTTTTTTTTTTTTTTTTTTTTTTTTTTTTTTTTTTTTTTGTACTGAAAATCTTTCGGGCGCGGGTTTCAAAAATCGAGCCCGAACTCATCTCTAGTACAAATCTGTGCTTCCTCTGAAAATAAGAAATGTTGCTACGCAAAATTAAAATTAATATGGAGGTTGGTTCAAATCTACGGATCATAATTTATTTTTATGTTTAATTTCAAGTAAAAATACTGAATAGTTTTTTTTTTTTTTTTTTTTTTTTTTTTTTTTTTTTTTTTTTTTTGTAAAGTGTGCGATAAAATGTAATATGTGTAGCCTAAGAGAGGATTCGCTTCACTCATCCTAATTATATATTTTATATCTCAAACGATTTGGTTGGGTAGTTTTTGCTCTGTTATATGCGAATGGACATACTGAACGACGACTGTAGGTGTATTTACTTAATTTGAAACACACATAAAAATATTAATGGGTCATTCCATTTTAAATCAACAAATGGGGTGTGCATCACCATTTTTTATTTTGATAAAAATTTGCATGTCCATTCCCCATGTTTCCTAGACCTAAAAAAAATATTTTTTTTGTTTAAAAAAAATTATTTTTGATGTATAGGCCAACTTTGTCGTTTGGCAACAGTAAAAATTTGGTATTTTAAGGCTTTGTCTAATGAACTGCAACTTTTTTTCTAATAAAGTTTTAGAGCACAGCCATATCTCATTGGAAAGCTAAGAGAATGGTCTTTTTTCATATGGTATCAATAAATTTGAGATTTAAAAACAAAGCGTATCTTTTCAAGGTCAAAGTTAGTGATACAAAATTGATTTTTTACCATTTTTGAAAATTAAAAAAGTAATGAAGGGCTTGGAATAACAAGCCCTCTTTTTTTTCTTACATTCATATGGATGGATACTTATTGTATTAAAAAAATTGTCTTGTTACTCTGCCCCCTTCACAAGATATGGCCCTCCGAAGTTGCACATTTTCTAAAAAATCCAGTTTTCAATGCCAAAAAAATTAATGTGGGGGGCAAGGTAAAATTTTTTGTACTTGCCTGATCTTAAGTACTTCATACCAGCTTTCAAACAAAAAAAAGATTGCTTTGTTATTCAAAGGCATTTGGGAGCTTTAGGGGGTCTGAATTTTCAAATAATCGCTCTGAAACGACAGTTTTTTCATGAGCTTTTTTTTTTGTAAATATGCATTTTTTTGCATATATTATGAACTTATCTTATTTAAAGGTTTTAGATTAACCTCATAAATAGTATTTTAACATATTCCTAACTCTCATCATTTGTAAGCATCCATTTGCTAACTATGACAGGAATAGCCAGGTCTCAACTTGCCCAGTTTGCTTCCCATTTGTTAACAAACATGAACAGTTCTTTGTATCTTTCCTATTAGTGGTTGGCACTGTGCCAAAGACAGAGCTGTTCACATATTATTGGATACAACTATCCAATAACATGAGAATAAGAGAGTTGCATAATGATGTCACTGCAACTGCTCAGTTGATTCTTTAACTCTGGAAAGTTGCTAAGCAAGTGTTCCTGTTGTATTCTTGATATTTCAGTGTTTAATGTATTTTTTTTTTCATTTCAAGATCCAGTACATATTTATAGAATATTTTGGTGAAGCACTTTTCTTCATTAACGTAAGTGTTTTTTTAAATTTGTTTTTCTACATATAAATAGAAAATGTATTCTTAACCCTTTCCGGCACGGTCAAAATCTGTACTAAAATGAGAAATTATCGACTGACACCAGAATTCACAAACGAATTTTTTAAATATTTTAAATTCCTTAATTTAAGCTTTTATTGTAAAAGCAAAATTTTACTAAAACGTTACTGGTGCCGTTTGCAAGTTTGGAATTAAAATTAGGTATCCCAGACCAGGCACAGTGTGCTGGAAAGGGTTGAATGGGTCTTTCTACATATAAAGAGTAAATTGTGGATAACCCTAAATGTTCTATAGGAATTTTTAAGAAAGATGATTGTAACATTTTAAGTTATAGTAGACAGTCAACTATAAACAGTATTTCAAAATATAGTGATGAGGATAAAACTTTACTACATTTAAGAACTGGATGTAAAAGCATTAAAACTGTTTGTACATACCATGAAAAAAAATTTCTAGACAAATATTCCCACCAGGACCTGGAACATCATTTAAAATATCACGTCAAGATAACCAAACTTGGGTTCGATTTCAAGACATCTTAAAAATTCTAACTCCATCAGAATTATGGTCTGCACAGGAAAGATGTCATAATATCACACCTGAGATGAGTGAACATTTATCAACTCTTCTCCGAGAGAGAGCAAAACACTGAACAATATACTTTTCATGCTTTGAGAGTTCAGTTTTATTCTATGTCTTCAGGTGTTAAATTTCTTAAATTATCTTATTAAAGTTTAAATAAATTCTTTGATAATTCTTCTTTGCCTTTTCTAACTGTTTTCAACATATAAAGTTAGCAATCTTTCACAAAAAACTAATATCAGGAAGTATGAAAAAAATTGTCATTTCAGAGCGATTATTTGAAAATTCAGACCCCCTAAAGCTCCCAAACGCCTTTGAATAACAAAGCAATCTTTTTTTTGTTTGAAAGCTGGTATGAAGTACTTAAGATCAGGCAAGTACAAAAAATTTTACCTTGCCCCCCACATTAATTTTTTTGGCATTGAAAACTGGATTTTTTAGAAAATGTGCAACTTCGGAGGGCCATATCTTGTGAAGGGGGCAGAGTAACAAGACAATTTTTTTAATACAATAAGTATCCATCCATATGAATGTAAGAAAAAAAAGAGGGCTTGTTATTCCAAACCCTTTATGACTTTTTTAATTTTCAAAAATGGTAAAAAATCAATTTTGTATTACTAACTTTGATCTTGAAAAGATACTTTGTTTTTAAATCTCAAATTTATTGATACCATATGAAAAAAGACCATTCTCTTAGCTTTCCAATGAGATATGGCTGTGCTCTAAAACTTTATTAGAAAAAAAGTTGCAGTTCATTAGACAAAGCCTTAAAATACCAAATTTTTACTGTTGCCAAACGACAAAGTTGGCCTATACATCAAAAATAATTTTTTTAAAACAAAAAAAATATTTTTTTTTTAGGTCTAGGGAAACATGGGGAATGGACATGCAAATTTTTATCAAAATTAAAAATGGTGATGCAACAATTTTTTTGAAAATTTGTTGATTTAAAATGGAATGACCCTAATATCTTGGTGTAATAGTATACAGTATTTCGAATACAATATAGTAGTCGAAATCTTTTGTATGTCCCTATAAATTCACTCTGTTTTCTATTATACAGGATATAACTTGTAGTAATTCTTAGCAACGTATATCAATTTCATAAAATGTTAAATAGTGTAATACAATTAAAAAGCCCGCCAAACACTATTCTCCCACTACCATTATGTAATGGAACCCTTTTGTGTGGCCCTGAAGATCAATAACAAACATTATTTGCACCACAGACTGTACAGAATGTGTATTATATTATATACTTTATAGATGCATGTAAGTTTTATTATGTGTGAAAGAGTTAAAGTGCCGTTAAAATGCATTTGTAACGTTTTTCCCCATTGACCGTAATGTATGGGAATACTTTTGACTGTCCCTGTAATTGAACTATGGATCCAATTGTCATAAAATTTGAAATGACTGAACAAATTATGTAATAATTGTGTATTTTAAATTTTAAAGTATTTGGTTAGGTAGTTTTTTCTTTGTTATATGTGGACAGACGGACAGACTGAACGACAACTGTAGGTGCTACGTATTTACATAATTACGAAAGTACCTAAAAAAAGAGGATTATAAGCGTCATAGATTTTGAAGCTGAATAATAAAAAAGACAGATTAAAAAAAAAAATATTTCACTGTAATTTATTAAGGAAAATTTCCAGAAGTTCATTATTACTACTATTATTAAAAAATTAATAATGATAAAATATAGATTGTCCAATAAGTCTACTTCGGTCACACGAAAAGATACACTCGTTAAATGTTAATCCAGCGGGAGAATTGTATAAAGATCTCTCGTTTGCATTTCATTCTTTTTAAATGATATATAATATATATTGCATTGCATATCTGAGTGAATACCTTTAACGGACTTTTTTTACTTTCTTGATTTTGTTTATTCTAGATTTTGTTTGTAGGATTTTTTATGAGGATAGTTTAATTTTAAAAATTGGTTCCGAAAATGAAGTTTTCGCACTTATCCCTGTACAGTACGATCTTTTTTATTTTTATTAAAAAAAAAATATTTGAAATGTATATTTCGATCGAATAATGATAAAAATAGTCAAGAAAAATAATTTTTGTGAATGTTTAGTAAAATTTCATACGAATACAATTAGGGTTTTCAAAAATTGTATTGCTCTATTTTGTAACTAAATGAGCTTGAACTAATTAATTTTATCTCCTTAAGACCCTTCAAAATTTTTTATATCAATAATTTTAAGTTTTCCGTAAAATTAATGAACGTAATTCTTACCTTCATAGCTTAATCGAATTTTTTCCTAATTCTGGAGAACAAATCCCCCTTTTTTTTAAATGTAGCTATCTGATGTTGAAAACATAAGTGTTATTCCATTCTTTGGGTTGTTTTTAACCAGGAATGAAGATCATATGGGCCAAACACATGGCACGTAATCAGAATTATTATGTTTTTAAGTATGTGTCGAATATCAAGCAGATATGACACACGGTGTAGTGAAGGATTAGAACTAACAGTAAACAAAATCAAAAAAAGTACAAAACAATCTTTGTAGCAATCGAGCACAGCTATCCAATGCTATATACATCTATATATATCTATCTATCTCTCTATATATAACCATAATTTGTAAAATAATATACAGGGTGAGTCATAAATATCCAAACAATAGGCTATCTCCTTAAATATTGCCCCTAGACCCATACTTCAAATTGCAAAGTTTCACCGAAAAAGGTAAATTTTTTGATAAGATAAGTTGCAACTCCATGGGGGGTCTATTTTAAAAAATACGAAAATTAAATTTTATACGGCCCCCAGAGCATAAAACTTCCAATTAGAAAAATTTTCCTTATCCATTCCTGAATTAAACAAAAAAAATTCCATCTTGATACCTCCAAAACTTAGAGAGTTATGACAATTTTAATAAATCGTGAGATTTCAAGGGATCAGACACAAATTGAAATGCGTGTAATTGAAGAAACAATGTTGCTGTATGTTGTCCAGGAAACATTTATTTTATTTATTTATTTATAGCGTTTGAATTTTGAATGTTTTGTGATGATTAACCGCATAATTTGTAAGCACTATCACATTATAAGCTTTCTTAATAATTTTTTTTTCAGAAAATTTAGAGTAAATTAAAATTGTCATAACTCAAAATATTATTTGTTGCGTTGAATTTTTTTCTTTTGATTAAATGAAAATGTTTAATTTTCAATTTTGATTCAGCATTTTAAATAATATTTTATAAAAGTATTTAAAATAGCAATTTAAAAAAAGATGCACTTTTTTGTAAATAAATCATATTTTTAAAAGTAAATTTTCTGAGGTGAAAACATCTTTCGGCGCTTTTTTTTCTTTCTTTTTTTCTTTTTTTGTGTGTGTGTGTGTGTGTGTTAAAAAACTATTGAATTGTTACCGTAACCAACTGTTACTTACTTATGAAAGTTTAAAAATGAGAAATACTGAAATAAAAACATCTGATGAAGAAAAGTGCATTTAGTTTTAAACAAAGATTATCTCTTAACGTTTAAATTTTTTTTTAAAGAGTCTAGGTGATTAACTCCGTCTTGTGTAGTTTCGATTTCAGATTTTGTTTAAGTTTCGCCATTTTCGCCTTCTTTAATTACTATTTAAATGAGTCAGCTTATTTAAACCTAATTTTTTTTATCACGCCGATTTCAATTTTTTTCATTGTTTTATTCCTGCCAACTTCATATTTTTCTTGCTAAAATTGTCACTACACTATGCGTAAAATATGCCTCTAATTACGGGCCTCCAAACTGGTGGACGGTAAGTAGTGGGTTCGAACCCAATCGCAACCATCGGCCTAACCGTTTAAAGTTTTCCGTGGTTTTTTTCCAACCCTGGATTTCCTTGCGTAAATATGGGTTAGGTTCCCTTAAAAAGACCCTCATGGAGGGCACCCTTCCCCTCACGGCCTATATCCCTATTGTAGATAATTGGTCGGAATAAACAAAGAAAAAAAAATCCCCAACGTGTTAACCGTTGTAAGCGGACTCAAAAGCCGCTGCGCTTTTTTTTTCTTTTTTTCATTTTTTAGAGTTTAACATACAGTTTTCAGTTCAAATACAAATACATTTTAAATTTTGTTTAACTTGCGAATCAGTTATCATTTTAAAACAAGAACAGGTGTTTAATGAATCTTCGGCATATTTCATTTAAATGTTTTAAGTTTGAATTGTGATGTTTGGTTCGAACGCATTAAACCTTGATCAATTAAATACACTTAGAATGAAATATTAGTGGGAGCTTAGCATGAAAAAATACGCAACAGAAACGTTATACTCTTCGACTTTAACATTCGAATAAATATTTTTTTTAAATGCCGTTTGGAATAAATAAACTACTCGGATGTAGCAATCGGAGGACTCTAAAGATACGAAATTCCGTGGATTAGTACAAGATATCACTGAAATCGTGTAAACTATACAAATATCATTATGAAAGCGCCATCCGAAAGATGATTGATACAAAAACGTAAACAAAACCAATTGATGTCAAGAAGTAACTGCATCTGATTTTTATGGAAATTCCTGCATTAGTTCTTAAAGTAGAGCTATTGCAGAAATCGTAATAAATTCAATGTTGCAGCGCCACTCGTGGAGCCATATATAACAAAATATAAATAACATCAATTCATGTCAAGGAATAACTGAATCTGAAGACTGATTATATTCCTTGCATTCTGGAGATACAGCGATCGCGGAAATCACACAAAAGCCTTTACAGTAGGGTCACCTGTTAAGCGATTCCCACCAAAAACTAATCAGCATCAATGTATATCAAGAACTGATTAAATATAATTTTTTATTAAATTTTGTGTATTAGTTCTTGAGAAGCGCGCTCACAAAATGTATATCATATACAGAGATACAGGAGCAGTGACTCACAGATAGACATTTTGTAAAAACATGTTTTTCTGTATCTCTGAGCCCTAAAAAGTGTGAATCCGTCGAAAACCGGAATTCAAAAGTTTCATGAATCCAATACTTTTCTCTTGTAAAGATAGAAAAAAGTAAAAATATGTTTAAAATCACATAAATTTTGAAGCTGAATAGTACAAACTAGATTTTTGAAAAAAATTCTAAGTAATTTATTAAAATATATTTCCATTAACATTAAAATATACAATAACATTAAAATATATTCCATATGATCCAGTTAATAGAAGTGTCATTATCGCTATTACTATTTTTACTAAACTTATTGCCTGCGGCAATAAGTTTTAAAGACGGGGTTAATGAGAGTTTAATTAATATCACTTAATTTAATAACACTTTTAATAAGTGTTTAATAAGACGGTCCGGCCAATGGGTCGTGCCAATTACGAGCCTGGAGCTAAGCTCGAGATATTGCAGACATCTAGCATATTTCAAGGAAGTTTAAAGCAAAAATCTATACGCTTTTATTTTATATCTAGAAGTTAAAGTATTGTCTTGGGTCTACATTTAATAAGTGCGTAAATTAATGGTCGATCCCTAAATTGTATTTCAAATGAACTGATATCGCTGCACTCAGATGTATGCTAAAGTGGTGTAAGTCACGAATTTTGAAAAATTTTGGATTTTAATATCTTCCAGAGATTTGAAGATATCGAGATGATTTTTTTTTTGTTCAATTCAGAAAAGGATAAGGGAAATTTTCTAATTGGAAGTTTTATGTTCTGGGGATCGTAGAAAAATGGAATTTTCGTATTTCTTAAAATAGACCCCCCATGGAGTTGCAACTAATCTTATCAAAAAATTTACCTTTTTTGATGAAACTTTGCAATTCGAAGTATGGGTCTAGGGGCAATATTTAAGGAGACAGCCTATTTTTTCGATATTTATGACTCACCCTGTATATCAATAGAACATGAAAAAATTAATTAAAAGGAATATTCGAAATATGCAGAACCATAGTAAATTCATCAGACACCATATATCTAAATACCGCATTTCCAATATTGCTCCAATATTTGCCAACTTCTCTGATGCAATTTGTTATTTAATGGGTTATTCCATAGTTTGATGTTCAATTGTAGTATTGTATACTGGTTCTATATATATATATATGTATATATATTAGGAGCCCAGAAGCCAAGGGGTATAAGCGACAAAATTGAAAAAAAATCAGTTAAGTGCACAGGCTATCTAGAAATATGTCTATTTATTTGTAGGTAAAGAGTTAAGAGTGATTTTTCATTATGTACTGAGTTATAGGGGTCAGTTACTTAACCTCTTTCCCAAAACTGTGAAACGTGTGGAGGCCAAGGGGTATAAGTACAGTTGTGTCCGTTGATGTCTATATAGCAGAAGCGCGACCAACGACATACAAAGCAATTTGCTTTTTTATGCATTAAGTAAATGCATTTTAACTGTTATCAAGTAAGAAAAATCATGCGTTAAGCATGGATTATGAAACACTTTCCAACCCTCCCTGAAATCTTTAAAAATTTTTGCTATTTAGGGTAATAAAGCATTACTATCCATTTCCAAATATGTATTCTGATAGTTTTGAGCAGCCTTATGTTTTATTGGTCGGTTGATATATACTGTATAACGGGAAAAATTAGTTTAGCAAGAAAACACATAATAGTTTGAAATTTCTCTTTCAGCAGTTTATACTAATAGATAGAAACATACTTGTATACTTTTGTTTATTCTGTAGTTTATCTTGAACCTTTATTATACGCCAGTATTCAACTGAAATTTACTTCAAACTAAAACACAATTAAGACTTCTGAAATCACATTTTCAGAAATTATCATCCATCGATGACCATGTGTAAAATTTTGTGTGTGATCTTATATATCATCTTATCTATATTTTACAAACATTTCTTGATAAAGTGAATGCAGTTCAGCATAGAAATACATGACTTACTTAAAAGCAATCTTTAAGTAAAGTACGCTCATATTCTGTAACCTTTACGAGTATTTTTGTGTAACCCTGTATATGAACTATAACATTTATACATGTCATATAACATGTATAAATTTAGTGAAACTTAAAAGTGCAATTCATAATTAAAATGGCATTTCGTCCATCCATCAATCATCATTCATAATATATACAGTACTTCGGATAGAATATACTATTGAAAATCTTTTTTTGTGTCCCTGTAAATACTGTGTACTTCGTATTATTCGCAAAATAACTTATATTAAGCCTCAACGATATATATGAATTTTATTATACATGAAAATTGTAATATAATGAAAATAAGTCGCAAACAATTCTCTCTCTTTATCATTAGGTAATGTAAATGTTTTGTATGGTCCTGTAAATAAATAACTATTCTTTTCACCTCAGATTTTATAGAATGTTTCTTTTAGTGCAATTCGTAAATGCATATAAATTTTAATGTGTGACAAGGTGTATTATCTTTCAAATTCATTTAAAACGATTTTTTCCCATAAACTGTAATGTAATGGAAAACTTTTGATTGTTCCTGTAAATAAACTAATCGTGTTAGAAACTTCATTTGCAATAGGTTTGTGTTGAGGTAAACATGAATAATTCTCAAAAATTTAAGGGCAATCCGAATATATTTACGAGAGTTAGGGCACGGACAGACGGACAGACAAATAAAAATCATATTCACTTTTCGACTTTGTTGGAAAGTGTTAAAAAATATAAAATTTCAATGTTTCAGAATTTAAAATAAAATTTTAAAACTTACATTAGAACAAATATTTTTCTTTCATTCATTTTTTTTTTCGTAAATTCATTTCTTATTTCATAATTTTTCCTTCTTTAGAATTTATATTAAAACAAAATTTTGTCCTTTCAATTATTTGTATAAAAATTGTTCTTAATTTTTTCATAAATACAATTTTTTATTTCATATTTTTTCATTTCTTGTACTCATTCGGCACTTGTACCTTTTAGTTTCCAAGCACTTTTCATTTCTGCTTGGAATCCAAGGGGAACAAGTGCCGAATGACGATAAACATTGCTTAGTTATAAGTAAAAAAAAATTGTATTCCACTTTTTTTAAAACAGTTATTGAAATGAGAGTTCAAAGATCACTAAGAAGTAAGCAAAAGTTTCATAGCTCAATTCGTTGAATTACAATTGATGTTTAACTTTGAACTCAATTTACTCGAAATCTAAATTTTGTCACTTGTACCCCCTTGGCTTCTGGGCTCCTCATATATATATATATATATATATAAACCATTAAATTTAATGCAAATTACCACATTGAAACATGGAAAAAAATAATTAAAATGCATATATTAGAAATTTGTAGAACTAAAGTAGAATCTTCAGGTCCACAAATATTTTGAAACTAAAATAAAGTATGTCGTTTCAACTTCGTATTAGCCATGAAAAAGCAAAATAATACGAACTTGGGGTTACCAACACATACAAAACAAACAAAAAAAGATATAAATCATAATAACCTTATTAAAATGGAATATATATATATATATATATATATATATATATATATATATACAGGGTGTCCAGTAAATGACTGACCCATTTTGAAATTAAATAACCAACAGATGGCACTGGTGGCGGCATCAGGCTGTCGAAATTCAGACATTACTCTATTTTCATACGCATGAGCTTTTTTCACTCATTTCGCAGAGTTGAATCTCAGTCGACATAATGAATCGACTCTTCACTCAAGATTTTGTTGGATGAAAAAAGATTTAAAATAATATTTATGTTTGAATAATGTCTATTATAATTAATAAGAAACAGCAAAAAATACTTTTTAACAAGTATTGACTTTTAAGAAGTATTGTTCAAAAAATGTTTTTGTAACCGATTAGCTCATTCTCTTTTTACGAACAATAAGTGGAAAATATGGCATAAACACGGTTATTTCATGTTAAAAAATCTTAATATTTAATCTAAATATTTCTTCCATTAAATAGTATGAAATTGTATTTAAAAAATTTAGTGGTGTCAAATATCTTTAAAGGATGGATCAAGCAAAATCTTCTTGCTTGTACGTCGTGCAGTGAAAACAGAAGTTACAACAGTGGTACGCTAATAGTGGTGACACGTTTCCTGTCTAAAATGCAAGCGTCAGAGTGACTTATAAATTGGAACATAAAAATATATTAAACCTTAGAATAAAGGTTCGTCTATATTTCTTCTATAAAAAACCTGTCTTAAACTTAAAAAATATAGATCACGACTGTGAAAGTAACATACTAAACTACCTGCTAAGATGGAAACCTATCTAAAACGAACTATTTTTCATTTTTGCGCAAGCTGTATTCATCTGTACGTTATATTCGTATTTTGACATTTAATATATCTGAAAATTTTATTAAGAAAGCCACGACAGATTTTAAGATGCTTTTTACACATAACATTCCTTCTTCTTCCTCTGACTGCAAGTGCGTCTACCTGAAACGGAAAGATGCTTAAAAGGGGAAAAAAACGACTTACCTGTTTTTATATCCTGCGAGTCACCCCTTTTCAAAATTTCATTAGAGAAAGTATAATAGATCCTGAATCATCTGAGAATTATTATAGTTCTACTTATTTTAGTTCAATTTTATAAATATAAATATTACTAAATTACAGGAACATTAGAATTTTTCATATATAACTTTTAAAAAGCTTTTAGATTATTATTTTTTAATAATGTTCCTTATTTTAAATTACATGCATTTTGAGACTTTTTCTTCCCTTCTTTTCCTCAGGAAGAATAGTTAGGGAAAGGGGGGGGCAGAGGACGGAAAATATATTTCAGGATCTATGATGCTCTTTGTATTGAAATTTTGAAAAGGGGTAACTCGCAGGATATAAAACAGGTACGATGCTTTTTTTCCCTTTTTAAACACCCTTCAATATCAGCGTAGATGTGTTTTCACTTGAGGGGAAGGGGGAAGAGAGAGGTGTGTGTAAAAGTCATCTTGAAATCTCTCGTGGCTTTCGTAATAAAATTTTTAGATGTGTTAAATGCCAAAATATGAATATAATGTTGGGATGATTTAGGTTTTTGTAAAAATGAACAATGTTTCGTTTTAGGCATGTTTCCGTCTTAGCAGTTGGTTATGTATATAACTTCCTCCGTGGAAATCATTTTTTACGTTAAATACAGTATTTGTTATAAACGGATTCCTTCATTCTCAGGTTTATTATATTTTTATGTGACGATTTATAAGTCACTGCCCTCTTTTTTTAAACAATGAACTTGCCAACACTATTTCCGAACCACTGTTTTAATTACTTAACTGATTTCACTGCAGGACGTAGGCATATTTATTGAATACAATTTATTTATGGTAAATGTGTGAAAAATGAATGCTTATAAAAAGGAAGTTTTGTTGGTTTATATTAAGTATAATAGACAGTATTCAGTCATAAATATTATTATAAATCTCTTTCAATCCAACAAACTCTATTTCTGCAGAGGGCTTGAGAGTCCATTCAATATGTCGACTGAGATTCGACTCTGCGAAATGAGCTAAAAAGATCATGCGTATGAAAATATAGTAACGTCTGAACTTCGACAGCCTGATGCCGCCGCCAGCACCATCTGTTGGCCGAAATTCGATCTATTTTAAGAAGGTGCATATCTAACAATTTACTGATTTTCTGATAACAATGCAGCAAACCGCATATTTTTATTTCAAACCGTTTTTTTGTGATTTACATTCAAAATGGGTCAGTCATTTACTGGACACCATGTATATATATGTATATATATATATGTGTGTGTGTGTGTGTGTGTGTGTGTATTCTGCCATTGGATTACCATTAACGAATGGGAGTTTTAGAGTGACTGAATGAGGCTCTTAATCCTATCAGGTGCGCCGTTTCTAATTTGCAAACGGTTAATTTGAATCTCAAGCTGTGAATTGGCATCAGTATTTTTTTAGTAGAATTTTGATCTCATACTATGTGTGAAGAAATGGTTTTGGCTATTTTTATATATATATACATATATATATAAACCATTAAACTTAATGTAAATTACCACATTGAAACATGGAAAAAATTAATTTAAATGTATATATTCGAAATTTGTAGAACCAAAGTAGAATCTTCAGGTCCACAAATATTTTGAAACTAAAATAAAGTATGTGGTTTCTTCTTCGTATTACCCATGAAAAGCAAAATAATCCGAATTTAAGGCTAACAACGCATATAAAAGAAAAATAAAATGAAAAGAAATAGATATATCATAATAACCTTATTAAAATGGAATATATATATATATATATATATATATATATACACTATATTGCCATTGATTACGGGACACTTGCGATTTTAGACATTTTACTAAATATCTAAAAAAATACATGAGGAATCATCTCGAAATTCTTAGTGTATAAATATAATAGTATACGTCATACATCTCCGTGAAGAGTTTTTACCGAAACTCCATAGGGGACCGTCAACAAGTTAAAAAAGAATGAATATCTTTTGAATAACCCTGTCAAAACTAATGTAGCAAAAGCGCTCAAACTCTAGATTATGATTGAATGCATTATTGTAATACACTGTGTTCATTTTTATGCAAATAGCATGCATACTCGCAGAGTAATTAAGGTTTTTATAAAAATGGTCCCAAATTTTTCCAAGTTTTTTCCTTATAATTTTCAGAGTTCTTAATATAAAATAATATTTTTTTCAGAAAATATGACAAACAACATTGCACACAGTACCCTGTAATCAGAATTAAAAAATAATGAAAATTGTACACAAAATGAGTTGGTTTACTAAATAATTTTTTACTGCGCATGCGTCAACGATATCAAAATTTCATTTGCATATTATGTTAGCTAAATGTATAGAGCAACTTTTGTGAAAGTCACAAAATCATAACTTGAAAATTCTGAAAATAATCGTCAATTGAATAAGTTGAAAATCCGTTATTCTCAAAATGAAGCAAAAACAAGAGGGGTTGTATCCATATGTTCATTGATTAGTGTCAATATAGAATACACATTACGGGATGTTACGACTACTTTTGGATAAAATCCCTCATTTTTTTGATTCATTTTGGAAACAACGGATTTTGTCCTTTTTCTATATACGATTACTTTCAGAATTTTCAAGCTATAATTTTGAGACTTTTACAAAAATTGCGCTATACATTTAGCTAACATAATATGCAAATGAAATTTTGATATCTTTGACGCATGCGCAGTAAAAAATTATTTAGTAAACCTACTCATTTTTCATACAATTTTCATTATTTTTTAATTCTGATTACAGAGTACTGTGTGCAATGTTGTTTGTCATATTTTCTGAAAAAAATATTATTTTATATTAAGAACTCTGAAAATTATAAGGAAAAAACTTGGAAAAATTTGGGACCATTTTTATAAAAACCTTAATTACTCTGCGAGTATGCATGCTATTTGCATAAAAATGAACACAGTGTATTATAATAAGACATTCAATCATAATCTAGAGTTTGAGCGCTTTTGCTACATTAGTTTTGACAGGGTTATTCAAAAGATATTCATTCTTTTTTAATTTGTTGACGGTCCCCTATGGAGTTTCGGTAAAAAATCTTCACGTAGATGTATGACGTATACCATTATATTTATACACTAAGAGTTTCGAGATGATTCCTCATGTATTTTTCTAGATATTTAGTAAAATGTCTAAAATCGCAAGTGTCCCATAATCAATGGCAATATAGTGTATATATAGCATCGGATCTTGTAGCACATTAATACTTATCCTCATCCCCGGTTACGTCAATTGAAAATTGTTGGTATTTTATCGACTTCACTTGATACTTTTACATTTCTACATCTGATCGATTAGCCCATGTAATCATTTTATCAGCCCTGGCCAGGCCAGTAACTCTTGACTTGGCCAATAGTGCAGATCACGCACGGTTAGAAAGTAAGATCTATAGTGCCAAGTAGCGCCGTGCAAAAGGGGGGAGGGGCCGGTCGTCCAGGGCGCTGAAATTGAGGGGGCGACAAATTTTTTTACAAAGGGAAATTTCTGAATCTTTTTTTAAATTTTTAATATAAAAAATAACTAGATTTTTAATTTATTTATGGCTTGTAATATAATTTTAAACACTTTGAGTAATTTAATATTTGCATGAAATAAGAAACTTTGATGTGCTTTTAAAATGAATATATAATTAGAAAATACACTTCAATTAACTGATAAAGTATTTTTTTTTCTACAATTGATTAAGTTTAGAAAGAATAATAATTTCAAAGAGCGATTAAAAAAAAAAATATTTGATGATTCAAATATTTGTATGTCGATTTCAAAATGAAGTTATTGTAAATTAATTGTAAGTCCTTTTCAGTTTCGAAGATGGGGGTGTATGGGAGCAAGAAGCAGAGGAAACAAGTTATCCTCCTTGGATCTTAAAATTGAATTAAATAAAATTTTCTTTTCTTCTTTTTTAAAATCCTAATATAAATTTTTCGAGTAACTTAAAAAGAAACGAAAAAAGAAATTTTCAGTTATGGGGGGGGGGATCTAGACTCATTGCCCTTCCCTTGATTTTGAAATTTAATTAGCAATTTTTCTCCAATTTACAAAAACATAATAAAATTTATTCTTTTAGAGTAATTTAAAATAAAGAAACGAAGGATTTCCGGTTAGGGGTGGGGGCATAGATGAGCCATTTTCCCATACTCGATATTGAAATTTAACTAATTTTTTCTCCGATTTTTGAAAAAATACTAAAATTTAATATTTTTTCATAGCTTAAAATATAAGAAGAACTAAGAATTTTCTGTTAGGGGGAGGAAGGTAGAAGAAAGTTTTTGCCTCTTCCTAAAGAAAGAAAGAAAAAAAATATATATATATATATATGTATTAACAAAATTTTCCTTTTCTGCTATTTTCAAAAGCATAGTAAAATGTATAATTTTCAAGAAATTTACAATAAAAAAATGAGAAGTTTCCCATTAAGGGGCTGGTGAGTGAAAGGCCCATTGTCCCTCATAACTTTTGAAACTTAATATATTTTTTCTCTGATTTTGATAAACGTCGCAAAATTTATTCGTTTAGAGTAACTTAAAATAAAGGAACTAAGAAATTTTTGTTGTATGCAAGGGGCGCCAGGTAGTCACTACCCCTCACTGGATTTTGAAATGTAACTTAGTGAAAATATTTTTTTTTCTCTTAGCTTAAAATAATAAAGGAAATAAGAATTTTAAGCTATGGAAAAGGAAGCATAGATAGGTATGCCCATGCCTGAATTTAAAAAAAAGAAATGGATTTTAATACATTAAAACTGGTAATTTCCAAGTAACAAAACAAAGTAGGAACTAATAAATTTTTCGCTAAGGAAGTGGGTGGATGGGATGAGAAATCCCTAATTCGAAGCATAATTGAAATTATTTTTCTCCGATTAAATTCTGTGAATTTATCGGCCAATAACAACAGTTATACTAGAGATGCATCAGAAAATATATTTCTAAATTAATAACTTCAAATTAACTGCAGTGATTTTACATTTATAAAGTCTTATATATTTTTTAATTTTTGATTATAAAGTGACTTTATAAAAAATACAGTGTTTTTAAAATTAATAGTTCACAGAATGTTTAAAAAAAAATCACTGCAAAATCATCTTTAATTAACTGCTAAATAAATGAAGTGATTTTATTGTTGAGATTGCACTACAAAAAGACTACAGTTAACTTTAGAAAACTTCAAAAACACTTTACTTCTACAAAAAAACTGCAGATCATTTTAGCTGGGTATAAAAAATTTAAAAAATGCTACTTTAAAACCATACAGATTCCTTTGTTTCATCTTAATTGTTTACCTATCAATTTCGACATTGAAAAATCATGTATAATGTTTTTTAATAATTGAAATGTTAGAGCATATATTTCTAGCGAAATATATAAAGTAGAAAACGTCATTGCCATCACCATAAAAAAAATGCAACAGACTCAATAGTCCCATTCTTGAAATAATAATACAAGGTATCCAAAAAATTCCTGACACATTTTATAACTCAGTATAAAATCAAGTAATTGAGTGCGTTTTCGACTAAAATGCTTCTGTTACAATCATATTTCAATCCTGATGGCTCCCTTTGTCCGCTTGTTTGTTTTCAAACATGCGCTTTTTTCTGATTTTTAGATTAGTTTTGGAGCTGTGACACTGAAATAACAACTTCCAAAGAAAAAGGTAATTGCTTAGTTTAGTAACTCGAATCTCGAATTAGTTTCGAGCAAATCGAAACTAATCTCAAAATCAGAAAAAAATCAACTTTGAAACCAAACTAACAGATAAGTGGCGCTATCTATGACCGAAGTTTAGAACTATTTTTTTATTCGCTTGAAGAAAATTTTTTATCGTAAGAAGCCTTTTAGTCCAAACCGTACCACTGTAGGACAATTACTTGATTTTATATTGAATTTTAAAATGCAACAGGTATTTTTCAGACATCCTGTGTAATAATCTAAAATTGATACTTTATAATGTAAACCCAACACTTGGTTAATGCAAGCGGCACAAGGCGGAGAGAGACAGAAAAATGTATATTGCTTGGATTTTTTTTTGGGAGGGGGGGGAGGAGACACAGCAAAAGAATAAAATTATTTTAAGATAAAAGCCCAGCACACCTATAAAAATCGTCGAAAATTCAGATTTTGAAAAAACTTTTCAACGCCCTCCTTCTTTATCCTGTTTCAGATAATAAAAACCAAAACCAAATAACAAATGAAACAACAGCTTTTGGAATGTGAACTGTATGATTTCTTTCGAAAAAATTTAATGCCTGTGTTACTTTTTAATATTCAAATATGTCCCTTCACATTCCTGGTTAAATTAATATTATTCTTTATGTTTAACTCGAATTTTCTTCATGTATATTTGAGTAATTCAAAATTGGTATGCAATGAATTTCAGACTATACTATATTTTTATATTATATTCTATATCAAATTTCTGTATCGTTATAAATCGTAAAAATTCACTTTTACTTTGTAATTGGGCTTTTAAAAGAATAGCAGGCAGTGTTGAATATTGGTAACGCACGTGATAAAAATAAAGAAAATCCAAGAGTAAATGTGTTTGTACGTCTAACATTTGCGATATTTGCCTGCACGGAATGCCTACAGCAAAATAATTACAATTTCTAGTGATGCTCGGTTAAAAACTCTAAATGTATGATTCAGATAATTGGTGATGTAGATAAATGAAGTTGGGATATTTAAAGTTTTCCATTACTTCATTTTCAGTTATGGCAACACGTAATTTTTTTGTTTCTCTTTTTAATTTATAGAAACATGCATAAACCTCATTAAAGTGGGCGAAGTGGCATTTCAAAATATTTACTAGTACGAAATACATTTAATACGTTTTATTTATTTGTAAGACGATTAGGTAATTATTTTCGTATTTTAAAATAGGAATGTATTTTTGATCAATAATGCATCTCTCATTTTTTATAAAACGTAAAAATGGAGAATAGCCTGCAGTGATTGAAATTTTATGAAAAGAGCACCCACGTATACGTTTAACCATCTAGTAAAATTGAAGTAACATGTACAGTTAATGCAAAGAATGCATAAGATTAAAAATATTTTAAAAATGGTTCATAAATACAATACATGAATAGCAAGGAAAACTCCTAAAAATGGTTTATATTTTATAAATTTTCCGAATATTTACTAAAGAAGGCGCGGTAGCTTTTAAATTATTTTTCTTTCAATTTTGATAAATACTGTAATATATGTGTCGACAAAACATTTAATATTATAAAGCAAATATAATTTTTAAAATAATCTTACAAAACAACCTATTTAACTAAAGTTTTTTTTATTTACTTTTTGAAAACCTGACTATTCTTTTAAATATAAATATTTCTTCTTCAAATTATTGTTCTGTATTCTAACTGCTCTCTTAACACATTACTGTATTATACTATATAAAACTGTGCACGGATCTTTAAATGTATCGGATAATTACATTTAATATTTTTTTCTCGTCTATTGTGAAAAATGAAGGAAATTCAGCATACTCAGAATTTAAAAATTAAAAAATTACTGTAAATTTCAGTTTGATTCCATGCACAAAAACAGTAAATTTAGCATGGAAAACAAGTAAAAAAAAAATCACACCTCAAATTTGAATTAACATAAAAAGCGTTACCTTTTATCGAATAAGCAAGCTATGAAAATATGACCATGGATAAAATCAATTTAAAGTTTAATTTGCAAAAATAACACATTTAAACGGTTAACATTTGTGGGGGAATTAAAGAATTTTATCAGACAAATAAATAAAAATATATAAGAACTTGCAAATAATTTACTTATAATTAACCTTTTCAGGTCTGACTTATTAATAACATAGACTATGCAGAAATTGAATATGTTTCATATACAATTAGGATAAAATTTTAAAAAAATGGACATGTCTGTCTTTTTTACTTATTTCTATCTTTACAAGAAGAAATCATTTGATTCGTGAAAATCTTTGACTTCCAGTTTTTGACTGTTTTAGAGATTTTAGGGGTCAAAGATCCCAAAAATATGTTTTTAAAAAATGTCTATCTTTGAGTTTGTTTATCTGTCTGTGTGTAAGAAAATTTTTCTGTTATCTCGAGTATTATTTAACGGAATTTCATTTAAATTTCCACTCAGTTTGTCACTGATATATGACGCCCTCAGAAGCCAAGGGGTACAAGTGACAAAATGTCGATTTGAAGTAAATTGAGTTTAAAGATAATTGATGTTACATTGGAACATCAATAACAATTGACTAAATTGAAATAGAAAACATCTGCTTGTTGCATTCTAATCTTTGAACTCTCATTTCAATAATTGTTAAAAAAATAGAGTACAATTTTTTTAAATGTATAATTAATCAATATTGTTTGTTTTTTCGAAAAAAGTGGTTTATCTCAATAACTCAGCTAATAATAAGAAAATGACCTATATTTCTTTACCTGAAATGAAAAAAGCATATTTCCAGATACCCTGTGCACTTAACTCAATTTTTTCAATTTTGTCACTTATACCCCTTGGCTTCTCGGGTCCTCATATATTTTTACTGATTAGTTTTTGGTGTAAATTATCAGAAGATGGCGCTACTATACTGTTTTTTTACACAATTACTGCCCTATCTCAAGAAATAATTCACGTATTTTCATCAAACTTCAGATTCAGTTAATTCTTGATATGGGTTGGTGCTGATTACGTACTTTTTGTGTAAATCACCTAACAGGTATTGATACTATGGTGCATTTTTAACGCATTTCCGCAATAGCTCTATCTTAAAAACTAATGCATGGGCTTTATCAAACTTCAGACTCTGTTCATCGTTGATAGAAGTTTTTGATAATTAGGAATTGATGTATAATTTTAGAAAGTCGTAATACCTCTTCAACTATGTTATAATACGATATTTCCCAGCCGTTTACAAAAACGCTTCCTTAGCTTATTATCTTATAAATGTGAATTGAACTGTACACAATATAAGAACATTCATTATATTTCACACCATCAATCGTTAAACTTCAATAAATCGATTTCGATAGCTCAGATTAGCATTACTAAAGTAAAAATAGTTTTCTCCTTAAAGTGGAAAATATCTCGGATCCGAAAGGATTAAGCTAAGTTAATAAGTGAGTTTTAAACACATTAATCGCTGAAAAATTAAAAATGACAAAATTGTCTCATTTATATAAAATATGACTTATTAATAACATAGATTATCCAGAAATTGAATATGTTTCAAATACATTTAGGATAAAATAAAAAAATGGACATTTTATATATAAGTCTGTCATTTGTACTTATTTTTATCTTTACAAGAAGAAAGCATTGGATTCGTGAAAATCTTTGACTTCCAGCATTTGACTGTTTTACTGATTTTAGGGGTCAAAGATTCCATAAAACATGTTTTTACGAAATTTCTATCTTTGAGTTTGTTTATCTGTCTGTGTGTAAGAAATTTTTTTCTGGTGTCTCGCGAACTATTTAACAGAATTTAATTAAAATTTCCAGTCAGTTTGTCTCCGATGAATATTTTTCTAGATTATTTTTTGGTGTAAATTATCAAAAGGTGGCGCTACTTTACTGCATTTTTTCAGAATTACTGCAATTGTTCTATCTCAAAAAATAATTCACGCATTTTCATCAAACTTCAGATTCAGTTAATTCTTGATATGGGTTGGTGCTGAATACGTACTTAAATGGTTTTTGAAATTAAATTTCCGAAATTCTAACAATTTAATAGCAAAAATCTTTAAATATGACACTGTACACCGAAATACTCGTTCTCTGCAATAAATCTGAAATAAGAAATATGTCAAGTCAAACATTCTCTGCAATCAGAAAACATTTTTTTTTTTCAAAATATTCAACAAATGAAACTTCTGTATAATATTTTTACAGTTTAACTAATAAATAAACCGTTTACCGCATAAATATATTGCTCTTTGTTTTTGAGAAATTTAATTTTGAAATCAGGGTCTTATTCGCTGGACATCCTGTATTTCGGTGTAAAGTAGTTAAAAATTAGAAATTATGAAATCATTAAGGTTTCTTAAGACACCTCACGGTATAAATATATAAATCATATGCATAATTTTAAAATGGACTTATGAATAAAGAGGAGACATATAGTGCATTGTCTAAAAATTGAAAGTGAAGTAACTGAAGAGGTTCTTACAATATGACTGCTGTTTATATTAATTGGATCAACAGTTTCCTATTACCGCCAGTGAAAGGTTCCACGAGTAAACTTGAATTGAAAATTTCCTCTAGTTTGAGAGCCTTATTGGTGGAGAAAATTCTCTCTCAATTATGGTAAAAAATTTCTATTTCTTTTTACTGACGTCAGTTTACCCACGTATTATAATTTTTTCACTGACACAAAGAGTAAGCTGTCTTGGTTGCCATAATGTTGCGGAACTACGACCGCTGCAATAAACTTCTATCAGTAAAAATAAATACCAGTTTTAGCTATTATTTTTGATTGAAATTTTACATTGATGAGGCGTTTAAAATGAAGATAATTTTTTTACTTAAATTTTTGGGGAATTTTTTTGTGGTGCTAATTAACGCCTGTGAAAGCAGTTACAAGTGAAACTTCAGTATTTTACAGATATATCAGTTCCTCTTTCCTAATACTTCCATGAGTTTTATATTCAGGATAAACGGGAAAAAATCATAGCTGAATTAATTTAACATTTATTGTATGGAAAGTTAAAAAATTAAGAAATGGATAAACTTAGAGAGCAATTTTAAGTTAAAAACCGAAAGGTGTCTTTTGACACCTTCTGTTAGAAATAGTGTTAAGGAAAAAATTTTTAATTACGAAAGTTAAAGATGAATGTATTTTTTAAATATTACGAGTTGTTTATAAACTACATAAATTTTAAACCCTTTAAGTGGCCTCAACATGTTTTTCTGTCGTGTAATATTTTAATCCGAAGGCTGATTAACACAGGATTGGCATTAATGTTAATTTTTTTAATTTTTTAAGATAAAGATATATGTAAAGTTATCAAACACAAAGCTTCATAACAATATTTTTCACTGTTATTATTTTATTAATCATTAAACATGAATTAAAAAAACTGCAGATCGCCATATACAGGGTGTCCCCTCTCAACGGTGGCCAATGGTTAATTTCTAAACCGTTGGTATTAGACATATAGTTCCAATTGCAAAAATGCTTTAAAAAAGGTAAAGAATTATTTTTTAAGCGATTTAGGTCAAAAAAATGTTTTACTAAAAAATTACGAAAATTAAATTTTTATATGGTCCCCCGGTTCTATAAGTGATATTTAGAAAACTTTTACCACTACTCTAACAAGTAAGACAAAAAAAGTCCCATTCCTCTGCGACCAAAATTGACCGAGTTATAGCTGCTCAAAGTTGAAGCATATTTTTTGCTGCAAAATAGGGGTCAGTCACAAATTTACTGGAAATAAAAATAAACATCAGATAGAAAATTTAACTTTAAACATTGAGAGTAAAAAAAAATTTACAATGTTGTTTCTGAATTTATGTTGACGTTTACATGTTAAAGTAAAATATGCAATTTGTGCTAAAAATATAAGTAAAAAAAATAACAGAAATTTTGTTAAATTAAACTATGAAAAGCAACAGTCACAAATCGTTACAAAATGATACATATTTAAAGCTCTATTGAATTACTCAACCTAATAGAATTTGATGTAGTCCTATAAAATAAATAAGTGGAACGCACGTAAAATCGTATTAATATTACATTGTCATCGGTTTTAAATAAGTATGGGAATTGAACCTCAATCAGATACTTGGACGTGAGTAAAAATTTGAATATAAGTTTTGACTTAGGAAAATTTACATACGAAAACTATGAATAAAATAAAAGCTTATCAAAATAACATATACCTTTTTAAAATAAAATCACGAAAATAATCAGCTTCATTTGCTTACAAAATAAAACATACGTAAAAATACAATTGAGGATATGAATTTCAAAATTCGCCTTATCGCTTTTTGATTTCTCTATCAGTCTATACAAACCTGCACTATTGTAACATTGCAATCTCAAACTTTATAATGAAAACCAATAGATGCATTTAAAGTTTTTTCGCTATTTCCCAAAATTTGATTTTTTAGATAAAGAGAATTTTGAAATTCTTGGCTTCAGTTATTTTAATAACCAATCTAGAAGTTAATTAATTATAATTAACACTACCGTAAAACTTATACGGTGACAGCGCCTTCAGTTAAATCGCTCATTTAAAACATTTTGTAATTGGAACTATATGTCTGTGACAAATATTTTAGGAAGTAGCCTTTGAACAGCGTTGGAAATCGACTTCCTTTATAGTACTTTAAGCACTTAGTGTACGTTCCCTTAAAGCTCAGTCGAGCTCATCCGTTTTCAGCTATAGAAAAGTGGTTTAAGTCATGAAATTTAAAGTTTCATAGCTCGGTCAATTTTAATGTTACATGAATGGGACCTTTTCTGTATTACTTGCCAGAGTGTTGAGAAAATTTTACTAAATATCACTTATAGGACCGGGGGACCGTATAAAAATTTAATTTTCGTAATTTTTTAGTAAAACATTTTTTTGACCAAAATCGCTTAAAAAACAATTCTTTGCCTTTTTTAAAGCATTTTTGCAATTGGAACTATATGTCTATATCTAACGGTTTAGAAATTAGCCATTGGCCACTGTTGAGAGGGGACACCCTGTATAATGAATCAGAATCGTGACAAACATGTTTATATGCGGTTGAAACTGGATATACTATATATTTTTTTTCTGTCAAAACATTAATGAAACTTATAAATTTGCTGAAATGGATTTTAAACTAGATTTAAAGAGACATAATGTTTTTGATTATTAAATAAAAACTGCAGCAAATGAAATTTCAATTCCTTTTAGAAAAGACGATTTTGTTTAGCAAAATTTTGCTTTAAAATAAAGGAAAATTTATTTTCGACAGTGAGAAAATAGAACGCAGTCCCAAGGCATCCCCTTCTCTTACAATAAGATTCAGGTCCCAAAAGTTTTTACTCTGTTTTATTGCATTTATAAAATAAAAAGTTTTGGTAAAATAAAAACAAAAATATGTGAATAAAGTGCACTCAGCTGAACAAACTGTGGAAGGAAAAAGAATATATTAAAGATAGCAATATATAATACATAATATATTAAAAAAAATTAAATTAGTTTTTGAAAAAAAAAATAGTTATTTAATTAAAGAAAATACCCCCTCTAATAAAAGTAATAATTTACCTGTGTTTCAAAAATGTGTTTTGAAGATAATTTTCAGAAGATATTTAAAAATTCTTGCAATAAACTTAATCAGCAGTAAAGTTATCTACGGAAAAATCAAGTTGAAAAAAAAGAATTCATTCCAAATAATATCTCTAATTTTGATAAATAATTGAAAAATTGCTTTTTTTTATGCTGTTAATATACAGTGTGGATATAAGTGACTTTAGACCAAAGATAATGATTAAATTTGACAAGTTTACATAGCCAACCATGAGAGAACGTATCATTATAAAATATTAAAACACAGAAAATCTAAATTTTTTAAAATGTGTTGTGTGATTTCGGCTTTTTACTCTGCAAATATCCCTTCCATAAATCATGTGCATAAAATGTCCCTGCTTTTTTTTTATATAGAGATACGGGTGTTGAATAAACACAGCGCAGTGCTGATTCATGATTTATCATCAGAAAAGAATTTTGGAAACGCCATACTGTAAACCTAGTGAATAATAATAAAGATCGGTTTTTGTCTGTGTGTCTATTTGTGCACTGTTTTCTGAAGAAAAATACTTCATGTAAAGCTGCAAGATTTGTCACTATGGTCTTCTATAAGTGGAGGTTTTTTCATCGGAGCGAAAATGTGTCCTGGTTGTGATTCGAACCCATAACCTTTCGCTCCAAATGGTTTCAATTTTTGCTTTACTTATGCACCTCGAAACCAGTTTTTAGATATTTTTAACCGACTTGAAAAAAGGAAGAGGTTATAAATTCGACGCATGCGTATTTATTTATGTATGTTCACCGATTACACCGAAACCATTCAAACGATTAATTTGGTTTTGGTGTTAAATGAAAGAAGATGCTCTCGAATTGGTACCACTTTCGTTTCATCGAAATTGATTCAGTACTTTTTTAGTAATTAAGTAAAATCTACTGAAATTAGTAATGTCTCGCTAATTAACTTTCATTGTTGTAACCGTTTTCTTAATAATAAGCATAAAGCTATATATTTATTTGTGTCAGTGCCAAGTTGTCACCAAGCTTGGCATAATTTAGTGAAATATCGCTAAATTTGGCGACCAAAATAAATCGCCATAAATGAAGCCAACTTGGCTGTAGCTGACTTATTTGGCGGCGTTCTCATTCAAATTCAATAATGGATCTTTTAAAATAGGTTTCTTCGAATTTGTTAATCGCCCGTCATATTTACAGTTGTCAAAGGCCAATCGCATTTAGAATGTTAATTTACTGTACATTTATTAAATATGAAAGGTCATTTAAAATGTTAATAGAGAAGCAAAACTAAATTAATACAAAACAGTAATTTAGCATACGTATAAATGAGCACATAATCTGAGACTGGCAGCACATACTATTTATATATATATATATGTATATTATATGCATCCTATATCTATATTATATTATATTAAACTGTTATAAATATGAGTGCTACGAGATTGATTTTAATTATTCCACGAGATAATAATAACAGTAATTTTCCAGTTTCGAAGTCTTGGTGAGAGAATGAAATTTATACGCATATCTTATTACAATATATTTGCTGATTCATATTTACAACATTGAAAAAAATGTGTTATTGGAATTAGTATAACCGACATTGTTGCAGCGATGTATTTTACTTGGCAAGGATCTTAAACGGCAGTAGACATTAAGCATAACTGCCAATCTCAGCGAGTTCGCAATTATGAATATTATATACAAAAAATGGGAGCAAATAGACGGAAGATCAGTACTTTAACGAAAATCTTAAATTTTAATCAGATTACCCGACAAAAACGAAAAGTGGGCGATACTCAACAAGCTCAAAACGTTTTGACACATTTTAAAATTTTACCATGATTTTTTTAGCACAAAGATATAAAATTGGAATGCCGTGGAAGCGATGGACATGGAAGCGATTTGAAATCGAACTGTTTTCCATTTTTTGATAAATAAATTACCTGTTGAGTTATAAGAGATTTTAATCATATGTCAGACTTTTTCACCCTTCTTTGATTGGTTATTATCTTTTAGCACAGAAATTCAGTTAAAAACTCCCATTTTGACAATATTTTCTAAAGAATTTATTGCGTTTGAAAACAAATATAGATTAATTAGTTTCTGGAAAATAACACTTGCTATTTTGATGCATTTCCGAACAAAAATAAATTTATATATCATAAAGTAGCCCTTCTTGACATGAGAACATCCTTAATGTCATTTATAGTATTATAATCTATTTACATAACGAACCATGAACCATTTATATGCTTTGATGTATTTCTATTCCTATAATTCACTTAATTTTTCATTCATAATATACAGCGATATAAGGCTATGGCTGAAATTTAGCTAAACAATGTTAGTAGAATAAAGTAGCACAAATAAAAATGGAAAATAATGATTAAATCCATGAAATAATAACCTCTCTTCAAACAAATTTGTTGCTGAAAACGTTGTTAAAAACTTAAAACCAATTAAAAACTTCTGTTGCTAAAAAACGTACAACTTACGGGAAAAACGCACTATCTGACAACCCTAATTTAACAACTCTATTATATGCTTAGTCGGTTCGCCGCAGTTTGTCCTTTGTAACTTTATTTGCTAGGTAAATTGAATTACATTTAAATGAGAAAGACTTACTTCAGTTATTGCAGTTATTATTATACTGGGAAATAGTTAGTTCGTTTGTTGAAGAAACAGTTATTGCTTGCTGAACGGTAAAGAGTATTCAATGAACACGAAGCTCGAGCCTGTTATGCCCAATCGGTCTTTTAAACTTTAGCAGTATTGTGGCCAAAAACTGCTAATGATATGTAGAAACTATTCCGTATGCGTTATTGACTCAAGAGGGCATGTGTGTAGTTTCATGTTTACCTATTCAAAAGGAAGTGTCAAAACAAGAACAGCGAGATTCCTTATAAAATAATACTATGTTCACATTGAAATATTTGTGTCATTAAATATGCCTGTCGAGTCACTCAAAAACACCCGGATGATAATTTTAAGTCTATGAGACTTTTATTTTCAAATATCTCGTTCAAATTTTAACGTTTTTACATATTTTCTGCATTAGATAGCTGAGGATGATCTACAACCGGGATAGCATTTACTTTGTCGATTTTGGTTTCAGATTTTTCTTTAAAAGTTATTGTATGTTTCGGAACCGGTTGGAACCTGTTCTGAAATTGAAACTACCATATTATAAAAAAAAATAGCCAAACTTGAAAATGTAAAAACTAGGCCGGTTGTAGATTGTCCTCAGCTATCCTAGGGAAAAATATCATGTAAAAATATTAAAATTTGAACGAGATATTAGAAAATAATGCCCCCATGGGCTTAACTTTATTATTCGGATCTTTTGGAGCGATAAGACGAATATTGAAACTCACCTCCACACATGTTTATTCGCTTCGGCGAATTTTGTCCCTTGTAGCCTCGTTTGCCAAGTGAATGAATATGAACTGCAAGGATAAAGGTTAACATCAATTTTGTTTCAAAATAGTTTGTGCTTCCGTTGAAGCATTAGTTATTAATTGACGAAGCATTTCTGAATGTATTTTAATCAGAGTTCACTAATCTCTATAATCACATCAAAACAAGATCCCTTAATTTGGACGCCAATTTCCAGTCTGAAATGAAAATTCTGAAATCGCAGCTTCTATTTTGAAATCATGTTATTTTCGGAATCATCTAAGTAATGGCTGGGACTTATACTACTGTTAATCTCATTATACTTTTCTAAGTTAAATGAAGCATTTTAAAAGCTTTCGCTGAGAATGGGGAAATAATAATTTGTACCCATATATTAAAAGCTGACATGAGTATGCATCGTAATTATATGACAGATATTTATAATTTCATTTAAGCTTTTTAGGGTGAACGCTATTGTAAAGCTAACAAATGTCGCTCAAATGAAAAATGAAATGCAATGAATGAACAAATGAACTAATGAAAAAATAAACAAATGAAAAAATGAAAAGTAATTCATGAAATAACTCCATTAATAGAGCATTTAAAAGAAATCGTATAAATTTTTTCTTTAATATTTATACCAGTTATGACAAAAAATATGTCAGGTGTTCTCAATTTAAGCAGTGATTAAAACAATACACGCCGCGACCTACTAGTAGTTCGCTGGGTGTATTTTGGTTGTTCAGAGAACAATCGAGATTTGTCACAAAAATATTTTTTTTAATTTCATCTATTCACAAAATATAACAATTGCAAAAGCAAATAATATTTCAAAGGAAATTCCTTAATTTCCTTCTGGATAAATATACGAGCAGAATATCAGAAATATCTAAATCAGCTTTGTGGTGCTTCATGTGTGTCTATGATGACATATTTATGTGAATTCACACAGATACATCACACGGCGTTAACGGATATTGAAAAAAATAGGCCAATCCGACTGTTACTGATATTGGCCGATAGTGCAATATTCATGTTCCCGATATTGGCTGATTTTGCTGTACCTGGAAACATGCTTTTTATAATTTGCTGCTTTTGGAATACAAGTACAGAAGCAGTCTGTGTATAGAAAGTGACTTAGTAAAATTAACCAGTTTGAATCCTGATATAGATGTTTCCATCGGTAAACACCAATGTCAGAAATCTCACTGTTTATAAAGTTTTATTTTGATAATAATTTAACATGTTTTTAATTACCTTTGTTGTTTGTTATATTATTTTGTTTATTATTCCATTGAAACACATTCGAATAAACAAATTTTGTTTTTCTTGATAGTGTTTCCTTCATATGAAAATGTGCCTTTTTCGTAGGATAGTATTATCGATAGCTTATACAGGTCATACAACAAGGTAAAGGCAAGGAACAGATAAAGGGTGGGGACCACTGCTTTATGTTCTGAATCATAAATGAGAAATTTGCTTCTCTTCAATAACTATCTTCGTTACTGTCTGTACACATGCAAATCAACTTATATATTAACAATTTGATTATTAGATTGATTTTTGAATTAAATTGATTTAATAAATTGATAGTTTTTTCTAAAATGTTTATGGGGATAATTAGGCTAATTAACTAAAATACTGTTATGAAACCCTCACAGTTATTAAATGAACAAGTAAATAAATGAATTGCGATGCTATTTGTACACTCTCAGAAATAAAACTCTCATTTTTGACGATTCAGAAATCCTTGAGCCTTATTTCGTCGTTTTTGACGATCATTTCGTATCAGAATCACGTGACTTTTAACGAAACGTGAACTCTCAAATATTTGACGAAAGTGCTTCCTTAATCATGGCCAGACTTGATGAATTTTAAGGAAACTGTCGCGGTAGCTGTTTATAGAATGACCTGATATTGTACCTCCCCAAATCTTGCGATTTTAGCAAGGATATATTTGCTTGTTTAAAACAGTACTTTTTAGCGTTTTTCAGAAAATAATGAAATGTAAGCAATTACTCTTGCTACATTAGTTTTTTTTTTGGGGGGGGGATGTTTATTGCTATTTTTATTTATTCATTTGTAAGTTGTATTTCCTTTTGATTTCATTCGAAAACAAATTACTTCGTTCTACAAAACCGTTCAAAAAGTAAATTTGATCAATAAAATTTCAAAATTCTAAGATCTATTTTATATCCAATATCTACTTTTTTCACTCAAATTAAAAATATATACATATATTTTCTCTCTCCCCTCTATAAACAGTAAATTGTTAAAATCTTATCCACCTACTTAAAGTCTCGCTTAAAATAGTAAAATCTCTCCCAATAAGTACTTCATAATTCGTTATTTCTGAGCATCAAACTAACCAGCCCATATTTTAATCATTCCTTAAGCAAATAAATTTCCCCTAGATGTTATTTAATTAAGCCATATTATAATTATTCATTAACCATTAGAAAATCAAACTAATAAATTCGTCTTATTATTTAAAACTTGCAAGATTTATAACAGAATCGATAAAAGTACTATCACAATTATAAAAATTCTAACACACACTATAATTCACTTTATGCCTTTATAATCATACCTGTCTGAATAATCTGTGGCGTGATCTTAGGGCGTCGGACTGCCGCACTGTATGTTATGAGTTCGAACCCCGCGTGTGACATGTCTTTTTTGCTTCTGTCATTGGAAATAGGAGCTTCTAAAAAATTCGATAGATGGCAGCACTAGTCCTTTTTTGACGAAATTTTTTGACGATTTGGTATCGTTAAAAGAGTGAGGGAAGTGATTTCATCAATTTGACGAAATATTTGTTCGGAGCATTTCCCAGGAAACGGTTTCGTCAAAAACGAGGAGAATTTCGTGAAATTTGAGTATTCATTTCTGAGTGTGTATGTGAGATGTGTATTGCAGTTGCAAAATTTCGTGAAGCTGTTTTAATAAAAGAAAAGCTAAATACACGTAAGTGGGGGAGACAAAAAAGCATTACAAAATATTTGTGTTAAAATTTTTTGCGGTTCTTACTAAATGTGATCCAGCAGAGTAATTTGTCATGAAAAGCACCATATATTTTTATTAGCAAACGAATTAAATATATTTTATTTGCATTTTCTTAAATGGCACTTAAGAGTCCCGAAGGAGCATTAAGGGTTAAACGGTTTAAATTGAATTGATAAAACCTTTCTTTTTTTAATATCCATGGAAGATTCCTCTTGAACTACCAAATATTTGTACATGTAATCTTTTTACGTCTTTAAAGATTGCATTAATGTCTAAAGATCAAATCTAAATTTGTGTAAATTTTAACAAAATTAACTTTTAAAAAATGAAATTCGAAGGATTGCAAGAGTTAAACAAGCTGTACGTGTGATCGCAGATTGCAGAGAGGATTTTGTTTAATATTCCTTTTAAAACAACTGATCCTTTAAGCAATAAATCCAAATTGTTAATTTATAATTATTAAAATCCTATACAAGGTGTCCACTGTGAAAGGTGGCCAATGGCTAATTCCCAAACCGTTAGTCACAGACATAGTTCCAGTAACAAAAATCTTTTAAATGAGGTAGAGTAGGCTCTTAACTTGCTAATTCGTAGCGATGTCACTACGATAACGACATCCAAAGTATTTAAAAAAAGTATTTTTCCCATGAAAAATACGACTTATTTATAATTTCAAAACTTATAATGACCTCATTTCGAATTGTACACTACTATTTGTGTTCACCATTCAACTCAATTAAGAAAACTTCAATCGAACGGTCAAATAGCATAGCCAATTAAGGGGTTTGGGCCTCATCGCGTCGAAGTCCAAACAGGTTCATTGATGAATACTGTTTGAGCGTTAGACTCAGCTTATCTAGGTTGAAGTTGATGGTTAACACAATACGACAATAAATGCTTTTTTCTATTTTTCTAAACTTGTTTTTTTTTCTTTTCTAGGAGGTCCGTTTTAAGATGATCGACCCTAAGTGTTATTCTTCAAAAACTTCAACCTTGGAGCATCCGATAAGCCTGAGCCATGATTTCGAAACAACGGCCTTCAGCAAAAATACCAACAAGCTCTTTGGCGTCAGTCCCAGCGATATAGACAAATACTCCCGCGTGGTGTTCCCTGTGTGTTTTGTATGTTTCAATCTCATGTACTGGATCATCTATTTACATATCAGCGATGTGCTCGATGAAGGCATTGTACCACTTGGTAGTAAGTGACTACGTCCTGAAAGGCGTTGCAAACCAATGGACAATGAACTTCAAAGGCGACCGAGAACTTATGTATTAGAATCTGGTTCTTACATGTGTGTGAGTGTGTGTTTTCTACAGGGAACATCGCACTTTTAATTTTCGTACAGGTCACCTCATCACAGTCATGTGCTGCATCTAGACTAGAATTCACTAGAACGGATAAAGAAAACTTTTTTAATGCCAGCATATGAGAGAAAATGGAATATGGCTGCAGACACCCTTTTAAAACAAACATTCTTATTTTCATCGTTTTGGGGCTTATTTGCTGATGAAGCTCATATTTTTCTTTTGGATATACTGTGTTTTTTATGAAGCAACCTTCTTTTTTATTCCCTTTTTGATAGCTTGTAACATTGCAAGGATGTACTACATTTTTGGTTCCATCGTTTTCGGTCGTAGTTATTTAATTCATCGGGAATTGAATATAATGTAGTACAAAATAGTTTACATTATTTATTCATGATTCAGAGCTTATAAACATATTCATTGTATGTTATGTAAAAACAGATTAGGGTAACTTAAAAATAATATCCGTTGTTCTGGAAAGGTTTCATTTTGAAATATATAATTTATGAATAATTAACTGTTCCTCCAGTCACACACGTGAGTTTCATGAAATATGTGTCTTAATTAGTTGAGTAACAGTAAAATATTTTTTAAATTATATTTTATGCAAAATATATTTATTTTTGATCAAAGAGGATTATTAAAATTTCTATATTTATCTTTATCCAATTCAAGGTCAAATTTCTGATACATTTATACCAACAATTTTAGTATTAATTTTAAGTTTGATAACATTAAGGGGTTTTTGCTATGTAAATTTTTCATTTGTATGCAGTTTTTCAATAAATCATTTTAGTATAACGCAATTTTGTGAATACCGATAAATTTAGACATAGAAAAGGCAAAAACTTTATTTATTTGTTTTAATTTGTTTACAAGTTTTTGTTGTTCGCGAGACTGATTCATTTAAAAACATATGAATAGTATCCTTTTGGTATTCATGAATGTTTTTGTCTGTTTTTTATATTTATTGTGTAATATATGCATTTATATCATGTAAACAGATTTCATATTACTGTTCATGCTACTCTTTAAGACAAAGTAAAATTATATCATACATTTCAGCAATCCCCCCAATCCCCCCCTAAAAATATAAGAATTAAAATACAGTAATACTCTTCATAGTATTCACAAAGTAAAAATGAATATATTTTGTTAAGACATGGAATGAGCTTTTCTAAACCTTGATTTATTTGGGAATGCATTCGAATGCCCAGTAGTACATAGCGTTCTTAAAACAGTTCAAAGAAAATTGAAGCAATTTTTTAATGTTTTTTAAACGTTCACGACTACTGGGAATGTTATAATGGCTTTGTACGGCATCGCGTCAATTTTATAAAAGGAATTTTTTAAAGGAAAATATCAAAGACAGTCTGTCGTAGTTTAGTTCAAAACAAAGAAGTTTTTATAATTATTTGTAAAACTAAATTATACTGCTTCGAAAACAGAGTACGTACAATAATTAATTTTTTTAGTTAGCTGTAATGCAGCCTGCTTTTCTTACATTCGTACTCTTTTTAAATAAATACGGAGGTGCATAATCTTACAATTACTTGTGAAACGAAGCGCAAAAGAATTTTTTACTGCGTATTTTTCTTAAACATTAAATAAGCTATAAATCCTTGTTTATTACTTTATTTTCTGTTGAATAAAACGCACTTTCGACCATCTAAATCTTACAGAATTTACTAAGTACAGATTTTTTATTCTTATAGGTGTATGGCTATCTTTATATTACTTTTTTATTTACACTGTGATTAAAAATTTAAAAAAAAATTAAAATATTCTTAGTTATATTGAATTTAATGCATAATATTTATTTTAAATAAATTTTATTTACACATGATATTTTAAAATTTTAATTAGATATTGTAATTTTTTATTGTCACATTTTCTAAAAGTTTGGAGTGCATCTTACACCCAGGAATTGTTATACAGTGGGAAAATGGTATTAATTTCAGAATAATAAGAATTAGTTTTGAAAAAGTATTCTTACGTTTTGGCTGTGACTTTTTTTTTTTTTATTCTGCGATTTCTGAAGTAATATATTGTAAAGTAAACTGTGTAAGTTTAACTTAATGTATGAGTGAGTCTGAAATTTGAGGACACACTAGAAGTACCAAAATTATTCTATCATAATCTAAAACTGTTTTTTATAGTTATTGAACATAAACTTCCTTTTCTGACCTCTAGATTAATTCAATAAAAAATATGTTAAGAAAAAATACGGTTACAACGAGCAGTAGGAAGAATTTGCTTGTTCAAACTAATTAATCATTATTTTTGGTGGGATTAAAGAAACCTATTATGGGGATGTCGATTAGTCTGTCATTCAACAATTCTGCTTATATGTACAGGGATTATATGTACAACTGTAGAGTTCCAAGTTAAGATGTTTGGTGGTATACGAAACTTCATCGACTTTTGCATAAGGATAAATACACTGTTAAAAATCTGCATTTTTTTTTTCATAGTCACTCTACCGCTTCTGTGGAAAACAATTACTTGGCGCATTCACATTGGTCAGAAGAGAGATAATCTATAAAAGCGGTGATGGAGTAACTATGCAACAGAAGTTGCAGATGTTTAAGAGTGTGTATGAGAAGGTGAGGAGTCCTGTATAAACATGTTTGGTGTTCCGGTACATACACTATCTATCCAGACCTTCATATTTTTATGAAATACCTGAAATTAGCCGAAAGAATGAAATAGCAGCCCATGAGAAAAGAAATGTTCTGGCATGACATGGCTTTCGGTATTTACCAAATTTTAATCATTATTGTTGCATGTCATTTAGTATTTAAATTCAGGAAAAATATGAGATATCCGATAATAACCACCTGTCATATTTTCTGTACAACTTTTGATTATGGTCGAATTTATGCAAATGATCTGGCAATATTAAAAAGACCTTGCTATCCCTTGTACTGATATGCCCATACGGCAAAAAAAGTAGCGTGCCTTCTCAATCTTCATGTTATCTGATTGACCATGGCATCAAGCTATGTAAGTCAGTATTTATAAAATATCTGCATGTCGTCGAATTTCAGACGCACCCTGTACTTGTTTTAAATGACTTATTATTGTAAGGAGTTGGTTACATTTGATTTGATGGAAAATTTGGAAGAAAATTTATTCACTCATACTGAAACATCATTAATACGTATTATTTTTAACAATGTCGTATTCAAAAATTTGTTTTAAAACAAAAGTTATACTAAAAATTATTTTAAATTATCATTGCTATTATTCACACAGAACATTTAAAAGTTATTTTCTTCAAATAACTATCCTGTTAGCACTTACGCATTTGTGAAAATTGTTAACCTGATTTTCATAAAATTTTAAAATTCTCGTCTCTAAATGAACTCAAAACTTTATTATTAACGTAATTTTCGTAAAATAAAAAATTACATTCTGTTCAAATTAAGAATTGCACGAATATTATTTTTACGAAAAATAGGAGTTCCACTGGTCTTCTTTTTTACTATGAGTACTAGCAAATATTATTTGGTATATTTCTATTGGAATTGTTGTAGGAAACTATAGAGAAGGTTATCATTTGAAAAATGAGGTTTGAGTAAAACCAGTGGGAGACCTAAAAAAATTATTTACATTTTTAGAAAATATGTCTTGCTTAGACAGTAAGTATTTTTAATTCGACAATATTTTTCAAAATATACATATATATTTTTAAATTAAACACGATTAAGTTCTATGAAAATGATCCAGTTCTCAATGCGTAAAAGAAGCTTTTCACTGTAGATTAAAATTAATAATTTATTATATTTACTAAAAAAAATCAAAATAGAAAAGTTATAAAATTGTTTCTAGGAAGTTAAATACCAATAGGTTATGACAACCATGATGATTTATTTTAACCTTTCAAATGTACTTAACTCCTTTACATTTTTATATTGTCTGATTTTAACAATATATTTAGAGCAATTTTTTTACAACGCATAATAATTCATCAGAAAATTTTAAACGCAAACTTTTTAAATGGATGAATGGAAGCAAACGCCATGTGGATGTCCTTGAGATTTCTAAAAAGTGCAGTAACTGTTGGCCAAACAGGCAGAATCGCGGAATATTCAAGAATCCCGAAAAGGTATCACAATCGCGGAAGATTGTCGAAAATTGCTTTTAATAAAATTTTATGCACTTTTAAGACATTATTTTGTTTTGGTGTCTTGAATGGTACTATTTCCTTATAGTAAACTTAGTAACTATTCTTTATTCAATCTCAAATCGTCATCATTAAATGCATTTTAAAAAACTGAACGATGAAATGCACTTTTTCCTTTATTATATTTCTCTATTTTACAAATATTCCCCGTGTATATTAACTTATTTTCGAACAAAACATTATAAATTAACTAATCTAAAATAAAAATTGCCTAAAGTCTTCCAGGCTGAGCTGCATTTTCGTTAAATACCGGTGTATTCCAGTAATTATATAGCAATTTCCCAACCGTTTCAAAAACTCAGAATATATTTAAAAGGGGATTTTACCCTCAAGTAAGAGAAAATTATCGAAAAGAAAATTTTTTCAAAATGCTTCAGTCAGAAGACGAAAGTGCTTTGAATTAACAAGTAAATAATTTCAAATCACGAGTCTATAGTAACTATAGTAGAATTTGTTGTTCCAGTATCATATCGTTCTTAAATTAATATTTATTGTAATACAACTATTAGTAAATGATGGTATTTTCATTTAAAATACCTGAAGACAGACAGTGTTAAATAGAAAAGGTATTACGGATTTAATTTGTAAAATGGTTTCAAAAGGGAGGAACAGAGATTCAAATCAGAGAAAAAATTGAAAAATGAAGAAAATCTTCCTTAATTTTTTCAGAAAAAGGTAATCTTGAACGAAGTGTATAAATCATGAATGAAATCAATTTATACATCACTTTTTAAGAAAAAATGCCAGTACAAGAATATCATCCATGTGGCGTTTCAGCCTCCTTCTACATAGTCATAATAGAAATTCCCTATTCACATATCCAATAAAAGATTTTAATTGTCAGCTGGGTCATATCAGAATAGATTAAAAAAAACATGACTATCTCTTTTAAATGTAATTTATATTGAAAATTTTATAACAATTAAAAAGTTTATTTTAGTTTAGTGTACTCGAGCATTAAACGCTTTCTTTTATGGCTCGATTCTCATGGATTGAAATTTTCCATATTACTTTATGAGTACAAATATTATCGTTGGATGAAAAAATAATTTTTAGGAAAGTGTATGTCTATATATAAAATGATAACAACAAGATTATGTCAGGAATTCGACAAAAAAATCCTTAATCGATCGAATGTACTTCGTTTCTTATAATATCATTGCCTTTTTCGTAGAAAAACGCAAAATCCGTAAAATATATCAATTATCGATTAGTCAACAAAATCGCTTTTCTGCTTGAAAGTTCAGAAAATAAGATTTTTTGAACGGTCTTATTTAAGGGGCACTGGACCTTGATTTCTCTCGAGTTGAGAAAAATCATGCTCAAATTCAATTTCTTAAATCTGAAAAAATATGTATATATATAAAAAGTTTTATGTAACTTTTTCGGTATTTTCATGTTATAAGGGTGAAAGTGATAAATAACCATGTATTGTTTTTATAGCCACCATTTCTAATGCATCCATTCCATTTCAAAAAAAAAAAAAAAAAAAAAAAAAACTTTCACTCATTTTATTTTAAATGCATTATTTTCTCTTAAAATACATACGTTAGAATCTCATGTCTTTTACTTATTTCATTTAAAACACGCATTATTTTAAAAAGGAATGTTTCTATGCTTTTATTTTAAAATACAAAAATATACATATATTACTACAACCGAAAGTATATTATTCCAACTTCAAATCTTTTTTTTTATAATTTTGGCACGCAAAATATTAAGGCTACTATTGGTATAGGGGGGGAGGGGAGATCTGCTCCCGGCAAAAATGAAAGTGCAACATTTTCTTTACCGATTAATAATTATAATAATAAGAAAGATTAAATAAAAATTCATTTTCCAAAGACTTTTTTCTTACCTAAACAAAATATAAATTTAGAAGATTACTGCAATAATTAAGTAATTTATCAGGGTTTTCGTCTTATAATGAATAAACTAAACCGCTATTTGTAGAATTTCTGTAGAATAGTTACATTTCCTTAATTGCCTTTATCTTTTGGGTACGAACGTCACGTATACGTGCCGCACAAAGGGCTGAGAATACTTGACTATTCCTCCCCAAGTTATTTTTTAATGTAAGTTTTTTGTTATGCAATAAAGGCACGTTTCCAATTAAATTACGGAAAATTTTCTGTTTTGAAAAACTGGAGCTAAAAAATTAAAAATTCTGTAAAAGACGCTCGGGTTAAAATAAAAATAAAGAATTTATACAAAACTAAAATTAATTTTTAATTTAATGGAATTATACTGCGTAATTTTTAATTACAAGATTTGGTGTTGTCCCAAATAAATTTCTGTTATGTCACTTTCTGTCATTTTTTGAATATTTAAAGGTCCCGTGCCTCCTTTATTTAGTGTATTTTTCTTTAAGCCTATTCGGTACCCTTGATTTTGACAAAAGTTACAAAATTAACGTTCTCTAGATTTATTTATTTATTTCAAATGAAGTAAGATATCAGTAAGATATAAGCTTTATTTTATTTTCAGACTATCGGCGTCATTAAAAATGCTAAGATTTCATTTTTTCAATTAACTTAAATTCTTAAGAAAGATCCTTTTAATGTCTTTATAAAACTAATGATCGTTCTTTTAGCAATGTAAAGTTCATTTTTAATAACATAAAAATTTTAAATGAATAGTCACTTTTAATGAAATTTACATGTCCCACATACATTAAACTTTACTAAACTAATTAGATTTCATTTTTAATTTGTGCATACGATTTTTGAGCACATTTGCCAGAAAATCATAAAAAAATAAGAATTTAGATGTGTCTGGTTTTAAAATTTTCTATGTCAAAAAAATTATTTGTTTTTAATTATCATAAATATTGCATTGTTTCTTGACTGAAAACATTTTCAATCATGAAACTATAGATAATATGTAACTAATAAATAATGTGTCAAAAGGTTAATAAAAATTACTCAAATGAAAAAAAAACATTTAAAGGGTACCATGTCACCTTAATAAACCATTAGTATACATCTTTAAAAATGGAGTTTGCTTCCTTTTTTTTCAGAAAAATTTTGCTTATAATGAATTTGTTTTAATTTTTAAAATCGAAGGTCAAGAGGATCAGTTTTAAATGTGATTATAATGTACATAGTTCATAAAGGACAATTTGAAATATGTAATATCAGAAAACGAACTATAAACAAATCAGCTTATTTGAAGGGATTTTTAACGGCTTAAAATAAATTGTAATCATTTCGTATGCACTAAGATGAGGTATAGTGATAAATAATACAGACATAAACTAAACAAAACATGTTTTTTAAAAATATATTTTCAATGCGCCACACGATAAGCATAATTTTACAATTTTCACTAGGTTTTTTTAATGGTCTGTTAAGAGCTTATGCCACTCATGAAAAGAAATACACAAATTAATGTTAAACCATTGGAGGGGCTTTTCGAAAATTGTCCAATTATTATTATTATTATTATTATTATTATTATTTTGCATTTTTAAATGATTTATTTTGTATAGAAAGTATGATGCCATTAACATTGTATGTTTCTACTACTTTGATTTTGATTGCTCTTTCATTTTTATGACACATTAATTACTAAAAGAAACCAACTCTGAGATCAATAATTATGTAACTTCCGATTACAAAAGGACCAGATTAACAATGGATTAACTTCCACCAGTAAAAAAAAAAGAAGAGACTTTTTTTGCCACATTAATGACAGTAATTTTTCATGAATGTCACGCTTATAGAAGATAAAAAGTTCACTAAAAATTACTGACAGAAGTTTGCTTCGCTATTAATCGGGCCCTTTTGTAATAGAAATTTAGATACTTAATGACCTAGTATTTTTTCCGAAATTGAAATTATCAACAAATTTATACTGCATAAAACATAAAAAAATGTAAAAAGGCATTAAATGTTAGTCTCCGACTACAGCAGGGTTGCTACAGGCGACTATATTTTAATTCAAACTGGCACCAGTTTTGACAACATTTGAAAGAAAAGTATAGTTAAAATCTCTATTAGAAAAATATTGTCACAGAATATAAAAATAGTTGCCTGTGGCAGCTCTGCTACAGCTATCCAATTCAAAAAGAATTATTAAAAAAATTAAATGCAAGCAATATATTGGGAAATAACTCCTCCTTTATATTTACATAAGTTTGCGAATTTCTATACTGAGTGGTGTAGGTTTTTTAGCATAAGAAATGAATTTTTTATTAATATCTACAGGAAAGTGAATTTTGTGATCTTTTAAACTGAAAACTAATTAATGTGGTTATGTTGTCAGATACAGAGAAGAGCTTTTCATAAATTATATGCCTTAAAGAAACGTATTTTATCACTTCGCTTTGAACTTGCATTTTAAAGCGAACTAAACGAGCACCTATTAATTTAAATAATTAATATTTTCTGTTAAGAATGCTGTAAAAATTTGCACAATTTCATTCTTGAATAATAAAAAAAGTTTTCGAAAATACAATGCAACCCACAATTTTGGAAACATTTCTCTTATTTTCAGAAAACCATTTGTAAAATGGTAAATTATGATCCTCACCAAATAATGTGTTTCTGAAATTTATGTTACACAGTCAAGTAAAAATATTTCTATTATGAAATTTCGGAAAAGTTTTACCTGTTAATATGAAAATTTTTAATGGTTTTATTGATATTTGTTCTTGCAATGACAATTTTAGATCATAAGGGAAACGTTTTCATTATCGTGAAAAGCTACAAAGTTCGAATGAAATTATCGCAAACAGATTTTCTTTATTAATAAAAGTTTCTGGAATTTTTTACACCAAATGAATAAATCGATGTGTTTGGAAATCCCATAAACATTATACATGAAATGGATTTTTTTTTCTGCATTTTGATAAAATTTTTGATGAGGTGGACTACCAAATAAAAGTGGTGTTAGGATTTTCAACAAAGGAGAACTTTTTAACTTCACGTGAGTTTTTATCAAGAGCTTGAAAACTTGTGCCCATATGAAACTTAACCTTACTGATATTTATAAAGATTTAACCAATTTTTTTTATAAAATAATTTGGAAAAAAGGAATAAATTAGAATGGCAACTTAGATCCCGCTGACTGTGAATACACTGAAACCTAAACCTTATTTATGTGCTACATCAATTTAAACTGATATTTCTCCCGTACGAATATACAGATTTGTACCAATCAAAGCTGTTTCATGTAATGTAATTCAAAATTTAGTTTCTTGCATGAATTATTTTTAAGTCCAATAATCTGCGGAAATCGCGGTTAGAAATCAGTTGAGGCATAATGTAATGTACGCAACTATTATGCAGTATGTAACGTAAGAAAAGTTAACTCGTATTTGTAAAAGCAAAAACCATGAAAAATGTAGTGCTGGTGCAAATATAAAAGCAGTCAAAGAAATTTCTCGTAATGGAAAAACAGCTATAATTTTCGAAAAGAGGAATATTTAACCATTTGACATATATAAGATTACGCTATTTCATACTTTATGTAGCTTTCAAATACAGTGGAATCTTGTTAATCCGAATATTTGTAATCCAAAATTGTGAAAAATTGTGAAAATCTTGAAAAATTTGCTGATTCTATTGATTAAATTAAGATTAAAAATATGTTTCTAAAATAATAATGCCAAAATTGTAGCAGTTGGCAGCTATGATGGCAAAATGCAGACAGAGCGGATACTCAGACAAAATTTTTCGTTAAAAGTGTGGAGAACTAACATTCTGGATAGTTTGAACGAATGATTCGGCGATAGGTTTAATTAATCGAGTAAGAAAAGTTAATAAACGGTAACTTGGTGATAATGGAAAAACTTGTCTTGAAAAATTTAATTTTTATATCCCATATGTCGACACTCGCTCATAAAAACACTATAATATTTAGTTCTAATTGAATTTTACTTCCATTTCGACACTTATAGCTTTTTTTACTTTTTCCAACGTTACAAGAAATTTCTCGAATGGTAATTTTTTCAATGACTTTTCAATTGTTAGTTAAAAATATATATATTTGTAAAAGAGAGAAAAAAGGATAGAGAGATTTTTCTGAAATGTCGTCAAATATATTTAATGTCTTTCTTCGCTATAAAGGTTTCAAAGTCTCTTTATTTAAAATGCGTGAATGAAAATAAAGATTTCAATAAACAAAAACATACGCATAAGAAAATTTTTGAGAGCAATTACTTTAATTATCACCGAAAAGAAAGTTTAAAAACTAAACATTATTTGTAATTTAATATGTAAATTTAGACAGAGATTACAAAGAAAAGAGGTAAAAATTCTGAAAAACAGTTTCTTCTGTGATTTAAGAACAAACAAACAGAAACATATTTTTTTTTAAATGTCAATTTATTATTCAAAATGTAACATAATAAAAATAAAAACTTAACTATATGGTAGATTTTAAAGGGTTTTTTTTAAAGAATATTTTGTTCTAAAAGTATGACCTTTTCATAGCAAAATCTCAAAAGGGAAAACAGTATCTCATCTACTCAATCTTATAAAGAACAGGTTGATATTTACAAATATGTTACCTTAATTTTTAACGTATCCGATCATAATAAAATATTTGAGAGACTTGCGATAATTTTGAAGTGCTTATATTTAAAATTTTAACGGAAATCAATCTTTTTCGCGGACTGTCTCTCAAAGTTTGAGTTTTAACGATAAAATATTTGGTAATGGGGATTTCAGACAAAGAGTTTGAAAATTTCTTTTCAAATTTTAATATTTCATGTCCAACATTATCGTACCTTTATTCAATACGTGAGCAACTTTACTTTGAATATCGATTACATTTACGTATTTATAACATGATTAAGAAATTTTTCGCAAGATGTTTATAAAATGGATAACATATTTTAAGCAATTTAATATTTTATAAATTTATGATTTTATTTCGTGTAGTTAAAATATGCACAGTTGTGATATAATTTTTAAATTTATACAGTAAATATAAATGTAAAAACAAAAGATAAGTACTAAATCATCCACTTTATAAATTGTTGCGCAGAGATTTATAAAATTAATGAAAAGTAATTTATGAAGAACTGCGGTTTGTAAAAATACAGCTTTAAGGAATTACAGAAAAAACATTTTAAAAAATGATGAAAAATATGTCTGTTACTAATGCGCTTTGACGTTCTTAAGTACTTTTAAAATTTTAACACCGTATTAAAATATTTTACGCAAGGACATGAGCTAAAGGTAAATGTTGATAAACTTTTAAAATTTATCTATGAATTAAAAATTTGTCAAATTTTAAATCGGAAAGAAATATATTTCCATAAATCTGCATAAAAAGTGAATAAAAATAGTAATTATAAAAAAATAGCTTTTATTGTGGGTTTTTTTTAAATATTTTTTTCTGAGTGAACAAACCGAGATTTTCTATTCTTAAATCATCTATCAGTGAAAGCCCTTTCATTATATTGCTTAATAGTTTTATTTAAAACTCTGTAGTTGTACAGTATCATTAATAGTCCCCCATTGTAAAATTTTATGTAAAAAACATTCACAAAAAATAAATGTTTATATCTCCTTAAAACTTATATCTGAATGTAAATCTTAGAAACTTTTTTAAATCAAAAGGAATAATTCCACAAACTACATAAAAAGGGCTTAAAAATTTACCTTTTTTTCCTTTTTTTTTTAATTTGTCTGATTCCAAATAAAAATCATCATCATCCCACACACGATTTAAGGCTATAAGCCTGTTCCGGCCTCAATCCTTTTCTTTTGGGGCATTCCTTTGTCTCATTTTGCCCCTTCTGAATAAAAATAAAAGTTTCTATTTTTGAATCCTCTGTGAATGGAAATCTTTTGATGATAGTTATCTCCTACGAATAAAATATTATTTAATAGTTTAATTTTAATTACAGTTCTTGAATAATATCATGAGAATTCTAGAGAATTATAATGATTGCATTTAACGACTTGTCATACATCTGGACACTTGGGCTAATTTTTCAACATTTCTATAAGAATATTGTACTTTTGTAAATGAACTCTAAAAATGAATGTAATACTGGACTATTTGAATTTTTTTTGATGAATACTTTATTTCTTGATATATTTCTGAATTAAAAAGTAAAAGTTTTTTCTTATATTCGTCTGTCAGTAAACAACATTAAAACATTTTCTTTCCTATGAATAAAATAGAGCAATAATCTTACTTCAAATTCAATATTTGATGAATTCATTTAGAATTTTTGCACTCGATTTGATCAATGGCAGGTCAAACATCTACATTTCAATGCTTTATTTTGAAAGATTTACTCATGTTTCGATAAGGATCCTCTACTTTTTCTAACTGGAATTGTAAAAATTAATGCAATAAGGAGCATTTTTACATTCCATAAAATGGTAAAGCTATACGTTTAGTAATTTTTTTACCGACCTTTGAGTAAAAAGAGACGGTTTTTGCTATCTATATTCAGTAGAATAAACGTTTTGACTGGTCAATCATTCGTATTTGAATTTTTTATTTGATAAGTTTTACTCATGTTTCGATAAAGTTCCTGTACTTTTTCCAACAGAAATTGTAAAAATTAATGCAAAAAATGGCATTTTTACATTTCATAAAATGGTAAAACTATAACTTTAACAGTTTCTTTGTCGGATTTTCAATAAAATGAAATGTTTTCTTCTATCTATTTTCTCTATCAGTAGAAAAAAAGTTTTGACTCAACCATTTGTATTTTAATGTTTTGTTTGGCAAGTTTTACTCGTGTTTGGATGAAAATCCTGTAGTTTTTCTAACTAAAATTATAAAAATTAATGCAATGAGGGGCATTTTACATTCCATAAAATAGTAAAACTGTATGTTTAATAGTTCCTTTATCGGATTTTGAAAAAAAAGAGATGGTTTCTGCTGTTTATATTCTCTATCAGTAGAAAAAAAAACATTTTCATTGGTCAATCATCTACATTTTAATTCTTTGTGTTTTAAGTTTTACACATGTCTCGTTAAGGATCCACTACATTCTCTAATTGAGATTATAAAAAATTGATGCAATTAGGGGCAATTTTACATTCTATAAAATATTAAAAGCATAATTACAATAATTTCTTTATCGGACTAAAAAAAAATTCTGCTCTCAGGAAATCGGTTAAAAAAAACATATCATACTTCCTGTAGTTTCATAAACTATATTATTGTTTTAAAAAGATGGGTTAGTCTGCCGGGCCCTTTAATAAATATTTGACTGCACTAATGATGAAACTTTATAGTTTATGCTGCAGGGATTCCTATTTTCCGAAATTACTTAACGCACTTACTTCAAGAATTTTCCCTTGAGATTAGTCTCATTCGTAAAAGACAATTTTTACTACTATAACTACAATATTACATTTTTAATAGGTTTCGTTAGTCTACCGGCGCCTTTAAGAAATGGTTCATTGGACTAAGGATTAAACTTTATAGTTTTTTTTCATAAGGTTTCCTATTTTCCTAAATTACTTAACGCGTCTCTTCAGAGAATTTTTCCTTGGGATTATTTTCACTTGAAAAAGACTTTCTTTTTCTTTTGTAACGTAACTCATTTTATTTTTTCTTTTAGACCATTGTTGTTGTTTATTGTTGAATTAATGATAGTAATAATCGCCTTTATCAAAAATGGTAAAATACTGTGCCAAATGGATAAAAATATGCGCCAATCCAATATATATAATTAAAATACCTTAAAATATAATTTATTTAAATTTACGTAAACGAAAGCATCCAAACAACTCCAAAAAAACTGCAATATTAATTCAAAATTGCTAATCGTATTTGACTAGATAACCTGCTATGAAAAATAAGCTAATATGCAAGTAAATATGCAAGTTGGTGTACTAGTTAATAATAAAAATCAAAATATCTTTTCATAAAAAAATCAATTGTTTCTTTAAACTTACAATTAAATTAGGTTTAAACTAACTAATATTTTAAAAATCCAATCATTGTAGTCGTTGAAATGTTGAAACTATTCTGAAATCATTTGTATTGGAGTGTTATGCAGTCTTATCCGAAATCTAGAGAATATTCCGTCATTACTTCGTAAAAATTCAGAATTTTTACCTCTGGAATCTTTTTATATACAATGAACTAAAATATTCTAGGATTATTAGGACTTTCTGTAAAAGAGGAGCGAATGAAAATTTTGAAAATATACTTAAAGTTTAATCATAGGATAACGAAAACAATGTAGGTTCAGACATAGTTTAAATTTTCCGTCGAATGTGAGTTTATATCCGTACTTAGAAGACGAATATATTTTTGAAATTTTAATTTTTAGACGTAGATTATAGACTTGATTGTAATAAGTATTTCATGGAAGCTGTGATGACATAGGTAAAGTAGTAAATCTCTTTAATCATAAATAATTATTAAAGTTAGTTAGACTAACATAAGTAGTTAGATTTTGTAAAAAAATGGATTAAATTCGACAGACGAAAACATAAATAGGTGAATTATAAACGTATCACTATTTAAAAATCCTTGAAATTTTTAAAGAGTACTTAAATAAAATTTTAAAATCGTACGTCTATGCATACCACAACGACAATTTTCTGCTGTTATGTACAACCTGCATAATTTAAATTAGAAAATGCACTGAAAAATACTAGATGAATGATGTTCAAGTTTCATAAAGATTTCTTTTGGTGTGTGTTTATTTTATTTTATTTTATTACATAGAAACAAAAATTTTGTATTGAAAAGGTAGTTTAGTATTGTTAAAAAGGTATTTTCTTAATGATTAAATAAGAAAATCGTAAGAAAATATTAATCAACGTCAATTGATTTATGATCAGGCTTTCGCCCATACTGTGGAAATACATGGTTGCTGTGCCATGGAAGAATCTGGTTTACATTTAATTGGCAGCTATTATTGAGGAAGGTATTAGGAATCAAACTCGGAAAAAAAGACTTTGAATAATTGCTATTCAAGTTATTATAAAAACCGGGCGACTCATTATAAATGAATAACTCATTATGACTGAAGATCTATGTATATATATATATATATATATAAATTCTTCTTGTAAGAATTTGCTAAAATTATTACTATACTAGCGAATGAAAAAATTGAAACAGAAAGGAATTTGAATCGATTACGAAATTGATTCGTATTCCAAACTTATCCAACAAACTGGATGATATTTAAAAAAAGAGATGATTATATCTCATTTAGCACAGAGACTGTAAGTGCTAATCGTTAATTTGATTTGTAAATCAGTTTTTGTTAATAATTCATTTTGATGCAATGTAAATATGTATAGCTTTCTGAGATGATGCATGTTGTATATTTCATTTAAAATTGTAGTATTTTATGTTTTGATATGTGTAATCATAATGTGTTATAGTGATATCAATATGTTGTTATGAATTCTTTTATTTGAAATCCAGTTGTTAAATTTAATATCATGCATGTAAATAACATGACACTAAATTAATACGTCGGCAATTCGATAGTTCGATAGTGTAAAACAACTGCTTCTGAAGCATAAGGCACGAGCAACTTGAAAGCAACTATTAAATCTTACATTTAAATTGTAATAGCATAAAAGTTCAAGAAAGCTGCTTAATAGAAAAATCGTAAAATTTCTGCTTGGGCGAGCACAAGTCATCCGCGAAACAAAACACTTTTAATGTTTTTAAAACACATCATAGTTTAATTTCTTTAGAGAGATTTCATTTGAATTTTATTTTCTTATTTTGGAATGCCACAATTTTACAAAGCTTATAGTTTATCACTCCCACTATAAATGAAAATAGAGAAGCTTGAAAAATCATGGTAAAACTAGCAGAAAACAGCATTTATACGACATTTGAAAAACACAATTAAGCAGATGCATTACAATTTTAACGTTTTTAAAATGCTGTGAGCTGCTAGGAAAATGTAATTTCAGTCAGCTCCTTGTAATTTGAAACTCAATAGACTAACCGCAGATTAGTCTCCAAATTTATAACTCTTAAGATCTACTATGAATTCCAGCAGTATTAAAATTGAAAGTGACATAAAATTTATAACAATATTTTAAAGTGCATTTTCTTATACATTAGCTGCAATTCTTAAAAAACACCACCAGAAATGGATTCCGATACACATGGTTTTTTGTAGTAAATAATAATAAATCCATTAATTAAGTAACAGCACCATTTAGAGCAATGAAAATACTTCTTAATGCTTTCAAAATCATGCTAAATAAGGAATCGCTTACAGTTTTTTAAATGTCAAGCTATTAGAGATAAAACGTCGTCTAATTATATATGCATTTGGTATACAAATATTTTGCTTAAAATAGCATAGAGACATCGCTTCTGGCTACTATTAAATCTAAACATACAAGTCTCTCTCATCTAGAAGAACGTAGATTCGTCCATACTGCAGTTTTATATACTGTAACTGATCTGAGCTTCATTACGATAAAACAGTCAATGCACGGACGCGCTCTTAAAATTGCACATTTATCCTTTTTCTACCTCCGATGACAACATGCTATAAATACTACAAACAAGAAAAAAACAAGTAGTTTCTTACATCGCTGTCTTAAAATGTTGATTCATATAACATCCCGTATCCATCAGAACTGAATCAGAGCCGAAGTTACCGGTAGTTTCTATTTTATATTTAGGCATATCGAATGGGATGAATTAAAATCCCTTTATCACGTTTGTTATAGGTCAACTTAATACTCTGCAAAGGCAGATTTTAAAGCTACCTTTGTAGTTACTGGAAGTATTTGCGCCTAAATTCGTAATTATAGGAGTAGACCAAAAAGTGTTCGAGAAACGACCTATCTTCTACATCATACATTGAATAAATAAATATATATTCATGCATAAATATATACACATATATACATTATATATTATATCTCCCGTGTACAAAATACAGTGCTTTTGTGTACCGACACTACAACTAAAATCTACAGAATAAAAATGGTTAAGATTTTTGTACAATGACTATTTTACTATTCTTTTCAAACGAGCAAATGTTCAAGCCTCGAGGAAATGGTAGCAGCAAGGAATAGATTTTTAAATCGACAAAAAACTGTAAAGTCAGCTGTTTGGAATGCTATGCCTATACCGTTATAATCAATCTAAAGAAATAGTACGATAAAATATTTTATAATTGACTTTTCAATATCTTGTACTGTTTCCAATAGAAACGCTGTGCTAATGAACAGTTTCTTATGACGGTTTTGATGGCATATATCTTTTCAAATATATGTATGTGTGTGGATTGTCTTTTGCATGATCTTTAGTGACGTCATTGTATTGTTGTGTATTATATGCAGCTCAGTGGGAAGTGATACTTTGTGCGAGCTGGTGTAGGAGTGCTGCTTAAATCAGAGATAGTAGAAAGAAAGTTTTATGGTATTCAATCGCTAGAAATATATCAAGAGTTCGTAATTTTAGTGATGGTGGTTTGATAAAATGTAACCCTTGCTGCTGTTGGTTGCCGCTTTTGTAAATATATTAGTGGAATAAGTATTTGTGATTTGCACATTGTCACATGATGAAGACAACGTCAAAGATTTTGTATTATTATGCTTGCTTGCTTGTAATAAAATGATATTCTCAATACGATGACTTATGTTTTATTTAAAATTACATCAAATATTCTATAACAATGCATAAACTCGTCATAAAAGTAAACTCGAAAAAGCTTGAACAAAAAATGAAGATAAGTTTAACATCTGTTCGAACTTCTAATTCTTAAATCGAAATTCAGTGCTTAATATATAACATTTCCCGGGAGCCTTAGAATGGCGCTCCAAGTGCTCTACCATTTAAGCTACAAGGAGGATATCCAGATTAGCATCTGTCACTCACATCAATTGGTATGTGGGTTCATTTCTCGCCTTAACCATTTTTCACTCTGTTAGTCTACGCTTAGTAAGCCATGTGGTAATTCACGTAATAAATATTCAATAATTTCAAGCTTAATTTCATTTTTAAAAAATAATTGTTAAATTAATTAAAAATATATTAAGTGCTCTTTGTTTTAAATCTGCTATTTAAAAAGCATTATATGAATACAGACATTCTGTAAACATACATACATAGTTTCTGTAACCATACGACTTTTTTGATGGAGCTAAAAGGTGGTTTAAATATAAACTCACGTTTTCTTTCAAATTAAAATCCATATGGGCTCAGCTTATATTTGTTGCTTAGAGTTTCGTTGGTACAGCCTGCGCAAAGGTACGATTGATAGTATCGGGGACATAGTGACCCTTTGGAAACAAAAATTGCTGTATCGTGTAGTTCTAAACACTTTCAATGAATTTTTTGAAGTTCAAAAACAAATTTTCCCGAAGATGAATTTTATTTACATTTCAAACATGAAAGTAAAATAAAAATTATAATAATTCGAAAAAGAATTAAAGTTATACCCTCCTAAATAAATTTATAATACTCATAGAATTGAAAATATGAAAAAAGTTTTCTTTCATGAAGTCGAAGCTTCTATTTATAGTGACTTATCAAAACGATTTTAAGAAGGTAGAAATCCTTCCAAGGAAAGCTAAGAAAGTAATTTTCAGAACAAAAATATTAATCAATTCAATATTGGAATTTATCTGTTTCAGAATTATAATAGTAAACAATTTCCGGGTTTTATAGAAGGAATTTAAATAGCTGAAATTAAAACAAATATGACGTATCCTTGCCGGCATGGTTGGAAATTGCCAGTAAACATGTAACTAATTGAAATTTACTTATTATACACATACGAAAAGATAGATTTATTACATTCAAACGTTATTTCAGTTAATAAGGTATCTGTTGGTATATAACTAATTATGAGTTAGACACATTAAATGATATATGATATGATTTAACTGTATATACAGGGTGATTCTAAATTTTTTTTACAATAAAAGAGGGGTTATAGTACACATCAAGACAAACAATATTAAATAGGAGACCAGGGGTCCCAAACGTTTTCCAAAGGAGATAGCCGCCATTAAAGTTTAGGGTCCAAAATTTGAAATAAACATAAAAAACGGAAAAATCGGTCGATTCATTTGCGGTTTTCACTAACATTATTCTTTATGTCGGCATTTTCTTGAAATTAAAATATAAAGATAAATTTCAAAAAATGCCGATAGAGGGCGCTTCAGACTTTGGAGCAACGAACAACTATTTTTTGCCGGTATTTTTTTCATTTCATTAAATGTTTTCGTAAGCTTAGACCCAAACTTAAATTTTGAGCTCAAAATCTGAATAGTGGGGAGTGCTTAAGTAGCACAAATTGAACTGTGTTCAGAGGGTTCAAATTTCAAATGATTATTAAAACGGAAAACTTGGTCCATTGATTTGCGGATTTCACTAAAAGTAGTCACTAAAAGTCTCTATGTAGGCATTTTCGTAAAAATAAATTATAAAGATAAATTTCAAAAAAATGTCGATAGAGGGCGCTTCAGACTTTGGAGTAACGAACAACTCTTTTTGGCGTTATTTTTTGCATCTCATTAAATGCTTTGTTAAACTTAGACTTAAACTTAAATTTTGAGCTCAAAATCTGAATAGTTGGGAGTGGTTAAGTAGACAAACTGAACTGTATTCAGAGGGTTGAAATATCAAATGATTAATAAAACCCAAAAATTGGTCGATTCTTTTGCGGTTTTCGCTAAAACTAATTTTTAAATCAGCATTTTCTTGCAAATAAACTTTAAAGATAAATTTCACAAAATGCCGATAGAGGGCGCCTTAGGCTTTAGAGTAGCGTACAACTATTTTTAACCGTTATTGTTTTAATCTCATTAAATGCTTTCTAATGCATAGACTTAAATTTTGGGCTCAAATTCTGAATCGTTGGGATTGTTTAAGAAGCGAAAAATTGAATTGTGTTCGAGGAGGGGGAGGGCTAAATTTAAACTCCTCATAACACTTCAGTTTGCGCTTCTTAACCCCTCCCAACGATCCAGAATTTGAGCCCAAAATTTAAGTCTATGCATTTGAACGCATTTAATGAGATTTGAAAAATAACGGTTAAAAATAGTTGTACGCTACTCCAAAGCCTAAGACGACCTCTATCGGCATTTTGTAAAATTTATCTTTAAAATTTATTTTCAAGAAAACGCTGATTTAAAAATTAGTTTTAGTGAAAACCGCAAACGAATCGACCAATTTTTGTGTTTTTTATAATCATTTCAAATTTCAACCCTCTGAACACAGTTCAGTTTGTCTACTTAACCACTCCCAACTATTCAGATTTTGAGCTCAAAATTTAAGTTTAAGTCTAAGCTGACGAAAGCATTTAATAAGATGCAAAAAATAACGCCAAAAAAGAGTTGTTCGTTACTCCAAAGTCTAAAGCGCCCTCTATCGGCATTTTTCGAAATTATTTTTATAATTTATTTTCACGAAAATACCTACATAAAGAATAGTTTTAGTGAAAACCGCAAATCAATCAACCAATTTTTCCGTTTTTTATAATAATTTGAAATTTGAACCCTCTGAACACAGCTCAGTTGGTGCTACTTAAGCACTCCCCACTATTCAGATTTTGCGCACAAAATTTAAGTTTGAGTCTAAGCTTACGAAAACATTTAATGAGATGTAAAAAATACCGGCAAAAACTAGTTGTTCGTTGCTCTAAAGTCTAAAGCGCCCTCTATCGGCATTTTTTAAAATTTATCTTTATAATTTAATTTCAAGAAATTGCTGACATAAAGAATAATTTTAGTGAAAACCGCAAATCAATCGACCGATTTTTGCGTTTTTTATGTTTATTTGAAATTTTGGTCCCTAAACTTTAATGGCGGCTATCTCCATTGGAAAACGTTTGGGACCCCTGGTCTTCAATTTAATATTGTTTGTCTTGATGTGTACTATCACCCGTCTTTTATTGTAATAAAAATTTGGAATCACCCTGTATAATTAAATAAATTATACAGAGAAATATTATGTAAAAATATCCGAACCTGTTTCGGGAATATATTAGGAATCTTCTTTCTATATAGAAGTACTGATAAACGGTCTGTAGGTTTTCGATTGGTAACGTTGCTTTTTCCAGTTAGAAATTTGTATGCAAGTCGTTTTACATTTGTTTAAAATTGCGAAATAAAAATTAATAGCCATAAAAAGTGAAACATATTTTGTCGATGCGCAGCTTCTTTACATGCTTTATTTTAAAAGAAGAGTTAAAAAACATCAGACGATAATTTCAATTTAAATAAAAAGCTGTCGCTAGAAAAAGAAATTCACCTCAAAATATTTGTGTTTATTCTATACCTTATAGAATTAGTTTTAAAAATGTGTAAGAGTATTCTCTGAGTTGTTATTAATTTAGTGAGAGTGTTTAGTACATTACAATAAGTTTGCAATAATTCTTTATTGTGATTGACAGATAATTTTACGTTTTTTTTATCAATAAAGTGTCTTTATAAATAGAAAATTGGCGACATACGCAAAAGTCACATGTGTAAATTGGACGTTTTTGTCCAAAACATAGCATCGCAATTTTCAGAACTTGCTATACGCATTTTTGCCGATCCCACCGAAGCTAGCATAGGGAAGAAAATAAGGCCTTCTGATTGGTTGATTAGCTTAAAGAGCATTTTGCTTTAGCTCATTTTTGAGTTTACGTTTTCTTAATCATAAATTTCTATTTGAAAACCTTTTGAAAGATGAATGTTGATAAATATCATTCTGATATTAGATATTTATTCATAGATAAAGAAATATTTTCTGGAATTATAACGAAAGAAGTTAATCATGATGGTTCTCAATTGTTCTGTATTTTAGAAAATAATAAAGATAAAATTGCCATTTCTTCTTATTATTTTAACATTATATGCACATATATGCCTCTTATACCTGTATTCACATTCGGAGCAATTTACTTACAAACAATCACATTTCCTTTTTACGGCGTCAGTTACGCAATATTTAAAAACCCAATTGTTCTATGTTACTTTAAAATTTGCTGTTTATTACTATTATTATTTTAACATGATATACCCATATACACTCCTAATACGTACATCCGCATTCAGAACAATTTATTGGCAAACAACAATTGCTCTTTTAAATTATTCAACCAATCAGACGCCCTTAATTTATTCCCTATGCTAGCTTCGGTGGGATCAGCAAAAATACACACTCTCAAAAAAACTTCCGTCTTTTCACAGAAAATGTACTGGCAGCACTGCTGCCAGAAATTGTCTGTAGTTTGAAGATTTTCAGTTTATATTTTTTTCCGTCAAAAGAGGAAAAATATCCGTCACTTGAAAAAAGTTTGGAAAATTTCAATGCGGAAGAGGTGAGGATCGAACTCACGACCCCAGCATTACGAGGCGAGCGTTCTTCCTCAGCGCCACGGTTGCACATGATAGTTTAGTTTTGAAATAGAAGCGTTCATTTCATGTGGGTGTCGTTTGGTGTATTTTGTTAAAAAGCTTTTAATTTTGCAGTTAATCTCGGAAAGATTTCATCTTTAATGAAACTGTGCCTGGGGTTTTTTTAAACGTTTAATATTAATATAGTATAAAAATGTGAATTTTAAATATATTACGTAGATTATTAGAGAAAAAACATAGATGTTTTATTTTTATTCAATAAGATTTTTTTTAATAATATCAATTTTTTGTTTGCATTTTATTTTTTAATTAAAATATCTTTTAAATGTGTTCACTTAAAGTATATTTTATATGCGAATATTTATCATAGAAATAACTTAGTATATTCAACTTATCCAACTTTGAATAACAAATTGTGAGACTTTTTGAATGAATAAAGAAAGTAATTGTTATTTATTCTTAAATTCGAAAACATTTTTGTCTTCTTAATCTAAATTAAACATTTTAATCTATAGAATATTTTGTTTTTCATATTAAAAAAATATTCGAATTTATTACTAACAGACCCAATGCGCATGCGTGCTAGAAATAAACGGAATCTCTTCCTCATTTTTCGACGTTCGCAATGAATTCACAGATCAAATATGCTTTTTGGGAGTACGGAAATTATTTGTGAAAAAAAATAAGGATAACTTAGTGTATATTGACGAATTTTTCTGACAGTGCATGCTTACAGAGTCTGGAAAATACTGAAAAGTCTGGTGAACGAACGTCAGTTTTGAGATAACTCCCAAAGTTTTATTTCTGAAATTACCTTAATCAGTTTATTTGGTCATATGTCGCAACTCTAATTTAGAAAGGTACTCTAGTGCCAAACAACACTCAGGCTTGACATTCAAAAGATAATCAAATCCAATTATTTGACGTGACACTATGGAAAAATTATAGGTGATATTATGACTAATGTTTGTTTAAAACTTTCTGTGGTGTACTGATTGTAGTATTAATAATTTACATTACAACATCCTTGTTTGACACTTTCTCAGACTGATGCTTGTATTTACCATATATCTCAACCTTGAAAACCTGAGTCGAAAAGTAAAATTGTATTCATCTTTAACCTGAGTGGATTTCCGTAGCTATCAGTCCAACAATCTGATCGGGAATATCATTTGAGCTTTCAATCCTATCAATCGTGTCTTCAAGGCGTAAGTAGGTGGTGAATACAAGCATCAGTGGTTTTATATTTCGAGGTTACTCATTTAAGACCATTTAGAAATCAATGAAGTAAAAACTGTTTACTATAACCATGAAGATCTTTCTAAACATTTTTCATTTTAGTTTTATTACAGCTACTTTAATAATAATGCACCTTTCTTGAAAGACAGAACAACTGTGCTTAAAGAATAATGCACCAATTTTTTTTTTTACATCGTTTTTTATGTGTGGCTTTTTTAGACGCTTTTTATCAATGTGATCGAGATTCGAGAAAGCCATGGTATGTTCTATTTTTACGTCACAAAACACCACTCAAATCATTTAAAACAAAGAAAATAATTCTAAGCACTAACATGTTTTGATTTTGCTGGTTCGTGGAATGGTTATTATTTACTAATAATAATAAGTAATTCTGCTATTGAAGAAAATTGAAACATAAATGTGTTAGAATTGTTTTTCTTAGTTTTCCCTGTTTAGTGTGGCAGATTTTGACGTCACAAAAAATGTGTGAAATCTTTTTCCATTATATACGGAGTGTTGATTTTAATCACATTTAATTTGACAGTTCACAGCGAATTTTTCGGTCGAATTTGCAAGCTGTTAATAAATGCTGTTAAGAGCCCTTATTTTGAAAATCAGACAAAGTGTGATAGTTGTATTTTTTTATTTGCTTGATTTTTTTATATGTTGAAGTAGATCATATTTGATGAGTAATCTGTAATTTTGAAGCCCTAATAAAAAAAATTATTTTTTTATAAAAAAATGTCAAAGTTCAAGGTTGTGAATGCCATTTTTCGTGAAAAATCAAATGATGGCATGTTTAGAGCACTATATCTCTCGGAAGCAACAACATCCCAAAATTATTTTGGAATAAACTATTATTATAATCATACCTACTTAATAAAATTTATTTGTTTCCATGGAGCATTGTTACTTTACATTGTTAAGTTGCCACAAAGTACAATCAAAATCACGTTTTTGTCCATTTTCCGCACTTGATATATTATTTAAGCAATAGTATCCCAAACTTTTTCTTATAGAATATGAAAATTTACTACTCGGACAAGCAAAATAATATAGTACTGTACCGAGATATTGTTGCTGTTAGCAGATATAACCTGTTAAATACTCAAAATTTTCAAAATCTGCAACATTTAAAATAATGTTATTTCAAATAAGCGCCACGGTTAAAACAAAATACGTCATGCAGTAGGTGAATATATGTACAAAAACATGGAAAAGAAAAAGAAGTGGGGCCTCATGATATTTTTACTTAAAAAATTACAAAATTTCTCAAATAAACAATGTCGATGATAACATTTCTTCCCAATCAGAAAATGAAAAATCCCATTTCTCGTTTCTCTTTCTGTGTTTTTTCCCTATGAGAAAATTAAATATCCCTCTTTTTTTCCTCTTCTCTTTGGAAGGGGCAACAAAGCCCTCCTTCCACTTCTAAAGAGAAATAGTACGCTTCTTTTTCTCAGGGGAAAAATGTGATAATGGACATTGCTTTTCTTTTTACTTTTGTATTTTTTTGGCCTAAAAATATCACGCGGCCCCACTTCTTTTTCTTTTCCATGTTTTTTTTTTTTTTTTTTTTTTTTTTTTTTTACATATATTCCACTATTGCGTGATATATATTTTTTTTCACTCAACTGTGTCGCTTTTTTTAAATAACTCTATACTTTAAATGTTGAAGATTTTGAAATTTTTGAATGTTTAACAGGTTATATCTACTAACAGCAACAATATATCCGTGCAGTACTATATTATTTAGCTTGCCCTAGTAGTACACTTTCATATTCCATAAGAAAAGGTTTGGGGTACTATTGCTTAAATAAGATATTAAGTGAGGAAAATGGACAAAAACGTCATTTTGACTTAATTTGAGGCAAGATAACTATGTAAAGTAACAATGCCCCATGGAAACAATTAAATTTTTATAAGTAAGTAGGGTTACACTAACAGTTTATGCTAAAAAAAATTTGAGATGTTGTAGCTTGCGAGAGATATAGTGCTCCAAATATACCAGCATTTCACTTTTCTTGAAAAATGGCATTCATAACCTTAAACTTTGACAATTTCTATAGAAATGAGGAAATTTTTTCAGGGCTTCAAAACTGCAGATTGTTTATTAAATATTATTTACTTCAACATAAAAAAATAACAAGGCAATTAAAAAATACAACTATCAAAACATAATTTTTTTGTCTGAATTTCAAAAGAATGGCTCTAACCCGGTAATTCTGCATCAACCTGAACCGCGAGTTCAGTGCTTAACTCTTGATTGAATCTAAAATCTAATTCACTGTTAACTGAACCTGCCGAATTCGGAGAAGAAATCGAAACTAAAGTATAGTTACTCAACCTTACTACGGGAGAGAGAGGTTGTTCGACCGAGCATGCGCAGTTGAATCAAAGATGATGGCAGATTTGAATTGAACATTGGTGGATTTTTTTCAAAAAGAGCTGTTTGTAATTTACTAAGCAAACGAAATGTTAATTATAAAAGGTGCTGTTATAAAAGAACGTGTTGCTTTTAATTGTTGACGTTTTTTCCAACATTTTACCTCTATAAACGAAAATTATATTAATTTGTGATGAGCCTTTAGGCTTGAGATTGCCCTTTAATTTTGATATCAGATAACGTCATCTATCAAATGTGAATAGAAAGAAAGTTCTGATATGAAAAATTTTGGCTAATAATTTAGAATTTTTTTTTATAATAATAAAATAGAAAAGCAGTTTTTCCTTACATTTCAGTTTCTCCTAATTTTATGTTTGTTTAAAGCATGCAATCGCAAAAACAGGAATTTTGTGACGGCAAAACAATAAGCCGTTAAACTATAATACAGTATAATAATTATTTTCTTTCTTGCTTTAAATAATTACTTTTGTTTAGAAGAAGCATTTTTCTAAAGATTTATCTTGAAAATTTACGCATTAATTACATTAGTTAAATTAATTAAAACATTAGATTTACGTTAGAAAAACGTTAGAATGTATATATGGAAAAATAGACGGACTTTGAATATTTTAATTTCCGTTGAAAAATAAATAAATAAACTAGCTCGTTATTTTCTTTTATTCTAATTAATATTGATAGCCTGGTTAGAAAATCGTTTATTAAATTTAATGATTAAAGGAAAAAAATTATCAAGTAACTTTTATGAAAGAATTTTACTGTAACGCAAAATCTTGTAAAAATAAAAATCTTATAACTATATTGGTATTTCTAATCTTTGAATCTAATTTTGTGAACGAACAAAACCACCAAATCACAACGGTAATTCGAAATTTATCTGTCTAAAAATTAAATACAAATATGCACTTCAAATCTTGTTTTTGCTTCACAATTAAAAACTGGTGATACCTGAGGACAGAACTCATGAACGCGATAAGTACATCATATGATTCGTTTGGCCAATCAGGTATGCATATTTCAACCTGAAGTGCACTAACCCGAGGTTGACTAATCTCGGTTCTGAAGTTAGCGATGAATTTCAAATATTAGACAGCTGTTAGATTTGCTAACCTAAGGTTTCTCAACTGTGAGTTGAACCGCGAGTTGTAGGTAGATGAAGATTTGCCCGGTTAATGCTGTTCCAAAATGTTTCTAGACCAATCATTTGCTCATTTTAAACTACCATTGTTTGGAAATAGCTTTGTTTGTAATGTTCTGCAGAAACAACCCATGAAACCATGGCCTCGTACTTGGATGTCGCACATTTTAGATTATGGGAAAATTATTAATGAAAGTAAGTTGTCTAGTGCATTCACAAGGAGCTTTACAAGTAGTTTTGAAAATTTTTTAAAGTAATTTTAATACCACGCCTGTTTTTTTAACTACATAATTGCTGTTATATGTATATACAAATATTATGCAGACATATATACTGTAAATACAATAAATCGAACTGAAGTTAAAAATTTGCGAGATCTTGGAATCGAACTTGTGACAGCAGCGTACTAAGCTGTTATTATAACCACGGAGCCTCTCCGCCGATATTTCTGTTAGTAATTTTTCTCTGATAAGCCAAATTTTGGACAGTCGCCATCCATCTATAAGGCAGCCTTTGATGACGGGACAACGTTGAATAATTTTTACAACTCTATAGATCTGCAGTACATATTAAAACACACATACATAATGTCTGCATTCAAATCTTAAAGATATATACGAATATTATGCAGATGCATATGCAATAAATACAATAAACCCAACTGAAGGGAAAAATTAGCCAGAGACAGGAATCGAGCCTTGGAGCACAGCGTACTAGACTCCAATTGGGTTTATTGTATTTATTGTATGTATGTCAGTATAATATTTGTAAATACCTTTAAGATTTGAACGCAGGCGTTATGTATGTGCGTATATGTGTTTTAACATAACCAATGTGTTAGTCGAATAATGCGTCGAAAAATTTTGGATTTCATTCTTTTCTTATACAAGGCGATATTTATATGCGATTTTTTTACCCTTTGTAAACAAAAAAAATACAATCAATTATTCGCTGTAAACTGAAATCGATGTACTTAAAACATGGAGAATTTAAGGCCGCAGTGTGTAAAAAGTTTCCTAATCTAGGGCAATAACTTTCAATGAGTTATCCATGATTTTAAGAAGCTTTCTTTTATTTTTAGAAAACTCGAAATTTAATATATTTTCGAGATTTAAAAAAGTAATTAGGAAAACAATCTTTTTTTATACCTCTGGTTTTAGGTAATATTTTGATGAGTTTTGATGCTAAAGAAATCAGTTTTCTCAACCTAAAAATTGCTTTTTCGGATGGTATCATTTATTAATTAAACATTTTTATTTTAAACAAACATGTTTTACAGTCAAACATAATACATTATCATCATAATATTTTTTTAAATTAATTTTATTTTATTACCTTTGTAAGTAGAATTACAGTACAGTTATGTAAATAAAAATGTTTCTTTCAAAATTAATAGTATCCTAGAAACTTATATCCCTCTTTCATAAAACTGACTAATGCATTATAATAACTGCTAATTGGAAAAGTTTCTGAAAATCACTGTTAAAAAAAAGAAAAAAAGGTTTTTTATATTTTTTTCTTAAAGTATTGAAACTATATTAGTTTCTGTCGTTACTAAAGATTCAAAATGCTTTTCTTAAATTACTCTGAGTTATTCGGAAACTTTTATTGTGTTTTTTCATCTGTTATTATAATACGTGGCCTGTCTGAAAAGTATCCGACCTTTGGTCAAAAATATATACAAGTTATCTTACGGGAATGGTCCCCTAATCTCCTTAAAATTAGGTCTCTTGAGCCTCCACACACTTAACCAATCGTTCCTGACTCTGACAAAAGCATTTGTGGAAATTTTTTTGGGAATGATGTTCAACTTCACAGTCACATTCTCAATATCTCAAAACTACTTTAATTTGACGCAGTATTTTTCCTCAATTTTCAGTATGTTGTCTCTCAAAACGAAATACTTTCAATGTCGTATTCAATTTCGAGAACAACCAGACGTAAAAAAGAACTTATGCCTGAAGAGTGCAGAGGCTATCGAATGACTGGAAGTCTATGTTTCGCTAAAAAAATCTGAATGAGGTGCAATGAATGAGCTCGAGCATTAATGAATATTACATCACCTAATGAATCTTATAAAATATTTTTCTTAATAAAAATTAAAATAGCAAATAAAGCCTTTGTGAAAAAATTTTTAAAGATAGAAAACCAACGATTATGAATCTATAAATAATGTATGAAAAGGGAGCAAACAGCTGTTTTGAATCTACTATCCAGGTTCTTCAAACTCAGCGCGACTCGAGCAAAACTCAGCGAGCTAGAAAAATCAGTTTTGCTCAGTTTTATTTTTCTAGCTCGCTGAGTTTTGCACTGATGAAGAATCGCCATAGTAGATTCGAAACAGCTGTTTGCTACCATTTCATACATTATTTGAGCATTTATAATCGTTAGTTTTATATCCTTAAATCTTATGAATTGTTTCGCTTTTTGGAATCATCAAGATTTAACAAAATTTGATGCAGTAGTTTTCCTCAACTCATTCAGTCAAGTTGAAAGAAATCGAAATCCGACGAACACGACGGACAGCACATCACTCGGCGGCCAGCAGGAAACAATTGGCTTACTCTAACGACTTACAAAAACGCAGGCTTCCGCATTAAGCTATTTTTTTATATAATTTGCACGATGGATTCGTCTTAGAATCACTACTATGTGTCAGAAAAAAGAAGGTCAGGTAATTATCAGACATACCTCGTATATTTTTGATATGAAACATTTGTATTTTCATACAAAGTACGTTGTCTCTACAGAGCGTCCCAAACAGGTAAAATTTAATTTGAATCAACCGCAAATAAATTTGTATTCAAATCCGTTCAATGGATTAATAGAAAACAAAGGACATACATAGATACGACCAAAGATACTTCCATAGATACACACGTATTGACCAAAAACTTAATCCTATCCTTCTATAGTAAAAAAAAACTAGCCTTAAAAGGAATGACTCCTGGAATGATGCTGATGTGGAAGATTTCCGGAACTAACGAATCCGGGTTGTCCACTCCTTCCATGAGTCGAATAGACCAATCAGGAAAGGGCTCCGTCTATGCATCGCCGTATGGGTTACCATAAAGAGAGGAAAGGTTACCATCGCCAACAATCGCCAAGTTTCTCGCCAACTTGGCGATATATCGCCAAATTTGGCGACCAAAATTAGTTGTCAAAAGTGACGCCAACTTGGCGATAACTGTAACATTTCGTAAAATTTTTAATTTCTTTGCAACACCAGTCGTTTGATACATCATTTGAGAGGTTTGCAACTGCTTATTCATATAATGGATGTCTTGTGTGTTATCCCCCATTCTGCTCCCCAGGGGTGACACATTTTTAATTTCTTTACAACACCAGTCGTGTTACACAAGATTTGAAAGGTCTGCAACTGCTTATTTATATTATGGATGTCTTGTGTGTTATCCCCCATTCTGCTCCCCAGGGGTGACACATTTTTAATTTCTTTACAACACCAGTTGTATTACACAAGATTTGAAAGGTCTGCAACTGCTTATTCATTTTATGGCTGTCTTGTGTGTCACCCCCACACTCTGCTCTCCCCAGGGGGGTCACATTTTTAATTTCTTTACAACACCAATTGTGTGACACATCATTTGAGAGGACTGCAACTGCTTATTCATATTATGGATATCTTGTGTGTAACCCCCCCCCTCTGCCCTCAGAGGGGGCGCATTTTGTAATTTCTTTACAACACCAATTGTGTGACACATCATTTGAAAGATCTGCAACTGTTTATTCATTTTATGGATGCCTTGTGTGTCACCCCCATTCTGCCCCCCCAGGGGGGCACATTTTTAATTTCTTTACGACACCAGTCGTGTGTCACATATCATTTGAGAGGTCTGCAGCTGCTTATTCATACTATGTATGTCTTTTGTGTCTCCTCCCACTCTGCCCCCCCAAGGGCGCACATTTTTAATTTCTTTACAACACCAGTCGTGTGACACATCATTTGAAAGGTCTGCAACTGCTTATTCATACCATGGGGTATTGGCGAGCGCAGCAAGCAGGGGTAGCCAATCATTTGGAATCGCGAAGCGATTACGCGGGGGGTTGGCGAGCATAGCGAACAGGGGGGCGGGGCCCCCCTAGTTTTCTTATAAAAAAACAACAGAAAAATAACACTATTTGAGACGTACCTTTTTATGACAATTTTTGCATTCTTATATAATACCATCAGCTTCTTTTGAAATAAAAATTATTCATCAAGAAATCTTATTTTTTAAAGTCTTCTGAAAAACCAAACTTGTTAAAAAAATTTCCTATAAAACCTCGCTCGTTTGCATAAAGAAACACGTTTTTATGAATGAAAACTTTATTCCCATAAAAAAAAATTACCTGCAAGAAGCGAAATGAAATAACTTTTATATTTTCCTGAGATAAATATTTTTGTAGAGAGGTTTTGGCTTAGACTATAAAAAATAACTCTGCCTTTAATTATTTCCCTCTGCAAGCAAAGTATAAAAGCATATTAAAGAAAAATTTTCAAGTTTTAGTCCTCTGTTTTGATAAGCTGATATTTTAATACTATAAAAAATATTATTTTCGCAAAAACTGCTGCGATGTAGTAATAAGGAAAAAAAAATACTTAACTAAAGTAAAATTATGGTCAAAATTGGTTACTTATTTATGAACTTTCCTATTTATAGGCTGATGATGCAATCCACAACTGTTTTGGACTGCCTGGCTGTACGTTTGCCTTGCAATTACTTAAGAAATCTCAATTTAACAGATTAATAATAGATAAGACTCGTCAAGGTTACACTTGAAAGTCTATAAATACATTTTCTGACAAAATTATTCAGATTAGAAAGAAAAATAGATCAGGTAATATAGTATCATGTAAATTTCCCAAATTAAAAAATCAATACACTTTATAAAAAATAATAAAATCGAAACTTATATTACAAAAAATTACACTTATATAGTTAAAACATTTTTATAGCCTTTTTAATGAAGCATAATTAATTAATTAAATAATAGTTATTGCAAAATAATTAATAATTAATGTTAATTAATAATTATTACAAATTAATTTATATTTAATATGAATTAATAATCTACCATTAATTACCATTATTGTACCATTATTGTACCGTTATTGTACACATAATTAATTACGACTTTTCATAAATAAAAAAAAGAAGATAATTTCATTTATGAACCGAGCGAGCTAATAAACAGTATGGTTTAAAAAATGGACCCAATAGCCTAATTCCTAAACCCATTTGAGTTTTTGCTTTCTTAAATTTATTAGTATGATCACTCTAAAATATTGCAAAATAAACGAGAAAAATAATAAGCAAATTTACGATAAAATATTTTTGTATTTAATTGACAAAATCTGAGCGTACTAAATATGGAAATATTAATAATATTTTAATAGTATAATATGATTAACTATATGTTTTTCTTAAATGTACATAAAATAATATTTTAAATAATATAGTATTAATTACAATTTGTATTTTTATGAATTACTAGGATAATATATTTATTTATTTATTGTAGAAAGAAAAATAACACTATTACAATTAATAATAATAAATTAAGAAATATCGCATTTAATGTTTTAAAATAATTTGCTTCGTAATCATTTTGAACAGAACTTTACATAAATAAAATGCCTAATGAAAGGAGGTAATAATTTTTGCCTAGCGCCTTATATTTTGTACTTTACAAAAATGCATAAAACATAGGCTGAACATATAATTTCACAATTTAAAAAAGAAACACTTAAAAGAAATCTATTAATTAAGATTATTACTTATTTACACTTTAAAGTTAGGAAGAGTGCAAGGTTCGCTCTTTGAAAGAGTGACAGTGTTGTGTGTAAATTTTATTATAAATACACGTTTTAAAACAGGGAATTTTCCACTTCCTAAGAAGAAGGGAAATATTTTCGAGAGTGAAATAGGTCACTCATCAAGAATGAATTATCTGACTCCGCTCACGAGAGTGACATATTATTCCGATGACGAGAGTGAAATATCTCACTCCGTTAACGAGAGTAGCATAGCATTTTACATTTACAGAAAAATTCAGTTCGACTTTAAACCAATATATCTAATAAAAAAACCCACCAAATTATGCCACTTCCTAAATTTCAAAAACTCCATTTCATAATGTAATCTTGGAAATTAAGCTGATTTGGTACTAAAACACACTTCTTTCCACGAGAGAATAGTTACTACTCTGAAAGAGTGAGTTACGCATGTATTGGTATTACTCAGATGATAATTGGAGCTGGAGAAAATATACAGGGTGTCCCAAAAGGTCGTTTACAAACTTAACATGCTGGTCTATCATATCATGACGAACAATATTAAATAGGAAACTAAAGGTCCCAAACGTCTTCCAAAGGAGATATGCGTCATTAATGTTTAGGTTACAAAAATTCAAATGATTGTAAAAAAAACAGAAAAATTGGTCGATTCGTTTGCGGTTTTCACTAAAACTATTCTTTATGTCAGTATTTTCTTGAAAAAAAATATAAATTTCAAAAAATGTCGATAGAGGGCGCTTTAGACTTTGGAGTAACGATAAACTAGTTTTCACCATTATTTTTTGCATCTCATTAAATTTTTTTAGAAGCTTAGACATAAACTTAAATTTTGACCTCAAAATCTAAATCCTTGGAAGAGGTTAAGTAGCGCAAACTGAATTGCGGGGGGAGGTTCAAATTTCAAATGATTATAAAAAACAGAAAAATTGGTTAATTGATTTGCGATTTTCACTAAAATTATTCTTTATGTCAGTATTATCTTGAAAATAATTTATAAAAATAAAATTCAAAAAATGCCGATAGAGGGCGCTTTAGACTTTGGAGTAACGTACAACTATTTTTTTCCATTATTTTTTGCATCTCATAATTTTTTTTTAGAAGCTTAGACATAAGCTTAAATTTTGAGGTGAAAATCTGAATCGTTGGGAGTGGTAAAGTAACGTAAACTGAACTGTGTTCAATGGGGGTGGGGAGGTTCAAATTTCAAATGATTATAAAAAACGGAAAAATTGGTGGGTTTTCGCTAAAATTATTCTTTATGTCAATATTTCCTTGAAAATAAATTTTAAAGATAAATGAAAAAAATCCGTTAGAGGGCGCCTTAAACTTTAGAATAACCAACAATTATTATTAGCCTTTTTTTTTTTAATTAAATGCTTGCAAAAGTTTAGACTTAAATTTTGTGCTCAAAATCGAAATCGATAGGAGGGATTAAGAAGCGCAAACTGAACTGTGTTCAGGAGTTGAAAAGTTACTTTCCCCACCCCTCGAACACAGTTAAATTTTTGGCAGCTTAATTACTCACAACGATGCAGATTTTGAGCACAAAATTTAAGTTTGAACTTTTACAAGCATTTTATTAGATACAAAAAATAACGGTTAAAAATAGTTGTTGGTTACTATAAAGTTTAATGCGCCCTCAGACGGAATTTTTTGAAAGATAGCTGTGAAATTTATTTTCAAGAAAATATTGATATAAAGAATAGTTTTAGCGAAAACCGACCAATTTTTCCGTTTTTTATAATCATTTGAAATTTGAACCTCCCCACCCCCATTGAACACAGCTCAGTTTGCGCTACTTAACCACTCCCAACGATTCAGATTTTTATCTCAAAATTTAAGTTTATGTCTAAGCTTTTAAAAAAAATTTATGAGATGTAAGAAATAACTGAAAAGAATAGTTGTACGTTACTCCAAAGTCTAAAGCGCCCTCTATCGACATTTTTAGAAATTTATCTTTATAATTTATTTTCAAGAAAATATTGACATAAAGAATAGTTTTAGAGAAAACCGCAAACGAATCGACCAATTTTTCTGTTTTTTATAATCATTTGAATTTTTGGACCCTAAACATTAATGGCGCATATCTCCTTTGGAAGACGTTTGGGACCTTTAGTTTCCTATTTAATATTGTTCATCATGATATGACAGACCATCATGTTAAGTTTGTAAACGACCTTTTGGGACACCCTGTATAAACACTTCTAAGGAATATGTTTAGCGGTGGGCGGAGCTACTCCCATTGCATTTTCAATGAATTATTAGGTATACTGGGTCTTTTTCCTCATTCTGAGTATAATTGAAAATATTGGATTTACAGATTTACTTAACTTTGTAATACAAAACTATAAATTTTCTTTATGTGTTTTTAGTTAAACTATTTTTGTGATTTCCTCCATTACAATTATTAATTTAATTTCAGGTACACTCAGCAGTATCGCCCTAGAGGTACGCGGACCTCAGTTAAGGAACTGCTGTGATAGAAAATTTTTGGCTGTCTGCGCATAGCTATCAAATTTAGAATGGAGGTAGTTCTGCTCTGTACTAAAACAAAAAATGTTCCTTTATCTATCAAGAAGTTTTATGAAAATGAGGTAATCTCTTCAGTGAGACCAATCAATCCGAAAAAAAGTTTTTTCTTTCTGCCAATTCCGACGCGTTATGAAATACCTTTTACAATGTTTAAAAAAAAATTCTCATCTCCGTGTCAACATGAAATTTTATTTTTTAGAAGCTATAATCTATACTAATAAAATCTGTGCGCCTCTGTCTGTCTGCTTGAAGCCGATTACAGTTCGCAACGCGGGCGAGTTGGAAGTCGCGAGAGATGTCTTTCGATTGGAAATATTCCGGGGAAGTCATTTCGGGCATTTTCGAGACCGTGGGACCAAAATAAAAAAAGTTATGAATTAAAAACCCCTTGGGAATCGGAACGAAAAATGTCCCAAATCCCAAACGGCGCTCAAACGGAGCTCCGAGGCAGAACACTGCGCTACCTTGCGGTGAAGAACCTGAACTTTTCCCCTTTGGCTAAAAGAAGAAACAGCCGAAAATCGCTTTTTCTACCGGCGCTAATTGCGTTTTTTTTGCGCGTTTTTTCTTAAACCATCATGCAGACAGTTTTTAAAGTAGAAAAAACTGATTACATATTCAGAATCTGCGTAAAAATCTGCTTCTGATGAACTAAAAAATACGGAAAAATGTCTTAAGGGCGCGTAGTGCCCACCGTGCAAAACCAAATATTTTTAACGGGACTATGGGCGCGAAGCGACCATAGTTCCGATCCACAATCTTTTTTTTTTCAAGTGCACGTGGCCCACAGTGCGAAATCACATATTTTTAAAGAGACCATGGCTCTTTAATTTACTTTTTTTTGTGCTTGATGATTCGAACACCAAGACTTGCTTATTAAATGAATTTTTTTGCTTATTATATACTGCTTAATACCGAGGTTCGTTTGGAAAAAGTAGCCCAGCTAGCGGGCGTAGCTCGCTAGTCTATACTAATAAAATCCGTGCGCCTCTGTCCGTCTGCTTGAAGCCGATTACAGTTCGCAACGCGGGCGAGTTGGAAGTCGCGAGAGGTGTCTTTCGATTGGAAAAATTCCGGGGAAGTCATTTCGGGCATTTTCGAGACCGTGGGATCAAAATTAAAAAAGTTATGAATTAAAAACCCCTTGGGAATAGGAACGAAAAATATCTCAATTCCCTACGGAGCTCCGAAGCAGAACACTGCGCTACCTTGCGGTGAAGGAATGAATTTTTCCCCTTTGGCTAAAAGAAGAAACAGCCGAAAACCTCCATTTCTACCGGCGCTAATTGCATTTCCCGCATCAATTTTTTTGACTTGCCGTAGAATATTTACCGTAGTTTTCGCTAAAATATTGAACTTAGAAATAAAACAGGACTATCGAAACTTTTTTTTTGCGCGTTTTTTTCTTAAACCATCATGCAGACAGTTTTTAAAGTAGAAAAAACTGATTACATATTCAGAATCTGCGTAAAAATCTGCTTCTGATGAAATAAAAAATACGAAAAAATGTCTTATGGGCGCGTAGTACCCACCGTGCAAAACCAAATATTTTTAAAGGGACTATGGGCGCGAAGCGACCATAGCGCCGATCCACAATCTTTTTTTTTCAAGTGCACGTGGCCCACAGTGCGAAATCACATTTTTTAACGGGACCATAGCTCTTTAATTTACTTTTTTTTGTGCTTGAGGATTCGAACACCAAGACTTGCTTATTAAATGATTTTTTTTGCTTACTAGGGGGGCCCCGCCCCCCTGCTCGCTATGCTCGCCAACCCCCCGCGTAATCGCTTCGCGATTCCAAATTATTGGCTACCCCTGCTTGCTGCGCTCGCCAATACCCCATGGTATGAATAAGCAGTTGCAGACATTTCAAATGATGTGTCACACGACTGGTGTTGTAAAGAAATTAAAAATGTGCCCCCCTGGAGGGCAGAGTGGGGGGCGACACAAAAGACATCCATAATATGAATAAGCAGCTGCAGACCTCTCAAATGATATGTCACACGACTGGTGTTGTAAAGAAATTAAAAATTTGCCCCTTGGGGGGCAGAGTGGGGGGTGACACACAAGACATCCATAAAATGAATAAACAGTTGCAGACCTTTCAAATGATTTGTCACACAATTGGTTTTGTAAAGAAATTACAAAATGCGCCCCCTCTGAGGGCAGAGGGGGGGGGTTACACACAAGATATCCATAATATGAATAAGTAGTTGCAGACCTCTCAAATGATGTGTCACACAATTGGTGTTGTAAAGAAATAAAAAATGTGCCCCCCGGGGTGCAGAGTGGGGGATGACACACAACACATCCATAATATGAATAAGCAGTTTCAGACCTTTCAAATGTTGCGTCACACAACTGGTGTTGTAAAGAAATTAAAAATGTGACCCCCCCCCTGGGGAGAGCAGAGTGTGGGGGTGACACACAAGAGATGCATAATATGAATAAGCAGTTGCAGACCTTTCAAATCTTGTGCAACACGACTGGTGTTGTAAAGAAATTAAAAATGTGTCCCCCCTGGGGAGCAGAATGGGGAATAACACACAAGACATCCATTATATGAATAAGCAGTTGCAAACCTCTCAAATGATGTATCAAACGACTGGTGTTGTAAAGAAATTAAAAATTTGGCGAAATATTACAGTTATCGCCAAGTTGGCGTTACTTTTGACAACTAATTTTGGTCGCCAAATTTGGCGATATATCGCCAAGTTGGCGAAAAACTTGGCGATTGTTGGCGATGGTAATCTTTCCTCTCTTTATGGTAACCCATACGGCGATGCATAGACGGAGCCCTTTCCTGATTGGTCTATTCGACTCATGGAAGGAGTGGACAACCCGGATTCGTTAGTTCCGGAAATCTTCCACATCAGCATCATTCCAGGAGTCATTCCTTTTAAGGCTAGTTTTTTTTTACTATAGAAGGATTATATACTGCTTAATACCGAGGTTCGTTTGGAAAAAGTGGCCCAGCTAGCGGGCGTAGTTCGCTAGTCTATTCTATTAAAATCTGTGCACGTATCTATGTACGCTCAAAAACTCCGAAACCGCAGGGCGCAGGACTACGAAATTCGGCACACGGGATGGTAGTAGGGGGCACATGAACTATCGGAGTCAAAAATTCAAAAATTTTAAATAGGATTTTTTTAATACATTTTTAACGATTTTTTACCCTATTTAATCATACGGAAAATGGATGTTGTTCTCGGGCAAGAATAGATATTTCTAAGACTTATCTGACAATGACAAAAAAAGTATTAAATCTACAAAAAAATAATAACTAAAAAAAAAATGAGATACAGCTTTCAAACAAATTTATTCATAAGTAAATTTTTTTCTTGTATGATAGTATAAAGTTTGAAAAGGTTCGATGTTTACAAGTTTAAAATTTCCAGTACTAAAAATTGTAAAACTGATATATCATTGAAAATTTGTTTATTGTTGGACCAGGAATATTAATGTTTAATCTATGGTGTACGTAATAAATGACTCTGATTTTTAGTAAACCACGCTTTGATCATCATGAAAATGTTATTTTTTATTTTTTATAAATATTTAATTTTACAAATAATTAGAGATTATTTTATTGTGCTTACAATTGAGGTCTCCATACGGGCATACTCCGAAAAATACGAAAAAATTACAAAATGTTCCTCTCATGAGGATAAATAGTTTATAAAAAAAATTGGAGGAACCTCCCTTAAGCGCCCGTAAAAAAATAATGAAATTTTCGATATTTGGCGATTTTTCATCGGTTGGCGATAGAATGCAGTTTCAAAAGATATTCTTTTCAAATATTCTTATCAAATGCGCTTTAATGAAAAAGAGGTTTCATGTTGAACTTATTTAGTTAAACAGTTAAATAACTTTAATTTTGTCAGTTTTAGTTTCTTTTAAGAATAATTTTGTTATATAGTTATTTATAAGTATTTATATTCAAATTTATCTATCAAAGTTTTCGATTTAAAACAAAATTTATAATTTAAATTAATTAAAATTGTTTCCAGCTCAAAGTTCAATTGAGCATTTTCCATTCAATTTCGTTGCTATGAAAACGTCTGGAACAATTTTAAATACGCTTAAATGTATGAAAAGTTTTTTATATATATATTTTTTTTATATCTGAAAATATTTTTTTCCAGTGATAAGTTAAAAACTATAGCAACAAGCAATATATATATATATATATATACAGTCCCTGGCCAAATTATTAGACGCACCATAAGATTTTATAGAAAACGTTAATTATCAGGCGATACTGTACAGTTGTATTGTTTTTTACGAAATACAATGTGTATTTACTATACTATTAATCACGTAAGTGTCTGTAACACTAAAAAAATATCGTTATTATAGAAAAAAATATGTATTTATTAACTCTTGAACAAAAATGAAGAAAATGTAATGAAAAGTTAATATTTTGTTGATTCACCTTTAGCTGCTTTGAGAGCTTTAATTCTACGCGGCATACTATCAATGCAAGACTGTACTGTACAGTCTTCTGCATTTGAGGATGATGATTCCACACATGAATGATCTGTTCTAAGAGTTGAATTTTGTTTGTAATAACAACTTTCGCCAGTTCTCTTTTCATGAATTCCCACACGTCTTCAATTGGGTTCATATCGGGGCTATTACCCTACCAGTCCAACAGAGGTATTTTTTGCTGTACTGAAAAAGCTTTAACAGACCGTGCTGTGTGGCAGGGAGCCCCATCTTACATGAAAATGAATGGTTCCCCATTTGGAAACCATTCTTTGAGCTGCGGAATAGACCGATTTTGTAAGACGTCTTTGTACTGATCTTGCCTCATTGTGCCTTTTACCAAGTACAGACGTCCAGTACCCTTGCTGCTGATAACTCACCAAATCATGATTTTTGTAGGGCGTTTAACAGTCTGAAGGACACAGTCAGGATGGAACTTTTCACCAGGACGATGACGTACAAACTGAGCTTTGTTCTGCAAAATTTCAAATGTGCTTTCATCACTGAAGCAAACCTGTCAAAAACAGAAAATAATACAAATATCTCTGCGGATATTGCGTCATTTCATAGAAAATGATATTGAATGTATGACTAGTGATGAAATTATAATAACTTACCGATCTCCAGAAAGCCACATCCTTATCACGAAACTGTTTGGCCCACTTCAGACGCTTTGCTTTCATTGCAGCTGTTAACTTTAGCTTCCTGGCGGGGCGGCAGGTCTTAAAGCCTATGTTTGCTAATTTTCTGCGAACAATGCGCTCTGAAACATTCACGTTAGCATCTTGGAGTTGCGATTTTATAATTTTTGTGTTAGCCAATCTGTTTTCATCACAAATTTTCTCGAAATGTCACTCTAACCTTGGAGTGAAAATGGCCTTTCTGCCACATCTTTGCTTTCGTTTTGGGCTAAAATTGTCCCCTGCCTTTATTTTCTTCTTTATGAGTCGGACACTAGATTCAGAAACCTCCAATCTTAGTGATATTTTGCGGCTTGAAAAAATTTTCCCATCCACGAGGGCCTTTATTTCAGCTTTTTTATGAGGTGACAGATCCCCTGTTTACCCATGCTGAAAATGTTCCACGTGCTTATTTAAACAGTACACACACAAAAAACAACTAACTATGTAGCATACAATTTTGAAACAAATAAACGAAGCGCATTACGCCACAAAAACACGTCATCAACTGGCGCACTAGCGAACGCCGGTTTGAACTGGCTGCAACCGGTTTCCACTTGTTTACGTCCGTGTATCCATTGGTTCTCATTGTGTTGCCATACGATAAAACTAAATACCAATGGGAAGTATATAACAAATCTCCTGAATAAAAATTCATTAAATCTATGTTTAAATATAACACAACTGCATATAAACTTCGTCGAAAACATGCATTTCGTAAAAAACAACGGTGCGTCTAATAATTTGGCCAGGGACTGTATATATATATATATATATATATACATATATGTGTGTGTGTGTGTATGTAAAATATATTAAACTCTTTCATTTTTTATGATAAAATTCATTAAACACCATTTACACGCATTCTAAAAATCCAACAGTTTTCAGTTGCATTAAAACCCTTTGAGCTGTGATGGTAGAATTTTCTACCACAGAATTTTTATTTCGAAATGTCACAACGGCACCAGAAAATTCAACTAAATTTACCTTGAAAATGGTTTAATGCATTTTTTGTGTATATTGTTAACGGTTTCTTTTTCTTTGCAAAATACTGGTGCCAAAATTACATTTGGAATTTCGAAGAAATTTGCCCACAATTGTTCAAAGGGTTAAATCGTTTGCTTTTGGCGAGAAAAAGTTCTGCTCGCCAATTCACGTGATGCTTTAGCTTTTTCACGCCAAATATTGGAAAGTGATTTATTTTTTTATATGATTTCTTCTGTGATTCCGCCGCTAAATTTGACTGTTACTTTATTGCATACATACGTATTTTAATTCGTATTTCTGAGTATGCCCAGTATGGAGACCTTCCTTGTTAGTTATTACCTTTTTTTAAAAAAGTAAAAAGAAACATATTATCACAAATATCAACAAAACATTTTATTCTATTTATTCTCTTATTCCAAAGCTATCATTTTATATTTGCAATTATAACAACATGATAAATAAATTTCGGGCCTCCATGGCCGATTGGTTAAGACTCCGTTCTGCTAATCTGGAGTTTGTGGGTTCGATTCCCGCTGGTTCCATTGCACACACACTTTGTGTGGAGCTCCTGATTGTATTTATCTTGTGTTGTAAATTTCCTTGTGCTATCTCGTCCTTGTATTTCACGATGACTTATAAGCAGACTTTCTTGTCGAGCACAGAAGTCAGATGTATGTTGTTCAAGTAAAATAAAATAAAATAAATTTCATTAAAAAATGCACAGCTGTCTAAAAACATTTTCTGAATCGAATATCCGTGCTACGCATCTCTTGTGCGTAGAATGGATTAAATGGCTAGTTTTTATTTAAAAAAGACTATATGCTCTTTGTTTAGTGAATATGAGAACTTCTGCATGAAAATTCCTAGCATAAAAAAATTATATTTTGTGTTGGTGTCGGAAAGATAACACTTATTCATACACTTGAAAAGCTACTTCGTAACGTTTTTGACTGGCGAGTAAATATGATATTTGACACCAAAATTCTTCTTTAAGAGATCAGGTGCGTTTGACAGTGTCCAAAATTCCTTTTTTTAATGCTTTTTTTAGAATTTTTTCCGAAGAAACATTTAAAAAGAAACCCCATGCAAACTTTCGCTTTATTTAGGAAAATATATGGAAACTGTTTCTGCTCACTTTATTTTATCAAGGGATAATTCAACCTTTAATGTCAATTTTCTCATACCTGTGATTTTGGTCATTTCACGCTTGATTTCTAGGAAATGGCTTGATAGATTCTTATGAAATTTTGGAGGGAGGTATTAACCATATAGATTCACAAAATGGCGTACATCTTCATCAAGTTTGATATTTAGAGGTTATGACTATTTTTATGTAAACAAAATTGAGAAGTTTTTGATTTTACATTTTATCCCTTAAGAACTAATCATTATATATTTTCCAAAAAAGGTCCTTTAAACACCCCTTATATCTCCACACAATGAAATGCTTGAGATCACTGGGATAATCTAATTATCAGAAATTCTGCGCTCATGGCATGTTGGATAAATTTTTTTATTAAAAAACATTCAATTTCAAATGTATTTAAAAAGTTTTATATGCATATAGACTTTTTTTCAGAACAATAATTGTTAAAATATATCTCAATTAATGTGAGTTTCAAATGAATTTTTTAATGTTAATAAGATATGGATTTATTTCAACACAAATTAGGATCTCACTTTTCTGTAATATGTCGGCTTCAAAGGTATCCGACCCCTTAAACATTAGAAATATATTGATGTGTAAGGTTCCTAAATAATATAAAGAATCGTAGATTCAGACAATTTTCAAGAGCTTATATTGGATATTCGTAAACCGTAATGTTAGTTAGAGATCAATTTCTCTTTATTTTACCACGAGGTCTAAATCCTGACGCAAATCACAGAACGAATATTATAACAATAAAATTGTTAAAAAATACTTGCATCATCGACGCCAGTACATATTTTGATAATTGAGACCATTTACATATTTTCTCCATCCTACGGTTATAGTTTGTGGGGTTTTTTTTTGTTTGTTTGTTTGGAGAACTAACCCTTAACTACTGTTAGCAGTGACACAGACCGCTGAATTTTTCAAGTTTCACAGTTTAACTCGTAATTTTAACTCTAGATACTGGTCAAATTTTATTTCGTTTGGACCCTCATTGCTACTTCTAGAGACTTTCGAATAGCTGATTTTGAATAGCTGATAATAATTTTATTTATAATAGTCTGGTACATAATGTTTAATGCTTAAATAGTACTCTGAGAGTTAATGTAAAATTTTATTCATCTTTAAATTAAGCGGTCTGACAGACCGCTCACAGTAGTTATGTGACAATTTCTTTACAGTAGTTGAGGGTTAATCTGTAATGCTGTCTATACATAACTAAATTGTCAGTTTTAGCTAGTATTGGGAAGATTTGAAGCCTCGAAGTTGTCTGCTTTCCTTAACCTGTTTCGGTTCTGGCGTACAATATATACTACATGTCTTTTCGTTGAATATTATTTTGTCTTAACAATTACTTTTGTTACTATTTATATATGCTAATGATGTATATGTCTATACATTTTTTATTACGATTTCATTTATGTTTTCGCATTTAGTAATGATAAGAATAAAATTTTGATTAATACTTTTTGCACCATTGGCGATTTTTTTTCTTTTAAACACAAGTTTCACTCTTGAAATTTAAAATATAAGTTACTTTTCTAAACGTGATATTTTCATGTGTGACAAAGCACAACAAATATTAGAAAGATGTAATATCTGTTAAATTATGTTGTAATATGTTATTTTCCAAACGTCTCCAAAACATTTTCCTTAGCCCAGTGTCATGTGAATAAGATTTTAATAATACACGAAATAACTACATTTGTTTGATTTCATACAATGACATATTCATTAACCCTCCGTAAATATATATGAATAGCCGACATTAACATTATTGACGGAAAATTAATCTTTTCGCAAAACTTAAATAAATTAGAACTCGAAAGGGTTAAAAATAAAAACAGTTCATGTGATGTGTCTGTGATGTCTCAAGTTAAAATGTTGAATAAAAATGAATCCTTTATTCTGTCACTATATAATTCTTAGGTAATATTCATGAATGGACCCCACTGCAATGTTTGTACTACATTTTTTTACTTTCTTCCTTCTCTACGAGAAAATAGAATTGGAAACGTGAAAATTTTCGAAATCCGGATTTGGTTGGATTTAAACATTTCAGGGATCACAGAACCCGAAAAACAAAATGTCTGTCTGTGCGTCTGTCAGTCTGTCTGTCTGCAAATGACAAAAATATTGTGGGCGCGGGATTTCTCAAAACTTTAAATTCTGTTATTTCTTGATATAAACTAGATCTGATTATCTTTGGGTGTATATCACTCAACAGGTTGCACTGCTATGCTGCATATTCATAATTTTCACAATCGCTAAATCTCAAGAACTAATGTATGGATTTTTGTAAAACTGTAGAATTAGTATTTGGTGCCGATTACATTTTGGTGCAAATTACTCTACAGAGAGGGGCTGCCATGGTGCATTATTTGTGATTATCGCAATAGCTGTATCTCAAGCATTAATGCACGAATTTTCATCAAACTTCAAATTCAATTAGTCCGTGATATATTTTAGTGCTTAATAGATTTAGATGGCGCTGCTATGCAGAATTTTGAATGGTTTCCGCAATAACCCAATCTCCAGAACACACAATTTTACAAAACTTTAGTTTCTGTGAGATCTTGATATCAACTAGATATAATTAGTTTTTAGTGTATATCAACAAGTAGCACTGCTATGCCTCATTAATTATAATTTCCACAAAAGCCATATCTCAAGAACTAATGTATGGATTTTCTAAAACTTTAGATTTAATTAGTAATTAATATTAAATGATGCTGATTACGTTTTGGTGCAAATCATTCAACAGGTGGTACAACGATGGTGTATTATTCGTGGTTATCGTAACAGCTCTATCTCAAGAACTAATGCACGGATTTTTTTTAATTTCAGATTCAGTCAGTCCTTGATATAGACAAGTGTTCTTTAGTTATTGTGTAAATCTCCCAACAGATGACGTTACTATGCCGCCTTTTTCACACTTTCGCAATAAATGTATCTCAAGACTAATGCATGGATTTTCATCAAACTTCAGATTCAGTTAGTTCCTGATAAAGAATTTATCTTGATTTGCTTTTGGTGTATCTCACCCAACATGTGGCGCTGTTATTCAGATTTTTTAAAGATTTTGCAATAGATCTATCTCGAAAACTAATGCACGGATATTCATCAAAGTCCAGATTCAGTTATAAGTCGACATAAGCTGTTGTTGTCTATCGATTTTGGTTTAAACTCCCTAACTGATAGCGCTGCTATGCTGCATCTTTCAGGACGTATTAATATGCATGAGATAGGAGAAATTTTTGGGATTGCCACATCTGACTACTCTTAAGTTATTTTTCTCTTTTCACAAAATGGAAAAAGTCACTTAACGGTGACGTAAATACAGTATATATTCCCACATAATGTCAAAGTCTTTTGCCTGCAATAACAGTTTCATTTGAGTCACAATGATTTCACAATTGCATGCAGAACTATTAGGATTGAGATATATTGCCATCCTTTGCAAACAAGATAAAAAAATTATAATAAAATAGACCGAGAAATACATAATGATAAATGAAATTTTTTAAAAGGATTTTTAAAAATTTAATTAGTGAAAAGAAGAATCAAATTATACACCTTATTATAATATATTTTTTACAGTCAGAATATCAAACAAAGTTTAAAGAGACTTTGTAAACACTGTGCAGCTATACTTGTAAAATAATAATATCTTAATATATGAAGGAATTATTTACCACATTTTTATAAATAAATTCTTTTTTAAAACAGCAAAATCACTCCGTATTACTTTGCAAGTGGAGTTCAGTCACGTGTAGGGGAAAGTTGTATAAAACCGGTTAGGTGGATAAAACAGGGAATCAAGCTTTATAATTTTATTTGTGGAGGTATCTAAAAGAAACTTCGAGAATAACTACTAGGCGAGTGGCATGCTAGCTCCCAGTAAGTAGAAGTCGTGTAAACCAACTTAGTTCGCAATGATGATTTTTTTAAAGTTTCGCATGAAAAAGTTAAAAATTCGACGTCTTCAATGTCACGTTACGAATCTTAAATACTTAAAGGTTTAATTTAGGTAAGTATAACGTATGACAGCCTATTATTTACTTGTTATTTTAACGTTTTGTATTGGTGTCTATCAGTTGTCTGAATAATGCTAGAGTAACATTTCGTCAAAATGGCGTGGTTGGACAAAACCTGGATGCAGGTGCTCGGACATAACAGGGAAGTTTCCAGTTTCGGGCAGCTCATTTTTTTGCGTTATTAAAATAGAATTATCTTGTTCATGTATTGTTTGATGACCTATAAATATTTAAAAAGTATACAAAAAATATTATTTAAATTAAGTTGTTATACACAAAACTGTTTTTAGTCATTTATATTCCAAATTAAGTTGGAAAAAATTAGAGGAAATCATAGGTGTTGAGGAATCATCGATTTTCATCAACCGAGAGGCCCATCGAAAAGGAAAAAAATCCTTTGGCTAAATCTCAAAAATTGCCTGAACAAAAACAAGCTCCTGATGTAGACCTGTCTAAAACAAAAACTATTAGCATCAGTCTGAGAAAGAGAACGGGTCTATAGGGAAGCAATCAATGCCAACTTCGAAGGCTCTAATTTCTATAGAAGACGACGGCTTTCTGGTTGCTGTGAAACCTTCTACGTCTTCTCAAGGTCTCGGCAGAGATATTAGGCGTCCTTTTGCAGCCTCACCACAGGATATAAAGCCTATTCCAGAACAAACAGATCCTAGGATCATCGGAAATTCCGACAAATGGCAAGAGAAAACAGCTATTCTTACTTCTACTCCCTACAAATTAGAATTCAAACCAGAAGAAAACGAAAAGATGAAATAGCAAGACAAGAAGAACTCAGCCGTGAAGAAAAAAGTTTCATGATGACAGAAAAGAAATGTAAAAAAAACTGATTTAAAAAAAAGCGGTCAAAGAAAAAAAATCCTTGACATCAAACGAGGAAAAGGATAAAAGGAAAACATGCATCTTTTACAAAGGGTTATATGAACAATCCAAGCCTAAGCAGAGTTGGATACCGGGCCTTCACTGCAGAGGGTGGTTACATGAAACGTGCAGCAATGCAGATGAACAAGATTGAATTTTCATTTGTGATTTTTATTCCTAAATGTTAAAACAGAACGTAGATTTAATATAGATTCACATTCCATAATATGACAATTTCTGGAATTTTTTCTTTTAAATTGTATTGTTGAAAAGTTACAGTGTGCTTTTAATTATTTTTTTTTCAAGTTCCCTCTTTTCCACACTTCTAAAAAAAGTGTTGTTATGATCTCAATTGCTATTGTTCGTGACTGAATGAATAGGTTTTTATTCGCAAAGAAGTACTTTATTGTTTTAATATAAATTTTGACTGTTTTGTTCTCATAGTGCACAATAATAAAAAGAGAAACATTAGGGGTTTTATCCGTCTTTCACCTATACGTTATAGTTGCAGGGCTTTCATTTGAAAAGAATTAAAATTATTTATTTTTTATGTTTCAGTAAAGAAATCAATAAACAGAATTTCATTATAAGTCTAGATTCACATAGTTACCAGCTATTATGTTAATCATTTAAGAAATTTAGAAATTATCAATTTTTTATTTTAAATTGGAAATTTTCAATGTTTTAACTATTTGGAAAATATTTGCTGTTCTCGGTCAAGAATTGATATATCTTAAACATATCTCAATCCTTGTGGTGTTCGCATTCTACGAATACTTCTGATGCCATGGTGACGAAAAAGTATTAAAAACTATAAAAAGAATTAATAATTCAAAAGAAAATTACATACAGCTTTCAAACAAATTGCATTCAATAACACTTTCTTTTCCATATGCGACGGTGTAAGAATTTAAAATGTGCGATGTATAGAATTTCAAAAAATTGAAATTCTATATTATATTACCAATACCAATTATATTACCAATAATTGTAAAACTGAATTTTTATTTAAAATTTGAAGGTGTTGCCATTCGCAGCGGACGTATGCGTTACGAACAAATATGTTTGTCCTTTATACTATAGAGATGTTATACAGGGTTTTTCTAAATTCATGGTACAAACTTTTAGGGGTGATAGTACACATCAAGACAAACATAATTAAAAAGGATACTAAGGGTCCCAAACATCTTCCGAAGGAGATAGGCACCATTAAAGTTTAGGGTCCAAAAAATCAATTGATTATAAAAAACAGGAAAATTGGTCGATTCGTTTGCGGTTTTCACTAAAACTATTCTTTATGTCACTATATTGTCTTGAAAATAAATATCAAAGATAAATTTAAAAAATGCCGATAGAGGGAGCTTTAGATTTTGGAGTAACGTACAACTGTTTTCTACCGCTATTTTTTGCATCTCATTAAATATTTTTAGAAGCTTAGACATAAGCTTAAATTTTCAGCTCAAAATCTAAATCGTTGGGAGTGGTTAAGTAGCGCAAACTGAACTGTAGGGGGAGGTTCAAATTTCAAATGATTATAAAAAACGGAAAAATTGGTCAATTGATTTGAGATTTTCACTAAAATTATTCTTTATGTCAGTATTATCTTGAAAATAAATTATAAAGATAAAATTTAAAAAATGCCGATAGAGGGCGCTTTAGACTTTGTAGTAACGTACAACTATTTTTTACCGTTATTTTTTGCAACTCATAAAATTTTTTTTGAAGCTTAGAGATAATCTTAAATTTTGAGATGAAAATCTGAATCGTTTGTAGTGGTTTAGAAGTGCAAACTGAACTGTGTTCAGGAGTTGAAATGTTACCCTCCCCACCCCTCGAACACAGTTCAATTTTCCGCTACTTATTTACTCACAACGATGCAGATTTTGAGCTCAAAAATTAAGTTTGAACTTTTACAAGTAATTAATTAGATACAAAAAATAACAGTTAAAAATAGTTGTTGGTTACTCTAAAGTTTAAGGCGCCCTCTGACGGATTTTTTTGGAATTTATCTTTAAAATTTATTTTCAAGGAAATATTGAAATAAAGAATAGTTTTAGCGAAAACCGACCAATTTTTCCGTTTTTTATAATCATTTGAAATTAGAACCTCCCCCCGCAGTTCAGTTTGCGCTACTTAACCACTCCCAACGATTTAGATTTTGAGCTCAAAATTTAAGTTTATGTCTAAGCTTCTAAAAAAAATTAATGAGATGCAAAAAATAACGGTAAAAAATAGTTATTCGTTACTCCAAAGTCTAAAGCGCCCTCTATAGGCATTTTTTGAAATGTATCTTTATAATTTATTTTCAAGACAATACTGACATAATAATAGTTTTTAGTGAAAACCGCAAACGAATCGACCAATTTTTCTGTTTTTTATAATCATTTGAATTTTTGGAACCTAAACTTTTATGGCGCCTATCTCCTTCGGAAGACGTTTGGGACTCTTAGTATCCCATTTAATATTGTTTGTCTTGATGTGTCTTGATGTGTTGAATTATAAAACTCTCCCCTTAAAGTTTGTACCATGAATTTAGAAACACCCTGTATATTACTACATAATAAATTGAATGAACTGAGAAAGAAAGAAACACTATCATCTCTTAATGTAATTTATTTAACCTTTCGAAAAATGTCTGTTGTTTTTGGTCCAGCATTTATGTTATGGTTTCCGCATTTTATTTTTATATATATATTTTTTTATAAAACATTGTAATGAAACCTAATAAATACTTATTTGAAACACAGGTATAATTATCTATTATTTTATTACTTAACCCCTTCGGGACGGGAGCCTTTTACAAAATTTTTAATATTTTGTCACCGGTTTAGAAAAACAGACTTTTTTTTCTTGTTAAATCGAAGAAATGCTTCGACTGAATAAGCGAAATTTTAGAGTATAAATTTACCGGTGGGAATAAACAAGGATTCTTAAGCCTTTTTTGCGGCACGTATACGTGTCGCTCGTCCCCAAGAGGTTATTCATCATCCATAGTAGAGGGTAAGTCATGCAATCGTTTAAAAAAAATTGTCGGATTTGTACGTTCCAGATACAGGAGTTTCCGAAATACTTATTTTTAGAAGAAAAAAAAAATTGTCGTCCATCTTTCTGTGTGTCTGTCTGTCAGAGTGAGTGTAAACGGCTCTACCTCCCGAAAAAATTGTCATGGAGACTTGAAATTTAGTGTGCTCTTATTATGTAATAATGGAAAGAAGCCTATATAATATCAGTAAACTCGATTATCCGGAACTATTTTTTCGGACTCTCAAAATATCCGTTCTGATGAAAAGTATATAAAAATTCTCGACATTTTTTATTTTAAAAGGTGGATGTAACAGACAATAAAATAACAGAAATTTTGCATAATGAACGAAGTCAATTGGATAATTAGTTGTCGAGATATTTGAAATCCTATTTTCCGCACTCTTCTATTTTTCATGACCCTGTATTTTATTCAAATTTATATTCGAAGATACATTTTAATTGGATATGAGACGCCTAATACGACGCAGTAAACTTCTAGTTGATATAATTATTATTTTTGGAGGTATTAGGATGTTTCTTTTACGCAATTCGGTACTTTTACTTGAGTAGTTTGTCGTTCTATATAGTTTGTCGAAATTAGTTCATCAGCAATTCATTAATAGAGCATTACTATGTGTTAAAAATATTTAAATATGCGTTTAAATTTTCTTTTGGAATGCCGATGCATTTTATAAACAGTTTACACATGTTTTATTTCCATATTTTATATTATGCATATCCAGGACGGGTAAGTATCACGGTGGCCCCCAGCGACTAGTCTTAATTACATTTCTTAAGTACGTTTTGTAAAAGAGTACATATATTTTTAATTGGTTTTTTAAAGCATTTTTTTCTTTCTTCTCAAGATTACAGATTGCACATCATCAAAGAAGTATGTAAACAGACAATAGAAACAGTTTATTGGGAATGTAATGTTTATGGAATGAAACAAAATAAAATATCATTCATTCATTTATGCTTTTATTTTTTAAACAATACATTAGTTTAGATTATAAGCATAAATATCACCTCTAACATCGTTTTATACAATATGTACAAAGTTTAGTATAATTAAACTCTGTGAAATTCTGAATTATAATCATCATAGACTAAAGAAATGAAATTTTGTTTTTCAACAATTATCAGTTTTCGATGTACAGTAGAAACTGGTTCACTACTTTACCTGTCATATTTTTTTCCGAAATTATGGTCGATAATGTTTTAAATATTTGATATTATCAAATGTATTAATTTTCAACGTTTATGGCCAGCATTTTTTATCAACATTTTTCATGTAGTTCTTAACAAATATATATAAATATATATATATACATATATATACACTAAAGATCCAAAGGAAATATTGGTTCAGTGTTTTGCCTATTACATTTTTCAAAATTGTGGTCGATATTTAACTATTTGATATTATCAAATGTATTGATTTTCAATATTTTTGGCCAGCAATTTTTTACCAGATTTTTTTTTATATAGTTGTTAACAAAACAAAATTATGTATATACATATACTAAAGTTGCAGAGTAAAATTAGTTCACTATTATGTCTACCACATTTTTTTTTAAATTTAAATATTTGATATTATCAAATGTACTAATAATTTTCAGCATTTATGGTCAGCATTTTTATTTATCAAATTTTTTATATAATTCTTAACAAAAAAGATTCCAACAGCATAATATTATAGAAATATATTATTTTATAAATACCTCTGCAAACGACAGAGATGTGTGCGTAAATACATACCTATGAATGATAATTGCAAATATAAATGTAAAAATGTAGTAGGATTATTTGAAATATATTAGACGTTACATAAAAGTTTTTGACATGAAAGCCTAACTTGACAACTTTTGTAAAGATTAACATTTGTAAATCTATACATGTACTTAAAATAATATATATATACTTTATTATTGCTTATAATTAAATAAAAAGGTTACACTATTCTTTCAATATGTGTGTTTAGTACAAAAATACAACTACCGTGAAATTTCCGTAGTGTAAAAATTTATAAAACAATAAGTCAACAAATTCGCTGCCGCAATGCATGATCATACTTAGTATCGCTTTCTGTTGGCATTCTGACATTTGAAAGTGAAAATAACGTATGATTATGCCCTAACAATACTATTCAAGTACCTCACTAGGCACTTGTATCCACAAAAACATTTTGAAACTTCAAATAATTAAGCAATTTTCTATCTGAAAACTTACAATTTCTTTGCATGTGTAAAATCTTCGTAAGTTGCACTTGATATCCAAGAGAAGGTTCCCGGGGGCATATTTCAGACATGGACACTGTTAAAAATTCGAAACATTTGCTGCATTGTCACTCTACCGAGTTATAGAATATTTCTATTTTATCCAATCAGAATGCTCCATAATATAGTGAAGTAATCGTTTTCTATAACAGCGGTGAAAAAATCGTAGACAGAAAGACTTAATAATTTATTTGCGATTTACCTGCTGAACAAACAAATTTAGAAAAAGAAAATGTTTTGGAATGTTTGACGTATTTTGAAGTTCATTAATGCAGGAGTCCTTCAATTTCATTAAGTTAATTGTGTTGCATGTTACTACTTAACATCATAAAGTGTGCAATTAGTGCATTTCCTACATTTTTTTCTATGCATTATATTATTTTTCTTTTGATGCTTAAAGTTTCATTGTGTATTTTTTAATGCTTTGTATGGCATTTTTCTAAGAAACATGTGGTTGTTATCTTACGGATGAATAGCCAGATGCATCCTAATCTGTTGTCTATTTTCGAAAAAAAAAATCTTACCCGTGTTTCATAAACATTTATGTGTATTTCCCTTACTCCTTAATACTCATATTATGTATTGCATGCTTGAATTATATGTTATTCTAATAAGTTATTCTAACAAATTTTATAGCTATTTGAATGAGATTAATACAATAAAAATCAATTTCTAATTCATCTTTTAAATTTAAAAACAATTAAACAAAAATAAACAAACACTTTCATTTGACAGTAGGTGGAACAACTCGATGAGCTTGTTGATTAAACTTTATTCAACAACATACATCTGACTTGCGTGCTCGACATGAAGCCTGCTTGTAAGTTATCGTCAATATACAGGGACGAGATAGCACAAGGAAACTTTACAACACAAGGAATATACAACCAGGAGCTCTACACAAAGTGTGCGTGCAATGGAGCCAGTGGGATTCGAACCCACAACCTCCTACGCTCCAAGGCGATTAGCGGCGTGGTGCTTTGACCACTCAGCCACGGAGGCCCATTGTGTTGACATTGATAAGAATCGCTGATTGGCTTAGAAGCTGTAATTGTGTCCGCAATATACATGTCTGATACATGCCTCCAGGCGCCAGCATCGCACTAGAAATAAAAAAATACCTACTTTGAGAATAAAAGGAACGAAGCGCGCGGGACGACCGCCTCCTTCGCTTCTCATGGCCTTGCTTTAATGGAACAAGGATTGCAAGGTTGCAAAGAAAAATCAAAACACATGACTGCAGCGAGCCGTTTGTTTAAATATATTTCATTATCAATCAATCTTTTTAGTAAATTTATTAATCATTGATGTTGATGAAATTCTGTTCTCCGTGTGAATACGTTAAGTTATGCGCTGCCGTACGATCGCATCTTCCGCAGGCGAAAAACTTATGAATTATACACTGTACAAAAAATTGACCCTTTTACTGCATCATCACTCCCCCGCTTTTATAGAATATCTGTCTTTTGTCCCATGAAAATACTCCATGATAGGCTGAAGTAATCGTTTTCTATAAAAGTGATGGAGTGACGATGCAGCAAAAAGGTCAATTTTTTTACAGTGTAGCACTGCAATATCACTTCCGATCTTAATATGTGAGTGTCAACGTTTATTATGTTCTCAACTGTATAGAAAATGGAAGGTGAACCCCATAAAATGCTTTGCTTAGCTCCCCAGTATGACTTATTAGAGAAAAAAAATATCCCATTGATGGTTTATGGGACAAATTTAGATCTTCTAGTCGATCATGAATACTTTCTTACCATTCAACATCTGCTTTATATGGCAGACAAATTTTTAGTAACGATAATCTATAAAAATACTGAAAATTGCACGAAGTATAGTTGTAGCTGATCTTTGAGGCCTTCACACAGACTGCAAATATAATCATAGCTGACAGCAAATTTGTTGATATTAATTCTGTATTAACTTACGGAGTGGCTTTAGAATTATTAAGATCAACATTTATATGATTTTAATAAGAATTTTTGTATAAAATTCTTTAACGGCGTATTTTTTATAATATTACGATATAATCTAACATATATATAAAACGACGTTCTTAAAAACGTTTATAGACAATATAAAAACTTCATAATCCAAGTAATGTAATTTGCCATACTTTTTTTTATAGAAACGCTTATTATATGTTTTTAAAAACAGCTCTATTTAAAGAAATATTGCACTATGTATGTTTTGCCTAAATGTGATATTTAAAACAGTATTACTATTGTACTTGATTCTAATACAGACGCCAATAAATGACACTTCAATATGCTGTCATGAAGAGTCATTAGTGTCACAGTCATGATAGTGACCAAAACGTGACATATTAACCCATTAATGCCCAAATTATTTTCTTCATTAAAAATGAAATTTTGGGAATCCCACCACTTTTAAAAAACCAATAACATTTATTTTAATTTATCGAGGAATTTGTCTCGTGAAAAATAGCGCTTATTTATCTTTCTATTTACTGATGTGAAAAGTGCTTTGTTGCCTTTTTTTATAGTCGTCCTTAAACACTGTAAAAAACTTGACCCTTTTGCTGCATCGTCACTCCCCCGCTTTTATAGAATATCTCTCTTTTGACCCATAAGAATGCTCCAAAATTGGGTGAAATAATCGTTTTCTATAAAAGTGGTGGAGTGACGATGCAGCAATTGGTCAAATTCTTTACAGTGAAAAAGGAACTCTAGGCACTAATGGGTTAAACACATCACACACTGACTCTCATGCAAGTTCTCATTATGGAATTTTATAACTTTAACCCTTTCATACTTTTTTACACAGTAAAAGAAAACACGAATTGTTTTTTGTGATAAATCTTTATGAAGTAATTTTTTTTATTGTGCTGCATGCTAGCTAATATCTGTCCACAAATCAAGTCTCCATAAATGAATGCTGTTTTTTTTAATCTAGTACTTTATAGGGCAATATTTATCTGTCCTCATACGAGGCCCGTATGAATGAAAGGGTTAATTTGAAGTCACCGTGACCGAATTTTGTAAATTTTAACATCCTACAAAATGTAATATACCAGTGTTTCAGTGACTTGTATAGAAGTCAATTTCCACACCACCTAAAGTAAATGAAGGCAGTAATTGTTGTATTCTGGTCACGGTGCATCCACATTTTGGTTACAGTTACAACTAATAATCTTAAAATACTATGAATTTTTTTGGTACTTTTAAAGGTATGCTTATTACTAGTAACCTCTAACCCAATGTAATTCTTCGGTTTGTAAAATAACTTTTAATAGTATCCTGTTTAACACCTGGAATAGGCTTCATATGTGTTTAAACCCTGGGGGAAAAACAGACCAATTGTTGTTAAATTTACATTATCTTAAAATTTCGTTTAAATTGTACACTGTTAAATAACTTGTCCTAGTTAGAACCAAATTTTGCTTCTCGGTAGCTGCCGCCATCGGATGGTGAAATCTTGTACCAAAATTTTGAGCTCTGGTTGAAGCAGAATTCCAATAGTTTGAACGACGTTGAAATAGGAAGCTCCAAATTTTGGCACAAGAGTTCATCATCTGATGGTGGCAGCTACTGAGCACCAAAATTTGGTTTAAACTAGGACAAAATTTTTAATAGTGTAAATCTGCTATTTAATTTTCGATAAATTTTATAAAATACAATACTGAAGTTCAAAGAAAGTGTTTTCATTAACAGAAAGGAATTTTGATAAGAACAGAATGCTTTAAGCATTTTCAAAAGTGCCATAAAGCTTGTGGAATTATGCATTGCAATATTATTATAATTAACCATGTTCACATGGACGCAGTGCTGTGTAAATAATCAATTTCAATGTAACACATAAAATTTTATGTAATATGACTCTGAGTTGGAGTGCATCTTTTAAAGAGTGTTTATTTTGTGAAACATATTTAATAGGAATGAAAAGTTAAGGATTTTTTAAATGCTCTAGTTGTTGTTAATACCATTGTTTTTCGAGCAAGAGTATTTAAATTATCCTTAAAAACATTATAAACGTCAGATTGTAAAATCGGTTATTCAATATCACCTCTTTTACTCGACTTCGTTTTTAAAGAAAATAAATAAAAGAACTAGAATCATCCGAGTACAGTTGTAATCATTTCTTTCATAACATTCAAAGATATCTGTCTTTTCATCTGATACAGAAATGCAGTTCGAAAAAAACATTTTTATTATGAATAATCGTAGAAATGTTTTTGTTGAAGTTTTTTAAACAATAATTTAATAAAATTTTCCATAAATCCCCAAATTCAAAATTTTAAAATTATGGAGAACGAGGATGATTGCCATGTTGTACTTTTTTCTCATAAGTTGTACGTTATTTAATATTTTTAAGCTTATCAGACAGTGTACCCTTAAATTTGCTCCTTACGTCGATTTCTTTAGATCTTCTACAATTTTTACTTTTGATAGTTTGAAGACTTTTTCTTTTATTTTTTTTTTTTATATGCTTCGAAATTTCACATTTCGCATAAAAAATGTTACACATATGCGCATTAAATGTAAAAACGGTTGCTTTTTTTCGATCAGGATTACAAAAATCTTGTGATAGTTGTTTAATAACTGCTCATTCACAAGCTCTTGGGAAGGGTTAGATCATCTTAATTTGACATCATTATAGACTATAATATCTACATTGTGAATGTTTTAATTTAATATATTTGTATCGTATAATTTAATATTTTGTTTGATTTATTACCTGTCTTTATGCTAAATACAAACATTTATTCTTGTAGGATGCCCATTATCAACATATAAATGATCATTATTGAATTGTAAGATGTTTTAATTTAATTTTGTTCTTACAATTCAATTTATTTTTCATTTATAATGGGACATATGACTGCAAATTTAGCTACAAAATGTGAATGGAATAATGACATACAAATACATTTGTAAAAGAAGGAATAAATCGATTAATTAGGAAGCTTTTTTTAAACAAATTTGTAGTCGAAAACATTTACTGGGACATTCAACATAGTTTAGCATGGTATAAAAAAACATGACAGCACGATAGAAACAAAACTAACAAGCACAATCAAAATGTTCTCTTTTTTCTCAGATAAAACTGACAACCCAATCGAGTATACACTAATTTAAAAATATTCCATTTGTATAATTCTTAATAACTGAAAATCCTATGATCTGTGTCTTAAAAATCGATCTGTATTCATAAACATTGGATCAACATAAATTAATAATCATTATTCCGTGTTCAACATCTACTTACTTGATAAACTATAACACAGTACTTAATTTGATTCTCGGGAATCATTTGAATATCTCTGAAAGAATACGTTTCATGTATTAACTCTTCCAGGAGGCATTCATTATATCATAAATCATATTAATAAATAATTGATAATATAGTCAATTTTTCAGTTTTTATGAGCATTAATAATGCGATTAGTTTCTTATTCTCTCTCTACATATATATTTCATGGCAAATACACAGTTCTCTATTTGTTCAAGCATCCAACGAAACATGTTATTTTCTCCAAGATTGTTTTACATTCTGTATTTTAGTTTGTATTTAGGATTTTTCCAAAAACTATATAATATTTTGCATTTTCTATTATTACATATATAACAGGAAAACGTTTAATATCGGAAAAGAATTTTGTAACTTTAAAAATTATTTTGCACTTTTGTTTCGATTATGAAAGCCAGAGTTTCCTGGTAACTACTAAAATAATCTCCTTAAAACATGTTCATCGTGCTTTTGATTTTTATTTCTCTTTTATTATGCATGTTACTTTTTTGTTATACTTTTGTTACGGTTGTTGGGATTGAAGTTTATTGAAAATCAGAGGTGGTAAATAATGTTTATTTCTTTACCTCCATTACCTTCTTAGTGGCACTAATGAGATTCACTGGTAATTTCTATGAAAGTCGTGCGGTGATTCGTCTTTCTATATTCACAAGAAAATGTTTTATAAACGACAAATATTTCTTATTTACCATTATATCGCTATGTCGTTGTCAATATTCTCGTACACAGATACAATTGATTTCTTTTACGGAGAACATGAGAGCTGTAACTAAGTAGACACGAGTGAAGAAACTCAGTCAAAATGTGACAAAAATTGTATTAATGTTTTATTTTACTTTCATAGTCTATATCTAATAACATTCATTAACTGAATTTCACCAATGCATTATCATTACTTCCTTGCTGTTCACCAATAAAATATATCCATTCGAAATTCAATATCAGTTTAAAATTGATTGAGCAAAATATTGTAATGTTATTTAAAAACATCCCAAGCTCTTTGGTACCAAAATATTCTGCTCTGTGTTCAATAAAAGTGATCTTACTATTGCAGATAAAATCTGCTCAACAAACCCATGTCCGGGAAATTTTAAACGAAATATTCTTTTTCCATTTAGAAGTTCTGTTTTCAAAACAAATAAAAGCACCAATAGATGGCGTTAAAGATCAAATATGAAACTGGAAATACGACCCGAGAATATTTATCTATTTTATTGACGTCTTTAATTCGAGGAACGGAGGCCTTGAGGGCACACGCTCTTTTTTTCAGGGCTTGAATAACTTTTGGTTTTCGACCATAGTCTGTGCCTCTTCTGCGCCCCATACCACTGGGGACTCTAGGACTGTAGGGGGCTCGTAAAGACAAGTTGCTCATGCGAAGAGAAGGCGGAAAGATAGCTTCTGTTTCGCTGGAGGCATTACTCTGGGATTTCCGTTTTCGCAAACAAGGGATAGGTGACATGCGTACATCTTGCAATTCGATAATTTCTTCATTCTGAAAGAAAAAAATCAAGAAGCAATCTATTAATAATTTAAAAAAACACCAGAAAAGAGGGCACATAACTTTTCATCAATTAACTCAAATTACATGTCAATAAAGGAAAAAATAAAAATTTTCCCTCGGGCTTGTACTAAAGCTATAAAACTATAAATCTTAACTCCCTGTAATAATTGATCAATTTATTTAAATATCAAGGAACAGCATTATAATATGTTGTATTAACTCTCTTGCAATGGATTCGGCTGAGTTATAAACTGCAAGATTTCTCTAGGAAGCTAGAGACTACGCTGTTAGTAGGCTACAGACGTCTTACGTTAGGACGTTAATATACGATATTACGTTGTTATAAGTTACGAAGTTAACTACACTGCAATGAACCATTTAATAGAACGATAATTTATTAAGATTTTTCATGCATCAGTTTATTCCAAAAACATACTTTATATAGCTATACACTATGGCTGACGTAGAGTAAATACAGATATTTTATTATATTTACTAAATTCAATTCATTTATTCACACTCTATCAGTGAATATGGAATATTTTATTGCTTACGGCATCCTATTTTTCTGCGAGCAAAAAGAGGGTACCAATAAAAATCTTTTATAATTTTGCGAAAATAATCTCTATTTATTGCAAACTTTATCTTATTTTAACAGGTTTTGTAATAAATTCGAATTATTTATTAAGCCAAACAGTATTTTAAAGTCTTCCTGACTAAGAGTTTTTTTTCTGTAAAATCAATTTTTTTTTTCGCCGTTAAGTACCGGAAGGCGCTATACCAAAGACCCCACTATTACAGAAAACCGTGACATCCTTTGATGTGACGTCACGAAACGTTACAGAAAGTATAAAAAATAAAGAAAACAATTTTAACAACTTCCTTGTTAAGATGATTTTGTTATTGGCTAATTCGTCACTATATAACATTTCGTAAAGTTACTCCATAAAATTGGTGGCAGCCTTGCTGCCTCATATTTTAATGTATACTTTAACCGATGTAACCGGTGTAACATTGTAATGTTACACCATTAATATGTTTAAATTACACCATTATATAAGTGAAAAACATAACTCCATTAAATGCAGGTAGCAGCTGCACAAATTTTATGGAGTAACGTTACACAAATGTTTTACAGTACACTAATAAAATAATTATTAATTAAACAAGTCAACGAAATCGAGACTTTCAAGTTATTCCGTTTTCTTTCTTTGTTGTATATGCTTCTTGTGGCGTTTCGTGGTCATACTAAAGCATGTCAAGTCTTTCTCCCTTATCTAGGGGTCGTTGGTTGAACATTGCAGTTATGAATATAGAGGAAGAGACACATGGTGTATTGCCTATAAGTTGCGAGTGAAGTAATTGAGCAGTTTGTCTCAAGATGATACCCGTTTCTTTTAATCCGTTAGTGAAAACTTCCACCAGTAAACTTGAAAAGAAAATTTCGTTGAATTTTAGCTTCTTATTGATGGGACATTTTTTTTCACAAATTTCCTAAAAAATTTATGTTTCTTTTACTGTTGCCAGTTTCTCCAGTTCTTATAGTCTTTTCACAGACACTGACAGGAGGTTGTCATGTTGTACAATGTGGAATTATTACTGCCGAAGTACACTCTTAATTAGTTTATGCCGTTCTTTTTATTGAATTTTTTCAATGATAAGGCGTTTAAATAAGGAGACATTTTCTACTTAAGTTTATTGGCGGAAGGTTTTTGCGGTGGTTTATGAATTTTTGCGTAAGTTTCACTCTTTTAAGGATATTTGAGTTCCTTTTTCTTAATAGTTCCATGGGTTATATGCCTGAATATACGAAAAGGTATAAAAGTACAGTATATCTACCTTTTAAACTAGTATGACTTCGAAAATCTCGAATAAAAAAATTACTATGCACTAATGAATAATATTTTACGTTTGTACCATGTTACAAGAAAAACCAAAACACATATCATACAGTTAACATCTGATTCATACATCTATATTTTAGTCTAACACTATATACATCTAACTAGAAAAATACCATTGATTTCTTGATGATATTTTGCATTTTTACATTAAATAACAATAAAAATGAAAAGATAAATCTTACCGCTAACGCCCGATTTCCACTTCTATGTTTAGTATAAATCAGCTTATCTGTGATTTAAAAAGTACCATTTATTTCTTGATAATTTACTTTTGTATATTAAGTTAAAAATAAATAAATAAATAAATATTACCATTAACTTCTTCTTCACAATTTAACGTCTTAATAAAGCAAAATGCAGAATAGGCATAAAACAAAATAAAAAATTAATAATAACTTTATGTCAGAATCTCTTATTATTTATTTAAAGATATATTAAACAATAAAATGTGTATTTTATTACATTCTATTTTATAGAATAATTCGTATTATCTCAAGCACAAGCTTCATAAAAATTGTTTTATATGTTGTTTTTGAAATAAGTATCAATGAGATTTAAAAATTAAAATTCATACAAATAAACGTGAACCTTTTTCTTTCTGATAAGATTAAGTATTGTCAAAAAACAGCAACAGAAATTTTCCATGGCAGTTTTTAGTTCAATTTTCTCACCATATATAATGGTAAATATGAATAATTGTAACTTCAAATTGCAATCTTACAAAAAAAATTACCTTAAACTAAAGCTGTCGGAAATATAGTATAAAAATATGACTAGCACTAATCTAGCAATAATAGCATCTACTAAATACTGCTAACAAGGAAGGTCTAGATATAGCGCATATTCCGAATTTTTTTAAAAAGAAATACGCTAATTAACGTAATTGTATATGGCTAATTCCGTGAGTCTTTGTAGTGTCACATAAGTGTAGTCACATAAGTGATAACTGCTTTGTCTGCTGACCATCGTCGTCGTTTTCGAAATATTTGCTTCGCCTTATTCCATTATGCCCCCACAATAGTCACTTAAAAAATCCCAGATGATAATATAAAGTCTATGGAGCGTTCTTTTCAAATATTTCGCTCAAATTTTAATATTTTTACATTTTTTTTTGTGTGTGTGTGTGTGCATGGGAAAGCTGAGAACGATCTAGTTTTTACTTTTTCGATTTTGCTTATATATTTTTTATATTATGATAGTTTCAATTTCAGAACCGGTTTAAACCGGATTTGAAAGTTAAAGTAATAAAAAAACTGCAGCCAGAACTGAAAAAGTAAAAACTAGGTCAGTTGTGGATCGTCCTCAGCCATCCCTTGCAAAAAAATCATGTTCAATATTAACATTTGAGCGAGATATTTGAAACGAACGCCCACATAGACTTAGCATTATCACCCGGGTTTTTTTCAGTGACTAGTGTGGGGCCTTAAGACGCCACACTAGTCATTGAAAAAGACCCGGATGATAATGTTAAGTCTATGGGAGGGTTTTTTCCAAATATCTCGCTCAAATTCTAATATTTTTGCACGATTTGTATCGAACAGGACAGCAGAGGACAATCCACAACCGGGCTTGATTTAACTTATTTAATTTTTTTATTTATTTTTTTTATATAATATATATATGTAAGGATAGTTTCAGTTTCAGAACCGGTTCAAGCCAGTTCTGAAAGTTAGAGTATTATTTTTTATAAAATCTGAAAGAAAATCGAAAAATTAAAAACTAGCCCGGTTGTAGATCGTCCTCACCTATCCTTTGAGAAAAAAATCATGTAAAAATTATTTGAGCGAAATGTTTGAAAATAACACCCCCGTAGACTTAACATTACCATCCGGATTTTTTTCTATGACTGTTGCGTCTTAATAAGGTATCTTCGATAAAATAAATCACATTTTCCGTTGTAAAAACTGGGTAGCTAACACTCGTAACGTGTTTCTTACTCTATAAATACTCATGGAACTACCCGTATGTAATAAAGGATCAGTCAAATTTAGCGACGGAATTACAGTAGAAAGCCAATAAAAAATAAATTACCTTCGAGTATTTGGCTCGAAAAGACAGAAGCGTCGAGCGATTTGACAAGCAACATTTTTCCTCGCGAAAAGAAAACAATTTCAATGCATCTAAAAACTGCGTGTTAGTTGATTTTTAGAATGAGTGTAAATAGTATTTTAGGAATTTAAGCTTAAACAATAACAGAGTTTAATGTATACATTATTTTTTTGCGTTACATATTTGCGTTGCTTTTTGCTGCAGTTGTTTAGTTTTATCACTCGAAAAATATTTTCATATATGAAAAATATTTTCATACATAAAAAATATTTTCATATTGAAACATATATATTCATACATTTTAGCGTGTTCCAAAATAAAGGCCAGATGAAGAATGCAGCAGTTAAACATTTCAATATTGGAGACCTTTTGTTTCCATAGCAACAAATCTGAATCGACAGTGCTCATTTGGACTTAATTTTGAGATTGAAACATTTTTGATTCATTTAAATTTTGTTTTAATCCATTAAATTTCATAGTTAACTTTCATTATAAACATATATGTGACAAAACTGTAATTAAAACAAACTAGAAAGGAGAAAACAAAAATTACATTAATTAAAAATTTTTAAACAAGTTTACCCTTGAGCATTTTTACCCTGAGTATATCATATAAAAAGTTTTTTTTTTTTTAATTTTATTTCATCGCTACCCGCTGATAAATCGCCAAATAATGAAATTTTCGTAACTGTTTTAAGGATGCTCTATCGAGTACCATTCGGTACATTTTGTAATTTTTTTCAGATTTTTCGGAGTATGCAAACATGGAGACTCTCCTTGTATGGTTTACTTAGGGTCTCATTTATACTGTCCAAAAGACTCGTCTACATGCACTAAATTATTCCTCAAATTTTTGAAAATAATTTCCCTACTCCTAGAAAATATGTTTTATACATGAATTATTTCCGAAAGTCCGAAAAAGAGAGGAAAATTCTGTTCATTCCTAGCACACATGCATGTAACTCTGTTAATACTAAAATCCGAATTCATTTTAAAAAAAGACAATCGAAAAACTCTCAATTGAGGTTTCCAAATTAATTGTAGAAAAATAAACAGACCAACAACAAAGAAAAGAAACTCTTTTAAACTGAAAAATAAATAACAATTAATTTTCTGAATTCACAATTTTTTTTTATTATTTATAAAAAAAATCTTCTCACTTAAAATATATTTTTAATAAACACATTTAAAATATTTTATTGTAATTAAAATATTAAATAAAAAAATCGATTTCACTCAACAAAAAAACTTGCATAAAAATACAATAATCCTATCTTATATCAATAAACTACACAAAAATATTGATAAATCACATTTTATCATATTTTAAAACTAAAGTATTAAAGCCGCAGACACAGTCTCATTAAAGACGAAATTAAAATATAAAGTTTTTTTAATGAAATTTTTGAAACCTTACCCATTTGAGTTAAACATAATTATTTCAAACTGTTTTTACTACATGAACAGCATGATGAACATATATTTTGAACGTATGTCTCTACTCTTATAAATATTAAAAAAATTTAATTACAACAAAAAATAAAATATCTAAGTCACGCACCGAACTGGCTGTTTCGCTAGCTTTGATATCTTTTTGGGGCAGAATCATAGAGAATATATGACGTTGCAATATTAATGTCTCTACCAATTATATTGAACTCATATCTCTTCTCTGATGAATAAATAAATCTTAGTTACATTGAAAAATAAGCTATCTAAGTCACGCATCGAATTGGTTTTTTCGTTAACTTTGGTACATTTTTTGTACAGAATCATCGAGAAAACATGACAATGCAAAATTAATCTCCTCTCTACCAATCATATTGAACGTATGTGTAACTCTGATAAATAAAGAAAACTCAGTTAAATTGAAAAATAAATTATCTAAGTCACGCACCGGACTGGCTGTTTCGTTAATTTTGGTATCTTTTTTGGACAGAATCATCGAGAACATATGACGTTGCAAAGTTAATGTCTCTACCAATCATTTTGAGTGCATGTCTCTACTCTGATAAATAAATAAATCTTAGTTACATTGAAAAATAAAATATTTGTGTCACGCACCGGACTGGCTGTTTCGTTAGCCTTGGTATCTTTTTTGGACTTTTTTTTCGCTCGAGCACCCCAATAGGTGTAGTTGACAGCTGCATATTCCAAAAGTGCCGCAAACACAAATACAAAGCACATAACCAGATAAATGTCGATGGCCTTCACATATGATATACGGGGAAGGGAAGACCGAACACCAGTGCTAATAGTAGTCATGGTTAAAACCGTCGTTATACCTGAAAAAGACAAAAAGCTGTGAGTTTTAACCCTGGAAAAAAATTTGTAAGTGTCAGGTAGTTTAGATATGTTAGATAAGTTATTGAACATAAATCAATAATTGTGAAATCACATGTAAAAGAGCTGATAATGATAAAAAAATTCAGGAATTACTAAAGGGATTTACCGGGTGTCCCAAAAATGACTGATGGATTTTAAAATTCAATAACTTGCAAACGGTGATAGCTATTTAAAAAAATTTTGTAGGAGGGCTATGTATAATGTCAGGAGTTTTTTTACAGTAATTTTTTATTTTAGTTCGCATCTCAAACAATAGGTGGCGCTGATTGCGATTGAAGGCCAGGTCGACGCTTCACTCAGCATTGATCACCTGGCCTTCAATCGCCGTCAGCGCCACCTATTGTTTGAGATGCGAACTAAAATAAAAAATTACGGTAAAAAAACTACTGACATCATACATAACCCTCCTACAAAAAAATTTTAAATAGCTGTCACCGTTTGCAAGTTATTGAATTTTAAAATCCATCAGTCATTTTTGGGACACCCGGTAAGTAATTTAGCTGTAGCTAAACTATGAACGGGTCAACAAGAAATAAAAACAAAAAATACAGTCGATAAGATAAATAAAACAACCTGTGATGCTTTTGCTTTAGATATCACAAAACTAATATCTTTAAATTTTATTTCTTGCACAATGATAAATTTAAATTTTAGGTACTCATAATATTTATAAAAATATGCATAAGTTTATTCAGTAAATATGGTGAAAGAGGTACATCAATACCAGTTGCTTTACATGTGATACACCTTTGAACTCTAATTTCTATGCTGTTGCCATCCCCCTTTTTCAGCCTGTTATTTCATAACTCTTCGATACTTTTGTTCAAATTTTAAAGGAAGGTTTAGGCAAAGCTTCTTCTTCTATTTTACATTTAAAGGGTTAGGTACCCTTTGAGCTAACAAAATTAAAAAGTATTGGCTATATGAATTGCAATCATTTTATACTAATTTATCTGTAAACATAAAATTCAAAAACACGTTTTAAAAAAATCGTTATCAAAGTTTTCAAAAACGTATAGAGGGAACTGGGGCACATTGATGCACGCCCTCTACAGCTAAAAGGGTCATTACAGGAAGTTTCGCAACAGCTCCAAACGGTGATGCTAGTGCACTCAACTACATACAGAAAATTTTGGAATGGTTCAGTTGTTTGATGAAACGGGATGGGTGATTTATTGTTTTTGTAGGTCAAAAGTAAATTTGAGTTGTACAATTGAAATGGTATTATACAACTGTCCTAGTGTTTTTAACCGAAAAGATCACTCTCCCTGCCAAGTAAAGCTACTCGTTATCAGTTCCTCATTCTTTTTTGTTAGATAAATCATGAAGTATTGGATTTGAGACTCATTTTATTCAAAATGACTGCATGGAGCACATTGATACAGTGTATGTCGGGGCACAATGGTACAACTAGGGATGAGATTTCTGCTTTTTTGGCCACCAGTTTAATTTTAGAGAAAATGTTGTTCTCTTAAATCACACAAATGTTCCGATTACATAATATAGCATATTCTCTAAAGTTTTACTGGTGTGCAAAAAAGCGGAAATCTCATCCCTGGGTACAACCTAAATCCTTTTCTAGTTCATTTTTTCATTACCTTTTATTATTTTTTTAAAGTACACTCCTTAATCCAAACATTTTTCACTAAAAATTTCTAATAGTAGTTCTTATTGAAGTGAAATAGCTTTAATTTCTTTATATTAGAACATTTTATTGTATTTTTGCAAAGAGAAGACGTATGAACTTACCCAACATCCAGTGCTAGTAGAACTAACAAAAGAAAAGGACGACAGCCTGGAAAATCTGAAATTTATATCGATTCTCAAGAGGAAAAAGTATTTTCGACATGAAAAATGTTAAGTAAGAAAAACGAGCTGTAGAACAACACGGGATAATTATATTTAAACAGAATTTTTAATATAATTATCCTTTAGTTTCTGTTTATAAACCGATATATAAACAGAAAACCTGGTGATTTTTTCATCTTACCTAAGAAAGAAGATAATGTTGGGGTTGAAGTGCCAGATATGACAAAATTACCGCAGCCAACAATCAGACAAGGAACAGCCAGAACATCAGGTCATTATACATCTGCCCCGGAGATGGGGCACATTGATACAAATGACTTTTTTTTTTTAATTACATGCAAAAATAATATATAAAACAAAGATTGTACATTTTTATAACACACTACACAGGTTTTGCTGACACCACATGGAAAAATAACTTGAAATTTTTGCTTTCTGGACACCAAAAAATTTCTTAGAAAAAAGCTGTATCAATGTGCCACAGTTCCCCCTACACATATATAAAGCATTTAAATTTCGATAATACAATTTTTACGTTGCGTGCTTGACTTTTTACATTTTAGTGGCTAAAACAAAGATTTTTTTATGAGTACATGTATAATGTGTCTTTAAAATGATTTAAAATAAAAAGAATTAAACCCAAGTTTTTTTTTCTTTTTTTTTTTTCTTTTTTTTTTTTCTTTTATTGTTCGAAATATTGAGGGTATTTCATACGAAAGTAATGATGGATTCTAAACGTCTTACTTGTGAAATATAATGGTAGTTTACTTGTGTCTCTGTATGTTCAATACATAAAAAAATCTAGGAAAATATTCTTCAGAAAATGTGCTCCAAGTATCAAGATTGCCGTTGTGAGAAAAATGACATTAAAAATGAAACCATCTCTTGATGAAACAGTTTGGATCGGTATATTTTATGATGGCCAACTACCATCACGAGGCCGAAGGATATATAAGCCGAACAAACTTTAAGGGGAGGTAGGGGACATCACGAGGATTCAGATTTGCTTAGTAACCCATAGTAGGAAACGCCTTCCTAGCGCGGCAGTCACGACACAAAACACAAGAAAGACAGGGCACGAATAAGAATAAAACATGTTTATGATGCTTAGTACAGCAAAAAACTAAGAAAAAATAACATTAATATGACAATGATCCTCATCAAAGTAGTTATTCAAAATTACGACCCCAGGCTGTGATGCATGAAAGCGAATCTCCGGCTCATGGAAGATCTAATGTTCTCGAAAATACCGAGAGTGAATACCAAAAATACCGAACCTGTCACGATGTGTGCAACAAGTTCTTCAGCATTTTCCTGCATTGTACCGGCATTTTTGCAGCATTAAGAATAATAACCCAGTTCTCTCTCTCTGTTCGTATACTGTTTTTCCTGTGTATTGTGTCGTCACTACCGCACCAGGAAAAAAATTTCGATGATGGATTACTATGCAAATCGAATCTTTTTTATGTCCTCTACCTCTCCTTAAATTTTGTCCCAATAATTTTGAGACAACCAGTATGGAATATAGTGTGCTTAAAATTAACTTAATTACAGATCACATAACAGAATGGAAATTTTACTTTCAATAATTTACGACAATATACTTAAAAGCACAGTCGTAAGAAAAAAGTAATCTCCCTTTACAAACTCTGTAACAAATTATTGTACAAAAAAGTTACGTGTGCCAAACGATTAGAAATGAAGTCTACTTTTAAATCATGAATATAATAGTTGCTTAAGGGGACATCAACATATAAAAGCGAACCCAAACATTGTTGTTTTTTATAGTAATACTACTGTGAGACACGAAAAATAAATTCTGCACTCTTCAATTAGACTAAAAACAAATTTTCATTAAATTCGTACCATTAGTTTCACAGAAATTAATTATTTTTAAATGAGCATGTTTTAGGGATGGTACCCAAACTGAAGATTGGCATTTGATTGTTGAAATACTACAAAATGACTATGTCACTTCTATTAATGCATTATTTCTTGCCAATATGACATTTTCACTCGCTGAATAAGTTTCGGCTGTTCCCAGCCCAAATATATGTATAAAATAAATAATATATGTTTTTCTCAAAATTTTCTTTTCTGCATATAATAGATGCGCCCCTTAAACCAGCATTTAGGCTTTTTTCAATGATATTTTTTAATCATAAGATTTAAAATGTATTTTCAAAATTCGGTGTTGCCATTGAAAAAACAAAGTTAAATCTGGTTTCGATATCTTAATGGCTCACTTTGCGCATTTTACATACATATCTCAAAAGTAAATTTTATTTTGAATCGTTTCTTACCAGTCATATCGTTTCTTACTTTCATGCATTATAATTATTACAGAGTTAAGGGGGGGGGGGACATCAGGTTGAAATGAAAAAAAAATCAATTTTTTTAAAAAAGTTAGTGTGTATTCCTTGAAGTGTTACAAATCCATTGCAATTTTTTTAAAAAAAATTCGAATTAGAACGGGAGTTATCACTAAAAACATCTGACAACATAACAAAAAAATTGGGGATTCCCTTCAACTCAGAACAGCACATTTGAAGCTCGTTGAGCCAAAAAATGGCCAGAAAGGCTGCGGCTAAGTCTCTGAAACTTAAATAAGGATGTGTTTATGACCCTGGTAAATTTTATTATGATAAACAATCCGATGCGAATCCAATATGATGAATAATGAGGATTCATTATTAAAAAATTTGAAGTTAATCTCTAAAATTAATTTTGAAGCCGTTTGTCTCAAAACTATTTTCTGGCATTGCGTGCATTCTCATTTATAAACTAATTATTGCTGAACCAGGAAATTTTGCATTCTATTAATTTTCATGTGTACCTATAAGCTGAACCTCAATTTAGCCTGATTTTTGTCATAGACATTTTTTATTGAATAAATAAGTAATTTTTTTTGCTAGATTTAATAAATATGATTATTAATGCCGTTAATTATTCAAATGAATTTAAATATAACTTTAAATTCTGGTTCAGTGTAAAATATAGCGGTATAAGTGAATGTAAGTGCAATATTAAACATACAGGGTGATTATAATTAAAGTCCGAGTTTCAAAAAGCTCTAAAAAGCAAACCTCTCGTTAGAATGGCGTCAAAATTTAACAGCGTATTATTGAAGAAGGGGGAAAGAACATGAACCAAAAAAAAGTTCCAAATTTTAGCGACAAATGGCGCTGTAAGCCTCAGAATTTCGACTACAAAGGACAAATCGTAAAACAACGGCTAAGGCGTAAGTTACACGATATAAACCAACTGTATTGTTCAGTGTGCATGACTGTACGCGTGTGATATTGTTAGTTGCGTAAGCCTGTCTACAACGGCAAGGTCGTACCACATCGGATGGGAAAAATCGGTTTTTATTTGTCCTGAGGCCAAAAACCGCATAAAAAGCATCCATCCAATCGGTTTTTAAGTTTGGCGAGACTGGCGCAAAACATGTTCAATATGCTGTCCGCCATTGTGGGCAACAAGATTAAATCAGGAAACAGCATGTTCCACAACCAATCGAAGTGTATCCGGGGTCAAGTTCAGAATGTGTTGCGCAATGCGTGTCTTTATCTCAGCTATGTTGGCAATCGGAGTACTGAACACAATATCTTTCAGATAACCGCACAGCCAGAAATCACACGGATTAAGATCAGGTGATCGGGCCGGCCAGGCTGTAGGGAAATGACAACTGATAATTCTAGTATTTCCGAAATGCCGCCTCAACAACTGCTTCACTCGATTTGCAATGTGCGGAGGAGCGCCATCTTGCATAAAAATGATACTATCCAGACATTCACGCTGTTGCAGAGCTGGAATGACGTCATTACGCAAAAGAGACTCATAGCGCTGACCATTGACGGTAACGGTAACAGGACCTAAAGCACCCTTCTCCTCGAAAAAATACGGCCCTATGATAAATGATTCCGTAAATCCGCACCACACAGTGACCTTTGCAGGATGAAGTGGTACTGGGTTCGTTGCGAGTGGATTTTCTGTTGCCCATATTCGGCAATTCTGTGTATTGACATATCCCGTCAAGTGGAAATGGGCTTCGTCTGTCCACAGAATTTTCCACGGCCAATCATTGTCCACTTCCATGCGAGCGAGAAATTCCAAAGCAAAACGCTCACTTGCTGGCAGGTCAGAAGGGAACAACTCCTGCACATGTCAAATTTTATACGGATAGCATTGCAGGATGTTTCGTAGAACGTTATGTACTGTGCTCACAGGCCTGTTCAATGTTCGGGCAATTCTCCGTGCACTGCATGGTTGCTCACCACTGCTAGACTCTTCCTGAACTGCTGTGGCCACATCTTCAACTACCGCCGAATCACATCTTTTCCTTCCTCTACCAGACTGCACATCTAACGAACCTGTATTTTCGAATTTTTGCATCATTTTCAGCAGACCTCTGACAGTCATCGGTCCAGCGCCCTTTTTCATACCTTTGAGAGTCCTGAACTTCTGCAGAGCCACTGGTACAGAATCACCGTTCTTGTAATAAAGCTTTACAAGCAGAGCACGATCCTTCATTGAGACACTCATGGCCAACGTCTGAGAAGCGAAATGAGGAAACGCCGTTTACCCAACGCTTTTATAACACCTGAAATTGTCGTGCGCATGCCAGGTATTTTAATTTATATATACTGACGCTTACAGCGCCATCTGTCACTCAACTTTGAAACTTTTTTTTTTGGTTCATGTTCTTTCCCCCTTCTTCAATAATACGCTGTTAAATTTTGATGCCATTCTAACGAACGGTTCGCTTTTTAGAGCGTTTTGAATCTCGGACTTTAATTATAATCAACCTGCACTGTAAAAAATAAATGTGTAAATTGGCTAATTTTACACACATATATGTGTAATTTTGTAAAATTACACACCTGTAATAAAAATTACACATTTTTTTCGGAAATTTACCTGTTTTTGTGTGTATTTAGCGTCTGAAAGTAAGTGTGTAATTTGTTATCACTTGATAAACTCAGACAAGTGTGTAAATTCCGAAAAATGCCTGAATTTACACGAATTGAAGTGTTATTCTAATTTAAGCATAATAATGTTTACTCAGAGAAGTGTGTAAATTTCTGAAATCACCCACTTGTTTTAAAATTTACACATTTCGTACAAAAAATTTCCTGTTTTTATGTGTATTTTGTTTATTAGAATGAGTACGTAAGTTTTTATCAGTTAATAGACACACAGAAGTGTGTAAATGTTAAAGATTACGTGTATTTACGCGAATTGGAGTGTTTTACATAATTATAAATATGTAAATTTTAAAAGACAGTTTCAAAATGTATTAGAAGACTTCCCGACAAAACTGAAAAATGTTTATGCATTCGTTTTGTCTGTCCATCTGTCCGCGCTCTAACTCTCCTAAATATACTCAAATTTCCATGAAAATTTTAGATGTTATTGATGTTCACGTTAACACAAACCCTACTGAAAATGAAGTTTCTATCATGATTAATTTATTTACAGGGATATTTCAAATTTACCATTACATTACGGCCTATGGGAAAAAATAGTTTCGAATGAGTTTTGAAGGTGTAAAACCCTGCCAAACATATTTAAATTTATATGCATTTGCAAAGTACGTTAAAATATGTATTTAAAAAAATGCAGTATAAATGATAGTTATTATTCATTTACAGGGCCACACGAAAGAATTCCATTATGCAAGAACAAAAGGGCGGGGGATTATTTGCGAGATATTTTAATAATGTTAAACGACTTCGTGTACAATGAAATTGATATACTGATACGCTGAGTCATAATATGAAGTGCTTAGCATTTACAGGGAGATACAAAAGATTTCAAATAGTATATTCTATTTGAAGTACTGTGTATTATCGATGATGGTTGATGGATGGATGAAATGCATTTTTAATTATGATATGCGTTTTTAAGTTTCCCTAAATATATGCATATAACATAGTGTGTATAAATTCTATAGTTTATATACAAGGTTACACAAAGGAACTCGTAAAGGTTACTGAATACGAGCGTAATTTATTAAAAGGTGGTTTTTAAATAAGTTATACATTTTTATGTTGAACCGCTTACTCAGAAATGTTTGTAGAATATAAAATGATATATAGGGTCATGTAAAGTACTGGATACGTGGTCACAATTCGATGATAACTTCTGGAAATGTTATTTAAGAGTGTTTTAGTTTAAAATAGATTTTAGGTAAATATTGGACTGTAATATAGGTACTAGGTAAACTACAGGGTTGATCAAAAGTATTCAAGTACGTTTTTATCCATTAGTATGAATTGCTAATAAATAAATTTAACGAAAGTTTAGCGTTTTCTTGCTTAACTAAATTTTCTTATTATATAGTATATACATCAACAAAAAGATTAAATACAGGGCTGTTCAAAAGTATTGAAATACATATTTGGCTATGGACATTAACACATTATTTTCCTAAATAATGAAGTTTTGTTAAAGATTTCAGGAAGTGTTGGAAAGTGTTTCGTAATCTATCCTTAACTCATAATTTTTCTTTCTTGTTAATTGAGATATGAGTTTTAAAATTGATTTTTGCATATTGCGTTCTGTGTACAAATGCTGTAGATCTTGTACAGGGTAACACAGCAGAAAGTACACAGATTACAGTACATGAACGAAAGTAGCTTAAAGGTGGTTTTAAAATAAATTCTACATTTTTACACAGAATTGCATTTAATAAGCTAAGATATATATGGAGAAAAATGATATACAGGACCACCGAAAGAATTTGATACATGGCTGCCTATGTATGATAACCTCTGGAAATGTAAGTTCACTAGATTTAAACGTGTTTTTGTTTTAATTAAATCATAGCTAAATAGTGGCATAACCTTATGCAAAAATAGTAGACAAAATACAGGGCTGTACAAAAGAATTAAAATTTGCTATCGTCTTTTGGGTATAAAATTCTAAAAGTCAAATTTCAACCTATTAGTCGTTTTAATACTTTACAACATTGTTGAAAATGCTTAAGAATACGGTTTGTTTGTCCGTATTCTAACTTGCGTTAATAGTTGGATTGCTCTGTAATTGATACATGTATTAAGACAATATTTTAATTCATAACCCAAATTATGACTAATATAATATAATAATTTATAAAAAAGAAACTCTACAATTCATTTTAACAGGAAACTTTTTGAAATTGAATAAAAACAAAAGTGAAATGCATTAAAAAAAATTTAAACCGAAAATTTTAATTAGAGCCACTTTTATGAAAATAACATGCGTTTAACTTCCAAATCTACCCTTGTATAAATAAACGAAAAACAACATCTGCGTTTCACATTTGCGCTGTTCGGCAATAAATTCACTTGCAGACGATCAGCAGTTAGTCTTTGGAATAAAGAACGTTTTGTTTGCTCGTATATATTGTTCTTTCATAAACGTATATAGTTCGCATGAATTTTAAAACTTTTAGGAAAATGTTACAAGAATGCGGCCAAAGGATACTTTACATGACAGTCCGAAAAGGTACAGTGTCAGTAATGTAGTTAAAAAAGAGCTCATTAATGTCATTGTACTGTATTCGGACATAATTCTACGAAAGAATCTACGTATTTCTATTTGGATTATCCCAGTTTAACACAGAGGAAGGTCATAAGAAATAGGTAAGGAAAAAGTATTTTCTCAGCTTTCTCTTTTAGTTAATATTTTTAGTTTTAGTTAATTTCACATAAACATTTTATAAAAGCAATGACTAACATTCATTTAGCTTTTATCAATTCAATAAACTTTACTAAATTTAATTTTTATTTTGTTGAAATAAAAGGCCGCATGCCAACGATTTATTCATTTAAATGGTATTTAAATCAGATTTTTTTTTCCTTTTTAAAACTATGCGGTTAAAATTATGTTTCTTTAAATTTTAAAAGTTTTGGGTTTTAAAAGTAATTTAACCAATAGTTAACATAATTACTATACATGCATTATCACATCCCAATAGTTTCTACTTTAAACAGAGATTTAACTCATATATGAATCATATCGCATTATAAAATGTATGAATATGAAATACATGATATGTACAACATGCATATGAGGTATATATAGGCTAGATGGGAAGGTAATGGACAAGCTTCAAAATTTTTGATTAATAAAAAATACTTATTAACAATTTAATTTATGTATATGTATTTCATTAACTCCTCTCTACATGATTTAAAATCTAAATTATTTTTTATGCTCCTAATCAAGACACAGAAAATAATATTTCAAAGTTCCATCGATTTTCAGGAAAATTTGAATGAATTTGCTAAGAGTTGTCTTCATTTAAAAAACTAATACTGTCATTTTTCTTTCCTTGCAAAATTTGCATGTGTTCATGTTTCGTAAGAAAGAAAATTTTGAATTTTATGTACTTATGACTATTTGCAAAATTTCATTTATTTTTAAGAATTTAAGAAGCGTGTGTTACTGAGGTCGGGGGGCGCTCAATTAAATCTAATAATTCCCATTTAAATAAAAACAATTAAGTTACAGAAATTGTTAAAAATCATTTGTATTCTGAAAAATTAACTGCATCTATTGTGCCACATCTGTCACCGGAGACTGAGTGGCGCTCAACGTGTTATTTGTTAAAAATAGAGGGAAGTAAACGAGTTTGTGCTAAAATAAATTTTTTTTCACATTTTCTTTTATCCATCTAAACCTTCCAATATATAAATAATTTGATAACTGTAATTCCCTGACATTTAGAATTTTAAACAATGTATCTAAAATAATTAAAATTTTGATATTGTGATAGTTACAATGATTTATTTAAACAGTGAACAATTCTCAAAATATTTCATTAATTATTGCTATGCTAATTTGTTAAATTTATTTGAAGCAAATATATTTTTAATAGCATGCCTTCATTAAATTCTGGCTCTAATTATTGTTATAAAATCTATTACTTTTGTGAGGTTCCATTACTGGATTCACATTCGTTATTCTTTTTTTATTGTGTCTTATAAAAAATAACCTGTATTTTTAATACACTGCTAAAAATAAATTTTTCACCTCATTTTATTCTAAAAATTGCATAGTAATAATTCTAATCCCTTGTACTATTTATGATAGTATCAGTGTTATAGTGGCTTTGGCAACAGAATCCAGCCAAAAATTACATAAAAAAAAAAAAAAAAAAAAAAAAAAAAAAAACGAACATAAAAATTTCACATTATAGGCAAAATAGAGTACAGAATTCAGTTCTGTAAGATATAAACAATTAATGACCGTTTTTAAAAATCATGTATCAAGAGTTATTATTGATTTAAATGTATAATTTCATAAATAAGAATGTAATATCTACAACCTATTATTAAAGTTATTTTTTTAATAATCAAAAAATTGCAAACCCTTATGTAAAATGAATTAATCCTTTCTGTCATCACGTTGTATATATGCAAACAGAAGGAGATAATATATTATAATTTCAGAAAGAAAACAGATTAAGAAAAATAAAAAAAATAGATTATAATAACAGAAAGATAATAGATTACAATTTAAGACGACCCTGTTTCTTGATTGAGCGTAAATAATTCTTGTTTTAAGATTACAAATCTGTTATAAAGAAACAAGTTGGAAAATGCGCGTTAAGCAAAGCAAATCAGGTGCATTTCGTACTATAAAGAAGTTAAAAAAATATTCAGATCTTAGTGTAATAGTAGACAGTACTTCGGATACTGTTTAAGTATCCGAAATGTTTTCTTTGTCTTTGTAAACACTATATATCTGCTTACTATTATAAAATAAGTAATCTTTAACGAATCTCAGCAACATAAGCATCAATTTCATAAAATGTGAAATATTTTAATATAATTAAAACGCGTCCCAAACAATGTTTCCTTCTTTACCATAATGTAATGGAATATTTTAGTATGGCCCTGTAAATTAATTAAAACGATTTTCTGCACTACAGATTATACAGAATTTATATTGTAGTATATACTTCATAGATGCATGTCAATTTTATTATGTTCGAAAACGTGTAACATTATTAAAAGGCACTTGAAACTATATTTATACATTGGCCATTATGCAAGGGAACGCTTTTCACTGTCTCTATAATTGAATTATTCATCTCATTTTCATAAAAATTGAAATGACTTGATAAAATTATGCAAGAGTTATGTATTTTAAATTTCAAACAATTCGGATAAGTAGTTTTTGCGTTGTTGTATGCGAACGGACAGATAGACAGACGGACGGATTGAATGACAACTATAGTTATTACGTATTTACATAATTACTATCGCGTACTTAGAAACAAGTCAAGCATATACGAATTTGTACTTTATGTAATTTTGTTTTGCTATTTTAAAAACTTTTTCGCAGTTTACACATCAAAGAATAAGGTAAATCTTTGTACCCAAAAACCTGTCTATTTTAAATGTTACACAAAAATGTGTTTTCCATGTTATGTAGACATATGTGTAAAAACAGAATATTACACAAAAATCTGTGCATTCTGTACATAACACAAAAACATGTGTATTTTGCATATTACACAACATTGTAGGTATTTTCCTATTGCACAAAAATATATGTAAAAAAAGAATATTACACATATGTATGTGTAAAAATAGTGCTCAGAAATATGTGTATTTCAGTGCAATTCACACATTAAAGTGTGTATTTCAAGAGTTATCAGATAACTTTTACACATTTGGACTTATCATCAAATTACACATTAAAATGTGTATTCTGAAATTTACACATTTGACGCAATTTACACACAAATTTACACATATAGACATGTCGTTTTTGTATCATCGATTTACACATTTTTGTGTGTAAATTTACACATTTTTTTTTTTAGAGTGTGTATATCTGCCGTAGAATTTTTTATATCTTGCCTTTCAAAATGCATATTTAAAAATTCATATTTTTTAAACATCAAAATTTGTCGTCAAAATTTAACTAATTAAGAAATATATATTTTTTCAATGTTTTTTTAAGCCATAAATATCTATGAAAGTATAGAAAAAAATTGCTGTATTACATTAATTGGTTTTGAAACTGCAAAGTTTTTAATAGTGGTCAAATTATTGTCACTTTCCGGTCGCTCAGAAAAGCGATCACTAGCATGTACACTTGAAGGCCTTAGAGCCAAAAGAATGACCAAAAAAGCTGCGACTGACGCTCTGCAACTTAAAGAAGGATGTGTTTATGCCCCTGGTGAATTTTAGCATGATAAGCAATCCTCATTGTTGTAAAATTTTCAGTTAATTTATAAAATTAACTTTGAAGCCGTTTTTCTCAAAACTGTGTTTTTTGTCATTGCGCGCACTCTCATTCAAAAACTAATTATCATAGAACCATGAAATTTTGCAATTTACTAATTGGCATCCTTACATTTAAGCTGAGCCTCAATTTAGTCTGATTTTTGTCATAGAAAATTTTTTATTGAATAAATAAATGTAATTTTTTTGCTAAATTTAATAAATATGATTATTAATGACATTAACCCTTTCATTCCCATGATATAATACGCTCTGGAAATTCAGCAACTCTGAGAATCTGAATTTCCACCAGAAAATCTCATCGATAAAATTCGCTTTACTGAAATATGGAATGTCTGTTATTAAATAAAACAAGTATTTCTATTTTTATTTTCTGGTGTGGATTTGAAATTTCCTAATTAAATATAGAGAAAAATATAAGACATTTCATGATGCCATTTGGACTCAATGGGAATGAAAGGGTTAATTATGCAAAAGAATTTTAATATACTTTTAAATTTAGGTTCAGTGTAAAATATTGTAATATAAGCAAATGTAAATGCTATATTAAATATATACCTGCAATAGAATTTTTTAAATCTTGCGCGCAAGATGCATATTTAAAAATTCATATTTTTAAACCGTCCATTTTGTTATTAAAATTTCACTAATTAATATTGCTAAATTTATATATTTGAGTGTTTTTTTAAAACCATAAGTATTTATGAAAGTATAGAAAAAAATGTTGTATTTTATTAATTGGTTTTGAAACTACAGTGTTTTTTGTAATTGTCAAATTATTGTCATTTTCCGGCTGCTCAACCTGATGTACCCCCTTAATAGAGGGTGTTTACTTTTTTCCACGCCAATGCATTTGCAGTATATATACTATATATATATATATATATATATATATTACATAGAATTTCGTAACTACTATTGGCTCTTTACGCCTGTTAGGGGAAAGGCATTTGTGCTTTAACAATATTCAAAAAAATTATTCACACCTGAATTTATGAACAGATTTCTTTGAAAATAACCAAAAGCTTTTTTCTTCACACATACTAAACCATCGTAATTGTACCTAAAAATTACAAGTGCTTTTTGGCGTCTTGGGCATTAAAATTTACCATTTGCAGACTGTAAACAGCGTCCTTGAAAGGATTAAGGGGAATGGCTATCCTTTGAAATCTTTCGTTTTTAGTTTAGTATTTTTAATAGCATTTAGCCTTAGTAAAAATGGTTTTGGAAATGTTTTATTTATTTAATTATTTTACTTTAGAGAAATGCAATTATTATAGTAAAAAAAAAAAAAAAAAAAAAAAAAAAAAAAAAAAAAAAACGTAAGCGATTTTTAAAACACACTTCGATGTAAATGTAAACACACAAAATTTGAATTACATTTAGACAAGAAAACACATCAAGACTTGTAAAATTTCATCAAAACAGACCATTCTCATTAATTTTTATTAAAAAATTAAATTATTTAAATTATTAAAATAGATATTTTATTTCATAAAACACACTATACTGAGGACCAAGAAAAGTATGAAGAAAATTGAGAAAAATAGGTGAATATAGAGAAGTATTGAAACCTCAGAAACTGAGAAAATAAATATAAAGATTGTAACTCCAAATCATTGAAAGGGTAATGTGTGCATAAAAAATCCTCTTTCGAATATTTATAATTATTAGATTTTTTTCTTAAATTCGGTGTCATATATGAGGAATCAAATCTAACGAAAAAGATATGCTTCCGTGATGCACTCCACATGTCATTTTTACAGATTGTTAGAGTCACGTGACGCTCTTTTCGTACGACTGCATTGGTGCGATTGGACATCACGTGATCTCCAGTGATCTGTAAATAATTATATACGTAAAGCACCGCGGTAGCCTTTCTTTTTTCGTTAGGAATGCACCGCCACCTGAATACTTGGCCTTAGCGTTGACTCTAAGATGAAGGCTGACAAACGAGAAAATTTTTAATGTACCTACGATGCCTTTAATTTAGACACCAGTATTCGATAAAAGATTTATTTGTCTTATTCAATCTTTTATTTAAAAAAGTAGATAATCTTTAAAAAATCCAAAAGAAAACTCAATTGACATACTGAAAAATCGCCTTCTTCAAACGATATTTTTGTGCCCAGCATTCAGGGGGAGGTAAGGAATATCTAAAAGCAGGCAAACAAAAAAAATGGAAAATTAATTTTTCCGTCATTTTTTTTTTCTAAAACGAAAGGTAACGAGTATCTTCAAACTATTAGAAATTACGCGAATTTTGAGATAATAAAAAAATATTTTTTGTCGATTAATATGTACTCGACCACTTAAATTTATTTTATGACTTTATTTTGAGAGTAAAATTATGAAAGTATTGAATTAAGGAGTATAAAAAAAGTCGGGAATAGAATTTTCCCTATCAAATTCGGGCATGATGCTTAAATTTAACGCTTGTTTTTATAGCGTTTCGCAATAACTTTTTAAGAAAGCGAGCGATTCTAAACTTAATAGTATTTTATAGTGTTAAACTGTTTTTGTTGTTATTTTTCCTCAATGGAAGTTTTATTATAATGAAATTGTATATTCATGAAATTTCCCTTTTTCAACTTTAATTTAGTAAATGCTAGACCATTTTTATAACCAAAAAATAATTAAGAATGAAAACATAATGATAAAATATTTTGGTTTGAACTAAAAAAGAAATTTTTTGTTGTTGTTCCTTATGAGCTGAGCTATTTGATAAAACTAAGAATCGAATTTACAAAAAAGTAAAAAGATTTTTCTTTTTTTGTATAATTAAAATTGTAAAATAAATTCAGTTTTTGCTGTAATTTTACAGGTATCTGCACATTTTTTTTTCTCACAATTTAATTAATTTATGATAAACCCGATACTTAGTACAACACACCAATGAACAGTGTGGTATTTAGTTCCAAAGCATGGCCAAAAATGATTTTTTTAGAAATCGGCTTCCCTCTTTGTTTTATTATTATTCAAATTGTTAAGTAGTTACTGTATCCAAAAGGGAAACGTGCAAGATGTTTGCACGACACAGTGCGCGACGCGATCAATCGGAAGCAAAAATTTTTTTCCAAGCACCTTCGTCGTTCCAAGCCCAAGCTCGCACTCTGATTGGTTGTTGCTCTCGGCACTGTTTTCACGTAACCTGGCGATAACCTAAAACCTAACCTACTCATTCTTATTCTTCCTTCATTCTTATCCTCGTGGTCTTGTGTGCAAAAACTTTTAAAGAGTACAGCTTTCAGTAAGACATGTTCCATCCAAACCAATACTCCAAGAGAAAAGTTAATTTGTACTCGGTTCGGAAGGAAATCAAACTCGACGGAAGCATCTATCGCGACGCCAAGTATGATTATCGCCAAGTTACACGGAAACAGTGCCGAGAGCAACAACGAGCTTGGGCTTGGAAAGACTAAGGTGCTTGGAAAAAAATTACGCCAATCGGAAGTTATCATTCAGTTACAGGGGTTTTGTGATTTTCCGATGCGCTCAGATTTTAGTGATTTAAAATCTCTTGTTTTTGATTAAACAGTTTTGAGGTTATTGTTGTGATGAATTATTCTGAACCAGGAATGTATATTATACATACTGCATTTGCATATTAAATATCCGTCCGTTTTTTGTCTATATGGTCGATAACGTAGGTATAATTAACAGTGGCATAAATATGATTATCTCTAACATTTAGAAGGTATTTTGCTATATTACTAAACATATCTAAATCATGAAAATTATTGTATAACACGAAATATTTCTGATACAAGATATTTATAAAATAATCAGCCGTCCGAAACCGCCCCCTTATTTTTAATTTTTTTTTTTTTTTTTTTTTTTTTTTTTTTTTTTTTTTTACATATTCTGGTATAAAATACTGCTATTTATTTTTTTTTAAATTATTTTGTTAACAGGACCATCTGGATTGACGCCTATGACTCGAAATGAGTTGTATGTCACCGTGCAACTCATTTCAAATGAGTCAACATTTTATGGAAAACTTAAATGTATGGAGCAAAATTCATTAAAAAGTTATTATGAAGGTGATCCAAGGCTAGCTGACATGAAACAAAAGCTTCGAGTTATTAAAAACCACAATTGAAACAAAAAATGTTAGCTCTAATAAAATGAATTTAAGATTCGAATAAAACAATGTCGAATGGTTAAACGGTATTATATTGCTGCTTATTGCAGATGCGTAAAACACAATAGAGGCATATCCTTTATTTTATTATTATTTTGTGCATCGATTTTTTCTTGTATTTTGTCTTTTGTCTAGTAAAGCGAAACTTATCTTTATTATTAGATATATATTAAGTTCCAATCGTCTTAAAAAAATCTTTTGTAAATACAAGTGAAAGAAGCAAACGTCGCAAAACCAAAGATCTTCGATCGAAAGGCTAGAAAATGTTAACCTATGCTACCCAAATGAAATTGTTTGAATCATGTAAAATAGATGCTTCCGATATCCTAAAAGTTCTTATAAAAAGACCTTTAAGCTGCGCGTGCGTGAAAACAATCAAAATTTCATTTGCATTTTGTGTTATTTAAATGTTTAGAGCAATTTTGAGAAAGTCTCAAAAACGTAACTCGAAAATTCTGAAACTGATCATCGACAGAATAAGCTCAACATCCGGTGCTCCCAAAATAAAGCAAAATATGAGGGGTTGTACCCCAATATACTAGTACGTGCCATATTGTGTATTCTATATTGGCATTAATCAATGAATAAATGGATACAGCCCCTTATTTTAATCTAACTAAAATTCCAGGCGCAGTCTAGTGTAATACACGTTTGAAAATTTTTATAAAAATTGGATAAAAAAATCACAATTGAAAAAAAGAGTAAGAATTTTAAAAATATAATTAAGTAAACAGTTAATTTTTTCCAGAATGTACTTTTAGTTGAACATTGAGATGCAGTAAAAACATTTGATCCCTACTTTTACTAAAACTAGCAAAAGCCATGCTTTGTTTGGATTCGCGAAGCATTATTTCATTAGATAATTGTTTGAAAATAACAATATTTTTTTTATATTATTTTGTACTACTTGATTATCCCGTCGATTAAAAAGGTGCCGACAAACTAAAAGATTAAATGCTAATGATTGATGATAAAAAAATGACACATTCACGTAATATTAAACACGTATCACGTGCTCATTATGCCATCAAGTAATTTTTAATAAGAAGTTTTATTTGTATTCTTATAAATGTTTTATTAATTTATTTGCTCTTTCGTTAGTTAAAAAAAAAACGCCAATTTGTTTATTTAGGCCAATAGTTTGGTGATTTGTATAATTTGGCGAAATTGGCTGACGAGATAACCAAGTAATACCTATTATTTTTTCATCTTATTTAAGTAAAAATGCTATATTATGTTTTGGAAATTTTTAATTTTAGAAATGTAAATTTAGCCAAATAACTAAAAATTTCCTTGGAATTTTTTTTTTTAGGCAATAGACTGATATAAATACATATATTTTCGAAGCAAAATTTGACATTTTTTTTCAACTAAAAGCTCTTTTTTAAAGATTTTTTACACTTTCCATCTTGTTTTCTAAAAAAAAAAAAAAAAAAAAAAATGGGTACTACTTGGTTATCCCGTCGACCAATTTCGTCAGATAATACAAATCGCCAAACTGTTAGGTAAATTGTACAAATTGAATAAATTTTTTAAATAACAAATAAAAAACACATTAATAAAAATACAAATTAAAAGTCAAATTAAAAATCATTTGATGACATAACAAACACGTGTTTTGTGTTTAATGTCAAGTAATAAGACGTTTACAATGATCCATTATTGGCATTTAATCCTGAAAATAAGCGTTAGATTTTTGATCGACCGTATAACTACGTAGTACCACTAAATGTACCTTGATATAGTATTAATGGAAAATAGAATGAGTTAATGAAGTAAAAATTTTAATATATTGATGAAAATTAATAATTTGCCCAATGCCACCTTTAATACGATAAACAGTAATTAATGGATGAAATTGAGCAGTTAATTTTTCAAGTTAAGTTCTTCAATATTTAGAGATGTGGACCAGGATCCATATTACAGCTCATATTCAAAATATTAGAATAATTGAGAAAAAGTAATAAGAAAAAATTATTTGTCATTTATTTATTTTTTATACTAAGTAAATGCAATTAAATTTCTTATAAATTAAATCTGGAATGTTTAGATAAGATTTTAACATTTATAAAATATAAAATACAGCACAATAAATTAGGTATACAGCTTCCTTAAACACACCAGAATATTAGAATAAAATTTAGATTGGTTCAAAATATTAGAATATTTTATTTTACGCAACAATATTACCTTATGAATATGAAGTAAATGGTAGTTAATATTTTGTAGCATCCCCTTTAGCTTTCATAACAGCGTACAATCGATCTTGCATACTATATACAAGGTGTTTACAAACGTTTCTATCAATATTAGCCCAAATAGACTTTATACGTGCCACTAACTCAGTTTTACTTGAAGGAGGATTTTCTTGGAGTTTTTCTTCATTATACACCATAAGTTTTCGATGGGATTAAGATCTGGTGAATTTGGTGGCCAAGGAAGTACCTTAATGTTGCGTTGGCGGAACCAATTCTTAGTTGACACCGAGGTATGCGGGGACGCTAAATCTTGTTGAAAGATGAAATCATCATCAAATAAATCTTCTGATGATGGAATCATGTAATATTCTAAAATTTCTTGATATATCAGAGAGTTAACCTTTTCGTAGACGATGCATAACTTTCCAGGTCCTTCTGCACTCATACAACCCCAAACCATGACACTAGCAGCAAATTTTACGGAACGTTTCAGGCATTCTTTATCAAATGCTTCTTGCTTCATTCTCCAAACTCGAATACCTTGATTACCATATGAAACATAAAACATACTTTCATTACTAAATAATATATTTTTCCAATCTTCATTGCTCCATAAACGTCTTGATTTACACCAATTCAATCTTATACGCTTTTGTCTTGCAGTCATGAGAGGTTTTGTTTTCGGTACACGAGACTCAAATTTAAATTTATGGAGACGTCTTAATGTTGTCGATGTAGAAACTTCAACTCCTTCTTCTTTCCATTTTCGGTGCAAGAATCGCACACTTTTAAAACGCTTTTTCTTAACTATACGCTTCAGTTTCCTGTCATCTCTAGCAGATGTTTTTGGTTTTCGGCCACCATTTCGGCGATTATTTTGAAATTTTCCAATTTTTGAATATTGTGTTAGTATTTTACTAACGCTCGATTGCGAACAATGTAAATAATTCGCTATAAAACATTGATTTTTACCGTGCCGATACAAATCAACCATACGAAGTTTAGTAGATTCAGGAATATCACTCACACGGCCCATTTTAAGACGAAAAAGAAACAAACTGCAAAAAAGAATACTGATTTTAAATAAAATAGTCTGAATTTAATCAATGATGCCACCAGTTAAGAATTGGTAATAATTAAAGGAGAATTAATGTGAAATATTCTAATATTTTGAACCACTTGAATATATATTCTAATATTTTGACTTTTCAAAATAATTTTTTTTGCAATTAATCTTTTCAAAAATGATATTAAATTTAAGATAACAAGTAAGTTTAATCAACAATAAGTTCTTAAAAAAAATATCGTTTTCATATTTTCATTAAAAGACATTAAACTACCAAACGATATTTTCAATTTCTAAAAAAAAAAGGTAATTATTCTAATATTTTGAATATGAGCTGTATTAGCTACATAATAAAGTTCATTATTTACCATGCATTTATGGCAAGTCTTACAAGATCAGTCAGATTTAATATATATGCGAAATCAACAACGATGACAAATTTTACAAAAATATAACTTTAATTTTTTGTGCATCTTCGAAATTTAAAGCATTTTTCCGAGCACATTTATTTTCTGTCATAAGAGATTCGCCATGTCGTTTGTTTTGACACAGATGTCATATACGCAGCAAATTGGCGCTATATTGTTTCAGATGCCAATGTCATACGCACCGGGGTATTTAACTGGCTACAAAGTGTCGTTATTTTGCTTGATATGGTAACACCGAAGTTTTTAATTTAGTTTTATTTTCTTTTTAAAAATTATAAAAATTGTTTTATTCTATAGATATTAATTAAACTTTTGGCACAGATGTCAATCATATACGCACCACATTGGTGAGATTTTTTTCTAAAGCTATTTTGGCGAAAGCTTCGTTTTCAAATACCAGTTACATATTTTTTAATTATTTTCTATTGTTTTAAAATAGAAATAATAAATAAAAAATAGTATAGCTAGTAATTATAGAGCAAAACAATTTATATCATTTGAAAAAAAGATATTAAAACCAAATAAATAGTTTATTCTAATAACCGGGTTACCATGTGAGGCGCAAATTGACCCTTTTTATCAATCGGGCCAATGTGGTGGGTATACGACATCTGTGTCAAACTTTTTTTTAATTTATTGTTATTCCCTTTTTAAAATATATATGGTAACTGTTATTCGAAAATGAGGTTTTTCCCAAATTGACGTCCGAAAAAATCAAGCCACTGTGGTGTGTATATAATATCTGTGCCATCGTTTTTTACACTGATACTCAGCTTCTTGCCTTGAAGCTATATCATATTCGCGTTTTTTTCAACCAGTAAGTATGTGTTTTTTTGGCATTTATTATAATCGAACTAATACATTCTATAAACTGTTTTTAAACAGCAAACTATTTAAAAATAATACTACATATACCAAAATAATCATGTATATACTTCATTTGGTTTAACTTTCAACCTTCGAATTCAAATAACTCTTTATATAATGAATTTAACAATTAATTTTATTTGTTTACAAATTTTTGTTGCCACTTTACGACAAAGAAAATAAAATAAAACGCAATATAATTCTTTTAATATGCGTGCTATCAACATAAATAATTTTGTCGGAATAAAGAAAATATATTTAATTTATTTAATTAATTATGATTCTATCTATAATTCTTAACTCCATGATTTATTTGTTCTTCTGAAAATATACATGTTTCATTTCTTATTTCAAAATGCGTCCGTAATATAAAAACATGTAATAATAAATTAATTAAAATAATAATTTTTTAAAGGTTATTCTGTAAAAAAATATATTGTGCAAATCTACAGATCATAATTTATTTTTGTGTTTAATTTCAAGTTAAAATATTGAATAGTTTTTTCGTAAAGTGTACGACAAAATGTAATTTGAGTGGCCTAGTAGAGGATTCGCTTCGCTCATCCTAATAAACAAATTGTTGAAAAGTTCAACTGTCCTCTCAAAGAATTCACTACCCTTCATTCGGCGAAAAATGACGAAAATATTGATTTTCTAATTCTTTGTTTAAATTATGCTTTATTATACCTACTGCATTCTGATGAAGTTTTGTAAAGATCCGAGTTATAGAAACACAGTTCAAAGCGATTTTATTACATCGCTATCCCTTTTAATTACACAAATACCTTCACTTAAAAGTGATTTTCCCGAGTTTGTGTTTTTTCAACGAATAGGTATGTTCAAAGTGAAAAAACTTTTACTGATATGTTTTATCCCTTTCCGGCACGGTGTGCCCACTCCGGGTACACCTAATTTTAATTCCAAACTTGTAAACGGTACCAAAGAATATTTTACTAAAATTTTGCTTTAACAATGAAAGCTTGAATAAGGTGTTCATATTTTCTTAAAAAATCTTCTGTAAATTCCGGTGCCAGTTTAGTCTCTAAATTTTCGAAATTTCAGAAATTTACTTCAAAAATTGTTAAAATATGGCACTGTCTGCCGAAAAGATCATTGTCCGTTAGCAATCTAAAACCAAAAAAAATGTCATGTCAAGCATTCTTTGGAATCAGAAAACAATCTTTTCAAAATATTGAATGTTCGAAACTTCTGTATAACATTGTTACAGCTTACTTAATAAACAAACCTTTTACCGCATAATTCTATCGATTTTTATTTTTTGAAAAATTTAATTTTGAAATCAGGGTCTTATTTTCTGGACACTCTATATATCAACTTTTAACTAAATCTGAAATTTCATGAAAATCTGTACATTAGTTTTGGAGTTAGAGCTATTGCGGAAATCGTAAAAAATGCTGCATAGATGTGCCACCTAATGTTCGATTTACACCGAAAAGAAATCCACATTAATTTCTATCAGGAACTGACGGAGTCTAAAGTTTATGAAGTGTTTCATAGTGTTCCATGTTTCGTGTCAATAAGTAAATCAGTGGTGACTTAGGCGACTCTTTTTCTATTCTGTTCGCACCACTATTTAAAAATATAAATTTCTTAGTATATTTCTCTTGAAAGTATTGTCAATCAGTATGTCAATTTTTTTTTGAGAAGATGGTGTGAGGTAGAATTAAAAAATATTCGCCTGTGGCAACCCTAAACACATATATTTTATGTATATATAATAAAATATTTAATGTATGTAAATAGTATTTATAATGCATGCATGTAAATATAATAAAATATTTAATTTATTACCCAGTGCTACTCGAGCCGATGTTGCTTCATGGTTTATCCAAAAAGACACCCACGAAAGCATTACTATAAGTATGGACGGCAGATATGTTTGGAAGATGAAATATCCAATATTCCTTTTTAATTCAAAGCTCAATGATAACCTCTGATACGTTCCTGAAACGAAAGAACAAATAGGAATATAATAAATTAAATGATATTTCAATACAGTATACAGCGTGGATATAAATTTTTTAGGCGATACTGAATAGTTTATTATGCGTAGTTATACTACCATACATGAAATTATCTATGATACTGAAACACAGAAAAATGAATTTTATTTTGTGCTTTTTTGTTAGATGTTAGATTTTGATATATGGGCCTCATATGGTGACAGATAATTATTGACTTATAGCCCCCCCCCAAAAAAAAAAAACAAATATCAGCATTTGTTTATGGAGATATGATTTGTGGACAATTAATATCTAGCATGCAGTACAGTAAAAAATATAAAGGGTTCTCCTGAAATCACAAAAAAAAATAATAATGAATAATAATCAATAGTAATGGAAAATTATATATACATGAGAGTGTGAAATGATATTTCAATCTCGTATACAGCGTAGATAGAAATTAGTTGGGCAGAAATAATAGTTTGTTACGCGTACTTATATAATCAAATATTAAGTTATTCTTGAATGTGTGATAATGTAACAAAGAAAACTGGCTTTATTTTTTTGTTTTGATAATTTTTTTAATCTCAACAAGAAATCAGGGTTCCTTGTTCTTTTTTACATACACTTAAAATAAAATGTACTACAGGCTAGGATTTGGAGCCACGCTAACACAGAAGTGCTCCTTTTTAAAAAAATGTCTATGTGAAAGTCCTAAGTTGCTATAAAGATGCTTGAACGGTAAATCGGTTTTCGTCAAATGTTTTTGAATATGTGCACGGCGATCAAACCAAGGGAATCCATCGTGATTTTAATTCATTATTTTTCTTTCTGAAGCGGGCTGTAAATTGGGAGTTTTGAAATCAGCGGGTTCCAGAATTATTGACTGTGGCAGTCTTGGCTAATTCAATCTCAGACTTGAGCTCTAAGATTAGAAATATATGAAACTTATAATGCATTACTGAAAAATCCTTAAAATTATTACTTTACAAAAAGTTTATTTATGATGTTACTCAAATATTTTTATCTACCCTGCATTGTAAGATATAAAAATTTTACATGGCAAGCATAAAGAATAACAGAGTAAGAAGGTGAACACATAATTACAATCACGAACATAGATTTTTGATTAACTTCCCCAGACAATTCTGAATGCACCGTGATGAGTAAACCAACTTTTTGCTCCGTAAATTTTAATAGATGGCGACCAGCAAGATAACATCAATTTATTGGATTCATGGGAAAATGAATAAAAAAGAAAAGTGTCCAATTAAACTGAAGCAATTGAGCTCACAGGCTATTAATACTAATTGTATATAAAACTCATATATCAAGATGGCGAGTGGTCAGGGAAAAATACAGACAAAAAATGTATTATATACCAGTAATTTGTTAAAGAGAAGTTCGCCTTTTTTAATTCCTTTATATTATTTCAAATATTTTCTATAAGAAAATGCTGGTAGTTTTCTCTTTTTTTTACTGTGTTTTTCCCTGACTATTCGCCACCCTGTATCTGTCAATTATTCATAGAACTCACACCTTTTGAGCAAAACAACAAATAAATTAAAGGTGATTATCTCCTTCTGTCTTTATACTTAACCAATGAACCTCAAAATCTAATCAAGGAAGAGCCTTCTCCAAATAAACCTGTTTACCAAATTAAGGCGAATCGTAAAATTATACATGAAAACACATTTATCCAAACTATGGGGGATTAGTCACCGTTATTCCCCCCCTTTATACGGAAGCAATGAACTCAAAACAGTATCAGGGAAGTGCCTTATCGAAATGAATCTATTTACAAAATCTGAAACAAATCGGTTATTTCTAAGAGTTTTCATACAGAACATGTACATACAGAATCTGCTGGGCGCATTAGTTCTCAGGTTTTGACAGCCTGTGAGCTAAAAAGTTGCAGCATACATACTTACATTCATCTCAACATATTACAACCAGAGGCTTATATAGCATTTAAAATTTCATTGTGGTGTTTTGTCTCGTGAGAATGCGACGTTTCAAATGACATTTTATGTTTACTATGTCTTGTATAAAATATAGGTACTGAGGATATTTCACTACATATCGTTAGTAACAAAGTTTTAGAAGTCTCGTGAAGGAAAATCTGTCATAAATGTTTAATTTGATGTGTAAATTTATGTGTGATACTGTAAAAATCAAATAAGAATTAAAAAAAAATCCCTGCTGACTTGGCCTACAGCCACAGGTACATTTCAAAGTCAAGAACTAATTTCACCAATCTATACATATAATAAAACAGTAGGACCCGGTGTGTCTGTACATTGAAGATAATTGACAAAAATGGAGTCAGGGCGATAAAAGAAAACCAATGAAACACAAAAAAAATTTTTTTGAATTTTTTGTCTGTCTGTCTGTCTGTCTGTTTGTTCGAGGTTATCTTCGTAACTACTGAATGGATTTTTATGCGGTTTTCACTAATGAAGAATGCACACTCCCGGGCAGTGTATAGGCTTTGTTTCATCAAAATCGGACAACAGACAAAAAAGTAACAAAAAGAAACAAAAGAAACTATTAGGTGCGCTGCTCACGTTTTTTAGTACATAACGTTTTTTAGTACATATAAAATCCAATAGATGTCACTGTGCGATTTTAAAACGCGCTATCGTTATGTTTTCGCCAGTCTACTTAAGTATGAGAAAGTTTCAAGCTGGCTGTCGTTCCATGTGGTTTAGTCGGTAGAACGTCAGTGCGCCATACTGATGGCCCGGGTTCGATTCCCAGCATGGAATTTTTTTTCACTATGTTGGCATTAACGCCTATAAGCAATTAAAAGAATTTGAAATATTGTATTCAAGGCGAATTTTCTCTCTGGGAAAATTTCCTTGCATTAATATGTCAGTGTAATTTTTTTTTCGATTTAATTTTTTTTTTTCGAAACTTTGTTTTTCTTAAAAAATTACAGTAAATATTTGATATTTCCCAACGTTTTTTGAATGATCGACTTGCTTTTTTTTTTTTTTTTAATGTATGTCTGAACCTTATCTAACTACTTCTTCAAGATTTCTTTAGATAAACCGACCAGCGTAGCGGGCGAAGGCCGCTAGTAAAAACTAAATCAATATTTGACATAAACCCAGTTTAACATTTATATCTGACCGCTTTTGACGAGTTTTTAATATCATTTTTCTGTAAAAACTGGTTTTATCAGGATCATGTTAATACGATAATTTTTTTTTTCGCCAACTGCCATGTAATTTTATTTTTATTTTTATGTTTATTTTTACTTATTTATTTTTATTTATTTATTTATTTTTTATTTTTATTTTTATTTTTATTTTTATTTTTTATTTATTTATTTTTTTTTTTGCTGTAAGAACTGGTTTTATTAAAAACTACTCAGTATCAAACTTATAGTTAATATTTAGAAGATTTCTAATAAATTAAAGCGAATTTGATACTATGGTGCTTTCTTTGTATTCGCTGTGTCCATAAAAAGATAAATTATGAGCTTGAAAAATAAGAAGAAAAGAAATCACAATCCACAAGATTCCGCTTTACTATTTCTTCCTGGGTTCATCAAAAAAATTTAAATATAAACACAATAAGTTCAATATCTTCCTCGTAGCAAAAACTTCCATGAAATTAAAAATATATATATATAGTATCTAAGAAAATAGATTCAATCGAATAAAACCAATTATCAGGTGTATATGAAATAACTTTCAAAAAATGATGGATCGATGCAGTTTTATATAGGTATGACAAGCCGGAAACTCGAAACCTACATCAAAGAGCATATTGCAGATATCAAGTACAACAAGAGAACCACAGCTTTTCCCAGATTATGTAGCAATGGATCTTTGTAGATTGATTTTGAAAATAGTAGAATGTTAATCAATAGTAGAATCCATCAAGGTTTCATTAGCCATCCATTATGCGGGATGAAATCGAAATATTTTTATATATATTTTATATACACAGCGAGAATATTTGCAATGATTCAGTCTCCCTTGAATTTTCCGAAATTTGGAAAGAGATGCTTTTCTAGTTTAACAGTATAAAATAATTCACGATCATTGACAATAATTAATCAACAACAGTATAAAAAAATTCACGCTCACAAATCTCCATTTATATTTTATGTTTGCTCCGATTTCCATAATACATAAAAACGCGTGGTATTACAAGGGGTGTTCAAATGAAAAGGTACGAAACGTCGCACAGTGGGGTATTTGACAAATCTGGGAGGCCAAAATTATTTTTTGTTTTAAACTAATTTAAACGGTTCAAAAACGTTTATGTAATAAATATTGTTTACTATTTTAAAAATCATTGATGTTTTACAACTCTGTACTGATTTTATTGAACAAAATTAGTATTATAAAACAAATGATAATTATGATAAATAGCATTATTAGTGTGGTAAGGTTTGATGATCTATTGTTGGAGTATTATTGGTGTAGTAGTAGTGAGGTATATAATAGGTTTTGCCAGATGGTTTTGTTGTTTATGTTGCAAATTAATTGAATAGGATTTAATAAGCTCTGAAATATGGAAAGAGGAAGAGGAATCACTCTCAAATTTTTGTTTTTATTGTTTTTGTTGCGATCCATCACTGCCCCATTTACATATAAGAATTAATGAATATTTTTCCTCCTCATTTAAATTTCCCAAAAATTCTTTCAAATAAATGAATAATCGTGTCACTGTTAAATTAAGTTATTCTTAAGTATTGATTTATGCGCAAGTTTCGGTAATTTTAAAAGACTGCTTTTCTGGATAGCAATGAATTTCAGCTTGTTGTAGAAAACTGTAGCACGGGTATACATTTTATTTATATCGTCTTTTATTTTCATATTGGTTCCTGGAAAGATTAGTTTCAACAAATAATGATAATGTTTAAAAAAAGGGGATATTTGTGTTTTCTTTCCTCTTTGCTGAGTTCTCAAATATGCTTTTTTTATATTTGGATGCTTGCTTTGGTGATTATGTTAATTCTTTTGACACATGGGCAACATCTATCTTCTCTGAAATTTCTAATTTTAACTGAGCGGCATGTGTAAGTACTTCCACATCTGTTGATCTCATCAAACTTTCAAATATTCTCCGCTTTGTCCTATCATTGGATTCAGTGAAAGTTTTTGCTGTCGGCCCTGATCCATTTATTTTACTTGAAATTTCTATTGTACCTTCAAGCCACTCCTTATTATTTTTCATAAAAATATCTAATTTGTGAAGGGCTGCGATCCATTTGCTCTTGAATTTACTCTTAAATTGGGAAAAACTGTGCTTGAAATTTTTTAATTCATCATCATCATCAAAAGTATCATTATTAAGAAGGTAATTTTCTAGAAAATTCAGTCTATCATTTACATTTGATGGTTTTACTTTTGCATAATGTTAAAAAAATTCATTTTTTGTCATTACTTTGACATTCGAAGATCCTAAATTGAAATAAATGCGAAATGTAGAAAAGAGAATGCATAATAAATATATACAATTTAGATGGATAACATTATTTTATCTTTTATATTTTTTAAAAATCTTGCAATCTTTAACTGATTTTTAACAAAACTTATGTAAAATTGATGCGACTTATTTTTTAGACAAAAAAAAAAAAAAAAAAAAAGTTAACAACAATTAAAAATTCCTTTCATTTTCTGAAAAGGGCTTTAAAAAGATAAAAGGGAATGAATACATTATTTTAAAGCAATTTGTTTTTTTGCAAAATAATATAAATTCATTTCAATAAGATTGACGGAAAAGTAAACAAATATGATCACTTTCTAATAAATCATAACAATAGTTTTCACTTTAAAATTTATATCACAAATATGAGTTAAATATCTGCACATAGTTATTTCGGATGCTTACTCAGAAATTTGAAAGAGCATATTTATATTGCCTTCATTTTTAAAGCGGACGAATGCGGAACTTTTTTAAACGAAAACACAAAATAAAGGGTGTATACTTAATGGTACAACAAGTAACTCTGCTTGGAAAAGCTTGGAAATATAACTAAACCCTTCGTGAAGTCAGAAATAAGGGACAAAAATAATAGAAAAATATACGTTATTTTAAATTAATTTTGCAAATATGAAAACTATCTTGCTCTTAATTAAAAAATTAAAAAATAATAATCGATACCTGCCTCGCCCCTATCCATAACGATTAGATTTTAAATGCTTTCAAAAATAAAGTTATTCACTTTCGAAAATAGAAAGTCACAATGCACAACGAACTGACGCGGATGCGTTTAACGGAACACTCTAACTTCAACTTATAACAGGAAGTCATCGTTTGCTTAAACAAGATAAAAATGGTATCACAGGATTCCCCAAAGACTCAGCTTCAACCTGTATCCCTCCATTCGATCGTGTGTTGTACTTTATGAAATCGACTTTTGGCCAGCCAGATTCTTCAAATACCCCACAGTGCGTCGCGTCCTAACAACGTCAGCGTATAACTTTAGCATATTTGACTATGCCACTATGGGAAAACCTAACGAGCCATCTAGGGATGCGATTGGAGCCTCCGGTGTGGATAGGAGCATGCGCGGGCACCAGGGCCGTAGCAAGGTGTTTTGAGCCCCTCCCACAAGAAACAAATTTTGCCCCCCCACCCACACTTTAAACTGAGTTTTTTGAGAAATATTTAAAGTTATATATAGAAGTTTCTATATGAGTTTCAAATTATAATAATGTAATGAAAAAATTTAATAGTTAGCATAAGTATTTTAAATGATTATTCAAATTATTATAATTTTCATAACTTTGCGAAAATACGAAATACATATGCATTGCTTAAAGATCAATTAATAACGTTAAAATAAAATTTGTCTAAAACAATTTTACAAATAAGATTTTAGTTAGATTAGATTACATTAGATTACATTAGATTAGATTACAAATGAGATTTTATTACAAAGTATAGGAATTAAATAGATTATATAAACACAAAAATTCCTGCAGTTTGCTATTTAAAGGGCTATTTCAGCTACGCGAAAAGACCCATTTGCAAATGCATGGAAGAATGGAATAGAATACTATGTAGGCATGAGATTCTTCCACGGATTTGCGATTTTCCTGCATTTTTTTTTCATTTTCCGCTTTTCTTATTTTTCATATATTCAAAGGATTGCAGAAAAAACACGACATTTGTCAAAAGATCGCGAAAAAAGCGTAATCTTCATAAAAAAAATCGCGGAATAAAAAACGATTTTCGTCGAAAATGCCCCCCAAAACGCTATTTTTGTCAAAATATAGCAAAGAAAACGTTATTATCGACAAAAGGTAGCGAAAAAATGCTATTTTTGTCAAAATTCAGCGAAAAAAACGCGATTTTTGTCAAATTAACGCTAGAAAAACGCAATTTTCGTGCAAAAAATCTTGAAAAACACGATTTTCGGAATACGATCATAAGAAAAACAAGATTTTCGTCAAAAAATCGCAATAAAAATAAGATTTTCGCTAAAAAATAGCGAAAAAAAGAGATTTCCGCTAAAAATTGCCGAGAAAACGCATTTTTCGTCAAAAGATCGCGAGAAAAACGCGGTTTTCGCCAAAAGATCAAGAAAAAAATGCTATCTTCATATAAAAAAAAATCGCGAAATAAAGAACGAATTTCGTCGAAAGATTCAGAAATAAATGCAATTTTCGTCAAAAGATCGCGAAAAAACACTATTTTCGTCAAAAGTTCGCGAAAAAATGCTATTTTACGAAATACGAAATAAATACGAAAACAGCGAGAGAAACGCGGTTTTCGTAAAATAACGCCAGAAAAAAATCCCTGTCAGCTGGGCCTATAGGCGGAGGTAGATTTCGAAGAATGCTCATTTCAAAAAAAAAAAAAAATATGATTAGAGATAAACCCAGTTTAATAACTTCATTTGGCCGTTTATGAAAATTTTTTTATTTCATTTTTCTGCAAAAACTGGTTTTATCAGAATCATCTTAAGTAAATTGAGCTCAAATGTCCATTTTGACAACATATTTTGAAATAGATGCTGAATTTATTAAAAAATCGACCAAAACAGTACATTGTACAGCTCCTAAATAACAAAAAACTGTCAGTTGAATGCATTTGAGAAAAAAAATTGAATTTAAAAATGAGTCATAAAATAACCGATTTGTTGTTTGAATACATCCTTAATTCTTTAATCATGATTGCTTCGGAAAATTTTCTGCGAAATAGTCACTTTCACAGCATTTTTAAAAATATATTCTATCTTTATCAAAAAAATGGCCAATGCGTCACAGTATATAGTTCCTAAATAAGAGGATCTGTAAATTGGATGTGTTTGAGAGCGAAAATGGATTTTAAAACGAGTCATAAAAAACGCAATTTGCTATGTGAAAATTTCCTTAAATTTTCAAATCACGAAGACTTCGGGAAATTCTGTTCAAAATACCCTTTTTGGTAGCCTTTTTTGAAATATATTTCGTCTTTATCAAAAAACTGACCAATGCATCACATTATATAGTTCCTAAATAAGAGGATCTGTAAATTGGATACGTTTGAGAACAAAAATGGATTTAAAAACGAGTCAGAAATAAACGCAATTTCTTATTTGAATACTTCCTTCAATTTTCAGTCCTGATGACTTTCGGAAATTCTGTTCAAAATACCCCTTTTGGTAGTCTTTTTTGAAATATATTCTGTCTTTATCAGAAAATTGACCAATGTGTCACTTTATACAGTTTCTAAATAAGAGGATCTACCATTTGGATGCGTTTAAAATCAAAAATGAATTTAAAAATGAGTCAGAATATAAGCAGTTTGGATTTGAGGTTTTTTCTCTAACTCCTATTTTTGTTTAATTTCTTTTTGCTATACGAATTGGTCCTATGAAAAACTTGTCAATATAAAAGTTGTAGATATTTTTGAGAAGATGTAAAATAAATTTAATCAGATTTGATATCTTAAAAATTGACGGAGTTATGGATTTTTCTCTTTTTTCAGCGCCCTTTTTCTTTTCGTTTTTAATTTTTTCATCGGTAAAAGTTGGTCCTATCAAAAACTTGTAAAAACAAAAGTTTTAGATAATTTTAAGAACATTTACAAAAAATTTAGTTGGACTTGATATTTTGAAAATTGACAAAGTTATGAATTTTTTCTTTTAAAATCCTTGTTTTTTTTCGCCCCTTGAGCTCACTTCTAAATTTATCAAAAATCTGTCATGCATATACTTTTGGCCCACTTTTAAGAAGTAATATAAACTTTAAACCGATTCGATATCTACTTTAATTAAGAAGTTATGGCGTTTTTTCGGTTTTCACAAAAACGATCCTATTCCGACCCCCTTGGTCCGATTTTGCCCATTAACGAACTTAGCCAAGATTTTATCCCCTTTGACTTTATGTACCAATTTGGTGGAGATTGGTGAAGAATTATAGAAGTTATCGTGTCCATAAAAAAGTGATATATATATATATATATATATATAAACTGGTGCGATTGCAATAGGTAGTATTTCTTACGAAATCTACCTAAAACGCGAGTATTTTTAAAAATCTCTAGAAAAACGCGATTTTCATCATAAGACCGCGAGGATAACACTACTTTCGTCAAAAGATCGCAATAAATATACGATATTCGTCAAAAGGTCGCGAAAAAAAGCTTTTTTTAATCAAAATACCGCGAGAGAAACGCGGTTTTCGTCAAAATAACGCTTGGCGCGATTTTTATTTAAAAAAATCTCGAGAAAAACGCGATTTTCATCATAAGACCGCAAGGAAAACACCACTTTCGTCAAACAATCGCAATAAAATTACGATTTTCGTCAAAAGATTGTAAGAAAAACGAGATTTTCGTCAAAAGATCTCGAGAAAACCGCGATTTTCCGCATAAGATCATGAGAAAAACCACGATTTTCGTCAAAAGATAGCAATAAAAACACGATTTTCATTAAAAGATCGCGAAAAGAACGCAATTTTCCTTAAAAAGATCGCAAAAACGCGATTTTCCTGAAAAAGATCGCGAAAAAATGCGAATTTTCATCAAAAGGATTGCAATTAAAACGTGATTTTCGTCAAACGATCGCGGAAAAAATGCAAATTCCGTCAAACGATTGCAGAAAAAATGCAAATCTCGTCAAAGAATCGCAGAAAATTTGTTCCAGTAGTAATGTTTTCAACAACTTTTTTTCGCAGCTGAGTGACAAAATAAAACATTAATTTGCCATGTTTGAATAACTAATGTTTTAAGTGAAAATATGTTAAAATTTAAATTGGACAACTGGATGTGCAAAAAATTGCATCAGAAGTATGAACTTAAAATAGAAACTTTTATTTAATAACTACTTATAATATTTACATAAATGGATTTACTTTGACCATATCTCACTCCCAAATAAAAAGTAAATAATATAAAACAGGGTTCAAACAAAAATACTGACAATTTTGTTGCGAATAAAGTAACCTTCTTAATTGTCTATACGTGTGCTATTTAAAATAATTTCTCATTTTCCGGTTCACACGCTTTTTTTTTATAACTTTTTGGACAGATTAGTATTGTGTAGTTAATGTGAAGAATGACCTATCTCCTAACATAATATTCAGATGTTTCAAAAGAAAACACCCTTTTGTCGCTAGCAACTCTATACACAAAAACTCATGGCCAAAAAGAGAGGGGGAAGAAATCGAGTAAGAAAGTAAGGATTTCCAGTTTCTCCAATTTTGAAATCTAAACAAGGTTTTTGATAAAAACAGGGCCCAGTTAAGGATATGGGGGCCCCGGAGTAAACATCATTCTGTAGCCCTCCCTTCCTCCCCTTTCAGCTATCTGTAGATTTTTTTTTTTTTTTGTGAATAATACAGAAGTGGCAAGTACAAAAAAAAATAAATAAATAAAATAATAATAATAATAATAATAATAATAATAATAATAATAATAATAATAATAAAATATATTGTATGCAGGGATAAATTATGGTACTCGATACGGCTCACATCTATATATTAGAGATTCCAAAAATTTTGTCACAACTTTAATTAAGAATATTAATTTGATAATTATAAAAAAATTATAAATTGTTTGACACAAATATTTCTTTGCAAATTTTTATTTTGCTTACCTACGTAAATTACAAGATGTCTAAAAAAGAAGGCTAAATATTGGTCATAATTGATGATTTTAATTTACCACATTAGGAGGAAACATTAATAAAAAAATTCTTTAAAAAGCTATACGATACTACGTTGTTATAACTAGTAAATCTGCAGATCAGGAGCCTCAACGTCAGCTTTGTTCATTTTTTTTAAACACACTTTGGGTAATATTCAACTTCCTGGAAACTGTAATTTAAAATTTAAAATTACGTAATTATTTATATGAATAAAATAAGAATTAGAAGATTTCAGTCATCATAAGCGGTAAATTAAAAATTTCGTTATGTTAGGATATTCTGAAATTTTCATGATCTATTATTTTTGTTTTCTTTATTATGACAAAGCAGATTTCTTCAGGGGGGGGGGAGGGCTCCGCCCTCCTGAACCCCCGCGCCTCACTTAATTTAAATTTGTCACTTTCTAATAATCGTGCTAATGGTTATTGTATATCTTGCATTTCTTTATACATTTTGATTTATAAGGATAAGTAACAGTTTGGACAAATATTTTTCATTATCGTCATACTTCTACATACCTGCCAAACACAAACACCTAAATATGATATATCATGAACTTTTGTAAGTGTAAACACAGTAATCTAGAGTTTTACAATTTTGTTTCCGAAAAAAAAGTTTTGATTGCATTTTGCGGCAGTTAAAGCGAAAGGATAAAGGAAATTGGTTAAATTTTATTTAGAAAATTCCTATTGATTCTGTATGAAAAAGAAGGAAATTTTGAATTATTAAGGAAAATATATGAAAAAAATTAATAAACATAGCCTATGTTTTTTTCTGGGTTTTGTAATATTTATACGCAACGATACAAAGACATTAATTAATTCATCAGTTTTGATGTTGACTTCATTTAGATTTTCGTACGCGCTTTTAAATTTATAACATTACAAGGCTAAGCATTAAGTTGAATGGTTGCTTAGCAACCATTAAGAGAAAATAAAGAAAATGAAATAAATACATTTGAAATAAGTAAATCTTTAAAACAAATTAGTTTATATTATTGGAACACATTTATAAAAAACCTCCAAAATTTACAGTAATAATTTTAAAAATCTGATAAATGAGTTGACAAAATTTCAAAGCGATGCGAATAATTTAACTGGTAAATTTTAGTATTCATTTATCATTGAATTCCATTAATAAAATGTGTCATTTTCTTTCACATTTGTCCTTATATTTCCATAACCGAAGAAAAAATGTATTCAATAGTTTCTTAAAGTTATCTCTTTTATGCTATTCTGTATACAAATGCGAATAGTATTTGGTACGAAATTTACATATACAGACAATTAGTATAAAGTTTAGTTTTAGACACTTCTTTTAATTCAAGAAAAAAATCCAAAAGGTAGAAAGGGGGCCTCCCCGAATTACGTTTACCCCAGGGCCCCTCACAATCTAAGTCGGGCCCTTGGGCCCTGGTTGTAATAAAATTTTAAACATTTGTTTTCTAATGATATAGTTCGTTTTCTGCGTATGTGGAGGGAATACTGGAAACAGAGAGGAAAAGGGGAACCACACTCCCTTTCTAAATATTTGAAAACTTATGAAATTTGACTACTTTTGGCACATTTTAAGCATTTGGCACCCTTTAATGAAAATCCTAATTATTGGGGGCCCCCTTAAAAAGAGGCACGTGGGGGAGCTGCCACGCATGCCCCTGGATAAGAAAATGTGGATTTGAAAAAGTAAAAACATCATTTAAAAGAAGTATTTTCTTAAACTTTCACTACAAATAAACGTAGGTAAAAAGGTCGATAGAATCGATTAGAGGCCCCCTGGCTTCGTCGCTACGGGGTGGTCGCTACGGCCCTGGCGGGCACCCGCATGTGCAGGAGAGAACAGGTACTCTAATATTGAGCACCGTCCAGTTGACGCCGAAGTGCGCATGAGGAAAGGATGGCGTTCACATTGTAAAATTCAATGACTGAAGACCAGCTAGGCGTTATCCAATTTTTGACAGCGAAAAGTATTAAACCGTCCACTATTCTTTTCCGTCTGGTGACCGTATACAGAAAGGATTGTTTGTCCGGCAAGTCAGTGAGAAAATAGTGTGCCCGTTTCGGGATGTGAGGATGTGATTGATGACCCGATACCAGTCAGGCAAACACGGCTGATTTTATTGACAAGGCACACGATCTACGGAGAAGCGATCGGCGTGTCCCATTGCGAATGTTGGCAGTGAAGGTTCATGTAAGAGCTGAAACTGAGTGGACAATTACAGTCACCATATGGCGATGAAAAGCGACTGGTTTAACACCTTCCACTGTCAGAAATCGGATAATGCAGTGAACCTTTTCAATGGTCGAATTTTGCACCGTGGATGTCATCCTATTCTCAAACGCACTACAACGTCAGTTGGACGACCCTCTTTATGAGTTCCTCTGCTCTCTCATGCGCATGCGAGTACCCGCACATACTCCGTTCCACACCAGAGACTCCAATCACATCCCTAGAAGTCTTGCTACATTCTCCCATAACGGTACAGGCAAATATGTTAACGGTTGCATTGTTGCGATGTTTTTACTTTTTCATTTGAACATCTTTTCTATTTGTCAAGTTCTTGTTTTTTAAAAAAATGCGAAAATATTCTATCAAGAAGGATTTTGAAAACGTCGTCGTTTGTGCGATAAAACTTATTGATCTAAATAAAAGCATTTTCTATCACTGTTTGCATTTTTTAGCTTTATTTGATTCATTATAAGTGATTACCATACATATTTTTATTAGAGTTGTAATTAGAATTAAGAATATTTGTAATAAATCTCAGTGGATTTGATATCTTGAGAATTGTTGAACTTATGAGTTTTTTCCCCTAAAACCTTATTTTTCTCCTCATTTGAACCCATTTTCAATTTTATCAAAAATTTGTCGTACATAAATTTTCGCTTCTTTTTCTATAAGTAATAAAAACTTTAAACTGTTTTGATGTGTTATTATAATTAGGATGTTATCAATTTTCAAAAATTCTTTCTTCTACTTTCACGCTATTGGGCTGATTTTACCCGTGTTCAATCCACGCTGAGATGTTAACCATATCAGTGTTTTTGATGAGTTTGAAGACAATCCTTGCACAACTGTGACTTTTATCGTGCGAACAATATTGAGTACATGCATTCATAAATATATGTATATAAACTTTTTAGGCGGTATTTGTTTTTTGGTTCCTGTGGTAATATAATGAAAAGTTGTAAAATATGTTTTCAAAAGTCGCACCATGGTAACTACTACAATACACTGTAAAAAAACCGGACGATTTTACGGAAGTACTACTGGTAATCTGGACGCCAGTACTATTTACTGTTTTTTAAACGGAAAAAATTCCGTAAATTCCTGGAAAAATTAAAATAAACGGAATGTTTTCAGTAATTTATGGATATTTTTCCGTTAAAAAACAGTAAATAGTACTGGCGTCTAGATTACCAGTAATACTTCGGTAAAATCGTCCGCTTTCTTAGAGTGTAGGTAGTATTTGGTATCTAATCAACCTGAAATCAATAAAATTGCATCTATTTTTCATTTATAGGATCTAAATAACTAAAGACATTTGAAATGGTACAAATAGATTCAGTAGATCTATAAATTTGGTGATAGGTAAGTAGTACAAAATAGAAATTATTTGCTTTAGTTCTGCTGCAATTAATCATATAAAAACGATATACGTAGAGTTATAGAAAAAAAGTAAACACACCCTTCTAACTCTGAAAATAGATACAATAGAATAAAGTTTCTGGTACTAAAATACGTAAAATTAAGTCCATTTTTAAATGATGTATATAAAATTTCATTGAAGGATATGTCTACAAATCGAAAAGAAAACAAACTTTGTACTTTCCAATGGCAACATCCAATCGCAAATGAACACTTTAAATCTTCGGTTCAAAGTATGATTATTAGAAACAAAATTTGATTTGTGTGATAAGTTTTTGAATTATAAACATTCAAAATTCAGACTTTCCAATGATAAATGACGTTTTCATATTAGGTAGATTTCGTATGAAATACTACCTATTGCGGTCGTTCCTATCTTGGAATTTCTCAAATACTTTTGAGCCCTAGATCCCAAAACTACCAAAAGTGAAAAACTTATATATATGTATATATATATATATATCACGTTTTTTATGGACACGATAACATCTGTAATTCTATTCAAATCTCTTCAAAACCAATACATAAAATCAAGGGGCTCAAAATCTCAGTCAAGTTCGTTAATGAACAAAATCCGACCAAAGATGTGGAAATAGGGAAGGTTTTTGTAAAAAAAAAAAAAAAAAAAAAAAAAAAAAAAATTAACAATTAAATTAAAAACTTTTAAATTAAAATAGATATTGCATCAGGTTAAAGTTTATATTACTACCGAAAAAATGGCCGAAAGTTTATGCATGACACATTTTTGAAAAAGTTAAAAATGGGCTCAAGGGGCGAAAAAATAGGGTTTTTTGGGAGAAAAAAATTCACAGTTTGTCAATTCTTAAGCTATCAAAAAAATTCAACTTATTATAAATTTTCTTAATATTGTCTAAAACTTTTGTATTTACAACATTTTATAGGGCAACTTTTATTGCAAAATAAATAAATAAAAGAAAAACTAAAAGAAAAGGGGGGGGGGGTGGAAGAAGAAAAAATTCCATCACTTCGTCAATTCTTAAGATATCAATTCTGATTAAATTTATTGTAAATCTTCAATAATATCTACAACATTTATAATGACAAGATTTTGATAGGACCAATACTTATAGCAAAAACAGATTAAACAAAAGTATAAGTTGAATTAAAAATCGTATTATGGGTGTACTCAAATCCAAATTGCTTAAATATTTTGACTCATTTTTAAATTGATTTTGCTCTCAAATACATTAGTTGGCAACTTCTTTTTTTAGAAGCTGTATAATGTGCCGTATGGATCAATTTTTGTTATAAAGGCAGTACATATTTCAAAAAATGCTGTCAAACTGGGCGTTTTGAACAGAATTTTCCAAAGCGATCGTAATTGAAGAAGTGAGAATATATTCAAATAACAACTTGCTTATTTTTTGACTAATTTTTAAATTCAATTTTGCTCTCAATCGGATTCAGTTGGAAATTTCTCATATTTAGAACTATATAATGTGCCATATTGGTTGTGTTATGTTTTTTTTTAGTAATATTTTTTTTTGTATAAATTATTTTAATATTCCAAATTTAAAAAGAACTCTTGTTAAGATATTTTTAATACGGCTTTTTATAATGCTTTATGTATCTCATATTTAAAATTATTCTCCTTTTTTTTTTTCTTAGTAGCGAAAACCCTGGACATTTCCTTTTTTCTATTTTATGATCGTTCTCACGAGAATATAGGCTTTGGTGTGAAAGAAAGTGATAGCTTCCCATTCCCTTATCTAGCGTAAATAACACTCGTTCGTATGAATGCTTTTACTGTCCTGAAATAATTGTACTATTTGAGTAAAGTGGTCCTTTGTTGATTTTTTTCGAAGAAGAGTAGCTTCTGGCTTGTTTGTAAAGGGCGTATATTCAGCCTTGTTAAAAATTGGCCCACACGCATAGTTTATTGCTTGCGTACATGAATGAATAGTACCCTAAAATTTTATAACCCATGACAAACGTTGACTGTCATTTGAGGCGGAGTAGATATTTTCCCAGATCCTTAAAGTTATTTTATGACCGATCTGAGATAATAGTGCCAATTCACGGTTACCGGCGGGCACTGGTTTGCAAGCAGGTGCAAAATTTAGAGACAGCTGTCCCTGCTATCTGACCACGTGATTGAGAGTAGGGGACGCGAGCGATGACCATATTTGGTCATGAGAGAGGGTGACTATTGCATTGGCCAATGAGAGGGACTCTAGGAACAGGAGAGAAAGGGGAAAGCATTAGTCTTCCTAGTTTTTGGTGCCCCTTTTGATTTGCAGAGGGACGTGCAATTGGTTTTTTGAAAGTAAAGTGAGTCCTGGTCAAAGCTTCGTACGGAGAGCATCTAGTTGAAGAAGCGCATAAGTTTTGTCTCCCCCCCTCCCCTGTTTTTAATCTGGGAGAGGGGAGGCCAAAGGAGTTCTTCGAGATTGGCAGTCTAAGTCAACACACTCCAAGTGTAAGTCAAGAAAAAGTGCTACCTGCCGGAGAGAGCCGAGAGCTTGCCGTGAAAGAATGTCCCCTCCGACCTAGCCTTCACCGTGAGCAGTGGAATGATTAGCAGTCTAAGACAACACACTCCAAGTGTAAGTCAAGAAAAAGTGCTACCTGCCGGAGCGAGCCGAGAGCTTGCCGCGAAAGAATGTCCCTTCCGATCTAGCCTTCACCGTGAGCAGTGGAATGATTAGCGGTCTAAGACAAAAACACTCCAAGTGTAAGTCAAGAAAAAGTGCTACCTGCCGCAGAGAGCCGGGAGCTTGCCGGGAAAGAATGTCCCTTCAGAACTAACCTTCACCAAGAGTAGCGGAATAAATTGCCTTTGACAGCAAATGGCTGTTAACACGTGTCAGTAGTCGTCCAAGACTGCTCTAGTGCATGGAAGACTTGTGTGCTATTGTCCATCATATAAATGAAAAATGCCCAAAATGGGTAAATGAAAGAATTCAGCTGCTGCTTAAACTGAGTATAGACACTGGGAATTCTGCGTAGAGACTGTTGCTCTGGTGCATGGAAGATTTGTGTGCTGTTGTCCATCATATAAATGAAAAATACCCAAAATGGGTAAATGAAAGAATTCAGCTGCTGGTAAGAGGTATATTCTGTATTTAATCTTAAACGACTTTTATCCTAGTGATTAATCTTGTAGTGATTTAGTATTTCCATATGTTTACAACAAAAGTTGTATTAGTGAATTCAGATGTTTTTTTTTGTTTTTTTTTATGTTAAATTAAATAAAGGAGAATGAATATAAAGGATATGCTTTAGTATAGTTTTTTAGTTTTTTTTTATTTATCCTACCTTGATATTAATTTAATTGAATTTTAATCTCAATAGTGTCGAAATAACTATACTAAATTTTGTAATACCATGAGGTTAAAGTAGTTTCTTTGAATGTTTGGAAGTAAAAAAAATAATTTTCAACCATTACCTTTTTTTTATTTAGAATTTTTAAATAACTTATCAGACCGGAAATCATATTAACACTGATTAATTAATATACTTTTGCTTAAACTGAGTAAAGATATTTGACTAAGTAATAGAATTTTTTAAAGCAAATACTGTTAAGAAATTCACACGATTTAAAATGAATTAGCTTATCTTATAAAAAAGAAAAAAAAATGGAGAAATTAAAGTAGATGTACTAACACTATACGAAATTGGTCAAAAATATCATTGTTGATTTCTGGGGTGTTTATTTTGATTATTTCTAGTGTTTTAGTTTTTTCAAAATTATATCTTTCTTTGCCTTCTTGAAAATAAGAAGGATTTCAGGGTCTTTCTTCTCTCTTTTGTAATGTTAGATTGAATCTTGTATTTTTAAATTGTTAGTGTGAGTTTAATATCTCAGGAATCAACGTTGATAAATGTTGGGTTCGACTGCAAATCAAGGTTTAGTACCTGAGACTGGGTCAGAGTGAGAATCTTGCTGTGTTCTTTTTTATTTACTTGTATTCATTAAATTTTAAAGAATCTTAAATAATATTTGTGTTTATCCTTTTAATCGTTTTAATTTGTCTTTTAGTTTATTTATTTTAGTGATTTCTTAATGTTAACTGGTGTAATCTTAATTTAATTATTTTTTTTATATAAGCATCTAGTTTATTTAATTAAACCAACAACAAGATTCATGTAATTGGAAATTTGACCCAGATCTCATTAAATTCTTTAATAAAGCTGAAGAATATTTATTGTTCTATATTAACTAAGTATAATTTGCTGAGCAGAAGTTGCAGTTAGTTAAAGTAATGATCTGTAGCAGAAGATTAATAAAAAGAACCCAACAAAATAAATGATGCCGTGTGTGAAAAGCCTGATTATTGTGGCACAATAAGTATAAAAATAGTACTATGAAGTAGAGCCTATTTATTACAACAATAGCCTGAATTTTGATATATATTTACTATATTAAGAGTGAAACGAAATGAAAATATATGTGTTTTGTGATTTTATTGTGTATTATGTTTGATTATTTTAGTGTATGTTACGCATAACCAATAGGGGTGTACATAACTTACTAATTTCAAATGCTTTTTTTTAGTTAGGCAATTTTACCGGGTTTTCAAAAAAACTATTTAATTTGAAATTTTTACTGTTATATTTACATTTAAATGAGTGTTTGGGCTTACTGAGTAAATTATATGCCAATATAAGTTATGTATTTATGTATTTTTTATTTATTTTTTTTTCTCTCTTTCTTGGGCATCTGAGAATTAAGTAGCAGTTAAATTACTTTATTTTCTATTATTTTATTTTTAATTCGGTGTGAAGTTTTGCCTAAAAATGACAGAAAACCAGCATTTCAAGGAGCTCGCTCTTATTCAGAAAAAGAGTGCGTTGATCGAGAATGTCAGTCTTATTCCCCCTTTTAGTGGCGAAGGCAACTCTTGCTCATTTACTGAATTTTTAGAAAAGTATGAGCAGTTGTCCGAGTTCTTTAATTGGTCAGAGGATGAGAAAAAATTTGCCCTACTAAGTAGATTAAGTGGGAATGCTGCTAGGATATATAAATTGCACCGCACTAAGGGAACTGTAGAAATAATTAAAGTACTTAAAGAGAGATATACGCAAGAGCTAACCCCTGATATTGCTTTGACACAATTTTTGAATTTTAAACAAAATCCCCATATGCCTGTTCAGGAATTTTACGACAGAGCATATGATTTGTCCCTTAAAGCATTAGTAGTCGAAGGTGTAGAACAGAATGTTGCTGATAAAAGCAGGGAAGCTCTACTGCATTCTATGTTATTAAGTAATTTAGTTCCTGAGATAAGAAGAGGAGTTATAACTAGGTGCCCTAAGACACCTGTTGAAATTTTAGAATTTGCCCTCCTTGAGGAAAAAGCATTAAAGAGTGTTAATCCTTTATATAACATGCAGGTAGAGAATATCAACCCTTTTTTCCCCCAAATTGCCCAGCAAAGTGTTGCATGTGCTGCTATCCAGCCAAGTCACCCTAATCAGTCAGAGCAGGAGATTAGTAAACTGCGGGAGCAGGTAGAAGCTCTTACTAGTAAATTAGAGAGATTTTTAGAGGGTAGCAATCAGCAAAGAGACTTTCACACTACTGAGAGGCCTCAGTATAGAGAAGTAATCTGTTACGTGTGTTCCCAAACTGGGCACATAGCCAGATTTTGCCCACAAAACCAAAATGCTAATAGAGGGAACTTTCAGAATTTTAGAGGAAGAGGTAGGGGTAGTTATTCTCAGTCCCACCAAAATCGCAGGGGAGGATATAATAATTACAGAGGTAGAGGGAATAGAAATAATGATAATGGTGTAAATATAGAAAGCGAGAATGTTCAAAGCTCAATTAGTGAAGGGAATAATCAAAACAATTCTTTAAACAGGTAAGGGCTGGTGTCGATTTGGTCGAATCGTCTCCATCAAGGCCTCTAGACCTCCCAATTATTTTTAGTATGTTTTCACCCCAGTCTTATCATTTACCTACTGTCTTCATAAATGTAAATAATGTGTTTTTTAATGCGCTGTGTGATACAGGATCTGCTATAAATATTTTAAGTAATACAATACTTAATGATTTAGATTCTTATGAAATTGTAGAGTGCAATACCCCTATTTTAACGGTGACTGGCGAGAGAGTGCTTTTAAACCATAAAATGTCCTTAAATTTTAAATTTAATAATTTATTATGTCAGTCTGAGTTTTTTATTGTCCACGGTAAGTTGGCCGATGAGTTTAGTGTAATTTTGGGGATGCCCTTTTTAAGTAAATATCAGGCTGTAATCAATTGTAAAAATAACAATGTGGTTTTAGATGTTCCTACTGAAACGCAGTGTAAGCAAATAGTAGAGAGTCATATGTCAAATGTTTCACATGTGAAAAATTCTAGAGAAAAGAGTGTTGTAAATAGTATCAGTGTAAATAGTATAGTTTTAGAGAATAATTATGTAAATACTTGTAATGTGCAATCTAAAGGCAAGCAAAGTTCTGATAGTGAACAGAGAAGTAAGTGTAGTAATAAGAGTACTCCTAGGAAAAATGTAAACAAAAAGAGTAAGGAATGTGTACAAGAAAAATTTGAGAATCTGGGTAGTGGAAATGAGACGGTTCAGGGTAATATGTATCCCATTATGGAGGAAAGGGTAGACTCAAGCATAACATTTAATGCGAAAGAGTCAGAAAGTGAAATTGCTCAGGTTTCTTATTTGCAAAGTATACCAGGGAGTAACTCAAGTACTAATGAGTGTGAAATTAATGAGAATAATGTGCCTTTAGACCTTAGCCAGCATTCAGCGAGTCAAATTGTACAGGAAAATTCAATCTATGTTCATGAAAATTTTTACATATCTGAGGATAATGAAAATGAGTTAGTAAATAGAGCAAATCAGACTAATGAGTTAGGCATTGTTGACAATAATAACAGAAATAGTGAAAGTACTTCCTTAGCTATTTTATGCGAGAGAATTTCTGTTCCCCCCCAATCAAAATTAATAGCTGAAGTTAAATGTAATAGAAATAATTTTATAAAAGATAAAGATGTACTAATATTAGAACCTTTAGCGAAGAATTTAAGCCAAGGGCTTCTTATTTCTCGAGCCATTTGTACTCCAGAACATGGCCTTTTTGTTTCGCTTGCTAATTTTTCGAATAAAACTGTTAAGCTAGGAAAAAATACTTATGTTGCTAAAATTCAGAAATGTGTAGATAAATCTAATATACCCTTAAATAATAATAATATAACTTGTAATGTAAATTTAACCACTCCAATAGCTGACTTTGATCACGCTGATCTCACTTGGAGCTCTGATATTGATTTAAGCCATCTAGACCCCCCCTTAAAATCTAAAATGCAGGAATTTTTAGACCAAAATAAAGATGTGTTTGCAGCTTCTGTCCTAGACTTACCAGGCTGTAATACCATACCCCATGTTGTAAATTTAACCTCTGATAAACCTGTAAAATCCAAAGCTTATAGAGTCCCATATAAATTACGCCAGGAAATGGAAGATCAACTTAATATTTTACTGCAAGCTGAAATTATTTCCCCGTCTATGTCTGAATTTGCTTCTCCAGTTATTCTTGCAGAAAAAGCAGATGGTTCTTATAGGTTAGCTGTTGATTTTCGTAAACTTAACAAGAATCTTGTCAAAGATGCATATCCTATCCCAAACATTACTGACTCTGTTGATGCGTTAAGTGGAGCTAAATTTTTTTCAACACTAGATTTAACTAGTGGCTTTTTCCAACAGGTCATAAGACCCGAAGACAGGCATAAAACTGCTATTATCACGCATAAAGGTCTTTTTGAGTGGAATAGAAATTGTTTTGGGTTGTCCAATTCAGGCAATAGTTTTCAGAGGCTAATGAATGCCATTTTCGGAGATTTAGGAAATCTAGGAATTTTAGTGTATATAGATGATATTGTCATTGCTTCTTCTGATGTAGAATCCCATTTTGAAAAACTTAAATTAGTATTTGATAGACTAAGACAACATAAACTGAAACTTAAGCCCAGTAAATGTAATTTTCTTTCAAATAAAATACAGTATCTTGGCTTTGAAATTAATAGCGGGCAAGTATCCCCGGTTAATAAAAATATTGAGATAATAGAAAAATTGCAACCACCTACTAATCGTAAAGGTGTCAGGTCTTTTATTGGAACCCTATCATTCTATAGGCGTTTCATACCTGATTTCACAAAAAGGGCAATAAATTTAATCGATTTGACTAAGGAAACTGGACATTTTGCCTGGACAAAAGAAGCCCAGGAGGAATTTGAAGATTTAAAAAAGGCTTTAATATCTAAACCGTGCCTAGTATTGCCTGATTTTACTAAAGAATTTTATCTATATACAGATGCGAGTGGAGAAGCACTGGGTGCTGTTTTGTCACAATTGGATGTTGAAAATAAAATTCATCCAGTGGCGTTTGCCAGTAGGCGACTAAAAGGTGCAGAGACAAGATATTCTGCCACTGAGAGAGAACTTCTCGCTCTGGTTTGGGCGACTAGTCATTTTAAGTGTTATCTAGCTAACACTCATTTTAACATTTTTACTGATCATGCACCACTTACTTTTATGTTAAAGATTCATGACCCCACTTCACGTATAGCCAAATGGGTATGTACTCTTTCAGATTTTGATTTTACTATTAAATATATTAAAGGGAAATGCAATAGTGTAGCAGACTTTCTATCTAGATTTTCTAAAATTGATGAAACACCTGAGATTAGTAAGAGTAATTTTTGTATTCAAGTAGAAAAAGAAACTACTTTTGTTCCCCATTCAAATTTAATTGAGAAAATTAGTGAATTACAAAAAATTGATAAGAAATGTTGTGAAATAGCTAGAAAATTAGACAAAAAGATAGATATAGCACCTAAATACATGAAGTTTTTTTTTAGAGATGATATTCTTGTATGTGAGGACACCAGAGATTCAAGTGTAATAAATAACCCTATTAAATTAGTAGTTCCTAGGGATATGATTGAGCAAGTGTTCGCTCTAACACACGATTCTCTAGCGGCTTGTCATCAAGGGTTTAAGAAAACGATTGACCGCATCCGGGAGCACTTTTACTGGCCCGGAATGTCGGCCGATGTCAAGCATCTAGTAGAGTCTTGTATTAGTTGCCAGCAAAAGAGGGCATATAAACCAGACCAGCAGGCACCCCTTCAACGGATGCCTACACCTGAATTTCCCATGAACAAAGTTCACCTAGACCTAATTGGCCCATTACCGGTCACGTTTTCTGGTAACACCCATATTGTTACGTATATAGACTCATTTACTAAATGGCCAGAGGCCTATGCTGTTAGATCTACCACGTCTGATGTTATCGCAGATACACTTGCCGATTTCATCTCACGTTATGGCGCTCCTGTGTATATTGCGACAGATAATGGAAGAAATTTAATATCGGAAGCGATTGAGCATGTATATAAAATGTTTGGTATTAAACATATAACTACATCTGCCTTTCACCCAGCCTCGAATGGACAGATTGAACGGCAGAATAAAACTTTAAAAAACGCACTCAGTCACATTGTAAATGAGAACCAGTCAGACTGGGATACTAAACTAAAATTTGCCCTGTTAGCGATGCGTTCGGCTGTGCATTCTTCGACTAAATTAACCCCCGCAGCAGTTTTATATGGCAGAAACTTAAATCTACCATATAATCTATTTTCGCAGTCGCCGAGGTTTAGCTATAACGACGCCCCATCTTTTTGTGAATTATTAATACCCGCACTCCAAAAGGTATATGCTGAGGTGTATGATAGTTTAGTTAAGGTGTCTGAAGCCAGGAAAGGTACAGAGAAAAAACTGCAGTCGTTAAGGATTTAAAAGTAGGCGATAGAGTGTGGTTATTTAACCCATCCATCACTGCTGGAAATACAAAAAAATTGTCGAAATTAAATAACGGACCATTTACTATAATTGAGAAGCTCAGTGAAGTTAATTTTAAGGTAGCATTAATTGCTAATCCGTCTAAAACTCAAGTTGTCCATGTAGACCGCCTCACTTTATTTAAAGATAGGCATATTTCAGGTGTAAATGAGCAAAATGGAGACGATATTGTAGACCAAAACAAACGCCAAACTCTGATACCAACTACGAATGATTCGAGTCATTCTCAATTCGATTTCACTACGCGAAGGAAAAGGAATCGATTCATAAATAGATTTCCCCCTCCCATTCCATGTCAAGGAACCAGCCAACCTGCAGTGCAATCTACGAGCAGACGACAAGAGCGTAGCGAGGAAACGGTTGGTGGGTTGCTCTCAGAAGCACGGGAAAATATGGAAGTAATAGCGAGCGCTGATAGCTGTGAGGGAGTAAGGCAGGTAGGAACGCCTAATGATTCGGAGCGAATGAGTCGTTCGCGAGATCGTAATGGCGTCTGTTTATCTAGGCAAAACAAATCATTTTCGATTCCGAGAACTGGGTATGCGTTTCGAAAAAGGGATTCGCGACCGAATTATAAATTTTAGGGCGGTTTAACTTTATTTTTTTTTGATTGTATATAAATACTTGTGATTTTAGTTATTTTAGGAAGGTTTTATGCGCGAATTAGCTAAAATTTAAGTAGTTTTCGAGCCTCGATATCGTTTGTCTTGATTTGGTTCCACTGTTATTTAATGTGGATTTCCGCCAGTTCCGTATTTTCTCTCGGTGATTTATGGATTATTTCGATAAATTAGAACCATGTAAGTGCTTCGCCCCCTATATGTATTCTTTTTTTTTATTTTTTAGCGAATTTTAGCGCTAATTTAGGGGACTTAGAGAGATTTCGGGTCAGGAAATTTTGGAGTAGAGATTTGGTAGCAGTACATGTGTTGCTTGCGTATTCCTACTGCCCCCTTTTTGTATATAGTATAGGTACTGTTAGGAATGTAGTTCATCTTTTATTTTTATTTTTATCTTTTTTTGCATTTCTTTTAACTTTGTATTTTTTTTGGATATTTTTGATATTAGTTCTCTATTTGGGAAGTGGGGATTTAAGATACAGGTAGTGTACACCCCACAGCCCACAGATATATTATCTGGTCTAGATGTATTATATATGTATATAGTTTGTTTATATAGTCTGTTTTGTTATTTCATGTGGTTTTTCTAACAATATACCCATTGTTTGTGTAAATTGGGTATTTAAAAAAAAAATTAGTGGTACTTGTCAATGAAATTGGCGAACTCTATTGTGAAATTATCAGTTCATTTTAAGTATTATGTGTAGCATTTTATGAATTTTTTTTTAGTTACTATTGGTATATGGAATATTTACCCATTGATAATAACTAAGGCAGACAATTATCAGTCTAGGCTACACAAGGTAGCCTATATAATTATAATGCTGTGATTATAAAATGCCCATACACTTATGTAATACTGTGTCACCGATGCAAGTCATTGAACTGTGTTTTTTTTGTGTTTATATGCACATGTTATGCCACTGAATATAAACAGATATTAGTGCTATTTTTTTTATGTGTACCCTATATATATACTGAAAGGTTATTGCTATTTTTATTTTGTTTATGTGTATACAAAATGTTATCGTGCTATTATATGTATATATTTGTGATACCTACAGCTGGCAAGCAGTATTTCTATTGTACTTTTTTCAGAAATTGATTGTTTCGGTCCTTTGGCTCTATCCTGCTCACAGGATTCAAAATTTTTTAAAAAAAAAATTTTAATTTTTTTATTCACTGGACAACTCTTCCTTGCATTCTACTTGTGGAAATTTTTTTTAGGGATATTTTTTTTTCTTTTTACAGAGGTGTTAGCAGATAGGGATATCCCAGTGTGTTGGTATTCTTGACGGTATAGCAGATGTAGAGATTTAATTAAGTATACCAGGTATATAGTATAGATTTTAATAGCATCTTAGGCCCTAGTATATGTTTAACTTCTAGATGTTTTGCCCAAGCTTCAACTTAGCATTTCCGGTGTGCAGAGTTGGTGTGGTAGCTTAGTAGGGTGAGGGTATCAACTTTTCGGGTCGTCGTCTGATCTGTTCTAGGCGATTATCTTTATCCTACTTTTCAACCGGGGTACTGCATTGTTTTTTTTTATTTTTTTTAATCTTTTCTTTCATTTTGGATTTAATTTTAAATTTTTTTAGGACTTTCTTTAACTGACCTTATGTGGTTATTTAGCTAAAAAAATAAAATTCTTGTTTTTGTTCAAAACTAATAATGTTTATTTTTTTTTCAACGAGGGGGAGCTCTTGTTATGTTTTTTTTTAGTAATATTTTTTTTTGTATAAATTATTTTAATATTCCAAATTTAAAAAGAACTCTTGTTAAGATATTTTTAATACGGCTTTTTATAATGCTTTATGTATCTCATATTTAAAATTATTCTCCTTTTTTTTTTCTTAGTAGCGAAAACCCTGGACATTTCCTTTTTTCTATTTTATGATCGTTCTCACGAGAATATAGGCTTTGGTGTGAAAGAAAGTGATAGCTTCCCATTCCCTTATCTAGCGTAAATAACACTCGTTCGTATGAATGCTTTTACTGTCCTGAAATAATTGTACTATTTGAGTAAAGTGGTCCTTTGTTGATTTTTTTCGAAGAAGAGTAGCTTCTGGCTTGTTTGTAAAGGGCGTATATTCAGCCTTGTTAAAAATTGGCCCACACGCATAGTTTATTGCTTGCGTACATGAATGAATAGTACCCTAAAATTTTATAACCCATGACAAACGTTGACTGTCATTTGAGGCGGAGTAGATATTTTCCCAGATCCTTAAAGTTATTTTATGACCGATCTGAGATAATAGTGCCAATTCACGGTTACCGGCGGGCACTGGTTTGCAAGCAGGTGCAAAATTTAGAGACAGCTGTCCCTGCTATCTGACCACGTGATTGAGAGTAGGGGACGCGAGCGATGACCATATTTGGTCATGAGAGAGGGTGACTATTGCATTGGCCAATGAGAGGGACTCTAGGAACAGGAGAGAAAGGGGAAAGCATTAGTCTTCCTAGTTTTTGGTGCCCCTTTTGATTTGCAGAGGGACGTGCAATTGGTTTTTTGAAAGTAAAGTGAGTCCTGGTCAAAGCTTCGTACGGAGAGCATCTAGTTGAAGAAGCGCATAAGTTTTGTCTCCCCCCCTCCCCTGTTTTTAATCTGGGAGAGGGGAGGCCAAAGGAGTTCTTCGAGATTGGCAGTCTAAGTCAACACACTCCAAGTGTAAGTCAAGAAAAAGTGCTACCTGCCGGAGAGAGCCGAGAGCTTGCCGTGAAAGAATGTCCCCTCCGACCTAGCCTTCACCGTGAGCAGTGGAATGATTAGCAGTCTAAGACAACACACTCCAAGTGTAAGTCAAGAAAAAGTGCTACCTGCCGGAGCGAGCCGAGAGCTTGCCGCGAAAGAATGTCCCTTCCGATCTAGCCTTCACCGTGAGCAGTGGAATGATTAGCGGTCTAAGACAAAAACACTCCAAGTGTAAGTCAAGAAAAAGTGCTACCTGCCGCAGAGAGCCGGGAGCTTGCCGGGAAAGAATGTCCCTTCAGAACTAACCTTCACCAAGAGTAGCGGAATAAATTGCCTTTGACAGCAAATGGCTGTTAACACGTGTCAGTAGTCGTCCAAGACTGCTCTAGTGCATGGAAGACTTGTGTGCTATTGTCCATCATATAAATGAAAAATGCCCAAAATGGGTAAATGAAAGAATTCAGCTGCTGCTTAAACTGAGTATAGACACTGGGAATTCTGCGTAGAGACTGTTGCTCTGGTGCATGGAAGATTTGTGTGCTGTTGTCCATCATATAAATGAAAAATACCCAAAATGGGTAAATGAAAGAATTCAGCTGCTGGTAAGAGGTATATTCTGTATTTAATCTTAAACGACTTTTATCCTAGTGATTAATCTTGTAGTGATTTAGTATTTCCATATGTTTACAACAAAAGTTGTATTAGTGAATTCAGATGTTTTTTTTTGTTTTTTTTTATGTTAAATTAAATAAAGGAGAATGAATATAAAGGATATGCTTTAGTATAGTTTTTTAGTTTTTTTTTATTTATCCTACCTTGATATTAATTTAATTGAATTTTAATCTCAATAGTGTCGAAATAACTATACTAAATTTTGTAATACCATGAGGTTAAAGTAGTTTCTTTGAATGTTTGGAAGTAAAAAAAATAATTTTCAACCATTACCTTTTTTTTATTTAGAATTTTTAAATAACTTATCAGACCGGAAATCATATTAACACTGATTAATTAATATACTTTTGCTTAAACTGAGTAAAGATATTTGACTAAGTAATAGAATTTTTTAAAGCAAATACTGTTAAGAAATTCACACGATTTAAAATGAATTAGCTTATCTTATAAAAAAGAAAAAAAAAAATGGAGAAATTAAAGTAGATGTACTAACACTATACGAAATTGGTCAAAAATATCATTGTTGATTTCTGGGGTGTTTATTTTGATTATTTCTAGTGTTTTAGTTTTTTCAAAATTATATCTTTCTTTGCCTTCTTGAAAATAAGAAGGATTTCAGGGTCTTTCTTCTCTCTTTTGTAATGTTAGATTGAATCTTGTATTTTTAAATTGTTAGTGTGAGTTTAATATCTCAGGAATCAACGTTGATAAATGTTGGGTTCGACTGCAAATCAAGGTTTAGTACCTGAGACTGGGTCAGAGTGAGAATCTTGCTGTGTTCTTTTTTATTTACTTGTATTCATTAAATTTTAAAGAATCTTAAATAATATTTGTGTTTATCCTTTTAATCGTTTTAATTTGTCTTTTAGTTTATTTATTTTAGTGATTTCTTAATGTTAACTGGTGTAATCTTAATTTAATTATTTTTTTTATATAAGCATCTAGTTTATTTAATTAAACCAACAACAAGATTCATGTAATTGGAAATTTGACCCAGATCTCATTAAATTCTTTAATAAAGCTGAAGAATATTTATTGTTCTATATTAACTAAGTATAATTTGCTGAGCAGAAGTTGCAGTTAGTTAAAGTAATGATCTGTAGCAGAAGATTAATAAAAAGAACCCAACAGTTGATTTTTTCATAAAATCAGAATATATTTCAAAAAATCCCGATAAAGAGGGCATTTTGAGCCGAATTTCACGTAAGATGATTCTGATAAATACATTTCTTACAGAAAAAGGAAGTAAAAAATTCTTCAAAAGCGGCCAAATAATGTTGTTAAGCTAGGTTTATCTCTAATCATATTTTATTTTTTTGTTGTTGAAATGGACACTTAACTTCGAAAGTTAACTATGTCTGTAGGCCTCTTCCCCCCAGGATTGCACTTATACGCTAAAGCGGAAGCTGAGCTCCTGCGGCGGTAATCTTTGTCATCCCCATCCCCTGCGCTTGTAGGCCAAGCCGACAGGGATTGATTTTGTTAATGTATCTTGAAATTATAATCCTAATGGAACAATTTCTTTGTTTCTATGATACTAAAAAACTGAAACATATATACCTTTAATTTGTAATTTTAAAATGTTTATAGCATGAGTTATAAAATTAATATTTTAAAAAATATATGAATTGAAACTTAGAACTTTTTTGATAGATTTATATTTATTGTGTCCTGCTTTATGTGAATTCTAAAGTTTAATTTTTTCCCATAAAATTTTCAAATTGTGGTTGAAAAATGTCAAAATGGTGGTTTAAAGTTCCATCTATCGTGTGAAGAAAAGCATAATTTGAAACATTTGGCCTCGATTTAACAGCAAGTTAAATCCTCATACTGGCAAGAAAGAAAAACATTAATAGAAATGACATAGTCATTCTGTAGTATTTCAAGAACTTCCAATTATTGAGTACCAAATTGGGATACAGCCCTTGTTATATGCACAATTTAAAATAATTAATCTCTCTAAAAATATCATATGAATTTCGTCGAAATTTCTTTGGGGGCTAACCGAAGGGCTTTTTTTTTAATGATGACAAATTTTAATATCGCTACTGTAAAAATAACAATGTCAAGGTATGTTTTGATATGTTGATTGAACCGTAAGCAAATTTTATGTACAGCATTTAAATGGAGAATTTATTTGACATCGTTTGGTACCACTATTTTTTTTCCTACAATAATGGTGTCGCATGTTAGTTGGGGGTGTATACTTTTTTCAATGATCGTATCAATCGACTGGATATAATGACTAATATTTAATGCTATGCTTTTTATATTCCAGAAGCCGTCAACATATTACTAAATGTATCAATTTTCCATTTTTTACATGTTAACACCCAGTTTTGACATTGTAATTTGATTTTTTTTTTTGTTTGTTTAAAGGATGATTGAAGATGTACATGGTTTATTAACTAGCAAGCTTGTTGCATTCCAGCTGGGAAATTGAAGCTTTGAAATCTGCAGAAGTTACTTAATGTGAAATTTGAACGTGATGCCACTCGTGACAAGTCACTTTTATAGCTGTAATATTGCTGATGTCCCATGTAATCGCTGCCATGTCAATTTCTTATCGTTTTATTCTTCCCTTTATTGTTTCTATAAATTCTATGATATATTTTTTGTTGACAGATTTTTTATCACGTTGTTCAATTATGCAAGGGAGAAAGAAAAAATATATTTAAAAAGGTATTTTCTAATCTCTATATAATTTGAAAAAATAGGCCATGTAGAATGAAATGTCAACGCATATTAACATATCTATTTTTAAGGTTAAACCGATATTCAGTTAGCGCATAATTGAATTTTATGCTAATAAATTCATTTTTAAATTTATATAATTATTCCATTTATCTCAGATCGAAATCCATGCTCAAATTTTGTTAAAGGACATTATGAAATAGATTTTATAAAGAATACCCGCAAATCAAATAACTCAAATGACCCATTGGAAATGGATTTAATTTACTGGGTTACTACTTCCTTTTTGTATGTTTTGATATAGATATGGAAGGAAGCTTATATTTCTACAGGCACAAATGACAAACATTTTGAAAACATTGTATATTAAGTCTCTGAAGAATGTGGGCTGCAAAGTTGCTCAGTCTTTAAAAACCTTCACTTTAAATGGTGATATTTGACTGCCAAGAAAATATCTCCTTGCAAACGTAGTTTCCAATTTAATTACAAACACTACGAAAAAATGTTTCGTTCAGAATTTCACTGCTACCACCAAAGACTTTTGAATTTTAATTAGAACAGTCCTGTACATAAAGTTTAGTATAAAAACACCATCCTATGTGTTAATCGCGTCTTTTATTCATCTTTCGATGGAGTGGTTTCACAGACCACATCACAGTATTTATGAGACATTTTCTGTCACATCATTTAAAGTTTAACCTGGCTACTTTGTGTGTCTTGAAATATGCATGTGCAACAACTTTCTCCAGAATGAATTTTTTGAAGAATAAATATCACTCGAGATTAACAGACACACCACCTTGAAGATAATTTTCGCCTTTACTGTTCAAATACAAACTGTAAAAAAAAAAAAAAAAAAAAAAAAAAAAAAAAAAAACTGGCTCAAAACTACATGTGTAATTTTTTAAATTAATTTTTAACAAATACTTGACATTTCTATTTTATTATGTGTATGTAAATGTTTTCAGAATGTATTACAGAATGTAGTATTTTTTCAGAACGAATACAAGATTTTTCAAATTTAAAATTTTATTTATGTGTATGCAAAAATAACAGTTTAAAAGTATTAAGTATTTATATTAGTGATGTGTTTCTTTTTTATTCGGACCTCAAAAGTTTTCAAAAATATTTGAACCCCACTTAAAGTTTATTTACCAACTCCTGTTCTAATACTTTAAAGCATAGAAAAATTTGGAAATACGTCTCTATACAATAATCAAATAAGTTCTGAACTTTATTAAAAATCTGTAATGGTTTTTAAGATTAAATCTCAAAGAAAAAATAAATGCATCCATTAAGCAAATATAGACTCCTCATATATATTATCTTGAATGTCTGGAGTATTTTGTTCAAAAATTTTCTTTGTAAATGCTATTTGTTCAATAGCGTATAAACTAACATTTCCTTAAATAAACGGTCTACTGATTAACAATATCGGGTGACGATATTTCGGAAGTCGCAAAATGGAACATTGCCCTAAATCGTGTAGCACCAACATCATATTTCTTTATGTGTGGACTTTAGGGTAACAGCAGTTTTTCTTATATTCTAGGGTTAGGTGTGTTGAGTACTAAATAAAAATAGGCATGGTCCTTTTAAAGGAGAAATTTTCTAGTTTCTATTAGAATAGCTTTTGCAAAGACATAAAATACGTGGAAGTTAATTTTGTACAATCAATCCTTTTATTTATCATTTACGCATGATAATATTTCTATATTTGTCTTGTATTCTTCTAGAGAATAAGTTTCGTTATAAAATTTTATTTTTAATGTATTATGTTTTTCACCTACGCTATGAGAAAAACGAATTAAATGAAAGTTCTTAGAAAAAAATTAAAAAAAACATTTGAATTTTTATAATCCAACCTCTTTAATCTTGTCTTTCGAGTACAGTTGCTGAATAATTTTTTTTATACATAAATGGAAATTTTTACACAATATTTAATGTTATTATAGTAGAATGTATTAAATAAACAGCAACTATACAATACTGGGACAATAAGTAAAATGTGAATATTTTAATAGGTTATCTCAATATAATTTATATATAAGTTTATATAAGTTATTTCAATACGAAACACTTCCATTAATATTTACTTCTCATTAGACGCACACTCAGCAGCATAGTGTGAGGAGAGTGAATTTTGCTGCAAAATCCATATAGAAAATACTAATTGTATTATTTTTTTATAGCGTATCATAAAAAAGTTGAATGCAAACTATTAATAATATAAACTTCGAAGTACAATATGGGTTTAAAAAAAATTGGAAAATTTGAACTAAGTCTATAGACCGGTAGGAGGCAGTACAGACAATCATTTTACAGAGTTCACGGATGAAATTCTAGGATTAGTTAAATTTCGATTCATAAAGTAAAACTAAAGCGGCCTGTAAAGTCATATCTTGCTGGAAAACAGCTGAAAACCCGATTTTAACGGTTGACTCGTAGATTTAACAATATATTTTCCTGCTCCCAATCCTCCATTTTTTTATATCTTTCGGTGCAGGAAAACATAATAATAAACCTACGAGTAACCTCTTAAAATTAGGTTTTCTGATGTTCTCCACTAAGATATTACTTGGAATTTAATAGAAGTAAATTTTAGCATAGTAATTAGTACGCATACATATCTATTTTTAACGGCTATTCATTACAATATGAGAAATCGGGTATAATAAGTACATGTTGCCGCATCTGGCTGATTTTTTATGGGGGAATTCCAAATTCTCATCAGTATGTTTAAATTGTTATTATAGTTTTATAATATGATAAATATTCCACAAATAAAATAACAGAAAATTCAAAATTCAAAATTTTCCGGTGTCAATTCCAATACTATAAGGGGCTCGGTCCATTAATGATGACGTCACGATTTCTGCCCCAAGGCCTTCGGGATTTCGATTGCAGCGCAAATACTCCTTCAGATATTAACTATATCTGACAAAAGAAAGATTTAAATCTTTAAAATGAAACAATCTGACGAACGAAATCTCAGAAAAAATGGTTTAAATACAACGGAAAGTGTTATAGATAGATTTTAGAGCCTGTCGAAAACGAGATACGGCAACAATAAGTTAAAACTCGCCTTACAGTGTAACCAACATTTTTTCCTTCGAGCGTTACAAATGAACTTATAAAAAGAAATCATGATTTATATATATATTAATCCTAAGATATCTAACATTTACCTAAAAACATTAAATGGGAGAAAAATTACTCCCTCAAATAATTTTTTCGGTTAATGCTGATCGTGAGACAGAACAATTTTTATTTCAAATTTAATTCAAGCTTTTCTTGGAAATATTTATCATGTACTTAAACGATGAGGACATCTTACAGTTCTTAATTAGAAAGTTAAATTAATTTTTGCAGAAACATTTTTTTACCATGAATTCCTAATTGAAATTCAGAGTCTTTGATTATGAGTTGAATTATGAGACGGTTTTAACATATAATGAGCTACTTATCTCGTCATATTTCTTGGATTTTTATAACATATAAATACATCGCATATCTCGTTAATGAATGAGATAACTAATGAGTCTATTAACATGTAACCTTTCCTTTATATAAAGATCTAATGGACAAATCAATAAATGTATTCCCTAAATCATAAAGAATTTCTTTTGCTATTAAGGAGATAAAAATGTAACTATTTTTTATCCTTTCTTTAAATACAAGGACGACCAAAGTGCTTGATATGTTTTGAAAATCAATTAAAAATTGAGCAATCCACGTATGCGGCGCGTGTTAGTACGAAAACATGTCTTACGTTCGAAAGACTTTGCTATTAAAAAGATAAATATGTAAGTATTTTTAATTCCTTCTTTAAATACAGGGATGTCTAAAAATGCTTGACGTATTTTGAAAACCAATTAAAAATTGAGTAATTAACGGACTAGGCTCGAGTTTGTATGCTAAGATGTCTCATGATTGAAAGATTTCATTCAGTAAAAATGTGATTAAATTATACATAAGTGGCGTGATATTTTTAAAACTGCAAAGCTGCGTCAAAATCTGATATAATTATGTGCTAATTTTTGTACAACCTACTACAGCATTTCAAAACTTCTCTTTGTAGCCGAAATGGTCTCTTTCTCCACATTTAAACATTGTCTACAAAATATCTACAAGTCTATTTTGATGGCTTTCTTTAGATTAAAAGAACTGTGGTATCTATGAGATTTTTTTTATTTTTTTAAAAATTCTTAAATAACGATGTAAATTCTATTGTGCTCGATTCTTATATATTTTTACTTTCTTCTATCTTTATAAGAAGTAAGTATTAGATTCGTGAAAATTTTCGAATTCTTGTTTTCGACGGATCTATACGTTTTAGGGGTCAGAGATTCCAAAAAACATGTTTTCACAAAATGTCTGTCTGTGAGTATCTCAGTCTTTCAATCTGATAGTCTATCTATCTGTGATATAAATTTTGTGGGCACTCTAGCTCAAGAATTAATGCACGAATTTTCACAAAACGTTAAATTCAATTAGATCTTCATATAAACTGTATCTGGTTAATTTCTGGTGTATCTCGTCCAACAAGTGGCACGGCTATGCTGCCTTTTTCACGATTAATACAATAGTTGTATTTCAAGAACCAATTGACAGATTTTCATAAAACTTTAGATTCTATTAGTCTTTCATATAATATGGTTTTGATCAAGTTTTCGTGTAAAGCGCCAAACAGGTAGCGCTACTATTCGGCATTATTCATGATTATCACAAGAGCACTAATTCAGTAACTAATACATGAATTTTCATTATACTTCAAATTCAGTTAGTCTCTAATATTGATTAGTATTTTTTAGTTTTCGCTCAACATGTAACGTTTCTATCCAGTTTTTTTTACGATTTTTTGGCTGATTTTATCTTAAGTACTAATGCATGGATTTTCGTAAAATTTCAGATTAAGTTAGAATATGAAATAAGTTGTTACAGATTAGATTTTGGTATAAATTACCTAACCGAGGACGCTCCTGTGTTTCATTTTTTCTGGAAATATTAACGTATATGAGGTAGAAGAAAGTTTTAGGATTGCCACATCCGACTAGTTACTTTATACTGTTTGAGGTATACTATTACTATTACTTTATACTATTTGGGGTAACTTATTGGGGTTTCCAGCTGAAAAGTAGAATTTTTCGGAAGTAAACAGAAATTAAAAATAGATAATTGCAATCAAAAGACTCTAATAAAATTAAGAATATACCGAAACAGGTTTTTAATGCCGAAACAGAATTTCGGTAATCTTGCGATCAATTTCGGCCGAAAATTAAAAGATCCAATTCAAGTAATTAATGCATTCATAAATTTACATAATTACGCTGGTTTATAAATTTAAACATTTTCATATACTTTTAATAAAACACCTATTTTCTTACTATACTATCTCTTACAAATGAAAGATGGTATTTGAAAGAAATCTATCACGTCATATTTTTTACTTTTTCTATACAAGATATTCCCTCTCAAAGGTATCCAAAGGCTAATTCCTAAACCATTAGTCACAGACATATAGTTCCAACTAGAAAAATGTTTTAAATGAGATAAAGAAATATTTTACAAGCGATATGATTCAGTAAAAACATTTTTTAAAAAAATACAAAGTTTAATTATTTTATACTGTTCCCCGGTCTTATAAGTTATATTTAGTAAACTTTTCCTATTACAATAAGAAGTAAGACAAAAAAAAAAAAAAAAAAAAAAGTACTGTTATTCTACGCTTAAAATTGACTGAATGATACCTTTTTTGATTTAATAATAGTTTTTTTTTTTTTTTTTTTACTGCAAATTAAAGGTCTTTCACAAATTTATTAGCAAAATAATTTTGTCAGATATATTAAAAAAATTGTTGAAAGCAGTTAATATTGAAAAATAAGTTTGAAATCGTTAATCATTTTGACAGATTAATGCAAAATATAAAATTTATGATAAACATATAACAAGAAAAAACCCTCAATTTTTGCTAAATAAAATGATGAAAATTAACAGCTTCGATTCTTTAAAAAATTATTCCTATTTTTAAATGTTGTTAGACTACACTAGCCTGAAAAATTTGGCGTATGTTGTGGGATTTTTTTTCTTTTTAGATTTTAATAATTGATTCTTTTGTATTCTGTACCGTTGAATCCGATATTAACCTTCATTTTTTACTAACACATAAAGATTTTTTGAAAATTGTAAATTTTAAAGTTAAAAAAAGAGAAAACAGCTAAAATTTGGTAGGGGAGGGGGGGGGGGGCAGATTGGCACAAAGTCACAATATCTATGGGCGAAAAGCGGAGGGATTCTTAGGATAATATAAAGATGAAAATTATGAAAAAAATATTGCTGTTTTATTAAAAAACTATCACGCAATGATTAAACATGTCTCTAAAAATATATTTTCTCCATTCAAACCTGGATTTTTTCCTGAAAATTTAGGCACCGTGAATGACGGACAAGCATTTTCACCAAAACCTTAAACTTTTTAAAGACAATCACAAAGGTTTATGTAAGAAAAGTATGTTAGAACACTACTACTGGTCTATTTTAAGAGAAACACATGAAGAAAAAAATAAAAAGAATAAAATCAATTATTTCAAATATTTTCTTTTTTATTTCATGTTATTAATCGTTTAAGTATTTAAAAAATATTTTTAAAACTAGACGTGACAAAATTTTTTCATTAATTTTCCAGTACTCAGTGCACTGGAATCTATGAAAAAATACACATTTCGGGTAAAGTAGAGTTATTAATTAATTATATCATGTTTATTAAATGACAAAATTTTTAATAAATCATACCATATTCATTAAATATACACAATTATTAATTAATTATACATAAATGTATAAAATTAATCACTTCAATTAATTATACATCATTATTCATTAATTTTACGTAGGCACAATTTTGCTCTTTGTGCCTCTCGCCAAGACATTTTTTTTATATCTGTATTTCAAACACAAAAATAAATAAATAAATGAATAAATAAGCATCCTTAGCATTTTAAAAACATTAAAGTTAGGAAAATATAAACATGTTGAAAAAGCCATTTAAATTTTTAATTAGTGTGCGTAATTGCGCTGAGTGTATCAACAAAATTTACAATTTCTGGCGGTATAATTTCCGCTTCGGCAAAACTGAGGAGTCAAAATATTCACATTTAAAGAGACTTTCATTTAATATTGAAAAAGGAAAATCAATTTTTAAGGCTAATTTTAAGGTAAATTGTCCTTTGAATTATAAAATTAATATATTTTTTTCTGTAGTCTTTCGTTTATTCTAATCGCAGCACTGTCCAATAGTATACGTGTAGGATGCAGTGTACATATAAAAAAACGGTTAAAAACACTGCACTAAGCAGTAAGCACCTTCAATTGTGGCTGCTTTTGTAAATTGGATCGTGCTGCCATCTACAAAATTTTTATGGAACTAAAAAAATCAATTATAATAATTATTGTGATTTACTGATGTTATTTCATACAACATTGACTTCGAACGGAGTGTATATGGCGGTTGAAGTCTAGGGTTGGTTATAAATAAGAGCTATTGAATATTACGAAGAAATATTTATCAGGAAAATTATTTGTTATGAAGAGGAGGCACGGTGCAAGTTTTCTACACTTGAGTACTAGGTAACGACTTTTTTGGAAGAATATTAAATAATTCTATGGAGGAAAATGATTTAATAAGGAAAAAGTAGAATTCTTATGGTAAAATTTAAAAAAACTTCCCGTAGATTCTCGTACGTAACTCGACCCTTCATTTTTTAAGCAAAACTTAAAAAAAATAATAATAAAATAAAATAAAATAAAAATTCGCTTATACCGTAATTTCGGGTGTATAAGCCGCAGGTCAAACAATTCTTTTTCGACCCAGAATTTTTTAAGAAACAAATATAACTACTTAGATCGCCGTAAATACTTGTCTTCAATTTTGATCCGCGGCTTATACACCCGAAATTACGGTAAGTCGAATCACATTTCTAAGTAATACGAAATGATTTGTAATCGAGGATTTAAAAATAAATAAATCAATAATTCATAAATTTCCATACTTTTCGAATCAGACATTTTAAAAATTCAATGTTTCAAAACAGTATAATTATGTAAAACCGTATAAGTATAAACTATTTTAAACTTATTCACGTCAATTCAACGATATTTAAACAGAAAAATAAATTTCTTCATCTTTTCAATGGTCAGAAACTTCTTATTAGACTACAAAATATAGTACTTCTTTGTATTGCACGACTTTCAGGAGAGATATGTAGAAACATTTCCATATTATACCTCTTAAAAAGGGGAATTAAATGTTGAAAGAAATACTCTTTATTGAACGGGATTCTGTCACATTTAAAAAAGCAAATCATTAAATTAGTAAACTTATTTATTTATTTTAATTTTCAAATGACCCATTTTTAAATTCAGAGTTTTAAAACTGTATAATTACGTAAAACCCTGTAAGCTTAAACTATTTTGGAACTTATTTAGAGCATTTCAATAATACTCAAAAAGAAAAAAAAATCTATCAAAAATCTATTAAAGTGATCTTTGCAAGTGTAAACAACATCTTATTATTCTGATAAAATATAATGCTTCTTTGTATTATAGGACTTTCAGGAGATATATCAAAAAGCATTTCCATATTATCCCTCATTCAAAAAGGGTTTAAAATATTGAAAGAAATGCCCTTTTAATGAACGAGATTCCATCTCGTTCAATTAAAAAACAATATTAAATAAAATACAAATAAATAAATTAATAAATAAAATGTAATTTAATCTCCATTTTACGAAAAATATATTTGATATAACAAAGTTTATTCTATTTGGTATCTCTATTGAACCACTTAAGGCAACTGAATATCCTTCTGACGACGACATATTGCAAAGGGCAATAAAATGTAGTAAAGAAATTATAGTGAACGATGAAGATGGTAATGAAGAAGAAATTAAAAGGCTTTCAAATGAAGAAATGTTTAAAGCATTTGGTACAATAAAAAGGGGATTCCAGTTTTACGAAAATGCTACAGATGATTGTTAAAATGCTTATAAGAAAGAGAAAATTATTTTGAACGGTGTTTTCTATACGAAAGTTATGTAATGTAACATGAAAGACTTTTTTATAGGTAAGATCCGATATACTGAGAAAGAAGGTCAATTTGCAGTACGCTTCAATTTTTGTTTTTCTTTCTTTATTATTTTAAAAACATTATTTTAATTACGTTTCTCTTGTATGGCTACATTGCATAAAAAAAAGGTTATTGCCAGAATAATTTTTTTTTTTCGAATACAGTCAATTCTGAAATCCGCACACTTAGGGACGGACGGTTTTGCAGATACACTGTAAAAAAAAGGGTCGATCTACTAAAAAAATTTTAGTGATCCTTGTAATTACTAATTTTTTTTTTAAATCTTACTCGGTTACAAGGAATCTGTAAGAATTACTAAAAAAAGCTAGCAACGAATAGAGTTAATAGTTTTACATTTTTAATAGCTATTACTAAAACTCACTTGGTGTGGCCGTGATAGACTAGTGGTAATAGCACCGAACTCCAGGCTGAAAGTATCTGGGTTCGATGCTGGACGCCACTAAATATGCACCAAATGTATGCAATGTAAATACTTGTTAAATAAAGGGATTATGAAAATCCTGTCGTAGCAGTTAACAGGGGTAATGATCTCTGAATTTTCCCTCCCTATTAGAAACATGTCAAAACATGTCAGGTAGCAATGTTTGGTGCTGCCATCTATTGCGGCTTTACAGAAAATCTTCCGTTTCACAAGTCTTTCTTTTTACCCACTGGATGCAGCTCGAAGGAAGCTCCTGCCCTTCGGGCACACGTAATGGTTACTAAAAATAATTTTAGTAACCTCTTAATTTTTTTTAACAGTGTAATACATTTTGCTGGATTACAGATTACGTCTTTATTTACATTTTACTTTTTAAAGTCTGATAACAAATTAGAAACAACTACACAAAAATTACAATGAAAAAGAAAAACATAATATATTTAATACGGTGATTAAGTTTCATTAAGATTAATTTTCATTTATCTAGTTTTTATTTCATGAATGCGTAGTTTAGAATAGAAATTTCTTGAATTTAAGTTTATTTCTGTTTAACAAACTTTTTTCATAACAAAATGCTCTAATCTAATGATGAGACTTAGTTAAATAGACGTTTTACTGAACTACATATTACAGTGTCTACTGCACTATAAAAAATCTGTAAAGTTACTAAACTTTTTCTGTGAAACGGGGATTCCTAGAAACATTTTTGTAACGGTGACAGCAAAATGTAATAGATTTTGTTACATGTTTCTTTGCTGTTATCATTACATAAAAAGTTCTAGGAATTCCAGTTTCCTAGGAAAAGTTTGGTAACTTTTCTGGTACAGATTTTTATGTACAGTGTATTTTGGAATTTCTGAAACATTTTTAAAGATCTAATCCGATTAAATCCCGAGAACCGAAAACCAACACCAGTTCAAAACTTTATTTTTCTCTCTCTCTCTCTGTATATATATATATATATATCACTGTTTTTATGAACACAAAAACTTCCATCACTTTGCACAAATGACGACCTCAAAAGCCAAAAGGTATAAGTGACAAAAATTCGATTTGGAATAAATTGAGTTTAAAGATAATTAACGTTAAATTTGAAAATCAAAACCGTAATTTCCGGCGTATAATTCGCGGATCAAACAATTCTTTTTGGACCCAGAAATATTTTTTAGTGATGGAAGACAAATATTTACGGCGATCAGATAAGTAACATTTCTTTTTTTTAAATATTCTGGGTCTAAAAATAATTGTTTGATTCGCGGATTATACGCAGAAAAGTTACGGTAATAACTGACTGAACTGAAACAGGAAAGGGGCCCTTGGTTTCATTGTGGTTGTTCAACTTTTATTTCAATAACTGCAAAAAAAAAAAAAAAAAAAAAAAAAAAAAAAAAGTAGAGAACAATAAAAAAAATTATGAATAATCAATAGATTGTTATTCGGTAAAAGTGGTTTTTCTCTAGAACGCAGCACATAATTAGAAAATCACTTGTATTTCTTTACTTGAAAAAAACATTTCCAGATCGGTTGTGCACTTAGTTCATTGTTTTAAATTTTGTCACTTACATCGCTTGGCTTCTGCTGTCCTAAAATCTCTTGAAAACTGATACATAAAATGACAGAAAACAGAAAACAAAACCGTAACATATTATTTATAATACATATTAATCAGTTTAAGGTTATTATTAATCTATATATATAAAAGGAATTCTGAGGATAATTGAGGCACAGGCGAAAGCAAATCTTGGCAATGCGCCAACTCGGTCCAGAGGAAGCAAATCTTGGCAATGCGCCAACTCGGTCCAGAGGTATAAAAGCAAGATAGAAAAAAACGCGCAGGTCTGTGCATTCAAGTACAACCACCCATATGTATATGCTGAAAGTTTGTTCTGACGCTCACCCGACGCACGTGGAGTGCCGATGGTCCGGGGAGAGTCACCGGGGGATCCGTCGCGAGCTGAGAGAGAAGCGTACCATACACATAAATTATTAAATAAACCTTCAAATTAAGCCCGGCGAAGCGGGCTGGGTATGCTAGTTCTAGATAAAAAAAATAAAAGCTTATGATCTATTTTTGATATAATTGAATATGTGCTCAAGGAGCACAAAATATAGAATTTTAAGGGGTCATTTTACCTTAAAATTGACCAAAAAGTCGATTTTTTAAAAATATTAAATGAAGGCTTCTCAAATGAGAATATTTTTTTTTACATTATTTTCACCCATACGGCAGGCACACCCCGAGATATTGTAAATTTTTTTAACCCTTTCGAGTCTGGTGTAATATTAATAGTACATGTCCTTTAATGGAGTATTATTTTGTTTTAAATTATGCTTTTGCTATTATTTATATGTATAGTATAATGTTAATATATGTCTATGCTTTTGCTATATGACTTCTTTTAAGGGAAAATGAGGGTAAATGCGGGACGCAGGTCTATTGAGAAAAATGGGTTTTGTTACACGACAAGTATTTTAGGGAAGATTTTTTACCACTGCATGGCAATAGGTCTAGCACACATTTTGAGCATGGGAGGTCAGCAATGACAATTGATTGCTGTTTAGAAAAAATTATATTTAATTTCGAACAACCCCAAAAAAAATTTCCTTATTTGCGATTGATTCTATTTCGTAACCTATTCAGAATACTTACATCACATTTAAATACATTTATCGATACTACAAATATTAGTGAATGAGGAAATATTACTGAAAAAATAATGAATTAAAAATGTAAATAATTATTTCTCAAGTTATAAATTTGCGTATAGTGGAGTCTAATGGGACATTTCTTGTGGGGTCTAATGGGAAAAAAATTAAAAAAATTCTGAAATTCACGAACATTTTTTTCCTGAATTTCACAGAAAAGCTCCCTTTTAACAACTAAAGGGTATTTTCCGTCACAAATCACAAAGTTCCATCATATTTCCTGAAAAAAACGAAACGGATGGAAATAAAAACAAAAAACGGAGACACTCCGCTGTGTGGGGAGCTCCATGGCCGAGTGGTCAAGGCACCAGACCGCTAATCGTCTGCGAGCGCAGATTGTGGGTTCGCGTCCCATTGGCACCATGGAATAGCGAAACATAAAAATTCCTTTTAAATTACATTTTTCTGTTTATTTTTCTCTTTTTTTCTTATTAAAAATCTTTTAATTTATTAGCCGAAAAATAAATAAATAAAGAAATAAATAGTGTACGACGATTTCAAAAAAAAAAAAAAAAAAAAAAAAAAAAAAAAAACTCTCTTTCTCTTTCTATATATATATATATATATATATATATATTGTAAAAAAATTGTTAATAAAAAATTTTTATAAAAAAAACAGTGGTTTCAAACAGTGATTTTTTTAAATTTAAACTATTTAAAAAATTAAAAATGATTTTAACAAATAATAAGTATTATGCATCAGTCTAAAATAATCCGTTTACAAACATTCTAAGGAATATATTTGAAAGGAAATATTTAAAAAGCACAACAGATTTTCCCACTAACTCATAAAAGACATACTTTGTACCGTTTAGCATCAGCAACTTTGGCTCAGTTCGTAAGAATTTGTTCCGCAATCTGAAGGTCCCGAGTTCGGTCCTGAGGACGGCGTGAACTAAATTATCCAAAATAACAATTCAGTAAAATAACATAGCCGCTTAAAATCCCTCGGTGATTTCGAATTCTTTGAAGATTAATCGGTAAATCATTTTTTAAAATTATATTAAATTATTACTATTATAAATCAAACTTTGGAAAGTTACTGATTCTTACACCGGAGTTTTCCTGCTTGTATTTCCCACAACGGAAAATCTACTAACGGAACGGTAAAAATTCGCCTACATTGCTGCCGGTAGTTTCACCTGGAATTCACAGATTTATTTTTAACAGTGTAACCTATTTGACTCGATATTTCTCTAAAACAACGTTGTAATGGTTTGTTTGTCTTAACTTTGTGTATCATTTAATTAGAGTGTTAGAAATATTAGCACAACACATAAAAAACTAAAAAAAAAAAGATTTTGACTTTCTAAATCGGGCAGATTTTGTGACCGATGTTTTGTGATTGAGGATGACATTCTTTTGAAGCTAAAAATATCAAAAGACTTGGAAGTGGAATTAAGATATCCAATGCTTAAATTTGATGCACAACAATTTTCGCATGTGCAGCATAGCATTTGTTAATAAAAAATGCATATGGCATTCATTAAAGAATTTTTTTCAAATTATACTGCATGTCCCAATTTCCCGGCATTGTGTCTCAATAGACCCCAAGTAGTTGGGCTAATGGGACAATTGTATTAAAGTGCAAAAGATCATATAACACAAATATTGGTAAAGTTTTACTTTCTTAGGATGTTATTATTTATTTAACTGTAAAAGAAACTGGAATTAAAAAAGTAAGGGTAAAATGTGCATTTTTGTTTTTATTCTAGCCTAAAATAAGAAAATGTCCCTTTAGCCCCCACTTTCCCTTATTTTTATGCATTTAGTAATAATAATTATTAATATTATTTGCTGAATTCTCTTTGCGCCGTTTGCGATTCTTTTATTTTAAACATACATTTCAGTCTTTAGATTTAAATGAAAAGTTACTTTCCTAAAAGAATCATAGGTAATAAAGCTCAAAAAGTATTAGAAATTTGCAATATAAGTTAAATCTTGTTTTAATACAATATTTTCTAAACATCTCCAAAAATTCTTCCTTATCCTATTGACATATGAATATTAAGTGAATAGTACGCAAAACAACAACATTCGTTATCTTTCAGACAATGAAATATTCGTTAAACCTTACTTTATGTATTTGGATACCGTGTGTTAATGTTATTAACGTAAAAGTAATTTTTCTAAAAATTGAAAAAAAAAATTACACCCTAAAGGGTTAATGCACTCAGTGACATTCCTCACATAAAGAAGAACTTTAAACGGCTTTTTTCTTCATGTTAATATTCTCCTCAATTTCATGTTTTCAAAATGCTAATGCTTTTTTTTATTTGAGAAAATGAGTTAATTTTTTTTTTACATGTTCTTTATTATATATGAGATAAATTGGAACATGGTTATTTTTTTAATAAAAGTACATGGAGATATTTAAGATTTCATCGTTTCACACAACATATATCAGTAAAAAAAATGTAACATTAGATGTTTCTAAAAATTCATGTACATGAACATTTGAAAATTTAAAAAATATAATTGATCAAAATTATTAATATTTAATAAAAAAAATTAGTTGGGATTTTTAAAAATCCCAAATTTTCTTAATAAAAAAATTGCTATGCAGTTAAAAAAAAAAAAAAAAAAAAAAAAAAAAAAAAAAAAAAAAAAACTAGTTGAACACTAAAATGCAATAAGTTCACAATTTGAACAATATCGACCGAAAAGCGGCAGTATAAAAAATCACATCATCGAGTTCACAGATGAAAATCCAGTATTAATTAAATCTCGATTTGCATATTAAAACGCAATTGGTCTGCCAAGTCATATTTTTTTTATTTTTTTTAACACCTAAAAACCCGATTTTAAGGATTGAATCGTAGGTTTATCATTATATTTTCCTGCTCCCAATCCTCCATATTTTCATACTTTTGGGTGCAGGAAAGTACTTGTACAATCCCGCGTCAATTAGTAAAATCACGTTGGATGAATAAACTTGACATTTATTTTCAAAATTATCAAAGTTTAAAAAAGTTCATTAAATTTCAAATATGATCAACATTGGCCCACGCAACCATGAGTTATTCCTTGTGGAAATGCAAAGTTGCTTTTATTAACCCTTTCCAGCACACTGTGCCCGGTCTGGGATACCTAATTTTAATTCCAAACTTGCAAACGGCACCAATAATATTTTAGTAACTTTTTACTTTTACAATAAAAGCTTAAATTAAGGGTCTCAAAATATCTAAAAAATTCGTTTGTGAATTCCGGTGTCAGTCGATAATTTCTCCTTTTACTAACAGATTTTGCCCGTTCCGGAAAGGGTTAAGAATCAACCGATACAGATTTTTAAGGTCGACCGAATTCCGATATTGTTTTTATTTTAGGCGGAAAATGAAAATGAAATAAAATTCTAAGTAATTAATGCATAGATAATTATTAACAAATTATTTATTTTTAAAAATTGCATAATTCATAATTAATTATGAGTATTTATTAAAAGTACATAATTATTAATTAATTATATGTGTGTCTTGGCTGTCTGTTCCTTAAGGTGTCAGGTACCCTTTAAAGAATACAAAAGTTGATTTTCCAAAAAATAGCTTATATTTATATAGGGAACGTGTTTTTTTAGGAACATTTAAAAGCAAACTGCATACACAAATTCGCATTAGAAGAGAAGTTGTGTCTAAAACATTTTAAGCTTTTCCTATGTGATCAATGGGTGATTTGATATTTAAAGTCAATTTTCTCTAAACTGTAATTTTGATTATTGTGCGCATGATTTCTGAAAAATGGTTGCCTAGAATTTCACAAAATTTTCTCTAAATGTATTAAAAGTATAGAAGCACAAAATAATCTAATATAATGTTTCTCATGTTAGAAGTTTAGAATTCGCAATTACTTTTGCATAAAAAAATCCCGATATTTCGACATTCTTTTAAAAAAGTTTTTTTTTCTCTATCTATATGTTTTATTTTTTCATTGTATGTCACTTTGAAAATGCATTAAATCTCTACTCATTAAAAAATATTAATTTGTTTTAGTCATTCAAGCGTGAAAAATCATACGCGCAATGCACGTAACATTAGTAAAAATTGTATTATCTTTAAAAACAAATTAAAAAACTTTATATATGCGTATACTTTTTTTAATAACTTTAATTAATAAAATAAATGTTTCTTAATATCTATTTCCAGTTTCATAATCAAAAGTCATTTAGACATAGAATGACTGCAATTCTTAGAGAGGTCACTTTTTTACGTATTTTGATAGTTCTAATATAATTTTCATATGAAATATAATGTAATTAATTCAAATTTTGTCTAATTATATGAATTTCATTTAATTAAAAATATTTTCATTTTATGTATTCACATCTCAATTTCTCCTTTTTAATGACTTTTGTAAATGATCATTTGGTATACTAGAGCTTTTTCAATGAGTATACGAAACACTTCTACGGTTTCAAACTAAAAAATTCCTATTACGATTAAATGTGCTGCTTTCAATAAGCATGTGGAAAAAAATTGTCATACATGCATTGCTCTTGCTTTATAATCTGCACCCACGTCTTGAGGGGCTACATGGAAAGACCTGCTCGCTAATGCTTATCCTTTGGAAGAAATTTATATATATATATCTCGGTTGCATTTTAATATTTTTAAATGACTATTTTTCAATTAGATAACTGAAATTGATTTAAAGGCAGGCCGTTTTTTAATTTTTTGATTTTATAGCAGATATTTTTTTCAGGATGCTTTCGCTTTCCAAACCGGTTCCAAAAATGAAAGAGTCCTCATAAAAAATGTCTGTAAAGAAAATCAAAAATGTAAAAATCGGCCTGTATACAGATCAATTTCAGCTATCAAATAAATAAATAAATAAATAAATAAATAAATAAATAAATAAATAAAAAATAAAAATAAATAAAAATAAATAAAAATACGATAATGAAAACGAGATATCTTTATAAATTTCTTCCTTAGGATTAGAATTAGCGAGCGAGTGTTTTCAGTTGAATGAAGTAGCCTCTTAAGATAGTCATGACTGATAAACAATGAACTTCATAGTAGTAAATAGTGTCATTTTAATCCGATATAACTCACAAATTGATGAGTATTGCTGAAAATTTCCGAAGGAAGAAAAGAGATTTTTAGAATACAGACAGTTTCGATCCGGCCGAATTTATAGCAGTATTTTCTTCGAAAACGAATTTTTGGTGAAACTCAGATTTTGAGCCGAGAATGAAAAGGAAACCGAATTTTCGGTCGATCTTTAGCTCTAATCCGTATATGCATTGCCGCTGTTTCATATCGAAAGAGGCAAAGAATGTATTTTCAAAACGATTCAAGAGATGGCGCCACATAATAATATTTTAAAACCTTTTCTAGTGCATTTCAAACACGGAATAAGGGAAAATTCGACTTCCAAAAGTGATGAATAGGAACTGCATAAAACTTTCATAAATAAAATATCATTTACTTTTATTCAAACAAAAAGCACAACAAATCAAATAGCTGAAAAGTGTTAAGTTATTTGTATATAACTAATAATGTGCGAAGACATTCTATTATAAATTTATGTTAAGATAATTTTATGTAAGGGATAAAATTACTGTAATGATTTACTTTCTTATACCGTGTGTCTATTATCAACTTCGGCCAATGGTTATTTTCTAAACCGTTAGCCATAGACATATAGTTTTAGTTGCAAAAATGCTTTTAAAAAAAGTAAAGAATTTTTTTAAGCAATTTAGGTTGTAAAAAATACATACATGCACATACACATGACAATGCAATATATATATATATACAGGGTGTCCGAAAAGACTGGAAACGGTCGAATAACTCGATATATACATAAGAGATTGAAAAACGAAAATATACCTGTTAAATATTTTTTAATAAGCTACTCAGTGATACGAAATGTGACCTTTGCATCCGACCCCCTGGGGGGTCAGAGAGGGTCCAACTTCGAAATCTTAAATAATAACCCCCATTTTTTATTGCAGATTCGGATTCTACGGACAAAAATACTTAACTTTTGTATTCGATGTTTATTTCGAATCCTCGTTTATCATGGTGTAATTGAGCATATTAAATCGATACATATTTCGGTTTTCCCAACCAGGTTTTGCCAGATTGGCCAGAATTTTGACGTCAAATTCCTCGTCTTTTGCAGGATTAGTGGTTTCTTGAAAATCACCTATGGTGATTATTTCGATAATGTTACACTGTTAAAAATTTGACCCATTTGCTGTAACGTCACTCCACAGCTTTTATAGAATATCTCTTTTATGACCAATGAGAATGCTCCATAACACAGTTAAGTAACCGTTTTCTATAAAAGCGGTGGAGTGACGCTGTAGCAAATGAGTTATACTTTTTACAGTGTATAGGGTTTTTTTTACGTTTTTCTCTACAAAAATTCATTGAAGTATATTAATTTAGTTTTCTATTTGGATTTTTATTTTATCAGTAAATGGTTACTAAATAACGAATGGTTTGTAAATACGGCTGATGTGAGTGTATGTTTTTTTAAAATTATTGACTACAGCGTCACTCCACCGCTTTTATAGAAAGCGGTTACTTTACTGTGTTATGGAGCATTCTCATTGGTCATAAAAGAGATATTCTATAAAAGCTGTGGAGTGACGCTACAGCAAATGGATCAAATTTTTAATAGCGTAGCATATTCGAAATAATCGCCACGGGTGATTTTCAAGAAACGCTATTCCTGCAAAAGACGAGGAATTTGACTTAAAAAATTCGGCCCAATCAGGCAAAACCTGGTTGGGAAAACCGAAATATGTATCGAATTAATATGCTCCATTACACCGTGATAAACGAGGATTCGAATTAAACATCAAATACAAAAGTTACGTATTTTTTCCGTAAAATCCGAATCTGCAATAAAAAATGGGGGTTATAATTTACGATTTCAAAGTTGGACACCCTCTGTCCCCCAGGGGGTCGATTGCGAAGGTCAAATTTGGTATCACTGAGTAGCTTTTTTAAAAATATTTAACACGTATATTTTCGTTTTCAACCTCATATGTATTTCTCAAGTTATTCGACCGTTTCCAGACTTTTCGGACACCCTGTATATACATATACATATATATATGTATATATATATATATATATATATATATATATATATATAAATTACGAAAATTAACTTTTTACACGGTCCTCCGGTCCTATAAGTAATATTTAGTAAAAAAAATTCCACCACTCTAAAGAGCAATACAAAGCATCTGACATTAAAATTGACCGAGTTATGAAACTTTAAATGTCATGACTTTAAGGGCGTCCATTTCCAACGCTGTCCAATGACCAATTCCTAAACTATTTGTCCCAGACATATAGTTCCGATTACAAAAATATTTTTTAATGAGGTAAATAAATATTTTAAAGCTATTTAACTGAAGGTGTTGCCACTGTATAAGTTTTACAGTAGCGTTATTTTTTATTAATTCACTTGTAATTTGGTTGAAATAATTGAATACGTGAGTTTTAAAATTCTCTTTATCGAGAAAATCAAATTTTCGGAAATCGCGAAAAACCTTTAAATGCGTCCTTTGATTTTAATTATAAATTTAGAGATTCTAGTGTTACATTAGTGCAGATTGGTATACACCAACAGTAAAAAGAAAAGCGGTAATGCGATTTTTGAAATGCACATCCTTAAACGCATTTTTACATATTTTTTCTTTTGTAAGGAAATGCAGCTGTTTCTTTTCATGATTATAATTTAAAAAGGTGTATTCTTTTGATAAGCTTTTATTTTACTTATAACGTTCGTATGTATGTTTTTCTAGTTCAAAATGTGTATTCAAAATTTTAATCCCCAAAAATCCCATCGAAGTTCAGTTCGCACACATATTCATATCCAATGACAATGCATGCGTATCATTTATTTTATAGGACTACACTAAATTCTATTAGGTTAAGTAATCGAATTTTAACCCTTAGTGCTCCGCACGTATTTGTACTTTATGACGGACGGCTCCGTAGCGGAGTCAACAGAACGCTAAGGGTTAAATATGTATCATTTTTTAACGAATTGTGACTGTTGTTTTTCATAATTTAATTTAACAAAATTTCTATTTTTTTACTTATATTTTTAGTGCAAGTTGTATATTTTGTTTTAATATGTAAACATAAAGGTAAATTTAAAAATAATATTATAAAAATAATTTTATAAAAATAATTTTATTCTCAATATTTAATGTTGAATTTTATATATTACGTTTAGTTATATTTTCAGTAAATTTGTGGCTAACCCCTATTTTGCAACTGTAAACAACTATTACTCGGTCAGTTCTAATCGCAGAAGAATGTAATTTTTTTGTATTGCTTGTTAGAGTGATGGAAAATTTTTACTAAATATCATTATAGTATCGTGAGAAGGTATAAAAAATTAATATTCGTAATTTTTTATTATTTTGGACCCAAATCCCTTAAAAAACAATACTTTACCTTATTTAAAGCATTTTTGCAGCTGGAACTATATGTTTATGACTAACGGTTTAGAAATTAGCCACTGTCCACAGTGTATAATTTATGTATCCGTACACACCAAAAACCATGTTTGTCCCGGGCGCAAAAATGTACATTTCAGTAGTGGACCAAAAAATAGTTTTTTTTTCGTTTTTCTGTGTGAAAAACTAGTGAAACAAGTAGGCATTTTAAAGAAAATGAATTTAGGTAAAATTATGTACATTCAAAGTAAAATATAATTTTTCAAGCTAAATTTCCGTCACAAACTAGCTCATCTAGATAGTCTTATTGCTATTATTGCGTCTTATTGCTATATATTGCAAGTTTCGCCGATCAGAAGCTTGCATTTTTGCGAAATGTTCACTCTTTTTAAAAATCTCGAAAAATGTAAACTACTATTTCCAAATCTTAAAAAAAAGAAAAAAAACATTTCAATTATTCTTTTAATAGGTTTTCTGCTGCAACTATTGTATGATTCAAAAAGGTAACGCAGATAATGCTCTTTAATCAATAATGGAACTTCCAACACGTTTTACTAATTATACAGAATATTATAAAATAATTTTTTTTATTGAAAACTAATAGAATTTTTACACTAAATGTATATTTTTATTTCGCTCCCTAATAACACCAAAAAACCTTTCTATACAAGAAATATCATTCAAAAAATATGCATTGAAGAAGTATTTTAATGTTAGCTATTTGCCTGGAGTTAATTGTCGAAAAAAATCACCAAAGCTTTCACTACATGCAACCGCCTTTTTTATATTGGAAATTTCAGTGATTTAAATATGTATTTCGAATACACGAATGTTATATTCCTTTATATATTATTTTATTATTTTGTTTATTTATTGACGAATTTTTAATTTCGTTATGGGGTATTACAGGAAACAGACACTGATTTATTTAAATTTGTTTAAGTGCAAACGGTTTAATCTTTAGTAATCGGACTGAACCTCTTATAAATATATTTTAAAAAAATAACCGTTTTATTTTATTACTGAGTTTTATGATAAAATTACTATTTAATGAATATTAAGTAGACGATATGGAACAAATGCATAGATTGTGATACTTTTTTTATGATGAAATAGATACGATCTGGTAGTTATCAAAGAAGAACTGAAGCATCAATAACTAAAAAAAAGACAATTGACAATTTGCGGAAAGTTCATTATCATTCAGTTGCTTTTAGAGATAAAAAAAAATCATCTCACTCCTATCGCTAATATTTTTCTGAATTTTCGCGATATTTGACAGGTTTGTTTTTATGAGCTGTTATATAGAGTTAACTATTTAATTGTGTAAACATATCGTCGTTATCGATCGCGCATGCGCAGATAAAAATTATTTCATACAACTACTCATACTTTACAAGATATTTAATATAGTTATATTCCAATTGCACTTTATTGCTTCTTCTACATTTTTCCAAATTTTCTAAAACTGGCGTAAAATTTGGTTGAAAACCCTGCATGATATAAGCGAAAAACATGGAGAACATTTTAAACTTTTCAAATAAATTGCTATATTTCCGTGGATATATAGGCTATTCTTGCAAAAATCAGTGGACATGTCGCAAGTATCCACATATTTCTATTCTTCAGCGATAAATCATTTCGGGCATTTCAATGTACAAGGTAATCCTAAATATTATTATTATTCTTTGATTTTTTGTTAGCCTTGTAATTGTCCTCCTTATCAAATGGACGTTAATAAATATGAGGTCAAACGAAATCTTTAAAATCCTCAAGTTCCAGAAGAATCTGACTCATATATATTTAAATATTTGACAAAATGTCTAAGATTGAAAGTGTCCGGACATTAATGACCATGTAGTGTATGTACTTAAAATTAAATATAGTTTATAATAGCCCATGTTTTATCAGTAATCATTCATTTATATCATTTATATTTATTCAAGATGGCGCGCATTTTATTTACATTTTTTTCAGTTGTTATGGAAAAATGGCAACAAAAAGTTAATAATCTACCATTATTTCAACTATTTTTTCTTTAGTTTTTAGAGAAATGGAGCACTGCAGTTACCAACACCAAAGAAATGGCGCTAAAAACTTAAAAATAAATTAATGTATTAAAAATAACTTGAAATGAAATTTTTAAACAAATTACATTTAAGAGCACTTTATTTCCCTATACAACGGTATAAATATTAAAAGTCCTTCCGGCAATGCCGGGAGGAAGAGGTAGCTTTCATATACTTATATATTTATTTATTTATTTTAATGTAAGTTACATTGTTCAAAAATACTAAGCTCAAATTAGTGGAAATATTCTTATAAAATTAGTGATTTTATAAGATTGAATACTAGTTTTTGTCAAGACTGAATATTAATAGGAATTTTTAGAAATTAGTCATCTTTTATTCAACCTGGTTTTATTTTAAGCGATTTAGAGAGTCACCAAATTCCACGATATCATAAAGTGTATGCCATTTTAAAGCAACATTGTGGATCGTTCAGATCAGACCGTTTCAAAATGTCAGCGATAAGCAAAATTCAAAGTGCTATAACTCAATCATTTTTTAAGATATAGACAAAATAAAAAGTGTTCTGGAATTGTTGTTTTAAGTTCTAACACGTAAAAGAAAAATATTTTTCAACTTTTAATTTTTTCGCATTTAATTTTAAATTTTAAATTTGTTTAAAAATTTAAAACGGCCACCATTTTGAAACAAAATGGTGGATGATGCTGGCCAACGAACTCGGACGAGACATTTGCATTTACTATGTACATAGAAAGTTTCAGTGAAATCGGTTCATAAATACGCGTGTTATCACGTGACAAAAATCAGATCGTTTCAAAATGTCAGCCATAAGAAAAATTCAAAGTGCTATAATTCAATCATTTTGTAAGATATAGACAAAATAAAAAGTGTTTTGGAATCGTTATTTTAAGTTCTAACACGTAAAAGAAAAATATTTTTCAAATTTTGATTTTTTCGCATTTAATTTTAAATTTTAAATTTTTTAAAAAATTTAAAATGACCACCATTTTGAAAAAAATGGCGGATGATGCTGGCCAACGAACTCGGTCGAGGCATTTGTATGTACTATATACATACCAAGTTTCATTGAAATCGGTTCATAAATACGCGTGTTATCACGTGACAAAAATCAGATCGTTTCAAAATGTCAGCCATAAGAAAAATTCAAAGTGCTATAACTCAATCATTTTTTAAGATATAGACAAAATAAAAAGTGTTCTGGAATCTTTGTTTTAAGTTCTAACACGTAAAAGAAAAATATTTTTCAAATTTTGATTTTTTCGCATTTAATTTTAAATTTTAAATTTAAAAAAAAATTAAAATGACCACCATTTTGAAACAAAATGGCGGATGATGCTGGCCAACGAACTCGGTCGAGGCATTTGTATGTACTATATACATACCAAGTTTCATTGAAATCGGTTCATAAATACGCGTGTTATCACGTGACAAAAATCAGATCGTTTCAAAATGTCAGCCATAAGAAAAATTCAAAGTGCTATAACTCAATCATTTTTTAAGATATAGACAAAATAAAAAGTGTTCTGGAATCTTTGTTTTAAGTTCTAACACGTAAAAGAAAAATGCTTTTCAACTTTTAATTTTTTCGCATTTAATTTTAAATTTTAAATTTTTTAAAAAATTTAAAATGGCCGCCATTTTGAAACAAAATGGCGGATGATGTTGACCAACGAACTCGGTCGAGACATTTGTATGTACTATGTACATACCAAGTTTCATTCAAATCGGTTCATAAATACGTTAGTTATCGCATGACAAAAATCAGATATATATATATATATATATATATATATATATATATGGTTATATATATATATATATATATATGTCAACATTTGAACGGAGGGTGGTTTTGGGGTCTGGGGGTCATGATCGGTGAAAATATACCAAAATTTTCCGGAAGTGCTTTCCTCCGGACGGCTGCAATAGGTAGCTTTTTACTTTTTGCAATGAAAGCTACCTAATAATGTGCGATGCTAAAAAGTCCTTCCGGCAATGCCGGGAGGAAGAAGTAGCTTTCATATACTTATATATTTATTTATTTATTTTAAGGTAAGTTACATTGTTCAAAAATACTAAGCTCAAATTAGTGGAAATAATCTTATAAAATTAGTGATTTTATTATAAGATTGAAACTAGTTTTTGTCAAGACTGAATATTAATAGGAATTTTTTGAAATTAGTCATCTTTTATTCAACCTGGTTTTATTTTAAGCGATTTAGAAAGTCACCAACTTCTACGATATCATGAAGTGTATGCCATTTTAAAGCAACATTGTGGATCGTTCATATCAGACCGTTTCAAAATGTCAGCCATAAACAAAATTCAAAGTGCTATAACTCAGTCATTTTTTAAGATATAGACAAAATAAAAAGTGTTCTGGAATCATTGTTTTAAGTTCTAACACGTAAAATAAAAATATTTTTCAATTTTTAATTTTTTCGCATTTAATTTTAAATTTTAAATTTTTTAAAAAATTTAAAATGGCCACCATTTTGAAACAAAATGGTGGATGATGCTGGCCAACGAACTAGGTCGAGGCATTTGTATGTACTATGTACATCCCAAGTTTCATTGAAATCGGTTCATAAATACTCGTGTTATCACGTGACAAAATCAGATAGTTTCAAAATGTCAGACATAAGAAAAATTCAAAGTGCTATAACTCAATCATTTTGTAAGATATAGACAAAATAAAAAGTGTTCTGGAATCTTTGTTTTAAGTTCTAACATGTAAAAGGAAAATATTTTTCAACTTTTAATTTTTTCGCATTTAATTTTAAATTTTAAATTTTTTAAAAAATTTAAAATGGCCGCCATTTTGAAACAAAATGACGGATGATGCTGACCAACGAACTCGGTCGAGACATTTGTATGTACTATGTACATACCAAGTTTCATTCAAATCGGTTCATAAATACGTTAGTTATCGCATGACAAAAATCAGATATATATATATATATATATGGTTATATATATATATATATATATATATATATATATATATATATGTCAACATTTGAACGGAGGGTGGTTTTGGGGTCTGGGGGTCATGATCGGTGAAAATATACCAAAATTTTCCGGAAGTGCTTTCCTCCGGACGGCTGCAATAGGTAGCTTTTTACTTTTTGTAATGAAAGCTACCTAAAAGTTTAAAAAATCGCAACAGATTTTATCCTTATCTAACCATATAATGATACATCTGCTTTGTTTTACGGCTGCATTATATAACAGAATGTTATTTTTTTTAATACGACACATTAATTGTTGCCAGAAAAAATAGCATATCGGTGTCTAATGACAGCATTTTCAGATGCGATTGTAATTATTTAAATACGTAGCACCTATAGTCGTCTTTCACTCCGTCCGACCGTCTGTTCGCATATGACAGAGCAAAATCAACCCAATCGAATCGTTTGAAATTTAAAATATATAATTGTTGAAAAATTTGGTCGAGTTTTTTCATAAAATTTGAAAAGACTCGACCAAATTCTTCAACAATTATACATTTATAATTGTTAATAATTTAATTGTTGAAGAATTTGGTCGAGTATTTTCAAATTTTATGAAAATTGGATGTATATAGTTTAATTACAGGGGCGATCAGAAGTATTCTGTTACATTACGGTCAATGGGAAAAAATAGTTTCAATTGAATTTTAATGATGTTACACTGTTTCAGACATAAGAAAATTAATATGTATCTATGAAGTATATGCTAAAAAAACAAATTTTGTACAATCTGTGGTGCAACAAATATTTCTTATTTATTTACAGGACACACAAAAGTATTCCATTGCATAATGATATAGGGGGGAAAACTATTTGGAGCGCGTTTTAATACTATTAAACTATTGAACTATTTCACATTTTATGAAATTGATTTACGTTGCTGAGGGTAATTACGAGTTACTTCTTGTATAATAAAAAGCAGATAATATGTACAGGGATACACAAATGATTTCGGCCACTATACTATATTCAATGTACTGTTTACACCAAGATCTGAAAATTTAAAACCTTATTATAGTACGAACGCACATCATTTGATACGTTTGACGAGCAATTTTCAATTTGTTTTTCATAAAATGGTATGAATAGAACACAAAAAGTAGGCAACGGGTACGCGTAATGTCCCGACCTGTATTAAAAGGATTAAGGAAAATTAATAAGGCTATATTAAAATATTTTTCGGTTCATCTCAACAATACATCGAATTCTCATTAAAATTCTAGAATATTTATTTCATCAAAAATATGTTACAGAAATTACGGCTCTTGATTTTTAATGAATTTCAAGTATTCAACATTAACCTGAACTATTCCCTAGTGTATTGAATTCTTAAACTGCGTTTATTAAATCGAGAATTTTAAATTGGATTAAAATAAACATTCGAGTGCATTTTAATTAGATGTCAATTAATAATACTGACAAATGGATTTTTATATTATTTAAATTTCTCATGTAATATCAAATAAAGTATACAATTGTTAGAACAATTATTTTACAGAGATCATTTTATAGTAAATTTGAATAATACTTTGAGAAGTTAACGGTCGTTTTAACTAATAAAATGTTATTATGTACTACAGAAAATAACTTGGAATATAATAATAGGAGGTGGTAACGAAGACATGTAGAAACACAGTCCAATCGCAGCAAATAACATGTGTTTCGTTTTATTGACTGTCAAAAACAGTAGATGCATGGGGATTTATGTAATGTCGTATTATGAACATGTGTAGCAGGTGCAAACTTCCACCAGGAAACCTTAATATTGGTTTTAGCTTTACTTGTGAATCAAAGGAGTCGATACTTACTATTCTTTATTATTCCTGCAATTTCGCACATTTTCTGAATACTGATTGTACTGTAGTTATAATAAACTGGTACATACGGAAGCAAAACAGATAATCTGTCTACTAACGATTCTTTATTTTACAATGTTTAAAAGTAGCAAAAACGCATTTTTAGTAAAGCACTTGTAAAGGTAAATATAGATTGGAATCTTTTAATTTGCATTGTGAACATTAACACATTCCCTGACATTAGATTGGAACACAATTGAGTGCAACCAGTAATTTGCAAAAAATTATTTGATGTCAAGCAAGCATTGATAAATACTCCTTTTCTAGAAATTAAGGATTTTTTGGTATTTCCTGTTCATATTACGAATTTTGAAAAATACCATGCTAAAAGCGCATTGTTTAATGTTCCATTTTTATTAATTGTAATTATTATTTGTGTTTTTAATTAAATCAACATTATTATTATTGATATACTTAAAAATTCTTTTGAAGAGAAAGTTCTGACAAAAAGAAAAAAAAATTGCTTACTTCGTTTACAGACTTGAATTTCTTCTTAAACAATATTTCTATGTAATGCGATTTCAGTTTTGTTTTCACACGCACACAAAAAAGAAAAATAAATGCCAGATAGACCGGGAGGTGCTCACTTAAAAAGTCAGCCGTAAAATAGCTCAAGTTGAGCTGAAATCCATTCATCTCAATGTTGAAAGGCAGCTTCTCAAAAACGAGTTGAAATAACTCGAGTTTTAACCAATTTAAATGAAGTTGAGCTATTTAAATAACCAATTTAGATCAAGAAGATTTAATCGTTTGAAAAACAACTCTTTTATGATCGAAAAAATTACAGCTCTTTCATGAGTAGCCAAATCAGCTCTTTCGTTTTAAGAGTGTGGTAGCCAAACAATCATATCCTCGAATTAACCGCTGAAATTTTAGAATTACTTAAAATTCGATTCACATATTAAAATGCAATTGGTCTTCCAAGACAAATTTTGGTGGAAAACAACTAAAAACACGATTTTAGCGGTTTATTTGTAGTTTTATTATTGTGTTTTCTTACACTCAAAGAGTAAGAAAACATGGAGCACTTGAGGCAGGAAAACACAGTGGTAAACCTACGAGTTAACCGTTTTCCGGTGTTTTTCACCTAGAGATGTCCTGACAGGCCAGTTGCATTTTAATGTGGAAATCTAGTTTTAAATAATTCTTAAATTTCAGCCATGAACTCGATGTGCTGTTGCCTCCCATTCTGGAAGGTTACGTTCGCCAGTCGACACCGAACAAAGCGCAATCTAAAACAAGACCATACTTCTGTAAAAGATCAGCCATCTGGTATAGCTTACAAAAGCAAAAAATAGGTTAGAATTCGCGGAAGACAAAGAAAGAAATTCGAAAAAAAGTCCCTGGTTATAGCTTCGGGTTGTTCAAGGATCGTACAAACACTTACGCTTACCTCCTTCTCCTCCTCTTATTATTTTCAATAAATACGGTTATTATGGTTTTTAATTAAAAAGGGAAAATGCGAAAATAGAGACTCGTGAAAGAAAACTCCTGCTGTCTTGGTTGTAATGCCCTGATAACTCTGTCGTAAAAATATATCTATACCAATTGGTTATTAACAAGAACGAAAAATAATACGTATATCATGGATTACAAACACTTTCTGAATACTCTAGCATAACTTAACACCTTACTAAGCTGAAAGATTGTGTCTAAATGAAGAATTTGGAAAAATTATAACGAGTTTCAAAAACTAATATCTAATATTACCATAAACCCTTTGAGCTCTGGTGGATAAATTTCTCCAAAATTCGAAATGTCACATTGGCACCAGTATTTTGCAAAGAAAAAAACCGATCTACGATATACGCGAAAAAAATGCATTAAAACTTTTTCAAATAAATCTGGTCGAATTTTCTGGTGTCGTTGTGACATTTCGGAATTAAAATTATGTTGTACAAAATTCTACCATCAGAGCTCAAAGGGTTAATAATCATGAAAATTTGCAATTTTTGTGCGGCCTTTTATATGATTTACAGATATGTATGCATACTTTATGGTATGTTAAAAGTTAGTTGAGTTAAAAGCATAGCACAGCTGAAAACTCATACTCATAAATTTTCACAAGTGATGTTGAAGATCCAGCAAAGTAAGATAAAAGGAGGAGGGGAAATAACATTCAGTATGCTAAATGATGACGTTCTAGCTGGAAGGAAAACGATCTTACGTTTAATTTCTTAAGTGTCGCATATAATGTATAGATTTTTTTATTAAAGCATCTTTTTATATAGAGAAATGACGATGTATTTAGTGATAAATAAAACTACTTTTTAAAGATTTACACTAATACCTCGAATTGGCATGATAAAGAAAATTATGAACTTAGGCACTATCAATATAAATGTAGTTATCTACAGTTCTTTGATAATAAATATTTTAGTTAATTATTTAAAAATGCTGTTACAACAATGTAATGACATCATGTTATTTATGGAATGGGATTACTGAAATAAAACGTGCAGCTCTGAATAATATATAAGCCTTCCATTCCTTACTTAACGTCTACTTTAAAATTCACACACTTATAATTTTTGTAACACATCAATAAGTGTAATTTCAGGTATTATCTACGTTTATACATTTTTCTGAGTTTATGAACTGATAACAACTTACAGACTTAAAACCATAGGCTAAAAAGGCATGAAAATAGGTATTTTTGTACGAAATGTGTAATTTTTATGACAAGTGGGTGATTTTAGAAAATTACACACTTACCAATGTGTATATCAGTATGTGTAAATTACATAACATACTAATTCGTGTAAATTCAGGGATTTTTCAGCATTTACGCATTTATTTGTGTTTTTCAAGTGATAACAAAGTACACGTTTGCTATTGTAAGCTAAAACACACATAAAAACAGGTAAAACTTTGCAAAAAGTGAGTAATTTTCATTTCAAGTGTGTAATTTTAAGAATTTACACACATATCTATGTAAATTTGTCTAATTTACATATATAATTTTTAGAGTGTAATATCTAGGACGCGTAAATATGCGTTAAATATCATCCTGTCGGCTACATAACTTATGTGAATAATTTGTGTGCTGTTTAAAATTCATGACGAGAAAACCACTTAATAGAAACACATTATTCTATGAAATGTCTTTTGGATACGAAGGTACTTAAAAGTGCGTTTACTGAATCACGCACGATTTTTTTTACTCGAACGTGCTTTGGGTATCGAAATGAAATGGGTGACTAATCTTTAGTTTTTACAAGCTCTCTGAATTATTAAAAAATTCGTAATAATTTAGGATTCCTTCATAATAGTTTTCCATGCGTAAGTTAGAATCCAAAGAAAGATCTTTCTCTTTCTTTACATTAGCGTACAACGAGAATATTCGATAATAGACTGATAGTAATTAAAATTCAATAACCAATACCAACAGTTAAATAGTCCCGTCGCAGCATAAAAGGTTAAGAATATTTAAACACTTAAAAAAATAAGGAAGAAAATGTATAACTATAAATGTTATTTCATATTAAACTACGCAAATTTTACACTTTTAAATATTGTTTTGGAGGGAAATCTTCCTATAACTTGATATAATTGAAAATCTTCGCAGCACACGTAAAGACAATCTCTGGCACGCTAGTGTATTCCTGCACACCATGGAATTATTAAGTAAAAGGAACTGACATATCCCTAAGATAGTGAAGTTTTAACTGTAACCGCTTTCGCAGGGGTTCATTACCACCGTGGCTAATTTCCGCTAGTAAATTGATACAGAAAATTTCGTTTTATTTAAACGCCTTATTAAAGGAAAATTTCAATAAAAATAATAGCAAAAATTGACTTTCTTTTTTACTGGTATTTGTTTACCTCTGATCTAATAGTTCCGCCACATTGTCACAACCAAGACAATCTCCTGACAGTACTAATGAAAACATTATAATACCTGGGCAGGCTGACACCAGTAAAATGAATTAGAATTTTTTGTACAACATTTGTGAGAGAAAATAATTGAGAGAGATTGTAAAAACTAAAGATTAGTCACCCATTTCATTTTGATACTCAAAGCACGTTCGAGTGAAAAATCGCACGTGATTCAGTAAACGCGTCATATCCAACAGGCATTTCAAAGAATAAGGTGTTTCGATTAAGCAGTTTTCTCCTCTTGAATTCGAAACAGCAGTCAAATTATTCGCGTAAGTTGTGTATTTTCTTTTCTGACAGGATGATATTTAACTTTTTGCGGCGCAGGACAAATTCATTGCTTAAGTGTTGAAAAAAAAGACTGACACCGGAATCTGAAAACAACTTTATCTGTAAATAAGAAAACGCTATATTTCACGCATTCAAAAAACCGTATTTCTTTAAGGGAGACCCGTAAGAAAAAACCCAAAATTTTTATTATTGATTTTAAAGTAATGAATTTTGGTGTACTCCTTAAGAATCTTTTTGTAAGGAATAATTAGCAAAAAAATTCACTTTTTATTAAAAAGCATATTTTTTGCGGGGATTTTTATGATATTTTTTTGTCGAAAAATACACTTTTTAAAATTACTACTCCTCATTAAATTTTCAATATTTTGGTATTACTGAAATTTCTTAAATAGTGTTATAGTATATAGAAAAGAACTAACGAGAGCTATTTTTAATTTTTTATTTTAATCGGCTAAAAAAAAAAAAAAAAAAAAAAAAAAAATACGCATGGTAAGTTTTCTTAAATTCGTTATAATTTTCATGTTTACCAATTTATGTAAAATTTTCAGAAATAGTTAAAAAATATATCTCGCCTTACTTTTGTTGCAAATTTTTTTAAGATTCTAAAAACATAAACACTTTATTTCTAAATCATTTTACCACTGAGCCTTAGTACTTTGAATTTAGGCAAAATATGAAAAAAGTCATTTTCGGGAAAACACGTTTTAAATGGCCGCTAGTCCTTTAAACTCTATAGTGAGTACAATTAAAAAAGCTCATTTTCTACCTGTTCCAAGTGTCCCCGAGTTCTGAAATTTTGCATGGATACTCGCAAATATGTATTTTATCGTCTTCTGAGATAAAATTTTTTTTGAACTTTTGATGATTTTTGGCCGAAAATGGGGTACGGGTCTCCCTTAAAACAAAATTCCGGTGCCAATGTGACGTTTGGGAATTGAAATTAAGTAGTATATCTATGAAACCACCGCGCCACAAAGGGTTAACACACATTTTGCTAGCATCCTGAGTATCAGGGATTCTCAGCTAGTGTGCAGAATGGAGTTATGAATAAAAAGGATGAAGACATATAGTTTATTGTCTTTCAGTTGAAAGAGAAGTAACTAAGAAGGTTTTAATTTTTTCTTAAAATTTTATGTAGTAATTAATCAGAGTAGATTTTCCCTTGCAAAGAATCAATAAGAACGACAACAGTAAGACAATTTTTGACGCTTTTATAAAGTAAACTACTGAAATAATAGAAGACAGTACTTTAAATGTAATTTCATACTACATGCTTTGAATTATTTTGAAATTCCGTATTAATTTTAACCGTTCTAAATAAATTTTCAGTCAAAAAGTAACGTATTCATTGACTGAATTTTTTTTAATTTATTTTTTGCAATACAATTTCATATTTTTCTACTTATTCTTTGACTATTGAAATAAAAAGAATAATTATACGCGAGTAAATTGAAAATTCTTCAACTTTTGTCCAAACATGTTTTTTAATTATAAATGGAGCTATATATATCTTGGGTTTTAATTTTTCTGAAATAACATGTGTAAACAGAACATTTTCTGAGCAGGATGTTTTATTCATCGGTGTCTTCATGATAACACTCTTTTGTTTGCATACAAAAATCTCGTGACAGGTACCTTTGTTCATTTTTCTACAGCTATCTGAAAGCTCCACCCAAATATCTAAATGAATATTCTCTTAAAAACTTTGGTGAAGTACAAATGTTCTTTTCAACACAGAAAAAAGAAAATCGACGTTTTATAAATAATGTTTCGGAAATTAAATGCTCTAATTAACCATTTACAACTCGATTTTTTTGTAATTTTATGAAAAAAAAAAACCATTTGAAATCTATACTTCGGTCTGATAATGGAAAAATATAGTAAAATTTCTAATTTTCAGTAAAAGTTTTACATTTTATGGTGTGTTTCACATGTACACAATTATAGTTTTAAAAATAATATATTACTATATCTTGCAACTAAATAAGCTTAAAATAATTAATTTTATCTGCAAAATTATACACTCTGCAAATTTTTTTAATTTTTATATTTTTAAATGTTTAGTAAAAAGAATGAAAGTAAATCTTACCTTAATAAATTGATCGAAATGTCTTTTGTTTCCGAAGAAACAATTAAATTTTTTGCATAATTAGGGATGAGAGTGTTCCGCGTTTTTTCGTACCAGTATCATATTAGAGAAAATATTGTTCTGTTTAATCGCAGCATTTTTCGATTGAGTAAAATAACATTTTCTCTAAGATTATACTGGTGGGAAAAAACGCGAAAATTCTCATGCCTATATAATGCAGCCAACTAATATGGACAAAATAAATTTTATTGTATTCTTTGGATTTTTCTTGATCAGATACAAAGATCTTATTGACCAAATTCATAGCGCATAATGAAAATTGTAATGTTTTTAGGTATGTGCTAGGTATGGCACGTAGTCAGAAAAGGCCTGATACGATAGCATCACAAGAAATACTAAGAATTCCCTATATTTCAAAGAGATACTGAGCTAGGCAATTCGTAATGTAGCTGATGTTCCGAGCATTGAGATTAGCCAAATTATAGCGCACTTCTATAATTCCTCACCATGATATTATTGCAATTCATACAAAATAAGTCAAGGTTATCCTATACAAATCAGGATAATGCAAAAAAAATGTAACGAAAATGTAGGTTCAGCTTCTGGAAACATCCTGTATTTGTGACTGAATAAAAGAATTGACATCTGTTGTTTCCTATACGAAAATTGTTTGCCTTAAAAGCCCACTCCTAGTCACGTCAATAAAGGAAAATGCTAATGATTCTTCAATAAATTCTAATTTTTTGTCTAGTGTAGGCATTCGTCATGGACAAAATGAGTTGTGTTTCCATTCTTTTGATTCTTCTGGATTAGAGACAGCGATCATACTGGCCAAACTCACGGCACATAATGAAAATTATAATGTTTATAGGTATGAGCCAGATGTGGTACGTGGTGCAGCAAAGGGTTAAATTCTTTATATTGTAACGCGTAATCATGGTTATAATTTATGTTATATAATTGCTAAAACTTTAGTTACATTAAAAAGGTGATCCTGAACTGAGAAATAAAATCAACTTATTTAATACATTAATAATATTTTCATTACATTAATATTTTTATTACATTAATTATTTTCTTTTACACATCGAATTCAATTAGAAAAAAAATCGGCATTTCAAAAGTATATTTTTGGAAAATACACATTTTCTCGCATAATCTTTAGTTAACTTAAATACATAAGGGATAACATTTATTGACTTACTTCAAAAAATTACATTTTTTTTTTGTGCTGAAATTTAGGAGAAATAAAAATTTCAGCTTTTCAAAAGAATGTTTTAGGAAATCAATAGTTCTGAATAAAATCTTTGCACTGTAACCGTGTGACGGCTAGACCGCCATGTTCAAGCGAAGACATAGTTGAAAATTAACACTAAAACACTTTTATTTTACATTTAATTTGACTGGGGTAAGGGAGCTAGATTCAAAAATTTAGAACGACTTCAAACTGAGAACATATGAGGATTCCAGAAGCCAAGGGGTACAAGTGATTTAATTTGGATTTAGAGTAAATTGAGCTCAAAGTTAAGCATCAATTGTAATTGAATGAATTGAGATAGGACTCTTTTGCTTATTTCTTAATGTTCTTTGAACTCTTATTTCAATAACTGTTTAGAAAAACAGATGATTAAATTTTGTTTTAAATGTATAACGAAGCAATATTTATCAGCATTCGGCACTTGTACCCTTTGGCTTCCAAGCAGTAATGAAAACTACTTGGAAGCTACAGGGTACAAGTGCCGAATTAATAAAAGAAATAAAAAAAATGTGAAATAAGAAGATAAATTTATAAAAAATGAAGAACAATGTTGAAATAAATAAATCAAGGGACAAAACTTTGTTTTAATAAAAGTTCTAAAAAGGAAAAATTATGAAAAAAAAATGAAGATACGAAAGGTTTAAGATCAATGTTGATACACATGAATGAAACAATAAATTTTATTCTAACATAAGATTTAAAATTTTATTATAAGTTTTGAAAAAATGTAAACTTTTTAACACTGTCGTCTAACAAAGATAAAAAAGTGAATATATTTTCAGTTTGTCTGACCGTCTGTCTGTCTGTCTGGCCATCCGGCCGTCTGTCCGCTCTCTAACTCTTGTAAATGTACTCAAATTGCGGTGAATTTTTTGGAAATTATTTACACTTATCCTAGCACGAACCCTATTTCGAATAAAGTTTATAGCAGGATTAATTTATTTACAGGGAGAGTCAAAATTTTTTCGTTTCATTATGGACTATGGGGAAAAAATCGTTTCAAATGAATTTTAAAAGTGTTACACGCTGTCAAATATATTAAGATTTATATTCATCTACGAAGTTCCTTAAAATATGTATTCTGTAAAATATGTGGTGAAAAGAAAAGCTAATATTCATTTACAGGGCCACACAAAAGAATTCAATTACATAATGGGGAAGTGGAAATTGTTTGCAACATATTTTAATTATATTAAACATTTTATGTATAATAAAATTTATATACGTCCATGAGATTTAATATAAGTTATATCGCGCATAACATGAAGTTCACAGCATTTACAGGGACACACAAAAAATTTAAAATAGTACATTCTATCCAAAATACTGTACATTATCGATATGGTTGATGGATGGATGAAATGCCTTCTTAATTATGATATGCAGTTTTAAGTCTCACTAAATTTAAACATTGTGAGGTGAAAAAATTCTACATATGGTATGTATGAATGCTATATTTGATATACAGGGCTACACAAAAGATCTGGTAAAGGTTACTGAATATGAGCACAATTTACTTAAAGATTGTTTTTAAATAAGCTACGTATTTTTATGATGAATTTCATTCAGTTTACTCAGAAATGTTTGTAGAATACAGATAAAATGATATACAGGGCAACATACAGAATTGGATACATGGTCATCTATGGATGATAATTTATAATTTCTTGAAACATTATTTCGGTAGCCTTAAGAATGTTTTACTTGGAACTAAATTTTAGCTAAATACTGGCGTATAATACAGGTTCTAGGTAATCTCCAGGGATGAACAAAAGTATACAAGTATGTTTCCACCTATTAGTACAAAATGCATAAAGAGAATTTCAAACTGTTTCGCATTTTCTTCCTAAATTGGTTTTTTCTATCATACAGTATTTATATAACCGACAGATCAAACACAGGGCTGTTCAAAAGTATTAAAATACATACTTTTCTATGGACAGTAACACTTTATTACCTTAAATTGCGAAATTTTTTTAAAGATTTCAGGAAATCTTGGAAAGTGTTTCAGAATCAATGTTTAATGTTTGATTTTTCTTACTTGTTAACAGTTTGCCTTTATTTAATGTAATATTTAATGCATTAAAAAGAAATTCTAAACAGAAAAAAAAACTGACGAAAAACATTTTGAAAAAAAGACATACAATTCCAGTTCATAAAGTTTAAAACGACACAGGGTGTAAATAATTTAAATTGTGATTGGTACAAATTGGCACATGATCGTGTTTTTGTACTAATCGATGTTTAAAAATGATCAAATTCCTGGGGCGTTTTCAGAGTCATGAACTAGCCTTGCATGTCGTTGGTCGCTTCAGATATATGGACGTTAATGAATACACCTGCACTTATACCCCTTGGCCTCCACGCGTTTCACGGTTTCGGGAAAAAGGTTAAGTAACTGACCCCTAAAACTCAGTGCATAATTAAAAAATCACTCATAACTCTTTACCTACAAATAAATAGACTTACTTCCAGAAAGCCTGTGCACTTAACTGATTTTTTTTCCAATTTTGTCACTTATACCCCTTGGCTTCTGGGCTCCTCATATGATTTCAATTATTATAAAGAAGAATAACTCTATTCACAATCTCCTTTAAAAACTCTTCTATCTATCATTCAGAAAGACAGCCCGTGGCTTTTCAGGGTCACTTTATTTTCAACACAAAGAATCAAGTTTAAATTACTTCTAAAATGTCTTACAACGGCTTCCTTTATTCTTACTCTATACCCCACAGCCACGTCAACATGAAATGGAATCCCTAAGCATCGCCAAAGTGGCTCCAAAACTTCAGCAAACTAGTCTAATTCACCCAAGGCAGAGAGTGACTATAATTCTCTCTTGCATACGATTCCCAGCTTTTATACTTTGCAGACTGAAAAGACTGGACAAGAAATTTACATAAAACTCGTGAACCACAGTTAACCGTAGATTCGGGCTGCCACACATACTTAGGTAAGTTAAAGTTACATAAAGTGCAGATGTGGCTTTTGCGCCACAATGTTAGATCAATGATATCACGAACTCAGTTAAAACACAAGAATGCCTCTATTATAAAGTGACAGTCCCTCACAACCGAAGTTCAGTTATGAATTATATGATTTAATTATTAAATATTTTTTAATTAAATTAAAACACATGTTGTAATTCAATGAATGAAATCTATGCGGTGTTTTTGGCTCAAAAAAGTTTGATGTTTATATTTATGTATGTGTTACTGTGGGTCATATAAATTTTAAATATAGAGTATACAATTTGAAAAGTTGAATAGCAAGAAGATGTTACATGACATAAAGTAGACAGGGTATTAAATATTTTAGGATATCAGAATGTTAATTAAACATGTTTTAGATGAATAAAGCACGTAAAATCTAATCAAAAGTAATTAATAAGAGACTAGTCAGTGCCAGATTGCTCACTCGAAGAGAAGTACTCCTCAGAATATCTGTATTTTTCGCTGTCACTAAAATATTGAAGGAAGTGACTGATATATTTCCTGCATTAAACATTCTCGTGAAGGCTTTAATGACTTTATCTGCTGCGATACATCATAGTTAATATGCATACAATCAGAATGTTTCTTTTTCGAAGGTAATATGGATTATTTGAAAGAAGAAGAATTATCAAGAATTAACAAGAATTATTTGAAACTGGAGTCCATAATACAGAACTCCTTATAAGTTATTGTCAATAGCAAAACGTTGATAACATTTTGAAAAAGCAACATTTGAAGAAATAATTTCTGATATTTTACAAAATTTTTGAAAGCAACCAAGTCCATTTCTGTGGCACATATTCATTCAAAATTGTACACAGAATTATTTTCATAACGCCAAAAATGAATAAACTAATAAATAAATAAATAAATAGCAGGTTCTGAAACAGTCGTCATGCTGGTAGGTTTATATGAAAACTATGTATTTTTATGACAACTTGACATTTGGTATGAATTTCTTCACCACAGTTCAAATACACAAGCGATTGTATTTTAACTTCTTTTTCGAAAGATGCCATAAAATGAAATATTATGCTATGTATTCAGACAATTTAACTGACAACCAATTTTCTGAAAATACTTTCCTGCGTAACATTTCAACAAAGGGAATGCATTTTTAGGTAGCTTCCATTACAAAAAGTAAAAAGCTACCTATTGCAGCAGTCCGGAGGAAAGCACTTCCAGAAAATTTTGGTATATTTTCACCGATCATGACCCCCAGACCTCAAAACCACCCTCCGTTCAAATGTTGACATACAGTGTCTCACAAAAGTGATGGGACACTTGTGCTTTATAAAAAGAAACTGCAATAAAATAAATAAACAAACATGTGCAAAAATTTTTTGGATGTGTTTCATATTTAAAGTTAGTAACAATTATTACATAACATACATTTTGTCAAAATATTAAAATATTAATTTAGTAAAAATACAATTGTTCAGAACGGAGCAAAAAATGGCTCACATAAGTGATGGGACACTTACTTTTCCATCAAATATTTATCCAAAAATTTTACTTTTTAAAAGGTTTTAATATTTTATTGGATTTCCTTTTACTTTTAAAACATGATTTAATCTTTTTGGGATGGATTCGACTAATTTTTTTGTGATTTCTGGCGTGATTTTACCCCATTCTTCTTGAAGCACCGATTTTAGTTGTTGTTTTGAAGAAATGGTGTGTTTGCGAATTCTTGATTCCAATTCTTGCCAAATATTCTCTATGGGATTTAAGTCTGGAGATTGTGGTGGTGTTTTTATTATTTCAGGACAGTTATATAGCAGCCAGAGTCTAACGTTCAGAGCACTGTGCTTGGGGTCATTGTCCTGGTAGAATTTAAAATCGGTATGAAGGTTCAATTTTCGTGCTGAAGATTTCAAATTTTGCTTTCAAATATCAATGTACTTGTACTGATCCATTATACTGTCAATAAAAACAAGATTACTAACTCCAGCGGACGACATACACCCCCATACCATAACTCCTCCTCCACCATGTTTTACTGTTGGTACCAAGTTCTGTTTGCGAAAATCTTTCCTGGGTTTTCTCCACACCAAGATTCTACCGTCAGAACCAAATATATTAAATTTACTCTCATCAGCAAATATAACTTTATTCCAGTAATCAGAATTCTTATTTATATTGGATTTTGCGAAAGCTAGTCTGAGTTTTCTATTCTTTTCACTTACGAAGAATTTTTTCCTGGCTACTCTACCGTGATATCCAGCAGATCGAATTACCCTTCTAATAGTCTCAGGATTAACAATTATTCCATATAATGCTTGTAAATCAGCAGCAACTTTTGAAGCACTATTTCTTGGATTTTTTTTTTTTTTTATTTCGAACGATAATTCGCTTTATTCCATTGGATAGCTTTGATTGTCGGCCAGGTCTTCTTTTATCCTGAATCATATAATTCTTTTTATATCGTTTAATGATATTGAAAACTGTTGAATGACTCAAATTAACTGTTTCAGCAGCTTTTCTAATAGATTTTCCACGTTCAATATGGAAATTAATAACTAATTTTCGAATTTCAGGCGAAGTTTCTTTTCGTTTAGCATTCATGGCTACACAGAGCTAAAAAACACAAAAATTCCAAAACAAACTGGAGAGAAATACTGCAGACGATTTTATAAATTATTGCCAATTGCTTTTAAGTAAAAATAAAACCCCAAAAAATATTTTTACTGCTTATTTCAGACGATTTTTGTTGCATATATAATGGTGTCCCATCACTTATGTGAGCTATTTTTTGCTCCGTTCTAAACATTTGTATTTTTATTAAATTAATGTTTTAATATTTTGACAAAATGTATGTTATGTAATAATCTTTACTAAATGTAAGTATGAAACACACCTACAAAAAATGTGTACATGTTTTTTTAATTTATTTGAATAGTTTCCTTTTGTAAAGCACAAGTGTCCCATCACTTATGTGAGACACTGTATATATATATATATCTCATTTTTGTCATGCGAAAACTATCGTATTTATGAACCGATTTGAATGAAACTTGGTATGTAAATAGTACATACAAATGTCTCGACCGAGTTCGTTAGACAGCATCATCCACCCTCTTGTTTCAAAATGGCGGCCATTTAAAAATTTAAAAAAAGATTTAAATTTAAAATTAAATGCGAAGAAATTAAAAGTTGAAAAATATTTTTCTTTTATGTGTTAAAACTTAAAACAACGATTCCAGAACACTTTTGATTTTGTTTATATCTTTAAAAAAATGATTGAGTTATAACACTTTGAATTTTTCTTATGGCTGACATTTTGAAACAATCTGATTTTTGTCATGCTGTAACTAACGTATTTATGAACCGATTTGAATGAAACGTAGTATGTACATAGTGCACACAAATGTCTCGACCGAGTTTGTTATCCAGCATCATCCGCCATCTTGTTTCAAAATGGCGGCCATTTAAAAAAATTTAAAAATTTAAAATTTAAAATTAAATGCAAAAAAATTAAAAGTTGAAAAATATTTTTCATTTATGTGTTAGAACTTAAAACAAGGATTCCAGAACACTTTTTATTTTGTCTTTATCTTAAAAAATGATTGAGTTATAGCACTTTGAATTTTTCTTATGGCTGACATTTTGAAACGATCTGATTTTTGTCATGCTGTTACTAACGTATTTGTGAACCAATTTGAATGAAACATGGTATGTGCATAGTAAATACAATTGTCTCGACCGAGTTCGTTAGCCAGCATCATCCGCCATCTTGTTTCAAAATAGCGGCCATTTAAAAATTTTAAAAAAATTTAAAATTTAAAATTAAATGCGAAGAAATTAAAAGTTGAAAAACATTTTTCATTTATGTGTTAGAACCTAAAACAACGATTCCAGAACACGTTCTATTTTGTCTTTATCTTAAAAAATGATTGAGTTATTGCACTTTGAATTTTTCTTTTGGCTGACATTTTAAAACGATCTGATTTTTGTCATGTTGTAACTAACGTATTTATGAACCGATTTGAATAAAACTTGGTATGTACATAGTACATACAAATATCTCAACCGAGTTCGTTGGCCAGCATCATCTGCCATCTTGTTTCAAAATGGCGGCCATTTAAAAAAAATTAAAAAAATTAAAATTTAAAATTAGGTACTAAAAGGTGAGAAATTGAAAAAGATTTTTCTTTTGTGTATTTGACCTTGATACAAAGATTACAAGGCATTTTTTGTTTCATCTCTATCTTGAAAAATTGTTGAGTTATAGTACTTTCAATTTCCAGTGTGGTTGACATTTTGAAACGGTCTGAATTTTGTCACGCAATAATACACATATTTATATACTGATTTGGATATAACTCAGCGTGTACGTAGTACATATCAATGTTTTGACCGAGTTCACTTGCCAACTTAATCCGCCATCTTGTTTCAAATGGCGGTTATTTAAGTTTGTCAAAAACCTTTTAAATGTATATAATGATGTACAAATAAAAAATTAGAAATTGAAAAAAATTCTTTCGAATGTATTTATCTTAATAGTGAATTCCGGAGTATTTTTTGCTTTGTCTTTATCTTAAAAAAACGCCTGAGATACAGCAGTTTGAATTTCTAATGTGGGTGACATTTAAAAAAAATCAATTTGCCCGCGACAGCACTCGTATATATTAATTGATATCGATATGATAGTGCATGTCTACAAGAATTAAGATTTCGCCCAAGCTCATTGGTTTGTTTTATCCACCATGTTGTTTTAAAATGGCATACACTTCATGATATCGCAGAATTTGGCGACTTTCTAAATCGCTGAAAATAAAACTAGGTTGAATAAAATATGACTAATTTCTAAAAATTCCAATTAATAATCAGTATTAAGAAAAACTAGCATTCAATCTTATAAAATCGGGTTTCACTAATTTGAGCTTCGTATGTTTGAATAATATACGGTATTTACTTGTGTATAGGGCGCACGCGTGTATAAGGCGCACCCCCACTTTACAAGTAAAAATGACGATTTCTTAAAATCTCGTATATAAGGCGCACCATAAATTTGATACGCTAATGAAGGATGACCAAATAAATTTCAGTAAAAAAAAAAAAAATCGAAACAAACATTACACCAGACCAGAAAACAAAACGAAAATGCATTTTTAGTCTTCGGGTTGTAAGAGAATGACGGAAAATAGGAATGAGTGACGGTAACGATAATTGCTAATTAGCGTTTAGATAATGTCATTAGCTCTTTTGTATAAAAAACTGCAAGGAATGAAATAAATATGCAGTAATACTTCAATTAAGTAACATCTTCCGAGTTTTAATATCTTCTCTGAATAATTTCTTGTTTCATATGTATATCGTTCGACTGCATCCAACAGTAAAAAAATATTCCGTATATAAGGCGCACCTAGGAGTTTTGTACTAATTTTTTAGAAGAAAGTGCGCCTTATACACGAGTAAATACGGTACCTTAATTTAAAATAAATAATATATAAATAAGTATATGAAAGCTACCTCTTCCGCCCGGCATTGCCGGAAGGACTTTCCAAAATTGTGTCCATTTTCTGTTTTCTTCTTAAGAATGTGTTTTCCAGTTAAGATAAAATATAACTGTGCAATTATGCCAGGAATAAATCAGTTTTCTTCTTCAATTAACTTAATTGCACATATTTTTTTTCAAAAGCTTCTGGTGACAATGCTGTAGAATTAATTTGTGTTGGTATATAACGAAATGTGTGCAATGAAGTTCTCCGTAAAAAACAATTTAATGAATACCGCTGACTATGTCAAAATTATTCACGGGAAAAAAGTTAGCAAAGTTGGTGTATCATATGGGGAAACAAAACAGCAACTACTCATTTTATTACGAGGGTGAGTTTGAAAATAAGTTTCCCCTGGCGTCTGTGGACAGAGATTCGTATGAATGTCAAACAATTTAATGAGACATGAAAGATACGACATAATTTTATTTGTAAATATAAATACCAAGTACGATGAGACATTTGTCATACCGATTGATAAGCTGCAAAAAAGCACTCCAGGAAACAATCAGGTCTTTGCATAGAGAGAAGCCGCTAAACGCTTTTTACTTATACAAAGCCCTGAGTTTTTCCTGGAGGGCTTTTCGGAGCTTATCAATTGGTATGGCAAATGTCTCAATGTATCTGATAATTATATGGCAAAATAAAGATATATCTTATTTTTGATATTTCACTCTATTTTGGAATTTCATACACAAATTTGAAAGAAACTATCAACAGATAAGAGCATTCAACATGTACAATTTATTAAAACCATAAAGGACGACTCTATCAACTACAAACCATACACATAACATGATATGTATAACGAATTTACGTTTCGCTAAATAAAAAAGAATACAGGAAATTCTGTAAGTCATATTATTAATAATAAAGAAAACTATTTATTCTGTTCAGTAGCATAAAATGGAGATTGTTATGCTGTTACGATGAGTAAAATATGATGATTTAAAATTTCATGATAGTATTGCTGAATTAGTGTATGATGATTATCAAATAAAGTATTTGAAGCCATGAAGCTCAGAAGTAATTCTCAAGTTTTAATCTGATGACCGCGTTATTTAAAACAAAAAAATCAAACTGTGATTGACATTAATGTTCCCTGATAGACTCTCGAAATTTTAACAAACTGTTATATTATATATATTTTTTTACATTATTTTATGTTATGTTATTTTGAACTTTAACTAGCATAAAAGTTGTTCTGTATGAAAAATAAGTTTTGCAAAGCAAAATTTACTAGCAAAATGTAATAATTAAAAATGAATGTTTGCTGAAATTTTCTTATTGACAAAATGCCACCAGAGTAACATTGAGTATTTTTCAAAATCAAATTTAACTAATTCATCTGTCATCAGACGCGTTCAATGAATAATTATTTTCAAAATGTTTGAATTACCATATTCTGTAATTTTTTTCCATATTCTTATAACAGTCACAGAATTTCTGAATCGAACACAATTTTTGTATATTTCATTTTTTGCGCTAATAAGAGCAACAAAATTTTTATTTATTGTTCAAACATGCTGGTATCGACATTTGGAATTCAGAATCGGTAATCTAAAAACTTACTATAACTAAGAGAATAAAAAATGATGAAAACGACACAGACAAACAGTTTGAAGGAAAAACACAGTGACAAAAAAATTATTAAAGACATGGGAAACAAAAAGAATATAGCAAGTTGAGAAGGCACGGGAATGCAACAAGTCTGCAGTTACAACTTCCCACCCCCCCCCCCCCAAAAAAAAATAAAGCAAAAGAATCACAGAGGGAGCCAAAAAAAGTTGTGTTGTTATCTGAGCCATATAAAATAAACCTTGAATTGAAAAAAAGAAACTGAAAAAAAAGAAAGCTCTAAAAGCACAAAAGCAATTGGAACATCAAGTTTACAAAAAATGGGCATAATTAAATTGGAAAAAAAATGGTTGAAGGGAAGAACTACATACATAAGATAAAGAGAATTTCAGCTGCAAAATACTGTGTTATGATTCAGAATCTAAAAAGAAAATCTAGCGAGTGATAATTCGTTTTACCTAGTCTGTAAGAAAAATAAAATAGCACAAATTTTTCATTATCCAAAATGCCAAATATAGTTCCATTTCGTGAGCGCTGAAATATAAAATGAACAAAATAACTTCATGCGTAAGCCCTGCATCACTTCTTACATGATATTAAAGTAACTGGCAATCAGTTCTATAATTTCTAGCCTTTATTACTAATAACTTTTGATTTAAAATAATTACTCATACTTTCAGACACTGTTGTTTTGTTTGATTGTTAAATCAATCCCAAACTTTGCTTTCAATAAACTTAACTATTTACCTACTCACTGAAACAGCTTAACATTCTTTGGTCCAATTTAAGAAACTGTGAGCCAACTTAGGTGACCAGCCGTTGAATTTACACTATTAAAAAAAAAATTCAAATGAAAATAAAACTTAAGATGTTTAAAAAGAGTTTGTTTTAAAGCTTTATTTTCTTAGTAAATGAAAAAAATGATCCCTTATACTGATATTTTGCAGATATTTCAAAAATGAATTGTGTTCCACCTGAAAATAAGTGAAATGCTCCAAATTTGGCTACACTACCTTATAGTGAACAACAGATATAAAAAATTCTGTTACCCGCAATTCATAATCGTACTACTGCAATGTCAGCGCAATATGTATCTCTTATAATAGGGTGAGCGAGTGATTTATAAAACTCTCAGCTGATTGGAAGATTGTACAGGAATAGAAAATTATATCCATTATGCAACAAAAATTAAAATAGTTAAAATCAGGGTTTAGTACGCATATTTTAAGGAAGTCCTCAATTGGAACATAGATGAATTTTAAGAATTAAATGTTTCTGAGCAAAAAATTTAGAATATAAAATCCCAAGTACAGAAGTAAAAAAAATATTCATTGATGTTAAAAAAAAGGTACATCGCCAGAAAAAAGGGGAATAAACGTTCAACTTCTAAAATATAGTGATTACAGCACTGTTAAGGTACTAACTAAATTGTACAGAATGATCATGGCAGGAGTCCAATACTAATATTTATAAAGGATACAAAATAACTTTCAATAATTAGAACAATATCATTCATACAACAATCAATAATTAGAACAATATCATTATTCATGTTACAATATCATTCATTGGCGATTTTGTACAAATCTAAAGGAGACAAAATAACCTTCACTAACTACTGTAAAAAGGTGTCACATGTCCATTCATGAGAAATTTTGTGCGAATCTAAAAAATGGACTAAATTTACAAATTTAAAGTAATTAAATAAATGTAATCTTTTTGTGGATAGATCTTGCAACGATCATATTTTTGCTATGAGACTGATTTTTAAAAACAGAGAGAAGATTAATATTTATGTGGCATCAGTGAAAAAATAACTCTAAAGAATATCAAATCTGCTTATAATTTAAAAAATGCACATTATTTCCCCCACAAAGTCCCATTATGGGTTATATTTGTTTGATTACTACATAGGCAATGGCACATATTACGTTAATGTTTAATGAATCAAATCTATAGATTTTCTTGAAATATGATAATTTTTTGTACAACAAAGCATAGGAAAAATAAAAATGTGGGCATTTCAAAAGAATTGTTTTAAAATTCAAACATTCTGACATTCTGCATTATACTGCGACGGACGGCCTAAACCTATTAATTGGATTTATTCACTTGCTAAACAGTTTAATGACACTAAAAAGATAATTCATATGAAGAAAATATACCAGTTATTGCTTTCATAAACTGATAATTTTTCTGTATGGAATAATTGAAAATAGAAATAAAATAACAAACGGTTTTCTTAAATAGGAATGCACATTTATACTGCGGAAATTTAGTATAAATTAAACGCTCTCGGAGAAATCTTTATGTTATTACAAATAGGGTCAAAAAATAATTTTATAACTATTTAAACAAAAATTACACTAAAGATGGGGTGTGAAACAGTTAGAAAAGCTAAAAAAGTATATTAAGAAATAACATTTTAGGAATCCTTTTTATGTATATAAATGTTATGACGATACTCCAATTATATCCTAAGTTTTGAGTAATTCACGCAAAATGCATTGAAAGAGAAATTTGAACTATAAACTAGTCCAAACTCTCATTTTTATTTCAACATTCTTATTTCAAAAGTAAGTAACATACAAACTTTAAATACTTTATGATGATATATTTTACTTATGTTAAGAACCTATTTATGTATAGTTTGATTTTCTCATTTTTTTTACTACAGTTTAATTTACAATTTAAATTGTAATTTTCGAACGTCATGTTCACTTTGCTTATTCGCTAAAAATATAAAAATGATAACTTCTTAATATCTTTACTGTCAATTAATTTACTGTAGTCGAAATACATTCAAACAAAGCAAGCATGAACAGCTTAAATCTTACTGGTACACATAAAACTTCATTTTTTAAATATTTCTATTTTACCGTATGTGAACGGTTAGAGCTATATGAATTGCATAGAAATAAAACTTCATTTTTTTCAGTTATATCGAAATAATAGCTAAAAAAGAATACCTGTGGCAAGTTTTTCCATTCTATCCTTAGTTTCATATTTAATTATAGAAAACTGGGGTAATTCTGCATCTTCAACACCAATCACGGGCGTTGGTGTCCAGTACATAACAACATCTCGAACAGTATATCCATCTAGAAAAAACAAGAGAAAATTTTATAGCAACTCAATTCAATCTTCTTAATTACTCAGAATTCATTATATATTACTGAAATTACAGTATGCTAAAAAATGGGTTAACTATATATAACTATATATTAACTATTATAAACTATATTAGTGTATGGATTAATCTGCCATCATCTGCCTCTTTGCGAAATTTTTGAGTGCATATTTATGTATTATCTGTGATAGTAATACCCTTGTAACTTTGATAATTTAAAATTAAACAAAATGAAAAATGAATAAAATTTAACTTTAAAATAATTCCCGCATATATTTTATTTATTACTTTGTAATCATATTTGTAAAATATGAAATAATTTATTAATGCTGAGAATATAGTTAGTAATAAATGAGTTTACTCAAATGCTTTATTCACCAAATTTATATTCTGCTAAAAAGTAAAAGTAAAAAGTCCATTTTTGTAAGAAGATATTCACAATCGTAAGAACATCCAGCCTACTTTTAGAATATTCTGTATGGATGTTGATAACGAAGCCTTCGGCTGTTTACCATCCTACGAGAATTTCTATGAAATAAATTATGTTTTATTTAATGGCACACATGTCGTATTTAAATAAATTATAATTTACTCTACGGAATTTTTTGAAGGTTAGTATTTTTTTAAATTAAAATAGCAATAAAGTGGGAAATACTGCCGTGTATTAGATTCCAGCACACATGTCATAGGAAGCTGGGTTTTTTTTTGTAAATGCTATTTGCTTTGAATTTTTCTGCAATGTTGGTTATATTGGAATGAAATATTGCCCCAAAATTTGAAAAAGTTTAAGTTTCTCCAAAATTGTTCGAATAAATCCAATTTAAAGAAAATGTTTCTTTAATATTATTTTGCCACTGTAAAAATATTTGTTTAATGACTTGATGGTTTGTATTGGAGACATTAGCAGATAAATACAACTAGTAAAATACAAACGTATATAAATACCAATACTAAATGTATTGGTTATATTGGAATAAAATGTTTGTCCAACGTTAGGGTGTTTATACAAATATTTACCACACAAATGTTTTGCCTTATTAAAACGAATATTTTTAATGTAAAGCAAATAAATTCGCAATATTAGCAATACTGGTATTAAATATTATCCGACCATTGCACTATTTACATTGTTCCAGTGTTGCAAAAATGTATTGCCATTTATTTACAAGATAGTCTTTTGGAAATACAACTTAATACAAAATGAAACTTGATATTTCCATTTTGATATCGACGATTTTTTACATGATTTTTTTTATTCCCCAGTAGCCAAACAATATTGGACCAATATTGGCTACCTCTTGGAGCAATATTGGCACATTGGAGCAATATTGGCATGAAATATTGCTCCAATATTGGGGTGTTTATATTTTGCTCTTCTTTAGCCAATATTTGTAGCCAATATTATGCCAATATTGGGGTTTTATTGGAAATATTGCCAATAAAACGCCAATATTGTTTAAATATTGGATTTTCATTGGAAATATTTTCAATGTAACGCCAACATTTGTACAATATTGGCGTTTTATTGGCAATATTTCCAATTAAACCAAAATATTGGCACAATATTGGCTGCAAATATTGGTTAAATAAAGGCAAAATGTAAACATCCCAATATTGGAGCAATATTGACGTTTTATTGGCAATATTTCCAATTAATGAAATATTGGCGCCACGTTGGACCAATATTGGTTTGCTACTAGGGATTTACCGACCAATATAGCTAATAAAATTTTTAATTTTACATTTTCTTTCACAAACATCCAGTTCTATAAGAAAACCCTCATAGCATAGCTCTTAATCTTAATTTAAAAATATTTTCTATAAGTGAAAATAGTTTAAGATACGACGAAAAAAATAGTAGAATAAATTAAGAATAATAAAAGAAAGAAATAGCAGAATAAATAGCAAATAAGCTTAATTGACAAGTACAGCCAGTTATAATGTCAGTGGCAATAGTGGGATAAAAGCGATGAGCCACAAACAATCGATTGCTACCACCAAATTTTAACAGTATTTCATGCCTTATTTAATAACAGAATTCTGAGATTTAATAAAGGAAATAATATTATTAAAATCCACAGGTGAAAATGAGCCATTTGTGTCGCAGCACCTCCATTCTGCTTAACACTGTCATTATGACTGGCTATATTTTTCAATTAAACAAAAAATAATGCTTAAAAATTGAAAAAAATAGAGCTTTGTTGATTTCCACAATCGGATCTCTCACCAGACATCATCATATACATTTTTTTAAAAATATATAGATATTTTTAACTCTATTATTCCACCCCTTTTATTTGTTTATGACTAAATAATCACTTGCTTAGATCAAAGCATACATTTAAAGCAACTTAAATATATAAAAATTGAAAAAAAAAATAGATTTTGTTGTTTAAATCAATAAAGTCTCTTATCAGACATCATTATATGATTTTTTTAATTTGTTAACATAATTTTGAGCTCCATTATCTTATTCATTTCATTTTTTATGTTCAAATATGCACTTGATTACATCAGATAATAAATTAAGTACTAAGATAGCAATAATACTTAAAACTTGAAAAAAAAAAGATTTTCTGTTGACTTCCAGAATTGGATCTCTCATCAGACTCATTATATACATATTTTAAAATTTATTCAAATATTTTTGAGCCCCTTTGTGTTATTCCTTTCATTTATTTTTGATTAGATAAATCACGTTTATATCAAATTATAAATTAAGTATTGACGTAATTCACGTATTAAAGCAAGTAAAATATATAAAACTTGAAACATTAATTAAAATTTTTGTTTCTTCATAAATCAGTTATTTAAAATCAATTATAGGTATAAAAAAATTCTTAATATATTTTAGTGCTCCATTATGCTATTCCTCCCATTCAGTGTTGCCAGATGGGCTACTTTTTTAAAATTCAAATTCTTGATTGGCACCACTTTTTGCAAATGATAAAATGTGTCTTATTCAACGACATGATAATTAAGGTGAAAACAAAAGGTAATTATTTACCGTTTTAAAAGAGTGGTGCCAATCAAGAAATCTGAATTTAAAAAAAGTAGCCCACTGGCAACACTGCTTCCATTTGTTTTTGATTAAATAATCACTTGCTTACATCAAAGTATAGTTATTAACGAAGTAAAATTGATAAAAATTTTCAATTTAGATTATTGTTGTCTTAATCCATTTCATCTCTCAACAGACATCCTTATATGAATTTTTTTATTTCTTACTATATTTTTCAGCTCAGTTCCTTTATGCGATCTTTTTCATCTGTTTTTGATTAAATATTAACTTGCTTACATCAAAAGATACATTAAGTATTTAAGCAAGTAAAATGTATAAAAATTGAAAAAAGAATTAACATTTTTGCTATCTTCATGAATCAGATCTCTCACAAGACATCATTTTAAACGCATTTTAATTTCTTAAAATGTTTTTATGCTCTATTATGCTTTTTCCTCCATTTGTTTTTATTAAATAATCACTTGCTTACATCAAATCATAAGCATTAAAAAAGTAAAATAGATATTGTCAAAATAAATAAAATTTTTGTTGGCTTCATCAATCATATCTCTGAACAAACATTATCATATACATTTTTTAAAATTTGTGTATATATTTTTGAACTCCATTATGCTACTCCTTTCATCTGTCTTTACTGACTCGGTGAGGCGGAGAGCGATCTTTCGCTGGATCACGTTTCCAGCTTTCATCTGTATATGATTAAATAATTACTTACTTACATCAAAACATGCATTAAGTATTTAAGCAAATAAAATAAATAAAAACTGAAAAAAAAAATTTGATTTTTCTTCTCGCCATCAATGAAATCTCTCATCAGACATCATAATATAAATATTTTAATTTGTTAAAATATTTTCGAGTTCCATTATAGTATTCCTTTCATTTCTTTATGTTCAAATAATCACTTGCTTACACCAGAGCATAAATGAAGTATTAAGTCATGTGAAATATTTAAAAATTGGAAAAAAAAAATGTTGACTTCCCCAATAGGATCTCTCAATAGACATCATTATAAACACATTTTAATTCCTTAATACATTTTTGAGTTCCATTAAAGTATTCTTCCCATTTGTTTTAGATTTAAGAATCACTTGCTTACATCAAAGCATAAGTATTACAGAAGTAAAATTGACAAAATTTGTCAAAGTAATTTAGATTTTTGTTATCTTCATCAATTGGATCTTTCAATAGACATCATCATACACATTTTTAAAATTTGTGTATATATATTTTTGCACGCCATTATGCAATTACTTTCATCCATATATGATTAAATAATCGTTTGCTTACATCAAAGCATAAATTAAGTATAACGGCAAATAAAATGTAAAAGAATTGAAAATAATTTAGATTTTTGTTGTTTTCATCGATGAAGTCTCTCATCAGACATTATAATATGAAGTTTTTAATTTGTTAATATAGTTTTGAGCTCCGTTATGCTAATCCTTTCATTTCTTAATGCTCAAATATACACTTGCTTGCATCAAAACAAAAATTAAGTATCAAGCCAAATAAAATATTTAAAAATTGAAAAGAAACTTAGATATTTTGCTTTTCCTATCGATCGAATTTATCAACAGACATCATTATTTACATATTTTAAAATTTGTTCAATTATATTTGATCCCCTTCATGCTATTATGTTTTTGATTAAAGAACCACGCTTATAGCACAGTATAAGTTAAGTACTAAAACAAGTAAATAATTTAAAAATTGAGAAAATAACTTAGATTTTTATTGTCTTCATCAATCATTTCTCTCATTAGATATGAATATAAACATCCTTTAAATTTGCTCATATATTTTTATTAACCCTTTATTTATTTTTTATAAATATTTGATCAGATAATGAATTTTTAACATAAAGTAATAAGTTAATACTTAAAACAATGAAAATATACCAAAACTATAAAACTATTACAGCTTTTAGTTGTTTTTATCAATTGGCTCTGCAGCCATACGTATTAAAATTTTAAGTATTTGAATTATATGATTTCTAATTGCATTGTTCTAGATTTTTCATCTGTTTATGTACTAATAATCATTTTCTAACATCAAAGCTTATGTTTATCATTAAGTCCACGAAAATCTTTCATCATAGAAATTACATTTTAGATTTTTGCAAATTCCTCAATCAGCTTCCTCGCTACAATACATTGTACATTATTTAATAGTAGCATTCACTTGAAGTACTTTGTGCTTTTAAGTTATTTTAAGTTATTATTAAATAAATAAAGTTTAAATAAAAATTTATGTTAACTCAAAGACTAGAAATATCTTTCAGTATTTAAAAAAACGCTCTAGTTAACCTTATAATTCAGTTCTCTCACCAAACTTCGTTATATACGGTAAAGCCCAAAATATTGTGGTGACAGGAAAGTTTACACCTAAACTAGTCTAGAGGTTATAATATTGTATTAAATCGTTTTAATTATTGTATTAATATTTTTTGAATATATACTCATTACATAAAATGAGCCTATTTATGCATCTCCACACATGGCTTTAAGTATTTTATATGTTCCTTAGGGTCAGGCCTGTCCAATCTTTCAGTAAGCAGGGGCGCATCTTAGCTCTTGACACTCAATGAAGGGCGTCATTGTTGACACGACTTAAAATATGTGGCATGCATCGTACAGTATTAGTATACAGGCACGCCTTTACATAAAGCAAAATGATCCTTATATTGCCGTAATAATATAGCTGGAGTTACATGTATTAAATTTCAAATTACACATTTTTCTATGATAGATCTATCTTTCTAGGTTCCCAACAAAAATGTTTTTAGGATAAGGTGCTAGAAACTTTTATTGCACCTACCGGGTGTCCAGTAAATAACTGACCCATTTTGAACTTAAATAACAAAAAAAAAAAAAAAACGGTTTGAGATAATGATGCGCGATTTGAGGTATTGTTATTAGAAAATCTATAAATTTTTAAACATGTAAGGTACCCTGGGGTAATAACGCCACGTTAAGGTTCTACCAATTTTCACGGCTTAGTTTTATGTTGTATTTTTCAAACAAATATAGGATCTGATACAGAAACTCATTGACTATCTATATAAAATAAAATAATTTAACAGATATGTATTCATAAAATGTAATGGCGTTTTTTCTTGACCAATGCTATTTGGCGTTATTACCCACCTATATGGGTAATAACACCATGCAAAGAAAACTATGAAATAAGATGGAATAATTGCATGTAGATAGCCCAATTCTAAAAATACAAACTCTACAAACTTAAAAATTGACAAATTGCATTCTAAGCTATTGAAAATGTTCAATTTTTTGTGAAAGTGTAAGAAAAATAAACGTGTGGTGTGGGAGGGGGGGATGAGGCAAAAGAATATCAGACCGTGAGCTTCTTTTTGCTTAAAAAGGACCGCTTAAATAGAAATATGAGAAACATTGCACAGTTTTAACTGTGCTTATCTGAATCAGTATTTAGGATGTAGCTCGGCCACTGTTGGGAATCAACAGGGGTATTAATGTCAAGGATTGGCGTTATTACCCCGGTATAGTTATTGCGCAGTACATTTTAAATTACAAATTATCTCGAGAAGATATCCAAAATCTTCAACAACATTTTAAAAGTACATGAAATGCACTACAAATTTATGTAATTAACAAAGTATTTCCGGATAAAAAGGTAGTCTTCACATCACAAAACGTATCTCGCAAATTTTAGATCAAGCGTTTATTTTAGTTGTTTGTAAAAACAATAAGACCTAAAAATGAAACAAATTAACTTGAAGCTGTTTTTTGCGATTTATATTACTCAAAACCCTTCTGCGCAGAGCACATGGGTGTCATTTACCTGATTATTTCACAATTATGCAAAATATAAGCACTTGGCGTTATTACCCCGCCTGGCTTTATTACCCCAGGGTACCTTACTTTGTTAATATAGTTCAAATTTCGGAAAAAGAAATATCGCGCTGGCGGTAACAGGCTGTTTGAATACAGACATGACTCTAATTTTCATAAATATGAGATTTTCGGCTGAATCTGAGTCTATATGTTGTCGAATATGAATCTATATGTTGAATCGATTCTCGAATCAACTTCAGAAATAGGGTACGTTGGTTGGAAAGTGATTTAAAATAATATTTGTGATTGAACCATCTGTATTATATTTCCCCTCCTCAGTCTTGAGACTGAGATATTATTTTAAATATTATTATATTACATTAACAAAGTGCATATTTTAAAATTTATTTACATTCTAATAACAATACAGCAAGCCGCGCATTTTTATCTCAAACAGTTTTTTTGTTATTTACATTCAAAATGGGTCAGTCATTTACTGGATACCCGGTATAATAACAACAAAAACATGTATATCAGAGACATTGTACTTTTTTTAAGATGTGAAAATACGCTGTGACTAATTATTTGAAGGCGTAAACTTAGTTTTATAAAAAGTACTAAAACAAAGACAAGCTTAGTGACTAATATACATATGATTGGTTGCAGTGTGATAGTCTGAAAGTGCTTTCATAGATAGAAACATTTTGCACTGTTTTATAAATTTTTCTAAGTAAAAGAAAAAAAAATCCAAACTCGAGAAGGTAAATACATGTCCCTTCATTCCTCGTTTAAAACAGCTACTGGGCTGGTGTGACAACAGAAGAAAGAAAAAACCTGAACTTTCATGCTCATGTGTCTTCTTAGGGGCGAGGAGGTTGAAAATATTTTTCTGTTACTTATTAACATTAAAAAGAGCTATTTCAGCATAATTACACTTTATAAATAATTATAAATCATGAAAATATTCATGTTTAATTTTTCAATGTATGTTTCTGGTTTTTAAAGTATTTTCACGAGAATGGAAAATAAATGATGCAAATATTAATGATTTTAAAGAAAGTATTCTTTATAATGAAATTTTACTTCTAAAAAGTCTAATAAAAGGAAACTTTCAAAAGGGCGCCAAGAAAGCCTTCAAAGGGCGCCATGGCGCCCGCGGGGGCCGCGTTGGACAGCACTGCTTAGGGTGTTTCATTTTGTGAGGTAAAAAATAAAATGTAAAATTTATGCCGACTTCCCCTTTACCCCGAGTCTCAGTTATGTAAAAGATATGTATGTCAAATTTCAAGACGGTTGGATAATATTTAGAGGTTCCCAATTTTGGTCACTTTTCTAAAAGTAGGAAACAAATACGATTTTTCAATATTAAATACTTTTATTGGGAAAAAAAACCATAAACTTAAAGAACTCCACCCTGAGTTTAATAGGTAGTATGTAAAACAAGAGTTATATAAATCAATTCTGAATGATGAAATACCTTCTTTTGTTCAGTTGATGACAGCTTTTCTGTGATGTTTGACTATCCTCAACCAGAAAGTTTTATTATTCTTCCCTGACCGATTCGTTAAAGATTTTTTATCTGAGCAATTCCTCTTTTTGCAGCATTATTGATCAATTTAGTAGCGTTCACATGGCTTCCTAGAATATCACTGATATATTTTATCACGTCGTGGATTCCAAACAATTCAAAGAATGTTTCTGTCTCATTGGTAACGAAATGGCTCAAGTCATTTCCTATAAAAACTAGATTTTTACCCTCCAATAGTTTCAATTCCGTTTTCTTTGCACGTTTGGTTTTTAAAATTTTAATTATATTTTCCTTAATAATATGAAGGGCAATACATTCGTCCATAATACATTCTTCCTATATAATACATTCGTCCAAAAAAACTAATTTGACATTTGTTTTTGACGGGTACCAAAAGTGTTTCATAGCAACTGTAAGAGTACAGTTTTTTATATCTACATCTTATTAAGGGCTCAGAATCTCTACTATATCTGAATAATTCCTTGGAGACTGGACTTACAATTGCCTCAAGCCAAAAATGAACATATATTAGGTTGACAAAAAGTGCAACCGGTTTCATTCTTTTCACTTCTCGTTGAGGAATGTTCAGCTTTTTGCAGCATTATTGACAAATTTAGTAGCGTTCACATGGCTTCCTAGAATATCACTAATATATTTTATAACGTTGTGGATCCCAAACAATTCAGAGAATGTTTCTGTTTCATTAGTAACGAAATGGCTCAAGTCATTTCCTATAAAAACTAGATTTTTTTACCCTCTAATAGTTTCAATTCCGTTTTCTTTGCACGTTTGGTTTCTAAAATTTTAATTATGTTTTCCTTAATAATATGAAGGACAATACATTCGTCCATAATACATTCTTCCTATATAATACATTCGTCCAAAAAAAACTAATTTGACATCTGTTTCTGACGGGTACCAAAAGTGTTTCATAGCAACTGTAAGAGCACAGTTTTTTTATATCTACAAAATGAACATATATTAGGTTGACAAAAAGTGCAGCCGGTTTCATTCCTTTCACTTCTCGTTGAGGAATGTTTAACTTTTTGGTGAAGAAGACGATTTGTCACTGCATATATTGCCTTTGTATCCACCTTACTTGATACAGGGCCTTTAGGATCCTGAAATTGAAGTCGTTTTCAGAAAAACCTCCTAGGTACAGAAGTGAGAGTTGTAATAACTCTTTGAAGTCTTTTCTTGGATGATTTCCGTCATTTAGGACATTTTGAGGTAGTTAACCATTTTCACTCATTGCTGTTCTAGAAAACTTTAAATGATATTTTCTTCGCTCAGCATTGCCATATATGTTCTCTTATCTAATGAAGCACACAAACTTTATAGAGTTCCGGGGAGAAAATTGCATTTTTTGACCATTGAAAACACAAAATATCAAATCCTCAGGAGAGTACATCTAATTCCTCAGGCGGGTACGTCCCCCCAAGATCCACTCTGAATTTAACACTGCTTTCCTTTACATTGCTTCTAGTTTAGTACTGATAGCTATAGCAGTACCCGAATGCGTTTCTTTCATTTCCTTGTAATTGGAAATATAAACTAAAAGTACACGTTCCTTTGAAGGGAGCCGAGTTAATTCATTTCTATGTACCATTTCCATCAACAAATTTCCTCTTTTGGTCCCCATTTTAAAGTTCATTTACATCAAAAGAAGAAACAAATACATGAGATGTCCATTATTACAAAACACTCTAATATTAGAAATTCCACTACATTGAGATAAAAGTGGTAAAAACGTGCAACCACTAAATATTATCCAATCTTCTTGAAATTTGGCATACATACCTTTTACAGCCCTCAGACTCGGTGCGTAATCAAAATCATATGAAATTCACATGTTTGGAAAAATGAAACAACCTAATGTTCGTCTTTAGAAACTATGGCTACCTTTATGCATCACAGACCCTTTCGGATGTACTTCTGAATCAGTCGTTTCATTTCATCACTATGATGCCTGCCATGCCCGAATTAATCGCTCAATTAGTTGAATCTTGTTTGTTTCTGAAATTTTGTGGCCTCTAAGACTAGGGTCAACAAAATTGCAGCAACAAATAAGGTACAATAACAGATATATATATTCCACGTGGGTGAAAAAATTCCGGGCTAGGATTCGAAACAGGGATGTATTAATTCATGCCGCCAGTGCTCTTCCAACTGAGCCATCCCGGACGAATACTGGAGCACTAATTCTTCCAGCTAACTTTAACGATCACACAGTCTGGTCTGATACTCTGGATTATTATATACTCAACAAAAGTATTCGCCCGGGATGGCTCAGTTGGAAAAGCATTGGCGGCTTTAGCCAATACATCTCTGGTTCAAATCCTGCCCCGGACTTTATTATTCCACTTGGAAAATTTACATCTGTTATAATTTATTTACCGATTTAGTAATCGCGTTATAAATTGATTCAAAACAAGATTCAACTAATTGAGCGATTATTTCGCGTAGGACATCATAGAGATGAAATGGAACAACTGGCTCAGAAAAAGGTATGCCAAGACGTATAAAGACAGTCATATGCTATTAATGGTGGGCATATGCAGCACTAAAAGCCATGAGTGGACATATATAACTATTTTCAATGTAAGTAATGCATGTAACAGTAAAGGTAATACAATAAATTAACTTCTAGACTGATTTATGTGTAAATTTTTTTGTTACTATAAGACCAGTAGTGAATATATCTTTAATGAATGATATTTTTGAGTTATCTTTATTTATTCATTTGATAAGTTTCTGAATAAATAAACTTTTGTTGATATCAAAGCTCAATTTTTGAATTTAAGCAATGTAAATATATGGAATTTAAATATTTTAGATTTTTATTTACTTCCTCAATCATATATCTATCAGAAATTTTTATAATTTCAATTGTAGGCATCAAAGCTTAAATTCGAATAAAACTAGTGTAAATATTTAAAAAATGTAAAGACATTTTAGATTTAAGTTGTTTTCATAAGTCAGCTTTATCCATCAGATGCTTAAAAAACTAAATAATATATTTTTAGTTGCCTTGTGTTATTTTTTGTTCAGTTTACAAATTGACATCAAAGTTTAAGTACAACATCGAATCCATGGAAAGCTTTAAGCATGTAAATATTAGTTTAGAATTTTATATACATGATCACTCAGTTCTCTTATCACTATTTATTATATATATATATATATATATATATATGCTTTTTATACCCGTTGTTCTATTAATTTCATTTATGCATGATTAAATTATCATAGTGGACATCTAAATCAGGATTAGGTTATCTAGGTAATCTAGGTTAAGGATTAAGGTGGGGTAAATTGTTAAAAATTTAAATATTACCTTGGATTTAAGACCTATGTTATTAATCAGCTCTCTCATCCGATTGAGTACTTTAATTTAAGAAATGCATTTTTTATTTTCTTTCAGCTATTATTATTTTTCCTCGGAAAAAAATAATCATATTTTAATACGTAAAATATATTAGTAATGTAAATTTTAAAATAAATTACATGCATTTTATATTAATTGTTTTCACTAATCTCTCATTAGACTTCGTTGTTATTTTTTGTAATAAAACAATTTTCTGTTACATTGAGCTATTCTTTTTATCTTTAATATCTTTTTATCTTTATAATGAAATGATCACTTATGACATCAAAACTTAAGTCAAGATTTAAGATAATGCAAGTAACTCAAAATTAAAAATTACTTTACATTTTAGTTGTCTTCATCGAAAAACACTCTCATTAGACCTTTTTATATTCTTTAAAAACAGATATTTAATCATCATTACTCTTGTTTACTTCTGCAGAATTCATGAAAATTCATGTTTAAGTGGTCATTACTTAGTGTTTATTTTTACAGACATTCTTCTCAATAACAGCGTCAAAAATTATGAAACACAAAAATAAAAACAAAAGTCATTCACAAACAGTTAAGATATTTTAAATGGCCAGACGGCATCTACGATCAATTTCTTGCTTAAGTTTTTCGAATCAAGAAATCATTCTTCTAAATAACAGCGTCAAAAATTATTAAACAAAACAGAAAAGTCATACGCAATCAGAAAATATATTTTAAATGTGGAATACCAGGCGGCATCTGTGATCAATTTCTTGCTTATGTGTTTGTTTCAGTCTTTTGTAACTCTGAATGTATTGTGCCATCTATGGGCAGTTTCTAGAAATATTTTTTTCTTAAACAGAACTTTCTATCTTGAAAAGCATTTTCGTCCAAACTGCAATTTTGTACGTCAGTCACTTTATTGTTAAATTTTAAAATTTGTTATATATTCTCTGCCAATCCAGTATTTTTTGAGTTACATTGTAATATTCGGATATTTTTTGATTAAATAAATACTTGTTAACATCGAAGCTTAACTTAAGATTTAAGGTAATGAATATATTACAAAATTAAGAGACACTTTCAATTCATTTATTAGATCTGTTATCAGACATCATTAATTTTTAAAGAATGAAATAATATTTTTTGGGTTGCAGTGATATTTTTTTATGTGTTTATTATTAAGTTATCGCTTTTTGACATCAAAGATTATGTTGTGAATTAAGGCAATGAAAATATTAATAAATTACAATTTTTTTAATTTTATCATAGCTTAGTCGCTCACGTTATCAGACTTCTTTAGAATATTGTACATCTATCTGAGATATTTTTACACTTATACACCATGACGCAAAAGTTTAGACAATGAAGAAATTCTTACATACTTTGAAAAATATTTATTCAATTTTCAAATCACTGCTTGAAATTAATGTGCTGTACATATAAACAATATTTATAACAAAGAAAAGTGGAATTGTGCATATTGCAATAAATTAAATGGTAACAAAAATAAACTGCTGTCTCAAAAGTTTAGACACAAATCAAATAAAATCGAAATAAACATTTTTTAAAACCTGGTTGCGCATCCATGTTTCTGTATTACGTCAAATATACGAGATTGCATCGAAGAAACTAAATCTTGCATAGTTTGTGGATCGATACCGTACCATGCATCCTCAATAGATGTCTTAAGTTCCTGTACAAAAGAGTATTGTCTAGTGTTGCTATAAACTTTGCAACACATGATGCTCCAAAGGTTTTCTATAGGGTTAAGATCTGGGCTACATGCTGGCCAGTCGAGAACTCTTATATTATGGGAATTAAACCAAGATTTTGAATGTTTTGCAGTGTGAATTGAAGCATTGTCTTGCTGAAATTCCCACTGAGGACTCCCTAGAAGCTCAGCAAATGGCAGTAGGTTTTCTTCTAATGTCTGTGTATAATGCTGTGAAGTTTGACGACCACTGGTGAAGGTCAGAGATACTTGTCCATTATAGCAAAAGGCTGCCCAAACCATCACCGAGCCCCCTCCTTGTCTGCGACTAAAAAACGTCGAGGTCCCTTCCGCAAGTCATGCCAATACGATAAACAACCATCTGGACCATCCAGATTCCACTTTTTTTTCATCGCTAAATATGACTGACTGCCATTTCTCTCCATATGACATATGCTTTCGAGCCCACATCATTCTTTGTAACTTATGATGTGGCTTCAGAGCTGGTTTCTTCTGCATTTTGCTATAAACGATTGTTCCTTTTTCCAAAATTCGTCTACGAATCGTATCCTTTGATACAAAGAGTCCCGATGAGCTTTGAACTCCACGTAAGCTCATTTGCTGAGTACTCGCTAGTCTTTGTATCAGGCGATCCTCTCGTACATTTGTCACACGTGGCCTCCCAGACCAACATTTTGCTTTATATTCGGAACCACTCAATAAAACTCGATAAATAGATTTTTTTGACCTATTAAGAATAGCAGAAATTTCAGAAACGCTCTTCCCTTTACCTTTCAACTGCCAAATCCTTGAAATCTCATTCACTTGAATTTTTTTAGCTCTCGGCATGCCAACTATGAAGCGCAATCGTTTGCAGAACTTAAGTACTCCAAATTTGTGACATCATCGATTCTAAATTTGCATATGCCAGCGAATATTCAAAGAAATTTAGAATAGTGTCTAAACTTTTGCGACAAGCACATTTGAATTTTTATGAAAAAAATTAGTATTATAGCAAATAAAACGACTGTCTTTTGTACATAGCATTTTAAATCAGTTTTTGAATATATTTACAGGTTTTTGTAATTCTGACGTCATAATTCTACATTTTAAAGCTGAATGACGTCATTGTCTAAACTTTTGCGTCATGGTGTATTTTATCTTTTTATGACTGAATAATCAGTCGTTGACATCGGCAAATATGTCTAGCATTGAGGGTATGAAATTCTTTCAGAATTGAAATGACACATTATTGCCGTCTTTGCCGATCAGATTTTCCATTACATTATTTTGTATTTTTTATCTTGAATAATATTTTTATGAGATCCATTGTGCTGTTAATTCCATTTGTTGATGATTAAATAATTGCATTTAACATAGTTTTTTAATTTAAGTCTTTATATAATATATTAATGCCTCGCTATTTTTGTAAATAAACTCTATGAAAAATAACATTTTAATAATAAAAAAGTTACATTTTGATAGCGTTTTCCATTATTTTAACATCAATATACATATCAATATAAATTTAATATATTTCAAGTGAAAAACTTTAAAGTTTTTAAAGCGTTCTGGATACCATCTTATATAACTGAGTGAATATTTAATGAAGGCAACGTTCAGAAAGTTATACTATATTATAGATTTTATAATTTATCTTCTGTTTATAATCATAAATGAATAAAAAATCTATTGTAAAACACAATCTTTTTAGTAAAAAAAGCTACAATTATCAGCATTGAATTTTAAAATAGTAAACTTGCAGATGTATAGGATTCTTAGTCTAACAATCTTAGAAGTTACACAGGCAGGTTATTAACAAGAAATAGTTGGGCAATCAAGCAGATTTTGATATAATACAAAGAACAAGTCCAAAGAAACTTTTCTCGTACTTGTGATTATTCGAAAATTTTGAGAATACAAAAACCTGCATTACTTTCTGGTTTAAGATGGATGTAAGATTATAAAACTGGTGTTTGCATTGATTTTGCGATTAGAAAAGGGTATTTTGGAATATGAAAAATGTAGAATTTCTGAAATGTAATAGATGAATGACACAGTCTCCTGAATACTAGGTTAACTTCATGACTCAAAAAATAGCGATACACATTAACCACATAAATTTAAAACAACAAATTTGAAGATTATAAGAGTTTTAGTTTTTGAAAACAAGACCAGAAAACCATTTATGGAATCAAGCAGAATTTGAGATGATAAAAACAAAAAGGTCCAAAGAAGAATGTCTTCTATTTATGAATGTTTGGAAGTTTTGTGAATGAAAATTGTGAATTAGTTTCTAAGGTTAGATAGATGTAAAATTCTGAAACTGGTTTTTAAATGGAATGATTTTATAAATTCACCAATATATTTGAAGATATGAAAAATGAAGCTTTTCTCAGGCAGTGTAGATGCACAACAAAGGCTCTTGGATACTAAGCTTACTTCATGATTAAAGAAGGCGGTCGGAAGCGGATTATTTGAAGAACGTACTAATTGATGTCTTGTGCCTTGTTATGTTAAAAATTAGATAAAGTTTCCGTCAACACAATTTTATTATAATTTACAAATCAACAGTCATTGCATAACATTTTTAATTAAATTAAAAATTCATTATCTGAACCAAAATGACAATTCTCTTCTGTTGAGAGTCGTTTAGTGTCTCACCAATTCGATGTTTATTTTAATTCAAAAACAGAAAGAAGAAACGAGGTAATGGCAGATAAAATTGACTTAGTAGTGATTTCTGAGACAAAGTTTAAAGATAGAGGGAACAAGAAACATGTAAATAACATCATTTTTGAAGTAGAATCAAAGTAAATCCACAAATTTGAATCTTAACACGTAAAAGGATTCGGCCATAGACCAAGAGGTGGCAACACAAACAGTCACCTGATCGAGTTCAAGGGTGAAAATCTAAGATTAATTAAACTTCGTTTCGCTTATTAAAAAGCAATCGGTCTGTTAAATCACATCTTGGTGGAAAACACCTAAAAATCCAATTTTAGCTTTTGGCTCATAGGTTTACCATTATGTTTTCCTGCTCCCAAACCTCCATGTTTTCATACTTTTAGGTGAAGGAAAGCACAATGATAAACCTACGTTACAGCCGCTGAAATCGGGTTTTTGGGGTGTTTTCCGCAAAGATATGACTTGGCAGACCCATTCAATTTTAATATGCCAATCGAGTTTTAATTAATCCTAGATTTTCACCCGTGAACTCGATGAGGTGATTGGCTGTGCTGTAACTTCCCGGTCTATCATCAGTGTTTATGAACCTTTTCGGACAAGCAATCTTTCGAATAAAACTTCTGCACCAACAAAAGGTAACAGTGGGGAAGAATAGGATAGCCATGCAAGGATGCCTTCTAAGCAGAGTTGCAAAAAGTCGGTTTATTCCCGGGTTTATTTCCAATAGACCAGGTTTATTCCCAGGTTTATTACCAAAAAACCGAATTATTCCAAAAAATCCCGGATTTTTTCCAGGTTTATTCCTAAAAACACGGTTTATTCCCGGGTTTAAACCGGGTTTTTTCTAACCTTTGCAAGGCTACTTCTAAGACCCAACCCGCACGATCGCGAGGGTTTGACATTCAGTTAAATCTTTGCCTCTGAGTCATATGTAATAAAAACTTGAATCAAATGATTGCTCTAGTTTGCAGAAAGAGTAAAGTATAATTTTTCATCAACAGATAGCGTGTATAGTACATGTTTCCTGTTCATCCGTCATTACAAGTACAAGGGATAAATCTCATTGGGCTCTAAAGGGTTATGGTACATTGTACAAAATATATCAAATAGAAAAGAGATATTTTGTTGATAGACGTTAATGGAAGAGTTAGAAAAAAACTAGGATAACTGTTTGAAGATTTGACTGAATAGTTTACAAAGGCATCAGGAAAAATTTGTCTCATATATGTGCGCAATCAGACACATAAATTGCAGTATACATTTTTTAAAAAAATACGAAAATCCTCGATACCCATGGAAACAAGATAGAAATAACCAAAAATCTATTTTTGATTGAATTTTAACCAGGCAAAGTACTCGACAGCGATTACCGTAATTTCGGGTGTATAAGCCGCAGATCAAACAATTCTTTTTCGACCCAGAATTTTTTAAGAAACAAATATAACTCGTTAGATCGCCGTAAATATTTGTCTTCAATCACTAAATAAGATTTCTGGGTCCAAAAAGAATTGTTTGATCCGCGGCTTATACACCCGAAATTACGGTAAATATTTTAGAGTACGTCGAAATACAAACTATGGACTAGCTAATGATTTAGACACAGAAAAAATGAATGAAATCGGTTAAAGACTAAGCCAACAATATATATCAACACATAGCGTGTATAGTACATGTTTCATTTTCAACCAGCATTACAAGTACGAGGGATAAATCACTTCGGGTCTTAAAGGTTTATGGGATATTGTGCAAAATATACCAAATAGAAAAGAGATATTTTGTTGATAGATGCTAATTGAAGAGTTGGAGAAAAAAATAGGATATAATGCTGCTTGAAGATGTGAGGGAAATATTTACGAAGGTATCAGAAAACATTTGTCTCATATCTGTGAACAATCAGGCACATAAATTTCATTATTCTCTAAAAAAAACTAAGGAAATCCATCGATAAACATGAAAACAAGAAAGAAAGAAAGAACCAAAACTCTATTATTGATTAGATTTTAACCAGGCAAAGTACTTGGCCACGATTAAATATGATAGAGTACATGGAAATACAGACTGTGGACTAGCCAATGATTTAGTCACAGAAAAAATTAATGGAATCGGTTAAAGACTAAACCAAAAATACCTACCCACAAAAAGAAGTAAAAAACAGTTATTCATCTTTGAAATGGAATTACAAGAAGAGAAAGTAAAATTAATATGTAAAACAGTGTCTAAGTGTAATCACAGACCACACAAAGGAATTCGTTTAATATTTATTTCTAAACATTCAATCCTTTAAGTAAAAAACGCAAATTGTTAGATTATAAACTATTAAATCCTTACATATATCGGGATGGTATAAAGCAGTGATGATGGAGGTAGGAGATTGTGAAAAATAACATTATTGGGTACATGGCCTTAAATCTAAGCTATTGCATGAAAGATTGTAAATTAAATTTGAAATTTGCGATTTTTTAAGAGCGTCCTTAGTGACACAAACGCAGAAATGGGTGAAAAGATAATAATTTTTGAGATTTATTACGCAGCTCTATTTTTTAATTTGAGGGAATATTTATGGGGCAGTAATGAACAAAATAGAACATTAAAAGACAACCCAGTGGTGAAAAAATAAGTTAAAAGGGTGAAAAGTGGGTACTTAGTAATGTACAGGACAGCAGCTGTAAAACGATGTATACGTGAAAAAATAAATTTCCTGCCTCCCCCTTCTCCACAGGGGGGAATGCCCCTAATTGTCTGGGTTCGAAATAGATCCAGCTCGGCCAGAAGATGTCGTGATCGACAAGATATCCACTTTGGTCAATCCTTCAAATAATATCGAATATCGTTGAAGCTTAACTAGGGGCTGATTAGAAAAATTGCTTAAAATACACAACTTTGACCCCGGAGAGGTGTAAAACAGAAACTTAGAAATTCAATTCCTCCCCCCCACCCCTCTACACACACACATCTTAAAATTTTTATATAATATAAAATATCAAAAATTTTAAAATCGATGATTTGATTACTTTTTTTCTGAAATTTATTTTCGACATAGTGGTAACTGCTACCACTCATAAATAAAAGCGAAAATATGTTCATTTCATATATCCTACAATAACAAATCGGACATAAAGTAATGATAATTACTAGAGAAACGATTAGATTCAAACAACGTGTAGTACTCTTTTTTTCTTTAAAAGGTCATTTTTAAATTTAAAAATAATCTAAAATGATTTTTTTGAAAATTACATACTTGGAATCAGTATCAAAATATAGGCATATATTCACAAGTTTAAAATCGATAAATGCAACACTTGTAAAAATTTTATACTCCAAAAAACAATCCTAGTTAATAAAATAAAAATTCTCCTTTTGTTTTACAAGGTGTATACAGGTCTGTTGGACCGAACAAAAAGTCTAATATGTAATAATTACTACTTTTTAAGCATTTTATGTCGGTGTCATGTTATAGAAATTTAATCTCTCCTCTGTAAACTGATTTTTTAAAAAAGATACAACTTATACGACTTAAAATAGAGCAAAATACAATTAAGTTATGATTTAAAACAACATGTAGTTACTTATATATATGTACTGGCTGAAATCCCCAGTTATTATCACCTATCCAGTAACTGGCACAGCATAAATCTAACTCAAAGAGGATTTTTCTTGAAACATTTATAAATTTCATCTTTGTGTTACGTATTTGTCTTAATTGTTTTAACTTAAATACCAGTAATTTCATTTTAAAAAGTCGGGATGGTATCAGTTACTGACCACAGTTATGAAAAAAAAATTAGTCATAAAAAAAGTAAATTTTTTCAAGCCTTTTTCAGCAACAATTTTTAATGTATCACTAATATTCTTTCAAAAATAAAGGTAAGGGTAAAACATACGTAGAACTTTGTAATTGTCACTTCAACAAGAAAAAAATTTTAAGGCGTCTGTTACTGGGGATTTCGCACTACATTTATTAACGACAAATATTTTAATATTACTTACACTCAGTCATACATGCAGATCAATAAGACAATACAATAAAAAGACAAAATTCGCTTACATATTCATTACTTAACGCCACATTTTTTATACATTTCTAAGTTCGACAAGTACGTTTAATGGAGCTATGTGATAAATAGTCTCGTTTTATATAAGGACGTGAGTTTCGAAACTCGCCTTATCCAAAAATTTTAAAAAATAGAGTTTTTTCAATCAATCTATTCTCTTCTATTGTTGAGCCTACATCGAAAAATAGCGACAAGCCGTAAAAAACTAGTTATATCGTGATTTTATGGCATTATAAAATCTTCGTTCAAAACGAAGCAGTCAGAGGTTCAAAACAATTTTCCAAAATTTCGTTTTCTGCATAAGGCGAGCTTTGAAACTGGCGTCCTCCTATTAATTTATTACTTAAATATCACTTACAACTTTCAATTTCAACAGTACAGTTCTGCGTATCAAGTGGATAATAGTGAAGATCCATCATGCAAGCTAATGTTGTTGTGAATCTAAAACAAGCAAACAAACATATAAGAATATGGTATTGAAAGATTATGCGTTGATATTTCTAGACTACACAGTAAAAAAATCTTATAAAAGAAAACATAATGACCCGGTTATCCCAACGCTCCCCTAGATAAGGGAGAACTCCTTGACATGCTTTGTTGTGACGTCACGAAAAGTCACATGAAGCAGGGAAGACAAAGAATATTAATTGTAATCACTTTCATGGCTCGATTTCGGTGCCTCGTGACATTAGTAATTATTTATAGTAATAACAATTATTTATTCCACAAGTGAACGAAATCTTTCAAGTTTATATTTTTTTCTTTGTTTTACCCATTTTGTGACGTCAAAACAAAGCGTGTTATGTTTCCTAAAATCGAGAGACCATGGATATCCCCGATTCCAAGAAACGTTTTTTTAGATGCGTTCGTAATTATGTATATACGTAGCACCTATAGTGGTCGTTCAGTCCGTCCGTCTGTACGTCCGTCCGTCTGTCCGTCTGTCCGTCTGTCCGTCTGTCCGTCTGTCCGTCTGTCCGTCCGTCTGTCTGTCCGCATATAACAACGCAAAAACTACCCAACCGAATCATTTGAAATTTAAAATACATATTTATTACACAATTTTGTCGAGTCATTTCAAATTTTATGAAAATCGGATGCATAGATCAATTACAGGGGCAATCAAAAGTATTCCATTACATTACGGTCAATGGGGAAAAAGTTTCAAATGCATTTTAATCGTTTGAAATTTAAAATACATAATTATTACATAATTTTGTCGAGTTATTTCAAATTTTTTGATAATCGGGTGCATAGATCAATTACAGGGGCAATCAAAAGTATTCAATTTCATTATGGTCAATGGAGAAAAAGTTTCAAATGTATTTTATACGTTTGAAATTTAAAATACATAATTATTTCATAATTTTGCCGAGTTATTTCAAATTTTATGAAAATCGGATGCATAGATCAATTACAAGGACAATCAAAAGTATTCAGTTACATTACGGTCAATAAGGAAAAATGTTTCAAATGCATTTTAATGGTATTACACTTATTCGAACTTAATAAAATTTATATACAACTATAAAGTACTTATTATAATATACATTTTACATAATTTGTGGTGCAAAGAACATTTGTTATTTATTTACAAGGCCACACAAAAGTATTCCATTACATAATGGAATACTTTTGTGTGGTACAGGGAGAACATTGTTTGATGAGCGTTTTAATTGTAATTCACTATTTACAATTTTATGAGATTGATATATGAAAATAATATTTTTAAAACTTCCTTATCGTACGAACGCACCTCATTTGCTACGCTTCACGTGCAATTTCCAACTTGTTATCTTTTAAATTTTCAAAAAACAAAAACCTTTCCGATATTTAGTGAAAATTGTATAAGAAAAAGAAAATCCATTTTGCTATCTTTGTCTTTAAGAAACTTTTCCAATCACTTTTTAAAAGTGTGTTAACCAAATAACTTATTTTTCCGTACGTCGTATGAGCAAGAAGAGTTTTCTTGATCCATCACTTAAAGTATTTTGATACCACTAAATTTTTCATATACAATTTCATATTATTTAATTTTGAATGACAAAAATGTTTAGATTAACTATTACTAATATTTGAGCTAAAAAAAATGGTGTTTATCTCACATTTTAATTTATTTTAAGTAAAAAAAAGAAGCAGTTAAAAGCCCACCCTAGTCACTCAAAAATACCCGGATGATCATGTTTAGTCTAAGGGGACGTTATTTTCAAATATCGTGCTCAAATTTTAATTTTTTTGAACGATTTTTTTGCATATGATAGCTGAATGTGGCTAGTTTTAAGGCTGGTTTTTAATTTTTCGATTTTGGTTTTATTTTTTTTTACATTAGACTAGTTTTAATTTCAGATTCGGTTGAAACCTGTTCCGAATGTTAAAGTAATTTTTAAAAAATCATTAACCTTTAAATGCATATTGTATCATTTTCGATACCATAAGTGTTTCCGATTTATTGGGGAGTTTTATTCACATATTCCGTATTCTCATCAGAAATTTAAAAGAGCAATTTTCACTTTACTTAATGACAGACCATTCGTAATTAAATAAAGAAAAATTTACTATTTAGATTTTTCAGGTATAAATTCTGATTCTTTGAATTGCGTATTTTTTTGGAACGCGTTCTATCCTATGCATTTAAGGGTTAAAGGGTTTTGGTCATTTTTAAAATAACCAAAATCGAAAAAGTAAAAACTAGTTTTAAAACCAGCCGTCCTCAGCTTTTCTATGCAAAAAAAAATGTCCAAAAATATTAAAATTTGAGCAAGATATTTGAAAATAACGCCCCCATAGACTTAACATTATCATATTGGTCTTTATAAGTGACTAGTGTGGGCACTTAAGTGGTTAATTAGTTTTCTCAAACTGGATTATCTATTTCTTGAATGCAATCAACTGCGAGTAAAGCATTTTCAGCTGCGTAATTAAATTTATACATTCATATATAATACACATGTGTAATGCATTCATTCCAAATTTTAAGAATAAGTGTCGGGTCGCTTTCGATTTTACGCCTTTTGACGAATATGTGCTGAAATTCTTGATCAATTGTTCTTGAACTTCTACGATGTAAAGACATATTTGAGTTCATATTTCTCAGTAAAGATTTAGTTAAGAGGACAATTAGGTGTGTTATAAAAAATTTAATGATTAAATAATATTTGTGGTAGTCTGTGCAATAGAAAATCATAAATATGGTCTGTCACTGTGTTAAATGAGTATTCGGGTCATAATATTGATATTCGTGAAAAAGATGACGTTATTGTAAAACGTTCAAAAATGTTTTTCATTTATAGCTTTCAACAAAAGTTAACATAATTTTCCGGAATCTTTATAAAGAAGAATAGAAACAGTATAGTCAGAGCTGCCACAGGCGACTATTTTTAGATTATGTTCGCACCAGTACTTTCCCAAGAAAATGTCTGACGAATATTTCTCTTACAAATATTGCCAAACTGTCTGTTAAGGATTTATGTTTCGAAAAAGTTGTGCCAGTAAGAATAAAAAAAACCGCCTGTAGCAGTCCTTTTAGTGCGATTAAGGGTTAAGTTAGTGCAATTAATTAATCCTTTGAATGTTTTTTTTTAATTTAAGTTTTTTATGGTACTAGTTTGACATAATAATAAAAGACTCAATGGAGAAAAATGTTTCGATCAAGAAATTATTCGATTTCCTTGGGAAAATTCGAACAATTAATTTTTTTTAAATAAGTAATTTTTAAAATGTACCTTGTCTTACAATTTCAAACATTTTTAAATAATTTTTTTAAACTATTAGTAGAAGTGTGATGTATAATTTTACGCATCGTATGCATAATAAGTTAAATATTTTGAGAGAAAAGTAATAAAATGTAAAAATACTCGTTAAATTACAGCAAAAACCAAATTTATTTTACATTTTTATTTGTAAAAACTTTTATTTTATAAACTTAAAGTAAACTAAATTAAACTAATTATATTTTACTTTATGCGGTAGTAAATCCGATACTTAATTTTGTCAAATAGACAATTAGGAACAGCCAAAATATATAGGAGTCATTTGAAAAACATACATAAAAGTTTTATCACTTTAAACGTGCCTTTTTGTCAAAAAAAGGAGAAAAAAAAACTTTAAAGTGATATGTATTGTGGCATTTAAAGAACAGCAATGTAATAACATCTATTTAAACTTCATTTATAACACTTGGATCTTTTCGAAACTACATTAATGTGCCCTAGCGTTAATAAAGTATAATTTAAGCAAATATTTAGAAAATCAATATTTTCGTTTTTTTTCTTTGCGGAATGAAGGATACCGTATCCCCTTAAAACATGAATATATTGAATATGTAAAGAGATATGAGCATTTGTACGAAATAATTTTTAATTGTGCATACGTAGAATATTCCAAAATTTTTATATTATAATTTATTATTCAGATATTTGGGGAAACTTAAACAAAACGTGCATACTATTATCGTAAAAATTCAGAAAGATGGTGGCGATCTATTGTTTGCTTTCTAAAAGTAGCTTTATTATATTAGGTTTTCAACAGTTTTCCAATCAGCTCACTGTCTATTTCTGAGTTTTCAGAATATTTTATTGGAATTTTTATAGAATTTGCCCTAAAGGAATCTTACACGCAAAATTATTTCATATAAATGCCTACATCTCATCAGACATTGCATTTATTCATTTTTTTTTTATTTGCAGTATTTCATTATTAAGGATTTTGAAAAGCCGAGTTAAAAATAATTGATAAACATGTATGCTATAAAAAACAATCTTTGAATTTTTCGCAGAAAGGTTAACTTCTTCAGGAATATGTGTTCTATGTGCAAACAAGTGCATAGAAACTTTGAGGAGAATCCAAAATGTCATTCAGTACAGTGAAAAATCATTTTCAATACATTTTTTTTTTATTTTTGTTCACAAATATAACGTTATTTTTAAATTCATTATTAACCCACTAATTGTTCTCCCGATTAAATCTCCACAGACAAATAAAGAGTCAAGCTTTATATCCTAGAGTTTCAAGAATATTTTCTCAAGAATTTAAGTAGATTTTTGACAAACCAAGAAAAATCAAAAGCTTTTGGAGGCTTTTAATAATTTTTAGAAATGAATGCAATACATGTAAAAAATACTGTTCATATAAAGTAAATATTAATACTGTTAATTTATTTTATCTGTCTGTAAAACATATTTGTTGTACAGGAAAATGCATTCATAAGAATTGATAGCATCTGAAAGAATGTATACTATGAGTTTAAGAAAAGGATTAATTCACTATAGAAACAACTGATAAACGTTTCCAAATAGCAGTGGAGATTAAAAACATTGTGTTTTACCATATAATTCTTTAAATACCGAAAAAAAATGAGGCATTCTCACAAAAGTTTAACTTTCAGGAATAAAAACGTGCTAAAATTAAACTTAATCATGTTTTTTAACATTATCGACAAATGACTTAATGATTAAAAAAAAATAAGTGAAGATTTGCTTATTTAATCGAGTTTTCAGTTAAATTTGGCATCTATTTTTTTTTTCACCGTCTTCTTGATATTTTATCTCTCTAACTTCTTATTTTCTTCTAAATTTTTAATTATAATGTACTTGCATTGTACAAATAGAGCATTTAAAAATGAAATAATGATAATAATGTTGTATTTTTTGTACAAAATTTTGGAATTACTACAAAATTAACATTAAATTAAAGCGATGTTAAGGAAGACACGATAAAAAAAAATTCAAGGTAAGGGGCTGTGCATTTATAGCATTATCATTTTAGAGGGAAAGAGAGGCCTGGTACATGACATCGTAAGATATCTCTAGGGGGTGGGGGGTTTGTCTTATGATATCGATATCGCTTTTGACCCAATCAAAATTTTATGCAACATGATCTTAGGTTCAAAGTAGTATTTAAGTTATAATAGTATTATACTTTTATCGAGAGTCGGTTATCTATTTTTATGAAAATACAAAGTTATTATTAAAATCACTAAATTATTATAAAGATATTTTATTCTAAAATATGAAACTCCCAGCATTTGACAAGCCTAATCGTCTTTTGATATAAAGCAATATTTTATTGACTTCTCTTGATTTGAATCAATAAAGTATGCGAAAATTAAATGCAAAATATTATGTATATCACTTAAAAAAATAAACCCACTTTAATAACGATATTATTACTCGGGGGCGAGGGGGGGGGGGGGTTCGAGGGATGATAACGTATGATATTGAAAAGAAAGGGAGGGGGTCCTAAATTACCAAAAAGTTGATAACGTTATATTTGCGCAGCCCTTAAGGAGTAAAAAGGGATGGTAAGGAAAGTTACAACCTATTTTGAAGCAAATCGTGTTAAGGAAGCAACGTTTAAGCCGCAACGTTCGTTGGTTTTAGCAGGAGTTATTTACCGAAGTTGATTGAATTAAAAAAAAATAATTTACCTCAAAAAGTGCAAGAATAAACTTTGAGGATGGTAAGACTACCAATAAAGCTACAGTGGTTGAAATTATTTATTAATTCTGATTTAAATTTTGCGGTAAATTTCCCGTCAAAGAATTATAGCCTTTTTTTTCTTCCATACTTCTGTGTGAGAATAATAATAATAATAATAAAAACTTCTATGGATGCATCTGAAGTGATTTTCTGTGTAATTTTAACAAGAGGCACGAGCAAGGATCTAAAAGCCAGGGAGAGACTTAAAAAATAATAAAAACCGTAAAAATCTGCACAAATTAGGTTTTTGCCACATATTTATGTAAAACAATAGTCTCAGTTTCCAAACAAACAAACAAACAAAAATACATCGAATTACTTTTACTGAAACAATTTTATACAGACAGCTCCAAACTTAAAAATCGGCATCTGGGATGCGGGGCGCTAAGGAATTTCGTGGTATATTTGGACGCACAGCATCGTCTAAAACTTATTTAAATCGTTAATATTTCTATAAAGTCATGTAATGGAATATTTTCCAATATAAGAAATACCCCCCCCCCAAGAATATTTATCTTTATTTTTATTTTTCTCTATTTAAAAATATTTAATAATTGCTTATTGTTGAATAATGTCTTCAAAATTTACATTGTTTTCCTGTACTAGCCACTTTCAAGCAGAGGATAAAAACATAAATATGCCGGTAAAACAATGACTAACATTATTTGTCATTCTTTACTGGTAAATTTATCACTTCATAAATATTATGCAAATGATTTCCCTAGCAACGAATTAGATGCATGAGAATACGGAAGAAGAACAGGAATGCCAAACGTTGGAAGATTCAAATTTATGAAATGAAATTATCTTATAAACATTTAATGACTATAATAGTAGCTTTGTATTTTCTTAAAACATATAATAATAATAATAATAATAATAATAATAATAATAATAATAATAATAAAAATAATAATAATAATAATAATAACAAAGGTAACAAACTATTTGGATATTAAAAAAAAGAGAACTAAGAAAAAGTTCTGAAAAAGACAATTTTGGTTTGGATAAAAAATGGTAACGATATCAAAAAGCAACCACCGCACCTCAACAAGAAGATATATTTCGATATCAAATGCAAGACGACTCTCCCCCCACAGTAATGACATATTATATGCACAGCCCAGCATGTTGTATTTTAAGTGATTAAGAAATATGTCTTTGTTTACAGTATAAAGTTCAACAAATGAAGGTATTCTTTACAAACTTTGCTTTGGCTTGTCAGCATTTTAAAATAATCCTTTTGCAATTCCAAAACTTTTTGTAATTCCAATTTTTTGTAAGCCAAAAAACGTGTTCTCTGCAAACAATCTAAAACAAGAAAAATGTCAAATCAAGCATTCTTTGCAAACAAAACACAAACTTTTCAAAACATTCACCGTTCGAAACTTCTATATAAGATTTTTACAGATTACCTAATAAAAAAACCGTTTACCGCACAATTCTATCGATCTCTGTTTTTGAAAAATTTAATTTTGAAATCAGGGTGTTATTTGCTGGGCACCCATCGTTTTATCACTTATTTATGGATAGTAAAATCTTGCTTTACAGAGAAATCTAATGGAGTTATTCAGAAGGTTTTCGCGACTTCCCAAAATTTGATTTTATGCATAGGATGTGGTTTGAAACTCACGTACTGATAAAAGCACATAATTAAAAATAAAACAAAAATTGCGCATAAAAATCTGTATTTTTTAATCCTGTACAACCACGTTAATAAACCCATGTATTAGAAAGGAACTACATTTTTTAAGAGGATCTGAAGCACAAAAAATTTCGAAAAAAATTCTATTAAACTTTTTGTATTTTTTTATGCTTAAAATGAAGTTTAAATCACGTTTCTATCTTAAATAGATCAGGAAAAATGATTTTTTCTTTTCAAAATCTAGTTTTCAAAGCAATGTTTGACGTGGAAATGACACCCTGTGACAATGCGTTTTTCTTCATGATCATTCTTTTCAACATTTCTCACATTTAAATCGTTATAACTCAAGAACTGTTAAAGATAACTTGTTCAAACTTGGAACATGTCTTATTCATATTTTTACTTTAAATTTGATTCAATAATTAAAAAAAAACTATTGAAGATATAATTTTTTGTAAGTAACATTTTTTTTTTTTTTTACTTTGAATATTCTTAATTTTTACAAAATTAATATTTAAAAAGAATACTGAATCGACATTATAACTTATATATTTCTGCTTATTCAAATGATAAAAAAATAAATAAAATTTTAAAAATCATATTTCGGGTTATAACAAAGTTAAATTACCCCACATTTTTAATAAATTTTAGAATTAAAAATTAATTTTAAAGTGTGAGAAGTTTAAATATATGATTTTGTTTACGAATGATATGTCTAACCATCACAAAAATTTTCAGAATTTTAACTCAATAATATTTATATTTAAAAGTGTCCCGGGCCCCCTTAATATATTTCTCAAACGAAAATGAGCCAATGACTTGAAATGCCTCTCCTTTTTTTCTCACAAGAGATATAGAAAAGGAAAAATTGGGAATGGTTCTGAAATTTGTTGCTTGGAGAATGTTTTACAGTGGGTTTACTTATATAGGGTGTCCAGCAAATAAGATCCTGATATCAAAATTAAATTTCTCCAAAAAAAAAAAAAAAAAAAGATCGACAGAATTATGCGGTAAACGGTTTGTTTATTAGATAAGCTATAAAAATATGTTATACAGAAATTTCGAACGGTGGATATTTTAAAAAGGTTGTATTCTGATTGCAAAGAATGCCTGACTTGACATTTTTCTTGTTTCAGATTGCTTGCAGAGAACGAGTTTTTTGGCGTGTAATGCCATATTTTAACAATTTTTCGAACTAAATTTCTGAAATTCCAAAAAATTAGTTCCAAAAGTCGTTAAAATATCTATCTGTATGCCAAAAAACTCGTATAATACACTTTGTAAGAATCACCATTAAACGAAAAAAACAAAGTAGGACGTGTTTCGAGCTATAACAATAACAGCTCGTCATCAGCTGAACCAACACGTGTCCGTAAAAGGAAAGAGTCAGAGAATTGCCAGAGTCAGATTTCTCTTATTCTGTCCCCTTACGGACACGCGTTAGTTCAGCTGAGGACGAGTTATTATTCTTGTAGCTCGAAACGTTTCCTGCTTTGTTTTCTAGATTAATGGTGATTCTTACAGAGTGTAATTATTTTTAATTATGTCAAGCAAATTTTGAAATGACCGATTGAATTTTAAATAACGGAAATAATTCTTACCTCATTCCATATGCTATTTCACCATTGGATTTCAGCCGAACCATTTTATTTTTCTCTGTGACTTCATGCAGGAAAGAATTTTTATCGTTTGCAAAAAAAGTGTCAGGAACCCATATCTTCTCAGCAAAGTCGCCAGATAAAGTTAATTCATAATTTTCTCGGCTGAAAATCAGTCTTTCATCTGTCCAGAATTGATTCAAATACAATGTTAATGTGTAATCCTGAAACAAAGGCATTAAATCTGGTGTTAGTTTTAAGCACACTGTACAAAAAAAATCTGTTAAATTTACGGCAAAAATTACTGGCAGCAATGTCGGCAGCAGTTTTTGCCGTAAAAACTACAGTAAAGTTAGATGTAATTTCTTGTATTACCTCTAATTTTACTGCAATTTTACGGTAAACACTGCCGGCAACATTGTTGAGCCGTAAATTTAACGGATTTTTTTTTACAGTGCAGAGGTTTTTATTTTCTTATACACTGTTAAAAACATTCGTTACATTTATGACAAATACTGCTGGTAGTAATATTGCCAAAAGTGTTTGCCCTAAAAATCGCAGCAAAATTAGGTGTAAAAAAAATTACATCTAATTTTACTGCAATTTTTACGGCAAAACTGCTGGCAACAGTTTTTGACGTAAATTTAACGGATATTTTTTAAGCGTACACCTTACCCTAAAATAAATGGACTATTTTTCACATTCAATAACCACACAAAAAATCATCCATCAAGCATAAATTGTGAAACACTTTCCAACACATCCATAATAATGTAACAAATGTGCACAGTTTAATAAGTTATATTATGAGTAATTCAACCATATGGAAACGCATACATTTGAAAACAACTTTCAGCTTTTCCCATCTACAATCGGAAATGTGTACAAATTCTTTGAGCAACCCTATATATGATGTATAGTTTCTCTCTATTAACTAGTAAGCTAAAATTTAGTTCGGATCAGGCATATTATAACTCAATTGAAAATTCCTCTTCAGGAATTTCCACTGATAAGAATTAAAATTTCTCTAACTCACTTCTTTCTAACTTTTCTAACTAAATGTTTTATAAATGATGAAGTCACTATTGTAATAAATGAAAATAGTGATGATGATGATTGAAATAATATTTTTCATGTAACTATAATAAATAATTCTAAATAAAGTCCTCTTAAATTAGTTCCTACCATCCGTATTCATACATAGTAAACTCATAGTTACTCAAATTACACCTCTTTGATTTTGATCACTTTTTCTATAGTAAAGGTATATAACACGGGAGAACGCGCGCTTACCCAGGGTATGAATGTTTTAAACTTTGTCACCAATAAAATCAAATTATAACAGTCACTTTATTTAGATGCAGACATTTCCTACAAATTTTGCGATAAAATAAGTTGAAGATTACTTAAAAAAAATTAGTGATTACAATTGTAAAAACATATGCACTCCGGTTCTTTTAGGCCCAACGCGCGTTCTCCCGGGTTAAATTAACCCTTTCCGGCGCAGTGTGTCCGGTCAGGATTCACCTAATTGTAACTCCAAACTTGCAATTGGCACCAATAATATTTTAATAAAACCTTGCTTTTACGATAAAAGCTTAAATTAAGGAGTTCTCGATTTCTTAAAAAGTCGTTTGTAAATTCCGGTGTCAGTCGATAATTTCTCTTCTTAGTAACAGAATTTGTCTGCGCCGGAAAGGGTTAATGAATATTATATATATATATATATTTGGCGCGGTAGACAGAATAGAACAGAACTAAAAAAAAGATTTATAATTTGTTTGATTATTTTACACAGTTGTCATTTCATGAAAACTCTGAAAAAAATACAAAACATTTTTCAAAGTATCTCTCAATATACGCGATTGGTCTCATCTTTCTAGCTTTTATTGTTTTTCAGAAAAATACATTTAAAAAATAATGGCGCGCGTACGAACTTTTTCGAATTTCTTAAAGGCAGGTCAAGATCAGGGGTCAATCACCTTGCATTTCGTACTCTTTTAGAGTACTGATATTAGTACAAATAATAAATTAGTCCTTGACAATGGGAGCCACTTCACCATTCTTACCTCGCAATACACTTTTTTAAATGATGAAGTCAATATTGTAATAAATGAAAATAATGATGATTTTTGAAATCATATTTATGATGTAATTATAATAAATAATTCTAAAAAAGACTCTTTAATTAGTTCCTACCATCCTTGCTCTTACTTAGTAAATTTATAATTATTCAAAGAAGCACCTCTTTGATTTTGATCAGCTTTTGCGTGGTATACGTATATAAATGAAAGAATATTATATATATATATATATATATATATGTATGTATATTTGGCACGGTAGACATGATAATGATAGATATAACTTTAATTATCATCTCGACTTTAATTTATTACAACATTGACGTCATCGCTTAAAAAAATTTTTAGACAGAATTTGAACAGGATAAGTACACGGGGGGGGGGGGGGGTTGTAGGTCGGGGTAATCGCTAGCTGTACTTCAGTGTCCCACTAGCCGTACTTCCGCGTCACACTAGCCGTATATCAGTGTTACTTTTTCTTTTAAATTTGTCCGGTATCAATTTTTCTCTTTTTCTTCCTTTTCTATTTAGAAATTTTATTTTAACCTTTTCTATTTTCTTCTTAGATATTACTCAAAGAAGCACCTCTTTGATTTTGATCATTTTTTGTGGGCTATAAGTATATAAATTAAAGACTGTTATATATATATTTTTGGCGCGGTAGACATAACAGAACAGTACTAAAATAAAAGATTTATACTTTGTTTAATTATTTTGCACAGTTGTTATTTCACGAATACTCTGAAAAAAACATAAAATATTTTTCAAAGTATCTCTCAATATACGCAATTGGTCCCATCTTTCTAGCTTTTATAGTTTTTCAGAAAAATACATTTTAAAAATAACGGCGCGCATACGAACTTTATCGAATATCTTAAACACAGGTCAAGATCAGGGGTCAATGCAGTGTTGCCAGTGGGCTACTTCTTTTAAATTCAGATTTCTTGATTGGCACCACTCTTTTGAAACGGTAAATTACCTTTTGTTTTCACCTTAATTATCATGTCATTGAATAAGACACATTTTATCATTTGCAAAAAGGGGTGCCAATCAAGAATTTGAATTTTAAAAAAAAGTAGCCCATCTGGCAACACTTGGTCAATGACCTCGCATTTCATGCTCTTTTAGAGTGCTGATACTAGTACAAATAATAATTCAGTCATTGACCATGGGGGCCATTTCGCCATTCTTACCTCGCTGTACCCTTTCCACATCTTTTTTATATAAAAAAAAAAACATTCTCCTTATTTAATGGCAAGCAAAATGATACTAGAATAAAGCCAATTTCACTATGTTATAAAACTGGTGGAAACCAAACAATTCAGAATAAACGTCTTGAAGCTTGTAGAACGTGAATATCACGGGAGCAAGAATTAATGTGTTACAGTGGAAGATTTTGGAAAACGAAGCGCAGTTTATGACAAAATATTTAAATTTTGTAAATTTAGCTACATCCCAAAGCTTTTTGAATGGAGGAGGCATACTTTTAAAATATTATGTAAAATTAATCGAAACTCCTCCTCTAAAATTAAAAGATCTGTTGAATACGAAAATTGATCCTGTCCAAACAATCAATAGATTAGCAGAATACCTTTTAAAAAAACAATAAAGATTTTTTTTTAAATGGAAGAATGACGATGATAATATTTTGTGATAAAAAACAAAAACAAAAAACATTAAACAGATTTCAGATTACATAGACCTCACACTGCATTATAAAGATTATCTCAAGCTCAACCTACAAAAGTAGATTTTAATAAATCCAAAAATATATTTTGTATAAATAATTATTAGAAAGTTTTCTATAAATAATTATCAATTGAAATGATTGCTAATAAAGATATAGCTTATAAAGATGCAATATCATACGATATCTACGCAGTGTCGTAGGAATTGTTGATAATAGACAAAAGCTTGTCTTGTTGGAAATGTTCATAACTTTATCTGGCATCTTAACTGCCGTTCAACCTTTAAATTACCATGATCTCTATAGACGACTGTCGCATAAACGCAAAGTAAAATAATAACAACATTTAAATAATCACGGATGAAAGCTGTGTGATAGCTGACAACGTCACGAATTTTCAATATTTTTAATATATTTAAAAAAAATTCTAATGTATCTCATATAGATTTATATTATATATATGTACATCCAAATAATTTCAGCGCATTTATTTTTGCTTTTTAATGTGAATTTTGAATTCTGCGTACTTTTCCCTCTTTAAGGAAACAGCTTACCTCAAAATTTGTCAAAAATCGATTTTAAAAAAATTAAATGAAAGCTTGTATAATTGTAAATATTGTGACACCTCATTTTTACCCATACGACAATTACAAGGGAGAGTCTGAAAATAATTTTCTCCTGGCGACTGTGGACAGAGGTGTGTATGAAAGACAAAACATGTAATTGAATATTAAAGATAAGCCGTAACTTTACTTTTCTACATAAGTGCCAAATGAGTTGAGACGTTTGCCATACCCCTTTATGGGCTTTAAAAAGATCTCCAGAAAAAAAAATCAGAGGTTTGCATACGAAAAAAAGCGTTGAACCGCGTGTGTGATTTCGGTATTGCATCTAAGCATTGCTTTCGTCGTCAGTAGTGGCCGTTCACGTCCAATACTTAATGATGCCCCTCACTGAATTGGCGACACTATCTCCACATCTTATGTTTCGACATTACATCTGGCCCTTACATTTCCAAAGAGAGGCATCAACAAATGTTGGACAGATCGAGACCTGGAAGGGAGTGCACAACCACTATAGACTAAAGCAATGCTTGACTACAACTTAGGAAGCAATGCCAAAATCACACAAGCGATTTGACGTTTCTTTCATATGCCTGATTTTTTCCTGGAGGTCTTTTTGAAGCTTATAAAGGTGTATGGCAAATGTCTCAACTCACTTGCATTTATGTAGAAAAGTAAAGTTACATCTTATCTTCAATGCTTCATTATATGTTTTGTCTTTCATACACATCTCTGTCGGCAGTCACCAGGGGAAACTTATTTTCAGACTCTCAGAGTTATTTAAATTTTATTTACACTAGAACTACTATTAGCTATAATTGTGACGACTAGTATATGAATATGTTTTGGTTCAAACTAAAAATTTGATAATAAAATATGTTTAAAAGATACAAACAAGAAAACGTTAAATACTAAAGGTAAGCTGCTTTAAATCAAAATTACGGTTTGAAATGTTTTTATAAAACTTGACTCAAATTTACAGTAGTTCTAGTGTTTATGTACCCAGAACAAATATCCTCATAAATTAATTATTTAAATGTTTTTTTCTCCATGTTCATACTTTCGTCACTTTCCTGTTTTAAAAATGCTAAAGATTTTTTTTTTTTTTTTGAGATAAAGATTTAAACATTTTTGATAAATCTGCGCTTAAGAGATGCCGTCAAGTTATTATTTTTTCTTTCTAATAAAATTAGGTGAAGTTTTCGATTTCCTCGCTTTTCGCTACATACATCAGTAAAAGAATTACATTAAATGCAATATTTGATGCATTCAAAAATCTATGCGCAGTCATGTTTACATATTTGAAAATCTTACAAAAAAGTGGAACATAAATATCAATATTTAAAATAGTTGTAAGAAAATTATTAACCGTAATTGTTTAAAGATTTTTCAAAAATTTAATCAAATATGCATTTCGATTTCTTTTTTTCAAAATTCACTGTCAGTTGAATAATGAAATTCAGTGAATACACCATTTGAATAATATTTTTACCAATAAACAACATTGTTAGAAACTTAAACTGACCCTTATGTAATTTATTACAAGTTTTAATTCCATATATTTGCTTTATAATTCGGCTAATTATCCTCAACTGGTAGTTTTTGAATTAGTCATATTTTTCTTATAAAACAATCCAATCTCACTCAGATCCTATGCATGCAAACCACAATATTTAATCATCCTTTGTTTCTTTATGTAAAGTTTATAAGAATTTTTTAAGGACATGGAGTAAAATAAGCCATCCTAATGAGCATATGCGTGGTGCAAAGTGTGAAAAGAATCCTTGTTTTTAACAACAGTAATTATGAAAAGCAATTTTTGTGTTATTTAATTGCGGGTTTTCTCTGATTAACTTAGGTAAAAAATTCTGTATGAAAATACTTTTCTTTAACCCATTAATGCTTGAATTATTTTCTTCGTTAAAATTCAAATTTTGCATTTTCCCAGCACTTTATAAATTAAGATAAAAGTTATTCTTGCTTTAGCAAGAATAACTTTTATCTTAATTTATCGAAGACTTTGTCTCGAGAAAGAAAGTATTCATTTATCCTCTTTTTTTTACTGGTGTGAAATGCACTTACTTGGATATTTTAAAACTGTCCCAAAAATGGGACGCTAGGCACTAATAGGTTAAATAATAAAAACAAAAACGCTTTTCAAGAAAGGGTTAGTAAAGCACTTGTAAAATCTATAAACTTGAACCTTCACCTCTAAAATAGTTCTAATAGTATCATGTTTAAATTAGGTCCAAGATAGTAAGTGCAACGAGACCAAAGTGGGAAATTCTTATTGTTTCCATTGTTGTCACGTGATTGTAATGACAATATGTCCACTAAAAAATGATCACGTGTTTCACAATGGACTCACCAACTGGTACACTGGACATAACTATATGATGATCTAAAAAAGTCACATTTTGGTCACTATTTGGCCTGTGTCTTTTGTGAACATTTGTGATAGTATGTTGACATCATATCCACTCGTTGTACAAAAAGGAGCGAGTTATTTTTCAATTAGCCGAGAGCAGGTGATATATCACCTAACATTGTTTCAGTCGCCAAACCCCATCATTAATATTACCTTTGAAAAAGCCTAGTCATCACTGGATCCGATTGCGGAAGACTAATGTCATTTATATTAATATTTTATTCTTTGCGTATTTTATCGTGTTTATTCAATTCATGTTTTAAATTTTAGCATATTTTTCTTTTATTTTAAAGACTAAAACTAATAAAGTTTATAAAACAGTTCCTATCATGTTTATGTACAAATATAAAATAAATAAGTTTACAATAAGTTAATTTAAATTAATTTAGATTAAACTATTTTATGATTTAGGGCAAAATCAAAAGAAGAATAACTATAGCCGGTACTAATAATTTTTTTCTTAAAACGCGCACAGACGAAAAAAAAAAAAAAAAAAAAAAAAAAAAAAAAAAAAAAAAAAGAATTTTACATTATAACATGTTATAGGAACTCTCATGGTAAATATTGCTTAAGCTTTGTATCTAAAACTATTTATTATACCCGTTGTAAAGGTATTTAAAGAGTTATGTGTGCGACTTATCAAATATTCCGGTCCCCAATTGCTAAAATTTTTAGGTAGATTTCGTATGAAATACCATCTATTGCAGTCGCTCATATGTTGGTATTTCTGAAAATATTTTGCAGATCTACATCGGTCATGGGGCCTAGACCCAAAATCTATCGCCAATAAAAACGTTATATGTATATATATATAACATTTATGGACACGATAACTTCTACAATTCTGTTCAAAATTCTTCCAAGCTGATACATATAATCAAGGGGTATAAAATTTCGTCCAAGTTCATTAATGGGTAAAGTCGGACCAAGGGGGATGGTAATATGGAGGGTTTTTGTGAGAATCGAAAAAAAAAAGCCATAACTTCTTAATTAAAATAGGTATCGGATAAGTTTAAAATTTATACTTCTAAAAATGGGGCAAAAGTTTATGAATGATAGATATTTGATAAAGATAAAAAAAAAGCTCAAGAAGTAAAAAAATTGGTTTTCTTTGGAGAAAAAAAAATGCATAACATCGCAAATTCATCGTAAAAAATTATTTTCAAACACAAATAATTTTTTTAATGTTCTTAATGTTATCAGAAACTTTTATATTTGCAGGATTTTGGTAGGACCAACTCTTACCGATAAAAAAAATTAAATTAAAACAAAAAGGGGGGGGGGAGACAATAAACTCATAACTTCTTCAATTCTTAAGCTATCAAATTCAAATTACATTTATTTTACATTTTCTCAATAATATCTACAGCTTTGAAATAGCAGTTTCTCGTATTTAGAAACTACATAATGTGCCGTATTTCGATTTTTTCATAAAGTCAGAATATATTTCAAAAAATATTGTCAAAGTGAACTTTTGAGCCAAATTTCGCTTAAGGAGATTCTGATAAAACCAGCTCTTTCAGAAAAATGAAATTAAAAATTCTTCAAAGGCAGCCAAATAAAGTTGTTAGACTGCTTTTTATCTCGAATCATACTTTTTTTGTAGTTGTTGAAATGAGCATTTAACTTCGAAATCTACCTCCGCCTGTAGGCCAAGCTGATAGGGATTTTTATTTCTGCGAGTAATTAGAAAGAATGTTTTTATAATTTAAATAATACGGTTTGCTTTCTGTTATTATTTCTTGTTAAAATACTTTTTAAAGCTTATGTATTATTTTAAATGTAACGAATGAAAGGTTTTTCACATGTAGGTATTGTCACCACTGATGCAGAAATTTTAATTAGTTCATAATGATGGCCTCGTACGCAATCTCTAAAGAGACGAAAAAAAAAAGAATCCGTAATTCGTAAGGTTTTCACCCGATTAACTTAAAAGTACAAATGTATGTATATACACTGGTGTGCAAAATTTAAGGACGAGTCCCAAAATGCTAATTTTAAAGGGATTTTCAAGCGATAATTTTCACGCGAAGATTCTAAAGGAAGTAATATAATTCGAATAATTACTATCCCTGCATAACAGCTAGCCCATATAACATCTCATTCAGGTCACACATGGTCACAATAGTCACAGTCACCATTCTTCTTCTTCCATACTTCTCTTTTATAAGTCTCAAATAACTACTATATGTGACTCCACTGACTGGTGGTTTGTGTCAACTGCTGGTTTGTGTCGAGTCACCAGGTGACTTTACAATATCGTTTTATTGAGACTTTCATGTGACTGTCATTTGGAAACTCAATTTCAAAGTCATTGCGAAGGTTGGATTATGCTAAATCACTAAATAATGCCATATTAAAGTCATATGGTGATTTTCTGCCACAAGACTTTGTCAAATGGTGGCAAAGACCCTACTATGAACTAACCACTGTGAAAAGTGGTGAAAAGTCACCATGGTCAATATTTGGTAATTTATCATAATGCAACGTTCACAATGACTTTGAAATTGAGTCTCCAGATGAGAGGTCACACGAGAGTCTCATTGAAACGACATTGTAAAGTCACCTGGGGACTCATAAAAAAGCAGCAGTCACAATGACCTTTTTGTGGAGTCACATATAGTAGTCCTTTGAGACTCATATAAAAGGCGTATGGAATTTTCTATTTTTTGTTTCGCCGTAGTGACTGTAACTCTTGTGACCATGTGTGACCTGAATGCAATGTTATATGGACTAGCTGTTATGCAGGATAGTGAGGATAGTAATTATTTGAATTATATTACTTCCTTTTGAATATTTGCGTAAAAATTATCGCTTGAAAATCCCTTGAAAATTGGCATTTTGGGACTCGTCCTTAAATTTTCCACACCAATGTATATATATATATATATATATATATATATATATATATATATTGTCGCTGAAATCTATGCATCGTATTGTTATGCATGAAAACATATTCGTACAAATATGTGCGAATATGTAGAGGACAGATTAAATTAAGGAAAGCAAATTTGGTTAAAAGGTGGAAATAAATGGAATTTATATCTTTAAAGTTTTAAATTAAATTTGACTGCTCAGAAAATATTGCAATACCGTGAAAAATAAAACAATTTTTAAATACATGTGGGTATTTAAATGTCATATTTAGATAGTATATGTGAAATACAAATTCAGGTCTTTACAAATACCTTTTTTTTATCATGTAACACTGATATAAAATTGTATCTCATGAATTCATAAAAATATGTTTTTAGTTATATTAGTTACATTATTAGAATTAGGCAAACTGGACAAACCTGAAAATCTACTTTTAAGAAATGGAAAGAAATTTACCATGTTGACCTCTGATATACTGTCAAAACTGGCAATGACCATATCCATACCAATAAACAAGGGGTCACCTATTAATAAAGAACAAAATTTAATAGAATCATGATTGATACATTAGATAATTACAAGCAAAAATATTACAAGCAAAACGCAAGCAAAAATGAAGAAAATACGACCTTAGTAAATTATTCTTGTCAGTTTTCATTCAGTTTGAACTACCTTGGGTTAGCACATGCAGGATCTTTCGGAAAAAATCATATCCAGTTTTAAAATACACTGTAAAAAACCCTCTAAATTTGTGAGGGAGTGACCTTTAGTCATAAAGGCACTCTAGTGTTTCTGAGATCGTGACGTCAATAATTTAACATTTTGTAGGCGTAAAAGTGACATCTATCCTCTCTTTTACTTTAACTTTCTAGAGTGTGTGTGCTCTTTCGAATTCCGCAGTTAGCTCGCGGTTATTAGTATTATGTTAATGAGAAGTATCTCAGTTTGTCGCGTATAAAAGCTTGAGTGTGAGTTTGTGGTGTGTGTGTTTCTGGCCTTGGCCAGCAGCCAGCGTCTGTGTGTTTCTGGCCTTGGTCAGCGTCTGTGTGTTTCTGGCCTTAGCCAGCGTCTGTGTGTTTCTGGCCTTAGCCAGCAGCCAGCGTCTGTGTGTTTCTGGCCTTAGTCAGAAGCCAGCGTCTGTGTGTTTCTGGTAGTAGCCAGCAGCCTCTGTGTGTATTCCGCCATTGGACAACGAAGTTGATGATTGTTTAGTAAGGTGCTGACGATTAGAGAATAGCTACGGCCTCCAGGAAAGCGAAAAGGAGTTCAGATAGTGGATTAAAGATTCGGCCTTGGTAAGAAAGTTTAGAATCGTTCCGTTTTGATTATTTGAGCAAATAAAGAAATATCCACAGCCACGGGCTGTGAAATTAAGATTTGTTTAGTAGATCAGCCAGGAAATAGTGTCAAGTGCTAGACGGTGCCCCGACTGAGCTAGACCGACGCCTGTGAGTATGATTTAGCTTTTCATAGTGTTCTCAGTGAGTGAAATCATAGACTTGCTCCACTTTCCTTTAGCCCTTATCATTTTAATAAACTGTGTTGTTTTAACCTAAATTAATGAGTATGTCTGCATATAACGTGACAAATGACACCCAGCATGAATATACCGTCACAAATGGCGCCCAACGAAATGTCGGACAGTTTGAGATTGTGCCACGAGTGTATTTCACCGGTGAGGGTGATATTAGTGAATTTTTAGTGAAATTAGATGATTATATTTTGTTCAATAATATACCTGAGAAAAACAGGTACGTAGTGCTTAAATGCTCGTTAAAGGGCGAAGCACTTTTGTGGTTAGAAAATATAGGAAAGTTTTTGATTACTGAGGAAGCGAAAAGATTTGAACAAACTGTAATTGAGTTAAAGAAGGCATTTCCTCCCGTTAAAGATAAAAGTATTTTGAGAAAAGAGTTCTATTGTAATAAGCAGAATATATATGAGTCGGCGTCAAAATTTTATCTTCGTAAGCTGGAACTAAAAAATAAATTAGATTTAGATATTACATTTGAGGAATTGTTGGACATTGTCTTTCCTCTTTTTAATCCAAATATACAGGACTTTATTGAAGTTAGAGCACCGAAGAATTTTGCAGAAATGCACCAGATATTATCGAAGTATGAGTCTCGGCATAGCTCGGATCAACGGGATTTGCGTAACCCTCGGCAGAGACCTGTCACGGATGGTAATTTGAGAAATGAGGGGGAACGTAATTTTGTGAGAGGGGGACAGCGATTTCCGGATAGTAATGTGCGTAATAGAAGTGATGGATTTGGTCGTAATATGTCGAATACGAGTAATGGTAATAGGAATGGTGGTGGTGCTAATAATTTTAGAAGTAGTGAGAGAAATATGCATGGAAATAGACAGAATAGTGGTTATGATCGTAGTGGGGGAATACGGGACAGGAATGTTTCTTCGCAAGTAAGGAGGTTAACTTCGGATGAGAATGTTGAAAATAGGTCAATGCAAAGCAAATGTGTTCAGAGGTCGGAAAAGTCTTCTGTGAGTTTGAATAAAATTACTATTAATCCGGTTGAGTTACCTGAAGTGTTAATTGTGTTAGATGGTATTGTCGTTAAAAGTGTCTTCGATACAGGGGCAGATAAGTCGTTCATTTCTTTTGATTGTTATCGGAAATATTTTTCGTATAAGAAGTTGAAAAGGTCAAGTCTGGTGGTTCAGTCAGCACAGGGAGTAGCTTGCGATAATAAAGGTTCAGTGGAATTGGAAGTTGAAATTCGTTCGGTTAAGACATGTTTGGAGTTTTGTGTGTTAGATGGATTAACAGTGCATTGTATAGTTGGTGTGGATTATATGAGGGATAGAGGAATTAGTGTGGATTTCTTTAAAAAGTCGTTAATCGTGAATAATGATGAGAATGTGAGTAAGAAAGAGCCTGTTTCAGTGTCAGTTAATTTGGAGGAGTCGGGTTTAAGTGTGGTTAAGAAAATGGAGGTTAATAAGTCTTTAGTCGATTGTGGTAAAGTTTTTTCAGATAAACCGAGTTTAACTAATGAAATTTATATTGGTTTTGACGCACTAGTTGCTAGTAAACCATTTCGTTATGATTTTATATTCAATATTTTTAAGTCTTTGTGTGAAAAGTTGCAGACTGAGGACGGTAGGGAACTTACTCAGTCTAATATGGCTGAACGTGTAAATCGTTCATTAATTCAAATGATTTCTTCTTATGTTGGTTCTCATCATGCAAATTGGGACCAGTTTCTTCAGCATTTTGCGTACGCACTTCGTACGGCAGTTCACGAGTCAACGGGGAAAACGCCTGCTGAATTGTTTTTGGGTAGAAAAGTTATTACTCCATTCCAAAGGTTAGTTATGGTGTCAGATGCGGAAAGTCAGTACATGTGTCAGGATATTGAGAGGTTGGTTAAGGAAGCTCAGGTTCAAATGGGAAAAGCGCAAGAAAAGCAAGCTCAGTATTATAATATGCGTAGAAGGGAGTTAGAAGTGAAAGTTGGAGATTTTGTGTTAGTAGAAAAGCATTGGTTAAGTTCAAGTCGTCAAAAGAGAGTAGCTAAGTTTGGTCCGAAGTTTGTAGGTCCGTTCGAGGTTTTGGAAGTTCGAAATAATAATTTGGTTGTTGATGTCAATGGTGAAAGAATGACTGTTAATCTGGATCAGGTTAGAGTGTATAAGTTTAGAGAAAATGGTAGTGAAGGTTCTCATATGTCGAGTGGTGTTTCGCGAAATTCCCGATCCAATGAGTGTCCCGAGTTCAGCACTTCTTCGTCTAATTCTTTTCATCAATATTCAAGAAGAAAATTTGGTCAAACAGCTCCAAAGACTGTTATTGAAAGTCGAAAGCCTAGCAATCCGAGAGCAAAGTATAATAAAAATAAGAGAACTGTGTCAAATACATCGGACTCTGTGTGTCATAAAAGACAAAAAATTATAAATTGTCCAGTTCCTCCATCTATTAGACAACAACCTCACAAGCATAAATTAACTAATAGTTCACCATCTTCAGTGATTAATCCCCAGAAAAGATTTCGTTTGGACACTCGTAAAACTGTTAAGCGAAGTTTAAATTCTGAATTTTTGCCTAACAAGAAACTACATAGGTCCGGAAAGAAACGTGGCCTAGGATCTTCGGTAACTTCGGGTGCGTCTAGAAAGAGGAGACAACTCTCAGATTACCGGCAACAACAGTGTGAACCTCGCCATGGAGTGAACCCAGCGAACCGGCCAGAGCAGAGTCCCGGCAGCAGAGCTCGAGCAGAGCTCGAGTGGAACCTACGAGTATTCCACGGCATCCATTCAGAACCAGGCTGCAGGCACGACAGTCAACTGTGGCGTCACCGTACAGTTCTGATGACGAGAGATCCTTCGTACAAGCCTTTTGGGACAGGAGGAGAAAGCCATCTTGCAGTATGAAGCCTGCTAGCAGTGAATCATCTCTATGATTGGGTGATAATGTTCTTTATTAAATTTCTATTAGAGTGCATATATGTGGTAGCAATGTGAAGGAATAGAAAGCAGAGAGACTGTTTTGTACTTTTGGCCATTTTTGGAATTTTTTGACGGACTCACGTTTAGTGCTTAATTGTGTTCAAAATTTGTTTGCAAAATTGTTAGTTCTATGTATGTTGAAAATTTTGGTCTTAACTGCTTTTTAAAAATTCTGGATCTATTGTTAAATTGTTATATTATTTGTTTAAAATGTTACTATATTGTTATTGTTCATGTGTTATAAAATGTATGTTAATGTATGTTTAAATTTTCAGAAAGTACAGATAGTAATTTGGGTTATTTTGTACACGCGCCGCGGTTCAGGCGCGCACGTGTTTTGCGGTCAAGAAGTCCTTGACACGCGTTTCTATCTCTTATACTAACATTTAATGAATTAACTTTCTTCTTATCGTTCGTGTTTTATGAGTTGCGTTTTGTACTTTAGTTGAGAATGGTTTCCGCAAGTTGCGAAGTTTTAAGCTGCATTTGAATTTGAAATTGTGTTGTATTAAAATTGAATGTTAATGTGATTTTCTTGCAGGGAAGTATACTTTTTGTTATGTATTGATTCTGCTATTTTTCTTTTAGTTAATACAGATGAAGAGATTGATGACGTCATTTTGTAAATTTTTGATATTTTTTGATTGTTGCATAAGCACAGCGATATGCCGCTGTACGTATGTGCCCCAATTATTGTTCAAGTGGAGTTAAGTCTGAAGAAGTTTGGGAGTTAGTTCATTGGCTAATGGGGATGTAGGTGTTACGTAGTAGCAGAGTTAGTTTAGTATGAAGTAAATGTAATTTTAGATGAAGTCGGAATTTGGATGAGGAAAGTTTTTGCGCATTGGGTTTTTTGGACTTGGTGCGAATTCTAGTATATTAAAAGTTATGGAGAAATTTTTGGGTAAAGTTATAGTTGCATTGCAATGTTGAGGAAAATTTCGGAAGGTTAGTGTTTTGAGAAATTTTAGCACTCCCAGTGGAGTGGGTTGTTTTGAGAGAAGAAGTAATTAGTTTTGAAAGTTTTACGAGTTTTTGGAAGTTTTACGGAGGCTATTTGTAAGATAGAAGAATGGTTGGATTGGATATGTGATTATTTGAGGCAAACTGAGTTTTTTTTTGGTTGTGATGGGTTAAAGTTAATATTTTAAAAGTTATGTTTCGGCGTTAAATTTCACCCATCACTGTGTTTTATTACGGCTCTAAATTTATAACAAGAAAAAGTTCTGGGCATGCATTTAGCCCAGCCCTTTTTCTCTGCGGAGTTCGAGGGGGGGTTGTGAGGGAGTGACCTTTAGTCATAAAGGCACTCTAGTGTTTCTGAGATCGTGACGTCAATAATTTAACATTTTGTAGGCGTAAAAGTGACATCTATCCTCTCTTTTACTTTAACTTTCTAGAGTGTGTGTGCTCTTTCGAATTCCGCAGTTAGCTCGCGGTTATTAGTATTATGTTAATGAGAAGTATCTCAGTTTGTCGCGTATAAAAGCTTGAGTGTGAGTTTGTGGTGTGTGTGTTTCTGGCCTTGGCCAGCAGCCAGCGTCTGTGTGTTTCTGGCCTTGGTCAGCGTCTGTGTGTTTCTGGCCTTGGTCAGCGTCTGTGTGTTTCTGGCCTTAGCCAGCGTCTGTGTGTTTCTGGCCTTAGCCAGCGTCTGTGTGTTTCTGGCCTTAGTCAGAAGCCAGCGTCTGTGTGTTTCTGGTAGTAGCCAGCAGCCTCTGTGTGTATTCCGCCATTGGACAACGAAGTTGATGATTGTTTAGTAAGGTGCTGACGATTAGAGAATAGCTACGGCCTCCAGGAAAGCGAAAAGGAGTTCAGATAGTGGATTAAAGATTCGGCCTTGGTAAGAAAGTTTAGAATCGTTCCGTTTTGATTATTTGAGCAAATAAAGAAATATCCACAGCCACGGGCTGTGAAATTAAGATTTGTTTAGTAGATCAGCCAGGAAATAGTGTCAAGTGCTAGACGGTGCCCCGACTGAGCTAGACCGACGCCTGTGAGTATGATTTAGCTTTTCATAGTGTTCTCAGTGAGTGAAATCATAGACTTGCTCCACTTTCCTTTAGCCCTTATCATTTTAATAAACTGTGTTGTTTTAACCTAAATTAATGAGTATGTCTGCATATAACGTGACAAATGACACCCAGCATGAATATACCGTCACAAATTTACTGCAAAAATTGGTGGCAGCAATGTTGCCAGTTTTTTTGCCGCAAAAATTGCAGTAAAATTAGATGTTTTTTTCTACATCTATTTTTACTGCAATTTCTACGGCAAAGACTGATGGCAACATTGCTGCCAGCAGATTTTGCCGTAAATTTAACAATTTGTTTTGTACAGTGTATATTGTATAATGAGTGTAACTCTACAGATTAAATTATCTCAGGTCTTTTCTTTGAAGGAGTGAATTAATCTTGGTATGTATCCAGTTGCAGGAGAAAAAAAATTTCATCTCACCAGTATTTCAAAAAGTAAATTTCTTAGTAGATTTCTATTTCATGTATTTTAAAACACACTGTTAAAAAAAAAAAATTCGTTAAATTTACCGCAAAAACTACTGGCAGTAATGTTGCTAACAGTTTTTGCCTTAAAAATTGCAATAAAATTACATGTAAATATTTTATTACATATAATTTTTCTGCAATTTTTACGGCTAAAACTGCTGGCAGCATTGCTGGCAGCAGTTTTTGCAGTTAATTTAACGGATTTTTTACAGTGCATTTACTATTTTATGTGTCACATTTAAATAATAATGACAAGAAATAAAATTTTTTCTATCGCTGCGGCTTTCTTGTAACTTTTTCAATGCAATGCACAGTTAATTTTGAAACTCCCTCCTTGCTAGCTGCTTTCTGCACTGTAAAAAAAAAGTGTCGATCTACTAAAAAAACTTTAGTGATCCTTGTAATTACTAAACAATTTTTAGTAATCTTAGTCGGTTACTAGAAAATCTGTAAGAATTACTAGAAAAAAGTTAGCAACGAATAAAGTTAATAGTTTTATATTTTTAATAGCTCTTACTAAAACTCAGTTGGTATGGCCTTGATAGCATAGTGGTTATAGTAACGGACTCCAGGCTAAAAGGTCCCGGGTTCGAAACTTGCCACCGCCAAATACGCCCCGAATGTTTGTAGTGTCTCGTTAATAAAGGGATTATGAAAATCCTGTCGGAGCAGTTAAGAATGTTTAGTGCTGCCATCTATTGCGGTTTTGTCGAAAATCTTCCGCTTCAGAACTCTGGATGCAGGTCGAAGGAAGCCCTCCGCTTCGGTTGCACGTAATGGTTATTAAAAGTAATTTTGGAGCTATTACTAAAATTTGCTTTGTGGCTCATACTAAAAATTTTTAAGTTAGTTATACAAAAAAATCTTTTGTTCAGTTTACAAAAGAAATACTTGTTTCACTTGCAAAAAAAAAGTTTGTAATGGTTACTAAAAAATTCTGTGGAATACAAATTTACTAAGAAATTTTTAGTAACCTCTTGAATTTTTTTTTACAGTGTGAACAGGTCTAAAAGTCTTGCGGGGCTTGTTCATGACAGCGGTTTTTTCCAAAGTCTGCTTATGAAGGTTTTGAATAGTTTCATCTGCTTCAAATTTAAACTAAAGAAAAAAATTAACCGCCTTCACCTAGAATTAATAGTTATTTTTCGAATACCTACGTGACTGTGTATCACATAGATGATCTCACTCCGAATTACCTTCCACAAAGTCACTTCCGCTACAAAAATTTTCATTAGAAAAAATATGCATAGAAAAACTATTATAGAATCCTAAAGAATTATGGTTTATTTTTCTATAAACTAGTTTAAGTAAATCTATAGAAATACTTGTGAAAGTATTTCTATAAAAAAATGAAATTCTATAAAGAATTTCTCTGAAAGTATGTCTTTGTAAAAATTATATTATAATATAGAGGTCAAAATATATACATGAAAATATCCATCACCGAAATGTCGCATTAACCTTGAATAATATTAAATTGAATAAAATTGCTAAAAATGTGTATTTAATACGTTAAATATGTCGCAAATTAAACAAATGCTAGTACATATAAAAACACAGTTTCAAACACTTAAAATTTTAAATACACTTACTTCCGAGCGCATTTTAATTTGAACTTCATCATCCTCAGGGCAGCTTTGGTTTTGTGTATCAGAACTGAATTTAATTACAATCCTATTAAATCTACTTTGATTAGAGTGCATATAATGTTTGAAGTTTTAAGTTTTTGTACATAATAACATCTTTTGTGTTTGACATCCTTAACGTATTAATTCTTAAAGGCGCTGAGCAGTTTCACTGCGAAAATGTTAAAATGACTGTATGACACCATAATTTACGTGCAGTTTATTCGAAAATAAGCAAAAGCTTACATGCATACCGTAATTTCGGGTGTATAAGCCGCAGATCAAACAATTTTTTTCGACCCAGATTTTTTTAAGAAACAAATATAACTAGTTAGAACGCCGTAAATATTTGTCTTCAGTCACTAAATAAGATTTCTGGGTCCAAAAAGAATTGTTTGATCCGCGGCTTATACACCCGAAATTACGGTAATAGGTGAAACATATTTATACCAGAATTCTGGTGTCATTGCAGTATTTCGAAATACAGTTAGGTGTTCCATGTAATGGAATTGAAACACAAAATTTAAAATACGCATTTTTAGCAAGTTTATTTCATTTCATTTTAATAATGGGGAATTTCTATTAAAGTAATATATTACTTTAAATGAAAAAAAATTAAGAATAATGCAATAAGTGATATTGTGAAATGATAATTTTACAGCTTTTGAGGGAACTTCTTAGGAATAGGAATAGGTAGGGAAGATGGGGGCACGTTTGAACTGGGGGCACCTTTGAACACTCTAAATATTTTATTTCAAATAAATTATTTAAAAAATATATATGGCAATACATTACTGGTGCTTCAAGGGAATAATTATACAAAGCTGTACCATTTTGCATGAACAGTACTGTCTAAACAATGTATGTATTTTTCTCCATCTTGAATCTAAACTTAAGAAAATAAAGTAGTAAGATTTTTGTTTACAAACTTCTATCCCTAAAATTTTAATTTATTGTTCAATGCTTAAACAAAGATGTTAGCTTTAGTTTATAAGCTTTGTTTTATTCAAATTCTTCAGCCAAATTGAGTAAACCGTTGTAATGTTGAGCTCCATGTGATGGATGCTCAACCATTGAACAGCACAAAAACACCGAATAAACTGGCGATAAATAATAATTGAAATAATTTAAAGAGAACACTTAAAACTATGAAGTAAAGAGTTGTTTATGTATCTAAATATTATTATTTCTGAATGTTTTATGTGAAAAGAGGTTAATTAAGAATGTCAAAGAAATGGACTTATACTGCTATCAATTCCCTTTACTACATAAAAGATTCCAACCTCTGTATGTATCGGTGATGGGAAGTTTCAAATCTAAATTGGTGTTGACTTTCATTTATTGGATAATTGCAAATAAATAAGGATTCATTATTTAACAGGTTTCCAAACATTATTTCTGGTTTTCCGTAACGGGATAAAACGGATTTTTATATCAGGTCTCTTGAAAAAAATAGTCAATGCAAAATTTTAATTTTCAGAAGCATCAAATATCGCATTGGTGTATTTCAAGGATATTTTTAAAAAAGTTTTCACAACCAAACACAACTGGAGGGACACTTTGTGTTTTATTAGCAATGAGTTTTGCCATCAACTTTGATGGATTTAAGTTTGGTTAAATAACAAAAAAAAAATAGTAATTTCAATAAATTGTAGTTAAATTTTATTCATGCTACTTTATATTTCTGTAACATATGCAACTTTTTATAAAAACTCTCAATATTTTCATATTTTATTCATGTGTTCAAAAGTGTCCCTTGCTTGTTCAATGGTACCTCTACATGGGGCAGGTTTGAACAAAAATCTTTCAACTTTTTAAATCCACACAGCTTATTTAATTTCCTTGGAAAATGTTTAATTTATGGTTCTTATGATGAAGAAATGCATTGTTTTTATTAAGTTTTTATTATATATATATCTATATATATATATAAAGAATATACAGAATCATTAATCTAGAGAAATTCTATAATGTTTGTATGTAACTTTATAGAAAAATTGCTGTGCTGGAAAAAATTCTGCAGATTTTTTTAAGAATTCTATAGAAACATTTTCTTTAGAAAAAGTATTCTACAGAGCTCTTCAAAACTGTATAAAATTAGTTTTCTAAGAAACGTCCATAGTATTTGTAAAGAAATGTATAGAGTTGTATGTAACTCTATAAACTAGTTTCTTAAGGGTTCTTATCAGCTGCATTTTAAAACTTTCAGCGATACTTTATGACAAATTTCCATCGTTTAAACTTTAGTCCCATTACACCCATTATTACAAGCTATTTAAACCTGACAAAAATATGACGGTTTACTCAATAAATATTTTATACATTATTTTGAAATAACTTGTATTTTTCGTCTCATGTACCCGAGGTGAAAAAAATTCGTTGCAACTTTAAGTATCTTAACTTCTTTATTACCTTTTAATAAAAGATAAATAAGTTAAAATAATCAAAAATTTCGTGCATATTTATCCAAATCTCGCTACATACGCCATAAAATACAATGAATAGGTGACAAATTACCATACAGTGCATAGACCTTTATTATCCAGTTTTGCTCTGGATCGTTTTTCGGTCATATATTTGTAGGCAATACGAAACTATCACAAAGCTGCGCTTGCAGATTTACAGTTATGTTCAAATGTTTAATCTACATTGTAAAAAAACCTGAAATTCTGAGATATATTTTTCCTGAATTTCATAGGAAAAGTTCTCTTCACGATAAAAGGGCATTTTCCGTTAAAAGTCAGAATTCTTCCTTATATTTACTGAAAATAACGAAACGGATGAAGATGGAAAGAAATAACGGAAAAACATCGTTATCTATCGCAAATTTATTTTCAATGTTTACAAAACTGGCATTTTTTTACAGACTCAATGAAAGGATGTTGACTTTTTTGAAAGATTTGTGTCTTGCTGCTAAATTGCAATTGTACTGATACCAACAACATTATGAGGAACGAATTAACCAGACCATATTCTAATTATTCATTGAACAAACAAAATTTTGCTAATAAAATATTTAATCAAACCATATTATAATTGTTCATTAACCATAAGAAAATCATAATAATAAATTAGCCTTACTAATCAAAACTTGCAAGAATAACAACATCTATAATACTACAATCTACCTTATAAAAATATAAACACACTATAGAAACCAGTATATGAATTTAGAATCAGAAGCATTCGAAGACCCTATGATGTGATTGATTGAACAAGGACTCCTGCACCAAAGGTCGTCATTTCGAATCATATCGACGACTCTGGTGCTTTTTTCCTCGATTAATAAATGCAGGAGCTTCTAAACAGTTGGATAAATGGCATCATCAGACAATTTTTATGCCAATTTAATAATAAAAAGTTGCCGCTTCTTCAAATCGAGTTTTTCTTTCTTTTGAAATCTAATCGGAAAATCTAATGATGGATTGGAAAAAGTCTGGCATCTTTGCTGCCAATAGTTTTACTGGAAATTCACGGATTTATTTTTAACAGTGTACAATGCTTGATCTGGTGATGATAACATGCTACCGATAACGAATAGCGAAAACGAAGAACAACAGTTTTTTAGAAAATTGTGCCAAACAGACATATTGTTAAAAAAATATGTAAAAATTTAATTAGTTCTTGAAAACTAATTTATGCATTAAATTAATTTCTTTTGATTTATATATCCTTGCTAATATTATAAATGGGAAAGTGTGTGTGTGTGTGTGTTTGTTTGTCCGTCTTTCACAGCAAAACGGAGCGACGAATTGAGGTAATTTTTTAAGTGGAGATATTCGAAGGGATGGAGCTACTTTTTGTCTCTTTCTAACCCCCCCCCCCTAAAATGGGGGGGGGGTGGCAGTTTGTATGGAGCAGGTAGAAAGCTAAAGTGCTACTCATGAATTCCGATAGATGGCGCTGATATATTTCTGAAACTAAAATACCTGCACCTTGTGGGGTATAATGTGCATATTTTCTGTTAAAGAAAATCATTTTCCTCTCCATTTTTATGTCGAATTCGTGATGTTAAATATTTAGAAAAAAAACTGCTTCATTTTACATGTCAAAACGTTCCATTTGCCCTTAAGATATTTTTAATGTATTTTAAATAAATTTATCTTATATGTATGCACCAGCAATAAATTTTAAAGTAGTTATTGATGTTTTTTAGGGTTTCGTACTTATAAAGTGAAAACGGAACCATTATAAGATTACTCCCGTCTCTGTTTGTTCGTCTAGAACAGCCATATAACTCATAAGCTATGAAACGTGGAAAGCTCAAATTAATGGAAGTAATAGAGACTGTTGACACTCATAGTTACAGATTATTAACATTTATAAATGTATTTAGGAGGGGTTTAGGGAGGCTAATTAAGTACTTGAAGAAAAAAAAATATTTTCTTTGTGTATCGTGTGGGGTATCTTGCGAAAGTTTTCGTTACGCTGATACAGTGACACCTCCAAATAAGGAACACTCCGAATAAGGGACACCTCTATTTAAGGGACAAAATTTGCGGTCCCAAAAATGTCCCTTATTTGGAGGTTTCACTGAGTAAGAAACTCCGAATAAGGGACACCTCTATTTAAGGGACAAAAGTTGCGGTCCCATAGGTGTCCCTTATTTGGAGGTTTCACTGTATTTCTTTTAAATTCAGATACGACATTTTCAGATATATTGTAGAAAATATAATTCAAAAATATGTTCATAAAACTGTCCCCCCCCCCTATCAAATTTCGAATCTACTGAAACCATTTCTGGAAAATCCCGTCACGGAAAAAAGCGGCTTTGCAAGTTTGCGACTCTCTTTTCTACACAAGTTTCTTTAGCACAATTCCAAGTTTAAACATTGGACAACGGTTTTACGTTAGCTACACTAGAAAAAGAAACGGTTATTACTACGCTTAATTTAGTTTTATGAAATGCAAAATGAAGTTTAAATATGCACTACCTATTATTCTCACTACCGAGTTAAATCCCTCATAAAAAATAAGGATGAGGTTAAAAAAAGAGTTAGAAGGAATAGCAATATTTGATATTATTTAAGCTTCATATCTCTTTGAAATTTTATGGTATACCCATTCATACTTTTCTAGTATATACAACTATAACCAAACTCATTTTGTGTATTTTTTTACAAAGCCGTGCTATTCTTTCAGCGCACGATTTTTTAATAATACAGTTAACTCCTTCGCGATGAGAGAACTTTGCATAATTTTTAATCTTTAACCACCGGTTTTTCAAAACAGAATATTTTCTATACTTGAATCGCAAAAATTCAACAATTAAATAACTTAAATTTTACAATAAAATAACTGGTGGGAATAATGAAGGATTTTGATAATTTTAAGTGGCACGTGTACCGGTCGCTCGTCCCTAAGGGATTGATAATTGAGGTTTATTGTACGGAACCCTTTAAAAATGAGTAATACTCGCACTTGACCATTTATTTTTAAAGGAGATATATTTTTTTCTGCCAAAGGTTCAGCAATAAACAGTGAAGTAAATAATAAAATTATAAAATAATAAAAGTAAAACCCTTTCGTCGATAATTCATCTAACTCAATCTTCTGGCGTGACATAAATGATTTTTTCTCTCTGAAAAGTTTTATGAAGTATATATCAATAGATGAATGCTAAAAAACAAACGAGATTGAACACGATTCTTAAACTGTGCATGACCTATAAATCTGAAATATTACCATACTCTTTTTCTTGTTCTAATGTAAAAATATCGTGTATTAAAGGTATTCCAGGAAATTGGCTTCTGTTCTACAAAATAAAAAAATGTGATTAATTAAAAGACCTGGGATTTTTTTTTTTTTTTTTTTTTTTTTTTTTTTTTTTTACAGTGATTGACTATATTATTCCATTTCAGAAGTCGCATTTGGGATACAAAAGGAAAGACATTAACAAAAACAGAGCATTTTTTCCGCATTTTGGTGATCTAAAAGTATTTTTTACACATTTCTCTTGGTCGATAGCAAATTAAAATTGCTCTCTAGATCTATGGTTAAAAATGTACATTTTCTTTTTTATATATAGCCTTTGTTATGAATAAAATTCTGTCATCCAGCTGAAATTACTCTTTTTTATTTATAGGGTATGGGAATTAATTTTTCACTTTTTTTTTAAATTAAATCTATACAAAGAACTGTAACCATTATTTCTGAGCACGGATGGACAGGTGGACACAGCAATGAAAGCTATTATTTCACTTATAAATTTTTGAAATAAAATCGTATAAAAGTTAAATGTGGTGTAACAAGAATAAAATACATATATTTTTTTAAATATTAAAAAATATTTTACTCTCTTATATCCACTGTTACTCTTGTGACAATTCGAAGAAATTTTCATAAATAATTTTAATTATTTTATTAAAAATGTAATTAAGATAAAAATTGATTTAACCAGTTAAATACCACTGTAGTCTACTCTCATAAAATATATCTAATTTGTAACAAAATGTATTTTGCTTACCTCTATAATAAATCAAAAAAAATGTTACACTTGTGATCAGAGTGTCACAATAATATAAGTGCAGATTCCCAATATTTTTAAGGAGCCAGTGGCTGCTAAATCCAAATAATCCAATCGCGACCAGGGTTAATTTCTAACATAGATTTCGAAATAAAGTAAAGAACTTAGAAATAACGTGAATTTCAGCAAAAGATAAAAGAACCCTCACGATTTTCGCCAAATAATCTCTTAAAAGCTGAACTTTCGTCAAAGAATCGCTAAAAACGTGATTTTCGTCAAAAGATTCCGAAAAAAAAAAAGATTATAGTTAGACGATTAAAAAAAAAAAAAAAAAAAAAAAAAAAACGTGATTTTTGTTTAATGAGCTTGAGAAAAAAACTTGAAATTTGCAAAATGATAGAGACTTAGACGCTAAAATTATTCGCCAAGTCAAAAATCTTAATTTCCACTTGACTTGGCGACTGTAAATCTGCACTTATACACTAGTAACAAATTTTGATTTAATATACAGACAAGTAAAAGGATTTTTGTTACAAATTAGATGTATATTTGCATTAGTAAAACCCAATAGTATTTAACTGAAAAAATTAAATTATGTATATCTGGCATTTTAAAATCTAGGTTGACAAAGAAAACCTTAGATGCAGCCAGAAATTCGTCAAGATTTTCTAAAATATGACTCTTTTGATAAGTCGAGTGCTGACAGTCATGTTCTCATACGTATATGGTGGCCTAAATTAAAATTGAATAACAAATAAAATGTGACAGCTATATAAATTTTTCTTGCGGGATATTTAGCTTTAAAGAAAGTATCTTTTTTACACATTATTCCCCATTTGTCTCGATTATTTTTCTTTAATTTCTTTTGTGAATAATACATGCCATAATTCATAAAGTGTGACCTTGACTAATATTTAATATGAAATTAAAAATAATAATAATTTGAAGGCTCTTTTAACCCCTTAAAACTGATTTGCGGACGTCAATGAATGCCTTCACACCGCCCCCTGAAGTCTAGGCCTGTGCGCCCTCACAAAAATGACGGATGTCGAAGGTGGATTTTTTTCAGCGTATGTACGGTCCCTTGAATATTCATTCCAAGAATAATTAAAGGTTTTTTAGCTTTTTTTGAGATTATACAAATCAAAGAAATCTTTAATAAAATACTGGTGTTTAAATTTAAGGGACCGTACATGCGTTAAAAATAAATCCGCCTTTGGCAGCCGTCATTTTGTCTCAGAGCTCAGGCCTAGTCTTCAAGGGGCGGTGGCCTTCATTGAACTGTTAATTTCTTCGTGTGAGCATTCATACTCTGATAAACTACAATAATGTGAAATGTTTCTTTGAGTCTTATTATACCAGGTGATCCTAGAAGGTAATGTCTAGTAACTTTTAAACGGTTGATGATAGCTTCATATTTCCAGTTATAAAAACTATATCTTTTAAGTATGTCATTTGTTCTGAAATAGGATTTATATCTATTAAAAATAAAAATTAATTATTTATGCGACCCACATTGTCTTACGGACTATATAAGTTTTTTGAAATGCTTTTCTGAGGTAAAAAAAATGAAGTTTTAGAAAATGCTATGCATTTAGGATCAAAACATACTGAGTTAATTTTTGAATTTATAAATTTTACTTTGGTTTATGATGCTATTTTTTCATGTTTAATGCCAGAAAAGTGAAGTTAAGTTTTAGTTTGGTTTAGAATAGGATAAAAAAGGCATAGTATAAAAATTGTGGATTTTAACGGTTAATCTAAATATAAGTTATGTGAAGAAGAACCATAAAAATACCGTTTTCTAATATGTATGAAGCTCTTTGTAAAACAAATGCAAAACTAAGCCTAATTTGTATAGTTTTTTTATTTATTTATTTTTTTAAGTGGGCGTAAGTTGCTGTTATGCTGGTCAACAACCACTTTGTTTTTGAATTGTAATGAACATTTTTTAATGTTTTTTACATGTAAAATCCAAATCTGCTATCAAAATTTTACAATCACGTAACATTTTGCAAAAGATTAGAATTAAATTTTTACATACATGATAAAATACGTGGTGAAAATGTTATATATAATTTATATTTTGAGATCAAATAATAAAGAAATAAGTGTTTATGATGATTAAAATATTTCATGAATGCATTCTGCTGTAAAAATAGCCATAAAAACATTCAGAACTGTCAGCAAAATAGACATAATCCGGTTTTGAAAAATAACATTGTTATTGTTAACATTTTTTATGCAATGCTTAAAATGAAAAAGGATGAGTTTGAAGATTATTTGTCCCCTTAAAATTGCTTTGCGGCCGACGTCACATAACTTATTAAACTGTTACACTGTAAAAAAAAAAAAAAAAAAAAAAAAAAAAAAAAAAAAAAAAAAAAAAAAACTCAAATTTAAAGATATTTTTTTCCTGAATTTCAGAGAAAAAGTCCCTCTTCACGACAAAAAGGCAATTTCCGTTAAATGTCGAATTTTTTCATCATATTTCCGAAAATAACGAAACGGACGAAGTTGGAAGGAAAGAACGGAGATACTCCGTTAACCATCGCAAATTAATTTTGAATGTTTATAAAACTAACATGCTGTTGTACAGAAAAAAAATCTCAATGAAAGAATCCTGGTTCTTTTGTAAGATTTGTATCATGCTGCTAAATTGCAACTGTACTGATATGAAGAACGTTTAGGGAAACAAATTAACCAGACCGTATTTCAATCCTTCATTGAGGAAAGGAAATGTTCCTAATAAAGTATTTAATCAAGCTATATTATAATTATATTTTAACCATCAGAGAATCATATTAATAAATTATCCTTATTAATTAAAACTTGCAAGAATTATAACAGCATTGATAAAATTACAATCTACCACTACCTTATAAAAATATAAACACATTGTAGCTTAGGCTATACCATGATATAGCCACTACATGCCTTTAGAATTACTTCAATTCGAAGGCCCTGTGGCGTGATAGCTGTAGCAGCGGAATCCAAAACCAAAGGTCGTGAGTTCGAATCATCCCGACAACGTTACATTTATTTCTCTGTCAAAAAATATAGGAGCTTCTAAACTATTCGATTGATAGCACCATCAGCCAGTTCTTGTACCGATTTTATAAAGGATCATCGCTTTTTCACACGGAGTTTTCCCTTTTTTATTTTTCAGATCAAAAATCTACTAACAGAACAGAGATATTCTGGCAACTTTGCTGCCAGTAGTTTTACCGTGAATTCACGAATTTATTTTTAACAGTGTATTTTTTATATGTAAACATTAATACTCTCATGGACTACAATAATGTGAAATATCTTTTCGAGCCTTATTATAACAGGTGATCCAAGAAGGTAGTGTCAGTAACTTTTAGACGGTTGATGATAGATTCCTATTTCCAATTATAAAAAATACACCTTTTAAATATGTCATTTATTTTGAGAAAAGATCTAATTCTATTAAGATATCCGAACACCCTCAAGACGTAATTTTCGATCAAAATATAAATTTATTATTTTTGCAATAATATTAAAATTGAATCTTTTATCAATCGAAATCTGCTTAAATTTTGTCTGTATCTAAAATAGAACCCGAGTTGTAGTCGTCTAAAATTTCAACTAGTACAGCTTTTGCTTTGTGTTTTAAAGTTATATTTAGCTTTTTCTTTAGTTATATTTAGATTTGTAAAATGTAATTTTTGAGATTTTTACTGTACGCAAAACATCCTAAAATAAAAAAAAATATGCATGAAATGCCACGAAACTTTCTGTACTTCATTTTAAAATGTCTGTTGAGGAAATAGATTACACTCATGATAATATATTAAACAGTTTTATATTTACAGTGGTATAAGTGACGAACTTAAGACAAATTTGGCGAATTTTTCATTACATTAACATTAGATTAGTACTTTAACTGCTATATCATCTGAGATAGAGATGCGATTAATGTATATAGTCTAAGCTCTATAGAAAGTTATTTTCTTTATTATGCAATTTACAAAATTTCAATACATTGTTTTACGTTTGAATTATCACGTTTTGCAGAAATGTCAATTTTGACATAATTTTGACTATTTTTCTCTTTAAAAAATTATATCTGGGTAATTGCTAATGTTTGTATTATTTTCAAAAATTCAAAGTAAGTATCATTATAAAAAATGGATGACAAAAGAAAATTTAAAAAATTTAAAAAAAAAAAAAACATTTCTGAAGGTTTGCGGTTACCTTAATTCGTGCCCAGCATCTTTTGCGTAAATTTTATTTGGTTGGCACCAGTATTTTTAGAAGATTTAAGTTTAGTTCATTAATCACGAAAATGCATCATTTAAATAAAATAATTATTGCTTTTCTTTTTTACCGGTGTCAAAAACAGTGCTGAATGCACCTTTTGAAGCCTTAAAAAACTGTATTCTAAAATTTATGCAGCTCTTTGTAAAACAAATGCAAATCTTAAACCCAATTTGTATTGTTTTTAAAGCTGACGTACACTGTAAAAAAAAAAAAAAGGACGATTTTACGGAAGTATCATTGGTAATCTGGACGCCAGTATAATTTACTGTTTTTAGCGGAAAAACCTCCCTAAAATATTCCGTTTTTTCGAGTGTTTTCCAGAATTTACGGAAATTTTTCCGATAAAAAACAGTATATTATACTGGCGTGTAGACTACCAGTAATTCTTCCGTAAAATCGTCCGTTTTTTTTTACAGTTTAAATTTCTATTACACTATTACGCTGATTAACAACCATTTTGCATATCTTTTATAATGGTTATTTTTTAATGCATTTTTGCATGTACACTATAAAAAAAAAATTACATCTGTACACTGTACCAACAACAACAAAAAAAATTAAATCTACAAAAATTTTAACTTAAGCTACAGAAAATTTGTAGTTTTCCCAAAAGTTTTTTTTTTTTAATTTCTTCAAAAGAAAAGACTCATTTTTGATAATTTGAATTTATAAATTTTACTTCGGTTTCTAACGCAAAAATTGTTTTTCGATTTAACGCCAGAAAAGTAAAGTTTTGGCTTGGGCTTTAAAAAAAATATATAGTCTAAAAGAGTGAGAATCAATTTAAAAAAAATTAATAACTTTCCTTGTCCCTTTAAAACGCACTCCTGCAAAAAATGAGCTAAGGTCATTGTACTTAACACAAGAAAGGCGGAAAATTCAACTGAAGTTTTATAAAAGTATTTGCACCAGAATTTTTATTTAAAACTTTCTATTTCTTTGCATCTTTTAAACTTAACTTTTAAGGACGTTTCTGGTTGGAAGTGATTTAAATTCACTTAATAGCGGTCTAAAAGACTGCTCGATGTCTTTCTAGTGCTAAAATAAACGACAAAACGTTACAGTTAATACTAGAACGCCCGAAAGTTGTCGATTTGACTCCGGCCATGTAATTAAATGTCAATTGGAACCAGAAATACCTTAACAAAAAAAGTTAAATATAAACTACGCAGCCTTACATCAAATAAATCAGTTAAATAATTTTAAATAAAAATTCTGGTAAGAAATATTCTTATGAGACTTGTGAAACATTTCCGTGCGTTCTAGTGTTAATAGAGAAGAAATTCAATAAACTCTTGTCTTTCTTTATTAACATTTTCCTTTTGATCACGCGCTCTCGTCTCAGAAATTCTCTCTTTTCCGAGACTTCAAAGTGCAGGAACTCCCGTTTTGCATCGATAAATTATTGATTCCAGTTGCTCATCAGTTCGGTTTCTGTAAGCATTTCTGTCACGAAAAATCTGCGCATTCATTCCTAAACATATATGAAACAACTTTATAAAAGTGTATTTTTCATTTTATTTTTCATTGTACATTCAAATGTACATCCCTGTATGTGTCTGACACGAATAATTGGAATGTACACTAGCAAAGAGATGTAATAGGAAATCACTCAATTTCGTCTCCTATTATTGATTTCGGGGTCTTGCCTTATTTAGCGGCGCTGCCCAATGCAATTTGTGTCATGGCATGACTTTCTTTAAATTTTGTCTTTTGCACTGAATATGTCAGATTTCAAAATATTAAGAAGGTTTATGTGTTACAATTAGCAAAATATTTAAAATAAGAAACTTGTTTTTAAAATGTAAAAATAATAATAATAATTTTTTATTTTAGTTTATTTTGAAAAATTCTTCACAACGCTTAAAATATTCAGAAAATTGATTTCCTGAAAAAATATTTCTTAAAAATCCTAAAAAACTTTTAGTAACATTACAGATTTTTTTTCACAGTGTACATGAATAATTAGATTAACAAAAATACTTTTATGCAAATCTAACGATTCTTACCAGAACAATAAAATTAAATGTATTGTGATCCTGTCTGTAACTGAAAAGATTATTTATATAAATTTTTCATAAAACAAATTTTATAGTACGTTTTCTTTAATGGAATTTAAAAGCCCCGTAGGTGCATAAAGGTTTAAGAGGTCAATACTAACGACTATCAGAGAAATGAAATATTTCATTGTTTTTCTTATATTATTAATAATCAAATTTGGCTGATGTAAAACTTCCGGCAGATGTAAATTTCGCCATGTCATGCTTTCTTTATAATCTGCGTTTCGCATTGAATGTGCTAGCATTTAAGTTACACATGGTGATTAAAGAAAACGTGGACAAAATGATATGACAAATCAAGCATACAAAAAGGATAAAAAATCATATAGGAACATAGGGTAAGAAAATACTTACTGAGTAACAAATACAGGGTGTTTCATTCTAGCTACACCCGGTTTGAAAGTAATATTTTTGAGAAAAATAAAAATATTGTAACGAAAATGCAACGATATATACCTTATTTTGTGTGAAATGTAATAACGTTATGTAAAGATCTGCAAAAACGTATTGCTCAAGAAATCGATGATATCGTATAAACTGATTAACACAGTCCAAAATTTGAGGTGCCAAGTTCATATTTTGCTGGTGCTGCTAAATGTTTTATTATAATATACTTCAGTTTTCTGAAATTTATTACCGTCAAACCAAATTGAGTTAGGATGAAACACCCTGTATTTGTGACTCAATAAGTGTTTTGCGGCCCTATGTTCCTATGTGATTTTTTATCCTTATTGTATGCCTGATTTGTCATATCAATTTGTCCACGTTTTTTTTAATCACCCTGTATATAATGTTGGCATACTAATGCCTACGGAAAATTTAATAAAGAAGCATGTCACGAAAGTGTTAGAAATTTCTAAACAATTAAAATGGAATACTGTTTTCATATGTTGCGTCAGAGTTATAAATATCCACGTATGTGTGGACAATAACATTCGGAATGTTGAGTAGAAAAAATATGTATAAATTTTTAGTACGGCAATTTTGTTTCGTACTTCCGATTGATGCCTTTATTTAGCAGCACTGCTCTGCGAAAACAAATTCTGTTAAGTTACTAAGCTTTTTCAAAGAAACTGGGATTCGTCGAATTTTTTATGTAACGGTAACTGGAAAAAGTCCTGCAGCCTGTTCTTTTACGTGAATTTTTGCTGTTACCATTACATGAAAAGTTCTTGGAACCCCAGTTTTCTTGAAAAAGTTCAGTACCTTTACAGATTTATTTTTAAAAGTGCAGTAAATATGCTAGATTTGACGTCGTAATCATTTCTTATACATTGGGTTCTTTCTAATATTTAATATCAGAAAGACTTTTGCAAATAGTAAGAAATATATAAATACACTGTAAAAAAAACAAATTGTGAAGTGAATAATTTTTTTTTAGGAAACTGGGATTCCTAGAACTTTTTATGTAACCACAACAATAAAAATTCATGTAACAGATAAATACTCGCACTATAAATAAAAAAAATCGGTAAGGTTATTTAGATTATTTTAGGAATCTGGGATGCCTAGAACTTTTTATATTACTGAAATCCGGGTTACGGTAAAATTTTAGTAAGATTCCTGTAATTTTGGTAGAAGCTACAGATTCAAGCTACAGATTTCTGTAGCATTAAAAAACTAATTTTGTAGATTTACATATTTTTTTGTACATTGTACAGATATAAATTCAGTAAGCATGCAGATATCTCTAAATTTACATCTCCAGAATTATAGATTATTCCTTTTTTTACAGTGTATCTCGTACTATATAATTTATTTTGTTAATTTTACTGTACATTTCTTGTTTTTGAAAATGTAATATTAAAATTGTACATACATACCTAGATATAAACAATAAAATCTCTGTAATGCATATTTAGCTAATAGCTTTTCCATCTCCAAGACGTTTGTATGACTTTTTCTGTGAATAATGTATGTGTCTGAATAACAAATGAATTCAATGGCCTCTCTGTTGTGACAGCTTTATTGAGGTTTTAAATATTTAAAGTTTTATATATATATAGTTAAATACATTCTCCAGTCAAAGAGTTTCAAAGTGCTAATGAAATATGAACGAGATAGATATATAATTTATTCATTTTCAGTGTTATTTTTGGCACCAATGGTCTTTGTAAGTATTTCGGCTCAAAAATTAAACTTAGCAAAAGAAAACTTTGAACGTTTATTTTTCAAACAACACATATTTTTCTACATAATGCATGTTTGTTTTTATATCTAAATGAATAATATAAAACTGCTATATAGCTCGACTGAAAAGCACATTTTTTTCACTATTTATACCGTTTATCAGTTATATATAATTACAGCAATTTTATAATATATTTTTTATCATTACAAATTTACATTATTCTATTTCAAATTATCACAAATGCATTTGGGTACATGTAAAATTCATTAATAAAATGATTAAAAAATTATTGAAAAAACATTAAGATGTGTTTGTGGCTACCAAAAAAAATATGGAATAGTCGATATTCATATTTTTACCCGAAATTACAGGGTGTCTTACTCGAATCCGAATATAAATATATTGGTTATAATTTGTCATTCCATGTTTAGAACAGTTTTTCTACATATTAAAACTTTTATATCAATGCAAGTACATCCCTTAATTAAAATAGCTCTGTGAATGTACATACCTAGGATTTTTAGTTATTTTAAATGCATAGTTTGAATGTCTAAGTGGAAAATCTCAGATAACGAATCCAAGTCTATAGCGCATAATGTCCCTTCCGGATCTATTTTTTATGGCAATTTTTTCTAAAAATAGGTTTTTCGGAATCTCCAGTGTCTTAAACGTGTAAATCCGTCAAAATTTTATTCTCGATTTTTAAAACGTTTGCAAGAGTACCTTATACTACGTATGATGGGTAAGTGATAGTCATTTTTAATGCGGATATTTGTGATAATTTCAAATTTAATTTTCAGATTTTTTCCTGCAAGTCTTGTTTTTTAGGCATTTGCATATTTCGATTTATGCAAATTTACTAAATTTTGTGCAATTTTATGCAAATTTAAGGTATAAAGCAACATCAGCCTGGCCTTTTTTATTTTACGTTTTGATTGCTATCCAGATTATTATCACTAAATATAACGTTACGTTACTTAAGCCAGCCGTGAGACGAAGAAAATGTATCACTGTAAGGTTCAATATTAATATTCTCTACTACATTTTTTTTAAACCTCCAAGTATTTTCAATTTTTACACCCTCGTATATGGGAAAAAATACTTTTAAATGCACTTTATCTAAATTCAGCATCTCAATTTATTTTTCAGATAATATTTTGTTTTTGTAATTTTTAATGCCATTTCTGCAATGGTGGAAACTGAGGTTCACCGTTTCTGTCGAAAATGAAGGTAAAATAGTAGGTTACTATTTTCTGTTGCATTTTTTTCATTTAAAATACGTGCTATTTTGAATACATATACACACACACATATATAGATAGATATATAAATGAATGATTTCGGATAAAACATTTAACTACAATAAACTATATTTAATTTTAAATATCGATATGCTATAAACAAATAGCGTCATGTGATATATTAGATAACCGATTTTGTTTGTCAAGTTTACAACATCGCTTTTTGCTGGGATGTGTATTACTCCGCGCGAGACTAACGAAAAAGAAAGGCTACCGGGATGCTTTAGGCTTATCTTTTTTACAGAAATCTTTTTTACTTTTTTTGCTGGTCATATGATGCTCGAATGCACCAATGCAGATCTACAAAAAGATCTCACGTCACTGTAAAAAAAGACACGTGGAAGACCGTGGTAGTGACTTTTTCGTTAGACTTGTATTCCGTGATAGTGAGCCATATGCATACTTTTTATAGATGTTGTTAAAGACTGTATCGTAAATGTTGAATTCTTCAATGGATACAAATGATGTTATTTTATAAAAAAAAATAAATAAAATAAATAAATAAAAGGAGTATTTTACGTCTTAAAACTGAAATAAGTTTCGTACTATTTATATTTATTTTTTTATTTTCACCGGGGGCGACACTGAATTCTCAAAAAGCAGACTTCCTGCTTTCTATAGCTCTGAATGCAGCCTTGAACGTAAACGTCTGTGACGAGAAAAGAGAAAATTTTCAGCACGTCTAATTATGCGAATTCGTACTTCTTGTTTCCGGCAAGAATTTCAGCACCCTGGGCTGTCAGAGAATATTACTCACCAGCTTTTACGAAGAATATGTTTATAAAATGAAATGTGTTTTATTTACTTCTCAATCCTCTGTCATCTTTTACTCCTAATCAGGAATTGATATTTAACAGATGTTGGCAAAATATTAACAATTTAGATAGAACATTCTTGACTGCAAATTCACGTTACTAACAGAACAACCAAATACAATTTTTCCGGGTATAAATGATAATTCATAAAGATCGAAACAATAGACTAGTTCCTTAAATACTGCCTCTAGACAAATACTGTCAAATGATATGTTTTATAAAAAAAGGTGCAAAAATTGATAAGATGCAACTAAATCTTGGAATTTACATTTTTTTTCTTTTTTTATGATGGATAATCATATAACTTGCAAGCACATCCTAAAATTATTATAATTTTTTAAAGCAAATTTAAAATGTTCATTATTTTTTTTAAGTGGGGTAATCTAAAATCATTATTAATTGAAACATTATCTGTCGAATTTCAAAAACCTTTCATTTAATAAAAGAGCAAAACATAAATTTAAGTTTTCTTCAGGATTTTTTTAATATTCATTTTTAAAATGTTAAAAACCTAAATAAAAAAGCTGTATAACCTATTTTTTTAAAAAATCATATTTTTAAAAATAAATAATATTTCAAATTTGCCAAAACAAAATTAATGTAAAATAATAAAAAGGACATGTTAAAATTATGTACCTTTCTTTTTACAATTTTCGACTTTCAATAATTTAAAGGCAAGAAAAAATAAAAAAACATCATATAGAAAAATACATTTAAAGTTTTTAAAGGAATTGACTCCTAATAAAAGATTTAAATTCTTAACCTGGGAGAATTCGTGCTACTTTCCGGTACACTAGGGTCTTCAAAGGCCTGGAATTGAGTTTTGCTCAAAAAATAAACAAAATAAATCTTGATAAGAACAAAATATTTATGTTCTCATTGTAGGATTATTCATTAATAAAAAAAGAAATAAAATATTTTTTTAAAACACAGAGTTTTAAAAAGAATAAAGCATAAAAGCCCCCGCATAATTTTCAAGATTCTCAGTATAAAATGATATAGAATGGACTACAGCAAATATTTTAGCTCAAACTTTTAGGATATTTCATTAGAATACATTGACGAAAGAGAAATTTTCCTCTAAAAAGTACAAACTTTTCAACTATAGTCACAAATTCTCTGAAACTTGTCTTTTTTCTACGACTGTACAAAGACTTTTTATTTTATAGTCCAGCAAAAAACTTATTGAATCGCAATAATTTACTTTAAATTTAGTTTTTTTTCTACCTTTTTTCTTTTTAAATAGTTTAATAACCTTTTATAAAACAACATAATATTATACAGTATTAATTTCACTTAAAATGTATATATCATGTAATATGAGAACAGATCATTTTAAAGACCTAACATTTAAATATTTAATTTAGAATACGTAATATTTAGAAAAGTTATATATTTAATAAAGTAGGTTATATACTCCTGTGAACGTTGCATTTCCATGGTTGGGAAATAATTAAAATCAGTCCAAAAGCTTAAAAGTATCTAAACATTTCACAATCTATAATTGTCCAAATGCTTAAAAATTTATGTATGCTGTATAAAGGGTGTGTCCGTTAGCTACGTGAAAAAGCATTTTAAAAAATGACAACTGATATTTAGATCTAATAAGAGTCGGGATATCTGCAATAGGAAAGGTCCCATTGCAGTTGGGCTGTGGGGGATTTAGCATTTAAAAAATATATTTGACTTGCAAATCTTGAGCATAATTTTCATGCTAAAAAATTTATACAGATTTGTAAAAAACAAAGATGGAAAATTTGCTTCTTAGGGGAATAATGGAAATTGAGGGTTTGAATGGTGATTTCTTTTTCTTTTTTTCAAATTAATGTTTTCACCTTGAAATCCAATCATACCTGAACAAAATCGGTAATCACAAGGAAAGTCTCCATACTGGACATACTCAGATTTTTTTTAAATTAATTAAACTACTTATGTATGTAATAAAGGACCAGTCAAAATTACCGGCGGAATTACAGTAAAAAGTATGCAAAAAAATAAAATATTTTCGAATATTTGACGTAAAAAGAGAAAAGTGTCACGTGATTTGTCAAGTAGCACTCTCCCTCTCCAAAAGCAAACGATTTTAATGCAATAGAAAACTGTTGAATTTTTAGAGTTCGTGTAAATGGTATTTAATGAATTTAAAAATAAACAATAACCGAGGTTAATACATTATCTATATTGTATTATATAAATATATCGCTTGTTGCTGTAGTTATTTATCATTGGAAAAAATATTTTCTTATATAAAAAATTTACATTGAGAAAAATTATTTTCATACATTTAAGCATAGTTAAAAATAAAAGCCAGCTGTTTCTATAGCAACAAAATCAAATCCGATTTCCTCAGTTGGACTTTCAGATATAAGCAATTGTAATTGATTTGAATAATGAATTTCCTTTTAAATCGCAAATTTTGATGGTTAAATTTGAATACATAAATACATATAAATATCGCTATGACAAAATTATCCCTAAAACAAACTAAAACTGACAACACTAATGTTATTTAACTTAAATTTATCTAAAAAAATTCAATAGGATTTTTTAATATTTTTTTAGAGTGTATTTGACGTAAAAATGTTTTTTTTTTAGATTGAATTCCGCCGCCAACTGATGAAGAATTACCAAATAATGGAATCTTCATTATTTTTATACGGACGCTATATGGAGGTTCCGCCGAAAGTTTTATATAAACGTGTATATCCTCATGAGAAGAACATTCTGTAATTTTTTAAAGATTTTTTGGAGTATGCCCGTATGCAGACCTTCCTTGTCAGTTATTAACTAATAAGGTTAATATATGTCACACATAATTTTGAAATACGCCGGAAAAAGTGATGATGGGGCGGGGATCACGGACAGAGAATCCGAATCCACCAGCACTTCTGAACTTTGTTGAAAAGTGCTAAAAATCTACAAAAATTCCACAAAAGTGCTAAAAATCTTCTATGTACATAAGAGAGCGTGAGATTCAAACTTAGCCTTTTCCAGAAAGTAAAATTTTTGCGATTTAAACAAATCGCGTAAAAATTATAAGTTTTCATTGTAAACACCAAGATTTTACAATACCAAAACACACGTTAAAACTTCTTTCTTTCTTTTTTTCTTTTTCTTTTTCTCTTTTTTTTTTTGAGATTATAGCTTTTTTTATGTAGGTTCATTAATAGAATAGATTTATAGAGAAAATTCATTTTTAAAAGTTTCGATAAGGTCAGCTTTGAAGTTCACGTCCTCATATATAACTATATAATTCTTGAGTTACATTTTAAATGTCGTCTACAAATTTCTAGATAAAGAAACCGTATGATTATTCGCGGCAACCACTATACGTAGAAATGGTATATATCCAGAAATTCCAGCTTTCGACGAACCTAAATATATTCTAGCTCTGTATATATGTTCCCTTTATTCTGACATCAAGATGACGTCTGGGGGGGGGGGGGCATATATATAAGGGTTGGATATCCAACCCACCGTCAAAAGTAATATGTCCAAGCATTGGATATCTGCCATCTTGATATGTATCCCCTTTGCTCTGACGTCAAAATGACGTACGGGGGCAGATATCCAACTCTCGACGAAGACAAAATGCTCTGTACTTTATATCTGCCCCTTTCTGATATGGGGGTATATATACAGGGGGCAGATATCCAGTTCTCTGCGAAAGTGAAATGCTGCATCACTGGATCTCTACCCTTCTTTACAGTGACGTCAAAATGACGTACGGGGGCAGATATACAGCTTTCGACGAAGACAAAATGATCTGCATTGGATATCTGCCCCTTTCTGATATGAGGGTATATATACATGGGACAAATATCCAACTGTTGTCGAAAGTTAAATGATGCAACATTTGATATCTACCCCCTTCTACTGTGACGTCAAAATGACGTCAGGGGCAGATAAACAGGGAGAAGATATCATACGCCTCATAGATGAGGACCAGTTATTGTCATTATTTTTGATTGAAGGTTTCTATCAATGATGCGTTTAAATAAGGAGAAATTTTCTAGATAAAATTTATTGAGGAAATTTTGTAGTGGTGGTAATGACTCCCCCCCCCCCAAAAAAGCGATTACAGTTGAAGCTTCTTCAATGTAAGAATATTACAGTTCCTCTTTCGTAATAGGTGCATTGCGTCCATGGTGCATTGCCACATTAGTACGCCTAGACACAATGCTTATGAATATTAGCCCAGGAGGCGGCTTTATTGACAATGTTTTAGTAAAAGTACACAATAAAATATTATCATTTTTTTTGCAAAACAAGGACAAAAAAAATATTAAATAAACTGTCGTAGTTTTCTTTCCTTATCATAAAAAAGTATCATTTCTCTTTCTTCAAAACTGTAATAAATATATATTATAAATATTATTAGTATATTAGTTGCCTGTTTTTTTTTTAGTAAATATACATAATAATAATAGATATCTTAAAAACAAACTTTAAATTATTAATTTTAATAAATGATTGGTTAAAGTTTGTAATTAGATGAAATATTTAATTTTGTGTAAAAAAAAAAAATAATAAAGAACAAAAAATTTAGAATGCTAAAACTATAAGAAATTCCTCTATTTAATAAAAAGAAAAATAAATATTTTCTTCAAGAAAACTGAAAGAAAAAGGGCGACGAAGAAAATTTTATTTATGAAAGGTTATATCAAATAAAACAAGCTTCTCTTAAAAGAAATATTTAGCATTCGTTTTGTACACAGAAAAAGGGGATATTTTTTCAATTTTTGCTAGAAATTATTATAATGCCGCTACTTGGTTTAGTAGAAATGCACAATAAAATAATTTTTTTAAAAATATATAAAAATTTGAAACAAAAAATTGTTAAAAGAAAAAGATTAAGAAAAGTTATATATATATATATATATATATATATATATATACATTGTTAAAGTGTCGATACTTTATTTAGAAAAATACACAATAAAATATAGATAGTTCTTTTAAAAAAAAATAACACCAAAAGAAAAAAGTATTAAAAAATCGGTTACAGAAAGTTTTGTTAGGGAAAGAATTTTTTTCGAAATTCATTTTGAGTGAAAATAATAGCACACGAAAAATAAAATAAAACAGTCCTTCCGGCAGTGCCAGGAGGAAGAGGTAGCTTTCATACACTTATTAATTGAGTTATTTATTTTAAATTAAGTTATATTATTCAAACATACGAAGCTCAAATTAGTGGAACCGAATTTTATAAGATTTAATACTAGTTTTTGTCAATATTGAATACTAATCGGAATTTTTAGAAATTAGTCATCTTTTATTCAACCTGGTTTTATTTTAAGCGATTTAGAGAGTCGCCAAATTCTACGATATCATGAAGTGCATGCCATTTTAAACCAACATGATGGATAAAACAAACCAATGAGCTTGGTTGAAATCTTAATTCATGTGCACATGCACACTCATATCGAAATCCATTAATGTATACGAGTGCTGTTGCGAGCAAATTTATTTTAAAAAAAAATGTCGCCCACATTAGATATTCAAAGTGCTATATCTCAGGCCTTTTTTTAAGGTAAAGACAAAGCAAAAAATAATCTGGAATTTATTATTAAGAAAAATACTTTAGAAATAACCTTTTTTCAATTTCTAATTTTTGTTTGTACATCATTATATATTTAAAAGATTTTTGACAAACTAAAATGGCCGCCATTTTAAAACAAGATGGCGAATGAAGTTGGCAGTGAACTCGGTCAAGGCATTCATATGTACTATGTACACACGGAGTTATATTCAAATCAGTTTATAAATATGCGTATTATAGCGTGACGAACTTCAGACCGTTTCAAAATGTCAACCACACTAAAAATTGAAAACGCTATAAGTCAGCCATTTCTCAAGATATAGATAAGCCAAAAATGCTCTGGAATCTTTGTATCAAGGAAAAACACACAAAAGGAAAATCAGTTTTAATTTCTTATATTTTTGCACATAATTTTAAAATTTAAATTTTTTTAAAAAATTTAATATTCCGCCAATTTGAAATAAAATGGCGGATGGAACTAGCCAACGAACTTTGTTTAGACATCGATATGCATTACGTACGCACCAAGTTTTATCCAAATCTGTTTATAAATACGCGTGTTATCAGGTGACGAAAATCAGATCTTTTCAAAATGTGAGTAACACTAGAACTTAAAAGTGCTATAACTCAGCCATTTTTTAAGATACAGACGAAACAAAAAATACTCTGGAATAGTTATATCAAGGTGAAATGCATAAAACAAAATTCTTTTTAAATTTCTCACTTTTTTGTACTTAATTTTAAACTTTAAATTAAAAAAATTAAATATCCGCCATTTTGAAACAAGATGACGAATGGAACTGACTAACGAACTCGGTCCAGGCCTCATTATGTACTATGTACACACCAAGTTACATCCAAATCGTTTCATAAATAAGCGTGTTATCACGTGACAAATATCAGATCATTTCAAAATGTCAGCCATAAGAGAAATTCAAAGTGCTATAACTCACTCATTTTTTAAAATATAGACAAAATAAAAAGTGTTCTGGAATCGTTATTTTGAGCTCTAACACATAAAAGAAAATGACAACATGAAAGATACTTTTGAACTTTTAATTCTTTCGCATTTAATTTTAAATTTTAAATTTTTTTAAAAAATTAAATGGCCGCCATTTTGAAACAAGACGGCGGATGATGCTGGCCAACGAACTCGGTCGAGATATTTGTATGTGCTATGTACATACCAACTTTTATTCAAATCGGTTCATAAATACGATTGTTACCGCATGACAAAAATCAGATATATATAGATATATATATATATGTCAACATTTGGACGGAGGATGGATTTGGGGTCTGGGGGTCATGATCGGTGAAAATATACCAAAAATTTCCGGAGGTGCTTTCCTCCGGACGCACAGTGGGGCAAAATCCCGAAAAGCTGGCCAAAATATGAAAATGTTATTCAAATTGTACCAAAATTCGTATACAGGTGTTTTTCAGGATGCTAAGTAAGAATACAAAATTAAAATTTAAAAAAATGGCGGATACAATATGGCGGAGCAAAAATTAAAAATGTCTCGAAAGTTGTTCAATTTATATGCAATTTTGTAAACTTTTCAGGATGATAATTAGGATTCAAAAATTAAACTTTAAAAATAAATAAATAAATATTATTAAAGATTAAAAGTAAAAACAATTAGATTTAAATAAAATTTAAAATTTCGAGGGTAAACTTAAAAAGCAATTTTCAAAAAACCAAGGCATATTTAATCGAAATTTAAGTACGTTAATGGAAAGTAAAATATTAGACTATTTAATTTTTATATTATTAAAACAAAAACGAAAATATATTGCAGAAATTCACCTTCAGTATCAACTGTTGTAATAATAAAAAGATTCTTCGGAGGTCAAAGTGTCGAAATATTTAGCAAAACTTGTTGGCGGTATTGGAAGATTCTGTGACTCTTTGGATCAATGATTTTAATTTCTTCTACGATAATTTATCTAAACTGAAAATGAAAGAATCTAATGATCTTTCTCACTACTGCATCTTTGCGATAAATCTTCTAGATATTTTTTTATTAGTTTGTTGTATGATTCTTGAGTTTCTTATACCATTTGACAAATTGGCAGTAAAGAAGATAATGTTATTTCTTTGTCATTAATAAGTAGTTTGTGTACTGAAGTAGGCATATAGAGCCAGGGGTGCAGCTCAAATCTACGGGCTATTTGTAAGGAAAAGTCTACGAAATTTATCAAGAAAATGACATGACTACAAGAAATTACTTATGATATAGAATCGTTTAATCAAAAATTCGTATACGATAGTTATAGAAGCACATATAGTTGAGTTTTCAAATAATCGTTGAATTGCATTGCCATCATTTCTGCTTCCAAATCTGGAATTTAGTTTCTCGATGAGAAGTCTTAATTGTAAACGAAATATTTTTTGCATATTTTATTTTGCAATTTCAGTGTTTTTCTTTTCATGCAGAGTACGAGCTTTTCATTTTTTCTATCCAGTTTGTCTTCCAGGTGTAAGCCCTCTCTAAACGTTTTTGCATGTAACTTAGATATTCTGAATTCTAAATTACCTCAATCCAATTTTAATAAAAAATGTCAGATAGGTAAGATGCTGTTTTGATGCTGTCTGAAATAGGTAGCAACGTTGTGTGTATTACACTAATTCGTTTTTAAGGACTTTTTCTTCTGTTATCAATGATTGTATTAAATGAAATAAGTTGATTCTCCTGGTATTTAATACAATCCACCTCAATGACATTCATTGACAGTAGCATCTGTATTTCTTGAAAAAAAAAAATGGATCTTGATTGGCCCGATAAAATCATTGAAATGGAAATCTCGGAATTTTGAAATTGACGATTCATGAATTTTTCGCAACATTTATGTGTTCTAGTAGCACGGGAGAAAAGAAAAATATATTAGACCTCCTGCAATCTTCATAGCTAAATATTTGTTTAAATGTACTCAGAATAGATGTTCCATCACATCCTCACTTGCAAATCAAATCCAAATTACTAATATATTCTAAAGTGATATTCATAATGATTTTTACTCGCATTAATGAAATACGCTCAGTAGTTTGATCAACAAATATTGCCATTCACAAAATAATTCTTCTAATTACAATAGAACAAACAAAATGTTATTCTACCGGATTAATAATAGAGAATTATTTTCATTTTTTCATTACTAAGCTTACTTATCAAATTAAGTTAATTTTATGATTATAGTACTTATTTACAATATAACAAGAAATAACTATAATAAAATTGAATAATTCAAAAATTTGAAAAATATTTATCAAAAGCTAAATTGCAATTATTAACCCTCTAAGCGTTTGACCCGTAATATTCCGTACACTAAGCTCCAGGTTTCACTGCAATATAAACAATGTTTAAGATATTATAATTCTATAAATTTAATGAATTTTCAAAGCATTTGAAGAATGATTAAGACTCTCAAGGATTACATTTATATTCCTAAATAAGATTTTTTATGTAATATTGAAAGAAACATATTTTATTAGCAATTCAGAGAAAATGCAGAGAAAACAACATTACAAATTTACCTATTTGCAAGACGCTTGGAGGGTTAAAAGCTAAAGCAAATCCACAGCTAAATTATGTGAAAAGTAGTCAATTTCAAAACTTTTGAGGCGGCCGAAAAAAGTGACATTTTATTTGCGGTTACTAAAATATGCGTGAAATGCAGAAAGGCAGTTTTAGGCAGCTGGTTTTTTATGAATTACTAGACAATAGCCCAAGTTATTATTTCCATTAAATTTCGTTGCGGAACACTGTGGAACATTTAAACTTTTTCATGTTTGAAAGTAAAAAAATGAAAAAATATCTAAAATTTTTTATCAAAAATGACAATGAATTTTTTAATTTTTATGTGCTCCATATAAATTTTGTAATACATGCAAATAAAGTACACACTATCATAGTGTGAATCCATTTCAAATCATTAAAATCGGATAATATTATAAAATGTAGCACGCGTTCAGAGAAACTGTTGTTTTGCTGTTTTTGTTCGCTCTATGTGATATCCCTTCAAGCATCATTTTCGAAATAATGCTGCTTGTAAGGATAAAGCAAAAATCTTTTTATAAATACAGATCATGACTCTCCAAACATTATTCTATCCAACTGTACAGTCAAAATTCCCTAAATCCTAACTTCATTTTTCGACTTTTGGCCAGCTTTTTGGGTTTTTGCCCCACTGTGGGACGGCTGCAATAGGTAGCTTTTTACTTTTTGTAATGAAAGCTACCTAAAAATGATTTCAATAAATTGTGTCCTACAGTATTGCGTATTTATTTCACAATTATATATTTTTTCGCAAAGTTCGACACATTATAAGAAAAGCAATGTGTCAAATAAATATTTCCTTTTTTCGTGCAACGCTTTATTGTTACGAATATTCGTTTTAAACCCAATTGTTTCCAATATCGTCCATTTTCATGCGAATTATACATTTCTATATTGCAATTTTGAGCTGTCCACGGTCCTTGCATTTTTTCTAAGTATATTTTGCCTTATTTCTTTTTGGAAATATGTTATAAATTCTGGTATTATAAGAAGACTCAGTAACCTTTGATTTTTTTTTTTATTTAAGCCTTTTATGGTGCCTTTATTTAAGCTTTTAATTTAATCCTTTTTTTTCATCTGTGTGTTTGACCTTGATACAAAGATTCCAGAGCATATTTTGTTTTGTCTATATCTTAAAAATTGGCTGAGTTATAGCACTTTGAATTTTTCTTATGGCTGACATTTTGAAACAGACTGATTTTTGTCACATGATAACACACGTATTTAGTGACCTATTTAGATGTAACTAGATGTGTGCATAGTATATACCGATGTCTGAACCGAGTTCGATGCCAGTTTCATCCGCCATCTTGTTTCAGAATGGCGGTATTTATTTTTTTTTATTTATAATTCAAAATTAGGTATACAAAAATTAGAAGTTAAAAAAGAATTAACTGTTTTCTGTTTTAGCTTGATACAAACACTCAAGACTATTTTTTGTTTCTCCCGTATCTTAAAAAATGGCTGAGTTAAAGAACTTTGAATTTCTAGTATTGCTGACATTTTGAAATGATCTGATTTTCTTCTCGTGATAACAGGCAAATTAAAAAACCGATTTGGATGTAACTACGTATAACAATAGTACATATTTTCAGCCGAAAAGACACTTTATGGACTATTAATGTGAGTACGAACAATAAGTGTATAAATTACTGCTGCAACGAGAGCATAAAGTTTTAGAGTATCTTTTTTTATATATACTCTTTGACCAAAGGAAAGTATGCTCCCAAAGGTAGTGAATTTAGGATGAGAAAAGGATTTATTTTTGATTTATTTTATTAACGGCTTCAGCTGAACATGAGCTGAAATTTAAAGTGCAAAAGAGAAGCAATAGATACAATCTTCTTTTTAGGAATTTAAGGGGATTTTGATTAACTTTATAATTGTGAAAGGATAAATTAAATTTTAAAATGGAAAATTTAATTTTAAAAGAGGAATAAATCGTAATATGTGATGTCAATACTTTCAACATCACAGTCATAATGTTTTCGCTCTTGAGTTTAGATCGAAAAATAATATTCTGGTTAAGATTAGTATATTGCACAATAAACATGAATATATACTTGTAGAAAACAATAAAAAAGTATTAAATAAATGTTTAAACAAAGGTTTGTTAGAGAAAGAGTATTACAAGCATAATTTTTTCACAAAAGATGTAGATTTCTTTAATTAATGGAAAGCTTAATGCTTTACTGCTTTTAGTAAATAAACAAAATGAAAATGTAAAATTTCTGCAAGAAAACAGTAATTAAAAAAAAGTTTGTTTTGGAAGGAATTTTTTTAGCATTAGTTTTACAATATTATATATATGAGGACCCCATAAGCCAAGGGGAATAAGGGACGAAATTGAAAAAAATAAACTAAATACACAGACGACTTAAAAATATGCTTTTCTCATTTCAGGTAAAGAAATATAAGTGATTTTCGTATTATTTGCTGAGTTATAGAGGCAAACCACTTTTTCGAAAAACAAACAATATTGATTAATTATACATTTAAAGAAAATTTTACTTTATTTTTCAACAGTTATTGTAATAAGAGTTCAAAGACTCATCAATTATCTTTAAACTCAACTTACTCCAAATGGAAATTTTGTCACTTGTACCCCTTGGCTTCTGAGGTCGTCATTATATATATATATACTTGTAGCAATTTTAATGTTTTGTTAATTATATTAAATGTACACAAAATGCATAGTTGATGGAAGAAAATTTAAAGAAAATTAATAAATTAGCTGCTAAAAATCTCGCTTGAAAAAATATTTAGTTTTCACTTCAAGTGAAAAAATGTAAAATAAAATTTTTTTAAATCATTGATGACAATTTTAAATCTTTCTTCCGATTATTAAATATAAAATATAAAGTGAAATATATATATATATATATATATATATATACACTATATTGCCATTGATTATGGGACACTTGCGATTTTAGACATTTTACTAAATATCTAGAAAAATACATGAGGAATCATCTCGAAACTCTAAGTGTATAAATATAATAGTATAAGTCATACATCTCCGTGAAGATTTTTTCCCGAAACTCTAAAGGGGGCCGTCAACAAATTAAAAAAGAATGAATATCTTTTGAATAACCCTGTCAAAACTAATGTAGCAAAAGAGCTCAAACTCTAGATTGTAATTGAATACCTCATTGTAATAAGCCTTGTTCATTTTTATGCAAATAGCATGCATACTCGCAGAGTAATTAAGGTTTTTATAAAAATGATCCCAATTTTTTCCAAGTTTTTTCCTTATAATTTTCAGAGTTCTTAATATAAAATATTATTTTTTTCAGAAAATATGACAAACAACATTTCACACAGTACCCTGTAATCAGAATTAAAAAATAATGAAAATTGTATAAAAAATGAGTTGGTTTACTAAATAATTTTTTACTGCGCATGCGTCAACGATATCAAAATTTCATTTGCATATTATGTTAGCTAAATGTATAGAGCAACTTTTGTGAAAGTCACAAAATCATACCTTGAAAATTCTGACATTAATCGTCAATTGAATAAGTCGAAAATCCGTTATTCTGAAAATGAAGCAAAAACAAGAGGGGTTGTATCCATATATTCATTGATTAGTGTCAATATAGAATACACAATATGGGATGTACTACTGCATTTGGATAAAATCCCTCATTTTTTTGCTTCATTTTGGAAACAACGGATTTTGTCCTTTTTCTATAGACGATTACTTTCAGAATTTTCAAGCTATGATTTTGAGACTTTTACAAAAGTTGCTCTATACATTTAGCTAACATAATATGCAAATGAAATTTTGATATCTTTGACGCATGCGCAGTAAAAAATTATATAGTAAACCTACTCATTTTTCATACAATTTTTATTATTTTTTAATTCTGATTACAGGGTACTGTGTGCAATGTTGTTTGTCATATTTTCTGAAAAAAATATTATTTTATATTAAGAACTCTGAAAATTATAATGGAAAAACTTGGAAAAATTTGGGACCATTTTTATAAAAACCTTAATTACTCTGCGAGTGTGCATGCTATTTGCATAAAAATGAACACAGTGTATTACAATAAGGCATTCGATCATAATCTAGACTTTGAGCGCTTTTGCTACATTAGTTTTGACAGGGTTATTCAAAAGATATTCATTCTTTTTTAATTTGTTGACGGTCCCCTATGGCGTTTCGGTAAAAAATCTTCACGGAGATGTATGACGTATACTATTATATTTATACACTAAGAGTTTCGAGATGATTCCTCGTGTATTTTTCTAGATATTTAGTAAAATGTCTAAAATCGCTTAATGCAAGAATACTGTAAATAAAATATTAAACAATATGTTAAAGAAACATTTTTTTCTGAAAGAATGTTACAAGAATTCATTTTGTATAAAAAAAAGTGTAGATTTTTGAAATTTAATTACAGGAACACTTAATTCTTTATTCCATTTACTAAATAAACATATTAAAAATGTAAAATTTCTAAAAGCTAACAATAAATAAAAATATTTAAAAAAAAACTAAAATTTTTTAGCATTCATTTTACAAAAATACATATTTTTTATGTAAGGTAGGTATTTTAATACTTTGTTAATTTTATTAAATATACTCAAAGTGCATAATTTATAGAAGAAAACAAGAGAATTGCTATAAAGGTTCTAAAGAAAAACTTTCTTGTAAAAAATATTTCGTTTTTTTTCGAAGTGAAGATGTAAAATACAAAATTTTTACAACTTTATGGAAAAGTTTAAGTCTTTGTTCAATTTATTAAATATAAAAAGAATGTATACAATTTATGCACGAATACTGTAAAAAAATTAAATAATTGCTTAAAGGTAAACATGTTTGTAGACAAAATTATTTCGTGTGTAAAAAAAGGTAAATTAAAACAAAATAAAATAAAAATAAAAATGCGTGAATTATTTTTAGAATTTTTCCATACACGTGCTTGGTTTCGTAGATATACGGGATAAAAATAAATGATATATATTTTTTAAATCTACAAGACAATTTGGTAAGCTAAGAGATAAACAAAGGTTTAAATTTAAAAGAATTTTATATCTGTAAACAAAAATTAAAATACAAAGAGGTTTAAGTACTGCAAGGTAATTTTATCCTTATCTTTCTTCCTTAAAATATAGCAAAAAATATGCAAATTTTCAATGGGAAGCTGCAAGAAAACATATTAAATATGTTATTGAAGAAAATCCTGTCTCAAAAAGTATTTTGAAAGTATTACACTGATAAACAAGGTTTTTGTTTCTTACTAAGTATGTGGTGACTTTTATATTTCAGGTGGTGCTGTGAAAGAATATGCCATTAAAAAGTTTCCATCACCCACAGATTTTTGAAAAATTCAAAATCTTGAAAATCTGAATTTTGTTGTATTTATTCAACACATATACCTTATGAAATTTATCATTTGGCATTTTAGTAGTGACAAACTTTTAAATAAACACTTATAAAGGTTAAAATTAATACTTAAAACACTGAAACTACGCATTATTTATAAAACTTCAGAAAAATGTAGAAGAATTTTTGTAAAAAGAAATGATATTAATAAGAAATTTTATACTTTATGTATAGCGGTAGTATCTGTGGCTGTTACGCGCCATTGTTCCGAGTTATATTGGCAATTTAAAGCAGACATTAAGCCACTTATATTATTACAATAGCATAAATCATCTTTTCTTGAAAAAAATGTCGAATATTTCTTATGTCTATATCTATAAATAGATATCTTTGTATTGTTTTTCAGAAGATTCCTTTGCAATCTTTATCCAAGTAATTCTGAGTTTTTCTTTGATAAATTTAAATCTCTCACAAAATCATTTAATTCTTTTTGAGTAATTAGGTGTAGTTCTTCATTTATGCCAGGAGAATAGTTCATATCAGATGTAGGGGAAGTTTCAGTTTCATCAATTCCAATCGTCTACTGCTGCATCATCATATGTAAAATTCTCTGGAGGTTTCGGTATTTGTAAATCATCATTATGTAATGCTGGTCACATTGCTGAATCTAAGTTCGGGTACTTAATTTTATGTTTACTTTTTGCAGAGAATCCTTTAAATTTTGTAATACATTAGTAACAGTCAGTTATATGATCCTTCGGCATGCGCCATATCATGAGTATAGCAAAGGACATACACTTTTTTGTACCTTTCATCCACTCCCTTGTTTGTAGCACATCGTGTACAACAAGAAATAGGTACCCATTTCTTATCTTGTTCACCTACTTTAAGTACATATGATAGGCAGTCTTTATTAAGAGCGTGAAAGCACATCGATGTTTTCTCAAAATTAGCTCCCCGCACACATAGCAAAAATAATCGGGTTCATTAACGCATCCTTTAGACATGTTTTACATATTGTAGAGGAAAATAGGATAATTATAATCAAAATTTAATTAAAAAGTCTTACAGAACAAAGAAATAGTATAGTACACTCACCCCGAAAGTTACAAAAGTTACAACTGTCACAGATTTGCGTTAAAGTCAAATACTGTAGGGCGGGCTAGAGCTGTCTGTTCAAGGTCGCTAACATAAATTTTATTAGGGGGACATCTGTTTCTACTCTCTTGCCGTATCTTCTTTCGTTGTAATAAGAAAAAGGATGTTTGTGTGAAACAAACATATGAAAGAGAATAATATAATATAATTATAATGCCTGTACGATACCTACATACTCCAAAACGTATAAATGAAATATCTCAAAATTGGAGGGTGATAGAAAATTTTCACAAACATATTCTTTTTCAGCAGCTTAAAATCTATAAGAAACACCCAACGTACATAGAGAAATAGAAAATTCGTTAAAATTTGTTTATCAGTGTTATAATTACAAAATGTTATTATACAAAATATATAATTTGAAATTAGCGTTCCAAATAATAGAAATTATGACATATTAACTGTTTAACAGAAATCAATTTCCGGAAGCTTTAAATGTGCTGATCTAAAATTGCAGCTCATTCCACCTTGTACTTTTTGAGTTACGCTTAAAATAATACCTGCATTACAGCTTTCCTTTTTTCAACTATTAAAAAATTAAAACTTTAGGAGTTCAGAAGATAACGAGATTTTGTAAAACTATTGCACCAAATGATTCTCCATTTAGTATCTTATGCTAAAATGTATCATAGAATCAAAATACTATTTTGAAATTGGGCGTTCGTATTAACCCTTTTAATGCATAATTTTTTTCCAGAAATCATTATATTTAAGTCTATTATTGTTAATTTTTCGTTAGAAAAATAGCGAAAAAAATTATTTATATTTCTGCTGGACACAATGCGATAACGTTGCTCCTGGGTCCTTCAATAAAAATTGTTCTAAACATGATAATTTTAAGTTATATACTTAATTTAAAGTGTTTGCGCTGCCCAATATTAGCGATATAGTACTATAAAAGTTTGAGAATTTAATAATTACTACTGTATAATGATAGAGTAGAGCACATTGCAAGCTGTATAAACAAAAGATATTACAACCACCCTGTGGAAACAAATTGGAACAAAAACAAACTTTACGACCGTATTGCATATTATCACATGTAAATAACACATAATAGCTCACCAAAAGACCAATAGAAAGCGGAAAATGAAAAAAAAAACATGTTACTACCAAGGTGCACTATGCATTTAACCCCTTGAAGGAAGGGGGGTGTCGTTATGACATCACATAATTTTAATCCCTTATTGCCACACTGGCACCCGAATTTTTTAATTAAAAATTTCACCTTTAAGTATGCAAAAATAGAATTTTATTGCTTACAAATATATATATTCATAAATAGTGATGTAATTCAATCATTTCAAAATTTTACGAATACAAGTACCTTGCACCTGAAAGAGTTAATAGTTGAACTTTTAATGTTTGTCACTATTTAAATAAGGGCACGAATACCTAAACTTATTTGAAGTAATAAATTTTTAAAACAGACAAAGTTTCCGTTCAAATGGCAAATTTCGTGTTTTTTCAGTGAAAATTTTCCAATAAGGGATTCCACTACGTTCCTTATTAATTTCGGCAATAGCTAATCAAAAAGTTAATCTTTCAGCAGAAGTAGTTGCTACTTTATAACAATCTAAATACTGACTACTTTTATTAACTAAAGTAACTACTTTAAGAATACTAACGACTTTTTTCAGAATCCTGTAAAAGAGTAGCTACAGGATTTCGAAAATAATTTATCTATCGATGATCGATCCATGTAAAATAACTGACACTGATGTACGTTTTTCTCATGGCTTAATAAAGTAGTTTCAGTACTTTTCTTTTAGTGGTAGCTAAAATATACATTGTTTCTTCAGTTTAAATAAAAAATTGTTATATAAAGAAACTCAGACAGATTTGCAATTTTTAAAAGCTGATAAGCTTTTTTTCTTCTTCTATATTTTTGCCGAATGATAAATATATAGTACAGCTATCATCGAAATTTAACAAAGCACTGAAATCCATTCAGTAGACCGCGAGGAAAATGTAATTGAATGTCAGCTGTCTCCACTTTGTAATTTTTGTCGCCCCTTTAAGGGGACTCACTACCATTCATTCGGCGAAAAATGATGAAAATAACAATTTTCTAATTTTTCGCTTACTATTATACTTTATTATTCCTAGTTCATTCTGATGAAGTTTCGAAAAGATGTGACAAGAAAGATCTCCATGCTGGGCATACTCAGAATTTTTTCAAAAAATACCAATTAAACTTCTTATGTATGTAATAAAGGATCATCCAAATTTAGCGGTGGAATCACAGTAGAAAGTCTGAAAAAAATCTTTCAAATATTTGGCGTGGAAATACGAAAGCTTCATGCGATTTGGCAAGCAGCACTTTTTCTCGTCAAAAGTAAACGATTTTAATTTAAATGAAAGATTTAGGATTCTTAGAATGTGTGCAAATGGAATTTAAGGAATTTAAACACAGACAATGAGAAATTTTATCATATTATACACATATATATATATTGTATTGCATATATATATGTATATATATATATATTTCTTGATGCTGTAGTTATATAATTTATCACTGGAAGAAAATATTTTCATATATAAAAAAATCATATTGAAAAAAATTATTTTCATACTTTTAAGTTTATTCAAAAATAAAAGCCAGAAGCTTCCTTAGCAACAAAATCAAATAGACAGTACTCAATTGGACCTTGTACTTGAGACAATTTTAATTAATTTAAATTCTGAATTTCGTTTTAAATCGTAAATTTTGACGGTTACATTTGAATATAAATACGTATGTATAGCATACATTACAAAAATCTATATAGCATAGTTATTTTTAAAACAAACTAAAACTGCCAAAACTAAAGTTATTTAAATTAAATTTATCTAAACAAGTTCAACAGGAAACTTTTTTCCTCGAAAAGTATTTGACATAAAGTGTTTTTTGAAATTGCATTCCATCACCAACCCATGAAAAATCGCCAAATAACCAAATTTTCCTTACTTTTGTACGGACGCTGTATGGAGATTCCGCGGAAATGTTTTTATTAATATATATATATATCCTCATGAGAAGAACATTTTGTACTTTTTTTAGATTTTTCGGAGTATGCCCTTATGGAGATCCCTCCTTGTGGTATTAAAAATACAGTTTAAAAGGATTTAATTGCATCGCTGTCCCTTTATACGACACAATCCACTTCACTTAAAACTGATTGTTTGCAGTTTGTGTTTTTTCGACGAATATTAATATTGAAAGTGATGAGATTTTTTCAAAAAAGTTTTAATTTTTCGAATTCTTCCAGGAAAATTGAAAAATTTCTTGATAGAGTCATTTTTTGTCATCGAGTCCTTTTTTATCATGCCAAAAATGTACCTAGAAATCCTTAATTTAAAAAAGTTCATAGGGTACTGCGATAAATTAAGAAATTAACGTTAAATGAAACTTATTTACTGTAATAAATATGGATTTTTCAGTAAAACAATGTGTTTTTTACATTCAAATCTTTACTAATTAATTGTTATCGAAATTTTAGCAGATATGTGCAGCATATTTAAAACCACTGTACAATAAGGGTGTTTCTCGAGAAATGAGTGATAAATTTTATGTTGCAGTGAGATTCTGAGAAAGTATACGGCATTTAAATATTTCACTATCCTTCAGTAATTAAAAAAGTAATAAAAATAAAAACAGCGCTATTTTTAACCCATTTTAGCATTTTGTAATATTGCATATATATTTCTTCATTCGCATTTAAAAATAAACTGAATAATTAAATTAACACTTTTACAGTGAAATCTAATAATATAACAGTAAAAGAGTCAGATAGCAATGAAAAGTTCAATATTAACGTTATCAAATTTACTAAATTAAATTTGCGAAATGGTGCATTACATCTCTGTCCTTTTAAATACAACAATTCACTTTACTTAAAACTGATTTTTCACAGTTCGCGTTTATTTATATTTTATATTTTATTTTATTTATTTATTTATTTTTTTTATTTATTTTTTTTTTTTTTTTGAGGAATAGGCATGTTTATAGTGTTAAAAACATTTTTCGAAAAGTTTTTAAATTTTCTTTTATTATATCTCAAAAGTACCTTGTAATGCTAAAATTATAATAAAAAGTTCAAAGATTACAAAGATATCTGAAATGATTAACGTTAAATAAAATATAATTACTGTAACAAATATGGATTTGTAAGTGAACTGTCAGTAAAATTGATTTTTTACAGTTTGAGTTTTTTCAAAGAATATTCATACTTAAAGTAATAAAATGTTTTCAAAAAAGTGTCAATTTTTCGACGTTTTATATTATGTAATTGCAATCCAGGTTACAGAAAAAATTTTAGTACGATAACTATAATTTTAGTAGATTCGTTTGTAAAGTTACAGATTTCTGTAGATTTAGAAAAAATTTGTTTTGTAGATTTACATCTTTTCTTGTATAGTGTACAGATAAAACGTTAGTAAGCATACATATTTCTGCAACTTTAACAGTGTATATGTTAGACTCCGCTCATATCAATCCCTCTTTCTTTTTAACATTATTTATTTACATGAAAAAAATACTGTAAAAATGTGTATCCTATAGCATACATCAGGTATTGAGAGAATATTCTTAAAATTTTTGAATTTTCAAATTTTATATATAACACATAAAAATAAGTAAATAAAAAAGTGAATCGGAAGACCACTTCACTACACTGTAAAAGAAAAATTCTGTAAAGGTACTCAACTTTTTCTAGGAAACTAGAATTCCTACACTGATAAAAATTTGCGCATTCTGTTCAATCGTTTGACCGTTTTTAAACGAAAAATTTTACAACTCTTATTTTACACTATTCTGACCATATTATTGTCCATTTTATAGTCAAAATATTGTTAAATTATAGTTACGTAACCCTTTTTTCAATAAATAAATAAATAAATAAATAAAACGGTCGAATGACTGGACAAAATGCTGCAAATTTTTGACAGTGTATAGCTTTTCATGTAGAAGTTCATTGAAAGCATTCAGAGCAAGTCATTCAAAGCAAAAACTCAAATAATCGATTCCGTTACACGAGATTTTGCTGTTACCGATACATTAAAAAGTTCTACACTGTAAAAGAAAAAAAAATCTGTAACGTTACTAAACTTTTCCTACGAAACTGGAATTTCAAGAACTTTTTATGTAACAGTAACAGCTAAAATTCATGTAACAAAATTGGTTACATTAATTTTTGCTGTTACCGTTACATAAAAAGTTCTAGGAATCCCAGTTTCACAGAAAAAGTTTTGTAAAGGTACAGAATTTTTTTTACAGTGTAATAATCCCAGTTTCCAAGAAAAAGTTTATTAAATTTATGGAATTATTTTTACAGTGTAGCTCGATGAATGTGGCAACATAAGGCTGTTTGCGCTGAAGCTCCTTGTTTTTAACCGACTTCAAAGAGGAGGTTATGATTTCGACCTGTATGTATTTGTTGTTCACGCATAACTTTTACAAATATGAACCGATTTTGATAATTCTTTTTTTGTTTGAAAGCGTATGAGGCCCATGTGGTCCCATTCGAATTTCATAAAAATCTGATAATTAGAACTTTTAAAAAAATAAAAACTTTAAATTTCAAATTCATTTTGAAGCAATCGACCAATTAGAAGTGTTCATTTTGCATGATTTTATGTTACACTTACATAGACACACGATCTTTTTACTGTTAAAAGTTTGAAGTTTTTGCTGCATCGTCAATCCACCGCTTTTATGGAATATCTCTATTTTGACCAATCAGAATTCACCATAATACAAAGAAGTGATCATTTTCTATAAAACGATGGATTAAAGATAAACATGGAGCTAAAAAGGTATATGGAGGAGACATATGTGACGTCACTTGAAGATTTTCCTACCCCCCCGTTACAACGCCGCGGCCGCCATATTTGACCTGGGTAAGCTGCCTTTTCCCGTCTGCTACCGATCGTCGAATTGAGGAAGCTCATCGCGGCGCAAGTCAACTACACTGTTAAAAATCTGCTGCATTTTGCTGCAACGCACTCCACTGCTAGTATATAATATCTCTATTCCAACCAATGAGAAAGCTCCGTTTCATGGCCAAGTAACCGTTTTCTATACAAGCAGGGGAGTGCGTTGCAGCAAAATGCAGCAGATTTTTAACAGTGTACGGTAAAAGTCAAACATGGCGGATATGAAAGAGGGGGAAAGAACTGGTTTTTCGGCTTCAGGGCTCACCATGATGCTAGATTGATATGTCTCCTCCATATACCTTCTTAGCTCCATGAAGATAAATTAAAAGTTTCAAATTTTTAACATTGTTCAAAGTGCAAAATCCTAACTGGACGAGGGTCAGGATTCACATAAATTTTGCGCTGTTTGCGAAACGAGATTTAATAACAAGAAAATTTATTTAAAACATTGAAAAATTTGCTAAAATTCAGGCTTCTGATTCGTTAATCTGGTTTCGCAAACAGCGCAAATTCTACCTGGATTCCGGAGAAGTTCTTTTATGCAAGAAACCGGAAATATAGCATCTAGGGGATATAGTGTGGAAATCGGCTATCTTAGGGCGTGTTTCGAGCAACTTACAAAAGTAACCAATGTTACCGACCGATTGTAGGACAGTACGAAAGCAAATTGTGGCATCAATGAAAATTATTCTGTTTAATTGTAGCTGACGTCACACTTCGCTTTGATTTTCATTTCGTACTTGTCTACAATCGGTAAGTGGTCGGTAAGTAACCGGTAAGTTGTGCTGAAAACGTCCTCTGTAACACTTAAAAAATGCGCTAAAATGTTCTATTCTTTAAATGTGCAACAATGCTAATGAAATTTAAAGATAGAAGCGACATTGCAGGACATTTTCTAAAAATGCAAGAATTATTGCTTGTCTAGATAATGTTTCACGAAAATGCCACAGATGTCGCTGTGATCGACACTTTGGAATTCAGTAGCATCGTTGCACATTTAAAGGATACAAATTTTTAGTACTGCTTGCATTGTAAAAAATTTAACCCTTTTGCTGCATCGTAACTCCATCGCTTTTATAGGAAACGATTACTTCGCTCTATTATGGAGCACACTCATTGGTCAAAACAAAGAAATTCTATAAAAGCGATGGAGTAACGACTCAGCAAAAGGGTAAAATTTTTTACAGTGTCGATAGCAGATTTTCACTCCATGTATTCCAGACTCTCTCCTTCGAGCAATGAAAAGTTCTCAAAAATGAAGGCTTATGATTGGTCAATCTTTTTATGCTTAAACGCGAATAATCCTCCTGGATCCTAACCACTGTTGCAGAGATGCTAGTTTTTGTCCAAAGTACGAAATCTTCGTTGGAACGATTCTCGTATCCACCAAAGTGAAAAATCCACATCAATTCAGAAGAGAGAATTCGATATCGAAAAGCTGAAAATTTATCTCTAAAGAGCCTTACACGTTAAAGCAAGAGTGTCTGTGTATCAGGATGCTTGTTATGCCGGATTCACAAAGTGATTAAAGTACATTGCTATATGCTAAATTTGCATTTGACAAATATAAATGACGCAAAATTTTTATAAGCTTACCATTAAAGTTAAGCTAGTTAACTTCTTTCACCCATAAAACAAATTCGTTCAGGCGACTACCGCCAAGTTCTGGAATAAAAATTCTTAAATTTTCTGTACTTTGGAAAACCGCGTTTATCAAAGAACATTCTTAACTTCAAATATTGCTACTTTCATATAGACGCATGTTGAATCATGGTGTGATTTTGATAATATCTTCCTTTTTAGTTTTTATGACTGAAAAGGGTATTTTAATACATACGAATATTTAGAATTACTTTGCTATGCATTGAATCATAGAAGCAACTTGACGCGCTCTGATTGTGTACGCGTACTTTAAACTGTAAAAAATCTGACCTTTTTGCTGCATCGTCACTACCCCGCATTTATAGAATGTCTCACTTTTGATCCATGAGAATGCTCCATAATAGGCTGAAGTAATCGTTTTCTACATTAGCGGTGGAGGGACAATGCAGCAAAAGGGTCAAATTTTTAACAGTGTACCCTGTTTAAAATATCTTGAAAAATTACCTCTGTTTTTAAAGACTATCTATTTTCTGACCAATGAAAACGCTCCATAGACGTTTTTAGATCGCTTTCATTAGTCAGAAAATAGATAGCTTTAAAAACAAAGGTAATTTTTCAGAATAATTTTAACGTGTACTCATGGATTGTCAGCTTTTTAATGCCCATTTACGAAGTCTGTAGATTTCAATGTGGACCTTAAGGCACTACACTAGTCTCAGAAAAAGACCCGGATGTTAGTGTAAAGATTATGGTTGTGTCCTTTTAAAATATCTCGCTCCAATTTTAATATATTTACATGACTTTTTTTGCATAGGATAACCGAGGATGATCTACAACCGGCCTAGTTTTTACTTCTTCGATTTTGCTTATGTATGTTTTATATAATGATAGTTTCAATTTTAGAACCGTTTAAACCGGCTTTGAAATTTAAAATAATTTTTAAAAAAAAATCTGAAACCAAAATTGAAAAAGTAAAAACTTGGCCGGTTGTAGATCATCCTCAGCTATCCTATGCAAAAGAAAAAATTACTTAAAAATTTTAAAATTTGAGCGAGATATTTGAAAAGGACGCCCCCATAGACTTCACATTATCATCCGGGTCTTTTTCTGTGCCTAGTGTTCGGCCTTAAAGTTTGCTGGATGCGATAAATTTCCGAAATGTTAAAGCTTAAATGGACAAGTTCTCGCATCCACTAAAGCGGAAATAGACATCGATACCAATCGACATCCTCAAGTTGTTGAAAAGATGCAAATCCTTTAGTATATATTTTGCTCCGGAGGAAAAAAATCATCTGTACATATCAGTGCAAAATAAAGTGCATAGATATGTGTAACAAAAATATCTTTAGATTCAGATTTAGTACCGGATTAGACACCAGAATGATTTCAAATTTTGTGCATGTAGGATTTCTCGATATGTATATGACGACACATGGAGCACAGTATACGATTGATTGAAAAGAATGTGGACAAAAATGAGTCATCAAGGGGGTCCTTGTGGCCGAGTGGTTAAGACACCACGCTGCTAATCTCTTGAGAGTGTAGGAGATTGTGGGTTCGAATCCCACTGGCTCCGTTGCACACACTCTTTATGTGTAGCTCCCGGTTGTACTTTTCTTGTGTCGTAATATTTCCTTGTGCTATCTTGTCCTTGTATAACCACGAATTTGTAAAATAATATGGATTATGTTTTTATGCCTGTGTAGAAATAAAGGATCATTCGGCGTACAATTGAATTCTACCAGGAAATCATCATCAAATTTTATAATAGAAAATGCCTAGCATTGCGATACATTGTTAAAAATTTAATTTTTTGCTGCATCGTTACTCCATCCCTTTTATGGAATATCTCATACATACACTGTAATAAAATTTACCCTTTTGCTGCATCGTCCCTTCCCCGCTTTTATAAAATATTTGTTTTTTTTACCCACGTGAATGCTCCATGATAAGCTGAAATAATCGTTTTCCATAAAAGCGGTGGAGTGAGTTTCAAATTTTTAACAGTTTAGTTTGGACAAAAGTGTCCGTGAAAAAAGTATTTGGGCATCGAATGCTGTCACTCTCTTATAGATGCAGCCAAGTAAAAGTTATGATTTTCGGATTCCTCGTCGAATCATCACCGCTCATTTGCGATGCCTTTACTGCATTTATAGGAGTTAGATTGTTGTTGTTTATCTATTGAATCATAGAGCGATTTTTGTTAAAATCTTTCTTTTTGCTTTTTCTGACTGAAGGGGGAGTACTTTTGACTACACTAGAAAAGCATTTTACTATTCATTGATACATGGAGTCATTTTGCTGTTTACTCATATATGGAAGCGCTTTGCCGCGCGCTTATGTGTAAGGACACTTTACTTGAGGCATTGTCACCTTTCGATAACCACTTCCGATGTCCGTACGATTAGATGTTGACTTTAAGATTTCCTGAAGGCGGTAGCTTTTTCTCGTGCCAGATCTGATACCACATCCAGAAAACCTAAAGATTCACAACGATACTAACCGATATTGTGTCTTTTGAAAAGTTGACAATTAAACAGTGACAAGTAAAAGCGAATACATCAGAACTCAGCAAAGTGCGTTCATTAGTAATGCGTTGCAAAGAGCCTCACCGCTGGACCCTGGTTCGAGTCCAGCTAGCGGCATGGGTGTCTGTGTTGTACCTGTGAAAAATGTATGTACTGGATAATCTGTAATAAAGTGTTCTATATGGTTTCTTATGATCATTGGAGGTTATGCCGGCGAATAGCTGTAGCGCCTACCTCAAAGCTATACAAATACAAATACAAAGAGCCATCATATGTCAGTACACATAATTATGTATTACGGTATAAATAACTAAAAAGTAGGAAATAAATTTAACTTTTTCAAAAAAAATGTATAACCGACTCCAAAAAAAGCGCTAAAAAGAATTAAATAATTCTATAAAATTCTCTAATGACAAATCGTTATCCAATAACCACACATCGACAATCATGTACCGGTATAAAACGGTTAAATTTAATATATAGAATTTAATATCCATCAAACATAGATTTTCCGGAGAATATTTTTTACAAGAGATTAATTTACATATTTTTGATTAAATTTTTGAATATATACATATAAAAAGTAAGGAATTACTTTTTGAAGTTGGTGCCAAACTATCTTAAGTATAGTAAGAATTGTGGATATATTATGTCTAGTACCATAAATAAAATGGGGAAATCATTATCGATTATGATTGTTTGGCACCAACTTCAAAAATAATTCATTACGTTTTATATGTATATATTCAAAAATTAAATCAAAAATATTTAAATTAATCTCTTGTAAAACATATTCTCTGGAAAATCTATCTTTGGTGGATATTAAATTATATATATTAAATTTAACTGTTTTACACCGGTACATGATAGTCGATGTGTGGTTATTGGATAACGATTTGTCATTAGAGAATTTTATAGAATTATTTAATTCTTTTAGCGCTTTTTTTTTTTTTTTTTTTTTTTTTTTGGAGTCGGTTATACATTTTTTTTCTGAAAAAGTTAAATTTATCCTGTAAGTAAATTATTAAATATATAGATTATTTTTCAAAGCAGAAAAAAAAATCACTCAGATCCAAAAGCATTAAGAAGTCCTGATTAATATATTTCTCCTCTATTTCAAATGTTTTTAAAAGTCGCATTTTCATTGAAATATGATTTCAAAACATGGAGATCTTTTGATGAGATATATGACTAGCAGAAGCATTAGAAAAATTACAAATTTTTTACATTAAATAACATGTTTCGTCTCATTGTGACTTTACAGTATAGTGGGTTTTTTGTAGCATGACTTACGTTACATGCAATGGCATAACAATGGCCTCACAAAAACTTTTTAATTGCCAAAAAAACATTTTTTTACAGTAAATAATATGTTTTGATGATTTTTTATATATTTTAAAGTTTTTCTAAGAAGCTCACATTTCAGTCACAATGTGACATATCACTGAGTGGTGGCATTTTAGTAACAGATGTGCCGTGACCACAGTGACTCACATTGACGTCACAATGGCGTCACCGTTTCCGTGCATGCTATGAGGGCAGTTTATAACAAAGTTTGTCAGCAAATCTTTTTCAGTTTGCGTAAACCTTAAATGTAATAATTCTTTCGTTGTGACTTGTTTTCAAAATCTAACTTTCAAGCATGTTTGACGTGGAAATGACTTCTTGTGAAAATGCGTTTTCCTTAAAAAGGTGTTTTTTTTTTTCACTATTTCTCGTATTTAAATATAAATAAGATTTGAAATTTCTTTTAAGGTGTTCTATACAATCAAGGTGAAATTGTTTACACAAAGTATATCTCTAAGATAAAAATTTAAAAATACTATTAACATTCATGATCAACGCCCCCTTGACAGCCTGCACTGAAGAAAAAGACGCAGATGATAATTTTAAGTCTAAAATGACGATATTTTCAAATATCTCGCACAAATTTTAATATTTTTAAGCGATTTTTTTCTTTTTTTGCATAGGATAGCTGAGGACGGCTAGTTTCTACTTTTTCGATTTTAGTTTCTGATTAAAAAAAAATAATTACTTTAACCTTCGGAACCAGTTTGAGACGGTTCTAAAATTACAACTATCCTAATATAAAATAAAATAAGCTTTTTAAGAAAAAAATATCAACCGACTTCAAAAAAGCGCTAAAAAGAATTAAATAATTCTTTAAAGTTCTCTAAGGCCAAAACGTTATCCAATAAGCACACATCGGATATTAGATACCGGCATAAAAAACGGTTAAATTTAATATGTATAATTTAATGTCCACCAAACATAGATTTTAGAGATAATATTATTTTTGCAAGAGATGAATTGACATATTTATGATTTATTTTATGAATATATACATATAAAAAGTAATGAATTACATTTTTAAGTTGGTGCCAAACAATCACAATCGATAATGATTATCCCCATTTTAATTATGGCACTAGGTATAATTTAGCTACAATTCTTAATATACATCAAATAGAGTTTGGCACCAACTTCAAAAAGTAATTCATTACTTTTTATATGTATATATTCATAAAATAAATCATAAATATGTCAATTCATCTCTTGTAAAATAATATTATCTCTAAAATCTATGTTTGGTGGACATTAAATTATACATATTAAATTTAACCGTTTTTTATGCCGGTATCTAATATCCGATGTGTGCTTATTGGATAACGTTTTGGCCTTAGAGAACTTTAAAGAATTATTTAATTCTTTTTAGCGCTTTTTTGAAGTCGGTTGATATTTTTTTCTTAAAAAGCTTATTTTATTTATTTTATTTTATTTTATTTCTTTTTTTATAAATTTTTATATTTTAGTCATACACTGTAAAAAAAAAAAAAAAAAAAAAAAAAAAAAAAATGTATAAACTAATTAAGTTTTTTGTAGAAAACTGGGATTTCTAGAACTTTTTATGTAATGGTGACTGCAAAAATTCATGTAACCGATTTTGTTACATAAATTTTTGCTGTTACCGTTACATAAAATGTTCTAGTAATCCCACATTCCTAAAAAAGTTTTTTAAAGTGCAATGGTACAGGAAATATAGACCTGGATGTTGCATTACAGGCAATAACCTTATTCAATTCAGAGATGAAATTCAATAATTAGTTAAAAATTCAATTCGCATATTAAGTCGCAATCGGTCTGCCAAGTCCTATCTAGGTGTAAAACACCTTAAATGTCGATTTTAGCGCTTGACTAGTAACTTTACCATTTCCTTTCCCTGCACTCAAAGGCATGAAAACATGGAGAACTGGGAGGAGGAAAACAGAATAATAGTAAACTTACGAGTCAAATTCTAAATTTTTTAAATGTTTTCCATACTGTGAAAAAAAACTGTACAGTTTCTAAACTTTTTCTGGGAAACTGGGAGTCTAAGGACTTTTTATGTAACGATTACCGGAAAAAATCATGTAACAGAATACGTTACATGAATTTTTGCTGTTACTATTACATAAAAAATTCTAAAAATCGCAGTTTCGTATAATACGTTTCGTAACTAATTTAGTTTTTTTCAGTACTCCAAGATAAAACTTGGCAAACCTATTGCGTTTTAATATGCGAAACAAGTTTTAATTAATTTTGGAATTTCAGTCGTGACAACAATGAAATGATTGTCTGTTCTGAAACCTCCCCGGTCTAATATATATTTGTTGATGAATTGTAGTTTTAAAATTGTTTTTTTCCTCTAAATGCATTTTTTTTTAATTTTACCATTGCAATTACGTTTATCTTTGTGAAATTAATTTCTATATCAAACGTTTTAATAATACATTTTTAAAATACTCCAAAGTACACTGTAAAAAAAATTCTGTAAAGTTACTAAACTTAATCTAGGAAACTGGGATTCCAAAAACATTTCATGTAACGGTAACAGGAAAAATTCAAGTTTCAGAATCGTTTACATGAAATTTTCCTGTAACCTTTACATGAAAAGTTCTTGGAACCCAGTTTCCTAGAAAAAGTTTAGTAACTTTACAGAATTTTTTTTACAGTGTACTCATTAAAAAATTTCCCTTAAAAATATCACGGGTAATTATCAACATACTTTACCGTACCTGAGATATAATAGAAAACTACACATAATAATCGTGGAAATAACAGTTTCTTTTACATTTCAAACATAAATATAAAAGGAAAAAACCTGTCATATAAATAAAAAGAAAAAATTTAATGAATGAATATGCTAATTTACCTTGCGATGATTTTGAAAAAGGTGAAACCACGATATATATTTATTTAACTTATGGTGATACTTTTCGGTTTTATGATTGAAATAAAAACTACATGCATTTTACTGCAAAGATTTTTAATTATTACAATTGAAATATAAACAAAAATCTCGAATAAAACAAATATCAGGATTTTACCTTTCTGAATATTTATTATCAAGTTTACTTTATAAATTTCATTTTAGTGTATGAAATATAAACTTTGTGTAGATTCCTCTTCTTTTAATTATTACAAATGAAAAATAAACATATTATATTGACAACATGATGACATTACACTGTAAAAAAAAAAATCTGTGAAGGTATTAAACATTTTCTAGGAAACTGGGATGCCAAGAACTTTTCATGTAACGATAACAGGAAAAATTCATGTAATCGATTCTGAAACTTGAATTTTTGCTGTTACCGTTACAGGAAAAGTTCTTGGAATCCCAGTTTCCTAGAAAAAGTTTAGTACCTTTGCAGTTTTTTTTTTTTTTTTTTTTTTTTTTTTTTTTTTTTTTTTTTTTTACAGTGTACTTTTCTGGATATTTATCGTTAAACTTATGTGATAATTGAATTAAAAAAATTTCAAATAAATTATTCGAATACAAAACTATATTTTATCCATTAAAATATTAAACATTAAATAAAAAATAAACATCTACGTTCACATCATGACAGTATTACAATTTTTCATTTTTCGCAGTATTTATTGTTAATTTTATATGATGAATTTCAGTTGAATGAGTGAAATAAAAAGTACATGCAAATTCTACTATCTACAAAATTTTTAAATTGTTACAAAAAAGTCATATGTTTCTTTGAAAGAAATATCACGATATTAGCTTTCAGTAAATTTATTATTATTATAGTTTTTATTACGGTTTTTAGTGGATTGGTTGAAAAAAACTACATTAGTTATTTTATTTTAAATATTCTTTTAATTGTTGCGAATAAAACCAAAACATATATGTTCAACACAATCACAATATTACTTTGCATAATATTTAATATTAAGCTTACACGTTCATTAAAGTGAAATTGTTTTAACTGAATTATTAAAATATAAAACTCCATGCAACTTCCTATTTTTTCTTTCAAAAAATATAAAATCGCAGCAAATAAAAAGTATACATACATGCTTTTCTCATGCAAATATCAGGATATTTATTTTCAGAGTGTTTATTACAAAATTTATGTGAAGAATTTTAGTTGAATGATTAAAAGGAAAACTTCGTGCAAATTCATATTTTAATTGTTAAATAATAAACAAATTACATTTCCAGTTAGAACAACATCACGATATTGCTTGCCCAAAATTTTTGTTGTTAAACATTATGTGATGATTGAGTTTCAAATATTTCAATTAAAACATCGAAATATTAATTAAACATAGGAATATTAAACAATTTTTGTTTCCAGAAAAACCTTAAAATATCAAATAAAAAGTAAACACATTTGTTTATGTAATGAATAAATTTTTTTTGTAGAATTTATTTTTAATTTTATATGATGGATTTCAGATGAATGATTGAAATAAAAAGTGTATACAGATTCTATTTACTGACTTAAAAAAAATTTTAATTATTACAAAAATAAAATTCATATATACTCCATTGATGGAAATATTATGATATTAGTTTTTAGTATATTGATTATTCAGATATGGTGATTTTTTTAGATTCTTACGAATAAAAGGAAGATATATATAATCCACTAAAATAAATATCCCGATATTAATTTCAACAATATTCATTGTTAAGCTTACGCATTGATTGAAATTGAATGTGTTTCAACTGAATTATTAAAATACAAAACTAATTTGCAAATTTCTTCTTTTCTTTAGAAAAAATATATAATCCTACAAATAAAATGTTTATATACATGATTTTTTAATTGAAATATCATAATATTAACTTTCGAAGTATTTATTATTAAGATTATGGAGAGCTTTTCAGTTGAATGACTGAAATAAAAACAACCTGCAGATTCTGTTTTTCCCACCATAATTTAAAACTATTGCATCTTAAGGGAAAAAAAAAAATATGTATATATACGTTATATTACAAATGCAAAGTTGCCAAAATCTGCGTGTTTATTAAAATTTTGTCCATGCACTGTACAAGAAAATATATAAATCTACAAAATTAATTTTGTAAAGCTACAGAAATCTGTAACATTACAAACGAATCTACTAAAATTATAGTTATCTTACTAAAATTTTATCTGTAACCTGAGTTGCAATTACATAATATATTCTAGCCCTCCAAGCGTCTTGCAAAAGGGTAAAATTGTAATGTTGTTTTCTCAACGTTTTGTTTTAAATGTTAAGAAAATATGATTCTTTCAACATTATAAAAAAAAGTTTATTATAAGCATGAATGCAATCATCAAGAGTATGAATCATTCTTCGATGCATTGAAAATTCATTAAATCTATAGAATTATAATATTTCAAATATTGCTTATATTGCAGTGAAAACTGGAGCTTAGTATACGGAATAATACGTTCCAGACGCTTAGAGGGCTAGACATTCCAAGCTTTCTAAAAAAAAAAATATTTTTAGCCATACAGAATTTTTTATTTTCAGTGCAAATGTAAATCTATTACATGCATTTTTGCTGTTGCCGCTACATAAAAAGTTCTAGGAATCCCAGTTTCCTACAAAACATTTAGTAACTTTACAGACTATTTTTTTACAGTGTGCAGACTAACATTAGTCACATATGCTAATATAATGAAAATATCATAATTTTTTATTTTTTTCAGTACTTATTATTGTTACTTTTATGTGATGAATTTCAGTTGAATGATTGAAATAAAAAAGGATGCGCAGATTCTACAGTCTTAAAAATTTTCAATTATTACAAAAAGAGTCCCGTAAGCTCTATTGATGGAAATATTATTATCTTTCAGTATATTGACTATTCAGCTTATGCGACGATTTTTGTTTCATTGATTGAAATAAAAACAGCGCAGGTTCTTTTTATTCAATATACTTTTTAAATTGCTACGAATAAATATAAAGCATATATTCTACAATAAAATGAATATCGCGATATTACTTTCGGCAATATTTATTTTTAAACTTATGATTTCATTGGAATGGAAAATTTTTAAGTCAATGATTAAAATACAAAACAAAATAAAAATTCCTTTCTTTACGAAAAATACAAAATCACTACACTGTAAAAAAAAAAAAAAAAATAGTAAAGTTACTAGTTTTTTTTTAGGAAACTGGGATTCCTAGAACTTTTTATGTAACGGCAACAGCAAAACGTCATGCATCATATACAGATTTACATTGAAAATCAAAAAATCTGTGAGGCTATTTAAGTATTTTTTAGGAAACTGTGATTCCTAAAATTTTTCATTTAACTGCAACAAAGGTGACAGATATAATTTTAATAGATTCACTCGTAAAGGTACTGATTTTTGTAGCTTTACAAAAATTAGATTTCTAGATTTACATCTTTTTTTGTACAGTGTACAGATAAAATGTTAGTAATCCTACAGATTTCGGCAACCTTACATCTGTAGGATTACAGTTTTTACGAAAATTAGTTTTCTAGATTTGCATCTTTTTTTGTACAGTGTACAGATAAAATGTTAGTAATCCTACAGCTTTCGGCAACCTTACATCTGTAGGATTACAGTTTTTACAAAAATTAGTTTTCTAGATTTACATCTTTTTTTGTACAGTGTACAAATAAAATGTTAGTAACACTACAGATTTCGGCAACCTTACATCTGTAGGATTACAGTTTTTACAAAAATTAGTTTTCGAGATTTACATCTTTTTTTGTACAATGTACAGATAAAATGTTAGTAATCCTACAGCTTTCGGCAACCTGATCTGTAGAGTTACAGTTTTTGTACAGTGTAGAAATAAAAAGTTTACATATATGCTCTCCTAATGGGAATATCAAGACATTGATTTACAAAGGGTTTATTATTAGATAATGAGAAGAATTTCATTTGAATGATTGAAAAAAAAAACTATATGCAGATTCTCTTTATTCCCAAAATTTTAAATTATTGCAGACTAAAAATGGACACATGTGCTTATATAATGTCAATATCATAACTTTATAGTTTTCGCATCAGGAATTGTTAATTTTATGTCATGAATTTTATAGTTTTTGGAATAAAAAGTACATGCATATTCTACTGTCTCAATCTTCTTTGAAATTATTACACAGAAGTCATACAATGTTAAAAATCTGCAGAATTTTATCCAGTCATTTGACCGTTTTCTACAAAAAAAAAAAAAAGTAAAACAACCGTCTTTTTACGTTATTCTGAACTTATTATTACCAATTTTATGGTCAGAATTGAGTTAAATTACGGTGATGTTACTGGTTTTTCAGAAAACGGTGAAATGACTGTACAAAATGCTGCAAGATTTTTAACAGTGTATATGCTCCATTGATGAAAATATGACGTATTGCGTTTCAGTATATTGATTATTCTGCTTATGTGATAATTTTTAGTTAATTGATTGAAATAAAAAATACACAGATTGTTTTTATTCAATAATTTTGTGTATTGTTACGTGTAAAAGTACAACATACATGCTCCACTAAAATAAATATCTCAATATTACATTCTACAATATTTATCATTAAGCTTATACGTTGCTTGAAATTTAAAAGTTTTAACTAAATGATAAAAATAAAAAAAGCAAAATTCTTTTTTTTCTTTTGTAGTGTAAAGTAAAATAAAAATGTATATTATAAAAGTCATATAGATGTCATTCATGAAAATATAACGATATTATATATTAGTATATTGATTATTCAAATTATGTGATGATTTTTAGTTGAAAAATTGAAATAAAAAATTTATAGGATCTTTTTTTCTCATTATTTTTTTCATTGTTACGATTAAATTTAAATATATATGCTCCACTAAAATTAATATCACAATATAACTTTCCACATTATTTATCAAAAAGCTTATGTATTGAACGAAATTTAAAATGTTTAAACTGAATGATTAAAATAAAAACTTATATGCACATTATTTTATTTTCATAATATAAAATAGTAAGGTAAAGTATAACATAAGTATAATAAAAGTCATGTATGCTTCACTGATAGAAATATAACGATATTACTTTGCAGTACATTTATTATTCAGCTTATGTGATACCTTTCTGTTGATTGATTGAAATAAAAACTATATAGGTTATTTTTATTCAATATTTTTTCATTGTTACGAATAAAAATAAAACATATTTGCTCCACTAAAATAAATACCACATTATTACTTTCCACAATATTTATCATTAACCTTATTCATTGAAAGAAATTTATAATGTTTAAACTTAATGACTAAAATAAAAAAATACATGAAAATTACTTTTTTTCATAATATAAATTAGTAGGGGAAGTTAAAAAAAATAAGAATAATAAAAGTCATATATGCTCCACTCATAGAAATATAATGATATTACTTTACAGAACCATAACTCAAATTCAAATTTACATTCACTCAGCATACGTGATGCTTTTTAGTTGATTGATTGAAATAAAAAGTACATAGGTTCTTTTTATTCAAATTATATTTTCGATGTTGCAAATAAAATTAAAACATATATGCTCCACTAAAATAAATGTCACGGAATTACTTAGTGCAATATTTATTATTAAGCTTATGGTTTGACTGAAATTTAAAATGTGTAAACTGAATGATTAAAATGAAAACTCATATGCAATTTTTTTCATAATATAAATTAGCAGGGTAAAGTAAAAAATAAGTAAAATAAAAGTCATATATGCTCCAATGATAGAAATATAACGATATTAATTAACACATATTATTCATCTTAAGTGATACTTTTTAGTTGATTGATTGAAATAAAAATTACATAGGTTCTTTTTATTCTATGTTTTTTATCATTGTTGCGAATGAAATTAAAACACATATGCTCCACTAAAATAAATGTCATATTGATTTACAAAGTTTTTATTATTAAGTTAATGTGATGAATTTCATTTAAATGATTGAAAAATAAAACTATATGCAGATTCTCTTTATCCTAAAAATTTAAAATTATTACAGAATAAAAATGGACACATATGCTTTTCTAATGTCAATATCATAAATATATAATTTTCGCATTATTAATTGTTCACTTTACGTTATAAATTTCATACTTTTTGGAACAAAAATTACATGCAGTCTTAATTTTTTTTTTTAAATTATTACACAGAAATCATATATGCTCCATTGATGAAAGTATGACAATATTGTTTTTCAGTATATTGATTATTCTTCTTATGTGATAATTTTTAATTGATTGATTGAAATAAAAACTACACAGATTCTTTATATTCAATATATTTTTTTAATTCTTGCGTGTAAAAATAAAACACACATGCTTCACTAAAATAAATATCACAAAACTACATTTTGCAATATTTATCATTAGACTTATATGTTGCTTAAAATTTAAATGTTTTAACTGAATTATTAAAATAAAAAAATCTTTAAGCGAATTTCTTTTTTTTTCTTTCGTAATATAAAGTAAAAAAATAAGCATAATACAAGTCATATAATCTCCACGAAATATGACGATATTACATTTCAGTATATTGTTTTTCAGCTTATGTAATGATTTTTAGTTTAATTATTGAAATAAACACTACATAGGTTCTTTTTATTCAATAATGTTGTCATTGTTACGAATAAAAAAGAAACATATATGCTCCACTAACATAGATACCGCAATATTACTTTCTACAATAATTATCACTGACCTTATTCATTGGAAGAAATTTAAATGTTTAAACGGAATGATTAAAATAAAAACTTCTATGCAAATTAATTTTTTCATAATATAAGTTAGTAGAGTAAAGTAAAAAATAAGTATAATAAAAGTCATATATGCTCCACTGATAGAAATATATCGATATTGCCTTACAGTACATATATTATTCAGCTTGTGTGATGTATTTTAGTTGACTGAATGAAAAAAAAGTTACATAGGTTCTTTTTAATCAATATTTTTTTATTGTTAAGAATAAAAATGAAACATATATACTCCACTAAAATAAATATCACACTATTACTTTCCACAGTATTTATCATTAAGCTCATGCATTGAAAGAAACTTAAAATGTGTAAACTGAATGATTAAAATAAAAAATATATATATACAAATTATTTTAGATTCATAATATAAATTAGTAGGTGAAAGTAAAAAATAAGTATAATAAAAGTCATATAGTCTCCACTGATGGAAATATGACGGTATTATATTTCAGTATATTGATTATTCAGCTTAATTGATAATTTTTAGTTGAATGATGGAAATTAAAAAATATATATGTTCTTTTATTCAATAATTTTTTCATTTTTACGAATAAACATGAAACATATATACTTCACTAAAATAAATATCACAATATTATTTTTCCACAATAATTATTAGTAAGCTTATGCATCGAAAGAAATTTAAAATGTTTAAACTGAGTGATTAAAATAAAAACTTATATGCAAATTATTTTTTCATAATATAAATTAGTAGGATAAAGTAAAAAAAAAAGTATAATAAAAGTCATACATGCTCCATTGACAGAAATATAACGATATCACTTTACAGTACATATATTATTCAGCTTATGTGTTGCATTTTATTTGATTGATTGAAATATAAATTACATAGGTTCTTTTTATTCAATAAATTTTTCACTGTTACGAATAAAATTAAAACATACACTCTCTACTAAAATAAATGTTGCGATATTACTTTGTACAGTATTTATTATTAAGCTGATGGGTTGATTAAAATGGAAAATATTTTAGCTGAATGACTAAAATACAATATTACATGCAATTTTCCTTTATTTTCAATAAAATATAAAATCACTACAAATAAAAAGTACACATATATGCTTTTATAATGGAAATATCACTATACTACTTTACAGTACATATATTTTTCAGCTTATGTGATACTTTTTAAAATGACTTTTTGAAATAAAAATTAGATAGGTTCTTTTAATTCAATATTTTTTTCATTCTTTAGAATAAAATCAAAACATATAAGCTCCACTAAAATAAATGTCACGATATTACTTTGTACAAGGCTTATTATAAAGCTTATGGGTTGATTGAAATTTAAAATGTGTAAACTGAATGATTATAATAAAACTTGTATGCAAATTACTTTTTTTTCATAATATAAATTAGTGGGGTAAAATAAAAAATAAAATTACCCGTCGGCATGGCCTATAGCCGGAGGTAGAATTCCGAAGAGTTTTCGTTTCAACAATCAAAAATAAAAAATGATAAATAAACCCAGTTTAACTACTTTATTTGGCCGCTTTTGAAAAAATTTAAATTTCATTGTCTGTAAGAAATGGTTTTATTAATATCCTCTTAAACGAAATTCGGCTCAAATGCACATTTTGGCAACATATTTTGAATTATATTCTGACTTTATAAAAAAATTCGACCAATATGCTCATTATATAGTTCCTAAATAACAAAAAATCTGTCAATTGAATTCGTTTGAGAGCAAAATTGAATTTAAAAATGAGTCATAAAATAACCAATTTGTTATTTGAATACATCCTCAATTCTTTAATCATGATCGCTTTGGGAAATTTTATGCGAAGTGCCCATTTTGGCAGCCTTTTTTGAAATATATTCTGCCTTTATCAAAAAAACTGGCCAATCCGTCACATTTTATAGTTCCTAAATAAGAGGACCTGTAAAATGGATGGGTTTGAGAACAAAAATGATTTTAAAAATGATTCAGAAAAAACGCAATTTGTTATACTTCCTCAATTTTTCAATGACGATAATTTCGGGAAATTCTGTTCAAAATACCCTTTTTGGCAGTCTTTATATAAAAAAAAATTCTGCCTTTATCAAAAAACTGGAAAATACGTCACATTATATAGTTTTTAAATAAGAGGATCTACCATTTGGATACGTTTAAAATCAAAAATGAATTTAAAAATGAGTCAGAATATAAGCAGTTTGGATTTGAGGTTTTTTTTCCAACTCCTATTTTTGTTGAATTTCTTTTGCTATAAGAATTGGCCCTATGAAAAACTTGTTAGTATAAAAGTTGTAGATATTATTGCGAAGATGTAAAATTAATTTAATTAGATTTGTTTGCTTAAAAATTGAGTAAGTTAAGCATTTTTTTTTTCTTTTTCCATCCACCATTTTTGTTTTCGTTTTTAATTTTTTTCATTGGTAAAAATTGGTCCTATCAAAAACTTGTAAATATAAATGTTTTAGATAATTTTAAGAAAATTTATAAAAAATTTAATTGGATTTGATATATTGAGAATTGACGAAATTGCGAATTTTTTTCTCCCAAAACCCTGTTTTTTTTCGCCGCTTGAGCCCATTTTTAACTTAATCACAAATCTATCGCGCATAAACTTTTAGCCTATTTCTTAGAAGTAATATAAATTTTAAACTGATTCGATATCTATTTTAATTAAGAAGTTTTTTCGTTTTTTCGGTTTTCACAAAAATCCTCCCTCTTTCCATCTCCTTGGTCCGATGTTGCCCATTAACGAACTTGACCGAGATTTTATAATCCTTGATTTTACGTAAAAGTTTGAAGAAGATCTGAGCATAATTATGGAAGTTATCGTGTCTAGAAAAAAGTGATATACACCGATAGATAGATAGATAAAGATTTTTACTGGTGGTATTTTTGGGGTCTAGAAATCATGATCGGCGTAGATCTGTAAAAAAATTTCAGAAATTCCAACATGGGAGAGAATGCAATAGGTAGTATTTCATACGAAATCTACCTAATAAGTATAATACAACCATAACCTTTATAGAATTACAAACATATATTATTCAGGTTATGAGACGCTTTTTAATTGATTTATTGAAATTAAATTACATAGGTTCTTTTTATTCAATATTTTTTATTGTTGTGAATAAATTAAAAATATATATGCTCCACTAAAATGAATATCACGATATTGCTTTGTACAGTATTTACTATTAAGCTTATGGGTTAATTGAAATTGAAAGTATTTTAAATGAATGATTAAAATACAAAATTACAAGCAGTTATCTTCTATTTTCGAAAAACATAATATCACTGCAAATAAAAAGTATACGTATATGCTTTTTAAATGGAAATATCACGAAATGGATTTTCATAGTGTTTATTATTAAACTTAAGTAATGAATTTCAGACGAGTTACCTGAAGATTCTCTTTTTATTTTTTTCAAAATTTTAAATTATTGCAGAGTAAACATAGACTTATATTTATAAATAAGTGCAATGACATCATATAACTATTGAAAATAATTATTATTATACTTATGAGACAATCGTACTTTAATGATTTAAGTACAAAAAAGGTATGCAGATTTTTTTCGAAAATATTTGATTTATTGCAAATTAAACTAAAACATATATGCTCCATTACGAACAAATATTACTATATCAGCTTGCACAATATTGATTTTTAAGGTTATCTGATTATTGAAATTAAATGATGGAAATAAAAAACTATATTGAAATTCTTTTTGTTAAAAATAAATAAATATTATAAATAATATGTTTATTAGATTCTCTACTGAAAAAAAAATATCCGATATTACTAAACATTTTTTCTAGCAAAAATAATTCTCAAGTATTTGAATGTGAAATAATTTTACTTCTTCAGGTGATTCCAAATTCCTTCAGTTAAATGTTTTAATAATAAAAAAAATTCAAAGTTTAAAAATTACACATATGTGTTTTATGTGTAATATGAAACACTAAACTGAATTGTTATAGATTTGCTTCGGCAAGTAATTCCTGGAATTAGAAATGAAATGTATGAAAATTTAAAAATTTAAATAATTAAAATTTTGTTTTTTTATGTTAAATTATTTCTGTAGTATTACTTTGCTTTATTGACAAAACTTTGAAAGCGTAAACAAATGTCTTTTACATACACAATGATGATATTTAACACTTTAAAAAGTCTTTTTGATGTTTTTTCTTTAATTTTTCAACAGGAAACTTTTTTAATTAAAATAATCACCATACAATTATTTGAATTTGAGTTACTTTTTAACACAGAATTAAAAAAATTCATAAATAACTTATTTTTTTAAATATATATTTTAAAAATTAGCGGACTGTTAAATTTTTATCGATTCCAAAATATTTAACTTATGAAATATAGCAAAGATTTAATTTTAAAAAACACGCTTCATGTTTTTGGATTCAAAATTAATATTATATATATATATATATCTATATATACATATACATATATTTACACAAGAAACTTGTTTGAAAAAATTGTATTTATCTCTTAAATGACATGAATATAATTTCTTTAGTTTTAATAGGAAATTAATGTAATGCACATGCGTCTCGCCGTTTATTAAAGATTGCTATGATGCGATTAAAGAAAATCAATACAAGGAATAGAATAATTTTGATTAGAAAAATATTAATATAAGAATGAAATACCTCCAAAGTTTGGTCGCAGACGAATATCATATCCTTCTAGTATCGTCTTAAGTATATCAGTGACATTGTCCAGTTGTGCTGGATTCTCCCCTTGTCGGCTGCACCTGCTAAAATAAAAGCCTTTTTCAGGTTTCTTTCTGACTAATAAGGATAGAATAATCCATATTTTAAGCATTCCCTTACCCGAAACTAAGAAATAACAGCACTGACAGTACACTCAGTACTGATCTTCGGTACATGGCAGCGGGCACGTGACAGTACTGCTGGCAGCATCCTCCTAAGAAGAAAGCTGCTCTCTCTGACCAGTCGCAACTGTCGCGGTTGTGTTGCTTTGATCGTGGCTGCGCATGCGTAAAAATCAGGTGGATGGGGGAGAGAGAGAGAGAGGGTTGCTCTCCAGCTTCCTACAATCCCTCGGGGACGACGAGTGGAAGATGCTGTCGAGAGGTCACCCCTAGTGTGACATGGGTGCAACACAAGTGGCCTTATTCACACCTTTTTTTCTGAATTTTGCATAATGCAGGCAATAAGTAAATTTTCAAAAGTTTAAATTGGAAATTTAAAAAAGCATTATACTTTTGATTATATTGCCAATTTTTTAAGGAGATGTTCTGCTTTGCATTGAAAAATAATTGAACATTGTTAGGATTTTCTTTTAAATTGAAAATTAAACAAGGCCACGATATAGCAGTTATATATATACATATATATATATATATTTATTTATAGGTCAACCCTAGTGTGACATGGGTGCAACAAAAGTGGCCCTATTCACACCTTTTTCTGAATTTTGCATAATGCAGGCAATATATAAATTTTGAAAAGTTTAAATTGGAATTAAAAAAAGCATTATATTGCCAACATTTTAAGAAGAATGTTCTGCTTTATATTGAAAAATAATTGAACATTGCTAGGATGATGAAGACAAAAAATAAATTTTGAAGTTTTTAAATTTGAAATAAAAAAACGTATTGTACTTTTTCATTTTATTGCCAATTCTGCTCTAAATTGAGAAATAAGGGAACATGGTTAGGATTTTTAAAAATATATATATATCTATAATGAGGCCGCGATCAGTCGTTTTTATATTTTATTATATACGTATACATGTGTGGAATATGTTGTTGGGAGGTCACTCCTAGTGTGATAAGGGTAAAACACAAGAAAGATCGAATCACAACTTTATCTAATTTAGCATGATAAAGACAATAAATAAATTTTGAAAAGTTAAAAATTTAAATTTAAAAAAGAATTTAAATCGAAAAAAATTAAACATTCTTAGGATTTTCTTTTAAATCAAAAATTATATGGGGTCGCGATTTAGCTTTTTATATTTTATTATACAGTGTTACAACTCTCAACTGTAGCCAATGTCTATTTTCTAATCCGTTAGTCATAGACATATGGTTCCAATTGGAAAAGTGCTTTAATCCTTTAAGCGTCCTATAGAATTTTCGATTCATGTTTAACGATTCATTAAATAGAAGCATGAAAAGTATTGGTATGCAAATTTTTGTTTGATAATCTTACATATTTGTTTATATTATTAACTTCAAATAATTAGCTTTAATATTAATTCTGTGTTAAATCAGCTTTTATTTGCGAAAAATACGCGACTGAAAAACCCGATTAGAACGCTTAAAAGGTTAAAAAGATAAAGAATTGTTTTTTAAACGTTTTAGGTAAAAAAAAATATAAAAAAATACTAAAATTAACTTTTTATACGGTCCCCCGTTTCTATAAGTAATAATTAATCAAAATTTCCCATCACCCTATCAAGCAATACAAAAAAGGTCCCATTCATCTAACATTAAAATTGACCGAGTTATGAAACTTTAAATTTCATGTCATAAACAATTTTTCTGTAGCTGAAAACGAATGAATTGGACTAAGTTTTCAGGGAACGTTTACTAAGTGCTTATATTATTATAAAGAGCGTTCATTTCCAACGCTGTCTAATAGCTAATACCTAAACCATTTGTCACAAACATATTGTTGGAAATACAAAAATGTTTTAAATTTGATAAAGAATTATTTTTAAAGCGACTTAACTGAAGGTGCTACCACCGTATAAGTTTCAAGTTAGTGTTAATTTTTATTAATTAACTTCTAGATTGGTTAAAATAGGTGAAGACGTGAGTTTTAAAATTCTCTTTATAGAGAAAATCAAATTTTGGGAAATCGCGATTTTATTTTTAAAATGTGTGTTATTTTGGTAAGCTTTCATTTTGCTCAAAACGTTCGTATGTATGTTTTCCTAGTTCAAAATTTCTATTCAAACTTTAATTCACTTCCAAATATCCGACTGACATTCAATTTGCAAGCTAATTTATATCCAATGACAATGTAATATCAATACAATTTTAGGTGCGTACAATTATTTATTTTATAGGACTACACCAAATTCTGTTAGGTTAAGTAATCAAATAGAATTTTAAATGTTAGTCAATTTTTAACGAATTGTGACTGTTGCTTATCATAATTTAAATGAACAAACTTTCTGCCATTTTTTGTAAAAATTTTGCTTTAATATGTAAACATCAACATAAATTTGAAAATATTGTAAAAATTATTTTGCTGTCAATGTTTAATGTTAAATTTTATATCTGGCGTTTATTTTTATTTCCAATAAATTTGTGACTGACCCTTAATTTGCAACAAAAAAGATAATTCAAATTTAAACAGCTATTACTCTTTTAGTTTTAATCGCAGATGAATGGGACTTTTTTGTATTACTTGTTAGAGTAGTGGTAAAAATTTACTAAGTATTTCTTATAGCACCGGAAAACCGTATAAAAGTTTTAATTTTCGTAATTTTTAAATATTTTTTTTACCTAAATCGTTTGAACAAAAAATTCTTTACCTTTTTTTAAAGCATTTTTGCAATTCGAACTATGTGTCTATGACTAACGGTTTTTAAATTAGCCATTGGCCACCGATGAGAGTGAACACCCTGTATACATGAGATACCGGAAGATACGGTTGAGAAGTCATCCCTAGTGTGACATGGGTGCAACACAAGCGGCTTTTTTTCACACCTTTTCTGAATTTTACCTAATAAAGGCAATAAATAAATTTTGAAAAGTTAAAATTGGAAATTAAAAAAAATCATTAAACTTTTGATTATAGTGTCTATTTTTAAGATGATCTGCTTTATACTGAAAAAATAATTGCACATTGTTAGGATTTTCTTTTAAATTGAAAACTAAACAAGGCCGCGGTATATGATTATATATATATATATATATATATATATATATATATATATATATATATATATATATATATATATATATATGTATACATATGTATGTATAGGTCACCCCTTGTGTGACATGCGTGTAAGACAAGTTGCCTGATTCACACATTTTCTTAATTTTGCATAATAAAGGTAATAAATAACTTTTGAAAATGTTTAAGTTGGAAATTTAAAAAAGCATTTTACTCTTGATTATATTGCCAATTTTTTTAAGGAGGTGTTCTGCTTTATATTGAAAAATAATCGAACATTGTTAGGATTTTCTTTTAAATTAAAAACTAAATAAGGCCGTGAATTATCATTTTTATATTTTATTATTTATATGAGACAATGGAAGATGCTGCTGAGAGGTCTCTACCAGTGTGACATGGGTGCAACACAAATGGCCTGATTCACATATTTTCTGAATTTAGCATAATAAAGGCAATAAATAAATTTTGAAAAATTTAAATTTTAAATTTTAAAAAAACATTTTAGTTTCGATTATATTGCAATTTTTTTAAGGAGGTGTTGTGCTTTATATTGAAAAATAATTGAATATTGTTAAGATTTTCTTTAAAATTAAAAGCTAAAGAAGGGGCGATTTAGCATTTATATACATACATATGTCACATCTAGTGTGACATGGGTACAACACAAGTGGTTTGATTCACACATTTTCTGAATTTTGCATAATAAAGGCAATGAATAAATTTTGAAAAGTTTAAATTAGAAATTCAATAAAGCTTTATACTTTTGATTATATTGCCTATTTTTCAAAGAGATTTGAACTGGAGACTGTAACAGCCGTTTATTCTGTAGAAATATATGGATACAAGTGATGCGTGTAGTTACAAACATTAGGGAGTCAATTTGGCCCCTTTTTTATTTTAAAATTTCCTATTCGTACCAGAAATTCCTATTGTACCCCTTTTTTATTTAAGACATACATTTCATGATTTCATTAAAAAAAAATACATTCTAAGAAAGTTTCAGGTAGGAAATCTAAATTTTTGAATTATAAAACCCTCGCACGCAAATGAAAAATCTCTTAAATGCAAGAAATATATGAAATAAAGATTTTTTTATTAAAAAATTTCGATTTTAAATCACAAATTTTCGAAGATTTATTGTCATGTAATGATGAAATGTCTGTTTTAATTAAGGAAAAGAATATTATAGAAATTTTCTGGTGTAAATGGGAAAATTTGATATTAAGAAAGAGCCAAATTTGCTCACTGGTACCGTAATTTCGGGTGTATAAGCCGCAGATCAAACAATTCTTTTTCGACCCAGAATTTTTTAAGAAACAAATATAACTAGTTAGATCGCCGTAAATATTTGTCTTCATTCACTAAATAAGATTTCTGGGTCCAAAAAGAATTGTTTGATCCGCGGCTTATACACCCGAAATTACGGTACTTGTACCTCAACGTGTCGCTTGCGCCCATAAAGTCCAGTGAAATAAATGATTGTTACACTGCTTTACCAACTTTACCCAACTTTAATGTTTGTACAATAAATTTAGAATCATCCTGCATATAGGGAGATAGATCATATACAAACATGCACAATATTTTTCCAATTATTCATGGAAATAGTTGAAATTTGGCTTTTAAATACATTTTGCGTTTTTCAAACTGTTGTTTTAGACATTGTCTTTCACTTTAGTAAACTGTAAAGTTTTGTTTCGGTATCCTGAGAGTGTTGGAAAGAGTTTCACAATCTATGCTGTACGCATGATTTTTTGTTCTTGAATGCGAATGATGCAGTTAAAATTGCAGTAATTTAGTAAATGAAAACAGTAATGTTTCTATCAAATGTAAAGTAATATTTCGTCAGAATCGCATTTAAAATCTGAAATATATCTGAATATTTTTATTGGTTGAATTCCGCAACTCATTTTATTTCATTCGTTTTCTAATTGGCCCATGTTTAATGTCCAAAAATGGAATAAATCAGTTGCCATAATGTCAAAAGAAACAATTAGAACTTAAAAAAATGAAAGGAAATTGTGATAAAGATTTCAAACAAATTTCATTCATAAGTGCATTGCTTTCTCTACGCGACGGTGTAAAAATTTTAAATGTACGATGTTTAGAAGTTTAAAAATGTGCAGTTCCGAAAATTGTGACACTGAAATTTTATTTAAAATTTGTGTATGATAAGTCCAGGAATATTAATGTTTAATCCTTGTCGTATGTACATAATATGAGGCGTTCAGAAGTCAGTCTGATTAATTCCATCAAATAAAAATGCACATTTTAAACAGTTAAAGTTGTATAGCTATAAACTACTGTTTTTTATCATTGGTCTAGGAATATTAATATTTAATGCATGGCGTACATAATGTATGACTCATTATAATCATCATAAAAAATGATGTTTATTATTATTATAAATTTAAATATAGAATTTATTTATAAGTCTTTAAAATTTTAGTCTTTGAAAATATCATTTTCCAAATAGTCGTTGTAATTTGTTAAATTACAATTCTGTTATACATATATTTTGCGATTTTAAGTATTACACATGTGTTTAAAATTTCTCAATAAAGTATACGTTGCTTAGAAACTTTTTTTTATACTTGGAATGCGTTAAAAGTAAATTTCTACACTCAATAAAAGTACTCAAAAATGAGTAAATCAATATACTCATATCAAATTGAATACTTTTGGATCAGAAATAAAACTATGTTTTCGCAATTCTGAATCATAACGTTATCAAACCCAAAGAAAACAAAAGTTTTGCACTCTGTAATGATTTATTTACTTCATTGTGGCATAAATTTTGTTTATCATAGTATTTTAATATATGTTTTGCAGTATTTGTGCAGTATTTTAAAATAATTTGAAAATGTCTGTAAATATTGCTCCTGTCATAACAATATCTTTGATTTTGGGTATCGTGATAATAATTTTGCTATTTTTATAAGTAAATAATTAATTAAACGTTTGATGTTAATAATTTTGAGCCGGAAATATATGTCTGTAATGTTTTATTTTAATTCGTAGGTTCAGGGGAGCGGTGGCAAATATCGATTCATATTTAAGTACAACTGTAATCTCAAAACTGAGTATGTATTTTTTTCAATATTGAGTAAATTCGGATCGGGGCTTTTATGAGTATGTGAGGTATTTAAAATTAAATATGTTTTACTCAATTTTGAGAACCGATTCCTTGTAGTATAGCTATCCTAAAATATCGACTTACAGTTTTTTAATATTTTAGACGAGAACTTGCACTTAATTTTGTAAGAGACATCTCAATATATAAATTTTGAAAATTTGAACGTTGAAATTGAAAAAGCAGTATTACTGAGTCAAAAATATTTTATTACAATTTCATTACTTTTAAACTTATAAAGAGCATATGGATGGAAAAATTGAATAAAATATTTTTTCAGAATTAAACTTTAAACCTTAAGAAACTATTACGTGTATATGTATTAAAAATCTTGCTGTAAGTAAGAATTAAAAGACTTTTCTTCATAGCAGTCGTGGCTTTCATAATCTCTTCTTAGTTTTAATAAACTTTATGTCCGCATTTCTTGATCTGTGAAATTTATATTAAAAAAAATATTACTTGTGTTTTAATAAAACTTTCTGGAAAACAAACAAATTTAATGATTTTTCTAATTCGATCACTTTTTTTTTTTTTTTTTTTTTTTTTTTTTTTTACTTGTTAATTTCTAAAAAATAAGAGCCTTTGAAGACTTTCCTTAAAATAAACAAATTTAATGATATGAGCTAATGTGTCACGAGTTTTTTAAGTTTTTATTTGTTAATTTTTACAAAATAGCAGATTTTGATACATAAAAATTAAATGTTTTGAAGGGGAAAAAGTTACTTGCGTTTCGATAAAACATTCCTTTAAAAAAATCATAATTTTTCCTGTTGTATAACATTTTTAAAATTTTTAATTTTTAATGTTCACAAAATAATAACATTAGGGGCATGAAATTTGAATAAAAAAATATATATTATTTATTTTTCAATTGCATTTTCCTGAAAACAAAACAATTTCATAACATTTCATAAAGTGTCGTACGTTTTATTATTTTTTTATTTGTTAATTTTACAAAACTTATAGCTATAGATGCATGGAAAATAAATGTTTTGAATGAAAAAAAATATATATATATTTGTGTTTCGATATCACTTTCCGGAAAATAATAATAATAATAATAATAAAAGATTATTGCTAATGTGTCACAAGTTTCTAATTTTTAATTTGTTCATTTTTATAAAACATCAGCTATCACTTAAGAATGAGATTTCCACGTTTTTTCACACAAGTATTTTGCGAGTGAAAATAATGTTCCTTAAATCGCAAACCCCCAGGGGGATACCTTCTTTAGGTATTCACGGGCTTCACAACCCCGGAGCACCTGAGTGATCTTTCTCCTTTCCTTTTCCTCTTACTCCTCTGGCCTTCCTTTCCTCTTTGTTTCACTCTCGCTGTGGTTTCCTCTTCGGAGGTGAGGGCAATTCTGTGTAAGCCGATATTATCCTGTATGTCGACTCATGGAGAATTATGAACCACCCACGTGTTGGCCGTGCGTGGCGACCCGTGTCCCTGGAAAGGGGGATCCTGGCAGTTGAGGGAAACCAACACACTGCTTTGGCCTCTGCTTCAGGTAGACGGGAGGTGCATATTGGTCCCGTATGTACCAATCGGCTGGTCAGCTAACTTTTGTCACTGGCTTTAGGGATCAAGCGAGCGAGCAATTACTAGCCATCTCGTTAAGGGTGGAGACTGACATAGGATTGTCTTGTGACCGTATAGGCCCTGGTTAGCACTGGTGCACGAATGTGCATCCCCTTGTTGGGCTCGGTAGTGGGTGGTGCGGCCGGGGTCCGAATTATTTTTTTTCCTACTATGGATGGAAAAATCTCTAATTTAAATAATTTTCTCCCATGTGGAGAGCAACAAATTGTGCAGAATTCATCGTTTACTCATTTCTTTGTAATCAAACGCACCGATAGCCTCTCAGATAATTCTTTTAAAAGAACTTCACCTTTTCTAATCGCAAAAACCTTCCAATCTGTTTTTGGTGACGGTCACACTCTCAAAAAATTGCAGTCTGGGGATTTGCTGGTTGAGGTCTCATCAGCCAGCCAATCGCAGCTTCTGGTTAATTGCACTACAATAGGTTCTTTTGCTGTTTCTGTTAAAGCTCATCAAACTCTAAATACTAGCCGTGGTGTAATATCTGATACAGAACTTTTATTTTCTACAAAAGAAGAACTCTTGGAAAATTTGAAAGATCAAAATGTCATAGATGTAAGGCGCATAACAATTCGTCGGAATGAAAAAGTGCTTCCCACAAAGCACATCATTCTGACATTCAATAGTCCTAATCTACCTACAAGAATAAAAGCTGCCTATCTAAGTTGTCCTGTCCGACCTTACATACCTAACCCTCTCCGTTGCTTTAAATGCCAGCGTTATAGTCATAATAAAATCAACTGTCGTGGCAATGTTACCTGTGCTCGTTGTGCAGAAGTCGGCCACGACGATAAATCTTGTGAAAAATCTGAACGCTGTGCAAATTGTAAAGGTGACCACACTGCATACTCTCGCTCATGTCCAATTTGGAACCGTGAAAAAGAAATTCTTGCTGTAAAAATCAGTCAAAATCTTTCATACCCAGAAGCTCGAAAAGTTGTTGAAACCAGAACCCCATCTATAGGTGTTTCTTACTCTAGTATACTCAAGCAGCAATCAAAATCCATAAGACATATAAGCACTCAGACAGAACCATGTAATCTACCCAGTACCCCAAAGAAAAAAACATGCGATTCATGTTGTTCAGTTAAACTTCCTGCAATCCCAAAATTAGAACGCTGGTTACCTTCTTCAGAACCTGCTACTATTATAAAGTCAATTGAATTCCAAAGTAAAAATAAGGCAACTATATCCAATAAAAAAAATCCTGATCCTTCTACTTCTAATCTCCCGAAACCTGTTACTAATCAAAATACTAAGGCAGTTACACCTAATAAAAAAGTTACACCCATTAAAAAAACCGTTGATCAATCTGCTTCTAATAACCAAAAGACAAATTCTTTTCAGACAGTGAACCCAAAATTAAAGACAAAAGAAAATAAGGCTCTTCGTAATTCTCACCAATGGCAAACTTTAACAAAAAAACAACGAAAATCAAAATATGACCCATCTGTTGCTTATTTGAAAGATCCAAAAAAACTAAACAACTACGTGGAAGAGGCTATGGAAGAATCATCATATGAGTCAAGTGAAGACGAAGCGAACATTGTTTATGAGGAATATGTGCCTGACTGATCGTACCACTTACCTTTTTAATTTCTGTGTTTTTTAATTGCTGTCAACAAATGTCATTGTTTTTACCGTTTTTACTATTTCTTGTCAAGTATCACTATTTTACTGTTCGTGTGATTGTAACTAATTTTTTTATGCTTTCTATTTTATCTTATTGACTGGTTATAATTGTATTACAATTTCATATATCATCATTTTGCTTTTACCTTTTTACTCATGTCTATGATAGTCTTTTAAGTGACTTTTACATTTGGCATCTTTTAACGTTTACCTTTCTTTTATTTTTGTTTTCCACTTAACCTTGTTCTTGGCGCAGCATGTCCCTAAAGGGACCTTGCGCCAAAAAAATCTATACAACCAACCAACCAACCTTAAATCGCAAAAATGTTCTGATTAACCCATTAAGTGCATATATTAACTGATTTTCTTATGGATACAAAATTTTATCTTGGTGATCTGGCTGTCATTAAAGTATTTCTGAAAAAAAAAATAATAATAATTTGATTTTTTATGAAAAACTGGAACTGTTCCCGAAATCGATGCAAGGGCTCTTCATGAAAGTAGTTTTCATTTTTACGAAAATATAGTTTTGCCTTCGTGTAGTAATCACAATTTTTTTTTCAATTCTTTAGAAAAAAGCACTGTATCATTCTGAAACATAGATTTTATGAAAACTAAGTGTTGTTACAATCTATAATTATAATAAACACCTGCATTTGCAATTTTAAAAAATTTACCTGTTCATAAGCATTTTTATTTTCACAATTACATCATCTTTTCTCTCTATTTTACATCGAAAACAACAGAACAGTTTTTATGCAGCATTAAATTGCACTTTTTACATGAAATATGAGTATTTTTTTGACGTATGTTACACCTTAATTGTTTCCTAGCATTTTCGAGAAAATGGTTCACGTCATCAATACGCACATTATTTGACAAAAAACCCAGAAATGCCAAACGTTATCCTATTTTCGGTTCTGCTTTCATAAATGACGAAACAATTTCACAGATAAATTCTATTCGAGTAAGTTTTCCTTAACATTTTTTATGGATTCACCAAATTGAGCCCAAATCTCCCATATTTAGAATGTTGATGAAAAATGGCCGCCACTATATTTTTCAGATGATTTTGGGCAACAAATACTCTAAAATTGGTTAGAAAAAATGGACTTTAGCTTTTAAAAAATATCCAAAACTATGCGTTTTACATGAAAATCGTCAATACATAACACAAATAAGGTCTCCTGAGGTAATAATGCCAGGGTGGATAATAAAGCCAGGTGTTAATATTACGCGTAATTATGAAGGAATCCAGTAGGTGGCACCTACTGGTTCTCGCAGATCGGCTCTCAGTCATAGGAATCACAAATTAGCGCTAAAAGTTAATTTGTTCCATTTGTACACCTTATCGCTGAAAGAAGTACGTAAGAGTCAACACCCAATTTAAAATTTGCGAGGTAAGATCTCAGATCTGAAGACTATTTGGAGACATCTTTACTTCAAATAGAAACGTACGATACGAAAAATAGAAAATACGAAAAAGAAGATATCTAACAACTTAATAAACAGATTTTAAGAGTAACAGTTTTTCTTTTTTCGAAAATTTTGGTAGGAATGAAAAAAGCTTTTCTAAAGCTTCTATATAGACTGTTTTCGCGCACTTAACAAAAGCACTGTTTTGGTCGTCCTAATTTGCGGCATTCCGTCTAGTCTTAAAAACTAACGCAAACGCAACTGAACTCGTAAACGGGAGCAACTCGTTCCTTCAGAAATTGTGATAAATCTATTATAATTATTAACTATGGGCTTGTGTATTTTTTCACAATAGGCAGTTATAAACCCATTTTAATTAAAAAATATATAATTTTTATTTGTAAGTTATTATTATTATTATTAATTTCTTGCGAACTCGATCAGAAAGATAAATTTCATCTTTTTAGACGTGTTTTAAAAAATGAAAAATACAAATGAAACTTTTTAAAATTAATCCAGAAGTCATCTTATATATTCAAAATATAAATAACATGAACGTTTTGACAATATATAAAACAATCATCCTAAAGTAATCATCGTAAAGAAATCCTAAAATAATGTTAAAAAAATGGGAGGAATATCGTTTAATGAGTTAAATGAAGTAATATTTTAAGTAACAAAATACTGGTGCGCAAAAACGCGGAAACTAATCTCCTACTTTCAATGCATGTTAATTAAATATTTTGAATGGAAATATACATAAATATATATAACTTTTGCTTCACTAGGACTATCCAAAAAATCATGATTTTAGGTAGATTTCGTATGAAATATTAGGTAGATTTCGTATGAAATACTACCTATTGCATTGTCTCCCATGTTGGAATTTCTGAAAAATTTTTGCGGATCTACACGAATCATGACTCCTAGACCCCAAAACTACCATCAGTAAAAAAGTTTATATATCTATCTATCTATCTATCTATCTATCTATCTATCTATCTATCTATCTATCTATCTATCTATCTATCGGTGTATATCACTTTCTTCTAGACACGATAACTTCCATAATTATGCTCAGATCTTCATCAAACTTTTACATAAAATCAAGGGGCATAAAATCTCGGTTAAGTTCGTTAATGGGCAAAATCGGACCAAGGGGGTCAAAGTTAGGAGGGTTTTTGTGAAAACAGAAAAAATGCGATAACTTTTTAATTAAAATAGATATCGAATCGGTTTAAAGTTTATATTACTTCTAAAAGATGAGGAAAAAGTTTATGCGTGACAGATTTTTGATAAAGTTAAAAATGGGCTCAAGGGGCGAAAAAAACATGGTTTTTGGGAGAAAAAAAATCATAACTTCGTCAATTCTCAAGATATCAAATCCAACTAAATTTTATATAAATGTACTCAATATTATCTAAAACTTTTGTATTTACAAGTTTTTGATAGGACCAATTTTTACCGATGAAAAAAATTAAAAACGAAAAGAAAAAGGGGGGAGGAAAAAGAAAAAACCCATAACTTACTCAATTCTTAAGCAATTAAATCTAATTAAATTTATTTTACATCTTCAGAATAATATCTACAACTTTTATATTGACAAGTTTTTCATAGAACCAATTCTTATAGCAAAAATAAATTAAACAAAAATAGGAGTTGGAGAAAAAACCTTAAATCCAAACTGCTTATATTCTGACTCATTTTAAAATTCATTTTTGATTTTAAACGCATCCAAATGACAGATCCTCTTATTTAGCAACTATATAATGCGACTTATTGGCCAATTTTTTGATAAAGGCAGAATATATTTTTAAAAAGGCTGCCAAAAGAGGTATTTTGAACAGATTTCCCGAAGTTTTCATCATTAAAAAATTCATTAAGTATAACAAATTGCGTTTTTCATGAGTCATTTTTAAATTAATTTTTGTTCTCAAACCCATCCAATTTACAGGTCCTATTATTTAGGAACCATATAACTTGACGTATTGGCCAGTTTTTTGATAAAGGCAGAATATATTTTTTAAAAGGCTGCCAAAAAGGGTATTTTGAACAGAATTTCACGAAGTTATCGTGATTAAAATTTGAGGAAATTTAAGAAATTGCGTTTTTACCGAGTCATTTTTAAATCTTTTTTTGTTCTCAAACGCATCCAATTTACAGGTTCTCTTATTTAGGAACTATATAATGTGACGGAGTGGCCAGTTTTTTGATAAAGGCAGAATATATTTCAAAAAAGGCTGCCAAAATGGGCACTTCGCAAAAAATTTCCCAAAGCGAGATGATTAATGAACTGTGGGTATTCAAATAACAAATTGGTTATTTTATGACTCATTTTTAAAACCAATTTTGCTCTGACGCGCATTCAGTTGACAGTTTTTTGTTACTTAGGAACTATATAATGTGCGTATTCTTCGATTTTTTGATAAAGGGTGAATATATATATTTTAAAAGCTGTCAAAGTAAGCACTTCGCAAAAAAATTTCCCAAAGCGATCATGATAAAAGAATTGAGGTTGTATTCAAATAACAAATTGTTTATTTTATGACTCATTTTTAAATTCAATTTTGCTCTCAAACGCATTCAATTGACAGTTATTTGTTATTTAGGAACTGTGTAATGTGCCGTATTGGTCAGATTTTTGATAAAGGCTAAATATATATTTAAAAAAATCTGTCAAAGTGGGCACGTCGCACAAAATTTCTCAAAGCGATCTTGATTAAAGAATTGTGGATGTATTAAAATAATAAATTGGTTATTTTATGACTCATTTTTAAATTCAATTTTGCTGTCAAACGAATTTAATTAACAGTTTTTTGTTATTTAGGAACTATATAATGAGCATATTGGTCAATTTTTTAAATAAAGTAAGAATATAATTCAAAATATATTGCCAAAATGGGCATGTAAGTAGAGATAGGCATTTTTTTTTTTTTTTTTTGAGATGAAAACTTTTCGAAATCTACCTCCGCCTATAGGCCATGCCGAAAGGGATTTTTTTCTAATTTGCGTGCATTTTTTTACGTTTTTCTTTATTAATTTTTGCAAAATAACAGCTTTAGGTGCATGACAATTAAAAGTTTTCAATGAATATATATATATTACTTGAGTTTCTATAACAGTTTTCGGAAAAAAAATTATGACTTTTCCTAACCTGACTTGAATAACCTTTCCTGACTTGTGTTATGTACTTTTCATTTATTATTTGTTAACTTTTACAAACTAGGGATATCTATACCCAAAGAACTACACTCATCAACCCCCCCTTCCCCGCTGAGACAACAGAGACTCTAAAATCACGCTAATTTAATCAGCTTTTAAAAGATTGCGAAACATTGTATTATATATATATATATATATAAGGGACGATCTTCCTGTAAACATATTTTCATTCAATACCTTTGATTAGGGAATTTTAAGTTAAACATCTGCCAGCTATTTACATGTTTTATTAAACAAGATCAATTAAACAGTTAAATACTCAGAGTCTTCATGGTATTTTTTGAATCGCGGTATAAGAAATTTTTAAATGTATGACATTTTAAATGTATCGTTTAAATTTGATGTAATTTTCATTAATATTATAAATTTTCATTCCTTTTTAATATACACGAACAAATATTTTTTTTGTTTAAGAGGAAATGTCATTTGTGCCGTATTAGAAATCATAACAATAATTAAAAAGGAAGGAACTCATAGATGTATAAAAAAATTGCAGAAATTCTAAAAATGAAAAAATGTAGAGTGGAATCTAGAAATGTATAATAATAAATGATGAAAAACCTGCAGAACCGTCAGAGGAGCTTGAAGGTTATTTGATTGTGAAAATTCAATGATAAGTAACAATCTCAAAAACAAGAAATTTCTCTCTCTCTCTCTCTCTCTTTATATATATATATATATATATATATATATATATATATATATATATATATATATATATATATGTGTGTGTGTGTGTGTGTGTGTGTGTGTGTGCATTCATATGTTATTTCTGGCTTCTTTTTCTGGATTTATTGTATAGTAATATATAACCCTTGACTAAATTTTGACCTGTTTTCATTTTCATAAGACTTCATACAAACAAACAGAATGAAGATTTTATTGTTGAAAAGTTTGTATTGTCGAAAAGCATAATTTAAAAATAGCAATACAAATAATAAGATTATCATTATTATTATTATTATTACTATTATTATTATTATTATTATTATTATTATTATTATTATTATTATTATTATTATTATTATTATTATTATTGTTGTTGTTGTTGTTATTATTATTAATAATAATTTATTAATATTCAATTTTTGAAATAGTTCAATAAATGTACAAAACAAGTTGCAGTATTTATCACAACAACAATAATAATTAGCAAAACGAAACACAATTTCTGAACATTTCACTAAAAACTATAAACATTAAAATTCACTAATAAACATTAAAATTGAATATTGATTTTTTTTAAATTTTAAAATGCAATATTTTTCAAACAGTAGGTATGACAGGTAAAAGGTATGTCAAAAATCGAGAGCTTAAACGCTCTTCTATTGCTCAACATTGTTGGTCTTCACAAAATAGGTACAACTTTTCTTCTGCCACCATTATCCATAAGTGTCCTTCTATTCTTCATCTTAATTTTTGGGAAGTTTGCCACATCATTAAAAATTCTCACGCTTTAAACAGTGACTTATCAAGTACTCCTTATTTTCCAAGCATTTGGAAATCTTTAATTTAATATTTTCTTTTTTTTTCCGCTTTTTAGTTCTTGTTTTGCTCGTTCTCCGGTAGATGTCTCTACTTGGAAACCCTGTTGTTCATGCTGCTTTCTTCTTATTGGTTGCTTTTCTTTTGGAGGGATTGTTCCCGTAACGGGTATATATTCTCTGTCTCTTTGCTCAGCTTTGCTTTTTCTAACTCGTTGAGTCTTTCACTGATGAAGAATCTCGATAGTAGATTCAAAACGGCTGTTTGCTACATTTTCACGCATTATTTGTGCATTTCTAATCGTTGGTTTTCTATCTAAATAATTGGATATTATTATTAATATTATTATTATTAATAACATTATTTTAATGAATCACTCAGAGTCATTAATTTGTTTTTAGATTTGAAACTGGTTCTTTTGTAGTGCAATGGTGAAACGTTCGTTTGTTTATTTTGTTTATAATAGCTTATTTTAAAATTGGAACTTAATATATTTTAATTGGATATGGTATAAATGCTTTATAGCGAAATATTATCAACAAACATTATTTCACACAGAATAAAATTATAATTTAGCTGTCATATGTTAACATATGTTTTCCATTAAACCTATCATTACGTTTAGCTACGATCGATTCGCAGACCAGAATGGTTCTTACCGGACTGGTTACCTACACTTTTCTCCACTAAGATTTCATTATAAGTAGATAATAGCCAAAATTTTGGTATTTTTAGCTTCTTACGACTTGTGCAAGTATGAAACACTTGCTATTTGTAGAACTTTTGTCAATTTAAGCTTGAGATGTCTGCCTTGGTTCCGCAAATATTTCCATTTTTCCAAAGTTTAGTATATTTTCAATTTTTTGTATCACTTTTTATGGTGTATTTCAATTAATTTTGTAAAGGTGAATGCATAATTTTTAATTTGCATAAAAAATCACTTATAAATTGTATATTCATAATTGTTGAGGGTCGTTTTAGTATGACTATGTATCAAATCATTATAAACTAATAAAATTCTGAACAACTAATATGAAGGTATAAATAATAAAAGATTTTTTTTCAAATTATAAAGAATATATAAAACATGATAAAATTATTTTTAATCAGATCATTATAACAATCGGAACATGAAAATGAAAATACAGAAAACAATGAAAAAAGGGAAATATTTCTGATACCATGTCTAAATTTTCATCCCTAATTACCTCTATTACCACAAATTGCATGTTCTTTATCATTTTTGCACTAGCCATAAAATGGAAAAGAAAACAAAAGTGCTACCTTATATAATAAATCCAGAAAATATGGAGCCAGAAATAATTTAGGGTATGAAAGATATATGGATTGAAATGGATTCATGTAAAAGAAAAGCGAATTACCAACTGATGATCCATTCCTTTTATTAAACGATATAGAAAAAAAGTATTAGAAATGATTTTCACACGTTGCCAAATTTGTTTCATAAATTTCAGAATGTCCAAGGAGTAATAATGTAGGGTATAAGCAGGATTAATTATTTAAAAAATCAAAAACAATATCTCTACTAAAGAAGATATGGTGTTGTCATCTGTAGTATATTTAATTCCTATGTTTATATATGTATATATAATTTTTGCATTCGTGAAAACAGTACCACGTGGAGCGCCACAGCGACAGAGAAACATGTCCTGCGTCAAGAAGTTCGGGCAGGACTTGTTGCAGGAAAATCTAGAATTAAACCCTGTCGTCCAAAAGCCTAAGCAGAAGATATAGTCCAATAAAGTAGCCTCCGAGAATAACGGTGAAAACATGGAGCAAGAAACGCCGTTCAGCTACCATTTGTAGCGTACCATGGAGGCTCCCAAAAAACGCACAATTGCGTTATGTTGTTTGAAGGCTCCCTCATGAGTGAAGTATCCTTCGTACGTGAACATTACCGGCGCAGCAAGTGTGCTGACTGAAGCACTCTGTTGTAGGAACAATTTAAAAACACACTCCGGATTGGATAATCCTCTGACTATGATGATTCGACGCGTTGAAGATGATATGAGCTCATTTGGATTTTTGCGAGAATTTTTCAGACAGAGAAGTGAGAAAAACCCAATTGTTGGCCTCGAGTACTCGTTTTGGATAGTGATCTGCTAGACATAAGACCGTTTCTTAATTGCCAGACGTCCTCGACGTTCACTCGCGATTCATCGAGCTCTCGTTAACCCTTTCCGGCGCACTACTCTTTAAAGTTGGAATTTAAAGGGGAAAAATTAGGCAATCTATTCAGGCCTAGAGGAGTACACAGGTATCGTTTTGTAAAGATTGCACTAACCATTTTAATTATACAGCTGTTGCCGAAGTGGTAACCTCCCATAAGTAAAGCATTGATAACCGCAGTGAGAAGAGCATTGCTGTGAAGCGCGTATTACAGTAAAACATTTTACCTATTATTTAAAAACAGTAGAGATTGATCTCTGTGGTGCTGCTATCTAGAACTCATAAGAAATATTTAAAGTAGCCATTAGAGTAGTTTTTGAAATATTCTCGGAGTTTTTGTGTCTCTAAACAGGGGGAACTTTAGGTGTTGCCTACCCGGAAACACTGCGCGTTAAGGGGTTAAGCAACCAGACTCACGTATTTTCCTGTTAGTAATTGCGAAGTTCGTACGATGTGGAGCACACCTGTGCTCTTGTCTATACTTTTACTGGTACAACCGCCTAGCGGTGTGGCCGTTGCAGTCCGCCGCTACTAAACGATCAGCATAACGGCCAGTTCATTGTTTGAATACGCGTTTATTCTACTGCATTAGGAAACGCATAGCAAATGACGCTTTTCAACAGGATTACTTTTCACGTGAACTTTTGTCAGCGACAGCTACAGCGGGACTGCAACCGCCGCTGTCAAGCCTGTCTGACAACTTCTGGTCGTAATTTCGAAAACCCTACGTAATAAAACCTTGCAATATAATGTTTTCTGTACCACCAATGTGTTATTGATTTTATTCTTTTTCTCTGTGTCTTTGCATTATAGCTGGCAACTATGGCCTTTACAAACTTAGATTGCTTTGTGATTTCCAGTCGTCTCTGTGCTGCCTATATCTTTTTCAAGTTTGTCAGTCTGGTAGTGAAGTACCCGTATATATGTATATATATACACTGGTGTGCAAAATTTAAGGACGGAGTCCCAAAATGCCAATTTTCAAGGGATTTTCAAGCTATAATTTTCACGCGAATATTCAAAAGGAAGTAATATAATTTGAATAACTACTATCCCTGCATAACAGCTTGTCCATATAATCTGTCATTCAGGTCACACATGGTCACAAGAATCACAGTAACTACGGTAAAACAAAAAATAGGAAATTTCATACGTCTCCTTTATGAGTCTCAAATGACTACTATATGTGACTCCACTGTTAGGTCACAGCGACTGCTGCTTTGTGACGAGTCACCAGGTGACTTTACAGTGTCGTTTTATTCAGACTCTCGTGTGACCGTCATTTGGAGGCTCAATTTCAAAGTCATTGTGAATATTGCATTATGATAAATCACCAATGTCCCATTAAAGTCATATGGTGCGTTTTCACCACTTTTCACAGCGGTTACTTCACAGTAGGGTCTCTGTTACCATTTGACAAAGTCTTGTGACAGAAAGTCACCATGTGACTTTAATGTGTCATTATTTAGTTATTTATAATAATGCAACATTCACAATGACTTTGAAATTGAGCCTCCAAATGACAGTCACATGAGAGTCTCAATTCAATAAAACGACACTGTAAAGTCACCTGATGGCTCGTCACAAAGCAGCAGTCGCAGTGACCTGACAGTGGAGTCACATATAGCAGTCATTTGAGACTCATAAAGGAGACGCATGGAATTTCCTATTTTTTGTTTCGCCGTAGTGATTGTGACTCTTGTGACCATGTGTGACCTGAATGAGATGTTATATGGACTAGCTGTTATGCAGGGATAGTAAGTATTCGAAATATATTAATTCCTGTTAAATATTCGCGTGAAAATTATCGCTCAGAATCCCTTCGTCCTTAAATTTTGCACACCAGTGTGTATTTATTTATTTATTTATTTATTTATTTATATATACATATATATTTGACATACATGCGCGTGTGTATGTGTCACATATTTTTCTTTTACTCTAATTTTTCTCATAAATATCTATAAAACCCTTTTGTTACTATACTATCACGTCCTAAAACAATACGAATTCTATAATTCTTTCAAATATGTCGGAGGATTTTATTTTTCCTATTATTGTTAATTCTTAAGAAATCCTTTCAAACTTATTTGGACTATTTTTGGTCTTAAAGACTTTATTTTATCCCTATCTGACGTATGAACGTTAAATATTTTCAACGTGAAATAATTTTATAACCGATTTTCGATAAAATTATTTGAAAGCATTAAACGTTTTATGTTTCTCTAGTATATCAGATAACTCATATTGTTCATATATGTCTCAATTTTTGAAAATAATCAGTGAACTTAAAAGTTTTTTTTTTCTCAGTAATGTTTATATTAATAGTATGTAATGTACTGATACAGTGGGCGATCGCTTAAAGAATACTTTCGAGAGAGATTCTAAGTTCGAATAATAAACATCTCAAAAAACAACGCTAAAAAGAAGCAATGATGTGTTTAAAGGTTACCGAGATTTATTTGTTTGCATCTATATTTTATTTAGAAAACATTTTAGCAGATGTATGGCGTAATTAATTTGTGGAGTACCGGGGATTCGGGCCCTACATTTGAATGTCTCCAAATTAGAAATAACATATTATAAACCTTACTTTTTACAAGCGTTCGTAATTATATAAATACGTAGCTCTTATAGTCGTCGTTTAGTTTGCCCGTCTGTCCGCATATAACAAAGCAAAAACTACCCAAGGGAATCGTTTAAAATTTAATATATGATGAGCCCAGAAGCCAAGGAGTATAAGTGACAAAATTGAAAAAAAAATGAGTTAAGTGCACAGGCTATCTGGAAATATGTCTATTTATTTGTAGGTAAAGAGTTAAGAGTGATTTTTTTTCATTATGTACTGAGTTATAGGGGTCAGTCACTTAACCTCTTTCCCAAAACTGTGAAACGATTGGAGGCCAAGAGGTATAAGTGCAGTTGTGTCCGTTAACGTCTATATAGCAGAAACACGGCCAACGACATACATACAAAGCCATTTGCTTTTTTATGCATTAAATATATGCATCTTAACTGTTATCAAGTAAGAAAAATCATGCGTTAAGCATGGATTATGAAACACTTTCCAGCACTCCCTGAAATCTTTAAAAATTTTTGCTATTGAGGGTAATAAAGTGTTACAGTCCATTGCCAAATATGTATTCTGATACTTTTTAACAACCCTATGTTTTATTTGTCGGTTGATATGTACTGTATAATGGGAAAAATTAGTTTAGCAAGAAAACGCATAACAGTTTGAAATTTCTCTTTCAGCAGTTTATATTAATAGATGGAAGCACACTTGTATACTTTTGTTCATCCTGTAGTTTATCTTGAACCTTTATTATACGCCAGTATTTAGCTGAAATTTACTTCAAATTAAACACATTTAAGACTACTGAAATCACATTTCCAGAAATTATCATTCATCGATGACCATGTATAAAAATTTGTGTGTGATCCTGTATATCATTTTACCTATATTTTACAAGCATTTCTTAGTAAACTGAATGCAGTTCAGTATAGAAATACAAGACTTATTTAAAAGAAATCTTTAAGTAAAGTACGCTCATAGTCTGCAACCTTTACGGATATTTTTGTGTAGCCCTGTATATGAACTATAGCATTTATACATATCATATAACGTGTATATATTTAGTGAAACTTAAAAGCGCAAATCATAATTAAAATAGCATTTTGTTCATCCATCAATCATCATTGATAATTATACAGTAATTCGGATAGAAATTCGGTCCTATTTGAAATCTTTGTTTGTGTCCCTGTAAATACTGTGTACTTTGTATTATGTGCGAAATAATTTATATTAAGCATCAGTGATATGCATTAATTTTATTATACATGAAAATTGTAATATAATTAAAACAAGTCGCAAACAATTCCCTCTTTATTATTAGGTAATGTAAATCTTTGTATGGTCCTGTAAATAATTAATAACTATTCTTTTCACCTCAGATTTTATAGAATGTCTATTTTAGTGCAATTCATAAATGCATATAAATTTTAACATGTGACAAGGTGTAACATATTTCAAATTCATTTAAAACGATTTTTCCCATAACCCGTAATGTAACGGAAAATTTTTTGATTGTCCCTGTAAATAAACTAATCATGTTAGAAATATGTGCAATAAGTTGCACAGAGTCATTGCAAGAGTCATTTGCAGTAAGTTCGTGTTGAAGTAAACATGAATAATTCCCAAAAATTTCAGGGCAATCCGAATATATTTACGAGAGTTAGGACAGACGGACGGACAAACCAAAATCATATTCACTTTTCAACTTTGTTGGTAAGTGTTAAAAAATATGAAATTCCAATGTTTCTAAACTTATAATAAAAATTTAAAACTTATATTAGAACAAAAGTTTTTCATTTCATTCATTATATCAACATTGTTCATAAATTTTTCGTAAATTCATTTTTTTATTTCATATTTTTTCCTTTTTTAGAATTTATATTAAAACAAAATTTTGTCCTTTGATTTATTTGTATCAACATTAATCTTAATTTTTTCATAAATATAATTTTTTATTTAAAAATTTTTCATTTCTTGTGTTCATTCGGCACTTGTACCCTTTAGTTTTCAAGCAGTTTTCATTACTGCTTGGAAGCCAAGGGGTATAAGTGCCGAATGATGATAAATATTGCTTAGTTATAAATTAAAAAAAATATCCTATTCCACCTTTTTTTTAAACAGTTATTCAAACAAGAGTTCAAGGATCATTAAGAAATAAGCAAAATTTTCATATCTCATTTCATTCAATTACTGGCGATGTGTAACTTTGAACTCAATTTACTCGAAATCCAAATTTTGTCACTTGTACACCTTGGCTTCTGGGCTCCTCATATATAATTGCTGCATAATTTTGTCGAGTCATTTCAAATTTTATGAAAATCGGATGTATACTTTAATTACAGGGACAATCAAAGCATTCCGTTGCATCACGGTCAATGGGAAAAAATAGTTTCATGTGAACTTTAATGATGTTAAGAACGTAACATCACGTAACGAAAGTAATAGAATTGATATACATCTCTAAAGTATATCCAAAAAAAAAAAACACATTCTGCACAATCTGTGGTGCAAATGTTAGTTTTCAATTTACAGGGCCACACAAAAATATCCCATTCCACAGTGGTATAGGGGGAAACACTGTTTGGGGCGCGTTTTAATACTATTAAACTATTTCACATTTTATAAAATTAATGTACGTTGCTTATGTTTACCACAAGTTACATCCTGTTGATAGAAAGCAGATAGAATTTACAGGGACACACAAAAGATTTCGGCTACTATGCTCTATCCGATGTACTGTATACTATTATACCAATATCTGAGTATTTTTAAAGCTTTGTTATAGTACGAACATACCTTATTTGCTAAAATTGACGTGCAATGTCCAACTTGTATATTTTGTGTCCTTTCTTAAAGAAATATTTTAATTGAAAATTAATTGTTTTAACTCAAATTTAGTTAAAATTTTAATAGACTCTAATTTCCACTTGAGCTTTATCGGTCTCGGTAGTAAATATGATCTTTTAGATATGTAAGGACTTTTTGAAATATCAAAGTGACACACAAAATACTTCGGCCCCTATACTGTATCCGATGTACTGTGTATTATTATACAAAAATCTGAATATTCTTCGGTGTCTTAGTCTATTCAGTTTTTCTTTGGTAACAACGCATGGTTTCTGTAAAAGGAAAATAATTAATTTTGAAACGGGTTAAAATAGCAGAAAATACTACGAAACAATGTAACGGAGTTAGTTGGCGCAGCGAGGCAACTTGCCCCGTGTTCAATGCGACTACTAGCCCCATAACAAATTTAGTCACAAAATTGCAGATGTAACACTCTAAACATAAAAATTCTAAGTAATCACACATGGGTAGCGTTAATCATACATCATGAAAATCTACAAAAGTGAAGTCGCATTTATTAAGCAATCTATTGGAAATTAGATAAGGTATGAAGGAACAAAAAATTGCGCATGAATACAAAAAAGAAGAAAAATCCTTAAAAATGTCTGTTACACGTGGGTGATGCTGCAAAACTAAAATGTGTATTGTAGAAATAAAAATGAAAGTTACTCTATGACCGTGTCCGTAAACAGGAAATTATGAGGACTGCGCCTACTTACCCCAGTAGCCAACTAGCCCAAAGCTTGCCTACATTTTTAAATACTTTTCAACATAGTTGAAACCATATGTTGAACCAGAATTGAATGGATATAGTCCGATATCCATTTCAATTTATATATGTTATTGGTGTTTACTATGAAGTATTTCGTATTGAAAATGAAATGTTTATTTAACACTAGAACCGCGGGAAAATTCATTCAAGTTTTATAAAAATATTTCTCACCGGAATTTTCATTTAAAACTGTTTAAATTATATATTGAAAATTTTTTTGCCCAGCTTTTACTTAACTAATTTTATAAAGAGTTTTCTGGTTCGAATCAACATCTCTACATATGATACGGGTCAAAATGACCCGTCGCCGCGGTTCTAGTATTAAGGGAGACCCGTAAGAAAAAACCCAAAATTTTTATCATTGATTTTAAAGTAATGAATTTTGGTGTACTACTTAAGAATCTTTTTGTAAGGAATAATTAGCAAAAAAATTCACTTTTTATTAAAAAGTATATTTTTTATGGGGATTTTTATGATTTTTTTTGTCGAAAAATACACTTTTTAAAATTACTATCCCTCATTAAATTTTCAATATTTTGGTATTACTAAAATTTCTTAAATAGTGTTATAGTATATAGAAAAGAACTAAGGAGAGATATTTTTAATTTTCTATTTTAATCGGCTAAAAAAAAATACGCATGGTAAATTTCCTTAAATTCGTTATAATTTTCATGTTTACCAATTTATGTAAAATTTTCAGAAATAGTTTTAAAAAATCTCTCCTTACTTTTGTTGCAAATTTTTTTTAAGATTCTAAAAACATAAGCACTTTGTTTCTAAATCATTTTACCACTGAGCCTTAGTACTTTGAACTTAGGCAAAATATGAAAAAAGTCATTTTCAGGAAAACACGTTTTAAATGGCCGCTAGTCCTTTAAACTCTGTAGTGAGTACAATTAAAAAAGCTCATTTTCTACCTGTTCCAAGCGTCCCCGAGTTCTGAAATTTTGCATGGATATTCGCAAATATGTATTTTATCGTTTTCTGAGATAATTTTTTTTTTAACTTTTGATGATTTTTGGCCGAAAATGGGGTTCGGGTCTCCCTTAAATTGAAATATTTTCGGTTTCTTTACAGGTTCGCTCAAATGAATTCCGTTTTATTTCACTGTATGACGAAAAATCCTTTGCCGTGTATTTTAAAGATAATGAAGCTGATGAACGTCACAGGAGGTGTACTACAAGGTTTTTACTTTAGAATATGGTGAGCATAGTACATTTACAAGTTCATTTACAAGGAAACACAAAAGAATTTTGCTATAGAAGATAATGAGTAATAATTGAGTTAATAAAATGTATGAACAATAAATGCTGGAAGTGCGTTTTCATTTGTAATACGCATTTTAAAATTTAACTGCTTGGTGTGTATAAATTATATAGATTCTGTATTGAGTCGCACAAAAATTCTCAACAACATTCGTGTATGGAGGGGGGGGAGGGGGAATAGCTGAGTGGAAATTTCCAACTGTGCTATGCGTTTAACTAAACTAACTTTTAGTATACTATTCAATATGCATACATAACTATAGATCATATGCAGGGCTCAAAAAAGAAAATCATATATTTTAACAACTATTTCTGATAATAGCATAATTTTTTTTTAATGCATAGGTATTTTCCGAATTGTATATTCATATATTATTTTTAAAATTAGTAAACTGCGGATTATTCTTTACAATAAATTGAGAATGGATTGGAAAATACTTTATATTTTATGCTATATTTGGGATTTTTTGTTCTTGTTTAATAGTTATATTATGAATGCCAAGCGTATTTGTTCATAACGCATACGTCATTTTACGAATGACAACGCTTCGAAATTTGAAATGAGATTTCGGTTTTGCAATTATTGCTTTTGCAAATTTTTAAACTTCTAAACATCCCGCATTTTCAATTTTTGCACCATCGTATAGGGAAAAAATGTGCTTTTAAATGTAATTTATTTGAAAACGGTATCTCAAATTATTTTCGAGACATTAATTTTTTTGTAGTTTTTAATACCGCTTTTGTAATCTTGGCAACAAAAGAATTTCATTTCTATTAAAATTGGGAAAAAGCAGATTACCGCATCTTTTCGTTGCCATTTTCTTATAAAAAGTGAAAAAAATTGAATTTAAAATACGTGCTATGCCAAAAATATCGTCTGTTAAAAAATCCGGTGAATTTAGAATTTATTTTGCTTTTATTTATCATTTAAATCTTTTTTAGTTTATTAGAAATTTATTTTACATTCGATACAACATTTTCTCTTTTCGAAAACGTATTTTAAAGAACAGTTGTGTGAGGTTTTTTTTTTTTTTCGATTTGATTTAATTTGTATCAAACGGCTGAAAGATTGCAAATTTATCCATCTGTGTGAAAAAAACTTTTCCCGAAATTTCAAGAAATATCAATGAATGATTTCCGATAAAACTGGGAGATATTAAAAAATAAATAAATAAATAAATAAAGGCATATGTATCATTAGATACCCAATTTGCTTCTTGAATGACGACATTATTCTATTTTATTTATTTATTTATTTATTTATTATTTTGCTGGGTTTGTGTATTATTCAGCGATATGACGTCCGATTTATACTTTGAATTAGATGTTGTTTAAGAATAAATGGTAAAACAGGAAAGCTTTAGTGCCTGCAAATGACTTCATTTTACTTTTAAAAAAGTGTATTTTAACTGTTAAGGCTGAAATATGTTTTCCAGATGTACGTCATTTTGATCCCAGCTGCTTTGCAATCATTCTCAGGTGAAAATACTTCACTTTCGAAAATAACTTCGAATCACACACTGATAACATAATGATTTACGGAAATTTAGAGTGTCTTTATAGAAGAGCTGTGACATAGAGTGTGCATGGTGTTATCAGAAGTCTTTATTCAAAAATAGTGATTTATGTTACAGAACTTGATAATTATATACTGGATAAATTAATTTCGCCCAGTTAGACAGGTAAATAAAAAAGTTCTTTGCGACATTTCGAGGTCGAGAACATAAAAATCATCATTTTATCTTATGTGAAGTCACAGGAATATTGTCTATCGTATTCATTGCATGCAGATTATTTTAGAAATTTTCCTTTACACTTAAAAGAATATAGACAGTTTAGTATCTGTTTCCAGCTAATAGCAATCGCGACTTCAAGCTTTGAATTTAAATGATTTTAAAATAATCAAATTGGAATGCATTTTTTAAAGGTGAACACGGATATGAGAGGTGCATAGGTAAATTTCGAAAGTGTGAGAATATGTATGAAATGATATTATGAAACTACATATTTGACTTATTATGACTAATATAGATTCTAGTAAATAGTCTAATTTTAACAAAATAATTTTCTTTAAAAATATGTAAAGAAATGAGCGTAGATCCCTTCTTTTATCACATTTCAAAACTTAGACAATTACTTTTCGGAACTAAACTAATTTGCAAAACTAATTCAGCTAACTTTTTTTTTTCTTTTTTAAATTTCAATTTTTAAAAATAATTGTGTTTGGGTATATCCAAGTGTGTGTGTGCGGGAGGGGGGGGGGGAATTGAAAGCATGATTTTCACCAATATGATCTCTGTTCTTAATCAGAAGCCCCACCAGTGGCCGCGAGGTTCTGACCTCCAAACTGGTAGACGGTAGGTGCTGGGTTCGAACCCAATCGCGACCGTCAGCCAAACCGTTCGGAGTTTTCCGTGGTTTTCTTTGAACGTTGCGTAAATACGGGTTAGGTTCCTTTAGAAAGACCCCCCCACGGAGAGCATCCTGCCCCTTAGGGCCTATATCCGACCAGTGTAGATAATTAGCCGACATAAATACAAACAAACAATCCTTAATCAGAAACAATCCATAGAAGAGAATAGCACTTAATTTTTCCATGTCAGAAGGCTGCACTACATTACGGAATTACAGAATACATTACAGGCTACATTACGGAAACAAAAGGAATTTTGCTAAAGCTATAAAGGTAAGAATTACTCTTATTATTTTTACTGAACACTTAAAAATATTAAGACAAAAGAAGGGTCAGAATGTTAAGCAGGCAAATTTAATTAATAAGGTCATTTTGTTCTAAAATATAGCAATACAATATTTTATAACCCAAATTGTGTACATATGACACACCTTGCATAAAATCAGAGCTTTGTTGTCAACGGGCCACACAATTATAAGGAAAAAGAAATAATAAAAATTCTTTATTGATGGTAGTAATTTTGAATGAAACGAGAGTTTAAAGAAGGCAAAAATTTCTATAACATTTTACTGGTGAGTGTGCCCCTTCAGTAATCAAGCCCTGCATAAAATGACAAATTTTAGCTAATTTTTTTTTTTTTTTTTTTTTTTTTTTTTTTTTTTTTTTTTTTTTGTTATTCCGATTGTTAGACAGGTATATAGGTTTCAGATGCTTTGTTTCTGAAAAATAGAAAAAAAGCTTGCCGCAAAGGGTTAAAAATATTTTGCTTTGTGCAATGAATAATGCTTTTCGAACAAGGAAAAATAATGTATCTTTAACTCATTCTAAACTGTGTTACTACTAATTGATGCATTAAATTAATTTTATAAAAAGTTACTTCAACTGTACATTAAAGTACCATCGGAATAAAAATGGTTAAAATACATACGAAAGCTATTGTGTTTATTCTATTTCTAATATTTGAGGGGAAAATATCGAGAGGCGATCGATAGCACAAGCTTTTATTTTACTCCAGAAAATGAAGAAAATTTATACGGTAGTACATAAAATAGTTCCCTTTAATTATGAATAAACGCGTTGATTGCTTTTGGGTGTGGTGGCATCTGCAGGTTAAAAAAGTATAAGCAATGTAAAATCCTATTTTTTATTCAGAAGGGAAATTCAGGACAATTTCTTAAATTAAGAAATTTTCCGCATTCAAGTAATACTTTAGCAGGATGGCAACTTCAACGACATTATAAGGAATATTTTGAAAGTTGATTATTCATTTACGCTTAACCCTTTATCAACGGAATTTTTTATAAAGATATTTCTTCACTTTAATTATTGTCTCCATTAATATCTGAAGATATAGCTGTAATAATGTGAAATTTAGACATATTTTTTCCTTACAACTGAATAAATTTATCGGTAGCTATACAGGATGTCCCAGAACTTCGTGTACAAACTTTGAGGGGTGGTAGAGAACATCGTTTGGAACCACAATTAATTAGGAAAGCATGGGCGGAAACGTCTTGTTAACCCTTTCACAGCCAGTGAAAATGTATATGAAACTACAAAATTTTTAATACAAAATGCACCAGAAATTTTATATGATTTTTCCATTTATTATGTATGTGAAATGCCAGGCTTTTCTTCTTTGCAAATACATTTTTCCGCAATTTCTGATGTCAATCATATTTTTCCACATTTTAGCAATGGAAGTAGTGCTTTGTCCGTGAAAAGCTCAAATAAACACAAAGACACAGTTATGACACAATGCGGAAAGCAGTGTCGGACGCTTTATTACACAGAAAAAATTACAAGAAATAATTTAATTTTAAATTAAATTTAAAATTATGTTTCTTTGAAATCAAGTATCTTAGTAGCTATTAGAAATTGCTAAAATTAGGAAAAATATGAATGACACCAGAAATCGCGGAAAAATGTATTTGTAAAGAAGAAAAAAAAAAATACATTTCACATACATAATAATTAGAAAAATCATATTAAAATTCTCGTGTCAATGTTCATTTTGTATTAAAAATTTTGTAGTTTCATATACATTTTCAATTCCTATGTAATTGTGGTTCCAAACCATGTTCTTTACTACCCCTCAAAGTTTGTACACGAAGTTCTGGGATACCATATATATATATATATTTTAAATAGTTACAAAAATAATCAGATTAATTAACTAAAATACTCCTGTGTAAATATACCAAATCTTAAAAACTGGATGTATTTAATGTATCATTGTCCTCTCTGTTAATTGAAAGGCTTTTGTAGTTATATATCCCATAATATATTCCGCATTTTCCATATATGGAATCCCATAATATAGTCCATAATATCCCATAATATATTCCATAATATTATATATTCCATATATATTTTTTCTTGACCTTTTAGTGTTTGGTATACTATTAATATTGCATGTCTTTCAATTGACAATTATTTAGTTTTAACAAGTGCTTTTGTTATTATTTACATGTAATAGTATTAGTATGTGTCTATTAATTTACTATATGACTTAATTAATCTTTAGGCATTTAGTAATAATAATAATAAAAATAAATTATTTGCTTAAGTCTCTTTGCATCGTTTGTGATTCTTTTATTTTAAACAAAAATTTCGAGTATTTGTAAGGGTTAAAGGGTTAAACGGATCATATTCTAATCATTCATTGAGCAAAGAAAATTTCGATAATAAATTATTTAATCAAATCATATTATAATTATTCATTAACCATAGGAAAATCATAATAATAAATTAGCCTTATTAATTAAAAAATAAATTATTGCAAGAATAATAACAGCACCGATAATATTACAATCTACCTTATAAAAATATAAACACACTGTAGAACCCACTATATGACTTTAGAATCAGACACATGCGAAGACCCTGTGGCGTGATAGCTTAAACAATGGACTGCTGCACCAAAGGCCGTCAGTTCCAATCACATCGACGACTCTGTTATTTTTTCCTCGATCAATAAATGCAGTTGCTTCTAAACAGTGCAATAGATGGCAACACCAGACAAATTTTATACGAACTTTATAATGAAAAGTTGCTGCTTCTTCAAATGGAGATTTTCCTTCTTTTATTCCCCAAACGTAAAACCTACTAATGGAACGGACAAAGTCTGGCAACTTTGCTGCCATTAGTTTTACCGTGAATTCATGGATTTGTTTTTAACAGTGTGCAGTTAAGCGTATGTAAGTTGTCTGGGCAATTTCAAGATTTATAGAAAATACAGGTTAATACATTTTTTTTTAATTTAATGAAATCGTATTTATTTCAATTTTTATCAGCATAATATATAATAATAATATTCCAGTATTGTAAAAAGTAAATATTCATGATATTTTTAACTCAATTTATTTCCCGCCTACTTGCTTCAGGAATACGCCAATGCCACCTAGATTAGAGAAAGTCCTGGCATGACTTGTTGTGATGTCACGAAGCGTAAACAGGGATAAAACAAACAGAAAATGATTTAACAATTTTCATGTTTCAATTTCTTTGGCACGTAGAATTATTAATTATTATTAAAAATATGCAATAACAATATATAATTAATATAATATACATTATATAATTAAAAAACTATAAATGCTTCTAATATTAAAAAATGTGCAAGAATCATTACTAGCCTATTAAAAGTTTGATGCGTCACGGCAGAATGTATACCGGCGAGTTAAGCGACCGTTGTGTTATGGAGATCAGTGTTCTTGTCCGCATAAATTCGATTATACGACCGTGATAATTTAAGAAGCATTTTTTTATTTTATTCCATCACTGATACAGGGATTTGGATTTCCCCTTATTCAGCACCCAATGTCGGGTCGCAGCAATTTTGCTAATTTTATCTTACTTTGTACAGCATTGTATTACTTATTGTAACTGTGTAGGCTTTTACAAACTTTGCTACTGTAACATTTATTTACATCTTGTGTGTATCATTCCTCTGTCGGTTGAGCGTATTGGTGAGCTCACCTTCGGCTGAAATCCGTAATATTTTTAGACATCAATAAAAGCTACCGGGAGGGACAATTATGGTCTACAGACTCATTTCCTTGTCTGAGCAGTCTCTAAGACGCAATAAAAGTTTAAAAAAGGCTAAAAAAATCATTAGCTTGGTAAAATAGTACACATTCAAGAAACTTTTCAAATCAGTTTGGTCCTCAAACAAATTAAAATTTATATCCCATACGTCACCACTCTCATATCAAGGCATTTTACTAAAGAAGATCTCAAACTGCCAAATCGAGATTTTGTCGTGGGTGGAACCATTGGGAAGTTTTTAACATTGTGATCAATAAAATGTATACAACTACTTATCCAAATGCAACTGGTGAAGAGTTGGCCATTTATGGATTTCTCCAGGTCACTAGCTATACAGGAAAGACACTCTGTGTAATAGAAAAAGGAGTTGACGGATTACAGGAAATTACAGAGAAAACAATTTATGCTTGATGGTTAAAAAATTCATGGATGCCGTGCATTGTTAATTAGAAATGGAGATTCCAGCAGATGCACGTAATTTAAAGAGAGAGATTCGCACTTGTTAAAGGGGTTATTAGTTAAACTAAAGCATGCCTGTTTACTCATCGAAAGACGGGATTCGTGTCTCTAACTAAAACCTTTTAATAGGCATACCGATTCATGTTATCGAAGGTGGGTGAGAATTTAGTTCGTGATGTTCTTTAACTCTTCTCGGTACAGTGGTCCCATTTCGGGCACACCTAATTTTAATTCCAAACATGCAAACAATACCAAATATTTTTAATAGAATTTTGCTTTTGCAATGAAATATTAAATTAAGAAGTTCATAATTTCTAAAAATGACCAATAGGATGACCCAAAGGGTGGCCCCTAAGATGACCATCAGGATGGTGACCTTCAATCCCCCATCTCTCCTATATACGGTATATGAGCAAATTTCTACCTTCCCCAGCACTGACGACGGTAAGCTATACGCTACCGAAACCAGTCTGCTGCTATTTTAATATATTTGATGCCGTTTACCGTTGCTCACTTTTTATATTCCATTATATTGCACTAAGCTCTATCTCTATAATCATATGGCAATATAGCGTCTATTTGGGCAAAGTGAACAAAAATTTTAAATTCCAATTACTGACTGCTTTAAGAAGCACGTAATCAATTAAACGAGTTTACCTTTTTAAAAATTTTGTTTATTTTTAAAAATAGGTTCAAATGGTGAACTCGCTGCATTTCAATGTTCACATATGTCAAAAATGCCACTTATGTATATTTTTGAAAAAAAATGAAACTGCATATTTAATTTTTTAAAATTTTATCAAAAATTTGAATTTCTAAAGTCTCTACATTGCTAAAAATCTGCTGCATTTTGATGCATACGCACTCCGCCGCTTGTATATAATATCTGTATTCCGACCAATACGAATGCTCCATAATACAGTCAAGTAGCGGTCTTCTATACAAGCGGCGCGGCGGAATGCGTATGCAACAAAATTCAGCAGATTTTTCACAATGCATTATTCTTTAAAAAATTAATACATTTGTAGAATTTCTTTCTAAGATTTTCAAAAGTTTATTACACAAGGGTTTGCGTGATTTTTAGATGCATCTAATATTACATTTAATATAGTTTTTTTCACTGATAAATGTAGTGTGAATATATGATTTCTAACACATCTTCATATACATTTATATTAAAAAATAAAAAAAATCCAGAAGGCTATGAATCTATGTGCAGTTTTTATCATATAGAATAAAAAACGTGTACAAAAATGTTAAATCTGTACCTCAAATACAATTTTTTTTAGCATTTTTAAAAATGAAAGTAAATAAACTATGAACATGAATATAAGGATGAGACTTCACCAGTATTAATTTAGTGAAAATTTTGTTCTCTTAAATCACAAAAATGTTCCAATTAAATGAAACAACATTTTCTTTAACAAAACACTGGTGTGGAAAAACGCGGAAATCTCATCCCTACATGGAGATAAAGTCATTCAAATTTTATTTTGTGTGGGTAATTTAGCTGACAGTATTAACAAAATTTACACTATCTCGCGATGTAATTACCTAATGAATAAAAGTAAAGTACCAAAATATTCACAATCAAATAAGCTATCATTTAATATGAAAAAAGAAAAATCGATTTTTTAAACCATTTTAAGGTGAACTAACCCCTTAGTACATTATTTACAAAGGCACCTTTTTGTCTTAAATCTGATGTAATGTAAAAGTATAAAATACTGATTATTATTAATTGATTAATGATTATATTTAATATATTAATGATTGTTGATGTTCTTTGAAGAATAGGGTGTAACAGCGGACCCTGGTGCAAAAAGTTTTATAATATAAATTCATACAAAATGACTAAGTATACAGGATGATCAGGAAATGAGTATACATTTGAAACATTAATAATTTACTTAATAAAATAGGTTGGGAGGTAAAAATTGACACACATGCTTGAACTTAGAATTTTATTGTAATTACACAGAAAAGTTGAAAAAAATGGCCTACAGATAGCGCTGTACAGCAAAATTCAGTGACGCTGCCTGAGAATCGTGTGTAAAAGGAGCTGTAATGAGAGAAAAAATCAGATACACCAGTAATGGCAGCATGTTAATGTTACCAGAAAAAGCAATGTTAGCGAAGTTCTACTATCAGAATGGGGAATCTGATACAGCAGCCTTACGATCCTATCACTGTCATAAGAAGGGTATTCGAATGGGTAAAGTCCTATGAGAATTGCTGCTCGGAAAAGGATGATTTCGAAGTTCGAAGCCACGGGTTGTTTAGAAGATGGGTCCCGTAGTAGCCGATCGAACACAAGTTCTAATATTACACAGATTTTTCGGGAAGATATGAAGATTGTAGCGGGTTCGTCTGCGCATTTGGGGAAGTGAGGGCTGGTGAAGTCACACGTCGCACTGGCATTACATACACTAACCTTTGGGTAGCACTAAGACATATCCTTCAATGCAATCTGTACAAAATCCAGCGTCATAATGAACTGGGATATAAAAAGTTGGCGAAAAATAAGGAATGGTTGTCTAACGTGGTGTGGACCGACTAAACCCATTTCGCACTTCAAGGGCTTGTCTACACGCACAATTGCAGAATTTGGGCTATCGAGAATTCCAGAATGTTGGTGCAAACTCCAATATACGAAGAAAAAATCACCATGTGATGCGGATCTATGGTTATCAGGCCTTTTCCTTCCAGGAATTACGTGACTCGAGTTTTGAAAAGTGTTAGCGTAACGAGTGGAAGTTACGCCGGTATGTTACAGAATCTTATCATCTTTAGCCTGTCTGATACACACATGCTGGAAAATTCGATTTTTATGCAGGATGGCGCTTCACCCAATATTGTTAGACATGTGAAAGATGTCTTGCGCACATCGTTTGGTGAGGATTGCGTGCTGAGCCGCCATTTTCCTCATGCGTGGCCTGCCAAATTCCCAGACTGCAGTCCGTTTGATTTTTGGCTATGGGGTTCCATGAAGTTGCAAGTTTATTGCGATCAACCGACAACAATAGGGACACTAAAATACAGCATCCAATGTATATATCTCACTAAAATTACTGATATGCTGTACAATGCTGTACAATGTTGTGCAAAATATTGTCCCTCGACTACAGCTATTGTAGAGAGATGACGGTGCACATGTTACGCATTTTTTCTGAAGAACATCATCCTTGCTTTGTCTTACTTGTTATGCTAATTACACTGATAAACAAGGTTTCTGTTTCTAACTAAGCATGTTTTGACTTTTATATTTTAGGTGGTGCTGTGAAAGAATATGCCATTAAAAAGTTTCCATCACCCACAGATTTTTAAAAAATTCTTAAATTTGTAAATCTGAATTTTGTAGTATTTTTTCAACACCTATACCTTATGAAATTCATCATTTGGTATTTTAGTAATGATAAACTTTTAAATAAACACTTATAAAGCTTAAAATTAATATTTAAAACACTGAAAGTATGCATTGTTTATAAAGTTTCAGCAAAATATTGAAGAATATTTGTAAACAGAAATGATATTAATAAGAAATTTCATTCTTTATGTAGTTTAAATGTCTTATCTGTGGCTGCTCTCTTATATGCCATTGTTCCGAGTTAAATTGACAATTCAAAGCAGACATTAAGCCACTTATATCATTACAATAGCATAAATTCTCTTTTCTTGAAAAATATGTCGAATATTTTTTATGTTAATCTCAATAAATAGATATCTTTGTATTATTTTTCAGGAGATTCCAACCTTGCAATCATGATCCAAGTAATTCTGAGTTTTTCTTTGATAAATTTAAGTCTCTCATAAAATCATTAACTACATTTTGAGTAATTAGGTGTGGTTCTTTATTTAGGCCAGGAGAATAGTTCATATCAGATGTGGAGGAAGTTTCAATTTAATAAATTTCCATTTCTACTGCTGCATCGTCATATGTAAAATTCTCTGGAGGTTTCGGTATTTGTAAATCATCATTATGTAATGCTGGTCACATTGCTGAATATAAGTTCGGATACTTAATTTTGTTTACTTCTTGCAGAGAATCATTTAATTTTTGTAATATATTAGTAGCAGTCAGTTATATGATCCTTTGGCATGCGCCATATCATGGGTATAGAAAAAGGACATAACTTTTTTTGTACCTTTCATCCACGCCCGGAGGTTTGTAGCACATCGTGTACAACAAGAATGAGGTGTCCATTTCTTATCTTGTTCACCTACTTTATATCCAAAGTACATATTATAGGCAGTATTTATTAACGGCGTGAAAGCGCATCGATGCTTTTTCAAAGTTAGCTGCCCGCACACATAGCAAAAAGAATCGGGTTCATTAACGCATCCTCTATACATGTTTTACATATTATAGAGGAAAATAGGATAATTATAATCAAAATTTAATTAAAAACCCTTACAGAACAAAGACATACAAGCACACTCGCTCCGAAAGTTTCAACTGGCATGGATTTGTATTCAAATACTGTGGCGGTGGCTAGAGCTGTCTGTTCAAGGTCGCAAATATAAAATTTATTTGAGGGACGTCTGTTTCTACTCTCTTGCTGTGTCTCCTATCGTTGTAATAAGAAAAAGGAATGTTTGTGTGAATCAAATACATGAAGGAGAATAATATAATATAATTAAAATGCCTATACGATGCCTACATACTCCAAAACGTATAAATGAAATTTCTCAAAATTGGAGGGTGATAGTAATTTTTTACAAACATATTCTTTTTCAGCAGCTTGAAATCTATAAGAAACACCCAAAATATATAGAGAAACAGAAAATTCGTTAAAATTTGTTTATCAGTGTTATTGCTTTTCTCATCACATGATATGCCACCTGTTTGGTCATTTTTTAAACATTTTTTGGAATTGAAATAAAACCCCATGTCATTTGAAGCATATGTGTTAATTTTTATCTCTCTAACTACATTATTCCATGAATTAATAATTTTCCAAATGTATTCTCATTTTCTCATCATCCTGTATTTTTATCTTAATGGTAAATTCTATCAGCACGGAAACCATGTGCATTATAGAGACTATGAATACACATTTAGATGACTGCGATTATTATTTTAAATCTTATTTACTGTAAAAATGCACCTTTTATTTTCGTTAGTATGGAAAGCTCTATACACTAAAAAAATGTGCTCTCAATTTTGAGTAAAAAGTACTCAATTTTAAATTCGTCACCTATTTAAAATAGCTCCGATCCAAATGTACTCAAAATTGAGAAAAACATGAACTCAGTTTTGATTCCATAATTGTATATATAGGAATCGTTATGTGCCGCCCCCGAGAACATACAGTGTTAAAAAAATCCGTTAAATTTACGGCAAAAACTGATGACAGCAATGTTGCCAGCAGTTTTTGTCGTAAAAATTGCAGTAAAATTAGATGTAAATTTTTTATTACACATAATTTTACTGCAATTTTTACGAAAAAAAACTGCTGACAATATTGCTGCCAGTAGTTTTTTCCGTAAATTTAAAGGATTTTTTTTAAAAAGTGTACAAGTTCGTTTGTAAGTTTTAAAGGGGAGCTTGGACTTTTATTTGAGAAGAAATTGACCCCAAAATTGACTTTTTATGTGTGTATTAAATATTCAATTTGTACTACGTGATTCGTAGAAAACTACATGCTGATATGGTTATTTTGCGTAAAGTTACAAGCGTTTTAATTTTTTTCACAAACACTTCTTTGGCCTTTTATTATATTGTAAATCAATACTGATGTTTCGGCATTTTTTATTTTTTCATTTAGTTATTATTTGAAAGACTCTTTGATACTGGATTTTTTGATTAAAATTCATGAAACTGACGAAGAAGAATACTGATACAGCTCAAAAAGAAACTGTGTATGCATTTTAAATATCAAATTCACCGAATATACTGGCGATACTTAATAATTATAATAATAGACATTTTAAAAATCACCATAAGATAAAAATCAAAGCAGGACGCGTTTCGAGCTAAAAACAATACAGCTCATCATCAGCTGAAAGAGAAACATGTCCGTAAGGGTGCGTATATGCACGATGTCGAAAAAGAACTATGTTCTGATGATGATTATGTTCTAGACGATGTTCTAATGATGTTCTGAAGACGAACTGAACTACAGTTCATCTTTCATCTCGTGGCCTTATGGACACATGTTTCCTTCAGCTGATGTAAAACTGTATTGTTTTTCGCTCGAAACGCGTGCTGGTGATTTTTAAAATGCCTATTATTATTATTATTATAAAGAAGAATTTTGATGAAAATCGATAAGGAATTCACGTAAATATCGATAAAATAATAACTATTTAAGGGATTAAAAAATCAATACTAAGATTTGTTTGTAATATAATTTTACGTGATTAAAATCTTAAATGGAGGAAACACCTAAAAAATTAATAAGAAAGGAAATTTTTAAAATTCGTTTAAAATTTTAAAATTTTAAATTTATTTTAAATTTATAATAAGTTTTGAAATTTATTTTAAGGTGCCCGATATAATTATGGTGAAATGCATATTTTCACAAAATTTCAAATCTCTATTATGAAAATTAAAATAATTTTTTAAACGTTTATCGCCCCTTTAAATACTGTATATAATAACATTTTTACATTAATACATATTTTATTCTGCCATGAATTTAATAAACATTAGAAAATATCGCTTCATTCGAGTTTGATAATATGTTATGTTTCAAAACTGAGAAATCGATTCAAGCATACTAAATTAGAGTATGAGTGCCTGAATTTACTCGGTTCTTGAATACTTCATTTTTTACTTTCCTCTATCTTTACAAGAAGAAAATATTGGATTCATGAAAATTTAAGAAATACGGTTTGCGACAGATTTACACGTTTTAGGGGTGAGAGAAATAGAAAAACCTTTTTTTTATAAAATATTTGTCTGTGAGTCTGACTGTGTGTATAGGACAAAAATTTTGCGGGCGATCTATCGCAAGAACTATTGCACGGAATTTCACAAAACTTTGGATTCTTTTAAACCTTGATATAAAGTAGATCTGATTTGTTTTTGGTGTGACTCGCTCAAAATGTGGCCCTGCTATGCTGCATTATTCACAAATTACACAATAGCCATCTCTCAAGAACTAGTGCATGAATTTTCATAAAATTTAAGTTTAGTTATTACTTGATATAACATGCAGTTGAATACGTTTTTATGCAAATCGCTCAACAGGTAGAGCTGTCATGGTGCATTATTCGTAATTAACGCAATAGCTCTATCTCAAGAACTAATGTGTGAAATTTTCTAAAACTTCCGATTCAGTTATTCCCAAATATAGATTAGTGTTGTTTAGGTTTTTGCGTAAATGTCCTATAGATGGCACTGCTAAGCTGTATTTTTTAGGATTTCGCAATAAAAGTATCTCAAAAACTAATGCCTGGATTTTCATCATACTTCAGATTCACTTAGTACCTGATAAAAAATTAATCCTGATTAGTTTTTGTTATACATCGCCCAACTTGTGGCGCTATTATGCAGATTTTTTTTTAGATTTTCCAATAGCTCTATTTCAAAAACTAATGCACGGATTTTCATCAAGTTCCCAATTCAGTTATAAATTGATTCTGACTTGATGTTTATTTAAACCACCTATCGTGGCGCTGCAATGCTGCATTTTTCAGGAAACATGCATAAGATAGAAGAAAGATTTGGGATTGCCTCATCTGACTAGTTTTTCAATGTAATCACCTGAGATTCAAGAAAATTTAAAGCATGTTAAAAAAATATCACTTTTATATATTTTTAATGTTTTTTTTTATTTAAAAAATTTGTTAAGGACCATTTCCATTTTAATGGATGTTGAGGTCTTAAGTATATGAAATATAAACACACTTAAATTCAACATTTCACTTGTAAAATGACAATGAAAATCATTAAACTGAGAATAAATTTAAACATTAGCGTATATGTTAATAATTTCATGAAAAACAATACTACTTTCCACATATTTAATATAAATTAAATGTTTGAAGTATTATCTTTCTTTGGCAGTGCACAAAAACATACTGCGACTTATACATATAAATTCAGCTATCTTTTGAATAGGGAGATGTGGGATGGAATTTGACAATAGGTTTTTCACTTTACGTATAATTCTAAACATCTTATTAATCACTGACGGAGATGAAGCAATTAAAGGACAATTTTTTGTTGTAAAAAGTTTCTGATCTGTAATACCTTACAACTATAGAAGGGACTAGTCAGATATGACAATCCCCCAAAAAAATTTTATATTATGCACGTTAATACTTCTTGAAAAATACAGCATAGCAGCGCCACCAGTTAGGTGATTTAAACTAAAATCTATAGTCAGCAACACTTAGAAACTAATAACTGAATCTGAAGTTTGATGAAAATCCGTGCTTTAGTTTTTGGGATAGAGAAATTGCAAAATCTTATATAAAAATCTCAGTAACAAAGCCAGATGTTGTGTAATGTACACGAAAACTAATCCGGATATTTTTTTTTTTTTTTTATCAGGTACTAACTGAATTTGAAGTTTGATGAAAATCCATGCATAAGTTCTTGTGATACATTTATTTCGAAGCAGCAGCATTGTGAAAAATGCAGCATAGCAGCGCCATCTGTAGGGCGATTTACACCAAAAACTAAACAATACTAATCTTTATAAGGAAGAATTTGTATCTGAAGTTTTAGTAAATTCCGTGCATTAGTTCTCGAGATAGAGCTATTGCGATAATCACGAATAATGCACCATGGAAACTTTTCATAATTGTGTAAGTAACTTGTTTCTTTAAAAAATCTAACATTATATATCTGAGTGATTTTTTTTAATAAAGAAAAATAGTTTCTTAATATATTTAGAATTTCCAAAATCTTTATTTAAATCTTTTAATTTTATTACTTTCAAGCGAAAATGGAAATCACTTCCTATTATTCTCAAATATTATGTTTTATGACACACTAACAAATTTTAAGAATATATTCAAGAATTTTTTAGAAAAGTGTACCAAAACACATAATTTTCTAACATTTTCATAGAGATATGTAAAAAGTTAATTCGTTCTTGAAAACTAATTAATGCATGGAATTAATTTCTTTTAATTTATACATGGGCTATAATGTGTGTATTTAATAATATGATGTGCATGGGCGATAATGTGTAAAAAAATTTCATTATTAAATAATTATTATCATTATCATTAAATAATTTATTTTACATATTTTTCCATTACGAACGCAGTTTTGCAAATAAAGTATATTTTCAGAAGAAGAAATAAATCATGAGAATTATAATTATAGGTAGAATCATAATTAATGGACCGTATTCCTGTGACGTAACATAAGGTAAAGTAGCGATTTTTAAAGCCTCGAACCAGAAGGAATAAAATGCTCCATTTCTTTATGTATTACTAGCGGCCTTCGCCCGCTACGCTGGTCGGTTTATCTAAAGAAATCTTGAAGAAGTAGTTAGATAAGGTTCAGACATACATTAAAAAAAAAAAAAAAAGCAAGTCGATCATTCAAAAAACGTTGGGAAATATCAAATATTTACTGTAATTTTTTAAGAAAAACAAAGTTTCGAAAAAAAAAATTAAATCGAAAAAAAAATTACACTGACATATTAATGCAAGGAAATTTTCCCAGAGAGACAATTCGCCTTGAATACAATATTTCAAATTCTTTTAATTGCTTATAGGCGTTAATGCCAACATAGTGAAAAAAAATTCCATGCTGGGAATCGAACCCGGGCCATCAGTATGGCGCACTGACGTTCTACCGACTAAACCACATGGAACGACAGCCAGCTTGAAACTTTCTCATACTTAAGTAGACTGGCGAAAACATAACGATAGCGCGTTTTAAAATCGCACAGTGACATCTATTGGATTTTATATGTACTAAAAAACGTGAGCAGCGCACCTAATAGTTTCTTTTGTTTCTTTTTGTTACTTTTTTGTCTGTTGTCCGATTTTGATGAAACAAAGCCTATACACTGCCCGGGAGTGTGCATTCTTCATTAGTGAAAACCGCATAAAAATCCATTCAGTAGTTACGAAGATAACCTCGAACAAACAGACAGACAGACAGACAGACAGACAGACAGACAAAAAATTCAAAAAAAATTTTTTTGTGTTTCATTGGTTTTCTTTTATCGCCCTGACTCCATTTTTGTCAATTATCTTCAATGTACAGACACACCGGGTCCTACTGTTTTATTATATGTATAGATTAGATGGAAATATATGTAAAACTATTTATATTTTTTTAAACTGCAAACAAAATTTTTTGCGGTCATCTGCGTGCAATGATTTCAATCGATAATGTTCCAATGAAGTCACATAAGGTAAAACGGCGATTTTTGTAAACTCGAACGAAAGGCAGAAATTATTCCCACTAAAAAAATAAAATATTTTCATTATTCCATCAAAAAATATATTTTAATAGAATACTTTATTAAGATTGGTTGGAAATGGTGCATATTTTGGTCTCGCTCCTTTTATTCATATAACAGTTTCACGATTTCTTTTATGAAATTTTTAAACTATCTTTTTTTATGAAACTTGTAGTATATTTTTAATGATTTAAAATTTGTGAAAGTCAATTATTTACATTTAATTATAAAAATATTTTTCAGGGTAAGGAATTATACACAATTTATTTTTATTGTGTGAAATCATTTACGCAAACGATACTTCCGTTTTTTTTCTTTTTTTTTTATTATTATTATACTATGATTTTTTTTGTAAAGTAGAAACAAAGGAACTGTAAACAAATAAAATTAATTGTTAAATTCGTTATGTAAAGTGTTATTTGAATACGAAGGTTGAAAACTGAACCAAATGAAACGTATATATAACTATGAAGTAATTACTATTAGTATTATTTTTAATATATTTGTTGTTTAAGAAAAATTTATGAAAATTGACTGAATTTACATTTCTAAAATTAAAATCCTCCAAAAAATAAAATAATATTTTTGCTTAATTAAGATGCAAAAAATAATTGTTACTTTTAAATATTTTTCTTTTAAACTAATGCTTCGCGAATCCAAACAAAGCTTGGCTTTTCCTAGTTAAAAATAAATATCATTTTTCAAAATTAGTGATACCAATCCTAAAAATATATGTTGGCAGGAAATCCTGCCAAGTAGAAAAAATGGGTTAATATAGCCGAATAGTTCACTCTTTCTTTTATGACAATATGTAATTTTACATCACAAAATATCACTTAGTCGGTGATTTTTTAGGGACTTGATTCCTAGAAGAATAAAAATATTAATTTTGATGTGATCGGAAATATACCTCACGTTATCATTCATAGGAAGTCAAATCGGTGTCTAATATTCTTTTCTCGACATGTAATAAAGCACATTACACCACGCCCTTTCCATGCTAGTTTCACTCTTATACTAGATAATCGTTTTGTTAATATCTGTGCTGAAGTAGTAGCATGCCCATACAAAATGTTGTAGCTTTATTAATAAAATTTATTTAATGGTACTTCATTCAGTGTTAAAAACCACATTCAATTTATGTTTAGATTTGTTCATTGGCATTTGTGAGATGACAACTATGGTTAAACTTAATAATTTTCCCCCCATCTCTTATTCTTTGAATATAAATGCATATTTTATATATATAGTGAAATATTATTTAATATTCCTTTAACCTTTCTACCCTGAATGGGTCTAATCGACCCAGTCCTATAATGCGTTTCAAACGATTCAAACCAGAAAAATTTTCATAAAGTAAATTAAATAAATAACACAAAGATTTAAGTTAAATAAGTATGTTAAATGGGTTTAAATAAAAATTCTGGTGTGAAATATTTTAATCAAGTTTGAGTAAAATTTCAACAGGGTAGGAAGGTTAAGGCAACACTTCTTTTAAAGTTTGGATTTTGCCTACAGGGTCATTCCATGTCAATTCAACCAATTTTCCCCCCATTTGTAACCCGACCGACAGGGATTTGGATGAAACTTTGTGTACACACTAATTCTATCATGAAATGATTCCATCAGAAATTTTTCCTTCCTAGACCTCATGGTTTGTGAGATATGGGGGGTCCAATTCTTGGGGGTTTCTCAAATCTCACATTTCTTAGTCTGTATTCTGAGATTGCAGTTCCATCTTCAAAAAATTGTTTCTCTGGATCTAAAACATGAATCATCCTAAAAATATCACTGTAAGAAGATAAAAAGATGCAGATTATAACAAAAAATATTTAAAAAATTTACTTTTAATATTTAGGATGAAAAAAGTCAGCCAAAGTTGAGAGTTATGGTTAATTTTCCAAATTTTTGTGACTTCACGAAAAAGGCTGTACACAAAAAGGCAAATTAAATTTCCAATTTCTTTTTGTTTTAAATAAAAGTTTACACTCTGGGCTTTCTATCTATGAAATAAAAATGATGTGTTTCGCATGGCTTATGCAAAAATTTTGGGTACTTTCCAATTAGCCGGATGCGTGTTTCATTTTTATATATGTACATATGTATAGATCTATATAAATACAGATGTATTATACATGTACATATGTATCTATATATACAGTGTATTGATATATATATGTATAACACTGGTGCCCGTCTAACCGAAAAGTTTCAAATTTTACCTTGTTTTGAAAATCTGCACTAATTAAGGGGGGAAAAAATCTGACTAAGTTTAGCTGTGGTACTTAAATAATTACTGGAGTTTCTATGAGTTACTGGATTTAATGTTATTGGATACAAAAACAAACTGGAAATTTCATTTGTCTTTTTGTGTAGAGACTTTTTCGTAAAGTCACAAAATTTGGAAAAATAATCATAACTTTCAACTTTGGTTTACTTTTTCGGCCGTATATAAATCTCTATTAACTGGCCTGATTGCTTTTTTCACTTGCTTTTTATGCCGCTTAAATGGATCGCCACATTTATATAATTCATATTTCATTAAGAGCGAAATTCTGTGATGCTCACATACATTAATCAAACGCTTTTCACTTAATTTTTGTTTTTTAAATGCAATAGTCCTAACTAATAAAAGTTATTTTTCTGAATCACAGAGATTATCAATGTAGTCTATTTTTCTATTATTTCTATACCTAGTTTTGTGACATTCTAAACCAGTTAATATTACAATACTGCAAGCCTGAAGACTAGTAGAAGGTTTAATATCAGGCTCCATATTAAAACAATAAAGCAAAAAAGTATTTATACAAATCATAAACTATAAACTATGTAACAATCAGATTATATTTTTAGTAGCACAGTAAAAGTTAGATCATTCTTCTATGATAAGAAACAACAGAATGACAATAATTATATTAAATTGATTTCAAAACATCTGCTTTCATACTAACGAACATTACCCTGCCTTTATCAGAAGGTGTTTATAGAAGGCAGGTGCAATTAAATCTTTCAGACTATAGAAACAAATTTAAGTTCTGTTAAAAATTTGTGTATTTAAACTTGCCAATATAAATATTTAAACTGATTAAAATTAACCAAGGACAGGAAATACAAGGTTTTGAACATTTTTTAAACACAAATAATTAACATATAAGCATTCGAAAGAAAGAATGGAAATGTGAGGAGAAAAAATTATCTATTTTATACTGTACCAAAAAAAAAAAAAAAAAAATCTGTTTTGAGTTTATTTATTGAAAATAAAAGTAAGAGATTCTTTAGATTAGCAAAAAATGCCCAAAAAATGCCCATTATTAAATAACTAAATGAAATATATGGACCATTCACTAAATTTAGTGGGGAAACATTACAGTCAAATTTTTTTTTTTTTATCAGAAAAAAACAAAGCCTAAATTTTACTTTGCAAATTAAAAAAAACATGCATCAAATATCATTAAATTCAATAACTCATAGAAATTCCAGTAATTATTTAACTACCACAGCTAAACTTAGATTTTTTTCCTCTTAATTGGTGCAGATTCTCAAAACAAGGCAAAATTTGGTACTTTTCGGTTAGACGGGCACCAATGTTATACATATATATATCAATATACTGTATATATACATACATATATACATGTATAATACATCTGCATTTATATAGATCTATACATATGTACATATGTAAAAATAAAACAAGCATCCGGTAATTGGAAAGTACCCAAAATTTTTGCATAAGCCATGCGAAAGACATCATTTTTATTTCACAGATAGAAAGCCCAAAGTGTAAACTTTTATTTAAAATAAAAAGAAATTGGAAATTTCATTTGCCTTTTTGTGTGCATATGTAATATGTAAAAATAAAACATGCATCCGGCTAAGTGGAAAGTACCCAAAATTTTTGCATAAGCCATGCGAAAGACATCATTTTTATTTCACAAATAGGAAGCCCAAAGTGTAAACTTTTATTTAAAACAAAAAGAAATTGGAAATTTCATTTGCCGTTTTGTTTGCATATGTAATATGTAAAAATAAACATGCATCCTTCTAATTGGAAAGTACCCAAAATTTTTGCATAAGCCATGCGAAACACATCATTTTTATTTCATATATAGAAAGCCCAAAGTATAAACTTTTATTTAAAAAAAAAAAGAAATTGGAAATTTAATTTGCCTTTTTGTGTACAGCCTTTTTGGTGAAGTCACAAAAATATGAAAAAATAACCATAACTCTCAACTTTGGCTAATTTTTTTTATCCTAAATATTACAAGTAATTTTTTTAAATATTTTTTATTAAAATCTGCATCTTTTTATATTCTTACAGTGATATTTTTAAGATGATTCACGTTTTAGATCTAGAGAAAAAATTTTTTGAAGATGGAACTGCAATCTCAAAATACAGACTCAGAAATGCGCGATTTGAGAAAACCCCAAGAATTGGACCCCCCATATCTCACAAACCATGAGGTCTAGGAAGGAAAAATTTCTGATGGAATCATTTTATGATAAAATTAGTGTGTACACAAAGTTTCATCAAAATCCCTGTGGGTCGGGTTACAAGGTCTGGTTGAATTGACATGGAATGACCCTACAGTTAATTAAATATTTTTGTGAAATAAAGAAATAAAAATTCATGAAGTCTGGCTTTAAAATATAAAGAAATATAACCTTTAATGTAACATTTAGGAAAAGTTAAACATATGGCATAGCTAAGATTGGGTTTTAGATGCAATAAATACAGCTATCTTCGTAAGCTAAAAATCATGCTATTATATAAAAAAAAAAGAGATTGCTTAAAATAGTGGTATCCAGAAGTTCTCGCTCCCTCCACCATGTTTGCGCCACTGATCTAAACCAACCAGTTTAGAAAAAACTTTCTTTCATCAGCTGCAAAAAGAAGTCTTATCTTTGCTAGAATAAAATACCTTTTAGGGCTACCTTTTAGGGCTTCGTTTACCTCAACACTAATAGTCTCGCTTCTCTGTGTGTTCGTCTGTCACAAGCTTCTACTCGTAAACTACTTAAGTTACAGACTTGAATTTTTTACATAAAGCTAAATGCTCACTGGCCTTCCCAAATCATAAAATTTCGTAAAATCCTTATATTACTTTAATTTAGCGAATTCGTTCTTTCTCGATTTCTAAAAAATCTTAAATTCAGCAAATATGCGTTCAAGAGGGATAACTTCTTTAAGTATTCACGGACTTTGCATCATCAGGCACCCGAGTTATGTCTCTTGTTCCCTTTTCTTGTTATTTCTTTTGTATTACTTTCTTCTTTGTTTCACTCTCAAAATGATTTTCTCTTCGGTGAAATACGAAACCAATAGGTGAGAGCGACTCAGCACAATCCGATATTTTATTGTTTATATTGAAAAACGGAGAATCTTAAACCACACACGTATTTGCCGCGTTTAGCGATCTGTGTCCCTGGAAAGAGGAATCATGGCAATTGCGTGAAACCAACACGCTGCTTTGGCCTCTGTTTCAGGTACACGAGAGACGCATATTGGTTTCGTATGCATCAATCGCCTGGGCAGCTGACTTGTGTCACTGCCTAAAAGGGACCAAGTACGCGAGCACTTACTAGCACTCTTGTCAAGTTTGAGACTGACATAGGATTGTTATGTAATTGTCTGGGTCGTGATTAGCACTGGTGCATGAAAGTGCATTCTCTTGTTGGGATCGGGAATAGATGATACGGCCGAGGCCTGAATTATTATTTTTACTTTCTTCTATCTTCACAAGAGGAAAGTATTGGATTCGTAAACCTTTCCGAAATTCGCGATTTCATGCATTTACACATTTTAGGTATCAGAGATTCCCAAAAGCAAAAACAGAGTCTGTGACTCTGTCTGTCTGTATGTATGTGACATACATTTTCTGGGCGCTCTATCTCAAAAATTAAAGCACGAAACTTAATGCAAATTTATATTGAAGTTGTCTCTGATATAAATTGACGCTAATTAGCTTTTGGCGTAAATCGTTCAACAGGAGACGCTGCTATGCTGTCTTTACTATTACGTCAACAACTATATCTCAAGAACGAATGCATAGATTTTCAACAAAATTTCAAAATCCGTTAATATTTAATAAGAGTTGGTTCTGTTTACAATTTGGTTTTAATCGTTTAAAAAGTGGCGCTGCTTTTTCGTATTTTTCTAAATTCATACAATAGTTCTTTCTCAAGAACTAATGCACGAATTTTTATCAAACTTCAGATTCAAGAATTCCTTAATAAATATTATTGCTGAATAAATTTTGAAGTAAATTATCTAACAGGTGGCATTTTAGTGTTGCATATTTTTCCGATTATTCCGGACAATCTTGTTTAAAGAACTAATGTACGGAACTTACATACCTTTAGAATCCTGATGATGGGCATAAATGGTCATTGAATTTTGGCACTGTAATAGCGAATTTTTATGCATTAACATGTATGAGATAGAAAAAAGTTTAGGGATTGCGACGTCCTACTAGTTTTATTATATATATGGATGGAAATACTACATTTCCTTCTTTTCTCTCCCACGTGGAGAGTAACAAAATGTGCAGAAAAAATAGTCATTCTTTTTTTTGTAATTAGAAACACTGATAGTCATTATGATAGTTATTTCAAAAGTTTTTCACCACTTCTTATCGCAAAAACTTTTCAATATGTTTTCGGATAATTTCATTCATTTAAAATAACTCAGTCTGGAGATTTGCTGGTGGACATCTCTTTTCACAAACAATCCCAATAACGTTATAATCCAAAATGTTATGCCAAATTTCGAAAAAAAGAACGTATTTTTGCCTATTTTACGTGACGTATACCAGACATGCATTAAAGTAAAAAGTGGTAAAATAATAATAGAAATGCAGAGTAACTATTCACCTTTCAAAATCACCAAACATAATCATGGGCACTAAGCATTTTTCCCAGGGTAAGAAAAATCGTATTTAGGAAATATGCTCTCCACGGCCATAGAATTTGATTCACTACCAAGAATAAAAACACTTCCCAATTATTTTTGAAATTGGGAAGTTTATTTTTCTCATAATTTTATCATATTTTTCTCATAAATATATTAATATTATCCCAATTATTTTATTTTTCTAATATCAATTTTGTTATTTATTGTACATCTATAATAATAAAGAGAGAAGGATGTTTGTCTGTGAGCGCTGTTCTGAAGAGACTGCTGCACGTAGAGTTACAAAATTTGGAGGGAAGGTACTTTTTTACATGTCGTTTTGCACCTCGAAGCCCGATTTTCGATTTTTAATTTAGATTTTTTTAAATAATTTTTTAGGATATTTTTAGCGTTATTTTTGCGGTTTTATCCCATTAGTGAAGGGAATACGGTTTCGTTCTTTTAACCCAAAATAGCAAATTTTTTTTCTCTTTTTAACAAAGTTTATTCGGAATTTGTACAGCGATTTTTGAATTTTTAACGAATTTTTAATGCGATTTTTAGTATTTTTTCTCATTTTGCGGCTATTTTTTGAGATTGGTAAAAAGAAAATCGTTTTAAACTTTTAGCCTAATGCCATAAATTTTGTGTTTGTTACGATTTTTAGATTTTAACGATTTTTAATGTGATTTTCAATGCGATTTTTAACGTTTTTTAAAGGTTTTTGCGTTTAGCATCTATTTTTTTTCATAGTTGTTCTGTCAAAAACTTGAGCTGTTGAGAATGCAATAAGTAGTATTTTTTTGTGAAATCTACCTAAAATGTCAAAAATTTAGGTACCACTATTTTCGAATAGCAATTTCATAAACTATCTTAAATTCTTGCTTAAAACCGCTACTTCCTCGAGTTATATATCACCTGATAGGTTATCTAACAGAGTATGGTTTTGATAAAGTTTTTGAAGAATAGAGTGCTCTACCTCATGGTGGAAAATGGAACTAATAGAACGCTATTTTTTTAAATCTATAATAATAAAGAGACAAGTTTGTGTGGGTGTCAGCGCTGATCTGAAGAGTCTGCTCTACGTAGAATTACAAAATGTGGAGGGAAGGTACTTTTATACATGTAGTTTTGCACCTTGAAGCCCGATTTTAAATTTTTTGATTAGATTTTTTTAAATAATTTTTTAGGCGATTTTTAGCGTTCTTTTTGCAGTTTTATCACATTAGTGAAAGAAATACGGTTTCATTCTTTTGACCCAATATAGTATTTTTTTTTCTCTTTTCAGCAAAGTTTATTCGGAATTTGTACAGCGATTTTTGAATTTTTAACGAACTTTAATGCGATTTTTAGTGTTTTTTCTCATTTTGAGGCTATTTTTTGAGATTGATTAAAAGAAAATCATTTCAAACTTTTAGCGTAAAGCCGTAACTTTCGTGTTTGTTACGAATTTTAGATTTTAACGATTTTTAGTGCGATTTTCAATGAGATTTTTAACGCTTTTTCAAGATTTTTCGCGTTTAGCATAATTTTTTTTTTTATATTGTTCTATCAAAAACTTGAACTATTGAGAATGCATTAATTAGTATTTTTTTGCGAAACCTACCTAAAATGTCAAAAATTTAGGTACCACTATTTTCGGATAGCAATTTCATAAAATATCCTTAATTCTTGCTTAAAATTGCTACCCCCTTGAGTAATATATCACCTGATAGGTTGTTTAACAGAGTATCGTTTTGATAAAGTTTTTGGAGAATAGAGCGCTACCTGGTGGTGGAAAATTGAACTAACAGAACGCGCTTTTGTTAAAATTTGGAAATATATCAATGTGCTTTGTCTTAAAATTTAAAATGGTTTATAATACATGATAACAAATTAAAAAAAAAGAATGGTGTGACACATATCAGGGTGCGTGAGAGGAGGGGCGCGAACAAAATTAGGAAATGTAACATGGAGATCTGTTTTGCACTTTAAGGTAGTTTATAACGCATGTTAAAATTTTTAAAGTACTGACGATGCTCTGGAAAGACCGCTGCACGAAGTTATGTATGAAGTTTTACACCTTGAAGGCCGATTTTTAAGTTTTTTTAAATTAAATTCATATGCCAATTTTGTGGGTTTCGAGGCGATTTTTCCACACAAAAAGAAAGCGGTTTCATTCTTTCGACCTTATTTAGTGAATTTTGTTCTCTTTTCAATATAATTTATTTGGATTTTGCGCACCAATGTTTAGATTTTTAGTGAATTATTTAATGTAAATTTTAATGCTTTTTCGAATTTTGCCGCTATTATTCGACATTAGTAAAAAGAATTTTTCTTAAAACTTTCAGGCTAATGTATTAAATTTTAGCTGCTAAGATTTATGAGGGATTTTTAAAGCGACTTTTCGAGATTTTTTTCGTTTGATGTCGAATTTTTGTCATTCATGAGATATTTCCAATTACAACGTTTTACCCTATTAGAGTAAATTTTGACCCCTGTGATTTTTTAATATTAGCGATTTTTAATGCACTTTTCAATGCAATTTTTAGAGATTTTTCAAGTTTTATGGTGATTTTTTGATATTCGGAAGTAAAAATTGATTTCAAACTTTTAATCTAATATAATGTTAGAGATTTTTAACACGATTTTTCAAGATTTTTTGTGTTCCGTGTCGATTTTTTATTATCTATAAAGGATTTCCATTTACTACTTGATTATCCTGTCGACAATTTCGCCAAATTACATTAATCGTGAAACAAGCGAAATTATACAAATTGATGTAATTTTTATGTTAAATAATGAAAGAGAGATAATTTAGAAAAACATTAATAAAAATACATATAAAATTAAGAAGTAAAAACCACTTGATGACGTAACAAACATATGTAACATGTTTAATGTCAAGTGAGTATGGAATATACGATTCGCCATTATTGTCATTTAATCTTATGGTTTGACCAAGATAGTTTCTTGGTCAACCGGATAATCAAATAGTACAGATTTCCGATTAGAATGTTTTATCCGTTTGATGAAATTCTGATTACTGCGATTTTAAAAATAACTTGCGATATTTAGTGCGCATTTTTCAATGCGTTTTTTAATGAACTTTTTAATGCGATTTAGTACCATTTTTTTCGACCCTCACCACAGCGGTGTTTTAATAATTAACAAATTATTTTAGTTTCTAACTTTTAGCCTGATATAGTAAATCTCACCATTTACCTTTTTTTTAATTTTGTCGCTTTTCAATGTGATTTTTGATATATTTTGTGTTCTGTGTCGGTTTTTTTAAATTCATGTAAATAGGAATAATTGCTATGTTTTACATGACTAGAATAATTTTTTATTCACGGGATGTATTACATTTAGCTATTTTTAATGAATTTTTCAATGGTTTTGCATTGGTTTTTTGAATCTCACGGCAATTTTTTGAAATTTGGAAAAGGAAATTAATTTTAAACATTTACCCTTCATTTACGAATTTTGAAATTTAGTGATATTTCAATGCAATTTTTAGCAATCTTTTCATTATTTCTCACGCTTTGCGCCAATTTTTTTTAATTCGTAAAGAAAGAATTCCTATTACACTACTTTATTCTATTAATGTAAATGTAGTCCCCTGCTATTTTAAAATTTGAAACGATTTGTAATGCATTTTTGAATACAATTTTTAGATGCTTTCGAGTCCACGACGATTTTTTCACAATTGGAAAAGAAATTTCTGAATAATTTGTAGCTTAATGTAGCAATCAATGATTCAGATTTTTAGCGTATTTTCATAAAAAGTTAAGCGATTTTTTTTAAGTTTTGTGTCGATATTTTTTAACTAATGAAAGAGTTCAGATTTCAGTGTTTTCCCCCATTATGGAAAATTTTGTCCGCAGGCATTTAATATAAATGTTTATCTTACTATGGTAAATTTTGTCCGGATTTTTTAATTTTACTGATTTTTAATCTGTTTTATAGGGATTTTTCAAGTTCTGCGACAGTTGTTGACATCGGTAAAAGAATTTCGGTTTCTAACTTTTAGCATAAATAGTACAATTTGTTTTCCACGCTTTTTGAATTTTGCCAATTTTTAATGCGATATTCAATGTAATTTTTAATTAGTTTGGGTGATTTTAGGTGTTCCATGTTGACTTTTTCTTATTCATGAACGATTTCCGATTACAATATTTTCGACTGAATATTAATTTTTTACAGCCATGACTTTTAAATAATCAGCGATTTTTAATATAGTTTTCAATACGATTTTTAGCCATTTTTAAAGTTCTTTGGCGATTTTCTGCCATTCAGAAACCAATTTTGATTTCAAACATTTTGTTTAATGTAGTTATGTTTCGAATGCAACGTTTTATCTCTTAATATGATTTTGGCGTTCCTTGTCTACGTTTTGTTTTTTATAAATCATTTCCGATCATAACCCCCCCCCCCCCCCCGGCTCTGCCTTAATATTAATTTTTTAAGCATTGACTTCCAAATATTTAGCTATTTTTTAATGCAATTTTCTATGTGATTTTTAAATATTCTTTAAGTTCCGTGGCGATTTTTTTACATCCGAAATCGATTTCGATTTCAAACTTTTTGTTTGATACGGTTAATTTTTTATTACAATATTTTATATTATACAGTGAATTTTTACCCTTGGGATTTTTTAATGTTTTACGACTTTTATTACAATTTACAATGGAATTTTTGGGCTTTCTCAGTCATTTTATTTTATTTTATTTTATTTTATTTTTACATTTTTTAAACAAATTCGATTTTAAACTTCTAAACTAATAAGAGTTTGGTTTCAAACTTTTATCCTTTACGGTAATTGTTTTGCTCTCCTATTTTGATCTACAGCAATCTTTAATGCAGTACGCTTTTTTGTTTGTTTGAGTTCACGGCGATTTTTTCAGACACGGAAAAGGAATTCGGTTTTAAATTTCTTTGCTAATATGATAAATTTTCTCCTGTGCAATTGAAGTTTTTATTGCGATTTTTAGCGGGTTTTTTTTTTCGCATTTCAATGCTTTTTATATTATCAAATTATTTAGATTCAAAACATTTATCCAAGTAGAGTAAATTTTGAGTTTCATTATTTTTGAAAATTTTGCCATTTTTAAAGCGATGTTTACGCTTCTTCGCGACCCGCTTCGATTTTCTAGACGTTCAATTTTTGGCCGAATGTAGTAAATTCTGATCTCTTTTCTTCAATGTTTATTCGAATTCTGAAACACAATTTTTGAATTTTGTTTTATATTTTTATGTGATTTTTAATGTTTTTTTTTTCGATTTTGTAAGATTTTTCCACGTTAGTAAAAATAATCCAGTTTCAATTTTCAAGCCCATCTCTTTTCAACTAAGTTTAGACAAAATTCGTGCAGCATTTTTAAAATCTTTCGAGGTTTTTATTATGATTTTTAAAGTTTTTTCACAATTCTTGCTGTTTTTTTTTGTCGAACCCGGGCAACGCCGGGCAGGACAGCTAGTTAATGAATATTTTAAAAACGTTTTTGCTATAGGTAGTGAAGAAAAGTGAATTCATCTTTAATGAAATGAAAAGAAGTGCATATATTTGTATTGTTTCATCAATTGTATTGTTTATCTATAGCAATAAATGTTTTTAATATGTTTTTTGGGGGGCAGTGAAGTGAAGAAAAGAGAAAATTGAATTGATGATTAATAAAGTAAAAAAATATCTTAACCAGATAATCATAAGCTACTCCAATTTTTTTGTATACTGTCTGTTTGAAAGTAGAACTGTCTATAAAAGTTATTTTAAACATGGATGAATATTTCTTAAGCAAGTTATCAAATAACTGTGCTTATGGGTCATGTGCTAATACAAGATCAAGTGGATTATTTCCAATTTCTGAAATGATTAGGTACAGCGATTTGAAATGATACAGCAAAAAAGTAAAAACAAACATACCTCCAGAAAATATTTCTTTAGAAGATCTGATAAAAAATCAGAGTAGAACAAACCCTAGAGTTTGGGGATATGATTTCAGAACATTCTGTTAGCCCATTCCATAATCTGTTTCAGTACATTCCGTTCAGTGAATCCCACATAGTTCTTCTCCAATAGTAATCGAACGAAGTTCTAGCACTGTGATTTATGTTTCAGAAAGGTAGAATGTCTCAAATCCCAATGTCCTTTCTTACACTTGATTTTATAACTAGTACAAGGTTCGCACACTCCTTAGAATTTCCAAGGACTCTGGCACCACTATTAAAAATAAGAAAATTTACAATTAATTTTTAAACCACAGCATTCGTAATCCTCACCTTCATTCACAGATTTTACGATATTTTTGTGCAGAGAAACACTTCGAAAATATTCTTAAAATTTAGTGGTAGAACTGTGCGAACCCTGCTAGTATGTGTACCAAAGTTTCCTAATTTCTGTCTGTGCTAATCATATTCCCAAGCTCTATGGCAGTTCCACTTCAATTTTCTATGAGAACTTTTTCAGAAATATTTGTGAAGGTATGCTTGGTTTTTTTACAATACCATTTTAAATCGTTGGGCCTCATCAGTTCAAAAACCGGAAATAATCCACTTCATCTAGTAGCAGCATATGTCCCACAAGCACAGTTACTTGATGACTTGCATAATTAATGTTCATATATGTTTAAAATAACTTTTATCGACAGTTTTACTTTCAAACAGACAGTATACAATACAACGGAAAATAGCTGATGATTATCTGGTTTAGATACTTTTTTTCACTTTATTAAACATTAATTCACTTTTCTCTTCTCTTCAATTTACTGCCTCTAACAAAAACATATTAAAAATATTTATTATTATATACAAATAATACAATTGATGTTAGAATATTAGAATATATTGATTTTCTTTTAGCTTCATTAAAGAACAATTCACTTTTCTCTTCTCTTCACTTCACTGCCTATAGCAAAAACATTTTAAAAATATTTATTATTATACAATAAATAACACAATTGATGTTAGACTTATAAAATGTATGCAATTCAAAAATAATTGGGGAGTGTTTTTATTCTTGGCAGTGAATGAATGATATTGCCGTGAGGAACATGTTTCCTGAATGGGATTTCCCTTATCCTATGAAAACTGCTTTAGTGCCCGTGATTATGTTTGGTGACTTTAAAAGGTGAACAGTTACTCTACATTTCTATTATTATTTTACGGTCTTCTCACTATAATGCATGTCTGATATACCTCACGTAAAATAGACAAAAATACTTTTTTGGAAATTTGGCATAAAATTTTGGAATGCATTAAATTTTGCCGATGGAAGGGCCTACTTTTCTGAGTTTCATTTCATCATAGGGAAGCATACAGCAGTTAAAAATGATAGCAAGATTTTAATTCAAAGAACTACACGTGTCAAAACTTTGGTGAAATTTCGAAAAAAATCAACTTTGCAGTCCCCTAGCTCACTGCATTACACATATCTCATATTATTTATTCTTGAATAGCGAAGGGAAACCTTATATAATACAACCATGTAATTTGTTTTGTGGGATAACTTCAATGCACACTATGAAAAATACTATGCTAAACATAAAATTTCAATTTTTCAAGCGGGGCACTGATCTTTGACCCCCCCCCCCACACCAAATTTAAACCAATGGTCCCACAGCATTAATATTTTGGATTTCTTTCTTTCTAATGGTTATCTCACTGAGAAAAAAAATCACAAAAATTTGTTTACCATTTAATCACAGGTCCCTTGATTCTGGGTGTTTCGTATATGGAATAACTCTTAAGCATTTTCATTGCCGGCTAGCCACTGCGGGTTAGTATCCGGCTAATGTGTATTATTTTCTCGCCGGTTCGAAAATAGTGGCTTAATATCACCTAGACAACACACTAATTGAAGAGAGGAAATGCATATTTTGCTTAATTTATTTCAAAGTAAGCTTAATTATTTTAAATGTGTGTTTCAGTAAACCTATGAATATGCTGAGATTTATATTTAAGGTATCCACACACCTTCGAAAATTTCTCTTGTTACCCATTTTTTATAATGACATTTACTTTAAAATCGAAATAAATATAAAAATTTTAGCAATTACACAGAAATAACTTTTTTAAGCAGAAAAAAAGTCAAAATTATGTCAAAAACTGACATTTCCGCAAAGCGTGATAACTCAAAATAAAAACTGTATTGACATTTTGTAAATTGCATAATAAATAGAATAACTTCCTCTAGGACATAGACTGCATATATTATAATCGCATCTCTGTCTTAGATGATATGGCAATTAAAGTACTAATTAATAAAAAAATTGAAAAATTTGTCTCACGTTTGTCATTTATACCAGTGTAAATATAAAACTGTTTAATATATTATCACGAGTGTTATCTTTTCCATCAAAAGATGTTTTTAAAAGAAGTACAGAAAATTTCGTGGAGTTTCATATATATTTTTTTCTTTTAGGATGTTTTACGTATAGTAAAAATCTTAAAAACTTCATTTTGAGAAACAACTAAAAATATCTTTAAAACACAATTCAAAAGCTGCAAATAGATGTAATTTTAAAAGGCTATAACTCGGATTCTATTTTAGACACAAACAAAATTCAAACAGATTCCGATAGATTAAAGATTCAATTTTAATATAATTGTAAAAACGAAAAATCAGTATTTTGATCGAAAAACCAATGAACGTTAAAGTGTTAAATGTCTTCGGACCCTTAAAGCAATACAAGAGATTACTTCTTTTTACTTAGTTTAAAAATATTTTTATAAAAATTTTAAAAACATTCTCAAAAATATGCTTTGATAACTTTGCATGGATATATTTTTATGGTCATACTGACCGCGGTTTTATTAGATTTTCCCAAAAGTTTTTTTCCAATTTTGAACAAAAATAATCCAAGCAAATTTCGAGAATAACAAAATTTTATCGAACAATATCTTTGATATTCTGTTCTGCGAGTTTTCTTCAACATTTCCCGGTTTCTTATAATGTCTACTGTCCAAAATGTTTGATTTGGTTCAAAAATACTTACCGAAATGTTTTTTTATGTCATTCAAACGATTAACTTTTTTGAGGATGAAGAGAATTTTATCTAGAAAAAAAGCAAACAGTGATCGGATAGAGCAAGGTTCGAAGAGTAGGGAGGGTGATTCAGAACATCTCAATCGAACGCATGGAATTTGTTTAACCCTGTGAAAGTTAGTCTGAAAAGCTTCTTTTGCAATCCATGTGCTATTACACTATTGCATAGCTTTTATCGCGGGCTTTGAGCGCGGCGACCGAATGTAGAAATTCCGTAACGAGAAAAATTTAGAAATTTCGTAACGAAAAAAAACCTAACACTCGGCTAACCATCGTTTCAGTTCGGCAGACTTCGGCATGGTATCCTTCGGTAGACTTCGGCAGACATTGACGCGGTATTTTTCAGATATTTAGAGGATATCAAGTCTCAAATTTATATTTATTTCTGTTACTATAAATCTATAGTTTCAATAATAAAAATTCCTGATAGAATGCGTATAGAAAAGAATCGTCTTAAGATAAAACAAAGTAGGATAATGTAGCTTTTGGTGATTGGAGACCCGCCCCACGGTGAGGATCGAAAAAGTTAAAATGCTTATAACTCGTGGTCTAATTTTCGTAGCGCGGCCAAATTTCGGTTGATAATATATTATGAGACAGTGTTAAGTTTTGGTGACAGGAGAACCCCCACGGTGAGGGTCGAAAAATTTAAAACGCTTATGACTCGCGATCTAATTTTCGTAGCGCGGCCAAATTTTGTTTGGTAATTTATTATGAGACAGTGATAATTTTTGGGGACAGGAGACCCCCCACGGTGAGGGTCTAAAAATTTAAAGTGTTTATAACTCGCGATCTAATTTTCGTAGAGCGGCCAAATTTTGTTTGGTAATTTATTATGGGACAGTGTTAATTTTTGGTGACAGGAGATCCCCCATGAGGAGGGTCGAAAAATTTAAAATGCTTATAACTCGCGATCTAATTTTCGTAGCGCGGCCAAATTTTGTTTGGTAATTTATTATGAGACAGTGTTAATTTTTGGTGAGAGGAGACCCTAACACGGTGAGGGTCGAAAAATTTAAAATGTTTATAACTCGCGATCTAACTTTCGTAGCGCAGCCATATTTTGTTTGGTAATTTATTATGAGACAGTTTTAATTTTAGGTGACAGGAAACTCCTCCCCCACTGTAAAGGTCGAAAAAGTTAAAATGTTTATAACTCGCGATCAATTTTCATAGCGCGGCCAAATTTTGTTTGGTTATTTATTATCAGTTAGTGTTAATTTTTGGTGAGAGGAGATCCCCATGGTGAAGATCGAAAAATTTAAAATGCTTATAACTCGCGATCAATTTTCATAGCGCGGCCAAATTTTGTTTGGTTATTTATTATCAGTTAGTGTTAATTTTTGGTGAGAGGAGATCCCCATGGTGAAGATCGGAAAATTTAAAATGCTTATAACTCGCGATCTAATTTTCGTAGAGCGGCCAAATTTTGTTTGGTAATTTATTAAGGTATTGCATAGCTTTTATCGCGGGCTTTGAGCGCGGCGAAAGAATCTAGAAATTCCGTAAAGAGAAAAAAACCTAACACTCCGGCTAACGAGGCTTCAGTTTGTCAGGCTTCGGTAGACATCGGCAGACATTGACGCGGGATTTTTCAGATATTTTGAGAATATCAACTCTCAAACTTATGTTTTTTATTTCAGCTACCACAAACGTATAGTTTCAATGATAAAAATTCCTGATTAACCTACATGTATTGTAAGATAATAAAAATATTTTGAACGATATTAACTTCTCATTTATTCAATAAAAGAAAAAAAAATTGTTATCAGTCATCACGCTCAAAAAGTGTAACTTAAATTAATATCAAAGACAAAAAAAAAACTGCATAAATAAAAAATATATAAATAATTATAATTACATAAGTTGATAAAAAATGCTATGCAATAGCTTTACCGCGGCAGTCCCCGAGTGTCACACGTATTTCTTTTTTTTTTTTTTTTTATTCAACTGGCCCCACTTTATGAAAAAAAAAAATGTTTCACTCGCACTTACTGACAATATTTGCAAAAGAAAAACATTCAAAATTTGTTTGTAAAAATATTGATACTAGCTGGATAAAAAAAGTGGCTAGTTGCTAGTGGCCGACTTGCACATGACCTGTTGGAGAAGAACTTTGTAGATCGTATTTTCAACATAAAAAAGGTTCTTTTTTGAAGAGATTGGTACCTGTGTACGAAAATTGGATACTTTATAACAACAGGGAATGCAAATAATCCTGATCCAATCGCGATAAAGACTGTTTCTAAAGCCGTTTCTGATTAAAGCTAAATTATTTCTAAGACCTGTTGCTGAATTCAGATTTTAAAAGAAGAAAATTTTGGTCTCTATTTGATGAAATGGGATCTACTACGAGCGAATTCCATCTAACCAGAACACCAATTCTGAAAATTACTTCTGGCTACTGGACGAACTGAAGATAGCAATAGCCATGAAACACCCCGAAATAGCAAACAAGCGAATTCCCTTATAACGGATTCATTCCGCATGTACCTTTGACTGTCAGAAGCAAACTCTTTGCATTCAACTGATATATTCTGACACATCTTCTTTACTCACACACAAAAATAACACAAAAATAAAATAAAATAAAATAAACTTTTTGAATGACATAAAAAATCACCTTGTTAAGTATTTTGCCACCAAATCAAAAAAGTTTTAATATTATTGTTGTTAGGCTACCAGAAAGTGCTCAAAAGATTGACAACAGCGTTTTTCGATTAAATATTGCCTTTGTTGAAATTTCCACGTTTTATTTTTTTTTCAGAAGAACGGAAGCAACTTTTGGGAAAACCTAATACATTCGGAAGTTTTACATACGAATGACTTCATTGTATGCCAACATAAGTTGTAAAAACGTATTCGGTGGCATTTATAAAAATCTTGAACGTGATTGATATTAAACTTTTAATTCGAAAGCAATAGTCTTCAGTGACTGACGCGGCATTTAACGCTAACATTTCAAAAGTGTTTGCACCTTTTTGTCTTAACTTAAACCAATCCTCAGCAGAAAGCCGATTTCGACGGAACTTTATCTCGCGAATTAGACAGACAGACAGAAAACACAATCTTGTTGCTTAACGTCTTAATATCATATCTATTTCTTCAAAGTATATTAATTAGAATAATGGCATTGATACAGATATGTTAAATAGTAGTACTACAAAGAGAACATTTTGTGGATGCTGCCAAAGGGCGGCAACAGTACCCAGAGATATTTTTGATCGATATTTTTATGCTAACTTCGGCACACTAAGGCCCTTTCTACTATCATCAATGTCTTTCAATTTTCCTGAGCGTGATAAAAATTTCTTTTATAAGTTTTACCCATGTTCAACTTTGAAAACTACTACAACACTATTGTACTTCAGTACGCAAAATGAAAAAGTACTGCCACAGACAGAAAAACGTATATGTGTCTGAAGCAACTGATTTCCGGTCTTCCTCCTTACGAAATCTTTTACAGTGTGTTCTGCCGTCTATTTCACGTTATGTTTTACTATATAAGTGCAAGAGATGTACAAACCAGAGTAGTAAAGTTATTACCGCTTTGCTCTTTGTGCAGTCAAGGAAATACGACTTTAGGTGACTAGCACTTTTCTACCATACACTTCCTCTCAAAGTTTTCTATTCCTCTAATTTTCCTTCCTCTGAATACAACCTTTGTATAAATAGCATGACCCTTTTACGCAAAAAAAAAAAAAAAAAAAAAAAAAAAAAAAAACAGATGCCAAAAAGAAGTCTACAATTCACACGTGTGTATGGTTCTTAAATATATTACTATAATTTTCCATATTTGCAGTTCATTGAAAGCTATCGTAGTGTCTTTTTCCCGGCCGCGACCGCTTTTCAGAAGTGACGGTATTCGGAGTTTTCAATGTGTGTTATTCAATGTATTTCAATGTGACTCGTTCCGCTCTATAGATAAATGTCCGGTTGTCAGAGGTGACCGTTTGTGGTTGTTAATAATTATGACTTGGACAATTACACCATAAATTATTCTGAAATATATTTTTGAAACTTTAGACTTGTACATAACATCACTCTATTTTATTCTGATGATGTTCGCGGATGCGATACGAAACGTAGATATTTTTAAATGTATTGTTTTGTAAGTGTACCATTTAGCAATTGGTATTTATTGTGAATACATATTTTTAAGTTTATGGATATTTTAGCATGTCATTTGCTTCAAATTTAGTATTAACGTTTATTCTGATAAGGCGCGTCCCTGAATGTGTTTGGGGTTCATTGGTTAAGTATAAAGTGAGAAATGGGGGCTGATCCCCAAAATTTATTATTTGAAGTATCAGTATAATATACAATTTGTGTGAATATCCTGTGAGATCAATGCCATCAGTTTGATTAGGGCTTTTTTATGATTTTACAGAATTTCATTTTCTTGATACGGCGAAATTTAAAATACACTTCCTCAATTATATTATTAGGTAGCTTTCATTACAAAAAGTAAAAAGCTACCTATTGCAGCCATCCGGAGGAAAGCACTTCCAGAAAATTTTAGTATATTTTCACCGATCATGACCCCCAGACCCCAAAACCACCCTCCGTTCAAATGTTGACATATATATATATATATGGGTGATTCTCAAAATAGGGGACAATTTATGTCTTTCGGCATACAAAAAAAATTGAGAGGTTTTCTGTCATGTTTTTATATTTAGATATGCTTTTCTTAATATGATTCATTATTTGCACTCAAGAATTACTCACTTTTTAGTTAAAAACACCTTAAAAGAACAGAATAAATATTCAAAATGTCATTAGCATGGATGTCCACAGCAGCTGTGCCTTGTGTATACTAGCATTTTTCAAGAGTTAATATGATTTTTATAAAATAAACAAATGTTATTCTTTCTTTATATTAATCAAGGAGATGATTTAACCAATAAATTTCTTTTTAAAAATAAAATTATAGTACATAAAAAAAGAATCAAAGTTTGTCCTCCGTATTCGATTTTCAAAACAAGGTCATACTAAAACAGCTGGTTATTAATCAAAATTTCATTTTCACATATGACAATAGTTTGAAAATATAAAGTTTCTCCATGGCAACATGTAGCCATTTTATCCCAGCCAGAAAATAGAAGCATGTATTGTATTTTAAGAATAGAAGTTGAATATTAGGGGAGTACATCAGTTGTATGTGAAAGATATAGAATGGATAATAATTTTTATGTTTATTTTATAGTTAAAATTTTTATTTTATTTATTTGCACAGAACTTTTGTGTTTTAAAAAGCCCCAGAAAGGAGTATTGCATTGTGATTATATTATGGCTGATAATCTTATTTAAATTAAAATTTCTCATTAGCATGGACAGATATTAGTGTCATTAGCATGGTTTTTCTGTCCATGCTAAAGACTCCTATGTACATAAATGTAACCAGTGCTTATATTGTATCCTTTATAATGTTTAATTTTGCGTATAAATTTAGGTATTACATTTATTATCCCTAAAATATGCATTAAATCTGTAGAAAAATCACCAAGACAGCTTCTTACATTGTTAGTGTCAGAATGTTGCTCATGTAACAAAGTTTGCTCTTTGGTAATGTTTTTATTCTCCTTATATGCATATATGTAAAAATGGAAACCATTTGCTGAAAAGGAAGGCTAATAAATATAGAAAAAAAATATTTAAACAGGAAGAAAATAAAAATTTCATAATATATTTATTCCATGCAATTCGTTTTGTCATTAGCATGGCTCAAAAAATACTAATTATTTTTTTTAAGTTAATTTTTAAATATTTAGCTCTGCTGACTACATAGAAAGTATACCTAATATTATATTAACAACACCTATTTTTTTTCAGAAATTTTGCTAACAGTAATTTTTTTATGATTTCATTTTTGAAATCGTCCCCTATTTTGAGAATCACCCATATATATATATATAACCATATATATATATATATATATATATATCTGATTTTTGTCATGCGATAACTATTGTATTTATGATTCGATTTGAATGAAACTTGGTATGTTCATAGTACATACAAATGTCTCGACCGAGTTCGTTAGCCAGCGTCATCCGCCATCTTGTTTCAAAATGACGGCCATTTAAAAATTTTTAAAAAATTTAAAATTTAAAATTAAATGCGAAGAAATTAAAAGTTGAAAAATATTTTTCTTTTATGTGTTAGAACTTAAAACAACGATTCCAGAACACGTTTTATTTTATTTATATCTTAAAAAATGATTTAGTTATAGCACTTTCAACTTTTCTTATGGCTGGCATTTTGAAACAATCTAATTTTTGTCATGCTATAATTAATGTATTTATGAACCAATTTAAATGAAATTTGGTATTTACATAGCACATACAAATGTCTCGATCGAGTTTGTTAGCTAGCATCATCCGCCGTCTTGTTTCAATATGGCGGCCATTTAAAATTAAAAAAAAAATTAAAATTTTAAATTTAATACGAAGAAATTACAAATTGAAAAATATTTTTCTTTTATGTGTTAGAAATTAAAACAAAGATTCCAGAACACTTTTTATTTTGTCTATATCTTAAAAAATGATTGAGTTATAGCACTTTGAATTTTTCTTATTGCTGACTTTTTTAAACTATCCGATTTTTGTCATGCTGTAACTAACGTATTTATGAACCGATTTGAATGAAACTTCGTATGTACATAGTACATACAAATGTCTCGACCGAGTTCGTTAGCCAGTGTCATCCGCCATCTTGTTTCAAAATGGCGGCCATTTAAAATTTTTAAAAAAATTTAAAATTTAAAATTAGGTTTAAAAATGTAAGAAATTGAAAAAGATATTTCTTTTGTGTATTTGACCTTGATACAAAGATTCCAGGGCATTTTTTGTTTCATCTATATCTTTAAAAATGGCTGAGTTATAGCACTTCCAATTTCCAGTGTAGTTGACATTTTGAAACGCGATAATACGCATATTTATAAATTGATTTGGATATAACTTCGTGTGTACATAGTACATATCAATGTCTTGACCGAGTTCACTTGCCAACTTCATCCGCCATCTTGTTTCAAAATGGCGGCTATTTAAATTTATCAAAAATCTTTTTAATGTATAATGATGTACAAATAAAAATTAGAAATTGAAAAAAAATTCTTTCGAATGTATTTATCTTAATAATGAGTTCCGGAGTATTTTTTGCTCTGTCTTTATCTTAAAAAACGCCTGAGATATAGTAGTTTGAATTTCGAATGTGGGTGACATTAAAAAAAAAAAAAACAATTTACCCGCGACAGCAGTCGTATATATTAATCGATTTCGATATGAGAGTGCATTTCCACATGAATTAAGATTTCGACCAAGCTCATTGGTTTGTTTTATCCATCATGTTGCTTTAAAATGGCATACACTTCATGATATCGTGGAATTTGGCGACTCTCTATATCACTGAAAATAAAACCAGGTTGAATAAAATATGACTATTTTCTAAAAATTCCTATTAATAATTAGTACTGACAAAAACCAGCATTCAATCTTATAAAATCGGGTTTCAGTAATTTGAGCTTCGTTTGTTTGAATAGTATAACTTAATTTAAATTAAATAATATATAAATAAGTATATGAAAGCTACCTCTTCCTCCCGGCATTGCCGAAAGGACTTTTTTCTTAATTGTTTTTATCTAAATCTTACTGATTGAGAAGATATTACAATAAAATCCATGGAGATTAAATGTCAGTTATGGGTTTAAATGATTTATATTACATTTTTTAGAACATTTTACATAAAAATAAATGTCAAATATAATAAAAACTGAAATAAAGGCTTTTATTTTCAGAATATGTATAGGCAAAAAACGTCGAAGGTTAATTGCCTATTTTTCCCATAAATCTTTTTTATTATGAATTTATTGTGGAATAAGAAGAGTTTGTAAAAAAATGAGACAAATCTATTTGCGTGTTCTGAAGTTCGTTCTAAAATGAATACATGATTAGTGCTACTTCAATTCTTATTTTTTAAACTTTTCAAAGCATTTTAGCTATTACCTTTCAAGATAACTTTTTTATTTCAAAACACATGTCTATTCTACGATTAAATTTATCCGCTTTGATTTTTTTTTTTTTTTTTTTGTAAATTTTTATTTATGTTTCCTTTAGAATTCCTTGTTTCTATTTCCATATAAAACTTTTTTCTTTACATATTTTTATCCACACGTCTACGCTATAGATCTGAAAAAAGTTAAATAAATAAACTTAATTCTTGTAATCTAAAATAAAATTTTTGTGAGCAAAAAAAATAGTCACGGTTAGTGGTACTTGACTTTTTATGTTTTTAATACGTCAGAATGAAATAAATTTGTGTCTTAGTTTTAAGAATAATATTTGAAATACAAACTCATCTGTATTTTATAATCAAACGTTTTCGTTTTTCCAAGAACAGATTTTTAAACTTTTAACGTAAAGCACTTATACAGAAATTTTCATATACATTTATACTTTTGAATAAAGTGAATATATCACAGAGTAAGATAAAATTGAAACAGATATAGTTATCATTCATTTTCTGAAGGGAAAAGTTTTATGGGAATTTCAGAAATTTTGGTTTAAAAAAATACACGCTGACGTCTGGGAATGACATAGAAATAGATATATACCTACCATTTTTGAATTTGCAAAAACTGTATAATTTACTGACAAGTGTGCAATTTGGACCCAATTTTCCTCGATGATACACTGCATAAAGCGCTTCCCGGCACATAAGATTTATTTATTTGTTTTATATTGAACGCACGTTTCTGACCTGTGTACTTGACATCTTATTTATTTATTGAACACTGACATCTCACTTGAACTTTGAATTGACAGTGCTTCGAGGCCTACAGCTACAATGACTGTCGCCTCGATTGCTCCATAACACACAGAACGCTTTATTACAGATATCCATTACATATATATTTATTACACTTCAAAGAGACAACACAGACATCCATGCCGCTAGCCGGATTCGAACCGTTAACCAGCGGTTTGGCAGCAGCTGCCGCTACCAACCACGCCACTGGGTCGGCGACATCTGACTTTGTGTGCTTGACATGAAAGCTCGCGTATAAGTCATCAGGTCTGTTTAGAAGTACAGATCACGCAGCGCGCGCTAAACAGATTTTGCATGGAGTAGGTCTTATTAAAGAAAATAATTTTCAAATAATCCAATATTTGCATTACTTTTGTGGTTCAAAACAGGTAAAATCAATGGCTATATTTCTTTATTCTTCAAAATATGATTTTCGTAACAGAAATACATGCCTTTTTTCACCCAGATAAATTTTGGAATATTTGGGAAAAGCAAGTCACCTGCTTCATCTACTTCAACACGTTCAGCGTTTAAAATCTAATAACCATCTTCACGCGTGCTACACTGTTAAAAATCTGAAACATTTGCTGCATCGTCACTCTACCGCTTTTATAAAATATCTATATTGTGACCAATGAGAATGCTCCAAAATGCAGTGAAGTAATCATTTTCTATAAAAGCGGTGGAGTGACGATGTACCTAAATTTTCAAATATTTTAACAGTGTACTCAGAAAATTTGCCGGGAGATTTCATCACGTAGTTGCGAGATTTATATTGAGAGATTTATTTTAATCTGCAGTGCTGGATAGATTTCAATGGAATTTGCATTGATATATATGAAATATTTTTATGGGTAGTATATCAGTTATAACATTGAAGATATATTTATTTACTTCAAAATAGAAATAAATAAAACTGATGAAAATGTGGAAAATAATAAAATCATTAAAACGCAGAGACAAGTTCTACTTTGTAGAGAGCGTTCTACATGAATTTTTAACTGATCGATAACATCTTGTTTTCATCTAGTGTTGGTTACTTTGACATTACACCCTACTATTTCAAAATTTCCTAGTAATATTGATTTTTCAGACAAACGAGAAATAATGCTTTGAATTATATCAGTTAATGAAATCGAGGAAGAAGATAAATGCCCAATATAAATTATTACAGATTTCTGTATAAGAGATTTGTTTTGTTCTTTCATATTACTGCAATAGTGTTTAACATTAAAATTTTCGACAAATTATTACCTTTTCATTCTTCGAAGAAAATACCCCAAGTTTCTTCAGCAAGTGTGAACTGCCTTTTCAAATTCTCCCTAAGACGTCTTTTGTCTCTTTTTATATCATACATATAAACGCAAGAATATTCTGGGGCGTTTATCATCCCAGAGTCTCGTGGTGCACTTGATGCGATGACAGCTGTTGCCCGATCAGAACTTCGAATCGATCACTGTTTAGCACTACTGCTCTAAGAGTGCTTCTACCCGAAGAGTCAAAGTCGCTTCAAATTCCAGGTGTCTCCATGTTATCCTACGTTTCCAGGGGTATCGCTCGGAAAGCGCGCGATTCTCTTCTGTCGGTTTGACACTAAAATGGTAAGTATGGTAATAAAAATATTGCTCATTTCGAAAAATAAGCGCATGGTAGCGAAACTTTAAGTACAAATAAAGGCGGAAAACAGCTAATTAATGTTTCATACTACTTACTCCTAAAGCATCATTTATTTATTTATTTATTTATTTATTTATAATCAATAGAAGTACATTCAAACAAGAACTAAAAGTCATGATTCAAAAATTTATTATAAAACTCTTTCCAACACATCCAGAATTATGGAAAAAAGCTCTATCTATATTAATAAAAGAACAAAACGCTCTGTCACTGTGTGTGTGTGTGTGTGTGTCTGCAATGGCTAGCAAAATCTGCAACACGTACAAATCTCAATTTTTTTTAGACTAGCCCAATATCTGTCCTAATGCACCTGAGATACAAAATTTCAAAATTCTAATTATTAACCGAGTAATTAATTAAAATCTAGCACTCACTCGCATTAAAATATTGCCTTTTTTCTACTTTTGTCCCTTCATTTTTATACGGTCGGTTGGTTGTTTAAAACATTCGCATTAAAAAAGCTGAGACAAAATTAATGAAACCTATTTGAGTCTAACATTTCAAAAGTGACTGTTTTTTCCCGAAAACCTTTAAAATCCATAGTCCGGCAAACTGTCCGTTAAAATGAAGATTTTTAATCACATCTGTTGTTCGTTAGATTGTTGGCACTTCGTACATTAGGATGTATGTGTGTTTAGCTGTGTTGCAGTAAAATATATTTGTATATATATATATTATATACGATGCTTTTCAAGGAGTTTTTTAAATCATTGATTAAATTTAAATGCATTCTATTGAATTTAAAATTTTATTATGGCTTTAATTTGTTTTTAAAACGAAAATAATATTACTGTTTAGCGTAATTGTTCTTATCGGTAGACGATATACAAAATAATAAATTATGAAATAACAAAATGAATTAAATATCAGAAATCATGGAGGAATGAGATAGGTGGAGGTGAAGTAAGCCTTAAAAAAGGTTTGCAATATGAAACCATTTATCGTACAAATTTTAAAGTCGCAAACAAAAGAAAGTTGAAAGGATTTTGTATTAATAAGACGAATTGAAAGAAATGAATTACAGCTGAAGCATATTTTAAGAAGAAATGGCAAATTTTTAAAATGGTCTTTTTTCTATTATTATTTATTAAAATAAATGTTCGCTTTCAGGATAAAAGAAATCGGAAAATTAGCAATAATTAAATTTCAAATTAAAATTAAATAAGATATTGAAAACATTTGATACGAACTAAAAATTGTTTTACTAAAAGTAAAAGATTCCTTCTTTAATGTAATTTTAAATATTCTCTAACATAGATGAAAAATGTTTATGACTTAATAATTGCATGTAAATAAATATTTAAAATATAATGATGAAAACATTCTTTTAAAATCATTTATGAAATCTTAAGTAATAAATATTGATATAAAATCTAGATTTACGATTGCAGACGATTTTAAGACGTTAACAAAAGAATGCTATCTCTTCAAGCAGACTCTTAATATAATTTTTTATATTGATATTTAAAACACATATGATAAAATAATTAATAAATTCTTACCGGTGAAGCGATAGATTAGTTCTTTTAAAAAAAACAAAGGCCAAAAAAATACTGGTTTAAACCTGTTTCAATTCATATGAGTGTCAAAGCACGTGGTTTTGTTGGTATTTAATTGGACTTAATGTAGGATTACATTTTTAGCATCATCCCCAGACATAATTCTTTTTACTCTATGATCAGAAATAGTCCCTTTAAGAATAGAAGCAAAATTGGTTACAACCATAATGTTTAGGCTTATTAACACGTAACCCAATCTCAACCCGAAAAGAAAAAAATAAGAAAAAAGAAATAAAACAGACCCTGCACCAATCCGAGCAAGACAAAAATTCCATGAGCATAAACGCGACCAGAATCTGAAAATTCTATTTGAAAAAACTATGGATTCGATATTTGACCCGAACCAAATCTAAATCCTACAAAAATGTTCAAATGAAGCAAAACCCGATCCGAACAAGAAAAAATAATTTTCGTGGACGTGCCACCTGACCTGAAACTAAAAACATTCCTTAAAAAAACCCGAAATATAACCCGAATGCAATTTTAAACCGATAAAAATATTCCAAAGAACCATAACCCGATCCGAGCCAAATAATACTAATACTAATAATAATAATAATAATTTCCGTGTACTTAAACCCGGCTCGAACCTAAAAAATTCCATTTGAAAAAACTTTAAATTTGATCCAAACCACCTGAATCCGACCAAAATATTCAGAAGAACTATGACCAGATTCGAATAAGACAAAAAAAAATTCGTGGACATGAACCCGATCCAAACCTTAAAATTCCATTTGAAATAATACCTGAAATTAGAGTTGAAGCAAATCTGAACCCGACAAAAATATTCGAGAGAACCATAACAGAATCCGAACAAGACAAAAAATTTCTATGGGCATGAACTCAATCCGAACCTAAAAAAATTGTTTGAAAAAATCACGAAATCTCAACTGAACCAAATCTAAACCTGACAAATATATTTAATTGAAGCATATCTCTATTCGGACAAAGCAGAATAATTGTTGTGGACACGCAACCTAAAAATTCCATTTGAAAAAAAATCGAAGTCTGAACTGAACCAAATCTGAACCCAACAGAAATTTTACAAAGAACCATAACCAAATCCGAGCAAGTCAAAATAATTTCCGTGGACATGAATTCGATCCGACCTTTCAAAATCAATTTGAAGAAATACCTGAAATCTTAATCGAACCAAATCTGAACCCGGCGAAAATATTCCAAAGAATCATAACCAAAATCGAATAAGACAAAATAATTTCCATGGACATGAACACAATCAGAACCTAAAAAATATGTTAAGAAAAATACTGAAATCTGAACCAAACCAAATCTGAACCTGACAAAAATATTCCAATGAAGTATAACCTGATTCGAATAAGGCAAAATAATTTCCGTGGACACACAACCCGACCCAGACTTAAAAATTCCATTTGACCCAAAAAAAAGAAAGAAAGAAAGAAAGAAAACCGAAATCTGGAAGGAACGAAATTTGAACGCGACAAAAATAATTCAAAGAATCATAACCGGATCTCAGCAAGGCAAAATAATTTCCGCGGACATGAATCCGACACGAATCTTAGATATCAATTTGAAAAAAAAAAAACCCTGAAATCTGAATCCAGCTAAATCTGAAGCCGACGAAAATATTCCAAAAAATCATAACCAGATTCGATCAAGACAAAATAATTTCCATGGAGATGAGCACAATCCGAACCTAAAAAATTTTTAAGAAAAATCGTGAAATCTGAACCGAACCAAATCTGAAACTGACAAAAATATTCCAATGAAGTATAACCTGATATGAACAAGGCAAAATAATTTCCATGGAAATAAATCCCGACCCGAACCTAAAATATCCAGTTGAAAAAAAAACGATATCTGAATTGAACCAAATCTGAACCTGACAAAAATATTCCAAAGAGCCATAACCGGATCTGAACAAGAAAATAATTTCCATGGAGATGAACCTAATCTTAACGTAAAAAAATTTCTTTGAAAAATTCTCGAAATCTGAACTGATCCGAACCTGAATCTGACAAAAATATCCCAGTGTAACACATCTTTATTCGAATAAGACAGAATAATTTCCACGGACACAATCCGACTCGAACCTAAAAATTCCATTAAAAAAATCCCGAAATCTGAAATTAACCAAATCTGAACCCGACAAAAGTATTCCAAAATTCCAAAGAACCCTAACCGGATCTGAGCAAGGCAAAATAATTTCTGTAGACATGAATCCGACCAAATCTTATAAACCAATTCAAAAAAAAAATACCTGAAATCTGAATCAAACCAAATCTGAACCCAACGGAAGACCCAAAACAAGATTCGAACAAAAGAAAAAAAATTCCATTACCATGAACAAAATTCAAACCTAAAAAAAACGAAATCTGAATCGAGCCAAATCTGAGCCTGAGAAAAATATTCCAGTGAAATATATCCTTAATCCGAACAAGACAAAATAATTTCCGTGTAAACACAACCCAACCGGAACCCAAAATATGCTATTTAAAAAAAACCCGAAATCTGAACTGAACCAAATTTGATTCGGACAAAAATGTTCCAAAGAACCATAACCGGATCCGAACAAGACAAAATAATTTCCAAGGAATGAATCCAATCCGAACCTAAAGAAAAAAATGTTTGAAAAAACCTGAAATATGACACAGGTAAAATCTGAAACCGACAAAAATATGCCAAAGAACAATGACCAGACCCGAAAAAGAAACAAAATAACTTCCATGAACATAAACACAGCCGAAACCTAAAAACAATCTGAGCGAAATCTGAAATTGACAAAAATGCGCGAAAGAACCATAACCAGTTCCGAACAGGACAAAATAATTTCCGTGGACATAAACGCGGATTTTTTACGCAGTCAGCGGCCACGAATTTCAGACAATGTATTTCCAAATATTTCGAATTAAAGATAAAATCGTACAAATTTCAAGTTCGTTTAATATTATTATTAGGGACCCGGGCAAAGCCTGGCGGATTAGCTAGTTATTTAATAAGATTAAATGTGACGGACAAGTAAGCAATTTACAAAACATGTAACACATTTAAAAATTGAATTTCAGCAATTTGTATCAATTATTGGGAAAATATCCAAATTATTTTAAGATCTACAATTTTCAGTAAATAATAAATAGTAAGAAGCTTTTGCTGAATTAAAAAACGCAATAGCACAGTTGAAAATTCAATATTTGGTAAATTAAACATATTTTGTCAATAAACGGAAGAGTACACATCTTTTGCGGAGCCCTGTATATGATTTAGTTTCTATTCATATGGAGTAACTAAATTAGTTAAGTTAAAAAAGTCGTAATGCAACAGATAACGAACTTTGAGCAATTATGTTTCATGTTTACGGTACTATTAATAAATTATCTTGTGTCTTCTCGTAAATGAACGATAAACCCTGTGCTCATCATGATCTACAGTAAGCATCCTTTAGTGCACCTCAGTGATGTGCCAAATTTAAACATGTTTTAAATAGTGTAACATACTTCAAATGCACTGCGACTGAATTCTCCCTATAGACCGTGAAGTCTACAGCAGAACAGCTAACGTGCATCATTTTCAATACTGAATATGCCAGAGTAAATTTAAATAACATATCAATTGCATGAAATTACGAGAATATTTGAGATATTCACCTTATTGTGATATCGTGTCTGAGCCCGGGCTTAATTTTTCAGCAAACTCTAGGTGTATTAGATCATTTTAATTATGTTCCTATATATATTCTCATTTCATGTGTCTATTTATGTTTTCCTTTTATTTTATTCATTTAGATCAGCTGGGAAATGATCAGGATTGTTGGTTTTGATGTAAAGAAAACTACTTAGCGAAATTTTTAAAAGGATGGACAAGTCCAATCTTGTTAAGGAGAATGGAAATTAAACTATAGACGGAATTCTTTGATCAATCTCTTAAATTTAAAAAGAAAAATGCTCATATTTACTAAAAGATGTAGGTATTTGATTACTATTTTCGTGACCATTTCAATTTACCCTAGAAAATAGCAGTCAACCATGTTTAAAAAACAATATTCTCCTATGTAAGATTTAAAAAAAAAAATTATACTCAGGCTGTATTTTGCGCCATTATTTTAAAGAAAAATACAATTCTACATGAATTTAAATATAAATAAACTACATTATTCGGACAAGGATATCAAGGATTTTAATCAAATGATCTACGACGGTGATCAAATCATGAAAATTTAACTTTTTTTTTTTTAAATCATTGATTAAAATCTTAACTTTTCTAAATGTTTAAAATTAGATAAAGTATGAAAATTTAAGGTTAACATAATTTGGAAAGTCTCTGTAAGATTTTGCTTTTTGAATTAACAACAACAACAAAAAAGCGATAAATAATTTCTAATCTTAAACTATTCTTTAGACTTTCAAAAATTAAGTACAATAATTTTGTAAAAAGCAAGTTCATATCTCTCTTTAAAGCATTTCATTTAAAAATAATACTTAAATCTCGCATAATTTACTATATCATGATTTATTTAATTAAAAAAATCATGCATTCTTTTATATAACATAAACGTAGAAAGTATACTAATTTTCTGCAAATAAAAGAATAAGTAGACCCGACTGTATACTATTTTCTCAGTCTACTTTTGAAATTATAAATTTGAAGCAAATTGGGACGGAAAAAGAATAAAAAAATGACGACTGTCCAACAACTATTATAAAAGAAAGTATAAGACAAAACAAACTTCTTATAAATATGTTAAGTACAGAAAGAGATTCTTCGATAAAAGGTGATTTTTTTCCTGTTATCGAAAAATATCATATGTGTATCAGTTCACACTTAGGAAATTAACACTAATTTTTCAAAATACAAACAAAAAATGAACTCCAAATATTTTTTTCTACATGTGATACTAACTAATAAAATTTTTTTTATTATTTGCAGTTTTTATTAGTTCTGAAATTAGTTCCCTCTAGACCATTTTTTAGCGTCAGAGAACCCTGCTGTTTTAAAAATTGGTAGCATTCACCCTGTTTAGAAAAAAAAATAGCGACATCCACCTTCTATTGTGTCTTCTTGTAAAGGAATCCCCCCGCTCTTACTGCAATATTTCTAAATGTGTGGATCAAATACTTTGCAAAAATTATAGAACTTTATTTAGAAATAACAGGACATTATTAAATAATGTTATTTGCCTTTTTCAATCTGTAATTTATTATAACATTAAAAAATGTCACTTTCTTTATCACATAAAAAAAATATTTCTTTATTTCTTTACAAAACAGATACTAATATATTTCTTCAAAAAATAACGTCCTTCTTTATTTAAACAAGTTATTTTTTTTGGGGGGGAACTAGCACCTTGATCCTTTTTTCCCTAGAATTAATACTAAATTATTATTTTAATAATAAAAACATAAAAATATACATTGTTTTCTCAGATAGTCAGTTGTTTAATAATTGTTAATTTTAAGTCGTGTTAACAATTTGACAATAAATGCAATTAATAATTTTAATATATGTAAATACCAGGGTTATTTAACATGAATTTACATTATTATGACAAATATTAAGGTATATAACATTGTATACTGTTGACTAATGAAAATGACCGCAATATTAATAATTACTATAATTAATATTTATATTTAGCTTAAAAACATTCATTATGTTAGCAATCAATGTTTTGGAAAATTTAAATTGTTGGTTATTATTCCGTATTTTAACATTATGGAAAAAAAAATGATAAAAATCGGATTTTTGTAAAACTATATTTTTCATCATGAAAAGATGCAAACTAAATTTTGTACTATCTTAAAGGTTTTTAACTTTATTTTTTAATTGAAAAATAACTTTGACTTAAAATGTGTAAAGAAAAAACTTTTATTGCATAAAGATAGAATTGAATAACACACAATTCAGTTGATGCACTGATGATTTAATAAAATTTTTAAGTACCCAAATTCACAGATACATCGGGATACCAAGTGATAACTATTTGTAAATATTGAAAGCTTATGTATTTTTGTTACAATGCAAATTTACAAACATTATTTATTGGAAATGAGAATTGATTGTATCTGAGTATTAGTTATTTATCTAGACATGCAGTCACGAAACAATTGTACCATGAAATAATTGATTATTGATATTTGGAGAAAACATGTATCCAAAAATACTATCAATTAAGTTTGAATTTAATAAGTATTTCTATAAACACTAGTTATGTAATAATTGTAAAATACGAATCATATTAAAAATATATATGTAAATCATTTTAATTGTAAAAATGTAATAAATCGTTATTTAGAAATGAACTTTATTCATATTTAATCGTATTTTGTCATTTAATCACATTGCATTTATTGGTTGTACAGGTATGCATATTGCATTTATAATAAAGAAGACCACTGATAATATATTCCAAAGCATTATTCATTTCTATTTTTCTTTAATTTTTTTTCCATAAATTCTCTGCTTTCAGAAAGTTTTCTTATTTATTTCTAGTGTTTATAACATACTGATAAGCAGTAAAAATCGTGAAAAGTGTCCATAATGACTGTTGGTACGTCCAATATGCATTTTTGTTTACATGTGTTAAGGTGTATATGTCATCTCTCTTAGATGCAACTTTTTGATTTAGAAATTCTAATTCCAGAGCTGAATTAACCACATTTGAATCCTACTAAATTCATCATGTTAGATCCATTCTTCTGAATCTTTAAGCCAGTTTAGAGTTTGAAATTTGTGGTCCATTGAATAATTAAAATTTTCCTTTTCACTATTTCAATTTGAAACATAACTCTCGAGTAAATAAAGTATTTAAAACATCTAGTATAATAAGTGTAGAACGTGCAAGAAATTTGTGAGAGGAAAGTCGAGGGAAGAGACAATAAAATAATTAAAACAGTAAAAAAGTAAAAGGAAGAAAATTCCTAGTGATCAGTGACAACTATACGGAATATTCAGCAGAAATAAGAATACCATATGTAAAAAAAAAAAAAAAAAACATACGGCACTCGGGGACTGCAGCGGTAAAGATATTGTATAGCATTTTTTATCAACTTATGCAATTATAATTATTTATTTATTTTTTATTTATGCAGTTTTTTTTTTTTTTTTTTTTTTTTTTTTTTTTTTTTTTTTTTTTTTTGTCTTTGATATTAATTTAAGTTACACTTTTTGAGCGTGATGACCGATAGCATTTTTTTTCTTTTATTGAATAAATGAGAAGTTAATATCGATTAAAATATTTTTATTATCTTACAATACATGTAGGTTAATCAGGAATTTTTATCATTGAAACTATTCGTTTATGGTAGCTGAAATAAAAAACATAAGTTTGAGACTTGATATTCTCAAAATATCTGAAAAATACCGCATCAATGTCTGCCGAAGTCTATCGAAGGATACCGTGCCGAAGTCTGCCAAACTGAAGCGACGTTAGCCGGAGTGTTAGGTTTTTCTCGTTACGGAATTTCTAGATTCTTTCGCCGCGCTGAAAGTCCGCGATAAAAGCTATGCAATACCTTAATAAATTACCAAACAAAATTTGGCCGCGTTACGAAATTTAGATCGCGAGTTATAAGCATTTTAAATTTTCCGATCCTCACCGTGGGGGTCTCCTGTCACCAAAAATTAACACTGTCTCATAATAAATTACCAAACAAAATTTGGCCGCATTACGAAAATTGATCGCGAGTTATAAACATTTTAAATTTTTCGACCCTCACCGTGGGGGGTCTCCTGTCACCAAAAGTTAACATTCTCTCGTAATAAATTACCAAACAAAATTTGGCCGCGATACGAAAATTAGATTGCGAGTTATAAGCATTTTAAATTTTACGACCCTCACCGTGGGGGTCTCCTGTCACCAAAAAATAACACTGTCTCATAATAAATTTGCAAACAAAATTTGGCCGCACTACGAAAATTAGATAGCGAGTTATAAGCATTTTAAATTTTTCGACCCTCACCGTGGGGGAACACCTGTCACCAAAAATTAACACTGTCTCATAATAAATTACCAAACAAAATTTGGCCGCGCTACGAAAATTGATCGCGAGTTATAAACATTTTAAATTTTTTGACCCTCACCATTTGGGGGGGGGTCTCCTGTCACCAAAAATTAACACTGTCTCATAATAAATCACCAAACAAAACTTGGCCGCGCTACGAAAATTAGATCGCGAGTTCTAAGCATTTTAACTTTTTCGACTCTCACCGTGGGGGGGGGGGGAGTCTCCTGTCACCAAAAGGTAAAACTGTCTCATTATAAATTACATAAAAAAAATTTGTCCGCGCTACGAAAATTAGACCGCATTTTAACTTTTTCGACACTCACCGTGGGGGTCTCCTGTCACTAAAAATTAACACTGTCTCATAATAAATTACCAAACAAAATTTGGCCGCGATATGAAAATTAGATTGCGAGTTATAAGCATTTTAATATTTTTTACCCTCACCGTGAGGGGGTCTCCTGTCACCAAAAATTAACACTGTCTCATAATAAATTACCAAACAAAATTTGGCCGCGCTACGAAAATTTGATCGCGAGTTATAAGCATTTTAAATTTTTAGACCCTCACCATGAAGGGGGTCTCTTGTCACCAAAAATCAACTCTGTCTCATAATAAATTACCAAACAAAATTTGGCCGCGCTACGAAAATTAGATCGCGAGTTATAAGCATTTTAAATTTTTTGATCCTGACCGTGGGGGGGTCTCCTGTCACCAAAAATCAACACTGTCTCATAATAAATTACCAAACGAAATTTGGCCGCGCTACGAAAATTGATCGCGAGTTATAAGCATTTTAAATTTTTACACCCTCACCATGAAGGGGGTCTCTTGTCACCAAAAATCAACTCTGTCTCATAATAAATTACCAAGCGAAATTTGGCCGCGCTACGAAAATTGATCGCGAGTTATAAACATTTTAATTTTTCGACCCTCTCCGTGGGGGGTCTCCTGTCACCAGAAGTTAACATTCTCTCATAATAAATTAACAAACAAAATTTGGCCGCGATACGAAAATTAGATTGCGAGTTATAAGCATTTTAAATTTTACGACCCTCACCGTGGGGGAACACCTGTCACCAAAAATTAACACTGTCTCATAATAAATTAGCAAACAAAATTTGGCCGCGCTACGAAAATTAGATCGCGAGTTCCAAGCATTTTAACTTTTTCGACTCTCACCGTGGGGGTGGTCTCCTGTCACCAAAAGGTAAAACTGTCTCATAATAAATTACCAAACAAAATTTGCCGCGATATGAAAATTAGATTGCGAGTTATAAGCATTTTAATATTTTTTACCCTCACCGTGAGGGGGTCTCCTGTCACCAAAAATTAACACTGTCTCATAATAAATTACCAAACAAAATTTGGCCGCGCTACGAAAATTTGATCGCGAGTTATAAACATTTTAAATTTTTTGACCCTCACCATTGGGGGGGGGGGGTCTCCTGTCACCAAAAATTAACACTGTCTCATTATAAATCACAAAACAAAACTTGGCCGCGCTACGAAAATTAGATCGCGAGTTCCAAGCATTTTAACTTTTTCGACTCTCACCGTGGGGGTGGTCTCCTGTCACCAAAAGGTAAAACTGTCTCATAATAAATTACCAAACAAAATTTGGCCGCGATATGAAAATTAGATTGCGAGTTATAAGCATTTTAATATTTTTTACCCTCACCGTGAGGGGGTCTCCTGTCACCAAAAATTAACACTGTCTCATAATAAATTACCAAACAAAATTTGGCCGCGCTACGAAAATTTGATCGCGAGTTATAAGCATTTTAAATTTTTAGACCCACACCATGAAGGGGGTCTCTTGTCACCAAAAATCAACTCTGTCTCATAATAAATTACCAAACAAAATTTGGCCGCGCTACGAAAATTAGATCGCGAGTTATAAGCATTTTAAATTTTTTGATCCTGACCGTGGGGGGGTCTCCTGTCACCAAAAATCAACACTGTCTCATAATAAATTACCAAACGAAATTTGGCCGCGCTACGAAAATTGATCGCGAGTTATAAGCATTTTAAATTTTTACACCCTCACCATGAAGGGGGTCTCTTGTCACCAAAAATCAACTCTGTCTCATAATAAATTACCAAGCGAAATTTGGCCGCGCTACGAAAATTGATCGCGAGTTATAAACATTTTCGACCCTCTCCGTGGGGGGTCTCCTGTCACCAGAAGTTAACATTCTCTCATAATAAATTACCAAACAAAATTTGGCCGCGATACGAAAATTAGATTGCGAGTTATAAGCATTTTAAATTTTACGACCCTCACCGTGGGGGTCTCCTGTCACCAAAAATTAACACTGTCTCATAATAAATTTGCAAACAAAATTTGGCCGCACTACGAAAATTAGATCGCGAGTTATAAGCATTTTAAATTTTTCGACCCTCACCGTGGGGGAACACCTGTCACCAAAAATTAACACTGTCTCATAATAAATTAGCAAACAAAATTTGGCCGCGCTACGAAAATTGATCGCGAGGTATAAACATTTTAAATTTTTTTACCCTCACCATTGGGGGGGGGGGGTCTCCTGTCGCCAAAAATTAACACTGTCTCATTATAAATCACAAAACAAAACTTGGCCGCGCTACGAAAATTAGATCGCGAGTTCCAAGCATTTTAACTTTTTCGACACTCACCGTGGGGGTGGTCTCCTGTCACCAAAAGGTAAAACTGTCTCATAATAAATTACCAAACAAAATTTGGCCGCGATATGAAAATTAGATTGCGAGTTATAAGCATTTTAATATTTTTTACCCTCACCGTGAGGGGGTCTCCTGTCACCAAAAATTGCAACTCTCTCATAATAAATTACAAACAAAATATCGCCGCGCTACGAAAGTTAGATCGCGAGTTATAAGCATTTTAATCTTTTCGACCCTCACTGTGGGGGGTCTCCTGTCACCAAAAATTATTACTGTCTCATAATAAATTACCAAATAAAATTTGGCCGCGCTACGAAAATTTGATCGCGAGTTATAAGCATTTTAAATTTTTAGACCCTCACCATGAAGGGGGTCTCTTGTCACCAAAAATCAACTCTGTCTCATAATAAATTACCAAACAAAATTTGGCCGCGCTACGAAAATTAGATCGCGAGTTATAAGCATTTTAAATTTTTTGATCCTCACCGTGGGGGGGTATCCTGTCACCAAAAATCAACACTGTCTCATAATAAATCACCAAACAAAATTTGGCCGCGCTACGAAAATTACATCGCGAGTTATAAGCATTTTAAATTTTTGTAAGTGTAATTATTTTAGATACAATACTAAGAAATCATTAGCAAATTTATTGTATTAACTCTTGTACTGTTTCAAAGATATTTTTGGCGATAATACAAAAACTGTTTTAGATACAATATTAAATATTTATTTTAATTTTTCTCACTGTTCATTAATAAACTTACATATTTAATTATTTTTAGTACACATACAAGAGATTTTTTAGTATATTTGCTAAGAATTTTTTCTATATTTGTGAAGGACTTTATAATGCATTTACTACTTTTTTCTAGAATCCACCCTAAGTATTTTATCTACTTTATAAAAAAAAGTAACTATATTAAGCATATTTGATAAAATACATAAAATACTGAGTGTGGATTACTAAAGAAAAATAGTAAATGTACTATAAATTCCTTCACAATTACACAAAAAGCTCTTAGAAAATGTACAAAAAATCCCTTGTAAGTGTACTAAAATTGTTAGAAAACTTGCAGAATATTATTTAGGAAGCTCCCTAAAAAATCGTTAGCACGTTTACTAAATAATCCTTAATAAATTTACCAAAAAGTATTTCGTAAATTCCCTAAAAAATCACTAGTAAGTATATTAAACAATATTTAGTATATTTACAAAAATTTATTTGAAAAACTACTTTAAAAATCATAAGTAAATTTACTAAACAATCCGTAGTACTTTTACAAAGAGTCTTTTGGAAAACTGACTAAAAAATCTTTGCTACGTTTACAACATAATCATTAGTAATATTACTAGACATTCCTTACTAAACTCCCTAAAGATCGTTAGTAAGTTTACTAAACGATATTTAGTAAATTTACAGAAGATTCTTTGGAAAACTCCCTAAGAAATCGTTAGTACGTTAACTAAACAATATCTAGTAACAGATACTAAAGAAACTTTTGTAATTTTACGTGATTTTCTTTTGTTGCGTTTACATAAAAATTCTAGGAATCGCAGTTTCCTAGAAAATTCTTAGTAACCTTACGGAATTTTTTTACAGTGTAATGCTGCCAAAGTAAATTTTACCAGCAAAACTAATAACCACTTATGCCATTTTTTATAAAATTTTCCATTAATGAGGCGGTTAAATAAATTGAAATGATTTTCTGCTGACATTTACTGGTGGAAATTTGCCGCAGTGGTAATGAACCCTCTGATAAAGTGGTTACAGTGGAAGCTTCACTATTTTAAGGATATGCCAGTTCCTCCTATTAATAGTTCCATACAATGAATGTGCTCTCTCTCAGTAAAATTTGTGACTAATATTTTGTACACTTTATTTGGAATGATTAATTTTGTGCTTTATAAGTGTCTTTAAAATTTAGATTTGCGTAATTTGACTGCATGTATAGCAGCATCCGTCGATTTTCTGAGGATTTACGATATATTACGGGGGGGGGCTATAATTATAACATCATCGGATTTATGGCTGAAATTCCAAGATTTTGCCGAACTCGATCAGTATATAAAATTAGATATGTTCTGCCTCATCATATCTTCCTGAAAACAACCTGCAAACCCAATATTAGCGGTTGATTGTGGGATTTCCTATTATATATTTTGCCCTCAGTCATCCATTTTCATACTTTTATAATCCTTAATGATTGCAGGAAATCACAATAGAAATGAAAACTATTCAACGAATCAACCAGTAATATTTGGTCTGTAGGTGGTTTGCTACACAAAGAATTGCGTAAAAAATTGAGGATATAAAATCCAAAAATACGCTTCCCACTCACTACCCGAGAAATATAATGAGTGAATTTATTGTAAGTTCAATCACCCCATCCCGTATGTGATCTGGTTAAACTTCTCTCTGTAAACATATACTGAAAGTTTGTATCTACTTGCCAGTATATCAGTGTGTTTCAGCATGCTATGAGTTTATAATAGAAAGCTGGGGAAGTATTATGAAATATAAAATTTTTATGTTTTCTGTCGTAAGGCTTGTAGTATAGAAAAACACAGCTACACAACACAGCTATTCAATCTACACTGTAAAAAAAAATCTGTAAAGGTACTAAACATTTTCTAGGAAACTGGGATTCCAAGAACTTTTCATGTAACGATAACAGGAAAAATCCATGTAACCGATTCGAAAACTTGAGTTTTTCTTGTTACCGTTACAGGAAAAGTTCTTGGAATCCCAGTTTCCATATAAAGAGTAGTACATTTACAGATTTTTTTTACAGTGTACAACTAATTCTATGCAGTTATGTCAAACAAAGGGAAGTTTTTTACAGAAATATCATATGCTTAATCCACTAAATTATATTCGGTCTGCAAAGGAGTATAAATGATGCTAACTAAAAGTATCCGGGCCGGGTTATATGCGTGAATGATTGAAAACAGCTATTTCGTTCGCATGTGTCCAAATATATAAGACGTCAGGTTCGAGAAAAGTCTTATTGAATACCTAAGCACCTGTACATAAATATTAAGTATGGATTAGCATTTTTTTCAAGCTATATTGCTATTATTTATTTTAAAATTGATTAATTTTACTGCAGATGCCATATACACATTAAAGTTTAAAAAAAAAAAAAAACATTTTTTACCTACCAAATTCGGGAAAAAGTTTCGGAAAAGTGTTTAATTTCCTGATTGTTAAACTAAATAGAGTAAAAAATGTATTTTAGTGCTTTGCTGTAAATGAAAATATCTAATTTAGAAATGTATCTGTGTTTTGCACTCAAATCTGTCTATTTTTAGAATGCATAGCTCTTTTCTTTTTTAATTGTATGCGACTTTTTATATAAAACAGTTACTACCGAAACTTTTTACTAAAAACTACTTGTAAAATATTTTTATCAAATTTTTAACCCATGAGAATACAATATGTAACAAATTAAAAAATACCTTTTTATAAATTAATTATAAAAAAAAGAAAATATACTTATCTTTTTTTATTTATTGTTTCGCATAAAATGTATAACTAAAATGAAAAACAAGAAAAAAGGCTAAAACCAAATGCCAAGTTTGAATAGAATGTGGCACCTAAAATTAAAAAAAGTTAAATAGCTTTAACGCTTTCACATGAAACTAATTAAATTCTCAAGTAGGACTGTGATGCTTCATTTTTTAAAGCATAAAACTGATATAAAGTATTATAAAATAATAATATTAAAAATGTGATTGGGGAGAAACGTAAATTGCAAAATTATTACAAAGAAGATATAATAAATAGCAGAAATTCAGCAGTCATTTAATTTGTATATTAATTATACCTGAAATATTTTATTAACATTAAACAAGATTTAAACATTTCAATAGATAAAATTTACAGATAAAATTCAATTTGAAACGCAAACTTAAATTATTAGTTAGTGCAAGGACTTAAATTAATTATAATGTTTGGAATCAGTTGCTTTAAGATTTAAATGTCCTTCCGGCAATGCCGGGAGGAAGAGGTAGCTTTCATATACTTATATATTTATTTATTTATTTTAAAGTAAGTTACATTGTTCAAAAATACTAAGCTCAAATTAGTGGAAATAATCTTATAAAATTAGTGATTTTATAAGATTGAATACTAGTTTTTGTCAAGACTGAATATTAATAGGAATTTTTAGAAATTAGTCATCTTTTATTCAACCTGGTTTTATTTTAAGCGATTTAGAGAGTCACCAAATTCCACGATATCATGAAGTGTATGCCATTTAAAAGCAACATTCAGATCAGACCGTTTCAAAATGTCAGCCATAAGCAAAATTAAAAGTGCTTATAACTCAATCATTTTTTAAGATATAGACAAAATAAAAAGTGTTCTGGAATCGTTGTTTTAAGTTTTAACACGTAAAAGAAAATATTTTTCAACTTTTATTTTTTTCGCATTTAATTTTAAATTTAAATTTTTTTTTTAATTTAAAATGGCCACCATTTTGAAACAAAATGGTGGATGATGCTGGCCAACGAACTCGGTCGAGAAATTTGTATGTACTATGTACATACCAAGTTTCATTGAAATCGGTTCATAAATACGCGTGTTATCACGTGACAAAAATCAGATCGTTTCAAAATGTCAGCCATAAGAAAAATTCAAAGTGCTACAACTCAATCATTTTGTAAGATATAGACAAAATAAAAAGTGTTCTGGAATTGTTGTTTTAAGTTCTAACACGTAAAAGAAAAATATTTTTCAAATTTTTATTTTTCGCATTTAATTTTAAATTTTAAATTTTTTTAAAAATTTAAAATGGCCACCATTTTGACACAAAATGGTGGATGATGCTGGCCATCGAACTCGGTCGAGACATTTGTATGTACTATGTACATACCAAGTTTCATTGAAATCGGTTCATAAATACGCGTGTTATTACGTGACAAAAATCAGATCGTTTCAAAATGTCAGCAATAAGAAAAATTCAAAGTGCTATAACTCAATCATTTTTTAAGATATAGACAAAATAAAAAGTGTTCTGGAATCTTTGTTTTAAGTTCTAACACGTAAAAAAAAAAATATTTTTCAACTTTTATTTTTTTCGCATTTAATTTTAAATTTTAAATTTTTTAAAAAATTTAAAATGGCCGCCATTTTGAATCAAAATGGCGGATGATGCTGACCAACGAACTCGGTCGAGACATTTGTATGTACTATGTACATACCAAGTTTCATTCAAATCGGTTAATAAATACGTTAGTTATCGCATGACAAATTCAGATATATATATATATATATATGTCAACATTTGAACGGAGGGTGGTTTTGGGGTCTGGGGGTCATGATCGGTGAAAATATACCAAAATTTTCCGGAAGTGCTTTCCTCTGGACGGCTGCAATAGGTAGCTTTTTACTTTTTGTAATGAAAGCTACCTAAAAAAAAAAAAAAAAAAAAAAAAAAAAATGCTGAGTTAAGGAAACGGAGCACAGCCTGGTAGTGGGAAAAGATTGATTATCTCTATCTTAACCGAATTTAAACTCCTATTTTTTTAAGTAACTTTATAAAGCAAACAGGACTTAAAATAATCATAATTAGTAAAGAAAGGCTGAGATTTAAGAAATTTGCCACAGGAAAACATAAGAAATAACGTTTTAAAATCACTTTTGATAAAATAAAAACATATTGATCGATATTCTCTATTAAAAAATTATGAAATAGAATGTTTTTTTACGCGTATATCCCAATTTTAAATTCGCTCCTACCAATATATTTTAAAATTTGAACTTTCATTAAAATTTTACATTTTGGTTTTTATCCGTTCTCCATATTCAAAACAGGTGATTTAGATAGTAGACATAGTTGACCTTTGTTTTCCCTTCTGCAAAATCATCCACGGCCGCCTATTCTCACAGCTACTGATATTTCAAAGGTAGATTTGAACTGGACAGTCGTACGCAAGCCTCATATCAGGATCATCAAGTTAGCATGTAGTTTCAGGAAATAAATATAGTACCTGTACCCTATATGGACCCCTTAAGGAAAATGTATTTTTTTCAGCCCCATGTACAAGTCAGAGGACTCCAAAAATTTGTGTCCCCTATCCTTGGACTATTGACTATCATTATTAAAATCAGTGGCCTTGTAATTATTCTGGTTTAATTTATATGATAAAAACAAAAAATGTTTACAAGTGTCCATATAAGGAACTACCTGTCCCTATTATGGACAGGTGTTTCCTTATTGACTTTCTACACAGTGTGTATGGAAGAGCTACTTTTCCAAGGGTTTTTAGAGGAGAGGGAATAAAAAAATGTATCTTAAAGTATTCGGAGGAGGAGAGGGGACAGTAAATATCTTTAGAACATGCATTTTCGAAAGGGGAGGATCATTTTCGGCTTTTACCCTTCGAAGACCCATGCAAAGCCCCTTAATTACTAATATTATGAAATAATATTGTTGGTTTTACTTAGCTTTATAGCATCTGTCTGCGAATTTACATCTGTTATTACCCAGTCCTCACAGCATGGACAAAAAGAAACTTTTTCACCATGGGCAGTAAGTCCCATATAATCATCATGAACATATCTGCCACATATGATGCATGGCCGCATGTTTGAAAAAGCATCAATACTGCAAAAGAAACAGTACCAGCTCTCTTTTGTTGAGAAAGTCATACCATTGGTGCCTATGATTTCGCCAACAGATATCCTACTGGCGGCGGGGGAGCTTCTTTTTATTTTTCTGCAAGGGTTTTTTGGAGGAAGGTTTTGAGGGATTGTTCAAATGGCATCTTGTTGAACAAAGATTTTACCACTTTGATGACTTTTCAATTTATTGCTTGGCAACGTTGAATTTTCTTCTTTCTTACAGTTGTAGTCGATGGGGATATAAGCTGTCCATATTGGGAACCGGGCGTAGTTTTAATAAATCTAGTAACAAATGAATAAGGAAAATATTTTAAAGCAAAATATGCAATAGCAATCGAAAATATGTTTTATTAGCTTTCTAAAATACTCCACGTTTCAACATTTAATGTAATTTTACCATATCTAATAAGAATTTAAGCTTACAAGTAATTAAGATCAGCACATCTCGAAACAACAGGTTTTCTCGTAAATAGCGAATAGCGCGCTTTTTTACACTTTCCAGCCTTCATTATCTTTTCAACTGCTTTTCTTCGCGAAAATGTTGAGCCATCTCTCGATTAAAATTATTACCTTTAAAAATATTAGGGGTGTCCATATTGAGAGCCCTGTCCATATAGGGTACAAATACCTTACTGTTTTAATTGATACGCTTGATGAGAGTTTAATTAACGTTCCAGTTAATTATTAAAAATTTCAATTTCTTAGTCCCATGTGCATTAAGAGAGGCCTTGGACTATCTTCAAAAAATCTTTCAGTCTCATACTTGCTGTATATTTCGCTAGCCATCGACACAGACACACACACACACACAGACATACTCAGAAATAGGGAAACCCAGCAATACCTTAAGCTGCTATCAGATTCACAAATTTTTCGAGTGATCAACTTTTCAGGGAAGAGGCCAAAAAAAAGTTTGTAATTGATTTGTTTGCTATTTATTTCTCTTTCATTGGAGCAAATGAACTTTCCGGAAGCTGTACGATAAGTGTTTTGGCTATCTCTTCATATGAACACATATTCAAAGTTCTATTTATATACAAACTGTGTTTTAGGTTCCATATATCGATTTTTTCTTTTACGCATTATATAAAAATTCTTTTTTGGTCATCATGTTATTTCAGTTTAATCGCGGTGTCGACCATCTTGGTGGATGGGAAATAAATGACGTTGAAAAACACCTATTTCTGATTGGTTGAAATGTTGAACGTTGGGTGAAAAATCGTGGCTAACGGAGACTTTTTTTTATAGCAGACATAAAAAAGTTGAAGATGTTGCTGTTTGCTATTAGATTGGGGTTGAGACGATTTCTCGAAGAAAATTGGCTGATATCAGAAGTTGGCTAAAAAATTCCTTGTAAAGTTGGTTCATCTGATAGCAGCTTAATAGGATGTTATGTAACTTTTTTTGCTATTTCTTATTACCTCTGTCAGATATTATTTCACTTTCATTTATCTCACTTTTTTGCAGTTTAGAGATATGTGAAAAGTTACCAATTTCAGAGAAAAAAAATCGTATTAAAATAATCAAAAATTTAATAAAATGAAACTTTTCTATAGATCCTTTAACATTTGAGCTAGAAGATCAGTCACCAGAATTAAATACGTAAGAATTTAAATAAAACCAGTGATGTAGAGAAAACTCTGAATTTAATTTTAAAAAGTATTTAATTTCAAAGCTTGAGAATTGAAGTAATTTAAAAGTTTGAGATTTAATTTTGGAAAGTATTCTTTTGCAAACTTTGTCGAAATGAATTATTTGAGAAATATAATGTTCTGGTTCATGTTGGAGAGAGAAATCTAAAAGCAAAATATTATGAAATTTAATAAATTCGAAAAATGAGAACATAAAATAAAAGTCAATTTTTCTATTTTTCGGCAACAAAAGTCAATCCTCTAGGTTTGAAATATTTTCAACTGGATGAACAACAGATTTATAAATTAGATAAATTAGAAATGTATTATCAGAAAAAAATACACTGTGTTTTTATAGACATATATTCATCACCAAATTAGCAATCAACACTGATGTAATGTTTCAAACATTATGAAATTAAAATTAAGAGTTACTAAATTCTCTTTTATGTAAATTAAAATGACTTGACCCAAAAAAGCAAAAAGCAAAAACAAAAAAAATGTAATTTTCGTTTGGATTCTATAAGCAGAATTTCCTTTTGAAAATCTTTTCTTATATTGTTAAATTCGCATTTTTCAACTGTATATTTAAATTACAAACTAGATGTTACCCGTCAAGATTTGACGATAAACATGTTAAAAGATTATTTAGTTTAGTTATATTAGTTAGAAAGTTTATGTCTAAGCTTCTGAAAACATTAATGAGATGCAAAAAATAACGGTAAAAAATAGTTGTACGTTACTCCAAAGTCTAAAGCGCTCCCTATCGACATTTTTTGAAATTTATCTTTATAATTTATTTTCAAGACAATACTGACATAAAGAATAATTTTAGTGAAAACCGCAAATCAATTGACCACTTTTTCTGTTTTTTATAATCATTTGAAATTTTAACCTATCCACTCCCATTGAACACAGTTCAGTTTGCGCTACTTAACCACAGATTTTGAGCTCAAAATTTAAGTTTATGTCTAAACATCTAAAAAAAATTAATGAGATGCAAAAAATAACGGTAAAAAAATAGTTGTTCGTTATTCCAATGTCTAAAGCGCCCTCTATCATCATTTTTTGAAATTTATCGTTATAATTTATTTTCAAGGCAATACTAACATAAAGAATAGTTTTAGTGAAAACCGCAAACGAATTGACCAATTTATGCGTTTTTTATAATCATTTCAAATTTTGGACCCTAAACTTTGGTGGTACCTATCTCCTTCGGAAGACGTTTGGGACCCTCAGTTTCCCATTTAATAGTATTTGTCTTGACATCTACTATCACCCCTTAAAGTTTTCCCAGTAGTTTAGATACACCCTGTATATTTAAAAAATAATTAAATGAAAAATACTTAAGCTTAAATATTTTAAGTTAAAATTCTTAAAATATTTATAAAATATTTTAGCATACTTCATAACGGCACTCGGGGATTTAGTTAAAAATCATTTAATATATGGTCTAAATGATGTATAATAACATTTATTTATTTATATAATTCATGTATATTACAGTTTACAAATGGATTACTTTTTCTAAGCTTCCACGCACATTACAGGAAAGTGGAAAATTGCTACTACTACCCACCTACAAAATACTGTTTAAATATTTACATTTTTTAGAAAATTAGAGTACATTTTTTTTTAAATATTGCTAGATGTTAAATTAAATTTTACGACAATTTTACAATTTTTATTTGTGTGTGTTGCATTTATTGTTTATTTATTTATTTTTTAAGAATGCAATTTGTAAAGATTTTCAGTAATTTAATTCTTACAAATGTATCTCTAAAGCCCTGAATTGTAAATTGGCTGTTTATATCTAATAATTACTATTTTAATTACTTGAAATATTTTAAAAATGAAATTGTTTCTTAAAAAATCATTGTTGAGTGTTAATTTTTTTTTTAATTATAAAGCATCAAAATAATAATAATAACAAAAGAATAAAAATCGTATAACTTCCTCTCGTAGTAAAATGTATCATTATTTTTAAAAAAATTGCCGAGAGTAGGGATCGAACCCTAGTCCTTTACAAATGCTCAGAGCTATAAATCCGTGCCTCAAACCACTGAGCTAACCAGACTTGCTTCGAACTTCCTCTGACTGGAAGAGATAATAAGTTCAACTTCGCGCATGCTCAAAGACCAATTTGAGTTGATCTTAAAGAGGTCGCTTACTGTTTTAATATATATGATGGTTTTATTAAAAATTCGTGTTTTAAAGCATTTTTGAGCACTTATAAATGAGGTTTATATGCATTAGAGAGAAAAAAATGCACAGTTCACTAGACGGATCACCGAACTTGCCTACATCAAGTGCCGCACTGCGTTCCAAGTTGGCTTATTTTCACACCGAATGAGTCAGGTGATGCTCATTTCTAAACAGAAATAACTTAATGAATGTGCACGTGAAGCGCATCACGTAACTCTAGCAGTACGAAAGAAGAAGAGTTTGTTTGTTCGTGTTTATGATGGCCAGTTATCTGCACTTGGGATATAGGACCTAAAGGGGGTGTCCCGCATTTACGCTAACCCGTATTTACACAAGGTAATCCAAGGCTCTATGAAATCCACGGAAACCGCCGAATGATTAATCCGACGGCCGCGATTGGGTTCGAACCCAGCAACTGCCGTCTAACAGTATCGGAGGCAGAACCTCTCGGCCACTGGTGGAGCCCGAAGGTAGACAAATAAAATACGTAATTTGACATTCCGTCTTTTTAATTAATATCGTAGCACTGTATACCAGGAAGCTATGCATATGCATCAGGGGATTAAGGAAAAACGTATAGTTATGTACTAGATAAATATTTCTTCAAAAAGTTCTTAGTGATGACATTGTAAAGTAATTCCGTCGAAATACGGTAAATGAATCTATAGTACATGGCAAAGATGACCGTCCACTTGCGATTTTTGACATTTTGTTAAATATCTAGAAAAATACTTGAGGTATTATACCGAAACCTTAAGTGTGTAGACATAATAGCACATGTCATATATTTCCGCGAAGACATACTCCCGTAACTCCATAGGGGACCGTCAACAAAAGCAAGTCTCAAAAGCACAGCTTGAAAATTCCGAAAATGTTCGTCGATTGAATAAGCTTAAAATCCGTTATTCCAAAAATGAAGCAAAATGATGAGGGGTTGTATTCATTTTTCCTTTGATTAGGGCCAATATATAATACACAATATGGCACGTACTACTACATTTCGATACAACCCCTTATTTTTTGCTTCATTTTGGGAAAGACGGATTTTGTGCTTATTTTATCGACGAACACTTTCAGAGTTTTCAAGCTATGCTTTTGAGACTTTCACAAAAGTTGCTCTATACATTTATCCAACACAGTATGCAAATGAAATTTTGATAACGTTGACGTATGAGCAATGAAAAAATATTTAGTGAAACTGCTCATTTTTCATACCATTTTTATTATTTTGTAATTGTGATTAGAGGGTATTGTGTACAATATTTTTTCTGATACTTTCGGAAAAATACATTGTTTTATATTAAGAGCTTTGCAAATTATAAGCAAAAAAAACTTGAAGAAATCTGGGACATGTTTTTATAAAAACATTTTATAAAAACTTTAATATCTCTACAATTATCCATGCTATCCGCATAAAAATGAAAACGGTTAATTACAATAAGCTACTTAATCATAATCTAAAGTTTGAACGCATTTTCTACATTAGTTATGACAGAGTTGTTCAAAAGATTTTTGTTTTTTTTTCAATTTGTTGACGGTCCCCTATGGAGTTTCGAGAGAAAGTCTTCATAGAAATATATGATTTGTACAATTATGTTTACACACATAAGGTTTCAGGATAATTCCTCAAGTATTTTTCTAGATATTTAACAGAATGTCCAAAATCGCAAGTGGTCGGTCATCTTTGGCCATGTAGTGTAGGATCGAATTATCATCACAGTTTCAGAAATTTGTAGAATTTGTTCAATAAAATAAGAAAATAAAATTTTCTTTGTATTGCTATGCGTCAGGGATTTTGAAATCAATATGTACGACTTACCATCACATTCACGAAGGCACTCTCATTGCAAAATATGGAATTTGTATCAGTAAACCATTTGCCTATAAAATTTTCGCATTGTTAAGAGTTATTATACAGTCTACAATTCTTATTAAGCACAAGTATACAAGGTGGGGAAAAGTCATTTCAAACGTTGAAAAAATCTGGAAGACTACCAAAGAATTTCTAAACTCTCTCTCTATATGCAAATTTCTGCTACTGCTAAATCGGTCGGATTCAAAGGCTGGACCTCCCGTTTTAAAACTGGAATGAGGCTGGCATTTGAATATAGCACTGCAACATGTATCAAATTGCTCACTCACAAGAGAAGTGGCATATTAAGAAAAAAAAAAACAGCACAGGAGAGACAAAAGAAAATTTGCAAGGGTTTTTTTCTGTAACATGAAATTATAGAACATAGAGTTGCATGCTGGCCTAAAAACGTGCATGAAAGAGATTCTTAAGAAAGAAGACTTATGATGAGGTTTGGAGGGTTTTACAATTCTACTTCCACCCCTATTCCATGGGTGCGAATGGACGTATAGCGTAATAAAAAGAATTTCTGTGTAACTACACTGCAAAAAAATTCTGTAAAGTTACTAAACTTTTTCTAGGAAACTGGGATTCCTACAAATTTTCTTGTAACGGTAACAGGAAAAATTCCTGTAACCTGTTTATTACATTTATTTTTGCTTTTATCAATTACATGAAAAGTTTTTGGAATCCCAATTTCCTAGAAAAAGTTTAGTAACTTTACAGAATTTTTTTACAATGTATACTTATGAAACTTTTTGTTTAGATTTCTGTCATACACACCTATGACAGAACTGTTAGTGGAATAAAACACAAAACGATTTTTTTTCGAAATGTGTTACTTTTTTTGCTGCCTGTCCAACTCTTTGGTTATTGTCCCTAATGAATCACTTGAAACCTGATTAAATAGATAATTGGTGGGCCAATCTATACGAAAATATACATTGTTTTTGTCATTGCGGTTTATAACATATTTGCTAAATAGGTGCTTAATCGGAAGTATGGTTTGGGGTTATCGTGTTTACTGCACTCTCTCTCACACACACGACATTCATGGTTAAAATATTTTTCTTCCCCTGTGTCTGGAAATTACATGTAAAATAATTGGAGAGCAGTAATACTATTTACACGAAAATTATTTTTCTGATTAAAAGTTTTGCTTCAGCAAAACAAAAATTTTGAAATTAAAAAAAAATAAATGAAAATTTACAGTAAAAAAATAAATATGATTAATATTTAAAAAAAGAACTGTTATATAAATATACACTTAATGTTGCTTATAAGAGGGTCTAAAAAATAACAATTTTTAAAAATAAAACACTTTAAAACTTTCGATAACTTTTGACATTTCAAATTTATCGGATCCCTTAAAGCATCAGGAATATGTTTATAACTAAGCATCGATTTTGAAAACAGTTGTTAAGTCGTATATTTCTGCAGATAACTCCAATTTTCCAGATTAAAAAACTAAGAGGCAACAGGGAGAAAATGTCAAAAGTTATTAACCTTTAAAATCACTTACAACATAAAGTTTTAATATAGATTGAATGCATATGAAATGAAATAACAAGTATAAGATGAAAAATATTGAAGTTATTCTGGAAAGAGTTAACTGCCTGAAGTCGAGAACAGCTCTAAAATGTTTCATTATTTTAATTTCATGCATCATCAATAGATGACGCTTAGCTTTTCCCAAATCACAAAATGCTGAAATCATAGGTGCCAATTTAGCGGGGCAATGGCAGCAAACAGGCAAACTTAAAACTCCAATTTTAACCTTTTATGATTCGATGGAATTTTTAAGTACCATTTAATAAACGGATTATAAAATAAATTTAATACATCAATTAGCAGTAATAAAATTTACAATTAATAGTAGATACATTACTTTATCTTATTGCAAGGGCTTTATTTACTGCAAAAAACAAAAATATTTAACAAGGATGATTTTTCTTTCATTTGCATCTGTTCAGCTTTCATGGCTTTAGAAGATTCTGAGTAGAAAGTTTCGGCTCTTAAATATTTCTATATTTCTATGATAAGGGCATAATGTTTGTACATTTACTAACTCTTCAAAATAATTTTAAAAGATTTTGGGTCATTCTATGATAACTTATGTTATATTTTGAATTATTTTCAGTAATTTTAGCAATATAATATACAGAAAAAAATTATTCAAAATGTAAATTTGATATGGTTTGCTACTTAAACTTATTCAAAACACAATTTAGATGAAAATTACCTAATTTGAATGTTATTTCTTAAATTTTGGTAGTTTTATTTACTATGGTTTATTTACTATGGTTTATTATATTTTACTGTTTACATATACGACTAAAGCATAATTTTAATAATTTCTACAACTGAGTTTTACAGAAATAGTATTATATTCACTTTAGTTTAAATAGCATTTGTTTAAGCGTTAGATTTACGATGCATATAAGGTGAATATTCTATTGTGATTAATTTTGTAGGCTAAATCAAAGAAACAGTTCCTTCTTAAACATTTTGTTTCGTCTAAATTCGACGGGTTCTACCTTGTATAAATAACGTTTAAAAAAAGAGAAATTGTTGTGAATGGAAAATATCAGATAACAGAACTAAGCAAAACAGCAATTTGTTTCTTATAGCACACTTTAAGCGAGCTTCGTGTTATATAAGAATGGCTTACAACAGAAATGCACGAAATGTAGAAAAATCACTTAAAATAATTTTACTGTGCGTTAAGATACCATTTGAAGAATCCATTAGTAATAAAAAAAAATTAAATATACATTTATTTTATGTTTTTCAATGTTTTTGCAATGCAAAATGTAAAAAAAAAAAAAATTAAGAAAAGAAAAATTAATTGTACAAAAATAATCTACTTTTTGAGTCCGCATGAATCACTACATTTTATGTACGAAAAATATATATATATTTTTTTTTTTTGCTTTTCAATCTTTATTAGTAATGAGTTTGTTAATATAAATTGATAAGTGAAATAAAAAAAAGTACATAAACAAATCCTGGGGGAGGGGGGGGGGGGGGGGCGTCTAAATAGACTATACGCGGGTGCAAATTACATGTGCGAAAATATGGTTTTCACAAGGCTGCCACAGGTGACTTTTTTATATTCTGTTCGCATCAATATTTTTCTAATAAAAACTTTGAAGTATATTTTTCATGCAAATGTTGTCGAAGTATGTGTTAAAGGTTTCTGTTTAGACAAATTGGTGCCAGTCAGACACACGAAATATTCGTCTGTGGCAGCTCCGTATTCATGAAATATTAGAAATATAACTATCGACAATCTAGTAGGTTTGATATGGACAGTTTAACAAAAGACAGAAAATATCGAGTTCTATTAAAATTTTTAGAAAAATAAATGAATTTTAACAGTTTTAATGTATTTTGAAAGATATTGTATACTACTTTTATGTTAAATTGGGTTTCAGTAAAATATTTATCGTTAAGTGGAACGGGTTGCTGGATAAATTGTGGTTTTGTGAGAAATTATAACCTGGATATATGAAGATGAACTAAGTGATCTCATGTCAATAAAGTATAAACGAAAATTTGTGCGATTTACATTAAAATTTAGCTGAGGGTATCTTTCAAAATTAAATTGTTTCCAGGCATCAGAATGGACTTTATCGTTCAGGAAATAAAAAATTTCGAAAATTAAATAAATTTTAGCCGGTTTGACGTATTTCGAAATATATTGTATACTATTTTAACGTTAAATTGGCTTTCAGTGAAATATTTATCGCAAAGTGGAACGGGCTGCTACATAAATTGCGGTTTTGAGAGGAATTATAACCTGGATATATTAAGATGAGCTAAGTGATCCCAGGTCAATAAAGTATTAATAAAGATTGTACGACTTACATTAAAATTTATCTCAGTGAATCTTTCAAATCTAAATGGATTCCAAACATCAGAATGCATTTATCATTCAGAAAAGCATTTAAAAAATTCATGCAGGAAAATGCAGACTTAGAAGCGAATACAGCTGTTATTTTGTAAAAGAAAAAAAATCTTTCGTGGTACGTTTCAGTGGAAACAATTAAAATTTAATAGAGAAAGTCTAAGGAAATTTTTGTGTTAAACTATAAAAACTATCATTATATTTTTATTTATTTGTGAGAAAGTGTATTTCCATACATATTGAAAGTTAAATATTGAAAAACACATCATAATGGACAGTTATTCCTAAATCTTGTTATAAAATGATATAACTGAAAACATTTTTTTACATATAGATGGTCGCTATGTTTAAAGAAATGCAAAAGAATCCAACTAGAACCTTTCGTGTTACAGAATATAGGTTGAGTCATAAATAGCGAAACAATAGACTATCTCTTAAAATACTGCCCCTAGGTACATACTTCCAACTGCAAAGTTTCATAAAAAAGGTGGAAAATTCGATGAGATATGTTGCAATCCATGGGGGGGGGGGGTCTATTTGAGAAAGTACAAAAATTAATTAATTAAGTAGGATAAAATTTCCATTTAAGACATTTTTTATCCATTCCTGAATTAAACAAACAAAAATGTTCATCTCCATATCTATAAATCCCACTAAGATATTAAAACCCCAAATCCTCAAAAATTCCTGATTTACACCACTTTTCACTGCCTCTAAACGGTGATTTCTTGACTCACAAGGAGAGGGTCCGAGGCTTGTGTCACCGAATTGGATGAACGTTTGTGCATCGATAGAGTATAGTTAGTATATAAATATATGACAGCCATAAAGCGCAATACCCAGGGGGTCTTTAAATAAAATAAGCTTTAAAGTTCATGCTATAGTTTATAATTTCCTCCAACAGCAAGCACCTTCGTGGCCTGTTCGGTAGCGCTCTGCAATAAATTTTTTTCTACCTGAGATCTAACCACGTGTGGACCTTTTTTTCGGAACGAAAATTTTCATTGATTATTTTCGAGCCGCAATTAAATATATATGCATACAAGTGAAATTTAAAAAAAAAAATACAAAATAAATTTACATTTTTGTAAGATATAAATGCATTTTTAACCTCGAAATTTTGCATGTTTAAATATTTTATTCAAAAAAAATGTAGTTTATTTGTCTATAGACCACAATTTTTTCTTTGTTATTACAATTGTTTACAGTTTTTTATATGAATAATCTACTAATTATTACAGAGAAATTAATTAAATTTGTGATATAAATGCGTGAATAATAATATTTTATTTTATATTATTATGGAAATATAATTAAACTGCATTATGTAAACATATTAAACAAAAAAAAATAAAATACTACATAAAAGCTTATTCTAATTAAAAATCTAGAATCCAAGATTAAAAAATCATATTAAGATATAAAAATCATATTTAAAATAAACCTGGAAATATTTCAAATATTTGAACGGGGAGAAAATTAAAATAATATATCTTTTCGCGTATTTAATTTATTTCTCTGTTAAAAATAGTAGCAAATCATAGAAAAAAACTAAAAATTTTTAAATAGCAAAAAAAAAAAAAAAAAAAAAAAAAAAAAAAAAAAAAAAAAAAAAAAATCAAGTCTATAGTATATATAAATATGCTTACTTAAATAAATATATATATATATATATACATATATACACATTTAAATTTGCGAAATTTCGCAGTAAAAAATGCATTTATATCTTACAAAAAAGTAAATGTAATTTATGTTTTTCGTATATTTCAATTGTCATGCATATTTTTTCAATTGCGGTTCAAAAATATTCAACGAAAATTTTCGTTCTGAAAAAAAGGTACGAGCGGGATTAGATCCCAGGTGGAAAATAAACAAATCCAGTGTGCTACCGAAGAGGCCACGAAGGTGCTTGCTGACACTAGCGATTTATCTGATTATAAACTATAGCATTAACTTTAAGGGTAATTTTCTCATGACCCCCTGGGTATTGCGCTTTATGGCTGCTATATATTTATATACTAACTATACTCTATCGATACACAAATGTTCTTCCAATGCGGTGACACAAACCTCGGATCCTCTCCTTGTCAGTTTCAAAGCTAGATGGAACATTCATAAAATGAACTTTGATAAAAATCTATTTAAGATAACACTTTTTCTTCGGGCATGATATAGCAGCGTATAGATTTTACGCTAAATTTTTATAAAATATGCTGAAGACATCTGCACTAGAGATCTGCATGGGTCGAAATATCTAGATCTGATACCGAATTGATGAATAGGGGAAAGATTTTGGTTCGACCTAGAAAAATAATAAAATCATAACCCGATCCGGCCTGGAAAATTTTTAAACCATAGCCCGGCTCAGCTGTGAATTTCTACATGTTTTATTTTTTTTTTTAACTTCGATATGGTTAAAAATTGTTTGGTATGGAGGAGTTCTAACCAAAAATACTTATTATATCTTTTCGTTTTTCATATTTTTACTTATTGTTATTAAATAAGCGCCAAAGGCTGTGATATATATATATTATCAATGAACCTATATTTATATGTAAATGTATCACACATACTTTAATATCGTTAATCCATATTCCATGTATTTGAGACTTTCAAAAATGCTATACAGTGAAACCATTTAAGACGGAATTACATAGAAGAGAAAAAAAAACGTTTCAGACAACTTCCTAATTTAGGAGGTGTAAATGTAGTTTATTTTTTTTCTAAGGTGTCATTACATTCATTTTGCTTGGATCAGCAAAGTTTCCGTTTAAGACAGCATTCCGTCATAGACAGTTCTTTTACTTGTTTTATCGCATTTAATTTTTTTTGCCTTTGAATATAGGGTAACATACCCAGTAATTGGCACATTAAGGATTTGTCTTTAAACTTACTTCTATTTTCAGTATCAAGAAATAAAATATTTACTTGCAAATATTTTTAAATCAAAGAATGCATATCTGTGCATCTATTTTGCCCACTAAAAGCAAAAATATTTGAGAAAGTATTTTTATAAAAATATACTTATAAAAAGTTGCTGTAATCACCAGTAATTGGCACTTAGACTTTTACGCAAAGTAACCCTTATCAACTAAACAAAACTGTTGTCAATTAAAATTTAAAATATACTATAAATCAGATAATAATAAATTGAAATGCATGCCTTTCTTAATCCAGAGAAGAAGCATTTGCAACAAAAATGGCTAATTTGATGAAAGCCATAGTTGTTTCTCTTTCCTAGGGACTACTGTCATTTAGTAGAATAAATCACAGCTATAATCTGTAAAATAAATGAGCATAGAACTGGTATACACTGTAAAAAAATTCAAGAGGTTACTAAACATTTTTTAGTAAATTTGTATTCCACAGAATTTTTTAGTAACCATTACAAACTTTTTTTTTGCAAGTGAAACAAGCATTTCTTTTGTAAACTGAACAAAAGAATTTTTTGTATAACTAACTTAAAAATTTTTAGTATGAGCCACCAAGCAAATTTTAGTAATAGCTCCAAAATTTTTTTTAATAACCATTACGTGCACCCGAAGGGTAGGAGATTCCTTCGAGCTGCATCCAGACTTCTGAAGCGGAAGATTTTCGGCAAAACTGCAATAGATGGCAGCACCAAACATTACTAACAGCTCCGACAGGATTTTCATAATCCCTTTACTAACGAGTACTTACACTACATACATTCGGAGCGTATTTGGCGATGGCCAGTATCGAACCCGGGACCTTTTAGTCTGGAGTCCGTTACTATAACCACTGTTCTATCGAGGCCACACCAAGTGAGTTTTAGTAATAGTTATTAAAAATATAAAACTATTAAATCTCTTCGTTGCTAACTTTTTTCTAGTAATTCTTACAGATTTTCTTGTAACCGACTAAGATTACTAAAAATTTTTTAGTAATTACAAGGATCACTAAAGTTTTTTTTAGTAAATCGACCCTTTTTTTTTACAGTGTATGGTCTTGCATTTTTAAAAGATTGGACATAAAACTTATTTTAGGACATTTGTAGGATGTGCCAATCGCTGGTGCCTGCCAATTACTGGGGATGTTACCGTACTATTCTTTAAAGAAATTAATTTTAAAGATTATTATTATTATTATTATTTTATTTTATTTTTTAAATGAAGGCGATTTCAAAAACTATGTGTTTTTAGTACAAATTTTGAGTGATTAAAATTTTACTTATTTTTCGCGTATTAGATCTGTCTAAGACAGTGATTTTAATACGGGTTGCATAGAGACCAGGATGGAAAATTTCGTCCCGTGCCGACCTAAGAAGAAGGAAGCAGTCCCGGTATGGTATGAAAAAATACGTTAGGCACGGCCAGGCGAGAAAAAAGTAACGTGTGGGTCCTGACCCGGCCTGGGAGCAGAATACAGGCTTCATTAACAACCTCTCCGGGACTATAAAAATCCTAAATCTATGAGAGCTAAAATTATGACAAAGCTCTTAATTCGCATGTTAGAAAAAGCATTGTTTTAAACAGCTGACGGGCATTTAAACGGTACAGAAAGGAGGAGGAAATGAGAAAAATTAAACTGATTCGGAACTCTCAGCTACAAAAAAGAGTCACTTTTAACTTTCAATTTTTAAAAAAGCGCTTAAACATGTCATTAGTAGCCGAACTTTGTTTAAAACTTTAAATGCGTTTTTCTGCATGATGGTCCTCACCCCCTCACCGCCATCACCATTTCTCGTCTTTAAATTATTAAAATCAAAAATCTTTAAAGAAAGAATGTGCAAACTTAATACATGTCTTTTCTGATTAGTTTAAATTAATTTTGTTTCGGAAAATTTGAAAAAAAATCATATTTGCTTTTGAAAATATGATTTTAAAAAAAAATATGTTATATCATTTTTTAAATAAATATTTGTAGTGTTTTTAAAATTAATATTGAAAGAATACCTGGAGCAGAACTAAAATTAGACTTTACTCTTTAATTAAATGAAAAAAAAAATAAATGAATTTAACGAACTTTAAAATTTTAAAATATCCCATTTAAAAGAATACTAATAATTTGAAATTTTTATAAATTTTATGAGAAATTTTAGGATGTGATTTTGTTAGCAAATTATACGACTAACCATCACAAAAAAGAAAAGAAATCAAAATTCTAACTCAAAAGGTATTTTTTTTTTGCATGTTTTCTAGAAATATTAAACATTGTTTCTTGAATTGCGCGCATTTCAATTTGTGTCTAATACCTTAAAACCTGATGAATTATTTAAACGGCTATAACCCTGCCAGTTACGCAGATATGAAGATGCAATTTTTTGTGTCTAATTCAGGACTGGATTAGGAAAATTTTATAATTGGAATTTTCATCTACGGAGTCGTATAAAAATTTAATTTTCGTATTTTATTAAATAGACCCATCCCATGAAGTTGTAACTTATCTTATCAAAATTTTCACTTTTTAAAGAAATTTTGCTATAGGATCTATGAATTGAGAGGCAAAATTGAAATAATAGAGGCCTATTGCTTCGATATTTTTGATTCACCCTGTATAGATGCAAACTATTTTTGAAACTGGTAATTTTTTTTTATTTAATATTTTTTTAGTTTGACTATCGAAAAAAAATGCATCTTTCAAAAATTATTAATTCCATAAATTTATTAAATAAATTTTTAAAAAGTTTATAAAACAACATTTAAAAAAAATGATCTTTTACCTGCATTTTTTTAAAGATTTTCAAAGGTGTATTACACAGGATACCGCATAGATTTTTAGATACATCAAATATTACATTTGACATAATTTTTTAACTCATATACATAGAATATAAAAATTGATGAAATCTAACCCATACTCATATTGTGTATAAAAAACAATATGAAGGTTAATTCCATGCGCAGATATTTTAATATAGGGGATACTAGGAAGGCTTGATCCACCTCTCTTTATATTTCACATTTAAGGGGTCTCAGGTGAACTACTTTTTACCTAGCGGTGTGATTTAGAAACATTTCACATTTAATTTTTATCCCAGCCCCTATCAAACATAAATGCATAATTTTTTTAATGTAGAATACCTAATATCATCGCTATTTAAGGTAATTTTTTAACACTCTAAACTGAAATTTTATTTTATTTCGTTTATGTTTCATTTTGATAAAAAAAAATTTAAATTTTTTTAGACTTGCATCCACTTCGCGCAAGACTGTAGCAAAACTATTGATTTAAGAACCGCCCAAACTATTCATAATGATATAAAAGTAATGTATCTTGAAAATATACGTCATTTATAAGCAATTTATTTATTTATTTATTTATTAAAAATTTGCATTTTTATAATTAAAAAATGATTTTTTTTCATCAAAATTTTATAATTTAAATTCGAATTTTAAATAAATAATCCATTCAGATGTGGCAATCCCAAAACCTTCTTCTATTTTTTGCATGTTAATACTTCCTGAAAAATGCAGCATAGAAGTGCCACCAGTTAGGAGGTCTAAACCAAAATCCAATCAGCAACAACTTGTATGATCTTATAACTGATTCTGGAGTTTGATGAAAATCCGTTCATTACTTTGTGAGATAGGGCTGCTGCAAAATCTTCAAAAATAAATAAATAAATAAATAAATAAAACTGCAAAACAGCACGACATGTTGGGTGATGTACACCCCAAAAAAATCAAGATCAATTTTTTATCAAAATCAATTTTATTTTTTTAAACCAAAATCTAGTCAGCAACAACATATATATCAACTTATAATTGAATCTGAAGTTTGATGAAAAAGCGTGCATTAGTTTTTGAGATAGACATATTGCAAAATCTTTAAAAAACTGCATAACAATGTTACATGTTGTATGATGTACGCCCAAAAACTAATAAATTTTTTATCAGGTGTTAACTGAATCTGAAGTTTGATGAAAATCCATGCATTAGTACTTGAGATATATTTATTGCGAAATCGGGAAAAATGCAGCATGGCCATCTGTTAAGCGATACACTCCAAAGACTAATCAGATCTGGTTTATATCAAGATCTCAGTGAAACTAAAATTTTGTGAAATTCAATGCATTGGTTCTTGAGATAGAGCTATTACAATATTCACGAATAATGCACCATGGCAGCGCTACATGTTGAGAGATTTGCACCAAAACAAAATCAGCACCATGTTGTATCAATACTAACTAAATATAATGTTTTATGTAAATCCATGCAACAGCTCTTGAGATATGGCTTTTGGGGAAAATCTAGATAATGCAGCATAGCAGCTCCATCTGTTAAGCAATACACTCCAAAACTAATAAAATCTAGTTTATATCAAGGCCTTACAGAATCTAAAATTGTGTGAAATTCCGTGCATTGGTTATATAGAGCTACTGCAATATTCATGAATAATGCATCATGGCAGCGCCACCTGTTGAGCAAATTGAAGCATTACGCGATCAGCATGTTATATCAAATCCTAACTAAATTTAAAGTTTTATGGTAATCCATACAATAGTTTTTGAGATATGGCCATTGTGAAAATTGTGAAGAATGCAGCATAGCAGCGCCACCTGCTGAGTGTAATACACCAAAAACTAATCAGATTTAGTTCATATCAAGTTCTAACAGAATCTATAGTTTTGTTAAATTCCGTGCATTAGTTCTTGAGAGAGAGCGCCAACAAAACTTTTGTCACATACATACAGACAGACTGACAGTCTCACAGACAGACATTTTGTAAAAACATGTTTTTCAGGTTCTCTGACCCTTAAAACGTGTAAATCAGTTGAAAACCAGATTTCGAAAATTTTTATGAATCTAATACTTTATTCTTGTAACATAGAAGAAAGCAATAAGTAAATTGCTTATAAATGAAGTATACGTTCAAGATACATTATTAGTTTTACATCATTATCAATATTTTGGGGGTTCTTGAACCAATAGTTTTTCTACAGCCTTGTGCGCAGTGGTTGCAAGTCAGAAAAAATTTTATTTTTTTTAATCAAAATTAAGCGTAAGAAAAATAAAATAAAAATTTCAATATAGAATATGAAAAAAATATTTTAAATAAAAAATAATATTAAGTTGTGTATATTAAAAATGTTATGAATTTATGTTTTATAGGGATTGAGAAAAAATGTAACATATTGGTAAATTGCACAAGGAGATAAAATGTAAGACTCTTTAGACCCCCTTAAATGTATTTTAGAGATTTATGAATACGCATAATCCAAAGCAACTAGAATGCTCAATGAACTGTCTCTGTTTTACACACTTTGTTTTACACTTTGTTTTAATCGAAATAGGTTTGGAAAAAGAAATTGTGATGCATTTTCAACGTAAACGTTGTGTTTTTAGAAATATTTTGAAAACTTTTTTTCAGGTAAAATATATCATAGCAATTTAAGTAAATAGGTTCCAAGTAATGCAGAAATACTGAACTTTCATTCCAGGCATATAGATTTTACAGTAAGTTAGGCTTAATATAACAATGTGGTATTTTTTAATGAATTTTCCATGGTGAAATTACGCTTGAGAATATTGAATTTTTCATATGTGATTTATGCGTGTTCACCGATGCTGGGTTTGCTTGTGTTTCATGTTACGCCTCAAGATTGTCTGCTCATGAAGACTATTCCAAAGGCTGTAAGGCTGTAAAGTAAGGCTGCTGAAATTGCAGCCTTACCAACATACACTGTAAAAAAATTCAAGAGGTTTCTAAAATTTTTTTAGTAAATTTGTATTCCACAGAATTTTTTAGTAACCATTACAAACTTTTTTTTTGCAAGTGAAACAAGCATTTCTTTTGTAAACCGAACAAAAGAATTTTTTATATAACTAACTTAAAAATTTTTAGTAGAGCCACTAAGCAAATTTTAGTAATAGCTCCAAAATTATTTTTAATAACCATTACGTGCGCCCGAAGGACAGGAGCTTCCTTCGAGCTGCATCCAGACTTTTGAAGCGGAAGATTTTCGGCAAAACCGCAATAGATGGCAGCACCAAATTTTGCTGCCTGCTCCGACAGGATTTTCATAATCCCTTTATTAACGAGTACTTACACTACACACATTCGGGGCGTATTTGGCGGCGGCTAGTGTCGAACCCGGGACCTTTTAGCCGGGAGTCCGTTACTATAACCACTATGCTATCAAGGCACAGCAAATGAGTTTTAGTAATAACTATTAAAAATATAAAACTATTAACTCTATTCGTTGCTAACTTTTTTCTATTAATTCTTACAGATTTTCTTGTAACCGACTAAGATTACTAAAATTTTTTTAGTAATTACAAGGATCACTAAAGTTTTTTTAGTAGATCAACCCTTTTTTTTTTACTGTGTATGTGAGTGGAAAATGCCTGCCTGGGCATCGTCTTCGTCGCGTAAATGAAAGAGCGCTATTCCATGGGTTCCGGGTTCGATCCCCGGCTCGGACATTTTTCAACATGTTGGTTCTACGCTTAGTTAGCAAGTGATAAATCACGTATTAAATACTGAGTAATCCGGTGGTATCCTATGGGTAAATTACTTATCCTTTTTGTTTATTTAAATTGAATATTTGAAAATTATTTTATTTTAGCACGTAGGTAGAAAGATTCTGTATCGCTCTGTAAGGCCCGAATTCTTATATAAATTTTAGCACAAATTTTAAAATACTCATAATTATCTTTAAAATATTTTAAGCTTACAGAGGAATAAAGAACATTCCTACATGCTGACAAAAAAATGCTGAAATTTCCCAATTTCAAATGTTTAAAAAGGATAAGTATTTTTTTATAGGATAACATGGGATTACCCTTTGTTTCTTCTCTGTAAAATAAGTCCCCTTAAGGGGTCAGATACCTTTTGGAGTAACAAAATACGTGAAAAAGTGGCCTCTGTAAGAATTGCAGTCACTCTATCCCTAATTTACTTTTCATTACAAAACTAAAATCACACATTATGAAGGATTTATTTTATGAATTAAAGTTGTTAAAAAATATATGTACATACGTAATTTTTTTTTTATTTTTTTTTTTAAATATAATACATTTTTTCGAAATATGATTCTTGCATTCCTTGCGCCATAAATCACATGTACAATTACTATTATACCTGTTCCAAAAATGTAAAAGTAGTTTTACTTATCATACATTGAAAACTTTCTAACTGTGGTTATTACATTTAACAATAATCATTAGCAGTCAAAGGATATATCTTAACCCATTCGTGCCCAGTATCTTTTGCGTAAATTTTATTTGGTTGGCACCACTATTTTTATTAGATTTAAGTTTAGTTCATTAATCACGAAAATGCATCATTTAAATAAAATAATTATATCTTTTCTTTTTTACCGGTGTCAAAAACAGTGCTGAATGCACCTCTTGAAGCGTCCCTAAAAAGGGACGCTAGGCACTAATGGGTTAATGCGTACATAAATGCTGAAATATATATACTTACATAAATGCCTGAAAGCTAAAATAGGGTGTCTAAAGAAATTTATTTTTTTATACATAAAAAATGTTCTTAATTGTGCATGAAAGTGCCCTCAAAAACTCTACTACATGTAAAAAGTAGAAAAAGTATTTGTTAAAAAAATAATACTTAATTAAAAGACATGTACTATTAATAGTACATGAGATCCGAAAAGGCAAAAGTAGTTTTAATTAACATATATTGATATATTTATAATTGTGGTTATTACATTTAACAATAATCATTAGTAATCAAAGGATATATCTTAATGCGTATACAGGGTGAGTCATAAATATCGAAACAATAGGCTATCTCCTCAAATATTGCCCCTAGACCCATACTTCCAATTGCAAAAATTCATAAAAAAAGGTGAATTTTCTGATAAGATAAGTTGCAACTCCATGGGGGGTCTATTTGAAAAAATACGAAAATTAAATTTTTATACGGCCCCCGTAGGTCGAAATTCCCAATTAGGAAATTATTCCTTATCCATTTTTAAATTTAACAAAACAAATTTCATCTCCGTATCTAAAAATCCCACAGAGATATTAAATCCCAAAATCCTCAAAAATTCCTGACTTACACCACTTTTCCCTGCCTCTAAACTGTTCTTTCTTCTCTGTGATTCAACGCTTGTTAGGGAACATTCACAAATTGCAAATTGATAAAAATCGGTTTAAGATAGCACTTTTTCTTTGGACATAAAATAGCAGCGTATAGTTTTTACGCTAAATTGGTATACCAGACGTCTGCCCGGATCAAAATATCTAGGTCAAGTCTCAAACCGACCCATAGGGGGAAAAGTTCGGCGTGGTCTGAAAAAATGTCAACATCATAACCCGGACCTGTCTGGAAAACAGTTTAAATCATCGCCCGGTTCAGTCGCAAATTTCTACATAGTTTTTTTAATTCGGCGTGGGAAAAAATGTTTCATATGAAGGCGTTCTGACCAAAAAATTCTTTTATAGATTTTCGTTTTTTATATTCATACTTTTTATTATTAAAGAAGCGCCAAAGGCTGTAATATATTTATTTTATCAATGAATCTCTATGTATATGTAAATATTTCACTTATATTTTAATATCGTTAATCCATATCCCATGCGTTGGAGACTCTGAAAAATGTTTTACACTAAAACTTTTTAAGACGGAATCACATAGGAAAGAAAAAATACGTTATAGACAGATGTTCTCCCTAGAAGATGTAATTGGAGCTTATTTTCTTTTCAGGTACTATTGCATTTATTTTGCATGGATCAACATATTTTCCGTTTAAGACAGAATTCCGTCATAGGCAGATTTTTTTCACTTGTTTTATTGTATTTAATTTTTTAGCCTTTGAATAATCTATTCAAAAAAATTAATTTTAAAGGTTTTTTTTTTTTTTTTTTTTTTGTAAAATAAAAGTTTTAAAATTATATGTTTTTCGTAAAAAAATTCGATTGAGCCGAATTTTATTTATTTTATGTACGTATTAAGTCAGTCAGAGACAGTGATTTTAATACGGGTTTTGTCGAGACCGGGTTTGAAAATTTCATCCAGTGTGCACCTAAGTTGAAGTCCCCCTCCTTTATGAAAAGTACGCTAGGCCCGGCCTGGCGGGTCTTCCGAAAAAAATAACATCTCGGTCCTGGCCCTACCTGGGCCCAGAATACAGATTTTTTAACATCCTCTGGAGGACGATAAAAAGCCTGAAGTTGTCAGAGGTAAATTTAAAAAGAAAAAAAAAGATTTAATCTGCATCTTAGAAAAAGCATTTTTTTAAATAACTGACGGACATTTAAACAATACACTTCGTTTTTCTGCATAATGAATTTTTTATCCTCTATTTCTTGTCTTTAAATTATTAAATGTTAAGAATTTTTAAAAGAAAAAAGAAATTGAAACACGTCATTTTTGATTTTTTTACATTAATTTTGTTTCGGCAAATTCGAAAAAAAAATGTTTGTTTTTGAAAATATGATTTTTTTTAAAGATGTAATATTTTTTCAATAAATATTTTTAATAGTTTTAAAATTAATATAAAAAAAATCTTGGAACAAAACTAAAATCAGACTTTCATCTTTATTTAAATGGAAAGAAATTGAAATCCGATAAATAATGTTACGAGTTATAACGATTTTTGATTGCCCCATTTAAACCAGTACTAACCACATGAAACTTTTATAAATCGTATGAGAAATTTTAGAATGCGATTTTTTTAGCAAATTATAATGCTAACCATCACAAAAAAAGAAAAAAAATCAAAATTCTAACTCAAGAAATATATTTTTTACGCGTTTTCTAGAACTGTTAAAGTAACATTGTTTTTTGAATTGCGCGCTTTTCGATTTGTGTCTAATCCCTTAAAACCTGATGAATTTTTTAAACGGCTATAACTTTGCGAATTTTGGAGATATGAAGATGCAACTTTTTGTGTCTTATTCAGGAATGAATAAGGAAAGTTTTCCTAATTGGAATTTTTGTCCTACGGGGGCCGTATAAAAATTTAATTTTCGTAACTTTTCAACTAGACCCCCCATGGAGTCGCAATTTATCTTATCAAAAATTTCACATTTTTTTATGAATTTTTGCAATTGGAAGTATGGGTCTAAGGGCAATATTTAAGGAGATAGCCTATTGTTTCGATATTTATGACTCACCCTGTATAAATAACATATATGAAAACAAAAATAGAGTGTCTAAAGAAATTCATGTTTTTATATATGAAAAAAAAATTCGTAATTGTGCATCGAAGTGCCCTCAAAAACGTGTTTTTGATTTAAAAACATTTCTCAATAACGCGAAGCTTTTTGCAGGAGGTACGTGTGTATTTAACTATGCTTAAATATGATTTCATGGATATCGTATTCTCTGGAGCACGTATTAATCCACTTAAAATCTTTTTCTATATTAGCTGAATCACACTTGTGTAAAAAGGCTCATTTTCTTTCTTTAAGATGTAACTTTTTTCCTAAACCCAAGAATTTCAAAAAAGTAAACTTATAACAAAATTTGACATTATGGTCATAATTTTCGTCCTTGAATACCTGTATAACGTTTTGCTATTCTAGACATGTCGCAATTGCGATGAATATAAATACACATATTAAAAGAATGAATATATTTTTGGATATGTATCTGTGCTTAACCTTTTACATTCTATTATAGCGTTTGACATGAGATATATTATATCCATTGATACTTCCTATGTTGAGTTATAAATCGCTATTTTTAAATTACGGATTCCGTGTTTTTCCTATGATTTCATATTAATGTGCGACTTAAAATCCCTAAAAGAAAAATGAAAATTTCATTAACCGCTTCCTTTTTTTTTATCGGGTTTTACACAGAATTTATTATAATGACAAATGCCTCATGTCAAGGTCTAACAGATGTTTTAATATTAGAATTGATGTCCCTTTTTTAGCTATTTCATATTCGTAGTGATGCCACAGGCGACTACTTTTTAATTCTATTTCACGTCACTTTTTTAAAAGAAAAATCTTTTACATATTTTTGAGAATATTTGCAAGAGAAATATACTATAATTTTTTTTAAATAGTGGTGAGAACAGAATACAGAAATTAAGGATTCCGTGTTTTTCCTATGATTTCATATTAATGTGCGACTTAAAATCCCTAAAAGAAAAATGAAAATTTCATTAACCGCTTCCTTTTTTTTTATCGGGCTTTACACAGAATTTATTATAATGACAAATGCCTCATGTCAAGGTCTAACAGATGTTTTAATATTAGAATTGATGTCCCTTTTTTAGCTATTTCATATTCGTAGTGATGCCACAGGCGACTACTTTTTAATTCTATTTCACGTCACTTTTTTAAAAGAAAAATCTTTTACATATTTTTGAGAATATTTGCAAGAGAAATATACTATAATTTTTTTTAAATAGTGGTGAGAACAGAATACAGAAATTAAGGATTCCGTGTTTTTCCTATGATTTCATATTAATGTGCGACTTAAAATCCCTAAAAGAAAAATGAAAATTTCATTAACCGCTTCCTTTTTTTTTTTATCGGGTTTTACACAGAATTTATTATAATGACAAATGCCTCATGTCAAGGTCTAACAGATGTTTTAATATTAGAATTGATGTCCCTTTTTTAGCTATTTCATATTCGTAGTGATGCCACAGGCGACTACTTTTTAATTCTATTTCACGTCACTTTTTTAAAAGAAAAATCTTTTACATATTTTTGAGAATATTTGCAAGAGAAATATACTATAATTTTTTTTTTTTAAATAGTGGTGAGAACAGAATATAAAAATTGTTACCTGTGGCAAACATGTATTAAGGTAGAGCAGGCCTGTTCAACCTTTAAACCTTTCGGATAAGGTGTACTATTAATAGCACATGTCTTTTCAATGAGTATTATTCTGCCTTAATACTTACTTTCGTTACTATCTACATGTAGTAATGACAGTATATCTCTATGCATTTCTTATTATGATTTCATTTATTTTAGGACATTCGGTAATAATAATAATAGTTGTTTGCTTATTTTTCTTTCCATCTTCGGCATATTTTGTTTATTTTAAACATATTTTCAGTCCTTAATTTAAAAATAATGGTTATTTTTGTGAACGAATAACCGTGATAAAACGCAAAAAATATTAGAAAATTGTAAGGTCGATTAAATTTTTCTGTAATTCGATTTTTTCCAAACGTCTCCAAATACTCTTCCTTAGTCTATTTTCATATGAAAATGAATTGAATAGTACGCAAAATGACGGCATACCTTAGATTTCACACAGCGACATATTTGTTAAACTTCAGTAAATCTATTTGGATAGCTAGTAATAACATTATTAAAGTAAAAATAATTTCTCTCTCTCTCTGTCTCAAAATAAGGACCCGAAAGGATTAAGTAAACTGGGGCGTTCTCACCTAGTTATAAACTATGAAGAGCACCATTTTTTACATGGTCAAAATCATCCAAAAGTATTCATATTTATTAACCATTATGCATTAGCGGTACATTTAAATACCACTGAAGAAAATTTCATATAAAATTTACTTATTCTGTTTATTAATAAAAGTTTATACTTCTTTACATACAAAATACTCTACTGGATTAAAGTTATAAAGCATAAAGAAACAGTCGAAGCTAAATATTTACAAAAAGTGGTAATTTTCTTAATAAATTACATAGGTATAGCTTATCTTTAAAAAATAGTTATATGAGACATTTTTGCCTGCATAAATCTTTCATTTATGAAGGGAATCATAATACAGGAAAATACGTCGCTTTTATAAAGAATGCGATATTTCTATAAAATAATTTTTGCTCTGATTTTTTTTGTTAATGTTTCTCAAATAAATTTTCACTAAGAATTTATTTAATCAATTTTAATATAAAAAAAATATTTAGATTTCACATTATCATTACTTAAAAGTTCCAGTATAACTGCAGATATTAAAGAAGATAATAATTGAGGTGCAACAATTTTATGATTAATAATTTGGTAGATAAAGGGTTAAAGTATCTTATACAGTTTCAGCTAGGTGGGGAGGCCTACCAAATCGCTTAAGCTCAACAAGCCTCACCTAGCAGGGTGAAACAACTATGCTAAAAGCCCAACCATGGACTAAGACAGAAATGCCAAAAGGAAAGGAGAATCTCCGTAATATACGGAGTCAGGAGAGACCAGAGGCACTATTGAATGGCCCCTAGACCGCCGTCAAAAATATATTAGATAACAAATGAAAGAATAAAATTTAAACATAATGACAACGCGTAGCCCTAGCTATTCAGTGCGTGCTCAAAAAGTAAACATAATTGACGAATTCTTCACAGTGATAAATACAAAATTATACGTGCAATATAAATAATTAAGATAAACCTATGAGCATATACATAACCAGAAGTTGCAATAACCATATTTCTAATTTAAATAATATTTAATGATTATAAATTTTCTTAGCTCTCAAATAATAATAATAATAATAATAATAATAATAATAATAATACGAGGGTAATTCGGAAAGTAACCTCCGTTTATGAATTTAAAAAAAAAACTAATGAAAGGAAACATGTTTTATTACTTACATATGAAAGACACGTTCTTCAGATGCTTCTCAATATAATTGCCGTATTAATTAAAACAACTATCATAACGGTAAATCAGCTTTGAAATTACATCATCACAGACTTCTGCCGCCGGCCTATTCAACAACAATTATTTTTAAATTCAACTCGCACCTATTTTTAAATTTAACTCGCACCACTCTTTAAATCCAAAGAATTTTAACATATTTTTCTATATAATTTGCTAACAAACGTACTACCAAAAATGTTTAAAAAAATAGTGGGTAAAGTAAAATATTACAAGAGCAATTCGGAGTTTGTCAATATGAATAAAAAGAATATGTTAAAATTCTTTGGATTGAAAGAGTGGTGCTAGTTGAATTTAAAAATAATCCAATTAAATAAGCCGGTGGCAGAAGTCTGTGACGATGGAATTTCAAAGCTGATTTACCGTTATGATAATTGTTTTAATTAATACGGCAATTATGTTGAGAAATAGCTGAAGAACATGTCTTTCATACGTAAGTAATAAAACATGTTTCCTTTCATTAGTTTTTTTTTTTTAAATTCATAAACGGAGGTTACTTTCCGAATTGCCCTCAGAGTAATAGTTTAAGACAATTTAGAGATAATTGAATGGAATAAATAAAATAAACAGAACAATATAAGTAAAAGTAATAAATTAAGGTGAATCTAAGCTCATGTGCAAAGCTTTAAGGGGGACTAATTCATATTAAGACAAACAATATTAAATAGGAAACTAAGAGTCCCACACGAGTTCCGAAGAAGATAGGCGCCATTAATGTTTAGGATCCAAAATTTCAAATAATTATTAAAAATGAAAAAAATGGTCGATTCGTTTGTGGTTTTCGCTAAAACTATTTTTTATGTATTTTCTTGAGGGTAAATTTTAAGAACAAAATTCAAGAAAAATTGTCGATAGAGGGAGTTTCGGGCCAGCAGCTACCGTTATTTATTGTATCTCATTAAAAGCTTTCAAAAGCTTAGATTTAAACTTAAATTTTGAGATAAAATCTAAATCGTTAGGATTGGCTAAGTAGCGCAAAATGAGCTGAGTTCAGGAGGGGGGGGGGGGTGAGTTAAATTTTAACTCCTGAACACTGTTCAGTCTGCACTACTTAACTACTCCACACGAATCAGATTTTGAGCTTAAAACTTAAGTTTAATTCTAAGCTTTTGAAAGCCTTTAAAAAGATAAGAAATAACGGTAAAAATTAGTTGTTCGTTTTTCCAAAGTTTAAAGCGCCCTCTATTGGTATTTTTTAACTTTATCTTTAAAATTTATTATCAAGAAAATACAAACATAAAAAATAGTTTCAGTGAAAATCGCAAACGAATCGCCCAATTTTCCCATTTTTTTAATCATTTGAAATTTTGGACCCTAAATTTTAATGGCACCTATCTCCTCCAGAAGACATTTTGGACTCTTAGTTTCCAGTTTAATATTGTTTGTCTTGATGTGTATTATCACTCTTTAAAATTTTACCCAAGAGTTTAGATTCAACCTGTATATAACTCACGGTTGTCTCGGTAGAGTTTGATTATCGCTACATTCCACCAGCATTTTTGTGCAGTAATCGTAGCCGTATTTAAATGAAGATTTTCGCGATAAATATAATGAACATTTACTACTAGGAAATTTCGTTGGAAATTTGTTACTGCTTTAATCGCGACCTGAGTATTGGCAGTCTTAAATATCAGGAGCCGTTTAGGGGTGGTTACCTTTTAATAATAACTAAAATTAAAACATGAAAACATTATTTACTTAAAGAATATTTTTTAAACCTACACTGAGCATTGATATATGAATCAATTTAAATTTAGTTTTGAATAAACAAATTCAATTTCAAGCCATTCCTATATTTGAATAAAAATATTCTACTTATCTAATCACAAAAATCGGATTGTACGAATAACGGAGAATTCCTGTTTAAAAGTTGTGATGTCTAATTATAAATACGAGTATAGAAAAACATATTTTCAAAAGAAAAAGAGTAGGATGTGGAATTCCCAAAACCTTCTTCTATTGTATACATATCTCATATATCAATACTTCGATAAAAATGATGCATAGCAGTGTCACAGATTAGGTTATTTACACTATAATCTAATCAGCAACAATCTATGCCAAGTTGTAACTGATTCTAAAGTTTGATGAAAATCCCTGCGTTAGTTTTTGAGATAGAATCATAGCACAAATCGTAAAGTATCTGGATAAAAGCACCATCTGTTGAGCGATCTCTCCAAAAATAAAGAATACTAATTTATATCAGGGATTAACTGAATCTAAAGTTTGATGAAAATTCGTGCATTAGTTAATCAGATACAGCTAGAGCGGTAATCATAAATAATGCTGCATAGAAGCGCCACCTGTTTGGAGACTTACAACAAAAATTAATCAGCGCTGTATTATATGAAGGAGTAACAGAATTTGAAGTTTAATGAAAACCCATTCATTAAATTTACCTCATTTTTTGAGGTTTAGCTATTGCGGAAATCATGAAAAAGTCAGCATAGCAGCAGCACCTGCTGAACGATATACACTATTAGCTATATAAAAAATTAATCAGCTCCAGTTTCTATCAAAGCCTAACTGAATCTAAAATTTTGTGAAATTCCGTGCATTAGTTGTTCAGATAGAGTGCCCACAAAATTCTTGTAACATACAGAGTGACTAAGTGACAGACAGACTCACAGACAGAAATTTCGTAAAAACATGTTTTTGGGAATCTCTGTCAATGAAACGTTAAATCTGTCGAAAGCCGGAATTCGAAAATTTTCACTAATCCAATACTTTTTTCTTCCAAAGAAAAGTAAAAGAAAGTAAACTAGTCATTGGGGGGGGGGGGGAGGCCCGTATTCTTTACCCATCATGGATATGCATATTATAACATATGAAAATAAAACACAAACATTTATAAAATGCATAGAAATTCCAAAATAAAATTTAAACTTATAATTAAATATTTTTTACATATAATAATGCTCTATTACGGAATTATGGGTACTACTTGATTATCCCGTGTACCCATTTCGATAAATTACACAAAACGCAGAACTTCTCGTTAATTATACAAATTGGCATAATTTTTATTTTAAATAAAGAGAAAACAAATAAATTAGTAAAAGATTAATAAAAATACGAATTACACGATGAATTAAAAATCACTTGATGATGTAACAAACGCGTGTAACTTTTTAATGTCCTGTTACGATAAGCTATTATCGGCATTTAATATTATAATTTGGAGATAATTTTTTGGTCAAAGGGATAATCAAGTAGTATCAAATTGAGTAAAAGAAACATCCTTATAACTCCACAAATGATAATCATAATAACTAATAGTTTACTTCTTCGGATTAGGTGTCTTATACTCAATTAAAATATAACTTAGAATTGTAATTTCATCGAAATACTGGTCATGAAAAATAGAAGAGTGTCGAAAATATGATTACACACATCTCGGCAACTAATTATTCGATCGACATCGTTCTTTATGCAAAAGTTATGTTTCGATAGTCTTTTATATTCATTCCTTAATATAAAAAAAATCGAAATATTTTATATACCTTTCATCAGAACGAATAATTCGAGAGTCCGAAATAAATAGTTCCGGATAATCAAGGTTGCTGACATTAAATAGGCTTCTTTCCATCATTACAAACTAAGTACACACCAAATTTCCTGTCTCTATCTCAATTTGTTCAAGAGATAGAGCTTTTAAAGGAACACGGACAGACAAGTACACAGACAGACGGATGACATTTTTTTTTCTAAAAATGTGTTTTTCGGAATCTCCGGTGTCTAAAATGTAAATCCGTCAATTTTTTTCAACTTTAAGACGATTGCAAGACCCTATACTAATGTATGATGGGTAAGTAAAATTATCCTGTTTAGGATTAAAACAGCTCTTTATCATTACAAAAATTTAGTGATATGCGAATGAGTGGCAAGAAAGCATTCAAAGAGTGCCTTGGCGCGTACGCGGGTGCCACGTTGAACAGCCTTGACGTACAATATAACCTATCATTGAGGAATCCAAATTTCTCCAATTATCTGTTCTTTTTTATTCAGTTGGACTGTCTCTTTCATTCAGTTCCATTATTTATTATAATTAAACAGATGATTAGAAAAAAGATAACTTTCTACATACATGAAAAATTAAATTGTATAGTTCAATAATTATTATCAAACAATAATCAATATTATATTAATATTATATCAAATGATAATCAATTGATTAATCAATAGTTTTTTTAATGCATAGCATAACCTCTCATAGATCTACAATCAGTAGATCTACAATTCAAAAAACGGTGGCAACACTTTAAAGTTGATAGTTTTTTTAGCGTTCAAAATTTAGAAGCAAAAACAGAACCATTATAAAATAACTTCTATGTGTGTAACAGTCATGTTACTCGTAAAATGTGGAACATCAAATGTATGAATTTGCTCAAGTAATAAAGACTTAAACTTTGCAGTTGTGCTTAAAATTACTTATTCACTTTTACTGAATCTTACTTTCATTAAGTAAAATAACGAACCATCTTAATATTAATTAATAGTTTAAAATGAATCATCTTTACTTTCTCGTCCACTCCTATCGATTTTATAGTCATTATAAGTTTGAGCATGTGCAGAATCGAGGATTTGCTAATATTTTCAATTTTATCATTTTTTTAAATTTAAAAATCCCCAATATTAGAGAATTATTCGAAACAATTTTGTCTGTTATGTGAAATCATATTTAATATTTTAAAAACATAATAATATGAAAAGTATTACTACATGATATGTTGTGTTTTAAATTAATATTTTTCATCAAACTTTAAAAAAGGAACAATTTAACTTAGCATAATTTACTTTAATATAATAAACAAATTCAATATAATTAACTGAACATTGTGGAGATGGGTTAAAGAGTTCGGTATTACAATATTATTTGTCATATTTTACGAAAAGAAAACTGTTTTATATTAAGAATTCAGCAAATTTTAAACAAAAAACGTGAACAACTTTGGGTCTGTTTTTATAAAAACCTTAATTTCTCTACGAGTATCCATTATATCCTCATAAAAATGAACACAGTTTATTACAATAAGCCACGTAATCATAATCTGCAGTTTGGATGCCTTTGCTTCATTAGTATTAACAGGGTTGTACAATAGATCTTCGTTCTTTTTCATTCTTTTGACGGTTCTCTTTTCGATTTCGAGAAAAGATTTTCACAGAACTATATGCCCTGTACTATTCTTTTTACACCCTTGGATTTTAAGAAGAATTCTTCATGCATTTTCCTTTATATTTAACAAAACGTCTAAATTCGCAAGTGGCCGGTAAACCTTTGGCCATATAGTGTATACTGATACACCGGGTGTTGTAGTATAGCGGTTACAAACTTTCTGGAGTGATAAGGCGAACCTACACGAGGGAAAATCACACAGCGATAAATAGTTTGAAATGCTTTTCTGATGAGGTAATGAATAAACTAACAGAATAAAGAAAGAAACAATCGGGTCGGAAAAATATAATTTTATTCTCAGTTCTGGGAGAATGCTGGGATAGCTTTGGAGATCAAATACTGGTGAATGAAATTTCAATTAAAAATACTGAAAAACTTGTGGCACGCATCGTGACATTTGCTGAGAGTGTCCAGAACACGTTCACTTTTATCGATAATGTTTACATATTCCGTGCACTAAAGATGTGAAGCCTGCATAAAAGCCTGGGTTCGTAAGTTAGAACACTTTCTAATTGTCGTTTCTTTTTCTTCTTATTTCTGAGTTTATTTCTCTACTAAGAAATAAGAATAATAAGCATGTTTTCTCAAGTTGTCTGAGTCCTTCATTTATTATTTTTGTTTTGTGCCATCACTACTGTGCCAGAAAAGAGTTTCCGAACATTCGTCCTTCCATTCGTTCAGGTGTAATCTTTCTCTCCAAAAAGATTGTAAACGCAGTGCTAAAACAACCTGTATATTTGTAGATAGTGCAAAATTTGAAATCGGATTAAACTTAAAAAAGATTTATTTTCTATAAAATTTGCTTTAAGTTCCATTAAATCCCAGTGAGTAATACTGACCTCTTTAAATTATCTCCACAATGATCAGTTAATTATATTAAATTTATTTATTATATTAAATATTATTATATTAAGTTAAATTGTTCCCTTTTAAAGTTTAACACAGTTTGATAAAATAGCTTAAAATGTAAAAATTGTTGACTAGAATCCGAATGTAAACAAGCAGTTGTTTACAGAAAATGAAAGTTTATCTTGTTTATTATTCTTATTTAATACCATTTTATTTTTCACAGTATAAAAGGTTTGCAATATAATTACATTAACCTTTACACGGGGGCTCGGACAAAATTTGTCCGTTTGCGGACAGATGCTGTCTGATCCCCTGTGTAAAGGTTAAAGGATCTATCCTGGATTTTTCATTTTGTGGAGAATGTAATTTCACACACCAAATTTGAACACTAAACTGCTATTTCAACATCTTTATGAAATTCTAGTTTGGTTGATAACCGTATGCTAGGGTCCAGGTCCACATGTTAAACTTGTTTATTAGGCTATTAAATTATTAAACTTTAACTAAATTTCAAGCTATTTTTACTGACTCCACATATAGCATGTGCTCTAAATCGGAGGTCAGAAGCTTGCAAAGGACATGAAGCTTGCAAGGCAAATGTATTTAATACTCCGCGATGTCAATGTTAGATATTTGTGTTCTCACATATCAGTATTCTAATTTATGCTTCTCTAATAAGGCTATACATTTTCGATAAATAAATGATTCTTTAATAATTTATGGAAATACAATAAAACGCCAATTTTTGCCATGAATGCAAAGTAAAATTATCCACACAATATCTTTCCACTGATAGCCATTTTTACTGATAGCCATCATGTTGGAAATAGGTATAAAGATATCATGTTATACATGAAGCTCAGTGGCTATGATAATGTTCTTTAGCTGTGACCATTTTTTTAAAATCAATTTAAATAGAGATGCAACAGACATCTTTCCTTTGTGTACCTGCTTTATGTAACAGTTGTTCTGTTTCCTTGTAGCCACATTTGAACTGCATGAAGTTGATGCATTTATTCCTTGGTTATGTTTATTTTGTGTACATTTCTTTAACATTTTATTTCTAAGGATGTATCAATAAAAGAAATTGCTTGTTTTCAACATCTTCATGAATGTCATAGTAAACTTACATGATTTTATAGACTTACAGTGTTAAAAATCTGGAACATTAGACGCATAGTCACACAAACACTTTTAAATATCTCTATTCTGACCAATGAAAAAGCTGCATAATATCGTCAAGTATTCGTTTTCTATAAAAACGAAATAATGACTATGGAGCAAAAGCAACACATTTTTAATGGTGTAGGTATTTATGTTAAGAGTTATTCTGAAGATGATAGTTGACCGGAGATGGTATATTCACTTCTTTAACAATAATCATTTCCGAAATGCTTGCCTCAAATATCTCTAATATCCGAATTTATTATGCTCACTTTTACCTTTTATGCGGGGTCATTTTTAATTATTTGAAAACCATTCATAAGAAATAATAACAATACAGTATACACAGATTTTCAAATAGTTATTCAACACGAATTTTCCTTGTTGTTCCAGTCATTATACATTAACATGCAAAGGAAAAAAATCGCAAAGTAAAATAATTAAACAATGATTAAACAACTAAGGACGTGTGTTTTAAATTCACTTTATTGAAAACATAAATAAATTTAACTTTTTCAAAAAAATGTATAACCGACTCCAAAAAAAAAGCGCTAAAAAGAATTAAATAATTCTATAAAATTCTCGAATGACAAATCATTATCCAATAACCACACATTGACTATCATGTACCGGTATAAAACGGTTAAAACTAATATATAGATTTTAATATCTACCAAACATAGGTTTTCCAGAGAATATTTTTTACAAGAGACTAATTTACATATTTTTGATTTAATTTTTGAATATATACATATAAAAAGTAAGGAATTACTTTTTGAAGTTGGTGCCAAACAGCCATAATCGATAATGATTTCCCCATTTTATTTATGGTACTAGACATAATATATCCACAATTCTTACTATACTTAAGATAGTTTGGCACCAACTTCAAAAAGTTATTCCTTACTTTTTATATGTATATATTCAAAAATTAAATCAAAAATATGTAAATTAGTCTCTTGTAAAAAATATTCTCTGGAAAACCTATGTTTGGTAGATATTAAAATCTATATATTAGTTTTAACCGTTTTATACCGGTACATGATAGTCAATGTGTGGTTATTGGATAATGATTTGTCATTCGAGAATTTTATAGAATTATTTAATTCTTTTTAGCGCTTTTTTTTTGGAGTCGGTTATACATTTTTTTGAAAAAGTTAAATTTATTTCCTACTTTTTAGTTATTTATACCGTAATACATAATTATGTGTACTGACCTATGATGGCTCTTTGCAACGCATTACTAATAAACGCACTTTGCTGAGTTCTTATGTATTCGCTTTACTTGTCACTGTTTGATTGTCAACTTTTCAAAAGACAATATCGGTTAGTATCGTTGTGAATCTTTAGGTTTTCTGGATGTGGTAACTTCTTCAGATCTGGCACGACGAAAAGCTACCGAATTCATGAAATCTTAAAGTCAACATCTAATCGTACGGACATCGGAAGTGGTTATCGAAAGGTGACAGTGCCTCAAATAAAGTGTCCTTACACATAAGCGCGCAGCAAAGCGCTTCCATATATGAGTAAAAGCAAAATGACTCCATGTATCAATGAATAGTAAAATGCTTTTCTAGTGTAGTCAAAAGTACTCCCCCTTCAGTCAGAAAAAGCAAAAAGAAAGATTTTAACAAAAATCGCTCTATGATTCAATAGATAAACAACAACAATCTAATTCCTATAAATGCAGTAAAGGCATCGGAAATGAGCGGTGATGATTCGACAAGGAATCCGAAAATCATAACCTGTACTTGGCTGCATCTATAAGAGAGTGACAGCATTCGATGCCCAAATGTTTTTTTCACGGACGCTTTTGTCCCAACTAAAAATTTGAAACTCACTCCACCGTTTTTATGGAAAACGATTATTTCAGCCTATCATGGAGCATGGGTCAAAAGACAAATATTTCATAAAAGCGGGGCAGTGACGATGCAGAAAAAGGGTAAAATTTTTTACAGTTTATGTATGAGATATTCCATAAAAGGAATGGAGTGACGATGCAGCAAAAGTTAAATTTTTAACAATGTATTGCAATGCTAGGCATTTTCTATTATAAAATTTGATAATGATTTCCTGGTAGAATTCGATTGTACGCCGAATGATCCTTTATTTCTACATAGACATAAATACATAATCCATATTATTTTACAAATTCGTGGACATACTAGGACAAGATAGCAAAAGGAAATATTACCACACAAGACAAGTACAACCGGGAGCAACGCAAAGCGTGTATGCAACAGAGCCAGTGGGATTCGAACCCACAATCTCCTACGCTCTCAGGAGATTAGCAGCGTGGTGTCTTAACCACTCGGCCACAAGGACACCCTTGATGACTCATTTTTGTCCAGAATCTTTTCAATCAATCGTATACTGTGTTCCATGTGTCGTCATATTCACATCGAGGAATCCTACATGAACCAAATCTGAAATCATTCTGGTGTCTAATCCGGTAACCAAATCTGAATCTAAAGATAATTTTGCTACTCATATCTATGCACTTTATTTTGCATTGATATGTAGAGATAATATTTTCCTCCGGAGCAAAATATATACTAAAGGATTTTCATCTTTTCAAAAACTTAAGGATGTCGATTGGTATCGATGTCTATTTCCGCTTTAGTGGATGCAAGAACTTGTCCATTTAAGCTTTAACATTTCGGAAATTTATCGCATCCAGCAAACTTTAAGGCCGCACACTAGGCACAGAAAAAGACCCGGATGATAATGTGAAGTCTATGGGGGCGTTCTTTTCAAATATCTCGCTCAAATTTTAAAATTTTTACGTGATTCTTTTTTGCTTAGGATAGCTGAGGATATTCCACAACCGACCTAGTTTTTACCTTTTCAATTTTGGTTTCAGATTTTTTTTAAAAAAATTTTAAATTTCAAAACCGGTTTAAACGGGTCTGAAATTGAAACTATCATTATATAAAACATACATAAGCAAAATCTAAGAAGTAAAAACTAGGCCGGTTGTAGATCATTCTCGGCTATCCTATGCAAAAAAAACCCATGCAAATATATTAAAATTTGAGCGAGATATTTGAAAAGAACACACCCTTAGTCTTTACACTAACATCCGGGTCTTTTTCTGAGACTAGTGTAGTGCCTTAAGGTCCACATTGAAATCTACAGACTTCGTAAATGGGCATTGAAAAGCTGACAATCCATCAGTACACGTTAAAATTATTGTGAAAAATTACCTTTGTTTTTAAAGACTATCTATTTTCTGACTAATGAGAGCGATCTAAAAACGTCTATGGAGCGTTTTCATTGGTCAGAAAATAGATAGTCTTTAAAAACAGAGGTAATTTTTCAAGATATTTTAAACAGGGTACACTGTTAAAAATTTGACCCTTTTGCTGCATCGTCCCTCCACCGCTAATATAGAAAATGATTACTTCAGCCTATTATGGATTATCTCATGGATCAAAAGTGAGATATTCTATAAAAGCGGGGTAGTGACGATGCAGCAAAAGGGTCAGATTTTTTTTTATAGCTTAAAGTACGCGTACACAATCAGAGCGCGTCAAGTTGCTTCTATGATTCAATGCATAGCAAAGTAATTCTAAATGTTCGTATGTTTTAAAATACCCTTTTCAGTCATAAAAACTAAAAAGGAAGATATTATCAAAATCACACTATGATTCAACATGCGTCTGTATGAAAGTAGTAATATTTGAAGTTAAGAATGTTCTTTGATAAACGCGGTTTTCCAAAGTACAGAAAATTTAAGAATTTTTATTCTAGAACTTGGCGGTAGTCGCCTGAACGAGTTTGTTTTATGGGTGGAAGAAGTTATCTAGCTTAACTTTAATTGTAAGCTTATCAAAATTTTTCGTCATTTATATTTGTCCAAATGTAAATCTAGCACATAGTAATGTACTTTAATCACTTTGTGAATCCGGCATAACAAGCACCCTGATACACAGACACTCTTGCTTTAACGTGTAAGGCTCGTTAGAGATGAATTTTCAGCTTTTCGATATCGAATTCTCATGTCTGGATCGATGTGGATCTTTCACTTTGGTGGATACGAGAATTGTTCCAGCTAGGATTTCGTACTTTAAAAAAAACTAGCATCTCTGCAACAGTGGTTAGGATCCAGAAGGATTATTCGCTGTTAACAAGATTGACCAATCATAAGCCTTCATTTTTGAGAACTTTTCATTGTTCGAAGGAGAGAGTCTGGAATACATGGAGTGAAAATCTGCTATCGACACTAAAATATTTGACCCTTTTCCTGCATCGTTACTCCATCGCTTTTATAGAATTTCTTTGTTTTGACCAATGAGAATGCTCCATAATAGAGCGAAGTAATCGTTTCCTATAAAAGCAATGGAGTGACGATGCAGCAAAAGTGTTCAACTTTTTACAATGCAAGCAGTGCTAAAAATTTGTATCCTTTAAATGTGCAACGATGCTACTGAATTCCAAAGTGTCGATCACAGCGACATCTGCGGCATTTTTGTGATACATTATCTAGGCTAGCAATAATTCTTGCATTTTTAGAAAATGTCCTGCAGATGTCGCTTCTATCTTTAAATTTCATTAGCATTTTTGCACATTTAAAGAATAGACATTTTAGCGTTTTTTTAAGTTTTACAAAGGGCGTGTTCAGCATAACTTACCGGTTAATTACCGACCACTTACCGATTGTAGACAAGTACGAAATGAAAATCTAAGCGAAGTGTGACGTCAGCTACAATTCAACAGAATAGTTTTCATTGATGCCACAATTTGCTTTCGTACTGCCCTACAATCGGTCGGTAACATTAGTTACTTTTGTAAAATGCTCTGAACACGCCCTGAGATAGCCGATTTCCACACTATATCCCCTAGATGCTATATTTCCGGTTTCTTGCATAAGAGAACTTGTCCAGAATCCAGGTAGAGTTTGCGCTGTTAGCGAAACCAGATTAACGAATCAGAAGCCTGAATTTTAGCAAATTTTTCAATGTTTTAAGTAAATTTTCTTGTTAATAAATCTCGTTTCACAAACAGCGCAAAATTTATGTGAATCCTGGCCCTCGTCCTGTTAGAATTTTGCCCTTTGAACACTGTTAAAAATTTGAAACTTTTACTTTATCGTCTATCCATCGCTTTTATAGAAAATGATTGCTTCATTGTATTATGGTGAATTCTCATTGGTCAAAATAGAGATATTACATAAAAGTGGTGGAGTGACGATGCAGCAAAAACTTCAAACTTTTAGCAGTGAAAAGATCGTATTTTTATGTAGTAAGTGTAACATAAAAGCATGCAAAAGGAACACTTCTAATTGGTCGATTGCTTCAAAATGAATTTGAAATTTAAAGTTTTTATTTTTAAAAAAGTTCTAATTATCAGATTTTTATGAAATTTGAATGGGACCACATGGACCTCATACGCTTTCAAACAAAAAAAGAATTATCAAAATCGGTTCATATTTGCAAAAGTTATGCGTGAACAACAAATACATACAGGTCGAAATCATAACCTCCTCTTTGAAGTCGGTTAAAAACCATGTTCTTTCTATTAATATATTATATTGGTGAACATTCATAAAGGAAACAATCTGTAAGAAAACTAGTTTTATCGTGTGTTTTGGACATCGTAAAACCTTCGTTTACAATGAAATCCAATGGATGCTGGGAGAGGTTTTTTCGTGATTTCCCAAAAATTGATTTTCTGGATAAGGTGAGTTATGGAACTCATCTCAATTGCTCTCTTTAGTTGAAAATTCCTCGTTATTTATTGTAAGTACTAATACCATACTCCAAGTTGACTTGTCAGCACACCCGTTAGGATGAAAACTACTCCAACTTATATATTTTTTCTTCGAAAAAAGGAAAAATTATTTGAGGAAGCTTCTGACCTGCCTTGTAACTTTCAAGGCCAAGGTCAAAAAGAGAAGGGTGAAGGAATGCCCTTTCTTTGCTCACTACGAGCGGACAATATGGGTCTCAGAATAAAAAATATCCCGCGCGTCTGCAGATGTTACATTTCGATACGTTCATTTCTTACGGAATAACACACACTAAAATAATTTTAAATAAATAGTATGATAAAAGCTTCTTGTATATGTAATGGAGAGTCTTGTAGCATAGTTTTGTAGCAGCTGCTATTTTATTAGAAGACTTAGAAGAAGCGTGATTACGTATAGTAGTCCAGATTCGGATGTACGAAAAAACCCCACAATGATTGCTAAGTTATTCTTTATTCAGACATGTATTACTAGGGGGGTACACTTACAGTACTCGGAGAAAATCTCCGAACAGTTTTCAGCAACTTCACTAGACCAGAGCAGAGAGTCAAGTGGTCTCGTACATAGCAACAAACCGCCACTTTTGGCATGATAGAAAATCGCCAACATACACAAGTTCGCCCATGCACAATGGATAGTATACGCCAAATAACAGTTAAAATGCAGCCAGCAAGATCAGAATTCAATTTAGTTTCCCAGCTGGGATGGGAAAGGAAAAGGTTGCCAAACGATAAAATGTTACACGTGTTGTTTTGTCTAAACACAGAGGCACACCGAAGGGACATCAGATTTTACTGCGCAGATGTTAAATTCTTTTTAGGGTTTTGTCGAGAAAGGAAAAAGAAGCGTAAGCATAAATTTTAACTGCGAAACAGAGATGATCTCCTTATAAGGTAATGCAGAATTGCTTCGATCGGAAATAGCAGACATCTGGAAATAGTTTTAAACGGTTGATTAATATGTGAGTGTATTTCTCACAGATAAAGTTAAGCAGCTGCCGATTTTCGGTTAGAGAATTAATAAGCAAGAAAAATGGAAAAGGAATGAAGGACAACTTAAAACTAATTTTTGAATTGAACAGAGACGGGGGGAAAGGAATAATTTAAGAAAATAACCAATATATAACGAAATAATCGTTATAGTATATATTATTGAAAGTTTATTAAATGTAATTAATATTCACTTTGTGAAATAACGCATACCTTTAGGGTTGAAACATATTGTTTGGATATTTTCTAAAAAAAAAACTTGATTTTTACAGAAACTGCTACAAAATCTAAAAATAAGTATAAAAAACATGACTTTTTTACCGTAACAGAAGAACTATTGATACATTTTACAATACAGAAAAGCAGATTTGTTTTTAAAACGTACTTCGTCAAAAATATAATGGGAGAGAAAATGGGGTGAGTTTTACCGCACACATATACTAATGCTAAAAGTGTAAAGGGGTGTGCTGATGGGTTAAAAATGACATTTTGCAAACATTTATGTATCAATGTACATTAATGCAGTAATTTAAATGTATACTTTCCAAGTAGATTGTTTATATTTATGTCATTCACCATAAATTTCCATTGCTATTTCAGTCCTTGCACATTAGCATGTAAAATAAATATGCAAAGTTAAAGTATCCATCTCGGATCATGTCATTACTCTCTGATCGAGATTTTATCGATACTTCTTATAATTACTAATGCAGTTCGTCAAGTTACATTGATATTTTAAATTCAGTCACTCTAATTGTTATTCCTGTCATTTTGTAATTATCTGCAGCTAAAGTATGCATACTTTAATAATCAAAATTTGATTAAACGTTTACTGTGTTTTATCAAGTATGGCAAGACATATAACTTAATTATGGAAGCTTTAAGTGAAATAGCAAATGACATTTAAAAATTAACTATTTCACTTCATATTGCATTTATTCTAAATATATAAGCATATTCAGTACATGAAACGAAATCTCTTTAAATTTATAAATTTTACGGAATTTCATGACTGCAAATATATTTAATATCAGGTATATATTAGGTTTGGTTTTGCCTCTTTTGTGAAGTCTTATTCAATATTTTAAAAAGTAATAATGTAAATATTAATAACACTTTCCACGTAGTGTTTTAAAATGCATTTTTTCCCAAGAATATCCTTTGGAGTTTCTGTCATTTCACATTAATTAAAACATATGTACAGAGCAGGAGTTTGAAAATTGGAGTAAATTTTGACTCTCTTCTATCGAATATTTCCCGATATTTATTTCGACTACTAATTCCCTACGTAAAGTTACATTTGACATTTTAAAATCAATAATTCTAATTGCTGTTTCAGTCATTTCATATTACTGTGCAATAAAAAAGATGTGTAGTAGAAGAATCAAAATTTGGTTAAACTTGCACTCTCTTTTATCGAGTATCAAACGATATTTATTATAATTAGTAATGCCATATGTCAAGATTCAATTGACATTTTAAAATAATTAATTCCAGTTGCTGCAACGTTAAATCGCATTTATTATAAATATGTAAGTGTATATAGTGTAAGAATAGAAACTGTTTAAATTTATGAACATTACCAAATTGCTTGGCTACAAATATTTCTAATATTAGATTTTTATTTGAATAAAATTTGCTTGCTATATGTAGTCGCATTCAATATTTTAAAATGATATTAATACAAAAAAACATACTATCTATATTGTATATTTAATTTTTAATTTTTAATCAAGAGTTTCCATTGGTATTTGAGTCATTTCACATTACTTTACTTCACAAATACGCATTTAACGCGAGTTAAAATTGAAAGAAAGTTTTACTTTCTTTTATCAAAGATTTTACATTGTTTATTGCAACAACTAAATCCATATGTAAAGTGATAATTCTCAGACTAAAATCAATATTTCCAATTTCTGTACCGATATGATATAAAGTTTATTTTTAATATATAAGTGCGTATAGAACAGGAATAGAATCAGCTTAAATTTATAAACATTTAAAAATTGTTTGGCTTCAAATATTTCTAATAGTAGATTTTTATCTGAATGGCTTTGGCTTGTTTATATGAAGTCGTACTCAATGTTTTAAAAAGATAATAATATGACAAAAAATCATACAATCTATTTTGGTTATATTTATGATTATAAATGATATTAAATATTTCAGAGTTTCATACGTCTACTACAATACTCTCTGTTAATTTGTCATTTTGCATTGATAGTTCCTATTCATGTTCAAATCATTTCACATGATTTTATTAAAAATATATGCATTGTACTCGACTTAAAATTGAAGTAAATTTTTACTTTCTTTTATGAAAGATTTTACATTATTTATTGAAACTTCAAACACCATAAGCAAAGTAAGATGACATAAAATTAAGTAAGACACCACATGCAAAATGAGAGTTTTCTCAGTTTTCTTATACCATTGTTTTAGAAAGGCTTTAAACATAATTTCTGTTACGCATATTTGTAAGATTAGTGAATACCAATTTAGTTTTCATGCCACATGTTTATTGCGACAGTGGCTTTCAAATTATTTACTTGCACGTTGAATTGGTATTTTGTTTAAAATAATAACAAAACGACATAATTTTTTGTCCTCTCATCTTATTTTTTATCCAGTTGATTTTAACTTTTAGTGTTTCCTCACAGAACTTTAATATTTATGCATAATATATACCTATAAAAAATTTCTGCCCTTTAGCAATTGTTTATTTCTTTGTTTATTAAGTATTTTTCTAAATTCCACATTATTAGTTTTCATCCGAATATACTTATTAAATTACATAATTTTACTCTCTACCAGTTTAAAAGTTATTTACTATGAATATATGGATGCGCTGTTTAAATAATTTCATAAAATATTCAAAGAGTTTGTTTGTCTGTAGCAACATTCATTAGTACAGTAATTAGCATTAGCTATTTTATTGCTTTTGGCATTTTGACAATTATTTTTTTATATATGTTTTTAATTTTAAAGTTATTTTTATACGGACATATTTTTTCATTAATAATAACAGATATTTTACTTTAATAATAATAACAATAATAATAGTAATTCCAAAATAATTTATAAACTAATAAAGAACAAATACTTTCTTTAGTAATAATAGTAATTTATAGTAATAATAGTAATAGAAAAATAATTTACAGATTGTTAAGACATAGATTTTTTCTTTAATAATAATAATTTATAATAATATTAATAATTTATAATAATAATTTATATAATCATAATTTAAAGTAATTTTAAAATAATTTTGAGGTTGATACTGAACACATTTTATTTATTTAATAATAAAAGTAATTTAAAAGTAACTTATAGATTGACAATTATCCGATTTTTTCTTTAATAATCATAATTTATAATAATAATAATAATTTATATATAATTTATAAATTAACAAGGAACAAATTCTTTCTTTAATAATAATAATAATTTTAAAATAATTTATAAATTAATAAAGTACTGATACATTCTTTAGTAATAATAATAATTTATAATAATAATAGTAATATAAAAATACTTTATAGATTGTTAAGGCATAGAGTTTTTTCTTTAATAATTAAAATTTATAATAATAATAATAGTAATTTTAAAATAGTTTTTAGATTGATACTCAACACATTTTAATTATTCAATAATAAAAGAAATAACTTATAGATTGACAATTAATAGATTTTTTCTTTAATTATCATAATTTATAATAATAATAATAATTTATATATTTTTTATAAATTAACTAGGAACAAATACTTTCTTTAATAATTTATAATAGTAATTTAATAATAATTTATAGATTGATAAAACTTCCCCACCCCCCAATGGTAGTTTATGATGTTTAATATCGATTTATAGTATTAAACAGAGTCTTATAAGGAAATATTGAATAAGAAAATGATTATAGCTAGAAAGCAAGTAAAATATACTTTTTTTCTGCTTTGATTTACTAAAAAACATTTTATGTCTTACGTATGTATAACAGAAATGATTACATAATAATGATATTAAGCCAATGACATAAATAAATAAGTAATTAACACACTGTTTAAAAAATAATTCTTATCAAATAAGATCAAAGTAAAAAAAAAAATAATAAAGTATACGGAAGTGAGTGTGTGTGCGGAGAATGGAGAAGGGGGGGGGGGTAATATTTGAAATGAAAAACTCTACTCACACAGCATATTACTTATTACAATTTCTTCGGAACTTTTGTTTTTAAGTCAAGTCATCAAATTACAGTGAAATAAAAGAATTTAGCTTCAGGGTTATATAGCTAATTTAAATTACATATTTTAATACATTTTATAGAAAAAATGATATACTGTTATAATTTTAAGCTTAAGATTTTCCCTGAGGTTTTCTTTTCTTTTTTTTTCTTAAAAAAATATTTATGATCATTCAATACGTTAATATAGATTATTTTTATCCTTACTACTTTAATATAGTGTGATACTGAGAAGGTAAAAGAAATATTCTATTTCTAAATTAAAGCACATCTATTTAGATATCCAAATGTGTAATCCAATTTAGCTTTGCCTTTTCTAAAAAATTGCATTTTAAGTCCCTTTTAGTATATATTTAAAACAATAAGTAACAATCTTAATAATTTTTGTTTGTCAAATCCCCCCTTTTTTTAAACCAGTAAATTTGTTGAACTCTATTGATAAACCTTTATATTGTAAATGATTCTGTAAAAAATTAAAGAGACAAAAAAAAAAAAAAATGAATCTCATTTAAAAAACACAATTTAAACAAAAATGTGATTTAAATGAAAACAGAAAATTAAGATCAAAGTCAAAATTCTAGTATTTTCCGCAATCTTTCGACAAAAGTTGCGTATTTTCCGCGATCTTTTAACGAAATTTGCATATTTTCTGCGATATTTCCATTAGATTCGCCTATTTTCTGCGACTTTTCGACAAAATTCGGGTATTTTACCGATTTTTCGACAAAATTAGCACGACATTTTTTACAAAATTTGAATATTTTCAGCGATCTTTCGACAAAATGCGAGTATTGTCCACGATCTTTCGATAAAATTGGAGATTTTTTCACGATTTTTTGACGATACTCGAGTATTTTTCCGCAACATGTTCACGAAAATAGCATTTTCCCCGCAATTCTTTGACGGTAATCGCGTTTTTTTCGCAATACTTCGACGCAAATCATGTTATTTTTCGCGATCCACCAATGGAATTAGCATTTTTTCCACGATCTATAAATGAATTTATAGGTTTTTTTTGAGAATGTTGTGTTTTTTTTCATGCAATTCTTTGAAGAAGTTTGTTTATATTGGTGCGGTTTGTACTTGCGTTTTTGCTGTATTTCATCCGTTACCCCCCCCCCCCCTAAAAAATAGCAAAAACTTTAATCCATATTTGCATTGATCCCAGGGATAATAAAATCCATCACCGAAAAAGTGGAATTCCGCGGAAACATAACATGTCTGAGTTTGTTGATCACGCATGGAAAAATAGTAGATTTTGTCGACACAGAAAAAAAGTGAATTTTGGTGGTCAGGTGTAGAAAAATCACAAGTTTTGTCGGTTAGTCAGAAAAAATTGCATAATTTGTCATCATGTGCCGAAAATTAACGGATTTTGTCGATTGATTTGGGAAAATCATGTATTTTGTCTTTATACTTTGGAAAAATTGCAATTTTTTTTAATGAGACACAAAAACAGACATGCTACAGACTCAGAAAAAAAAAACTGAACTTTCACCGCCTCATAGACTTCAGACAAAAGTCACATTTTTTACAGCGGTTTGATAAAATTTGTACTTTTTGTGACCATTTGTTGATAATCACGCTATTTTCCATGGTCTTTTCAATAAAATTTGCATTTATCCGTGATCCAATAGCAAAATTTGTGGTTTTTCGAACCTTTTTTTGAGAAAATTCTCATATTTTTCTTATCTTTTGTCAGAATTTACATATTTTCTGCGATTTTTCGACAAAATTCGCATATTTTCACGACTTTTTGGCAAAATTCACATTTTCCATGATCTTTCGACAAAATTTGCATATTATCCGCAATTTTTCGACAAAATTGGCATATTATTCGCGCTCTTTTGACAAAATTTGTGCATTTTTCCCCAATCTTTAAACAAAATTCACGATTGCCCTTCGATCATTCGACAAAATTCTCATATTTTTCTGCAATGTTTTTACAAAATAAGATGATCTTTCTACAAAATATATCTATTTTCCTCGCTTTTTGTCAAAATTCTCATATTTTCTGCGATCTTTTGACAAATGTCACATATATTCTTTCACTTTCATCGAAATTATTGTATTTTTGCAATCTTTCGACAAAATTTGCATATTTTGCCCCAATTTTTTGACAAAATTCTCATATTTTTGCGCAATTTTTCTACAAAATTCGAGTATTTTCCATATTTTTCTACAAAATTTGAGTATTTTCCATGATTTTACAACAATTCGCATATTTCCTTCGATTTTTCGACAAAATTCGTGTATGTTTCGAAATGTATTCCTGATGTTTTGAAAATATTCACTTTTTTTTGCACTTTTCTTCTACAAAATTGGAGTATTTTTCACGATTCTTTGACAAAATTTGTATATTTTTCAGCAACCTGTTCATGAAAATCCCGTTTTTCCTGCATTCCTTTGACAAAAATCACGTCTTTTCCTGCAATCACTTGACAGAAATCGCATTAACTCCTACGATCCTTTGAAGAAAATAGTATTTTTTCCACAATCGTTTGACAAATGTAGTTTTTTTTTTCTATCCTTAGGAGAAATTTACGTTTTGTCTGCAATCCTTTGAAGAAATTTGCTCAATTTGGCGAGGTGTGTACTGGTGTTTTTATTGTCTTTCATACGTTATTCCCCCATTTAAAAATGTCAACAAATTTTAATACATATTTGGATCGATCCTAGAGATAATAAAATTAATTGCCAAAAAAGCGGAATCCCGCGTTTCTTCAGAATAAATGCCTGCCGAAAGAAGTGAATTTTGGTGGTCAAGTGTGGAAAAAAAAGCACTATTTTTGTCGGTTAGATGCCGAAAAATTACATAACTTGTCGATCATTACTTTCATACAACAAAATGGGTAGATAATTTAAAATATGGAAATACAGGAGACACTTTTCATTTAATGTGCCTATGTTTCAAAGCCCAGAAGCAGAATTTTTTGCATCAGTTTGCAACAAACTAAAATTTATATGTAATTTAACAATATTAGATTAAGCTTACTATCATAAGAAATAACAGAAACGCACAAAATAAGCAAAATTTGCATTTATAAAGAAAAAATAATTAAAGAACATAACAAATATCACAAATATTGCGACTCACAAACGATTTTTTTTACTTTATTTTTAATGGGTTTAAAAAAAATCCCAAAAGCGACCGTCATTTAAGAATGACTCATATACATATATATATATGTATTAGCTAGAACATTGGTGCTTGGTTAACCAAAAAGTACTAAGAATCCTTTTCTAAGGAACATCAGCATAAGAAAAAAAAATAATTAAAAAAATTGATGATGGAAAATGCTCTTATCTTTTATTTTCAAGCATACAGCAAACTTTCCGTAAGGCAGACCCTTTGCAAGACAGAAATCTGTCTAATACGAAAGAATTTCAACTCCCTGCGAATCCATCAAATATGAAAGTGGAAAATGAGAAAAAATTTGGAAAATTTTTTCTATTTATACAGTGGCAACAAACTCTTATAATTTAAGTATCATTTTAACAGACACCTATACTATAAAATTAAATCTAAATCTGCATTTTTTTTTACTTTGAAAGAATTAACAAAGTTAAAGGTGTAAATCCAAATATAACTGATCAAGTTATGTGAAATATAGTCACTGATTTTCCGAAACAAATATTATCCTGAATGGTTTAGACGTTAAATTCTCTCCCCCCCCCGTTCCCCCCCACACACACTTTTTTTTCAATAAAAACAATCTCTATGCTAAATTGATCTTTGCTTCAGAAATACACCTTGAAAAAGTTATTATAAAAGTTATCCGAAAGTGTTGTATAAATAGTAGAAAATATTCTATTAAAAAAGAAATTTTCAGTCAACTTTGAATCTTTAAAGAAAAAAAAAATGCATTTTTGAAAGACACTTTGAACAACTTCATTTACACGATTTTCAGATGCGTATATGATAGAAGTTTCATCTTATAGTTCTTTTGTACATTAATTCTAGAACAAATTCCAAGGGTTTGAACAGTTTATATGTCAGATTATTAAATTTTCCAGGCACCCCCCCCCCCTCCCTATTACCTTTCGAAAATCTTTTTGCACCAATCCACAGAATGTTCAAATTGTGTTAAAAAAAGTGGAATTCCTCCTTTAGAAGGAACTCTTTCATGCCTGATCCATAGATGTAGGTTTCGCAGACATATTTGTAAAAAAATAACTTTGGCATGAAAGTTTTATTTGAAACGAAAGATAGTAAAAGTAACAAACGCCGCGATACTGGTAGTCCGTTTTCGTTTCGCCGCGCTAACACCTCGCGGACCAGTCACATGCAAACAAAGTCTGTGAGTTGAGAAGTATTAATGCTTCTGGTTCATGGATTTGGAAAGGTAGCTGCACTTGCGAGAATAATAGATAAATAAATAAGAATTAAACAGGTTTTATCTGATTCTTCATAGTAAAAAATGAAGACCCAAATTGGGTTGAAAGATTTCTGTGTACAGAATTGTTCCAATTCGGAAAGTTCAGTTTGTAGCACAAAATGGTTTTAAATAAGTCTGATTTTTAATGCCATTAAAACAATTAAAATATCTTAGATAGTATATACATTTCACCTCAGAAATTTTGATTAATTTAATGTTAATAAAGATCTGCTCTGTTTTGAACCATTTTGGGTTATCTATTTTGGGAACAATACTCTACCATTTTGGAATCCTTACTGTACCATTTCAGGAAAATTACTATACCCAGAAATCTTTCAACCCAATTTGGGTCTTCATTTTTTACTATGTTGAAATCACATGTAATTTTCATAATAACTGGAAGTTATACCTGATACGGGAGGAGGGCAAATTATGCACTTAGTAACAGCACTTGTATTTGTTAGAACAATTCATGGAAAAAGAGTTGTGCCCGAGCGCGTGTATGTGTGTGTGTAGGAGGGGAGAGATCCACTCCCTTTTCCTCAATGATTTTGAAACAACTAATTAAATTTCCTTTTTTAGTAATTTTGTAAAACTTCGCAAAATTTATTCTCTTCAAGAAATTTGAAACAAAAGAGGAAGTAAGAAATATTCTGATAGGGGGATTAGAGCAATTGCCCCCATCCTCTTGCACTTTGAAATTTGATTAATTAAAGTTTCTTTTTGTCCTATTTTGAAATACATAGTCATATTTATTATTTTCGAATAACTTAAAAAAAAAGAACTAAAAATTTTCCTTTTGGAGCATAAGATACCCTTTGCCCCTCGCTCGATTTTGAAATTTAGCTAAGTTTTGTTTTTCTCTGATTTTGAAAAACACTGCAAAATTTATTCTTTCAAGTAACTATAAAATAAAAGAGGAAGTGCGAAATTTTCCGTTAAGGAAGGGGGGGCAGTAGGCACATTTTGCCCCTAAAATTTAATTAATTAAGATTTCTTTTTTTCGATTTTGAAATGCCCAGTAAAATGTATTTATTTCAAGTAATTTGAAATGCAACAGAAACTAAGATTTTTTATGGGGTGGGGGGATATGAAAGCCGTTGTCCCTTCCTCAAATTTGATTTAATGTAGTCAAATATACGGCTAAATTTTATTTTTGAATGATTTTGAAAAGCAAAGTAAAATTTTATCTTTTCGAGAAATTTAAAATAAAAGCGGAATTAAAATATTTTCTGTAAAATTATAGGATTTAGGAGAAACATTTTACCCCTCTCCTAGACTTTACAATTTATAATTAACACCAGAACCGCCGGGTATTTTACTCAAGTTTTACAAAAAATGTTTCTCACCAGAATTTCACTTTTAAACTATTTAACTTGTTTCATTAGGCAATAGTTGCGATGCATAACATTTAACATATCTTATAAATAAAATTCTGGATAGAATCAGCTATTTTCAATTTGGTAGGGGTCATTTTGACCCCTAATGGCTGTTCTAGTGTTAATCAAAATTTCTAATTTTCTTATTTTAAAAAAATTGTAAAATTTATTATTTTCAAGTAACTTTAAATGTAAGAAGATCTCATGGGAAGTTCCCGTTAATGAAGAGGGGGGAGGGGAAACTCATTACCCCTTCCTGGATTTTGAAATTTAAATAATTATTTTTTTCTCCAAATTTGATAAACATAGTAAAATGTATTTAATTCGTTTACCTTAAAATTAAAATCGAACTGAGAATTTTCCTTTACTGAGGAAAGGCTCACAACTTTACGATTTTGAAATTTAATTAACTTATTTTATTTTGCCTTATTAAAACATAATACAATTTATTCCTTCCGATTAACGGTAAGTAAAATCCAACATTAATTTACTTTGAAAAATTTTCACAAATTTAGAGAAGGCACCACGCATGGAATTAATAATGCCTGTAATGAAAGAATTTAATTTTCACATCCAAAAAAATAGTACATAATATTTGCAAAATTAGAATCTTTGATTTGTTTTTTAAAAAAAAGCACAATTTTTGCAAATACAGAGCATTTATTTATTTTATGAAAAGAATATGCATAGTTTTTGACAACACAGAGTGTGCACTTCTTTTCATGCTTAAAAAATGAAAATATTTTGCACAAAAAGTATATACTTTTCGGAGTATTCAAAAATATTCACTTTTTGTGCACAAATTGTGTACAATCTATACTTTTTTGCAAAATAAGTGTAAACTTTTTTTTAGCTGGGAAAATAGATAAATTCTTGTTTTAAATCCATATAAACTAATTTGAACAAGAATATTTGAACCATGTTACATAAATTAAATGTTGGGTCAGATAAAATTAATTAATTTTACGATCTTTTTAAATGGACTTAAAGTTGTTTGCATTTATTTTATTAAATCTTATTTAAATTGGTTGAAAGATTTCACATGTAGATTCAAGTATAGTCATTCTTAGAGTTAATACACAGAAAATATTTGCTTTTTAAATCAGAATTTTTTCGAAAGATAAAATATTTTCAGCACTCTAACATCCGTTTACACCATCCATCTGAATTGCCTGTTACCGCGTAAACCTGGGCGGAACTATCAAATAATAGTGTCCATTAATCAGATTAGAAATGATAACGGCTGAAGTATAATTAGATTAATCGTGATTACGAGCTAAGCTTTCGAATGAGGCTGTAGGATTTAATCGGCAGTTGAAGCAGATGGTCAATATGAACATAATTTCCCTAATTTACATAACAATAATACAAATAACAGATGTAAATGCAAATATTGAAATTTTACAGTAAGCGCATAAGTTTTTCTGGATACGTATTTTGCCGACAAAAAGAAGTACGACACACTTCCAAAATGATTCTTAGTTTATTTTTAGACCAATGAAAGATTTATTAACTTCTTTGTTGCTTTAAAACTTTATTCGCCAAATGTAACATTGGGGGTCTTCAACCTTTTTGCTGAAAGTCGTTTCCAATCACGAATTTTGAACAGAAATCTTCGCTTTTTTTAATCCAAAAGTTTCTGCATTAAATAAGGCATTTTTTCTTCCTAAAAAACTGTAGATTGTAGTAAAAATTATTTAAAATTATTAAAATTGTAGTAAAAATTATTTAAAATTATTAAAATTGTAGTAAAAATTATTTTAAATTATTTGAAACCGTGTGTCATCGCAGTACTGTTGGGTAATGAATGAATATAGTGTGGTCCAATATGGTTCCGCGTGAAAACATAATTACCTCACGAAATTTTCTCTTGTTCACTCACAAGAATTTTATTATTAAATTAGTCAAAATTTTCTATAAAAAAGTATTGGTTTCATGTGGTTCAAAATTGGTAAATACTGCTTTAAAGGTACCGAGAAAGCCCAATCTTTGCCCTGTAAAATTTAACAAGTTTATTTGCCGCAATTTCACGTGTACACACCGCACCTCAGACAACTCCATTTCCTACCAGAGTTTACTTTGAACTTGTGACTTCATTTCTACTTAGTACTTATTTGACTTCATTTTTTCACTAAAATTTCCGGTTTGAAAATGATTTAACTTACCTGTGGCGCACACGCTGGAAATTATATTACATTTTACGCAGAAATTGTTAAAGATATATGACTAGATGCTTTATGGCAGATAGAATGACATGATCTACATGCTTTGACAGATCTTTTTCTTTTTAAGTAAAAATAAAAAATTATTATTAATATTTAATAATCCCCCCCTGTATTAATTCCGCCCATTCGCGGCAGCCACGAAACATCCCTTAGGTACTACGGTGCTTATTGGCAGCATCCACGAAATGTTCGCTGGGTACTACTGCCGAAAATTGGCGTCAACCATGAAACGTTATATTGGTACTACCGCCGCTTGAGCTAACGTCGGCATTCACGGAAAGTTAAGTAGGTATGATTACTTTCTATTGTGCACATTATTTTGTTGTACGAATTACTTCACATCAAGTTAAACTTTTAAATCTGTGATCTATTGTGTTCATTATTACACTGTTAAAAAAATCTAAAATTCACGGATATATTTTTCCTGAATTTTTACAGCAAAAGTCCCTTTACAGATCAAAAAGGCATTTTCTTTTAAAAATCAGAAAACTCCACCATATTTCCTGAAAATAACGAAACGGATGGAAAAAGAAAGAAAAAACGGAGACACTCCGTTACTTGAGGGTCTCTATTTCGGAGTAGTCAAGGCACCACGCCGCTAAACGCCTAAGAGTGTAGATAGTGGATTCTAATCCCACCAGGGCCATGAAAACATAAAAAGTCTTTTTTAATTACATTTTTTCTATTTATTTTTCTCTTATTTCTTATAAAAAAATTCTTTTAACTAATTAGCTGCCCTTCCACCCCCTTTTAAAAAAATGAATAAATTGTGTGCGACAATTTCAAAAAATTGTCTATAACATTATTTTTGTAAAAAATTATTTAAAAAAAAATTATTTATTCATTCATTCAAAAAAAAAAAAAAAAATACTAATAATTAAACAGCGATTTTAAACCGTGATTTTTTTTTAATTTAAACTAGTTAAAAAATTAAAATTGATTTTTAAAAATAATAAGTATTATAAATCAATCTAAAATAAAATAAAATAAACCGCTTACGAATATTCAAACGAATGTATTTGAAAGGAAATCTTTGAAAAGCACAACAAAATTTCCCTGTAACTCATAAAAGGCATACTTTTGTACACGCTGGCATCAGCAGCTTTGGCTCAGTCAGTAAGGACATGTTACGCTGTCAAAAGGTCTCGCGATCGATCATCAAGGCAGCTTGAAGTAAATTATACAAAAAAAAAGAAAATTAAACTAAAATCAATAATATTGCAGCTCAAAATCATTCGGAAAGCTCAATTTTTTAACGATTGATCGGTTCATTAATTTTAAAAATTAAATTACATTATTATCATTAAAAATGTAACCTTGTAATGGAACGTTACTGCTTCTTCAAACGGTGTTTTGCTTTCCTTTATTTTCCAGAAAGGAAAATCATTCATACTAACAGAACGTTAAATGTCTGGCAACTTTGCTGCCAGTAATTTTACCGTGAATTCACAGATTTTTTTTTTAACAGTATAGTTTTGTTACTGATATGCTTGAATTTTGATATTAGAATTTGTTATTTATATCAATTCCATTTATTTTTACACTAGAACAGCCATTAGGGGTCAAAATGACCCCTGCCAAATTGAAAATAGCCGATTCTAACCAGAATTTTATTTATAAGATATGTTAAATGTTATGCATTGCAACTATTGCCTAATGAAACAAGTTAAATAGTTTAAAAGTAAAATTCTGGTGAGAAACATTTTTTGTAAAACTTGAGTAAAATACCCGGCGGTTCTAGTGTTAATTAATGTACTGTGAAGAAATAGATATGATTTTAAAACTGTAAGCGCTATGCCTTTTTTGTCTGACTTTGCGTCTAATCCATGAGATAAGATTTATTGAAATCGGCTTACGGCCGAGGATTAATTTAGGTTGTGACAAAGCTGTATATACATTTTAGAATGTTTTCTAAGCACCTTAAATACCACGTCAGTCGGCGATGAAAGCCACAGTCCGAATGTAAAGCTTAGTATCAATCGCATTAGAGATTTCTATTGAATGCCAAAAACATGTTTCTTGGTTAAAAGGCCACTCGACTCGTTGAAAAAAACCCGGATGATCATGTTAAGTCTATGGGGGTGTTATTTTCAAATATTTTCATAAGATGTTTTTGGGTCGCGGCCGTCGGCCGCACCGCTCGGAATTTACCGTGTTTTTTTTTAACCTTGGATTTCCTTGCGTAAATACGGGTTAGGCTCCCGTAGAAAGTCCCCCACGGAGGGCACCCTCCCATTCAGGCCTATATCCCAAGTGTAGATAATTGGCCGTTATAAACACAAACAAACTGAAGTGCGAAATATAGAGAAAACCAGTCTTGATTCAATTCAGTAAGATAGTAAAACTATACAAGAATTTTAGCTTTCACGTTAACATTGTTGCAATTTAAAACTCTGAGTTTCTGACTGATACACTTTATAAAAATATTTATATAACATGTCATTAATTGTCTCTGGGACAAAAAACATCAAATTTTCAGTAAAAAACAAATTAAATCAAAAATCTCATGCAATGATATTCAAATCATATTTCTGTCTTGATTGGAACAGGAAATATAATTTGTTTTAAAAAATCTAACTTTCAAACAATGGTTGTTCTGTAAATGATTTCTTGTGAAAATACATTTTTGTTCGTGATTGTTTTTTTTTTTTTTTTTTTTTTTTTTTTTTTTTTTTAAGTTACTATTATTTAAATTGTTATTAGTCAAAAATCGTTAAAATCAAATGCTTAAAATAGGAAAAGCGTCTTTTTCATTTTTTTTATTTTAATTCTGTTTCAGAAAAGTTGAAGCAAAAAAATGTTTGCTTCTGAAAATACGAGTTTAGTTTTTTTATTATTATTATTAAAGTTACATCAATTTTTTGTAAGTTTTTACTTTAACTGTTTTTAAATTTTATCTTTAACTGTTTTTAAATTTTATTTAAATTATTATTCTTTTAAATGCTGAGTCAAAATTAAAGCTTATATATTTATGTTTTTTAAATGAAAAAAGTTCAAATTCTATGCATAATATTTCGAGTTATAATGTTAAGTATATTATTACACATTAATAATAGTTAATGTAATTATAATCTTAAGCTACCTAATTCTTTTAATAAATTTTAAATTTTTAAGTAAAAAAAAATATATATCAGGAATTTCATCATGTGAATACGTTTAAAGTGATCTGGTTAATCATACTAAAAAAATCATTTTTTTTTCAAATTAATAAATTAATTTTTTTAAAGTGTTTCCCAGACTTAAAAAAAGCCCTTAATATAGTTTTGACATAGTGCACCCAGACTTCTCTAAAGCACGTTATTTGATTAAAAATTACAGTTAGTAATTAAAAACTAATTAAAAACCGTATCAGAAAATTATCCGAACGATTTCATCGTGGATCGACAGTTCTATTACCTTCAATAGGTATGAACTTATCTAGATGGTTCTTTTATCGACAGCAGAATGTTTTAAAATTTAAAAATCACATTTCTTCTTTCTGAAGTGTGAAATAAAGGGAAAAACAGTCGTGTTTCAATTCAGTAAGATAGTAAAGTTGTACGAGAATTCCAGCCTTTTCATTACCAGCATTAAAATATAAAATTAGGATTTCTTAATTATTAAACATTTAAAAAATATCAATACTTGTCTCATTTACCATGCCAATATATAAAAACAATATTGTTTTTTTTTCTTTTTTTTTTTTTTTCAAAAATAATGATAGCAATACCGGTTACAAAATAAAGAAACTCTTTACTTTAACACTAGAAAAACCGGAAATTTTATTCAAAATTTATAAAAAATATCTCACACCAAAATTTAAATTTAAAATATTAATCATTTACCTTTAACATTTTTCTTCTTTGTGTCCTTTAGCCGTTTAGCGAACGGTATCCACAAAAATACACTTAATTTTAAAAGTGGTGGCACCAATAATATTTAATTGAAATTTCCTTTTTACAACGTACGGGATAATTAGCAAGTTTCTGTTTTCTAATAAATTGGTACGTAAATTCTGGTGCCAATTCATCATTTTACAAACAGAATTATTCCGTGCCGGGAAGGGGTAAACTTGTTTTATTAAGAAATTTCAGTCTTGAACCAAAATGTATTAATATAGTAGCGGTCAAAATTTTCACTCATGGTCATTCAAGTGCTTATTTATATTATGAGGAGCAAAATTTCACACAGAACACATATTTTTCTGTACAGAATTTCAGAAAAAAATTAATTAGGACGTTGTTTCGAGATTTTTATTTAGAACAATAATGAGTTAATTTCAACTGTTTACGGTCCGGCGGTAATTTTATGTAAGTTTAATAAAGGTGTAGTAGAAAACTATTTCATTTGTCTACTAATAAAAGTAGATTGTACTTTTCATACAACATACTTTATTCGATCCCATTTAGAAAGTATAGCGAAATAGCTGAATCAAAAATTTGATTTTTTTCTAAACCCTTTACATAGGTGTAGCTTTTCTCCTAATTAAAACCTAACTTAATCATTAAGAAAACTTTCAAAAGTTACGCTATTATTTCAGAAAATGGCTAGTAGATCACAGCAGGAATATACAAATTCAGTGTTGATTTCAAAAGATGGCCCGGGGAGGGGGGTGACATTTCCCATTAAGGGTGACACAATATCGATCAAAATACCGATTTCCTTTTTTTAATATTTACTGAAAGTTTCTTTAATTGTGAATATTTAGACATCTCATCTTTAACTATACAACATTTTTATTGTGAGATTTTGTAAATTTTGTAAATAGATCCAGAGCAATTACCCATGCAAATGTGACTATTAAACTGATTTTTCTTCTAATTTTTTATTACTGATTTTTTTGTTAATTTAGATAGAGGTTTGAAATTTCTTTAACTGCTCTATAAGGTGTTTTTAATATTTTCGTGCACAGATTTAATATTCATGTATATAGTTACTTTTTTTAAATACTTAAATTGAGTGATTTTCCTTCATATTTTAAATTACACAAGAGAAAAAATAGCATATTAATGTAAAAAAACGTATACATCTAAAACTCCACGCTTAGTTTTATGTAGTATATTCCAATGAATGTGGAAAAATATAGACAAAAATATTCATATTTTGAAAAAAATGGTAAAGAATTTTTAAAACTTAATTTAAAAAAATTAAATTTTAGTAAATAGGCTGTTCTACAAGATTTTGTAAAAATTTTATTTAATTTTTTGTTTTAAATTTTGTGCCACCACATATATTACAGTATTATTCAAAATTTTAAAAAAAGTTTCCAAGGTACTGTATTCTCTTAAAAGATTTTATACGAAAATTGTGTAACTAAGAAGTACTATTAAGTTACTTATAGGAGACCAATAGTTTTGTTACATTGTTTTTATAAAACTGTGAAATTTCTATAACACCATTTTTGTTAATTCATATAACTACTCTTGTATTTACAAAAAGACCTCTAACTACCGATTTATCAAATCAGCTTTAATTAAAACAATATTTAAAAGTTTAATAGTTATTACATAAATTATCGATATTTACAGATTTTAAAACGATAATTAATGAGGAAGAGCAATATTTTGATACATAATGTGGGACATGAAGGGTTAATGTTGTAAGGTTTAATGTTATGTAGAACTAAACCACTATAGCAAAACATATGCTACTTATGATCTGTAAATTTAATTTCAGCTCAAACGACACTGATTTGATATTTGACTGATTGTTTAATTAATTAAAAGGGAGATAGTAGTATTTTAATGCACATATATTTTTTTGAAATTTGACTTCATGCAGGGAGGATTTATTGAGTTGTAAAACACACATATGCATAGAGTTAAGATTTGTACATTTAATTTCTGCTCCAACGAAAGCCCCACCAGTGGCCGAGAGGTTCAGACCTCTCAACTGGTAGACGGCAGGAGCTGGGTTCGAACCCAATCGCAACTGTCGACCTAACCGTTCGGAGTTTTCGTGGTTTTCTTCGAACTTTGCGTAAATACGGGTTAGGTTCCCTTAGAAAGACCCCCACGAAGGGCACTCCCCCCTAGTCCTATATCCCATTAGTGTAGATAATCAGACGACAAAAATAAACCAAACTAAACCAAACCAAACCTGTTCCAACGAAATTGAATTACCTTTATAAATACTTAAAGTGAAGACAGTTATGTATATATATATTTTAGAAAATAAGAATTTATTAAAGTTCTCAGAAATACAGCCTAGGAATTATACCAGACATTTCTGAATTCCTTTTAGCTCGTAAACGCCAGATATTGACGTATGTTTTTATTTTAAAAATAAGTAACTGAATAGCCTTTTACAATTCTTCGACAAAAAATTCTTCTAAAGTTGACGTTTTGAAATTTTTAGACCGCCCAAAAATTTTATCGAAGACAATTCATTATAATCACACATGTAACTAATATATCTAAAAATAAAGCTATTCGATTTCAAAGCAATTTATTAATCATATTTTTAGGATTAAAAATGAGTTCCAAAATGTGTCAGCATTTTTCACAGGAGAAAAATAACTTTTGGAAAATTTTCTTAAGCGAAAATTTTAGTTTTTGAATGTTACTGACCCGTCATACGTAGCATAGTGTAAAACTTGGAATCATTTTGAAAATCGAAAAAAAAATTAACGGATTTACACGTTTCAGAAACTAGAGATTCCGAAAAAAAAATTTTTAAGAAAAAATTTGCCGTCCGTCTATCTGTGTGTCTCTCTGTAAACACTCTATCTCTCGAACAAATTGAGATAGAGACTTGAAATTTGGTGTGTACTTAATATGTAATAATGAAAAGAAGCCTATTTATGATCATTAACCTCGATTACCAGGAACTATTTTATTCGGACTCTCGAAATATTCGTTCTGATGAAAAGTATATAAAAATTTTTGATTTTTTTATTTCAAGGAAAGGATGTAAAAGACAATAAAATAACACAAAATGTGCATAAAAAACAAAGGCCATCAGATAATTAGTTGCCGAGATATTTGTAATCCTAATTGGCACACTCTTTGATTTTTCATGACCCCGTATTTCATTTAAATTTCAATTCAAATATATATTTTAACTGGATATGAGACGATTAATCTGACGTAGCAATTTGTTAGTTAGTATGATTATTATTTTTGGAGTTACAAGGATGTTTCTTTTACACAATTCGGTACTACTTGAGTAGTTTGGCGCTTTATATAATTTGGTTCATCAGCAATTCATTAATAGAGCATTACTATATGTTAAAATATTTAAATATACGTTTAAATTTTATTTTGGTATTTCGATGCATTTTATGCATAGCTTACACATGTTTTATTTTCGTATTTTATGCTATGTATATCCACGATGGGTAAGTATTAGGATGGTCCAACTAACGAATATTTCTTATTGGTATCAGAAAACTTTTAATTTGGAAATCATATTATATTAGACATTATATTTCTATATATTAGAGCGTGAAATATAAAGAAAAGATTTTGCCTTTACCCTGGGTTACAGATAAACTTTTAGTAAGGTTACTGTTATTTTAACAGATTCTTTTTTAAATATGCAGATTTATGTAGCTTTATTTACAAGTTTCGTATATTTACATTTTTTTTTTTTTTTACATTGTACAGATAAAATTTCAGTAAGTATACAGATTGCCGTAACTTTAAATCTGTAGAATTAGAGATTATTTTTTTAGTGTATATTAAAAGGGCACCCTGCTGACCGAAAAGGACAGTTTTTTCTATGCACGTTCACAAGTAGAATGGACTGATAGAGAACTCTTTATTTTTATTTTAGATTAGGAGAGTTTCGAAACTTATGTTTAATTTAAATATACAGATTTCTGTAGCTTTACTTACAAGTTTCGTATATATACATCGGTTTTTGTATAATGTACAGATAGAATTTCAGTAAGCATACAGATTTCCGTAAGTTTAAGCCTGTAGAATAAGAGATTATTATTATTATTATTATTATTATTATTATTATTATTATTATTATTATTATTATTATTGTATATTACACGGGCACCCGGCTGACCGAAAAGGACAGTTTATGCACGTTCAGAAATAGAATAGACTGATAGAGAACTCTTTTTTTTATATTCTGGATAAGGCGAGTTTTGAAACTAATGTTTAATTTAAATATACAGATTTCTGTAGCTTTACGTACAAGTTTTGTATATTTACATCTTTTTTGTACAAAGTACGAGGAAAATTTCAGTAAGCATACAGATTTCCATGACTTTAAATCTGTAGAATTAGAGATTATTTTTTTGGGGGGGATATTAAACGGGCACCCGGCTAACTGAATAGGACAGTTTTTCCTACGCACGTCACACATAGAATAGACTGATAGATAGCTCCTTTTTATTCTGGATAAGGAGAGTTTTGAAACTAATGTCTTCAATTACATTTAAAAAATCAAACACTTTTGGATTAAGAAAAATAATAGAGTCTATTGGGAATCGAAAACCCACTATACAAACGAATCCAAAACATTATATAAAGAGCAATATTTCATAGTGCTTTCAAGTTTTTGAAGAGTTACATTTTAATCAGAATTTATTTGCGTTATATATTTTTTAATATTCCGTTAATTTAATTTTAGTTTAACCAAAATGAAATAAATTCATTGTTATCAAAATTCCTACTATTTAATATCACTAATTTTTACTAGAAGTACATGTTTCATTTAAAATAAAAATTATGCAATTATAGATTAATAGAGATAATATATTTATTGGGAAATGGTGGTATTTAAAATACAGGCGTCATGACAACTATGAAAGTTTATATTGCAATAAGAAAGAAATAAAAAGTCAGTTCTATCGGGGATCTAAATCTCAATAGTTATCCACCTTTCCCCTTTAAAATCACATTCCGTTTTTCTGTAGCGTGAAATATAGAGAAAAATATTTGCATTGTAATTTTCGAAGTCAGTCAAAAGGTACAAAATTTCCAAAACATTCTGCATAGTAATTTACATACAAAGCATATGAAAAGCAAGATTTTGAAATGAAAACCTATATATATATATATATATATATATATATATATAAAGAGTTATCCTTTAGATAAAATTTATTTAATTTACATTTTGAAATACTCAGTAAGTTTAATTTTAGTTGAAACAAATTTAAATAAATTCATAGTTTTCAAAATTCCTATTGCTAAATATCATTAGTTCCTAATAGTACAATCCGTTTCATTTAAAATCTAAACCCTGCGATTATAGATTATCAAAGATAGTATATTTACCGTTAAATAATCTATTAAAAAATTAGGAGACATTCCAACTGATCAAAAAATTATATTTACTGTACGTGGAGATAAATACATTTACATGCATCTTTTTTTATAGCGCATAGAAATTAAATTCTTTGTTGAAAAAAACTCCTACTCTCGAATATCACTATTTCCTAATACAGATATTCGTTTAATTGAAAAGCCTAATTCGCGTTTATAGATTATTAAACATAATGTATTTATTGGGAAGTAGCAGTGTTAAAAAAACCAGGAGATGTGGCAGCTGTGCAAATTTTTTATTTTAAATTATGTACTTAGTGGAGAGTGATTAAATGTAGGTGTCACATTTCCTATTTCTGAAGAGTGAAAAAATCAAAAGTAAATTCTTTAGAATTCTGTAAATTAGTCAAGTGACACAATAATTTCATCGTTTTTTTTTTTTTTTTTACATCATTCAATTTACATACAACACATATAAAGACAGAGATTGCACGATGAACGCATGATTTTCCTGACAATGCTCTTTTTATAGACAATAGAGATTACATTTAGGCATCATATTTCCACTTTCTGGAGTGAAACCGAAAAGTAACTTCCTTCTGAATTCTTGTCATTTGACACAGATATTTCAGCGTTCTTTATTGGACAATTTGCATAGAACACATACACAGAAAGAGATTTCTGAGTAAATGATGTTTCTGGAAATGCTCTATATTTATCAAAATTATTTTTAAACAGCTTTAGTGATTAAATTTTGAATAATCATTTCCCCTTTCTGAAGAGTGGAATAAACAGAAATGTAACTTCATTTTAATTTTTATCATTTGACATAAGAATTTTAGCTGTTTGGCAATTTGAATACAATCATACAAAAAGAGAGATTTCGGAGTAAACACATTTTCTTGAAATGCTCTTTATTCATCAAAATTAGTTTAAAACACCTTTAGTGATTAATTTTTGGAATCTTATTTCCCCTTTCTGAAGAGTGAAATAAACAGAAAAGTTTCTTCATTTTGAATTCTAGTCATTTGACACAAGAATTTTAGCGTTATCTGTTCGGCAATTTTAATACAACACTTACAAAGAAAGATATTTCTTGCAAGGGGACCACCAAACATGGTGCGCACAGATTTTAGTGATTCCAAAGTACGTTGTAGAAGTCATACCACTAATTATTTTAATGAAAGGGTTTCTTCAAATGGGCCTTGGTTTTTGAGAAAAAGGGGGTTAAAGTTCAGCGTATACTTCAAATATCTATTAGTACAGCTTCCGAATGTTGATCCTTGGAGCCGGCCAGCACGCGGGCTTACAGTTCGAAAGGTTGAGGGATCGAGTTCCGCCTCGGCTTTTTATTTTCTTTTTTAATTATATTTATATTTTTTACGCGTTACAAAGTTTATACAAAATTGGGTATTCTACAGTTTTCAACCTTTTGATATTTTCTGAAGAAGTCAGTTTACTTTTTCAATATTTATTATTATTATTATTATTATTATTAAAAATGTGGTTCAAATGGTGAACTGACTGAACTCCAGGGTTCAACTAAAAATACATTTTGTAACAAATAAATAAATAAAAATGCGTACGTAATTAAAATTTTGAAAAAGTATAAGAAAATATGAATATTTTAAAAATTTCTACCACTTTGATTAATCTAAAAATATTAATATTTAATCACTTTTTTTAATTTTCAAACATGTATTACACAATACTGTGCATGGATTTTTAGGTAATCTAATATTACATTTAATATATATTTTTAATTGATATAAGTTGCGTAAAGTGGTGAAATCTAACACATCTTCATATACACTTTTATTAAAATTAATAATAAAAACGTTAAGAATAATTTCATGCGCATATTTAACACATATAAAAAAAAAAAAAAAAAAAAAAAAAAAAAAAAAAATGTACAAAACATTTTAAATCTCTGTATCAAATACAAAAAAACCCTTAACATTTGTAAAACATGAAAGTGAAGAAAACACAGAGGAAAAAAATAATAACGTTATCATCTGTGTGAGGAATTGCACAGGGTGTATTAACAAAATTAACAATATCTCAAAATATAATTGTCGTATGGGTAAAAACGAGGTATTAAAATATTCACAATTAAACAGGCTTTCATTTAATTTTTTAAAACTAAAATCGATTTTTTGATCAGTTTTGAGGTAAACTGTCCCTTTAAAAACTTAAGTTTACGTTTAGGAATTTTTAGAGAAAATCAGTGTTTTTTACCGAAATTTTTAATCTAAACGCAAATCCGATTTAATTTATGTCTGAAACCTCCTTTTTAAACTTACATAATCTATATTCCTTAAATACTTAATTCATGATAAATATGTTTAAAAATAAGTGCAAATATAAGATCAATAAAAAGAAATCTTCATCTATTCTGATATTACAGAGGAAAGGAAAGCAGGCGATAAAAAAAGAAAAATATATAGTATTTTTATATGTATGGTAAATTTTATCTCATTAACAAACAATTTTTGCACTCCAGTTGAATTACGGAAACAGTGTTTTGATTTGTAATAAAAAATAGTTTTAAATGTAATTTGTCATATCTTATTTGTGCAAACGATAAATTTGTTGAGGTTGAACTTGGGAGATAAATATAATTACAGAAAATTGGAAAATTGAAAATTTGCATATCTGGTAATAACTTGTATTTTAGCATTGCTGCATTAATATTTTAATACTCTTTCGAAGATATGCATTACTTGAATTAGCTAATCCTAAAAGCATTTTAGAAATTTCACCCGAAAATTATTTTGTATTATTTATACAAAAAAGAATAAATTTTCATTTAAAACGGTATCGGTAACGGTAATTAAAATAAAAATAAAAAAGCGATAAAAAGGAAACATCATTATTTCAGAATTGTGCTTAAAATAAAAAGTGTATATAATAATTAAGAAAAAAGTTCCCGGCAATAAATTAGTTTTGCAGTTTTGTCAGTAGAAATATAAGTTTAAAAATTGCAGCGTAAAATAAATTTTCATGAAAAAAATAAAAAATGTAAATGTAATTTATTAAGAAAATATCAAATCTGTAGCAATTTGTCTAGTAGTAAACGTACTTAAAATTTGTAACGCGTAAAAAATATGAATATAAGTATAAAACGAAAATAAAAAGGCGAGGCGGGACTCGATCCCACAGCCTTTCGAACTGTAAGTCCGCGTGCTGGCACGGCGCCATGAATTCACATTCAGAAGCTGTACTAATAGATATTTGAAGTATACGCTGAAGTTTAACCCCCAATTTCTCAAAAACCAAGGCCCATTTAAAGAAACCCTTTCACCAGAATAATTAGTGGTATGACCCCTATAACATACTTTGAAATCATCAAAATCTGTGCGCACCATGTTTGGTGGGCCCCTTGTTAGTAAACACATTATGTTTCTTGAAATGTTCTTTGTTCATCATGATTATTTTAAAAAAATCTTCTTTTTTTATTGTGGATAGTGATTAAATGTAGGCATCGTATTTCTACTGTCTGGAGAGAAAAATTAAACGAAAAATAACTTCCTTCTGAATTCTTGTCAGTTGACACAAAACTTTCAGCGTTCTCTATTCGGGAATTTGCATACAATACATATAAAGAAAAAATATTTCTTAGTAAACAAATGATATTTTAAGAAATGCTCTTTATTCATCAAAATTATTTGAAAACACCTTTAGTGATTAAATTTTGGAATCGCATTTCCCCTTTCTGAAGAATGAAATAAACAGAAAAGTATCTCTATTTTGAATTCTACTCGCTTGACACAAAAATTTTAGCGTTCTGTGTTCGGCTATTTGAATACAACACATAGAAAGTGAGACATTTCTGAGTAAACACATGATGCTCTTTATTCATCAAAATTAGTTTAAAACACCTTTAGAAATTAGATTTTGTAATCGCACTTCCCCTTTTTGAAGAATGAAATAAACAGAAAAATAACTTCGTTACGTCTACTAATACGTCTACTAATAAAAGTGGATTGCACTTTTCATACAAACTAATTTGCTAAATCATATTTAGAACGCATATTTTTTAATGGGATTATTTTATTAAATATTTATTTAGGAGCATACTTTATCCTATTAGAGAATGCTATGCGAAAAATTTGCAAACACAAAAGACTTCTCTGTTATATAAAATAATATTATACGCTTATTGACACAGTTCTGTGGAATTTTCACAATATCGGATTTTTATAACAGTATTTTTTGTCCATCAATTTAATTGTTCTTGTAAATAATTTGTAAAAATAGCTTTAGAATACCGATTTATTAAATCAGATTTAATTAACCTTTGCGGGTTTAACTTCTTTTTCAGTTTTTAGAAAAAATTACTTTTACTTTAATAACATTAACACTAGCTATCCAAATAGATTAAATAGTGCTTAACAAATATTTTATTGTCTGAGAGATAACGAATGTTGTTGTTTTCCGTATTATTTACTTAATATTAATGTGAGAATAAGCTAAGGAAGAATTTTTGGAGATGTTTAGAAAATATTGTATTACAATAAGGTTTAACTTATATTACAACTTTTAATATTTTTTGCGCTTTATTACATATGATTTTTTTAGCAAAATAGCTTTTATTTTAAATCCAAAGAGTGAAATATAGGTTTAAAATAAAATAATCCCGAAGGGAGCAAAAAGAATTAAGCAAATAATTATAATTACTAGTCCTATTATATTAATTTATATTATCAGAAAAGATGATTTCATTTGCCTAAGCATAAATGAAGTCATATATAAAATTCATACACATATTCTAACATAACTGTTTGTAAATATAGCAAACGCATTTCTTAAAACAAAATTATACCTCATTAAAAGACATGCATTATTAATAGTACACGAGACCCCAAAGGGTAAAAAAAAAAAAAACTATTTAAAAATCAAAGTACCACACACGTAGTTTTAGATATCTTAGACATTAACGTAAATATAATTTCAGGATAAGTACTTTTTGAAATTAAAATTCAGGATATAAAACATAGAAAATAACATTATTCATTTATTGATACTGTTTTTAGAAAAAAAAAATTGTGAGAATTCCATAATAAGGTACCCTGGGGTAATAACGCCACGTTAAGGTTCTACCAATTTTCACGGCTTAGTTTTAGATTGTATTTTTCAAACAAATATAGGATCTGATACAGCAACTCATTGACTATCTATATAAAATAAAATAATTTAACAGATATGTATTCATAAAATGTAATGGCGTTTTTTCTTGACCCATGCTATTTGGCGTTATTACCCACCTATATGGGTAATAACGCCATGCAAACAAAACTATGAAATAAGATGGAATAATTGCATGTATATAGCCCAATTCTAAAAATACAAACTCTACAAACTTAGAAATTGACAAATTGCATTCTAATCTATTGAAAATGTTCAATTTTTTGTGAAAGTGTAAGAAAAATAAAGGTGTGGTGTGGGAGGAGGGGATGAGACAAAAGAATGTCAGACCGTGAGCTTCTTTTTGCTTAAAAAGGACCGTTTAAATAGAAATATGAGAAACATTGCACAGTTTTAACTGTGTTTATTTGAATCAGTATTTAGGATGTAGCTAGGCCACTGTAGGGAATCAAGCGGGGTATTAATGTCAAGAATTGGCGTTATTACCCCAGTATAGTTATTGCGCAGTACATTTTAAATTACAAATTATCTCGAGAAGATATCCAAAATCTTGAACAACATTTTAAAAGTACATGAAATGCCCTACAAATTTATGTAATTAACAAAGTATTTCCGGATAAAAAGATAGTCTTCACATACACAAAACGTATCTCGCAAATTTTAGATCAAGTGTTAATTTTAGTTGTTTGCAAAAACAATAAGACCTAAAAATGAAACAAATTAACTTGAAGCTGTTTTTTGCGATTTATATGACTCAAAACCCTTCTGCGCAGAGCACATGGGTGTCATTTACCTGATTATTTCATAATTATGCAAAATATAAGCATTTGGCGTTATTACCTCGCCTGGCGTTATTACCCCAGGGTACCTTAGTATGTTTTGTTCTTTAATCTAAATATTCTGTTAAATATTTTGCTAAAGTAGCTTTAACTACCGATTTATAAAATCAGCTTTAATTAAAGAAACTACCTAAAAATTAAATTATCCTACATGTAGTTCTAGATATCTTATGCATTAACGTAAATAACTATTCTGGTGAATAATTTTTTTAAATTAAACTTCAGGCTATTAATTTAAATCATATCAAGTTTATCTAGCCCATTCGGGTGTGGTGTAATATTAATAGTACATGTCTTTAATTGGAGTATTATTTTGTTTTAAGAGATATTTTTGATGCTATTTACATACAGTAATGTTAGTATATGTCTATGCATTTATTATATGACTTCATTTTTGTTTAGGCATTTATTATATGACATCATTTATAATTAGGCATTTAGTAATAATAATATTTATTATTAGTTACACAATTCTGTTTGCACCGCTTGCGATTTTTTTATTTTAAACATATATTTCACTTTTAAAACTTAAAATTAAACTTGCTTTTCTGAAAGAATCATGAGCAATAAAGTGCAAACAATATTAGAAAGTAATAATATAAGTTAAATCTTACTCTAATACAATAGTTTCTAAACATTTTGAAAAATTCTTCCTTAGCCTATTGTCAATGAATATTAATTGAATAGTACGCAAAACAAAAACATTCGTTATCTTTCAGACAATGAAATATTCGTTAAACACTTATTAATCTATTTAGATAGCTAGTATTAATGTTATTAAAGTAAAAGCAATTTTTCCTAAAAACTGAAAAACAATCAGACCCGAAATGCGTTAATATTGAGCATGGGATATAGAGTAAATCAGTTTCGTTTCGATTTCTGTAAGTCAGTCATATGGTATAAGAATCCCTGCAATTTCAGTACCACAATTTGCATGGAAAACCTTCGAAGAGATCACGCAAAACTTTCTGAACTCTACGATTAGCAGCCGTTTTCTAGAGGGCGCGGTGATCATGTTTTCCATCCGATAATAATAGAAAGTTCATATCCCGTGCTGGATTCTTTCACGCTGGACGTTTTATACAGGCTCATAACTACCTGAATATGAATCTAGCATGCTTTTACAATAATTTGAGCGGGACTTTTAGATGGTGTGAAAAAATGTGTAAAAATATTGACAATAATATATGAACAAAATTATACATAAAATTTGATTTTATCGGAGACATTTTAGTTAAAAATAATAAATAAGAAGTGGAATGTAGTGTATATAAAAGAATTTACCATATTTTCATGCACAATTCACAGTCCATTAGTCGAAACATAGTTTATTTCTACATTTTTTCTCTTATTAGTATATCTAAAACACAGCCTAAAATTTAAATGCTGAAAAAAATATTTCAGGTAGTTCTGTTAGAGTAGTTTTTTTCTCTGAAATTTTTTAATTAAAATTAAATCTGCACACTATGCCTTAGAATAAGAATAGTAATTTTTTTTAACTTTTAAAGATAGTTGCAATTTCGAAAAGTTAATATTTTTCTAAAGGAAAAAATATTCATGTAGTATTTTGTTATAAAATCAGTATTATATAATCTACCATGAATGATGAGAATGAAGTCTACAATTTTATTCATTCAAGTCTATTCCCAACATGTATTTATAAAGAAAACTACAGTGCTTCGTATGCAAACGGTGTTTTGTTGGATATTTCTGTATATAGTAATCCTGTTAGTCCAGAGTTTTTCGTAAGTATGTTTTAATTTTTATATAAAAAAGTATTAATACTGTGGAAGCATTGTCATATAATTTATTTAATTATTTAATATACTTTATAAATGTACGTACTATTTTATAAGAAAAATTCAAATTGTTTATCCTTTAGTAGAAAGGTTCTTATGTAAAATAAGTTAATTAATAAAATATATATTTAGATATAATAAATATTAAAATTTTCTAAAAAAAACTAACTACAAAGAAATCTTTTGTTATTCCTTCCTTTAAATAGCTCATATGTTCAGTCTTAACGCATGACATGTTTTAGAGGAAGGAGTCACAATATTTTGCATACAATTTATTTAAATATTTGAAATATTTTAGAAATGTATGTTCTATTTTGCACCAAGAATTCAAATTATGGATCCATCAGTAGAAAAGTTCTGATAAAAAAAGAGGTAATTAACGAAACACATATTTCGATGTAATAAATATGAAAAATTACAACGAAATCTATTGTGACTCCTAAAACAGCTTCATGTGTTAAGAATGAACATACGAATTGCTTTAGAGTATAGAGTCACAATAGTTTTGTTTTAGTTTTCTTTAGAAAATTTTAAAATTGATTATATCAAAACATGCATATTGTTAATCACATTGGTTTACATCGGAACCTTTATATTTCAGACTGAAACATCAGATAATTTAATTGCAAAATTTTCTGTTAGATATATTTTATACTATTTAACTGACTGAAATTTAATAACAAAACTCTTTGAAGTTATCTAAAAGACATCTTTCATCATAATAATATAACTTAAGTAAAAGGCAAACCTGGAACATAAAAATGATGATAAGATGTATTTTAACAATTTTATGTGAAAATGAGAAAGAAAAAGTGACCATATTTAACATACGACCCTATGAATTATAAAAAAGAATAAATAGGCAATTTACTACACATTCAATCAACTACTGTTTGCTTAGGTTTCCCCTTACCGTTTTATTATTGAACAAAACAGAAAAATGTTTTAAAAGTATTAATTTTATCTTTTATTTATCCAAAGAATAAATAGAGAAATAGTCTAACCTTTCAGAGTACAAATTTCAAAATATATTTGATATTGTCTTTGATTTTTCATGGTAACGTTCGTAGTACACACGCAACACTTACAAAAAAAAAAAAAAAAAAAAAAAAAAAAAAAAAAATCTCTTAATTACCACTACAACACCCGCTTTTACCGGATTTTTTTTTTCACCGATGAGATAATTTCGAGTATGTGTCAAAAGTTTTCGAATATTGATTTGAAAATATTCCTGCATATAATAGAGCTAAAAATTTAGTTAATTTGTCCTCTCCGCTAAGGCTTTGTGATTTTTTTCTTACAATTTTGCTGAATCTCTTTAATTTTGTGCTAGAATTTCCGTATTTTTAATGCTTTTTGTTTCTTTTGCAGATGATTACTTATAGTAAATCTCAAAGCTTTAAAGAAATATAAAATTTAGCATCATCTCTCACATATATTCTCAAATCCATACGTTTTCACACATTTTACAAAATCTGTTTCATACGAAAAAAAAAATCCGTAGAAATGCAGGAACTGTACTGGCAATGTACTCTCACCCCTGTTTATTATTTAGAAAATCAAGAAGCATTTTTTACCTTTAGGTTTTAGTTATCCAAAGAATAAATATAATAATAATATAATCCTTTAGAATGCAAATTTTGAAATATATTTGTTATCGTCTTTAATTTTTCATGGTAACGTACGTAGTACACTGTAAAAAAAGAAAAAAAATCACTTCATTACGACTTCAATATCCGCATTTCTACGGAATTAATTAGTTTTCACTGACGAAATAATTTCGGATATGTGCCAAAAATTTGCAAATAAGATTTTTAGAATATTCCTGCATATAATTGTACTAAAAATGTAGTTAAATGGCCTTTTCCGCTTAGATTTTGTGATTTTTTTTTAATTTTGAAGACTAAAAAGAATCATTTAATTTCCTAATAGAATTTGAATATTTTTACAGTTTTTGACGCTTGCGCAGTTTAATAATAATGCTTAATTTCACAGCTTATGAAAAATTTAAAATTAACATTACCTGTCTCAGTTATTCTCAAATCTATACATTTTCACACATTTTACGAAATCACTTTCTTATAAACAAATAAATTCTTTACAAATACAGGAACGGTATAGCATTTCACCTCCCTGTTAGAAGAATGGTAAGAAAGTTTTTAGGTAGATTTCGTAAGAACTACTCCTAGTTTAGTCGTTACCATAGTACGACTTTTGAAAAATTTCTTCATAACGTTTTCTTATATGATCCCAGGAACCCAAAACCACACTTATCTAAAATGTTTATATATATATATATGTAGTACATTTTGTCCGCACGATAAAAGTCTTAATTATGCAAGAATCGTTTTCAAACTCTCCAAATATATTGGGATGATAAATATCTCGACGGTTTTGGTTTTTGGTTTTATTTTTGTCGTCCGATTATCTAAGCTAGCGATATAGGACCAGGGGGGAGTGCCCTTCGTGGGGGGTCTTTCTAAGGGAACCTAACCCGTATTCACACAAGGTTCGAAGAAAACCACGAAAACTCCGAACGGTTAGGCCGACAGCCTCGATTGGGTTCGAACCCAGCACCTGCCGTCTATCAGTTGAGAGGTCTGAACCTCTCGGCCACTGGTGGGACAAATACCTCGACGGGGATTGGAACTGGGCAAAATCGGCTCAAATAGGTGTAAGTGGGGATGGTTAAAATTTTTTAATTACGCCTTAACATGGCGCTGACAAATCCAGTTTTTACAAAATAACGGCAAGTAAAAATAAACATTTTTCGTTATAGCAGATGCTAACAATTAAAAACGAAAACTACAATAACATGCTTGCTGCAACAATTACTTTCCTAGTGAAAGATTTGAACATAAAAATTTAAAAATTGAATATCACGTCATAATTTTTCTGTAGAAAGATTTCCACATGAAAACTGAAAATTAAATAAATAGCTTGACGGATTTTTTTAAAAGTAAATATTACATTATATTGGAAATATAATGGACGCAAAGGAGATTAATATATAGCGTCATGTAAATTTGTAAAAATGTATTGAAACATGATAAAAAGTAGACAATGAAAATATTGGCATATTTTAACATTTTGAAAAAAAAAAAATCGATTGTAACTAATTTTACAGAATTTTTTTTGTTTCACCGACGAAATAATTTCGAATATGGGTGAAAATTTTCGAATAAGGATTTAAGAAAATTTCTGCATGTAGTAAAGATAATGATTTAGTTAATATGTCCTGTCTAAAGCTTAGATATTTTCCTTATATTTTTGCACAATATAAAGATTATTTTTTATTTTCTAATACAATTTTCATATTTTTACAGCTTTTTGCTTCTTGTACAGTGTAGCAAAACTAAACAGCTTTAGAAAAAATGAAAAATTTAGCATTAACTCTAAGATATTTTTAAATCCATACTTTTTCACGCCTTTACGAAACCCCTTTCATGTGGAAAAAAATACGTATAAATACAGGAAATGTGCTGGCAATGAATAGATTTTTTTTTTCACTGAAGAAGACATTTGTGAAACATACATATTTGGAATTACAAAAAAATCTTCATTAAACTTAAAATCAAACTAAAATATGTATACTTAAATATAAAAACCTAAAGTATTAAACTTAAAACTATTACTTAAAAAATTCTAAATAAAAAATAAATTTCTAAACAAAGTTTCTAATCCTGGACAGAAATATGAAGAGAAAACTACTATCTTACAATGTAAAAAAAAAAAAAAAAAAAAAAGTTAAATTTACACAGTATTTGCCGTGTAAACTGCAGTAAATAGCAGCTTTTTCCGAGAAAATTGCAGTAAAATTAGATGTAATAAAAAATTACATAAAATTTTTACGTAAATTTAACCTTTTTTTTTTTTTTTTTTTTTTTTTTTTTTTTTTACAATTCCGGTTAGTGAATTGCATACTTTATTTTGTAATCTAGTATTTAAGGTAAATCGCATTTTAAATTAATTAATAATATATTTCCATTAAAAAATACTTGAATAACTGCATTTGACTTTTCGTACACTGGTTTGCATGTCCAGGAAGTAATAGATAAACAAAAAACATATTTCTTTGTTTCTGAGATAAAGAAGACACCTGAATTCAAAGATGTGCGTGGATTACTTGTTACTTGTACTATGTCACGTTTCCTTGTACATTTTTTCATAGAATTGTCTGAAAAATTGTTTGGAAATGGTTTAAAAATTGATTACATAAAGAATGTAATGACCGATTTCTTATTGAAACTCTATAGGCTATGGATGAGTAAGTGTAGTATGAATTACACGTTATGATTTTATTTTGATACCAGTATTTCAGAATGGAAAAAAAATCTTTTTTATTTGAGATAGCTAATTAATTGAATAAACTTAAGAGCACACAAGAGTCACTCAAAAAGACCCGATGTGTGTCTATAGGGGCTTTATTTTTAAATATCACGCTCAAATTTTTAATACTTTTGTGCGATATTTTTGCATAGGATAGCTGAGGATGCTAGTTTTTAATTTTTCGATTTTGGTTTTATTTATTTTTATTAGAATAGTTCCAATTTCAAAACCGGATTAAACCGGTTCCGAATGTTAAAATAATTTTTTTAAATTTGGAACCAAAATTGAAAAAATAAAAACTAGCCTTAAAACTAACCGTCCTCATCTATCCTATACAAAAAAAAATCGTAACCATTTGAGCGAAATATTTGAAAATAACTCCCCCATAGACTTAACATTATCATCCGGGTCTTTCTGAGTGACTAGTGTGGGCTCTTAAGTACTTTTTTGAAAATAACTGTAGTGAACAAGAATAGCAGTTAACAGCTATGTGACTTACACAGCAAAGACCGATAGAAGTAGACTTTACGGGTCCTGCGATTGTGGTTTAAACCATACCGTACTAACATTGAAGTAAATTTGGGCCCATGAAGACATTTTCATTTAGATTATGTATGCCAAAATGATTTCTTAGAAATTCTCCTGCAAAAATCTCGTTCCTAATTTTGCTTGTTTAATAAGTTTCGTTCAGTTTTTTTTTTTTTTTTTTTTTTTTTTTGTAGAAATTGAGAGTAAGATTTCATTTTAGGCTATCAGAACATAATGAATGTTTTCTATCATGATGCCAAATATTCTCAGTGTGTGTATAATTTCATGCGTTATTTTGTACCTATGTTTCCAGAAAGATGAGTAGCAGAAATAAATATAATTAAGGCTGTTCTCAGATCAAAAAGGCCAACTTTATGACATAAGTTTTCATTTATTTTTGCTCTGAAATGTATGAAACTAGCAGTTGTTGTTGTTTAGAAACTATTTAATCTCTTTCATTTTCCCTTTTTTTACAAACACAATAGAGACTGACATGCCACATGGGACATGTTACGATTCCAATACGGGTAAATGTGTGAAGAAAACAAGCAAACACAATTAATGATAAGCATCTTTACACAAAGAAAGGTGCAATAAAAGGTGCATTAGAAATGAATCAAAAGTTCTTTAACTTTATAGGGTTATATAGTATACTACAACAAATAATTATTGCGCAGGAAACCAACTGATTATTCCATTTAATGTAAAAATGGAAGTTTATTATATTAAAGAAATATTACACTATGTATTTATTATTTTTTTTTATTTTACATTATTCGTTGTTGCAAATTCATAGCCAGTTAGCCAATTTCGTCGAGAGTGATTTGATGCAGCATTAACATTATTGTTTTTTCTGGCATGTTTACTGTTGTAACCATAAAATTTATTTGACGATTTATCTCATGTGGGTGGCTAGTGTAAAAATACTTTAAGATTAATTAATTAATTTATTATTAATTTCTAAAAACTTGAAAATATTGTATTGTCATTTGGAACACACATCTATACATATTATTTATAATCTTAGCAAATCAGAAAGTAAGCGATATATTGATTCCAAAACTCTAACTTTACATGCAACAACAAATTAAGTTAAATGAAACAGTGTTAAAACAGAGTGTCTATATTCAGTCTTAACCTTGCACTGTAAAAAATGACAGCTGTTTCTCAATCTACAAAAATGCACAATAATCATGAACGCAAATATTAATAACCTGTTCCAGGCAACCCAAGATTCAGAAAAGAATATTTTTATGTACTTCAGAAAAGAATATTTTTTCGAAGTTTAAAAAAGAATATGCAAAATTATTTTTCATTACTGTTGGCAATTTTCGGAATCTTTTCCTAGTAGCTTTTACAATACATTAATAAGTTCCCTGTACGCATAAAATCGGTTTTTCTTGATTCTATCAATTCCCAAGTAAACATTTTCAGTTGTGTAACTGAATTTGTGCATGCAATTGCTACGAAATAAAGTTAATTTTCATATCAATGTTAATGCTGTTAATTTAGTATGTTTGATTGTCAAACAGGTTTTCTGAATATCAGAATATTTCCCCGAGAATTGGTAGCATTCGAAAAAGTGACATTCCAATTTGAGAAATATACAAAATTATTCTTTATTAGCTATTCGGAACTTTCGAAATCTTTTCCTAGTAGTTTTTACAATAATAAATTCCCTGTACGCATAAAATCGGTTTTTCTTGATTTTATCTATTCCCAAGGAAACATTTTTTTTCAGCCGCGTAACTGAATTTGTGCATGCAGTTGTAACAAAATAAAGTTCATTTTCATATCAATGATAATGGAGTTATTTAGTATGTTTGATAGTTAAACAGGTCTTCTGAATATCAAAATATTTACCCGAGAATTAAAAACATTCGAAAAAGTGACATTCCGATTTGAGAAATGTACAAAATTATTTTTTATCAGCTATTCGCAATTTTCGGAATCTTTTCCTAGTAGCTTTTACAATACATTAATAAGTTCCCTGTACGCATAAAATCGGTTTTTCTTGATTCTATCAATTCCCAAGTAAACATTTTCAGTTGTGTAACTGAATTTGTGCATGCAATTGCTACGAAATAAAGTTAATTTTCATATCAATGTTAATGCTGTTAATTTAGTATGTTTGATTGTCAAACAGGTTTTCTGAATATCAGAATATTTCCCCGAGAATTGGTAGCATTCGAAAAAGTGACATTCCAATTTGAGAAATATACAAAATTATTCTTTATTAGCTATTCGGAACTTTCGAAATCTTTTCCTAGTAGTTTTTACAATAATAAATTCCCTGTACGCATAAAATCGGTTTTTCTTGATTTTATCTATTCCCAAGGAAACATTTTTTTTCAGCCGCGTAACTGAATTTGTGCATGCAGTTGTAACAAAATAAAGTTCATTTTCATATCAATGATAATGGAGTTATTTAGTATGTTTGATAGTTAAACAGGTCTTCTGAATATCAAAATATTTACCCGAGAATTCAAAACATCCGAAAAAGTGACATTCCGATTTGAGAAATGTACAAAATTATTTTTTATCAGCTATTCGCAATTTTCGGAATCTTTTCCTAGTAGATTTTACAGTACATTAATAATAAGTTTCCTGTAAGCATAAAATCTGTTTTTTTTTTTTTTTTAAATTCATTCTCAAGTAAACATTTTCAGTTGCGTAACTGAAATTTTGCATGCAACTGTAACAAAATAGGGTTAATTTTCATATCAATGTTAATGCTGTTAATTCTGTATGTTTGATTGTTAAACATGCATTTTGACTATCAAAATATGTACCCGAGAATTGATAGCATTTGAAATTGTAACATTCCAACTTGAGAAAACTGATTATTGTAGTACAAATGTTATCGTGAAATATTTCCTAAAACGACGGGTAGCTAAATCAATTTAGTTTTTTATAAATTATTCTATAAATTTCGAGAATAGTTTTCTGAGGTTTGTAAAGATAAAGGAAAGCTCTTCGGAAGCTTCGGTGACTGCACTAAAAAAAAAATGGACAATTTTACGGAGATTGTACTGGTAAACTATAATCCAGTACAATTTACTGCTTTTCAGCACAAAAAATCCCATAAATTCCAAGAAAAACAGAAACTCTTCTGGAATTTAAGATTATTTTGTGATAAAAAACAGTGATTTGTACAGGCGCCCCGATTACCATTACAATCTCCGTAAAAACTTTCGTTTTTTATAGCGTTGGAAGAGCTTATTGTATATTTTTGTTCTTACTTATAGTAAATTTTTGTACATTATAAAAACATGTGTCATTATTACAATGTAAATTTTGTTCGTAAACAAAAAAAGGTGGAAATCATTAAAAAAAAAAAAAAAAAAAAAAAAAAACCATTCAACATGCTTGTATTCTTTACTTAAATCGATGATATCACGAAAAGTTAAAGAAGGGAGCATTTCCTGCGTCCAAGTAGCCTAGAATTAAAAGATTCATATTTTCGAATATAATTCCCATTTGATAGAGGAGCATTGAATTAAATACGCTATACTTCCAGCGCTTCTTGTGATGTCATTTATTTTCAGACGAAATTAAGTATTCTGATAAAAATTTCGTACAAATTTCATTGTTTTGTGTAACAAGAATAAAAAAAATAATGGCGTAAAGCAAAGATTGCGAAACACATTCCAATACATTTTCAATATTTTACAAAACATCACAGTTTACTAGGGTGAAACATAATGTCTAAATAAAGAATTTGGTAAATGCATAACCATAACGTATTTAAAAATCAAATCTTTTTTTTACCATGGATAGTCGAGAAAATAAAGGATTTTGCGTTGCCCTGTATATGATCTGTTGACACGTATGTATACTTCATAGTGTGGTATAAGTTAGTTCATAGCTCGGATGAAAATTTAAATTCACTGATTTCCGGAAACAAAAAGGGATCTTGTTGAGAAATTTTATGAGGCCATCTATATGATCTATAGAACACTAAACAACAATAAATATTTAAGTAATTCCTAAACTTAAAATCGCATATCACAGCTGATAATACGATACAACATAAAAAAAAATCTTTATCTATGGCTGATATATAATTTAAAAAGAATGCAGAAGAAATATATAAATCGAAAGAGCATAGTTTCTAGAAATACCAAGATGAAGATAATTTATTGTAAACCTTACTAGTTGGTGAGCTTATCACAATTCCTAAATAAGGACGTAATTTTCAAACCTCGCTTTATCCAAAAAAAGCAAATTTGAGGAAATCGCGAAAATACTTTAACTTTCATTTTAATCCTTCACTGTGATACTTGAACCATGATTTAGTCAGAAATCATGATTTCACAGAATAAAGATTATTGTAGTTTTTAGGTTTCCAATAGAATAGCTTGATAGTGAAATCAAGATTCTTTTTTTAAAATTTATGATGCGAATTTTGAGACTCATGTTCAAAAATGAAAAATATTAAGAAAAATTTCGCGAAGTATTACGAAAGAGAATCACATTCAAATGACGAACCGGCCATTTGTCTGCTGGGATGCCTGAAGGAAAAACAGACATACAATTTTACCTAATCTTCAATGTCGTACATTTTTTTAATGATGTTACTGACAATTTTACAATGCAGTTAATTTAGTACTTTTGATTGTTAAACAAGTTTTCTGAAAATCAAAATATTCATCCGAGAATAGATAACATTCCAAACAGTGACATTCCGATTTGTGAAAACTGATTATTGCAGTTTCAATGTTACCGCGAAACATTTCCTAAAACGACAGGTAGCTAAATCAATTTAGTTTCTATAAATTGTTCTTTAAATTTCGAAAATGGATTTCTGATGTTTTTAAATGTAAAGGAAAGCACCACAGAAGCTTCGGTGGCTTCACTGTAAAAAAAAGGAGGACTTTACGGAGATTGTGCTAGTAAACGGGAATCCAGTACAATTTACTCTTTTTAGCGCAAAAATTCCCATATAATTCCAGGAAAAACAGAAACTTTTCTGGAATTGAAAGGAATTGTACTGGCTTGCCAGTACAATCTTTGTAAAAGATTCCGTTTTTTACAGTGTTGGGAGCTTATGGTATATTTTCGTTCTCATTTATAGAACATTTTTGTAGATTAAGAAACATGTGTCATTATTACGGTGTTTTTAATTCTGTGTATTGTGTATCAGCTTTACTCTCCGGTCATGGCCCATTCAGGACATACTTAAAATATTTTAAATGCTCTGGCACGGACATCTGAGAGTTTTGAACTTCTGGATCTCCAGACCATTAATATTTTTTGGCGCACTCACAGAGGCCTCGCACCTTAGGTGTACCCAAATCCCTGTCCGGATGCATGGCTCAAATGTATCTTATCCCCCGAAAACTACTCCGCTATGCTGTATAAATTTTTCGCTTCCTGATGGACCTAACCAACCTTACCTCCTAGCTGTTCAGTATCTGTACTCCTGAGACTCGATGTTGTCGCGTTGGAGCCTTTTCCGAGCTTCTATAGCCATCCTTGTACCCCTTGTCGCGCATAAAATAATATAAAATCGGCCATTTGTACATTGCCATATTTTTACATTAGCAATAGTAGGATTATTAAACGGAGGAAAAAAGCTACGAAGCGTGAATGGAGCGCAAATACAACTTTACTAAAAATATATCATTATTTTTAACAAATTGAACAGTATATATGAACCCAGATATACATTGTGTTGCCCATTTTATTGTATTACACGTTTATGTATTGTATTACATATGAGGTCTCTGAAATCCTAGGCGCGTGTTTCCATGTAACAGAATTTTCTTTTGTTATGAAATATCTGAAAGTTTGACAAGTTTTTTTTTTTTTTTTTTTTTTTTTTTTTTTTTTTTTTTTTTGTATGTGTGTGTGTGTATGGAAATTACACAATAATGTAATTTGTTAATTTGTTAATTTTGAATTGGGAACTGACTTCTGGGATAACCTGAATTTAGAATTTTATGACATGGAACAGATGTAGTACATTATCCCGTGAAGATTTGCACAATTTGAAAAGAATTATGGAGTCAATTTATTTAAACCATATAGATCACAAATTTGATAGCAAACTGTTCAATATTGGTTTTCAACTAATATTCCATAACGATATTACAAATTCATCAGTAATTTAAAAAGTAAAATATTGTAAATAAAACACAAATTTAACAGACATGTAAATTAATTGCGTGTTTTTACAATTAAAATTATCAGAATCTAAATTTATCAAAACCAACTAAATTATCAGAATCTATATTAAATGCAAAAACTAAGTATATTTCTTCGTTTTTTTTTAACTCCAGGCATGCGGCTAATACAAAGTTGTCATTGATAAAACACTTCAGATAAGAAATGATATTTTTCATATATAAATGCGTTTTGGTGTTGTTAGTGGGCAATCAAAGATATATATTAGACTTTCCCATGCATTGCAAAAAGTATATTGTTTATTTTATCGTATTATACTGGCAGCCTGGGGACCAGTAAAATGCAGTCAAATCAACAATTATGTTGTTAAATAAAACATAAAAAGCAATAATATACATCTAATTAAACTTATATGGTACATTTCTGCATTTGCATTTACAGAACGATATACTTTCATTTATTTTCGGAATATTACTGTACATTTTACAGTATAATACTGGCACCCAACCAGTATTACACTATAAGATCGAAAATTTATTTTTGTAGCGTTAATTTTTTTTTATTGTGTAACCCAAGATTTTTTTTCCGTTTATTTGTCATTGAATCAATGATTTGTTAACACTTAACTGTTGTTAGCGGTCTGACAGACCGCTGAGTTTTTCAACTTTCAGAGTTTAACTCGCAATTTTTAGTTAACGCTAGATACTGTTTAAATTTTGCTTCGTTTGGAGTCCTATTAATATCTCTAGAGACTTTTGAACTGTTGAATTTTATTTATAATAGTCTTGTATATAAAGTTTATTATAAAAATAATATTCTCAGAGTTAATTTAACATTTTATTCATCTTTAGATTAAGCGGTCTGACAGACCGCTCACAGTTGTTATGCACAATTTTTGTTACAGCAGTTAAGGGTTAAATCCTTTAGGGTAATAAATGATGTTTTTTATATAAAAATACGTTTTGGTGTTGTTAGTGGATAATCTAAAAACATTTATAAAGCGCCAAGTATCTGTTAGTCTTTTGATTGTAAAGAAAATGTGTTTGACCCATATTTTCAACCCAAGATCATACAGGATCAGTTTAAATGGCTCTTACACATTCTGAGAGGTGATTGTAGGCATCAAGAGGATGAATAATTACCATAGAACATGGGGTCACAAATTCTTTACTGAGTCACAAATACAAGGTGTTTCAGCCTAAATGATCATATACTTTTGAGAAAAATATAAACATTCTAATGCAAACACACCGATATGTATCCTTATTTTTCATGAAATATCATTACATCACAAATAATTCTAGAAAAACAATGTTCTTACGCAATCAATGATACCATATGATTTATCCCTTTTTTGTACAGTATACAGATAAATTTTTAGTAAGCATACTGATTTCTGTAACTTTACATCTGTAGTATTTCAGTTTTTTTTAATCTCAGTATATTTAAAATAAAGGTGGGCATGTCTAATAAAAGTTTCATTCTGTTATACTTCAGTTTTTTGGAAGTTATTACCGTCGATCGATGTTGTAGCAGAATACCCCGTATTTTTGATAAAATAGGTGTTTTGCGATCGCATGTTCTACAGAAATGTTTCATCCTCTTGGTGCTTAATGTCATCAGTTTTATTTCGTAAAAACAACTTAGACTCTACATGCAAATGAATTCTATAAACTCTTTCGTTGGAATTCGCCGATGAAATTTTGTTCAAAATCATTTAAAAGTGTGATTTTATCATTTAGGTTAAGAGCATGATATAAGGTTTACGTGAGCCAGAGGGTAAAAAAAAGGAATTTGTGAAAAAATTAAACGCAATAAATGCTCTGTTTCTGGTCAAAATTAGTCGAATACAGGCTTCAGCAAAAAGAAAATTAAAAAGTGTGTTTAAAGAGAAAATATTTACCTTTGCGATATATTTTTAATGTTAATAAATTTATGTGATATTCCCCCTTGAACTGGAGCAATATTTAAAAAAACGACCAACTGCTATCGGCGTCCTCCTTTAATACATTTGGATTACAAGCGCGCAAAATCATAAATACACTGATTAAAAGTTATCGGTATCTCTATTTTCACACACAAATATGATTGCAGTATTTTCCTAACATTATGAATTTAAAAAATAATTATGAAAGGTATCTGCGGACGTATACATTCTTCATACAATAGAAATTAAGACTGTATTTACACTCTTAAAACGAAAGAGCTGATTTGGCTTCTCAGGAAAGATCTGCATTTTTTTAAAATCATAAATGAGTTGTTTTTCAAACGGTCAAATATTTTTGATTTGAATTGTTTATTTAAGTAGCTCAATTTGATTTAAATTGCTTAAAAACAACTCGTTCACGCGAGTTATTTCAACTCTTTTCGAGAAGCTGCCTTTCAAAACGTGAGATGAGTGGATTTCGGCTCAACTTGAGTTATTTTGTGGCTGACTTTTTAAGAGAATAAAGAGGAAATATTTACTATTACAATATACAATGGTGACAGTAAATTGATGGTACAAACTTTAAGTGTTGGTACAGGACAAGGTATCAATCATTTATTGTATAGGAATGTATGGGCGCAAGTGACGCGTTCAGGTACAACCAATTGCGAGCCAGATTAGTCCTTTTTTATTTCAAAATTTCTCATTCATACAGAAAATTCTTATACAATTTTTACAGAAGTTTCATGAATGCATAAAGGAAAAATCTTCTTTGAAAATTTGCAGTTTGAAATCGAAATTTTTGTATAAAAAAATATTTTTATTGCTTTGTGTATTTCCTGTGTTTCACAGATCTGCCAGTTTTACATTTTTTTAATTTAAAAATTCCGATTACAGATCAGAAATTTTCAAAGAAGAATTTCTTCTTTATGCAAATATGAAATTCTGTCTGAAATGATGAAAAGGATAGGATAAGAATTTGTTTGGTATATGAGAAAATTTTAAATAAAAAAGAGCCTAATTGCATCCACTAGTAGTTCCTCAACACTTCACTTATGTCCATACATTCCTATACAATAAATGATTGTCACAGTGTCCTGTACCGACCCTTAAATTTTGTACCATGAATTTAGAAACACGCTGTATACGCAAAAAAGCATTAAAAAAAATTTTTTTGCTTTGTACAGTAACCTTAACAATACATCCTGGGAAAGTATTCTGTAAAATGTAACATTCCCATACATTTAGAGAATAATGCTTCAGGCTTTTCACTGATGAAATAATGATGAGGCTTGATGAGATAATGATGAGTCTTGATGAGATGAGTCTTGATGAAATAATGATGAGTCTAAGCATTTGCTACCATAATTTTATAAAATAATTTTTTGAACACTATTGTAAACACCACTATTTGTTAAATTTCATTTTACAGCTTTATGTCTATTATTTAAATTCAATGTACTTTTTTTATTGAAGTTCAACTAAAAAATTATATTTTACTTCATTCCTTCCAAAAAAAGGGTGCACTGTAAAAAAACTGTAAAGTTACTAAAATTTTTCTTACCTTAATTACTAAACATGTATTCCAAGAACTTTTCATGTAACGATAACAGCAAATTTTCATGTAAAAAAGGAAGGTTATATGAGTATTTGCTGTTACCTGTACATGTAAAGTTTTTGGAATAAAAGTCTACTAGAAATATCTTAGTAACTTTACAGATTCGTACTTTTACATATTTCGGTCTAGTTCGTTAATAAGAAATATCGGACCAAGGGGGTGGACCTAGCGAGTGTTTTTGTGAAAACCGAAAAAACGCCATAACTTCTTAATTAAAATACATATCGAATCAGTTTAAAGTTTATATTACTTCAGGAAAATGGGCCAAAAGTTTATGCATGACGAGATTTAAAAAGTTATAAATGGTCAAAAGGAGCGAAAAAAACAGGTTTTTGGGAGGAAAAAAATCATAACTTCGTCAATTCTCAAAATATGAAATCCAACAATTTTTTTTATAAATTTTCTCAACATTATCTAAAAATTTTGTATTTATAAGATTTTTATGGGAGTATTTCTTACCGATGAAATAAATTAAAAACGAAAACAAAAAGTCCTTCTGGCAGTGCCGGGAGGAAGAGGTAGCTTTCATATACTTATTTATTTATTTATTTATTTATTTTAAATTAAGTTATATTATTGAAACATACGAAGCTAATATTAGTGGAACCTGATTTTATAAGACTGAATACTAGTTTTTATCAATAATGAATATTAATAGGAATTTTTAGAAATTAGTCATCTTTTATTCAACCTGGATTTATTTTAAGCTATTTAGAGAGTCGCCAAATTCTACAATATCATGAAGTGTATGTCTTTTTAAAGAAACATGATGGATAAAATAAACCAAAAGGTTTAATCGAAATCTTAATTCATGTGTACATGCATACTCATATCGAAATCGATCAATATATACGAGTGCTGTCGCGGGCAAATTGATTTTTAAAAAATATATCACCCACATTAGAATTTCAAACTGCTATATCTCAGGCGTTTTTTAAGGTAAAGACAGAGCAAAAAATACTCCCGAATTCATTATTAATATAAATAGTTTAGAAAGAACCTTTTTTCAATTTCTAATTTTTTGTTTGCACATCGTTATACATTTTAAAGATATTTGACAAACTTAAATGGCCGCCATTTTTAAACAAGATGTCGGATGAAGTTGGCAAGTGAACTCGGTCAATACATTGGTATGTACTATGTACACACGGAGTTATAACCAAATCACTTTATAAATAGGCGTATTATCGTGTGATAAATTTCAGATCGTTTCAAAATGTCAACCACAATGGAAATTGAAAGTACTATAACTCCGCCATTTTTCAAGATATAGATGAAACAAAAAATGTTCAGAGATCTTTGTATCAAGGTCAAATACATAAAAGAAAAACCTTTTTCAATTTCTTACTTTTTTGCACCTAATTTTAAAATTTAAATTAAAAAGAATTTAATATTCCGCCATTTTGGAACAAGACGGCGGATGAAACTGGCCAACGAACTAAGTCCAGACATCGGTATGTATTATGTACGCACCAAGTTTTATCCAAATCGATTGATAAAAACGCGTGTTATCACGTGACGAAAATCAGATCATTTCAAAATGTGAGGAACACAAGAAATTAAAAGTGCTATAACTCAGCCATTTTTTAAGATACAAACGAAACAAAAAATGCTTTTGAATCTTTGTATCAAGTACAAATGCGTAAAAGAAAAATCTTTTTCAATTTCTGAATTTTTTCTACCTAATTTTAAATTTAATATCTTAAATTTAAATGGCTGCCATTTTGAAATAAGATGGCAGATGGAACTGGCTAACGAACTCGGTCGAGGCCTCATTATGTATACACAAAGTTACATCAAATCGACTCATAAATACAAGTGTTATCACGTGAGAAAAATCAGATCATTTGAAAATGTCAGCCATAAAAAAAATTCAAAGTGCTATGATTCAATCATATTTTAAGATATAGACAAAATAAAAAGTGTTCTAAAATCGTTGTTTTAAGTTCTAACACATAAAGGAAAAATATTTTTCAACTTTTAAATTTTCGCATTTAATTTTAAATTTAAAATTAAAAAAAAATTTAAATGACCGCCATTTTGAAACAAGATGGTGGATGATGCTGTCCAACGAACTCGGTTGAGACATTTTTATGTACTATGTACATACCAAGTTTCATTGAAATCGGTTCATAAATACGTTAGTTGCAGCATGACAAAAATCAGATATAAATATATGGATATATATAGAACCATTAGATAATACTACAAATCAACATATATATATGGTTATATATATATACAGGGTGTCCCTAAAGAAATGGTATATACGCTAGGGAGTGATAGAACACATCAAGACGAGTAATAGTAAATAGGAAACCAAGGGTCCCAAACGTTTTCCAAAGGAGATAGCCGCCATTAATGTTTGGGGTCCAAAATTTCAAATACACATAAAAAAAGGGAAAATTGGTCGATTGATTTGCGGTTTTCACTGAAATAATTCTTTATGTTGGTATTTTCTTGAAAATAAATTATAAAGATAAAATTCGAAAAATGCCGATAGAGGGCGCTTTAGACTTTGAAGTAATGAAAAACTACTTTTTGCTGAGATTTTTTGCATCTAATTAAATGGTTTCGTAAGCTTAGACTTAAACTTAAATTTTGAGCTCAAAATTTTAATAGTTGGAAGCGGTTAAGTAGCAGAAACTTAACTGCGTTCAGAGGGTTTAAATTTCAAATGATTATAAAAAACGGAAAAATTGGTCGATTGATTTGCGGTTTTCACTAAAACTATTCTTTATGTCGGTATTTTATTGAAAATGAATTATAAAGATAAATTTTAAAAAATACCGATAGAGGGCGCTTTAGACTTTGAATTAACGAAATCCACCCTAATACTATTTTTTGCCGTTATTTTTTGCATATCATTAAATGGTTTCGTAGGCTTAGATTTAAACTTAAATTTTGAGCTCAAAATCTGAATAGTTGGGAGTGGTTAAGTAACACAAACTGAACTGTGTACAGAGGGTTTTAATTTCAAACGAAACGGAAAACTATAAAAAAACGGAAAAATTAGTCGATTCGATTGCGGTTTTTGCTAAAACTACTCTTTAAATCAGTGTTTTCTTGAAAATAAATTTTAAAGATAAATTTCACAAAATGCCGATAGAGGGCGCCTTAGACATTGGAGTAGCGTATAACTATTTTTAACCGTTATTTTTTTAAATCTCATTAAATGATTTCAAATGCTTAGATTTAAATTCTGAGATCCAATTCTCAGTCGTTGGAGTGTTTAAGTAGCGCAAAAGTGAACTGTGTTCGGGGGGAGGGGGGTTAAATTTCAATTCCTGAACACATTTCAGTTTGCGCTTCTTAACCCCTCCCAACGATTCAGAATTTGAGTTCAAAATTTAAGTTTAAATGTAAGATTTCGAAAACATCTAACAAGTTTTGGAAAGCATTTATTTAGATACAAAAAATAACGGTTAAAATTTGTTGTTGGTTACTCTGAAGTTTAAAGCGCCCTCTAACGGAATTTTTAAAGAATTATCTTTAAAATTCATTTTCAAGAAGATATTGACTTAAAGAATAGTTTTATTTTAAACCGCAAACGAATCGACCAATTTTTCAGTTTTTTATTATCATTTGAAATTAAAACCCTCTGTACACAGTTCAGTTTGTGCTACTTAACCACTCCCAACTATTCAGATTTTGAGCTCAAAGTTTAAGTTTAAGTCTAAGTTTACGAAAACATTTAATCAGATGCAAAAAATAACGTAAAAAGTAGTTGTTCGTTACTCCAAAGTTTAAAGCGCCCTCTATCGGCATTTTTTTAAATTTATCTTTATAATTCATTTTCAATAAAATATCAACATAAAGAATAGTTTTAGTGAAAACCGCAAATCAATCGACCAATTTTTCCGTTTTTTTAAATCATTTGAAATTTAAACCGTCTGAACACAGTTAAGTTTGTGCTACTTAACCGCTTCCAACTATTCAGATTTTGAGCTCAAAATTTAAGTTTAAGTCTAAGCTTACGAAACCATTTAATGAGATGCAAAAAATCACGGCAAAAAATAGTTTTCCATTACTTCGAAGTCTAAAGCGCCCTCTATCGGCATTTTTTGAAATTTATCTTTATAATTTATTTTCAAGAAAATACCAACATAAAGAATAATTTTAGTGAAAACAGCAAATCAATCGACCAATTTTTCCGCTTTTTATGTGTATTTGAAAATTTGGATCCCAAACTTTAATGGCGGCTATCTCCTTTGGAAAACGTTTGGGACCCTTGGTTTCCTATTTACTATTACTCGCCTTGATGTGTTCTATCACCCCCTAGCGTATATACTATTTGTTTAGGGACACCCTGTATATATTTATATATATATATATGTCAACATTTGAATGGAGAGTGGTTTTGGGGTATGGGGGTCATGATCGGTGAAAATATACCAAAATTTTCTGGAGTGCTTTCCTGCGAACGGCTGCAATAGGTAGCTTTTAGGTAGCTTTCATTACAAAACGTAAAAAAGCTACCTATTGGAAAGCCGTCCGGAGGAAAGCACTTCCAGAAAATTTTGGTATATTTTCACCGATCATGACCACCAGACCCCAAAACCACTTTCCGTTCAAATGTTGACATATATACAGGGTGTTTCTAAATTCATGGTACAAACTTTAAGGGGTGATAGTACACATCAAGACAAGCAATATTAAATAGGAAACTTAGGGTCCCAAACGTCTTCCGAAGGAGATAGGCGCTTTTAAAGTTTATTGTCCAAAAATTAAAATGATTATAAAAAACAGAAAAATTGGTCGATTCGTTTGCGGTTTTCACTAAAACTATTCTTTATGTCCGTATTGTCTTGAAAATAAATTATAAAGATAAATTTCAAAAAATGCCAGTAGAGGGCGCTTTAGACTTTGGAGTAACGAACAACTATATTTTACTGTTATTTTTTGCATCTCATTAAATTTTTTTAGAAGCTTAGAAATAAACTTAAATTTTGAGCTTAAAATCTAAATCGTTGGGAGTGGTTAAGTAGCGCAAACTGAACTGTAGGGGGAGGTTCAAATTTCAAATGATTATAAAAAACGGAAAAATTAGTCAATTGATTTGAGATTTTCACTAAAATTATTCTTTATGTCAGTATTATCGTGAAAATAAATTATAAAGATAAAATTCAAAAAATGCCGATAGAGGGCGCTTTAGACTTTGGAGCAAGGTACAACTATTTTTTACCGTGATTTTTTGCATCTCGTAAAATTTTTTTAGTAGCTTAGACATAAACTTAAATTTTGAGATGAAAATCTGAATCGTTGGGAGTGGTTAAGTAGCGCAAACTGAACTGTGTTCAATGTGGTGGGGAGGTACAAATTTCAAATGATTATAAAAAACGGAAAATTTGGTAGATTCGTTTGCCGTTTTCGATAAAACTATTATTTATGTCAATATTTCCTTGAAAATAAATTTTAGAGATCAATTTCAAAAAATACCGTTAAAGGGCGCCTTAAAGTTTAGAGTAACCAACAACTATTTTTAACCGTTATTATTTGTATCTAATTAAATGCTTGTAAATGCTTAGATTTAAATTTTGAGCTCAAATTCTAAATCAATGGGAGGTGTTAAGAAGCGCAAACTGAACTGTGTTCAGGAGTTAAAATGTTACCCTCCCCACCCCTTGAACTCATTTCAATTTTCCGCTCCTTAATTACTCACAACGATGCAGATTTTGAGCTCAAAATTTAAGTTTGAACTTTTACAAGCATTTAATTAGATACAAAAAATAACGGTGAAAAATAGTTGTTGGTTACTCTAAAGTTTAAGGCGCCCTCTAACGGTATTTTTTTAAATTAATCTTTAAAATTTATTTTCAAGGAAATATTGACATAAAGAATGGTTTTAGAGAAAACGGCAAACGAATCGACCAATTTTTCCGTTTTTTATAATTATTTGAAATTTGAACCTCCCCACCCCCATTGAACACAGTTCAGTATGCGCTACTTAACCATTCCCAACGATTCAGATTTTCATCTCAAAATTTAAGTTTATGTCTAAGCTTCTGAAAAAAAATTATGAGATGCAAAAAATAACGGTAAAAAATAGTTGTACGTTACTCCAAAGTCTAAAGCGCCCTCTATCGGCATTTTTTGAATTTTATCTTTATAATTTATTTTCAAGATAATACTTATATAAAGAATAATTTTAGTGAAAATCGCAAATCAGTTGACCAATTTTTCTGTTTTTTATAATCATTTGGAATTTGAACCTCCCCCACAGTTCAGTTAGGGCTGCTTAACCACACCCAAAGACTTAGATTTTGAGCTCAAAATTTAAGTTTATGCCTAAGCTCCTAAAAAAGTTAATGAGATGCAAAAAATAACGGTAAAAAATAGTTGTTCGTTACTCCAAAGTCTAAAGTGCCCTCTATCGGCATTTTTTGAAATTTATTTTTATAATTTATTTTCAAGACAATACTGACATAAAGAATAGTTTTAGTGAAAACCGCAAACGAATCGACCAATATTTCTGTTTTTTATAATCATTTGAATTTTTGGACACTAAACTTTAATGGCGCCTTTTATAATCATTTGAAATTTGAACTTTCTGAACACAGTTCAGTTTGTCTACTTAACTACTCGCAACTATTCAGATTTTGAGCTTAAAATTTAAGTTTAAGTCTAAGCTTACGAAAGCATTTAATAAGATGCAAAAAATAACGCCAAAAAGAGTTGTTCGTCACTCTAAACTCTAAAGCGCCCTCTATCGACATTTTTAAAATTTATCTTTATAATTTATTTTTAAGAAAATACCGACATAAAGAATAATTTTAGTGAAAACCGCAAATCAATGAACCAATTTTTCCGTTTTTTATAATCATTTGAAATTTGAACCTTCTGAACACTGTTCAGTTTGTGCTACTTAACCACTCCCACTTTCAGATTTTGAGTTCAAAATTTAAGTTTGAGTCTAAGCTTACGAAAACATTTGATGAGATGCAAAAAATACCGGCAAAAAATAGTTGTTCGTTACTCCAAAGTCTAAAACGCCCTCTATCGGCATTTTTTGAAATTTATCTTTATAATTTAATTTCAAGAAAATGCCGACATAAAGAATAATTTTAGTGAAATCAATCCGCAAATCAATCGACCGATTTTTCCGTTCTTTATGTTTATTTGAAATTTTGGTCCCTAAACTTTAATGGCGGCTATCTCCTCTGGAAAACGTTTTGGACCCTTGGTCTTCTATTTAATATTGTTTGTCTTGATATGTACTATCACCCCTCATTTATTGTAAAAAAAATTTGGAATCACCCTATTTATATATATATATATATATATATATATATATATATATATATATATATGATTTTTGTCATGCTGTAACTAACGTATTTTTGAACCGATTTGAATGAAACTTGGTATGTACATAGTACATACAAATGTCTCCACAGAGTTCGTTGGGCAGCATCATTCGCCATTTTGTTTCAAAATGGCGGCAATTTAAACTTTTAAAAAAATTTAAAATTTAAAATTAACAGCGAAAAAATTAAAAGTTGGAAAATATTTTTTTTATGTGTTAAAACTATAAACAAAGATTTCAGAACACTTTTTATTTTGTCTATATCTTAAAAAATGGCTGAGTTATAGCACTTTGAATTTCTAGTATGGCTGACTTTTTGAAACGATCTGATTTTTGTCACTTGATAACACGCGTACTTATGAATCGATTTGAATGTAACTTGGTGTATGCATAGTATATAATAAGGCCTGGACCGAGTTCATTAGCCAGTTCCATCCGCCGTTTTGTTTCAAAATGGCGGCCATTTAAATTTTTTTAATTAAAATTTAAAATTAGGTACAAAAAAGTGAGAAACTGAAAAAGATTTTTCTTTTATGCATTTCACCTTGATACAAAGATTCCAGAGCGTTTTTTGTTTCGTTTGTATCTTAAAAAATGGCTGAGTTATAGCACTTTTAATTTCTAGTATTGCTCCCATTTTGAAATGATCTGATTTTTCTCACATGATAATACGCGTATTTATAAACCGATTTGGATATAACTTGGTGCGTACATAGTACATGCCGATGTCTTGACCGAGTTCGTTTGCCAGTTCGATTCGCGATCTTGTTTCAAAATGGCGGAATATTATTTTTTTTATTTAAATTTTAAAATTAGGTGCAAAATTGTAAGAAATAAAAAAAAGATTTTTCCATTGTGTGTTTGACCTTGATACAAAGATTCCAGAGCATTTTTTGTTTCATCTATATCTTAAAAAATGACTGTGTTATAGAACTTTCAATTTCCAGTGAGGTTGACATTTTGGAACGGTCTGAAATCTGTTACGCGATAATACGCATATTTATAAACTGATTTGCATATAACTCCTATGTGTACATAGTACAAACAATGCATTGACCGAGTTCATTGCCCAACTATATTCGCCTTATTGCTTAAAAAGGCGGCCATTTCAGTTTGTCAAAAATCTTTTAAATGCATAATGATGTAAAAACAAAAACAAAAAATTGAAATAAAAAAAGGTTCTTTCTAAAGAGTTTGAGCTTAATAATAAATTCCGGAGTATTCTTTGCTTTGTCTTTATCTTTAAAAACTCCTGAGCTATTGCAGTTTGAATTTCTAATGTGGGTGACATTTTTTTAAAAAATCAATTTGCCCGCGACATCACTCGTATATATTACTCGTTTTCGATGTGAGAGTGCATGTGCACATGAATTAAGATTTAGACAAAGATCATTGGTTTATTTAAACCATCATATTGTTTTAGAATGCCATACACTTCATGATTTCGTGAAATTTGGAGTCCCTATAAATCGCTTAAAATAAAACCAGCTTGAATAAAAGATGACTAATTTCTAAAAATTCCCATCAATATTCCTTATTTAAAAAAAAAACTAGTATTCAATCTTATATAATCGGGTTCAACTAATTTGGGCTTCTTATGTTTGAATAATATAACTTAATTTAAAATAAATAAGTAAATAAATAAGTTATATGAAAGCTACCTCTTCCTCTCGGTACTGCCCAAAGGACTTTTTACTTTTTGTAATGAAAGCTACCTAAAAAAGGGGTGAAAAAAGACAAAAATTCACAAATTCGTCGTTTATTAAACTATTAAATCTAATTAAATTTATTTTATATTTTCTCAATAACGTCTACAACTTTTATATAGACAAGATTTTCATAGGACCAATTCTTTTAGCAAAAACAAATTAAACAAAAATAGGAGTTGAAGAAAAAATCTCAAATCCAAACTGCTTATATTCTGACTGATTTTTAAATTCATTTGGGATTTTAAAAGCATCTAAAAGACAGATCCTCTTTTTTAAGATTTATAATGTGACGCATTGGCCAGTTTTTTGATAAAGTTAGAATATATTTCAAAAAGTACTGTCAAAGTAGGGATTTTGAACAGAATTTCATGAATCAATAGTGATTGAAAATCGAGGAAGTATTAAAATACCAAATTGCGTTTTTTCTGACTCATTTTTAAATCCATTCTTGCTCTTAAACGCATCCAATTAAAAGTTCCTCATATTTAGGAACTGTCTAATGTAACGTATTGGCCAATTTTTTGATAAAGATATAATATATTTCAAAAAATGTTGGCAAAATGGATATTTTGAACAGAGTTTTTCGAAGCGATCGTGATTGAAAATTGAGAATTAAATTTTAAATAAAAAATTGAATTTTACTTGGATTTAATTGAATTTTAAATAAAAAATTGCGTTTTTTCTGAATTATTTTTAAATTCAATTTTGCTTTTAAACGCATTCAAATGACAGATTTTATTATTTTGGAATTATATAATGTGCCGCATTGGTCTATTTTTTTTTAATAAAGTCAGAATATATTTCAGAATAAGTTGTCAAAACGGTCGTTTGAGCCAAATTTCGCTTATGATGATTCTGCTAAAACCATTTCTTACAGAAAAATGAAATTATGTTTTTTTAAAGCGGCCCGAAACTGGGTTTATCTCTAATCATATTATATTTTTTGTTGTTCAAATGAGTACTCTTCAAAATCTACCCCCGCCTATAGGCCAAGCCGACAGGGATTTTTTTTACTGCAGCACACCTAATTACACATACATTCTAATGTGCATAATGCCAACAATCTGACGTACAACAGCTGTGATCAAAAATCCTCAGTTAAACTGACAGTTTGCCACTCTGTGAATTTTACAGTTTGTTAAAAAAAACAGCCACTTCTGAAAATTTAATCATTTAGGTTGGTTTCTTTAATTCTGTCACAGCTTTTTTAATTATTTCTGAGAAAATTATATACAACAATGCAACTGAAAGTAAGGGATGGGAAAAACGGAAGAAGTAGGATCTTTTTAGAGTGAGTTCCGAATTTTAATTAATTATTCAGTTAATAATTAGAATTTTGAAATTCTGAATATCAGGTATATCAGGAGAGACTTTGGGCTAATCTCAAAAACTTTTTGAGACTCGAACGTGCTTCGGATTTCGCAAGCCATCCCAAACACACGCATGCACACACACACGCATACACAGATCGTTTTGTTCTTTTATCATTATAGATTTCATTGGCATCAGTGTAGGAGTATGATATAATTAGCTTTATGTTAAATAAAAATAATAAATATTTATAAAAGTTTACGAAATATAAATTTCGCTATTATAGCATGTGCAATTTTTTTTTTCGTAAAATTGCGTCTGAATGAAATAGAAAAGAAGCACCACAATTATCAATAAAATTTAGATCTCCAAATCTGTAAATTTTTAATGCACCTTAAAAATATAAAAATGAAAAAAAAACCCATAAAAATAAAAAATAAAAGGCAGAAGAAGAAACGTAAAAATTTTCTAGCTAAACTGGTTGCATGTGTTTTAAAATTAGCTACAGCAGCTAATAACATGTACTTAATTTTAATTTAAAAAGTAATTTCGGAGCCAGTACATATATATTTATGTTTGAACATAGAAGGTTTAATCTTTACAAATTTAAGTACCTCAAAAAAAAATAATTCTTGTTAATTTATTTATAAGTTTCTTAATTACATGTGTATCACAGCATAAACAAACATATATAAGGTGTGCAAAAACAGCATTTCAAAAAATTAAAACAATTAATTACTGAATAGATAAACATTCAAAATATCAATGCAGCATTTTCTCCATTTGTTTTAGAAAAGTAAAATTTTTCTGTTAATTAATCTTCAAAATGTTATAGTCATTTTTTACATACTGCGTTTGTAGATGTATTTGAGATATATATTTTAAATTTATGTATAAATATTATTTTTTAAATGTTGATGGCCATTCAAATGAATTTACATATTTATATGTACATATTTAACCCTTAAATGCATATTGTATCATTTTCGATACCATAAGTGTTCCCGATTTATTGGGGGTTTTATTCACATATTCCGTATTCTCACCAGAAATTTAAAAGAGCAATTTCCAAACTTTAAGTACCTTACTTTTCAAACCAACTTTACTTAATGACAGACCATTCGTAATTAAATAAAGAAAAATTTACTATTTAGATTTTTCTGGTATGAAGTCTGATTCTTTCAATTGCGCATTTTTTGGAACGCGTTCTATCCTATGCATTTAAGAGTTAATCCTTTATTCCACAACGAGACATATTTACCACATACACTATAAAAAAAAAACCAGTAAGCCTACAGATGTAAAGTTGCCGATATCTGTATGCCTTCTAACAATATTACTGTATACTGTACAAGAAAATATGTAAATTTACAAAAATAATTTTTGTAAAACTACATAAATCTGTAACTTTACTAACGAATCTACTAAAATTAAAGTTATCTTACTAAAATTTTATCTGTAACCTGGTTGCAGTGACATAAAAAAATTCTAGGAATCCCAGTTTCCTAAAAATATTTTCGTAACATTATTTTTTCTTCAGTGCAAATATGTATCTGTTACATGAATTTTTACTGTTAACCATTACATAAAAAGTTCTAGAAATCCCAGTTTCCTAGAAAACGTTTAGTACCTTTACAGATTTTTTTTACAAGATACCAAAAATCATTATAATTTTCTTTATGTGCAATGAATCTGACCAATATGATCGCCTTCCTTGACCAGCAGCAATCCAAACAATGAAATAGCTTTTAATTTGTAAATGTCAGATGGCTGCACTAGAGAAAAAATTAGAATTTGTTCTTCAGAAACAAAAGAAATTTCGAACAAGCTGTTACACCTTAATATATATATATACATCTGTAATCCTACAGATGTAAAGTTGCCGAAATCTGCATGCTTACTAACATTTTATCTGTACACATTACAAAAACGATGTAAATCTACAAAACTAATTTTTGTAAAGGAACAGTAATCTGCAACGTTACAAACGAATCTACTAAAATTCCAGTTATCTTACTAAATTTTTTTCTGTAACCTGGGTTGCCGTTAAATAAAAAACTCTAGGAATTCCAGTTTCCTTAAAAGTTTTTAGTAACCTTCCACATTTTCTTCATTTTCAGTGTAAATCTGTATATGTAACATGAATTTTTGCTGTTGCCGTTGCGTAAAAAGTTCTTGAAATCCCAGTTTCCAAGAAAACGTTTTGTAATTTTACATTTTTTTTTTTTTTTTTTTTTTTACTACTTTCATTATTTTTACTGAATACTTAAAAACATTAATATGAAAAATGTTGTAGAATATTAAGCAGATAAAATTAATTATTTTAAGGTCACTTAGTTTCAAATTATAGCAATACAATATTTTACAATCCTATTTGAGTACATATGGCACATACCATAAAATATTATATTTTAGTTGCAAAGTAAGGTCAACCAATACTTTCATTATTTTTACTGAATACTTAAAAACATTAATTAAAAAATGTTGCAGAGTATTAAGGAGATAAAATTAATTATTTTAAGGTCACTTAGTTTCAAATTATAGCAATACAATATTTTACAATCCTATTTGCGTACATATGGCACATACCATAAAATATCATATTTTAGTTGCAAATTAGAAATTTTACATTTTTTGTACTATTTCTTCCAATATTCGACCGATATGTAGATTTCAGAAACTTTTTTTTTATAAAAAAAAAAAAAAAAATCGTACAATAAAAGGTTAAAATTGTTAATAATTAATTTGAAGAAAATATATTTAATCGATATGCATAGTGACTATCAAGAACATTTAAACTTTGAAGAGTAAAAAATTTCGTTTGAAAAAGAAATCTGTTTAAATAACCATATTTCTAGTGGGCATCATTTTTTAGAAAATTACAAAAGAAAGTGTTAATTAAATCTTCTCATTAATTTTTTGTACTTTTTAATGCCCTTTTCTAACTGTGGCAACAGAAATACTCCCTTTTCATTAAATCAAAAAGAATAATGGTCGAAAATATCAGATCACTGTACCTTTATGTTGCCATTTTCTCATTAAAAGCGAAAAAATTTGAAATCAAAATACGTGCTGTGCCAAAAATATCGTTTGTCGTAAAACTCGTTGAATTTTGGTTTAATTTACAAAATTTCATTTACATTTAAAAGAATGTGAAAAATTTAGTTGCTCATAGCATCGAGATTTCAAGTTTTCAATTAAATTTATTTCAAAATGATCAAATGAAAATACCGTTTAAAAAATATAAAATGGAGAATATGTAAATTTTGTTATGGTAAAAATGATGTCGGGTTTAGAATTTACGGGGAAAAATTCTATGATTCAGTCAAAGTGGAATAAATTTTTGCTTTTTTTCATATTGGAATACCAGCATAAGAGCCTTAATTCATAACGTTTTCTTAATAACGTATCTTTATTATTTTTTACTGCTGTCCCTTGAAATCCTTAAAAATAATTTTTTTTATTTTTTGTAAATTTCACCTAAATATTATTCAAGGGTACATTATATGCATTATAACATGCATTTATCACAAAAAAAATGCAAAAAAAAAATTATTTTTGACAAAAAAATGGCATTTTACGCAGCGTCTTCGAAATCTTCGAAATGCGCCCTGCGCATTCCATATCAATGAAAATCCCCAATATTTTTTATGAAAGTTTGTTTTATATATATAAACAAAATTGTGCATCGAATTTTGAATATTTGAATTTAAAGGTTAAAAAAAAAAAATTGAAATTTTGAAATTTTTTCGAAATTTTTTTCAAAATTTTCAAATTTTTTCAATTTTTGTTTTATTTTTTGTAAATTTCATCTTAAATATTATTCAAGGGTGCATTATATGCATTATGGCATACATTTATCACAAAATATTTTTTAAAAAATATTATTTTTGAGAAAAAAATGTAATTTTACGCAGCGTCTTCGAAATCTTCGAAATGCCCCCTGCGCTTTCCATATCTATGAAAATCCCCAATATTTTTTTGGAAAGTATGTTTTATATATATAAACAAAACAGAGCATCGATTTTTACATATTTGAATTTTAAGATGTAAAAAAAAAAAAAAATTGAAAATTTTGAAAAAAATTTCGAAAAAATTTCAAAATTTCAATTTTTTTTTTAACTTTTAAATTCAAATATTCAAAATTCGATGCACAATTTTGTTTATATATATAAAACAAACTTTCATAAAAAATATTGGGGATTTTCATTGATATGGAATGCGCAGGGCGCATTTCGAAGATTTCGAAGACGCTGCGTAAAATGCCATTTTTTTGTCAAAAATATTTTTTTTTTTTTGCATTTTTTTTGTGATAAATGCATGTTATAATGCATGTAATGTACCCTTGAATAATATTTAGGTAAAATTTACAAAAAATAAAAAAAAAATATTTTTAAGGATTTCAAGGTCCCTTGTCCCCTTAATCTGAACATTTTCTAAAATTGTGCTTTATAGAAGTAGTATTTCTTTAACTTTAGGTTGAATATCATTTGTTTGAAAGTTACATACCAATATATGGTGCATATTTTATTGTAAATAACTTTGTAGGTTTATCATAAATCAATGAAACATTTCCTTTTAAACATTTTATTTCTTTGAAATTCGACGTGATCTACATTGTTAATACTAAAATCGGAATTTATTTTAATAATGAAAAACCAAAACTTGTATAAATTAAGATTTCTAATTTAATTCAAAAAGAAAAAAGTTTTCGAATTAAAAAAAATTACTTTTCTCATTCATTAAAAAGTAGTCGCAATTTATTTTTTTAAAGTTGAATAAGTTGAATATAGTTAAATAAAGCTCAGTTTTTAAAGTTGTTTTATACAAAAGAAAAAAAAATGAAATAAACATGTATTTTAAATGAACACATTTAACAGACATTTCAATTTAAATATTAAACAGAAAAAAATCTATTTTACTCAAAAGAGGTAAACAAATTATTCAAATAAAAGTATAATATTCATATTTTACATCTATTACTCTACTTAAAAATATTTATAATTCATAAGTTTAACCTATACTATCACTAAAGTATTAAAATCCCAACCACAATCAAATTAAAGACGATATATTTTCAAAGCTAAATTCAAAATTAAAAGTTTTTTAAGATTTTAATCAAGCCATACTTATCTGAATGCTTCAAAGTGTTTCGGAACTGGACAACTGTAGCCCAATGTTTATCTTACTTGGCTGGTAACACTAAGCTAATTCCTTCGACTGAAGATTGACTAATTATATTTTTCACACATTTTATTAACTTGACTTACATTTTACGTTTTGTAACGGAGCAAAAAGAAACATTTATTCGTCAATTAATGGAAAAATCCCGGTACTACAGCTGCCTGGAAAAAATCCGTGACTTGTAGAAATAATTTCATAAAGTGCATTAATCAGATTTCTCAACAGGAAATGCGTTTTTTTTCCAGTTACTTGCAAGAGTAGCAAAAATTGTTAATGTCAATGTTAATCTTAAAGCTATTATGTTAGCAGATTTCTCTGTTGAACATAAACATGTTTAGATGAATTATCATCCAAATAATCGATGTTTCGCGTTGCGTATACTAGTTAATGTATTCTATATCTACTCTAAACTACAACTGAAGGCAGGAAGAAATAGAACTGTTTAGGAAACGTTTTCTTGAAAATATGGAATTTGATTAGCTTTTAAGATTTTTGAATATGTAGGAGTGATTTTTGCTATCGTAGGTAACTCCGAAGATGTTACATTATATTTTCGGAAAACGTATTTGAATTCGAAAATTTTTGATATAATTTAATATTTAATGTTTTAGAATTTGTAATATAATTAAAAATTATTATGCATAAGTATGGATATATGACAGAGAAATCTTTTTCTTAGTTTAGTATGAAATTCATGTGATCGTAATTTACATAATCTTTCTTGTTTTGACAACTTTCCAGTAACACTATCCTGTGATTTATAGGTATTTTTTAAGGATAAAAATTAAAATGTTTTAAAAAGAAATGCCTAACTTTAAAAATATAAATATTCCTAATATCATTCAGAGCTAACATCTCACTATATTGTGCAGTTTGACAAGTAGAAGTTGTAAAACCATAAGACAGGAATTGGTAGAGATTGCGACACAAAATAATGAAGAAAGTTATATGCAGCGTAAGAATTCAAAAGTCAAAAATTTTTATTTCTTTACTCTATTTCTATTAATATGAAATTATGAATTAAAAGTGTGACAACAAATACCATATATAGTCACCTATAAAACGAAAACTTTTGAACTGAAATTTCCTTTTACATAGGTGTTGTAGGCTTATCAAATTTTGGGAGAAAAGTTTTAAGCCACAGAGATTTCTGACTGATATTGTTAAAATTCATGTTTGTACCAACAAATCATTTAAGAATACATTGCGAAAAATCTCCATTGAATGGATATGTTCGCGAGACATCCAGAAAATCGATGTGAATCGATGGTGTCACCTCATGGGTTAAAGAGGCGTGGATGTCATTTCCAGCGGAGATGATTGTAGTTAGGCCCTGATTACCGAATAGGCACGATGTGCACGTGCTTCCCTTGAACATTTTAAAGGGGCCCGAAATTGAGCAAATAAGATCCAATAAATTTTATATTGAATTTATTTTCTTCCAAAATTCTAATTACTTTTCAAATTATTAACTCATTTCAAAGTGTTTCATAAAATTTTTTTTCATAGCAAAGGAATTTTCATACTGTAGACCGCCATCAATCACATGATCACAATTCCTTAGTTTGTTCGACCAATCAAAGTCATCAATTTATCATGCAGTATTAACGTCCAACAAAACGTCATCAGATCCTGAGTCAGACTTTCATGACGAGGAAACAATGAGATGGAATTTCATTGAACGTTTTTGGGACTGAGATAGTGATTCCGAATTTGAAAGATTTTTTATCTTTCTTAATTTTTTTTTATAAAATTATTTTTGTGTGTTTAGTATTTCAATAAAAATGTGATTTTTACCGGAAAACATATAAGAATATTTTACTTTTGGCATATACACACATCAAGAATTTTACCAGAATTTTTTTTATTCAAAATCCAGGGTTCGGCTTATACAGTTATCAGGTGTCCCAAAAATAACTGATGGATTTTAAAATTCAATAACTTGCAAACGGTGACAGCTATTTAAAAAACTTTTGTAGGGGTGTTATGTATAATGTCAGAAGTTTTTTACCGTAATCTTTTATTTTAGTTCGAATTTCAAACAATAGGTGGCGCTGACGGCGATTGAAGGCTAGGTCGACGCTACACTCAGCACTGATCACCTGGCCTTCAATCGCCGTCAGCGCCACCTATTGTTTGAAATTCGAACTAAAATAAAAAATTACGGTAAAAACTCCTGACATTATACATAACCCTCCTGCAAAAGTTTTGTAAATAGCTGTCACCGTTTGCAAGTTATTGAATTTTAAAATCCATCAGTCATTTTTGGGACACCCGGTATATGACAACAATTATTTAATAAATATAGGTCCTAAAAGATAATTAATCAATGCTTTCATCAATACTAATGTTTTTTCTGTTGTAATGATTCTAATTTATGACTTGTTTTTATGAAACCTATTACAAATTATTTAATGGAAGTTAATTTTTACTATAATACAGTATATATATATATATATATATATATATATATCACATAATAATATTCTTCTTCACTGAGTAATTTATTTTAGCTGTTCTAACACCTAAATTTATTTCGTTAATAATACATCTTTTAGGCACATATTTAACTCATATTTATTGTACTAAGTCAACACAAAAAAAAGGATAACAAGTAAAAGAATTTGTAGTGTAACTCTTAGCCTTCTTAACACTAGAACGCCCGGGAGGAGTCGATTCGACTCCAATCATGAGATTAAATTTCGATTAGAACCAGAAAATTTTTCTTGAAATAATATCAATTTAATGCACGCAGATTTACGTTAAATAAATCAAGTAAATAATATTGAATAAAAATTCTGGTGAGAATTATTAAGATCAAACTTGAGTAAATTTTCCGTGCGTTCTAGTGTTAAAGGTATGAAAATATAATCTAATACTTCTGAATTACCTGAAATTACATAAAGCGTTCATGTATCTTTTGAAACATTTGAAACCAATAGATTCACGTCAAGGATAATTTAAAGGTGCATTTCTGAAATATTTTTATTACTGCCCGTAATTTTTGGAAACATTTTCCAATAAGGTTCGAGATCATTAATTTGTTTTCTTTGCCACAAATATCGTTTTTTTTTTCGAAATCGTTTTTCGATTGTCTTTTTTTTTTTTTTTTTTTTTTAGAATTTTTTAAATAAACATTTTCTAGAGAATAACATAATTTATGCATGCAAATTTTAATGTAATACTATTAATTACTCATTTAATATTAATGCTTTTACTTTATAATGTTTGTTGAACAGGAAAGAGTTAGCTTCATAATTGATAATATCAGAAAGTCGGAAAGAGGTTTTTCAGAGGTATTTCAGAAAGAGGTAGCTGATCTACACCAGCTTTGGGCAAATTTGTAAAAGCAATCATCTGCAATGACATTATAATCTAATTTTATACATTAATTGATAGTTAAAATTACAAGCGTAAAAAAATTCTTCCAGGACTGATGCCGAAACTGCTGCTATTCCATTATTTGATGAAACTTTTGCATTTAACTGTATATAACCATAATAAATTACATGCAATTAACTTGTTATTACATTGCGGTTAATCAAGATTACAAATTTGCCCAACTCTAATATACACACTGTAAAATCAATCCGGAAACATGGCAGCAAAAGAAGTTTTAGTTTTAGAAATGCTTTCTAAAATCCCTAATATTATCGGTGGCAAATAATAATAATATTAAAATAGGCATTTCAGAATACCGATTAACTCGAAGAAGTTATGTTATATTTTCCCAAATCTTATAACCTGTTCAGATCGGATATTTAAGTTATGTTAGGTAGCCGAACTCCATGAGGAAATTCCACAAACTCTCACGTGAATTCAAAGTTTCTTCGGCTGGATACAGACACTACCACTCTCTTTGATTGGCTACAAAGCTTTGATTTAATGGATTGGCTGTCGTGGCCGGTTTCACATTAGGTGCATTATTAGCACATATTTTGACATATATTTTCAGATCTAAAAAAAAATGACGTACAGTCTTAGATTGATTTGAGACATGAAAAGGTATTCTATTCCGAGTGTGTACCTTCTGAAAAAGGGTGATCTAAGAAATATTAAACTTCCGATCTGAACTGCGTATTTAAAAACATAAGAAGAACATTAAGAAATATTTGTCGGTCCAACCTGTAAATGGATAAAGCATATAGTTAGCATTCATTGTTTAAAACTGGAATGAAAAATGAAGCATAAAAAAATCGATAATTAAATAAACGGTCAAGTGTTAAAATTTAATTATAAGAAAATCTGCCAATTTGATGCGTTTCAGAATAGAAATGAATTAAAAAAAAATTCAGAAAAAAAAGTTTGGATTTGAATAAATCTTTAAATAGAAACTTTTCGTGATTAAATAAAGTTAAAATTTTGCAATTCGAAAACCCGCGGTATGGATTTAGAATTTCGGAATAAAAAATAAATTCCTGGTATGGATGCATGTATGAATCTTTAATGTAAACGTGTTTACCTATAATGATGCTTTTTAGGATTAGAAAAGAACTACATTTCGTCATACTCGTTTGGCATAAAGGAACACTGAAAAATATCCGTCAATATAAAAAAAATGAAAAATTTCCGGAATTGTTTCATTTTTCTAAGAAAACAGTACAATTTCCATAATTAACATTGCGCGATTATAAATCCATACGTTTTCCTAAATTTTAAGGAATATTTTTGTTATTGCTCAGAAAACAGTAGTTATTTCGTAAATGATATTCAGTCATAATCGATATATTTGAAAAACAAAGTAATTAATTGTTGTATACAGTCACATTATTTTCAACTGAACCTCAATTTGGATAAAAAGGGCTGGCTGTATATTGAAAATATATCCAATTATTTCCCAAATGGTAAGAAAATGTTGGTATAATATTGATTTTCAAGTAATGTTAAATAATACGATAAATGTTAAGGCGCCATCTATGAATTTACATTTGAAAAATTTACTATAATTTTTTCTTTCTTTCTGTCTTTCTTGTGTTTCTTTCTTTTCTTTTTATTTTCTAAATAAAAAGCTATAAAATGGTTTTGGTTTTTACGTTTTTTAATAAATTAAATCTTATTCATTCTTTTTGTGTGTTTGAAAAAGTTGAAAGGTAAGTGTTACACTTTACTTTTCATTATGATTTTAAAATAATGTTTGACTTATTATTACTATTATTATTATTTTTAAAAATCTTTAAAAGGTATTTTAAAATAAAAAAAAATCTATATTTAATTTTAATGTTTTTTAGTCCAGTCACTTTAACATATTTGCAATAAAACTTAAAACAAATCCAAAATATTAAATTGAAATTATTATAAAAGTGACGTTTATCAAACTTATAATCTCGTAATAAGGAATATATTCAATTCATTTTAATACCATGTAGATTTGATAACATCTTTATTTGAGTTTACAGAAGATCATGACAGAAATAATTTGAAAAACTGTGTTTTGGGGAAAAAAATGTTGGTATTCTTGGCAAAATAAATGAACATATATATATATATATATATGTGTGTGTGTATGTATATATAATATTACAACAGAATCTTAAAGATCTTACTAAAAAGAAGCACTTATTATTTATAATATATTTTTATACATGTGATATTTTTAAAGGCTAAAATTTTTCTAGTTTAAAGCATGAAAATAAAAAGTATTCAAAAGTTATGAGTTTATCAAACTTATAATCTTATAATAAGGAATAAATGAAATTTATTTTAATACCATGTACTAATTCTTTATTTGAGTTTATAGAAGATCATCACACAAATAATTTGAAACCGTGTGTGGGAAAAATTTTTGGTATTCTTGGAAAAATAAATGAATATATAAAAAATATAAATATTATTACAATATTGTTGTAAAAATCTTACTAAAAAGAAGCAATTGTTACTTATAATATATTTTTTCCTGCATGTAATATTTTTAAAAACTAAAATCGTCCGATTTTTGCAAATTAACGATCTTGACATGGATTTTCTGCCCCTAGATTGTAAGGATCAATTTGGAAGAGATTTGTGCAGAATTATGAAAGTTATCGTCATTATAAAATTTCTTATATAATACAGATAGATACATAAAAAGTTTTTAAATGGGGACAGTTTTGGGTTCTATGGACCGTGCTCGACGTAGATCTGTAAAAAATGTTCAGAAATTTCAACATCCCGGAGAATGTAAGAGGTAGTATTTGTTAAGAAATCAGATTTTGTGTTTTTTACAATGACGATAATAGACTAAATAGAGGAACAGACAATGTTTTAAGAAACGCGGAAGTATCGAAAAAAAATGAGCCCTTTTTGATCTTTTGGAGATGGATGAAAATCTCACTGTTGCGTAGTATCAGGATGATAATAACATTGTAAACACCATTCTGAACGATGTTGGTGAAATAAATAGTGAATGTGAAAGTGAAAACTTAAAACAAGAAAATAAAACCCACCACAAAGTGTAATGATAAATGCCTTTGGCATTACAAAGGGAGGACGTCAAATAGAAGAAAATGTTCCCCATTCGAATCTACATTCCTTGTTACAGTACAAAAATTTTTACAAATGCAAAAGTTTTGAAATAAAAACAAACAACAATTACAGATTTCTTCATTTAAAACAGAAATACGTTTTTTATGTGTTTTTTTCTATGCTTAAATAAACGCTTACTTTTTGCTTTGAAATTATTTAAACAATAATAAAACAATATGTGTATCAAATAATTATTTCACTTTAAACATCTCAAAACCTTGAAACACGCGATATACTTGCCGAATTCCTATTTAACATCCGTAACTTTTGAAATAATTTAAAACAGGTTAAAAACTTCTTACCGGAAAAAAACTTAGACTTATTAGTTTTTTATTTGTCCATTTAACATTAACATGTCTGATATGATTTCTTTAATAAAAAAATCTGATTCGGAATCCGTTTAACCTGGTTTAAGATAACTGACATTTTACCGAAGTTATCTCGAAAGTGTGCAAGTATGCAGTTAACTCCATATTTGTCTACGTTGATTTACAGCATTTTTTTATTGATTTTATCTGATATCGAATACGCCTGAATCCATAACGATAATCCCAATCGAGCTTATTTTGCATGAACAGAAATAATGTCAAACTTTACTTTTTTCTTTTATCTCACAAACTAAGAAGCCCATATTTATGTTTTTATACAACATTTATGTATTCATAGGCAGGAATATCGCTGTGTACCGTTTATTAAATTTTGAAAGAATATCCTATATTTTGCCTGAATACATAGATTGCGAGCCCGCCTTTGTAGAAAAAACTCGTTTATCCTAAGGCCTATTAACACTACTGAATATTCCTACAAATATATTTGTTATGCCTGTTAAAAAAAACTATTAAAACCTTGCTTTTCTTGATTTAATTTGACTTTCTGACACAATACTTCTAGAAGAATTGTTTAATTGTTTAATTATGTAAGTTGTTGTTTATTACAAAAAATATATACATATTCATTGTGCTTTTGATTCTTTTTCGTGTTTGATGATAACTTAATTAATAGTAATGCCCTAGAGAAACATTTCAACGCCATCTGCACGCCAGTTGTATTAATCATGAATAAATGAAGAAAAACCTTTGAATATTAAATTTCTAGAACTCTACTAAAGAAATACTTTTTTTTGTTACTGCGAAAAAAAAATTTAGACATTAGAACATATTTTATAACGAAATATGTTTAAAAATATTTTGTATGCAATGCCAATGTATGCAATGTATGCAATGCCAATTAAATATCTTTAAAAACCTATTAAAATAAAGTACTGTACATTATTTAAAGATCCACTTAGAGAATCTTTAAAAGCAAATAGAAAATATTGGGTTTAAAGTAAGATTTGACGATTCTTGTGAAATATAAAATACCTTTATTTTGTATTAAATAGGGCTTGTGCAGTTTAACAAGTTTTAAAATATTTTTAGGTTTATGTATTTGAAACAAATTTAACATGTTTCTCCTATTCAAGTTCTTCGATTAATTGAGGTGATTGCGGTTAGAGATGTTTTGTACATATCCGAAATTTATAAGATGCTAAATAGAATTTATGGAAAGATTCCACGCGATATCAAATGCATTAACATTTTTGGAAATGCTTATTACTATTAAGAACACTGCTGTCAAAAATTTCCGTACATCTAGGCGCAACTTATCTGCAGGCAAACATTGAAGTGTGGAATTATTCACATGCTTGGAAACATGGACAAATATTACATTGCTATAGTAGGAGACAGGGTTGCCAGTTTGGTCCACTTTTTTATTTAGATATTTCAGAGAAAGGATATTATCTCAAGAGACCTTGAAATTCCTACATTGAATAAAATAAAATTAATTCGAAATTTATAGTACTAATTCAGATATTCTGAATAAGAAAAAAGACCACGCTGGTGACTCTTTTGTGGCTTAACGCTATGCGAAAACTGTTACAAGTTCTATCATTAAATGAGTTGATTGCGAATTATGTGATTAGAGTATTAAATGGAAATTTGTTAATCTTAAAAAATGATGCGTGCAATTTTTATACATTTCTGTTACATATAAGATGCTATATAGAATTTATGGAAATGTTCAACGCGATGTTAGGGGCATTAAATCGTCTATCTCATTTTCCACCTTTTCAGCTGACGTTGAAGGTGGGCCAGTTCTCTTCACATCAAGTACTATGCATGTGGTGTTGATATTTCCATAGCATAACTTAATACTCTTGATATTTGGTGGCATCGATCATGGAACTATTAAGAAAGAGGAAATGGTATATTCTTAAGATGAGCTTCAACTTTAACCGCTTGCGCCAGTTGTTCATTACTACCGCGGTAACTTCCATCAGTAAATTTAATTAGAAAATCTCTCTTTTTTTAAACGTCTCACTAACGAAAAATTTCAATAAAAATAATAGCAAAAACTGATATTCATTTTCACTGGTTTGGGGTCGCAGCGTCCCTAAAATTTTCGTAGTTTTCTACCAATATTTTAAATTAAAATTCATCATGTCAGATTCGCTTAACATCCACAATGAAATTCTACAATAAATATTATCATTTAAAAATTGTGGTAGGACAGTCTGAAAATTTTAGGGATGCTACGACCCCTGCTGGTTTGAAGTTTTTTTCGTCTGTAGTAGTTCCACTACGTTGTCACTTCTGTGAGAGACAACCATGAGTGTCAGTGAAAAAAATTATAATACATGGGCAAACAGACACCTGTAAAATAAAATAGAAAATTTTACTAAGATTGTGAAAGAAATTTCCAATCAATAAGGTGCTTACTTAAAACAAAATATTCTATTTCAATATACCGGTGGACGATTTCATTAGCGATAGTTATAAACTGTTGATCCGATTAAAAGAAACATCCGTCATCTGTTGGTAACTTCACTCGTAACTACTACAAAATATACTGTATGTCTCTCCTTCTTTATTCACAACTCCATTCATTCGACGCGTTCTTAAAAGTTCCTCTGTACTATTTTTGCTGATCGGATTTGTTGGTTATACAAGAGAAGCTTTTTCCCGATCTGTCAATATTTCCGGTTTATCTGGCACTAGCACTACTACATTATAACCAGATGCCGGAAACTTGCAACAAAAATCATTGCTAGTTATCTTTCTTGCCAGTAGTTTTACATACCTCTTTGTACATGTATCTTATATATTACAGATGTGAATATTTTTTATATTAAGGAAACAGCATTCGGATGCTTCTAATAATACTTACATTTTATAAAATTATAAGGGTCTTAACTTTTATCTTAACAAGCAATTTAACCGCGTGTTCTGTGGTAAATTTATTTAAATTTTACTTCACAATAGAATGAGATGTTGATGCACCAACTAAAGGCCGGTCATTGGTAAACTGTTAACTCATAATGTCAAAAAATACCACTCGGAAAGCTGAATGTTCAACCAAAAAGCAACATAAATGTTTCATCGTGACGATCTCATTTGGATAGAAATCCCGCCAAATAACGAAATTTTAAAATGTTAGCCAAAACTAATGTAACAGTTCCATCATAGAAGACCTGTTTAACTCTTTCTGGAGATTTTGATGTCACCATCAGACAGAAAATAATTCAAAGTAATTATGCGAGTTATAACCAGTTCTTATCTCTGATCTTTGCCCACCAGCATTTATTTCAGAATATAGTAATAACAAGTAAAACGTCCGTGTATAATTAAAATTGACATAATTAACAGATATAAATTTTCAAAGTGGGTGAACAAAGTCCGGGCTAAGATTAGTAGGATTGTATTGGTTGAAGCCACCAATGCTCTTCCAACTGAGCCATCACAGACGAATACTGGAGGGCTAATTCACCTAAAGAACCTCAATGATCACACAATCTGTTCTGATACTTTGTATCAGTTATGGAGAATAAATAGAAGGTTAATTATATGGAACTGCAGAAATTGCTGCATGAGAAATTATAATACTCTGTTATAATTCATTTACCAATTGAATAATCGTGTTATAAATTAATCTGTAGACATATTTGAGTCGTATTTATAACATCGCTGCCAATTGCAGAAAACATCAATTCATTCCTTGTGCATGATGTTCGAAATAGGAATGTTTCAAACACTTCGACAAACATTACGACTATCAAAAAATAACGCGATTTTAACGAGACTCTAGCTTCTGAGAGAGCTTCTGGCATTTTTGTTCGTAATGTAATGTATTTTTCAACCCCCTGAAGAATAATTTTCCACTGATACCACTTATTGCATAGAATTAAAATAAAAATGTTTTTCACTGATTTCATTTAAAATACAGAAGATCAATGATAAATACCGCAATATTTTATTTCAGTTTTAAAGCATTATTTATAAATCACATGCGCAAGAAAATAACTTTTATAGGCGATAGGGAAAAAACCTGTTATCGGTGCGATTTGTCCATGAATAGCATAAAAATACTGAAAATAGTGTTGAGTTTTCTTTAGACTTTGCTTTTAATTAACCTTTTCGGGTCTGGTGTACACTGTAAAACATTTGTGGTAACGTTACTCCATACAATTGTTGGCAGCTACGATTTACACTTCATTGAGTAATTTTTCACTTACATAATGGTGTAATAAAAACATGCATTACTGGTGTAACATTGCAATGTTACACCGATTATATAGGTTAAAATACTCCACCAAATTGGAGGCAGCAAGGCTGCCACCAGTTTTATGGAGTAACGTTACACAAATGTTTTACAGTGTACTATTAATAGTGCATGTCTTTTAATGGAATATTATTTTGTTTTAAGAAATATTTTTGATATGTTTTAAATATAATAATTTTAGTATATGTATACGAATTTTCTATATGGCTTCTCTGTACACACAAAAATGTATTTTGGAGTTGCTTGTTTATTTGAATATAAAAGATATGCCTTAAGTTGGCTGGGAAGTTTTCTTGTGTGTCCAGCCGGTTTGACCAGCAGCCTGATCGTTGTATTTAGAATGATTTAAAATTAAATTGATGAAATTAGGTTATTTTAGATCAGGGATCTACCATTGATTTATGCAAGTTTTAGAAAAGTTAGACTGATACGTGAAGTAAAGAGTTAAAAAAAAAACTCTCATTTACTGATTCTGCAACAAGTTTTTTTGTAGAAGAAATAAAAATGTACCAAACGATTGGAAAAAAAGTATATCTTTAAATGGTGAAATTCGTACGGTTTTTTTCATAAAAAAAATATTTTAAAATGAGCAAATTTTAGGGAATGTATCCAAATCGAAGTTTGTTTTTGAAATGCTATAGAATGATTGTCATTTATATTCATGTATTATTTTTTGCCAATATTAACCGTTTGACTGGCTTGATATGTTTCGGTTGGTGCGAACCCAAATGTTTCAATAAAATGAGTGACATTTTTTTTCAAATTATATTATTTATTTATTTATTTATCTTTATAAAAGGCTTCTTAAGAGCCCTTATTTTGAAATTCAGACAAAAAAGTAATGTTTTGATAGTTGTATTTTTTAATTGCCTTGATACTTTTTATGTTGAAATAAATCACATTTAATGATTAATCTGCAATTGTGAAGCTCTGAAAATTTTTTCTCTTCCCTATAAAAATATCAAAGTTCGACGCTGTGAATGCCATTTAAAATCGCTTAATCTGAAAATACAGAATTATCCTAAATGATTCAGCGGGTAATAAAAGACTGTCTATTTACATGCATACTATGAACAAAGCCGGGTGATATGCAAATAGATATATAAAATCCCTATGTTTCTGGTACATAGTACAAACGTTCAATGTGCGCGCCATTAGTCATCCAGCTCACATGCCAACGGCAATGCAGTTCCAACCTTACGGCCAGTTTCGCGTTTCTGTCAGTGTCCGTCACAGTAGCAGTAAGGCATTCTTGCATGCTAGTCACGAGATTTTATGTCGTATACACAGTGTTTTGAAATCCGATCAATCATTTAGGAAAACAATGTATTATGCTTTTAAACAGTTAAATGTTTTATTAGTCTGCTACAGGAATGTTAAAAAATATTTAATATGACATATTCATTATAAATGCTTTCAATGTAATATTAACTGAATAACATAACGGTGCCTCACATAAATTGTGAATGGCTTTGAAACATATTATACATATATATTTCTTAATAATATGCATAAAATTAACTTACATTAATAAAAAAAGCCTTTCACTTTAGAATTTCATTTTTAATATTTAGTCTTAAAGAACTTTTCATTTAATTTTTTTAAATGATACTTTTATGTATTCTTTTAATTAATTAATCACCAAGCTTTTGTTTTCATTAATTATGTTTCTAATCAAGTAAACGGTGTAATAAAATGGGTCGATTAATAGAAATAACGTAAAACTCTATAAAACAAAGCACAAACAATCGGAAGCGCCGCTATTTCACCTACTATGACATCATTGGAATGTTGTCCATTAAGATAAGTCATCTCACCCCTAATATCCACCTAAATAGCAGCAAATGTTTGAAAAGTCCGTAGAATTTCCCAAGACATCTGAGAAATGGCCTTTTGTCTCAAAGTAAAATAATACGAACTACATCTCTTTTAGATAAAGTTGTTTTAATTTAAAACTCAAGTACTGTTTGGAAATTTTTCTAAGTTACGAAGAGATAAAATCTACACAGTTTCTCTTTTTCACTCTTGAAAATAGTTATTTCAATGGCGCAATTTGTAGCAACGAAGATATACAAACTTCACTTTAGTACTTGGATAGATTTGAGAATAAATACATTCTCAGAAAATAAAAAGGTTTGAATTGAGAAGATTTCTACTAAGATATGTTTAAAATAAAGAAATTTTTGTTGTTGTTCTTATGAACGTACATTTTAATTTCAGAATGTTAAAAAATGCCGTTTTTTCCTGTATACTGTCTGGCCCACAATTTGAGTGATTGAAGTCTAAAGTTAATAATAAAATTCACATTTTTTTCTTTTAAATCTAAAACACTGCACGTATTTTCATTTCTAATTTAGATCAATTAAGAGTTATAAAAATTTGATCAAAAATAAAAATAAAATTAAATATTTTAGTGGAAAAAGAAAAAAATATCCTGCCTTCCACATGCATTTTGGTGGCATTAAACAATGCTTTATTTAAATTAGTTTGCATTAAATAAGCAAAAAATATATTTAAATTTCTTTAACAGACAGTTTTCACAGGATGAAAGATTATTTTTACATTCGTAATTTTACGCAAAATATTTCATTGAAATTTGAATTTTTCCTATCAAAAAGAAAGCATTGTAGGAAAAATTGAACATTTTTTTCGGTACACTGTTAAAAAAAAATAATAATAATAATTCCTCAGATGTAAAGTTACGGAAATGTACATAATTATTGAAATTTTATCAGTGCTATGTACAGAAAAATACGAAAAAACTACAAAGCTAAATTTTGTAAAGCTAATAAATCTGGAGCTTTGCAAAAGAATCTACTAAAATTATAGTAATATTGCTAAAATTTTATTCGTAACGAGGATTGCAGTTACGTAAAAAGCATCCAGTTTCCTAAGATATTTTTTTAGTAATCTCAGAGATTTTAAGATTTACACTGTAAATGTGTATTTGTTTCATTATTTTTGGTTGTTGCTATTACGTAAAAAGTTTTAGAAATCCCAGTTTCCTAGAAAATTTTTAGTAACTTTACAGTTTTTTTTTTTTTTTTTTTTTTTTTTTTTTACAGTACAGTTATTGAAACAGCAATTATAAAATTTTCGTTTGCCCTATAATATTTCCCCGTTAATGTAACACATTGTGAACCATGGGTGAATATATGCCCAACAATCATTCTTTACAGCGTTTGCGTTTGATACGAGCAAAAAGAAAAGTGAAATATATTTTATTTAATTACGATAGTTACGTGATTTCTAAAGTTCAGTCAAAAAATTAACAAAAAGTTTTGCCGAAGGAATAAAATTCGTGTAATGCATGCTGTTCCTGAGCGGATTAATCTCGAACGGTATATATTGTATACCACTGGGTTATGCTTATATAGCACACTGCAAAAAAATCTGTAAAATTACTAAGCGTTTTCTAGGAAACTGGGTTTCCTAGAATTTCGTATGTAACGGCAACAGCAAAAATTCATGTATCAGCTACAGATTTGCTCTAAAAATAAAAAAAATCTGCAAGTTTACTAAAAACTTTTAGGAAACTGGGATTCCAAGAAATTTTATGAAACGGCAACCCAGGTTACAGATAAAATTTTAGTAAGATAACAGCAATTTTTGCGGATACATTTGTAAAGTTACAGATTTCTGTAGCTTTACCAAAATTATATTTGTAGATTTACATCTATACGTCTTTTCTTGCACAGTGTACACGTAAATTGTTTGTAAGCATACAGATTTCGGCATCTTTACATCTGTAGGATCACAGATTTTTTTTTTTTTTTTTTTTTTTTTTTTTTTTTTTTTTTTTTTTTTACATTGTACTTAGGACTATAATATTTTTTGTGTCTACTGAGAAAAATTAACTGTAGATTTTTCAGTATTATACTGACAGCTGGAGTGCCAATAAAAACTGAAATATCAACAATTATATCACTAAATAACAATAATATACCGTAAAAAATAGTTATACACCAATACTAAGTATTAAAACACTAGATGGCCAAAGGTGACTGGTAACTTCTTACATTAGACCTTTTGTGAAATATTTAGAAAAATACATGAGGAATTATCCTAAAACTCAAGGTGTTTAAGCATAATACTACAAGTCAAATATTAAGGTGAAGATTTTTTTTCCTGAAACCGCATAGGGGACTGCCAGCAAAAAGAAAATACGAATATCTTTTGGATAACCCTATCAAAACTAATGTATGTATTAAAACTAATGACTGGTATAATGTATTAAAACTAATGACTGGTAACTTCTTACATTAGACCTTTTGTGAAATATTTAGAAAAATACATGAGGAATTATCCTAAAACTCAAGGTGTTTAAGCATAATACGACAAGTCAAATATTAAGGTGAAGATTTTTTCCTGAAACCGCATAGGGGACTGTCAGCAAAAAGAAAATACGAATATCTTTTGGATAACCCTATCAAAACTAATGTAGCAAAAGCTTTTAAACTGTAGATTATGATTAAGTGGTTTTTTGTAATAAACTTCATAAATATGTGTACACTGTAAAAAAAAATTCTGTAAAGGCACTAAACTTTTTCTTGGAAACTGGGATTCCAAGAACTTTTCCTGTAACGGTAACAGCAAAAATTCAAGTTTTAGAATCGGTTACATGGGTTTCTCCTGTTACCGTTACATGAAAAGTTCTTGGAATCCCAGTTTCCTAGAAAATGTTTAGTACCTTTACAGAATTGTTTTTACAGTGTATGACCATGTATAGTCGTCAGGGATTAAGTTTTTACAAAAGCAGTCCCAAATTTTGCCAAGTTATTTGATTAAAATTTACAGAGTTCTTAATAAGGTGTTCTGGTGTGATAACGCCAGGAGGGGTAATAACACCAAGTGCTAATATTACGCATAATTATGAAATAATTCGGGAAATGGCACCTGTGTACTCTGCGCAGAAGGACTCCGAGGCATATAAAACACAAACAACAGCTTAAAGTTAATTTGTTCTATTTGTAGGTCTTATCGTTTTTAAAAGCAACTAAAATTAACGCTTAATCTAAAATTTGAGAGGAAAGTCCTCTGATGTGAAGACTATGTATTTATCAGGAAATACTTTGTTTATTCCATAAAATTTTAATGCATTTCATGTACTTTCAAAATGTTGCAGGAGATTTTGGATATGTTCGCAAGATAGTTTGTAGTTTGAAATGTACTGCGCAACAAGTATACCGGGGTAATAACGCCATTCCTTGGCGTTCCATACATCCATACATGGCGTTCCATGCATTCTATTACATAGAACGCATATATGAAAAAATAAATACTGATTTAGCTAATCATAAATAAAAACGTGTAATGTTTCTAATAAATCTATTTGAGTGGTCCTTTTTAAGCAAAAATAAGTGGAGTGTCTGATATTCTATTGCCCCCCCCCCTCTTTCTTTTTCCTACACTTTCACAAAAAAAAATCATTTTCTATCGTTTAGAGGGCATTTTGCCAAATTCAAGGGCGGTAGAGTTTGTATTTTCAAAATTGGGAAATCTACATAGGATTATTCCATCTAATTTTATAGTATTGTTAGCATGGCGTTATTACACACATAGGTAGGTAATAGCGCCAAATTGCATTGGTCAAGAAATCATGCCATAACATTTTATGATGACATATCTGTAAAATTGTTTTTTATATGTAGATAGCCAATGAGTTGCTGCATCAAGTCCCATATTTGTTTGACCAATACCATCCAAAACTAAGCCGCGAAAATTGGCAGCACTTTAGCGTGGCGTTATTACCCCCAGGATACCTTATTAAAAAATATTCTTTTTAGAAAATATGATAAATAATATTGTACATAATGCCCTGTTATCAGAATTGAAAAATAATAAAAATTGTATGAAAAATCAGCAAGTTTTCTAAATAATGTTTCACTGCACATGCGTGAATGCGATCAAAATATAATTTGAACAATATGTTTGCGAAATGTATAGAACAACATCTGCGATAACCTCAAAAACATAGCTTGAAAATTTTCAAAATTATCGTCGATAGAATAAGCTAAAAATTCATTTTTTCCAAAATGAAGCTGGGCTGAGTTCATATAACCATCAATTACTATCAATATTGAATACAGTACATTACTGTTAGATACAGCACAATAGTGTACTGACACACTAGCTGTCATTATTATATTGTAATGTCACTAATTACTTTTACAATGTACTGCTTAGGATCTTATGTGGTGCATTAACTTTATTAGATCTTATTTGACTATTATGAATCTACGCCATTTGTTTATGCAATAATAGAAATGCCAGTATAAATGACGTTACGATGAAGTCACCATACCATCATCATAACGGATCTTCTCCATAATGGTGCTAGAAAGGTGTCATTGTTAATTCGTTGCATTATGGCTTCAGCCAACTGTCATATTTTGACATAAATTGAGGTCACTGGGCATAATCTGCACTTCGTCACAAAATTAGGTATATCAATTTCTGAATGACCTTTAAAATATATTGCTTCCTCTCTTGTTCCAATAATTTCATCAGAAAGATTTAAATTAGTGCCATGTTGCTTTCACATTTTGCTCATTTCCAGTTTTCTGTTCTATAATGACACAGAATGTAGCGATATACAGGGTGAATTAAAAATATCTTCACAAATTTTACGTGCAAGAAAACAGATGACAGAGATAAAATAGTCAAGTAATATAGCTTATACTGATAGTCGAAAAAAGTCTGATTTTTTTACTTTTTACACCAAGTAGACGCAGAGAAAAAACAGTTTGATTAGAAATCATGTGATTTATAATTATGTTTAAAAAATATGCTTAAAATTTCTCCAAATGTAAACCGCATCGAATGTTGAACTTAATGCATGTGCTATGAACATAATATAGTAACATGTATTGCAGTTTATGAAAAACATATAAAAATCCCTTTCCAAAATTTTTAAGTATGTGAATTCAAAATTACAAGAAATTTCATCCTGGCAGATTAAATAAACTTTAATAGTTTGAGATTAAAATAGAAATAGTTGTAAAAAGTTATATAAAAATAATTTTGAGACAATTAAATGAGTAAGGGTTAAATATTCCAAACTTTATATCTGCTTTATCACTAATTTGCTCATCGAATTGTCTACCATTTATATCTAAGAAAAAAAAAATTATAGGGTATTCTGAATACCATGTGACAATTGAGTACTTGCATTGAAACTTTGAAAGTTTTGTACAGTTAAAATATTTTGGACGACCGTTTCTACTTATAAACTCTAAAATATGTATATAATTGCTTTAAAGGCGTTAAAATAATATAAAGTTATTATTTAATATATCCCTGAGATCCTTCGGACGCTCACCCGTCCACATTCAGAGTGTAAAGGTAAGTGACCAGAATAGAAAACATAAATAAAAACAAAACAAAATAATATGCATGCGCAAGTGAAGTTTAATCTATTGATCTAAAAAAGGGTTTTTATAAGATTCCTGCAATCTGGTGTAATACATTAAGTGTTTCTGGAACTCCTGAATATGTGAATTGATCTTTTCACACCTCATTTAAGAAAAGGGATGAACTTAGCTTGCGCATGTAAACTATTTTATTTTGTTTTTATTTACATTTTCTGTTCTGTTCAGCTATCTTTCCCTTTTAAAGAGGGACGCATATGCGTCCGGAAGATCTCAGGGATATATTAAATATTTGCTTTATATTTGTAACGTCTTTTAAGTAATTATACGTGTATCTTAGACTTTATACAACAAGGTTAAAATTGCTTCACAACACTGGTATTTAAATACAGTGATATGAATCCTTTATACTCATTTCTTAACTTAAAGCTACAGAAAACATAATTCACAAACAAAGAGCTATTTCCAACTTTTTCTGCAACAGTTTAGAATCAGTTTTTAAATAATTTACTTACAACAACCTTTTTTTGCAAATAAAGTGATGCCATATATATATTTTTTTGCAATTTTATTTTTAAAGGAAAATATTAAATTTAATGAAGGACCGGAATAAAATTTAAGAGAAACTTTTCTGAAATCAATTCGAATGATATCACCCAGAACTCCGAGATTTTTCAGAAGCTCGGAATTTCAAATTATGTCTGCAGCTGTTCATAAATTTTAAATTTTTCTTTTACAATTAAAGTGAAACAAAATATACAGACACTTTACTTACATTTACTTACAAAAATGTAGAATAACCATAATTTAAGTGTTAAAAGATATAAAAATATTTTAGACAGTTTAGATTTTTTAGTGTTTTTTTTTTTTTTTTTTTTTTTTTTTTTTTTTTTTTTTTTACGGTAAAATACAACATAAAGCTTTATATACAATATTACATTTATTGTTGAAAATGGTAACACTTCATGTGCACTGGAAAAATAGACAGATATTTCTAAGGGGGTATATAAATTTGTTTAAAAAATATATTTTACTATGTATAATAAATTAGTTTATTCAAAATTTTAAGTACATAAAAGAATAGCATGTAAACAGTATTTTATAACATTTTATTCAAAATTTTGGAAAATTCAGCCGATGGGATCTGATTTCCTGAGAAACATAAAAAATGTGTTCTCGTTGTGGTCAGACTAACGTTATTGTCAAAGCAAAAAACGTTTTCAAATGCATTTTAATGGCGTTAAACTCTTTATAATATAAATATAATTGAATTGACATGCATTTATGAAGTATATACTAAAAATTAAAATATGAATTTTACGAAAAGACTTAGGCAAAACATTATTTTTTTTGTACAATTTACACATGCCTTTTCAATTTAGTTGTAATCGAAAAAAAGTAAAACCTTCGTCCAATTAGTCAGTCATATTTGGAATGCGTGCGCAAACTTTCGAAAAATCGGTGGCTTTTGAGAAACTGTGTACACTGTCTTCAAGAATGTTAAAAATATATATATCTACATCCCTGCTGGTAGCCATACCTTAATGAGGGGAAAATCCAAATGTTCTCTATCTCTGCTTTACTTTTACTACAAATGAATTTAAGTTCTGGAAAAATATTCTACACATATTTTATTATTGGTTAAAAAAGTAAACGGATTTATTTAAATTCATCTCTTAATGAAATAAAGTACCTTTGAAATTATTTTTTTAATTTTGAAAATTACTGTTATTATGTGGTGGCACAATACTTGGTATTAAAATATAAATAAATATATTTTTTTAAATGTAGAAGAGCCTTTTTTCAAAAGTTTAAATAAAAAATTAACTTTTTAAAAATCCTTAATGTTATTACAAATATGAATATTTTTGCTTTGATTTTTTTCCCTCATTTATTAGAATATACTACATAAAACTGTGCAGGATTTTTAGATGTATAGGATTTTATGTTAAACATGATTTCTTTTCTCGTATATAAAAAAAAAATAAAGGAAATTCAAAAAACTCTTAATTACATACATTTTTTTTAAAATAACTATAAACATTAATGTTAAATCTATGCACAAAGATAATAAATACACCATGGAGAACAAGAAAAAAATTCAATCCTCTATCTAAATTAGCAAAAAAGACCTCGGTATTTTTCAAACAATCAAGTTATGAGCACATAAACAAGGAGAAAAATCACTTTAAAATTTTCATTTGTATGGTTATTGCGCTGCACTCTAAAAAATAAAAGTGTAAATTTGCACACAAAAATGTGTAAATCGATGATACAAAAACGATTTGTTTATATGTGTAAATTTGTGTGTAAATTGCCAAAATACACACCTAATGTGTAAATTTCAAAATATACATTTCAGTGTGTAATTTGATTATAACTCTAAGTGGGTAAAAATTATAATAATCACTCATGAAATACCCACATTAACGTGTAAATTGCGCAAGAATACACATATATCTGTGTAATATTCTCCCTCATTTATCTGTGTAATCTTCTGTGATTACACTGTTAAATGTGTATTGCGCAAAAAACACACATTATTGTGTTATTGTAATTTACACAGTTCTTTGCGTAATATGCAAAATACGCATATTCGATGGAGGTTCAATAACTATTGTGTCTAATGTAAATGAAATATCTGTATCGCAATGGGTTGATGTAGAATATCAATATATTTATGCTTAGTTTTAGAACCGTAGCTGCAATATTCATACAGTTTTGTAAGGAGGAGTAAAATGGGGGGGAGGTGTAGTTGAAAATTTGATTTTTAGCTTATGGGGCTAGATTTGTGACAGTGGATTCGATAAAAGTACTGTTGTTTGGACTCGGGATCATAGTGATGTACACACTTCTCATCCACTATCACAAGTGTAGCATCATAAGCTCCAAATCAGCCTATCACACTCACTCCCCTACTCTTAAAAACTCCCTATAAATAGGTTTTTAGAACTTTATCCCTCCCTTTAAAACTATGCTACTATAGTAGCTACGGATCTAAAATTCAGCGTATAGCCATTTAAGACATTAGTTTTTCATATTCCTCATCAACCATCATAGTATAAATATATCTTCTCTGTTAGTGGGGAAGTATGGGACACATTGTAAAATTTTCAATTTCTTTAATTATAAAATTGATTCTTCAAATTATGTTTCTATATTGCTCAAGGACATTAGAAAGTGTTTCATTTTGTATTCTATAAATCAAAGTTTTTGTATTTGTGTCAAGTAAAGTTGATTTTATTATTTTTGTAAAAAGTGTCCCATTCCTCCCCAATCTCCTCTAAATGTACACATAAAAACTGCTATTTTATTTTCTATATTCTTCCTTGCTTTTTAATTTTATATTTCCCCCTCATTTATATATTATTCATAACATGCAATTAAAAATTAAGATAAAGAAAAATAAATAATTAATTAATGATAGATTTTAGACTAATCAGGTGGAATAATCATAGTTGGTAAACTTGCAATCTCCACACTTTTTATTTTCCGAGTTCAGACTCAATTTTTCATTTTTTATTTTTCAGACTCAAGATACAAAGTCAATTATATTGAAGGTACTGTGTTACATACAGTTATAAAAGTAAAATTTAAAATACTATAAAAAATAGAAAAAAGGTATGTAAACTTCATCTCACATACACACACACATATTACCTGAAAATATTTTAGCTGATTTGTTTATATATACATAAATCACCTATATTACATGTTGAATTGTTTTCTTTCCATAAATATTCATCATTACAAAGAATTTGCCATATAAAATATTATCAGGACTATCAAAAAAGCTGTTGAATCATTAAAGTAACATCTTTTGCATTACATTTATATTTAGAAATTTGTGTCTTAAAAAAAGAAAAAAAATACAAATATATTTTAAAATTAATGAAATTAATCCTATCTTCATAAATGAAATTTTCAGATATTCTAATTAAAATTTTAGATATCAAACTAATGTGCATTTTTATTTATCAGTTATAGTAAAAAATACAACGAGAAATACTGTGTCTATATCCAGTTATCAATTGACTCTTATAAATTTTCGAAATTAATGCTCGTAGAATTTATTTGATAATTACATTTGTGTCTTAAGCGTATAAAACTCACCCGGCGTGGGATATTTATGTAGAGGGGGAGGGAGAGAATGATAAGTTCGATTTTGAATATTCATTATGACACAACTGTTATATATATTTTTTATATACATACAATCATATGTTTTATGTCATATAAGTTCTATAATAATAGGCAAAATTGGAATGGAAAAATGCATATTTGAAGAAAAAGCCGTTACTTTATTCTAAATTTTCTTCAGAATTTTTGATCTGGAGTTATTTTAAATCAACGTATTTGCGCCCTTTTGCAATTTACTTCTCTGTATTTTTATTAAACCTATAATTAACAAAAAAAAAATTATGTGTTCTTTACTATGACAATTTTAGTGGAACATAGTTCTTCCGATGTAATATTTTCAAATTAAAACACATCTGAAAATTTAATGTAATTAAGATAAAAAATTAAAAATATTAATTTCTCAAAATTAGGAAATGTAACGTAGAAACTCAAAAGCAACGCTATAGTTTTAATCGATGATAAACTTAGTTAACATTATAAGTTTCCTAATTTAAAAAAAAATCAATAAATAAATAAAACTGAGATGAATTGTTTAACTTATAAATCAGAATATATAATTTATAGATATGGTATAATAGTTTATAAATAAACTATAATATCTTTCACACAATCGAACCAAAATTTAACACCTCCCCCCCCCCCCGAAAAAAAAAGGATGTGAATGTTTATTTTGCTACTGTTAACATACATTCATAAGTTCTTTTTAAGATGAAAATTTTTCAAGAAATAAATGACTTTAGATACAACAGTTGTTATTTTAATAGACATTTATCAGGAGTTATGTAATGTTGACATTTTTTAAGGCAAGTAAATTATACGTGTAAAACATTCTTATACGTAAAAAACAATCCAACATGTATCATATACATTTATACATAAATATAAATAAATCAGATAAAAAGAATTGAAGGTAGTACGGACGTATGACATTACATACCTTATATTTTATAAGAGAATAACTTATTATATACTATATTTTTCTGAACGAGAGCGCTTGCAATCAGCTGGACCCACCATTAATTTTCAACTTAAACATGATGAAGCCAAGTCAACGAAGTTTACGATTTTAGTTTAATATGCTAGATTCGCGTCTAACTCGGGGTTGAAGTAGTTCCTGAATACAACCATCAATTGCACTGCGAACTGAAGTTAAACTAAAATTGCAAGTTAAACTTTGAAATGGATAAAAGTTTACTAGCTACCAGACGGGTCAAATAATTTAGGGTAAAATCAAGCATACTTATATTTGATGTGCAAAATGTATTAATAACTCAGGATACGAATTTAGAATTATCTTAATTACATGAATTATATTTTATAATACATATTAAATGAATTCGAAATAGTTTTTAGATTTTAGTGAAGATTAAACTACTATCCTTTTTATTAAGGGGGGGGGGAGCAAAAAAAAACACCAACAGTACAAAAAATATAATTTAATTTTATGAATAAGCATAAAGTGGGATTATATCTCTATTATAATGCCTCGTTATGAAGTTTTCCTAATGTCGCTTTAAGAATGAAATCTAGCACTATTACTGAAAATTACAAGTAAAATTGTGAAAAAGAGCAGTCTGTGCGATGGCTGAAAGAAATTACGATTTAATCAAAACCTAGAATTATACAATGAAGCATTCTTATATTTGATGTACAAATTTTAAAAGGGAATTCGGAAAACGAAATTAAAATTTACTAATTAAATGAATAAAATTTTACGTTACATGTAACAAAATATTTGTTACATTTGTTACATGTGTCGAGATTAAATTTTTTAAACTTCTTTTAAATGTTCACCTGCTGCTGAAACGGGGAGAGTGAGAGAGGTGGTCAGAGTATCTTATAAAAATAAATAAATATATTAATTTATTACTTAAAAATACTGTTACAGCAATGCAATGACACCATGTTATTTATGGAATGGGTTTACTAAAATAAAAAGTGTAGCTCTAAATAATATGTAAGCCTCCAATCCCTTTCGTAACGTCTAATTTAAAATTCACGCATTTATAATTTTTTCAACACAATAATTAGTATAATTTCAGGAGTAATCTACATTTACACATTTTTATGAGTTTATGCACTGATAACAAACTTACAAACTTAATGCCATAAACTAAAAACACATTAAAATAGGTATTTTTTATGACAAGTGGGTGACTTTAGAAATTTACACTCTTACCTATGTGTATATCATTATGTGTAAATTAGAATAACGTACGAATTTGTGTAAATTCAGACATTTTTCAGCATTTACACATTTATTTATGTTTTTCAAGTAATAACAAAATACACACTTAGTTTGTTAAGCTAAAATGCACATAAAAACAGGTAAAACTTTGCAAAAAGTGGGTAATTTTCATGTCATGTGTGTAATTTTAGGAATTTACACACATATATATGTAAATTTGTCTAATTTACACTTTTATTTTTTAGAGTGTGGATCTATTAACAAAATTTACAACATCTTACGATATAATTGTTGTATAGGTGAAAATAAGGTTCAATATAGTCACAATTAAAGGAGCTTTCTGTTAATATCAAAATAAGAAAATCGATATTTTGACCAATTTCATGGTACTGTGTCCCTATAATCTAGAAAAATATGATATAACCTCAAACGAATATATAAAGCAACCTTTTTAATAATACGCACATGTCGAAAAGGCGTTCTTTATTTTTAGAAACCTTAAAAACAAATTTATTTTCGAAACTTAAAAAATAATTATAAACAGTCTCTTTGCTTATCACTGATATTCAGAGGTTTTTCGGGAGTCTTTTTTATAGTGCCTTAATCAGTATTCTCAACATGGAATATAGTTTTTCATTTACTGTAATGTACCGGAGCCGTCGCGAAACAAGTTTCTTCTCTTACGGGCCTGATTCAAGATCCCAAGCAGGAGAAATGAGTCATACACGAGATCTGACTTTTTCATCTCACTGATCACTTCACCCTCAACGAAATTTTGCTTATGCTCGGGTTGAAGCAATCACCATTAATAATGCGTGTATATATACAGTTGGCAAAAAAAGTATTTGTACACTTCATTTTTTTAAATTATAATGAAATTAAACAAAAGATTTAAGCAAAAAATACTGTAATACATTAATTTAATGCATTATAATATTATAGAAGCAGAAACAAAATTAAACGAATCGATTTTTTACATTATAATAAACAAGTATACAAAAATATAATGCAAAAAAAGTATTTGTACACTATATTAATGTAATATAATTAATGAAAATTTAGTAAAATGATACAAATTAATATTTTGTGTGAATTCATTTAGCGTTTATGACTACTTCTAGATGGTGTGACATGATTCCACCAACTTTTTTGTAGTGGTCTGGTTAATGTTATTCCATGACACAATAAGAGCTTCTTTAAAACTGTTTTTTACTGATACATATTTTTTTTTCGGAATTTTGCATCCAATAGCATCTGCAAATTTTCTACTGGATTCAAGTCTAGAGATTTTAGAGGAGTTACCAGTCGTCTTCGAGTATTGTCGTAAGCATGTGCTGGTGATCACAGTAGTATGCTTTGGTCATTATCCTGCAGAAAGTGAAAAGCTTCCTCTATGCATAATTTCTTGGCACAGTTTATTAAATTATGGCGCGACACATCAATGTATGTTAAACCTGTCCTTCCATTGTCAAAAAATTTTAAATGTCCTGCTCCATTAGAAGCTATACACCCCAAAAGTATAATATTCCCCCCAACATGCTTGATAGTTTGAAGTATACGTTTTGGATCTAGAACAGTTTTATTTTTACGCCAATTTTTTCGAATGCTTGATAGTAAGAAAATTCCGAATTTTCCCTCATCAGAAAAAATTACTTTTTTTCAAAAATCCAATGATTTACTTCTGTATGCGAAAGCGAATAGTATGCGTTTTCGCCTATTTGTTTCGCTGATGAATGGATTTTTCCTTGAGGTTCTTCCTTTTAAATCTGCATTGAGAAGAATATTTTTTATTGTTTGAGGTATTACTCTGATGCGAGAAGATGTCGCAAGGTCTCCAGCAAATTTTTGAACCGAACGCACAGGATTTTTTAAAGCTTTTTTAACAACACTCCCTTTTTCCCTCATTGTTAGTTTGCTAAGAAGTCCTGGTTTTCATTGAATTTCGATTCTTTTAATTTATTCATAGTTTCTCACTATACATCCAATATTGTAAATGGTAATTTAATAGCTTTTACAAATTCTTGTTGCGAATTTAAATTTTTATTATGCTCAATCATAGGATTTCATATATCTCGAGGTGCCTCTCTAGTATTAGGTTCTATACTCAATTACTTCAAGAACAAATTAAATTAAATGTCAGACAAATATAATATGAACTTAAAAATTATTAACAGCTTCTGTAAAAGTAGTTCTTTGAACCATAAACACTATAAAACACAGTACATATCAGGATGGAGAAATGTACAAATACTTTTTTTGCAAGAAATTTTTAAACTTTTCCTATTAGAAAATTATTTTACATCTTTATCGAAATTTTCTGTTGTGTAATTTAAAACACACGGTAAACAGACTGTATTAAAACTATTTTTGACAAAATATCTGTTTTTATTTAGTTAAAAATAAAAAAAATTTAGGGTGTACAAATACTTTTTTTGCCAACTGTATATGATAATTTGAATCTCTTACATATTTTGTTATACGGATATTTTTTTTAATGAGCATTTTAAAAGGATTAATTAGTGGATAAAGGATTAACCTAAGTCAATGAGCATTTCCTTTTACTTCATTATTTAAAATGAATTAAATAAATCTCTGTCACCCCCACGTGATTTTACATGTGATGTAAATTGTGAAGTTTTATTTTGAAGTAGGGAAGTAAACATTTAGAATCATCTAATAGTTAAGAGTAATAAGAAATCCCTTTTTTATCCTACTTTGGGTCTAGAATATCTGTTTACAATTCAGTTTGCATAAATCTAAAATAATTTTCAAACATGAATAGTATTAAGTTCTTATTCACAGGGATAGACGAAATAAAAAATTATTTAATGAAAATCTATTAATATATATATATATATATATAAATATAATCAGTTCGATAGTTTAGAAGCCGGCCTTGGACAATATCATCAGATGAGTATAGGAAATTTATTTGTATCCTTTAAATGAATGGGAAAATTCATCTACTATATAAAAGTTATGGAAGCAGAAAAAAAGTTAAAATTTTTAAGTTTAATTATCTTATACTAACAGAAAAATGAACAATTTCAATTAATTTTTTTTATTATACAACTGTTGATAAAATTGAAGAATTGAACGTATTTGATTTCTTTTGCAATGTGTTTAACAGCAGTGAAGATATTGAGATACAAATGACATCATGTCTGTATTGACTTTTATAACTAATTACATTAAATATGAAGTTTCACATAAATTAACATGTTGTGAGTATATTAACATATTAGTCGAAGACAAACATTTTAGAATTAGATTGCCCGAATGAAATGTGCCTGTCTGAAATGTAAATACTTTATGTTGGGTGATAGAAGTCAATTAATACCCCCAGAAAATAATTGTAAATGCTTTTCAAAAATTATAATTATGAAAGTACTTTCCTAAAATTTCCAGAGCCCCCAAAATATTATTATGCAATTCATCATTGAAAAAAAAAATTATTTCGGTTTGTATTTCATAAATAAATACAAATATGGAAACCAACTTTTATATGTATTTAAATTATATTTTTGACAGGAATTATAAATATCTTAATAAACAATTATACAAAAGTTTGAAATAATACTACGAAATTCACTTATAATAATAATAATAAAAATTTCTGAATAAACAAAAGTGAGATTGTTTTCTACGAGAGAATATAAAATGCCATATTTATTCTAAATTATATGAAAGTACATATTACTAGTGAAAAATGCTCATTTAGTTGTAGTATCTATTAAAAGAATGTGTAGTTTAAGTTAATTTTGCATTATGAAATTTGAAATTTTAATTGACAAAAAGAATTTTTATTTAAATTGTTTGAAAAAATTAATATTTTTATCTATGAGTTTATGGAATAATAATCCTGATATTTACAATTTAAAACTAAGGCATTTTTGTTTTTAAAAGAAACTTAATTTACTTGAAGCTAAAATTGCGTAACTTTTAATGTAGGATTTCTCCTGCCATGAATTTGTATTTCAATTTAAAAGCTATGAAAAATACCACGAATCTCAATTCTGTATCATTTCTTTTAATTATTTTATTTTATTTTATTTTATTTATTTATTTATTTTGTATGCTAAACTTTTGTAATTTTAATGTATGATTTTGTCTGCCAAAAATGTATATTTCAAGTTAAAATCTTCTATAAAAACCATGAATCATACGTATTTGAAATCAAAGCGTAACTTTAGTTTTGAAATCAAATTAAAAAAAGGTCTTGTTTACTGAACTTTGGTGTTTAATATTGAATGTAAATTCAAACGAATCTAAAATAAACCTCAAATGGTTTGAAAAAAATATCATAAAACGGAAATTTATAGCCTTGTTTTTGATGCTCACATGCAACAATTCTATATATTCCGTTTGCTACTCAAATCTCTTGCGTGACGTCCTCTTTTCTCGTATCAGGAGAAAGTTGTTTCGCGACGCCCTCGAATGTACTCTACCATTGCTTAATATTAGTCAAATAATTTTTTAAACAACTTGTAAAAAATATGTATATTTCGTATATTTCTTTCTTGTATGTATCTTGTTTATGCGTTATCTGAAATCATTAAACGAGGAAATACATAATTAAAATTCATATAAAAGTGTACAAATGTACTTTCTTGTGTATGCATACAATATAAGTGGTTAAACACATCAGAAATATCTTTAAAATACTTTAAAACCATTAAAAAAACCAAAATGTTTCCAACCATTACATGGCTATTATCAGTGTTTATTTTCATTATCAGTGTTTGATCAGTTGTAAGATTTTTTAAAGTACTTTATTTAAATTTTATTTTATATGTACGAGATGTAAAATTATTTTTAGTGCATTGATTTGTATTTTATTATATGAATTTGATTTATTTACTCAAGGTGAGTTTAGCATTAGGATTTTAAGTTTCGTTTCTTGGAAGGAAATAGCATTATGAATCACATAAACAAATCTGATACATACATAACACAAAATGAATCACATCTGCTATTCGAAATTTAACTGAGACATTTGTGAGATTTTCACTTTCATATGAAGTTATCCCATTTTAAAATTCCTCTAAACTGTGTCAAATTTGATTCAATTTGAAACGTTCCAGATATCTACCACCTGACTAACAATTTAACAAACAAAATAGGACAATTTCTCCAGACTAAATTTTAGTTATATAAATCTCTCATACACAAATAACATTTTAAATAAAAATTGATATTTTGTGTCATTTTATTAAAGATCTTATCTTGTATTTCATTCGCTAAATCAATTTTAATTTCATCAAAAACTGGAAGCTGCTGCATTTCCTAATGCTTATTATGACTGGAAATTTCATATTTTAAAAATAAACGTAAATTCAGAGTAAATTTAGAAGCTCGTTCTTTTAAAAATATATATAAAAATAGCTTAATGTTTAAAAATAAATATGTAATTAGCATTAGTCTGCAAGTAACTGTCAAATTAGAATAGGTTTAAATGCTTCTTTTCTGTTAAAATATCAAAAATATTATTATTTATTATGTATAATAGTATTTTTGAAAGCAAAAATCATATTAAAATGAAGTTAAATGCTTCTTATCTTTTGAAATATCGTGTATTTTTAGAAATAAATATTGAATCCAAAGTAAATGTAAAGGACTTTTCTCCCTGGAAATTCGAAATGTGATAATTTGAATATAAACATTCAATTCAAATAAATTAAAATATTTTTATCTGAAAATATAATATATGTTTCTAAAAATTTTCTATCACCCTCCAATTTTGAGAAATTGCATATATACGTTTCGGAGTATGTAGGCATCGTATAGGCATTATAATTACAAGGTAGAACCTGTCAAATTCTGACGAAAGAAAATGTTTATAAAGGAACTGTTTTATTGACTTATAATAAATATACAAAATTAGTTATAGGAAAAAAATGCATTTATATTGGTAAGCCCAATTCTTAAACAAACGATATTTAACGTCAAATTAACAAAATACTATTTCTTTAAAACTCAGTTATAGAAATTGTTGAAATTAAACTTTAATAGTACATAGAAGCAGTAAAATACAACAAAGATCTGAAATTATGATAAAGTTATCAATTAAGGTTCTTATGCTAGTATTCCAAAATGAAAAAAAAAAGCAAAATTTATTCAACTTTAACTCAATTATAGATTATAGAGAAATCTAAACCCGGCATCATTTTCACAATATCAAAATTTATAAATGCACATTTCGTATCTGTATCCACCTTTTCAAAAAAAAAATTGGCATTTTAATTTGATCATTTTGATTCAAAACATGAAATCAAAATTCAACGGATTTTATAACGGAAGATATTTAAATTTCATTTTTTCCTTTTTAATGAGAAAATGGCAACATAAAGATACAGTAATCAGTTTTTTCTCTTTTTTCTTTTACTTTTTCCTGAAAAAAATTAAAACCTTTACTAAAAATGATTTTTAGCTAAGTAAGCAAATATTCGCGAAATATTTCTATCGCAAAAGCTTTTCGCTAAATCTTCTAGTGAGATTAGTTTATAGGATTTTCGCTTGACTTGGTAAGAAGAAAACTGAACGTAAAAAAAAAAAAATCTGTTTTGTAGACAAAAATATTGAGAATTCTAATAAGAGAAGAGGCTTGTTATGGAAAAGGAATTTTTCCAGTATTTCGCTTTTATAGAAAATTCATTATAACTTAAAAATATTTATTGCATATTCTTATTAAAATTATTAAATTTTTTTAATCACTTGTGCTAAATAATTGCAGCTTGTTTAATATAACTTTTCTCTGAAAATTTCCAGCATTTCGCTTTTATAGAGAAATTATTACAACTGTAAAATATTTATTGCATATTCTTATAACAATTATTAATATTTCTAATCTCTTGTGCTAAATAATTGCAGCTTGTTTAATGTAACTTTTCTCCGAAAAAAAATGAGTAATCGATATACTCATTATAACTTTTAATATAGAAATATAATAATAATAATATATGCTCATTAAACTTTTATATAGAAATTATTACAACTGTAAAATATTTATTGTATATTCTTATAACAATTATTAATAGTTCTAATCTCTGGTGCTAAATAATTGCAGCTTGTTTAATGTAACTTGTCTCCGAAAAAAATGAGTAATCGATATACTCATATCGATTTAAGCATATTTAGATTGAAAATGAACTCATTCTTTCTCAAATTTGATATATCACATGTTATCAAACATAAACAAAGCGATAATTTTGTAATCTCTAATGGTTTATTTCCCATACGGTGGCATGTAAATATTAAATTATATATCGTATTCTAAAATAATTTAAAATTGCTTGCAAGTAATTCTCGTGACATAAAAACGTTCTATTTGGATATTTGCTCATAATTTTGCTATTTTTCTTATTAAATAATCAATTAAACGTTTCTTTTTAATAACTTTAATCGAGAATTATATGTCAGTACATTTTAACTTTAATTTGTAGGTTCAGGAGAAGGGAGTACATATCGATTAAAATTTGAGCACAGCCATTGAATCAAATATGAGTACATGCGTTTCTCAATTTTGAGTACATTTGGATCGAAGCTATTTTGATTATGTGACATACTTAACCATTTCGCGTCTGAATATTTTTCCTTTTTGAGAGTAAAATTAATTTTATTTTAATAACGTTAATAGTAGCTATTTAAATAGACGTACAGAAGTCTAAAAATTATCCCATTGTCTGAAATCTAACTTATATTTTGTACTATTAAATTCATATTGATATAATAATAGACTAAGGAAGAGTTTTTCAAGCATTTGGAAAAGAAGTATTACAACAGAATTTGAGGTGATAATACAAATTCTTAATATTTTTTTCCGTTTGATCACATATGACTGGTTCAGAAAAGTAACTTATAATTTACATTTAAAGAGTGGAATACATGTATAAAATAAAGGAATCGTCAAAGGTGCAAATAGAATTAAGTAAACTATTAGTATTATTATTATTATTAGCAAATATCGGGTCATAAATGAAGTCCTAAGAAAAGCATAGTCATATACTGTAATTTTTATATGTCGAAAGAAACCAAGAATATGTAAAGACAAAATAATACTTGATGAAAACACATGTACTATTAATAGAACACCAAATCCGAAAGGGTTAAAATTGAATACTTTTTACTTAATTCTGAGTATTCATTTTTTTCAGTGTTGAAACAATTTTTTAGGTGATTTACACTTATAGACACTCGGTGATTTTCATTTAGGTGATAGACATTTTTAACTGGTCTCAGTACTCTTAAAGCTTCCAAACTTTCGATTTTTTATATTTTTTTATATGGTAAACTACTACCTTTTTTGAACATTTTAATATAATTGTTTCCTTGAAATCCTCAATTAGAACAGAAGTTATGGCTTTTGGAATTATACTCGCTCAATAGCTGAAGAGGCATTTCCAAATCATATAAATCATTTTTCTCCAAATGACATTTTTGGGTATGACGCACACGATATCTCAAAAACTTATTATGATTATTTCATAAAATTTTCAAAACTTATTTTTCGTATTAATCTGTATAAACTGAACTTAAAATTTTCTTTTATTAATAAAAAATATAGTTTTCAAAATGTTTGTGTTGGTGAAATTTTCAAAATTTTGCATTACTAAAATACAACTTTGTATTAAAAAGAGAAAAATGATTTAAAGACAAATTTATTTAGGATCAAGGTAACTATGACAATCTGATTTATAATTAGGCGTCAAAATTTTCATTTTAGTTGTAGTATTTATTTTGTAATCGTGCGCGTAAGCTATTATAATAATTTTCAATTCGTCAAATATCTGACAGACTCCTATTTGGAGACTCCTTTAAATACTAATTTAGTATTTGAAAATTTTTAAAGATATAAAATGAAACAACCTACTTATATCTTTCATCACAATAAAATAATGTTTTAAAATCATATACATTTTAAGATATTAAAAGTTGAAAGAAATCTTTTATTTTCATTTTTTACCATTTTAAGAGTCCAGAGCTGCCTTAAAACATACTCCGAATATATCAGCAATATTCTGGGATCGAAGGACATCAATAATCTCGTCATCGTGGAATTGAAAAACTTTTAAGTAAATCGACATTAAAAAGCCACACTAATAATATAAGATAGGTATGACTAGGTTTTACTAACCGAAAATAACTTTTATTAAATCAGTTGTTATTAAAATGCTGTAAAGCTGAGTAGCGTCCAGACGCGACATAAATAAGCCAGCGTTAAAAATTCAAAGCAAACTAAACGTGTAATTTTATTACCATCTTCCTCCTTAAAATAGGTAAGACAAACATTTTCCGGGAAAATAAAGTTCGTCTTACTAATTTTTTCTGAAAGACTACAACAATTTCTATAAAATGCTTTACGAGTGATCAATATCCATGATGGCGGTAAAACATATTTTTCAATAATAGAATCAAACTCGCTTATAGCGAACGCAAGCTCCGTCAGGATATTCAGTTCTTGTCTCTCTTAATTTTTGTATATTTTAGTCTTTGTTTTGGTGCAACATATCCCCCAAGTGATTTTGTGCCAGTAAACCCTATACAATCAACCAACAACTATAGCGAACGCGAATGGACCGAGATATTTACTCATTAAAACCGGTAGCTCGTAAAAAACGGGTTCATAAAAATTATAAAAATTCATGCATACTTACTTTATTATGCATATTTTATTTATTTTTTATTTTATGTACAGTACATTTTTATGTACACAGTACATTTTTATGTACAGTACAAAAGAAACTTGTTAACTTGCTTTGTTCCTTGGAGAAAAACGACTCATAGCCCGAAAACCGTCGTCATTTGCACCCTTGCCTTCGAAAAAAGTTTGAAGTATTTCCAAGTAATCAAAAGCCGTTGAATATGTTGGAGCGAATTCAGCTTGGAAACTTTAAAATTTCCCGTTATCATCGTCATTTCGTTAACATCGTTCCCACACGTGCACTCCACAGGATCAAAACTGTCGCCATCATTTCTTCTCAGGACTTAGGACTCATCATTAACTTTGGAATGTTAAAGAAATTTTTTCAAGAAACGATTAGCAGAGCTGGAAGTCGAATAGAAATTTTATGCATCACAAAAATATTGTGCGCTATAACCCAGGTTTGCTCTTTAAAACAGAGTTATGCTCTCACTTAGCATTGAACCAATAAAGTATTTTTAATTTCATCGTTTAATCAGGGTTCTTATTAAATCAGGTATCGTTATAAGCGAAATCAATTATAATTACTTTAATTAAATATATTTTCGTTTTGTCAAATCTAGTCATACCTAGGCCATTTTGTTTGTATGATTTTTCACTAACAATTTGCACATTTGTTTTTAATTCCGCGGTGACGGGAATTTTAATATCACCGCCTACAGGACTATAAGCTTTCGACTGTGATATGTACATTTCATTTAATTCAAGCTTTAATTTTTTTAACTTTAATGTCGAAATATCGACAACAACCCTATATATCATCAAAACATCTGTTTCCACAGAAAACGTATTTGGTATCATCATTAAACTGTGTAGTCTCGATTGTTCCAGGACCATATTTTTAGTCGATATAACTAGCCTTTTTACTTTCTACTATCTGTGTAAAAAGAAAGAGTTCGCGAAAAGTTTTGACTGATTTAGACATTTTAGGGGTCAGAAATCCGGATCAGATTTTTTACAAAATGTCTGTCTGTGCGTGAGTGACTCTGTCTGTTAGTGCGTATGTGACACAAAATTTTACGGGTGCTCTATGTCAATAGATAGTGCACGGAATTTAATAAAATTTATATTCAGTTTTAGTCGTTGACCCAGGCGCTTGTGTGGTTTCATGTCTGAGAACTTGATAAACTATATATTTTTCGATTCACCATCACAACAGAACCTCATTTATCCATGATACTTTCAAAAGAAGGGTAGCTTTTGGGCGCCATATTGGAAAATGTCTACCGTCGTTGAGTTAAGCGTTGGTGTGGTTTCATGTCGGTGGACATGGGAAATCATATATTTTTGGATTCATCAGCACATCAGCATCTCATTTGTCTACGATACATTCAATATTAGGGTAGTTTATGGACGCCATATTGGAAAATGTCCGCCGTCGTTGAGGGAGGGACTCTAGTGATTTCATGTCAACGGACTTGTTAAAGCTTACTATTTTGGATTCAAGACAATATCAGAATGACATTTATCCAATGTATTTTTAAAATAAGAGTAGCTATTGGATGACACATTGAAAAATGGCTGCCGCCGTTGAGCCAGGGGCTCGTGTGGTGTCATGTTAGAGGACTTCTTAAATAATACACATACATTTTTTAGATTCACCACAACATCAGAATGATATTTATCCATATTTACAAAACCAAGATAGCTTATGGGCGCCATATTGGAAAATGACCACCGTCGTTGAGCTGGGGGCTCGTATTTTCATGTAAGTGGACTTTGTAAACCATGCATTTCTCGATTCGCCACAACATCAGCCATAAAATGATGTATATCTATTATATTTTTAAAAATAGAGTAACCAATGGACACCATATTGGTATATTCTTCCGATAAGCCCAGTGATAGAAAAGATTTAATTCCTTTTACATGCTGTAAAATTAACGGGACGATTAGAGACAATAAGTAAAGACATGAGGAGCTCAAAAGCTACAGTAAATTTCAAATACCTGCCGCAGTTAAAAGTTATTTTTCATACCAGGGCAGAATTTCGTTACATGATTAGTTAAGCAACCAAAATCAGTTCTACAAAAAATCTATTCTACATAAAGATCAGTCTTTCAACACGATCCAGAAAGACGACCATGATATCTCCTATTTACAGAACATGATTATCAATGAATAGATAAATATAGACAGGCTAATAGAATCAACTAGAGCTATTAAAAATTCAAAATTGTCAAAGACATGATCAAAGCTCATGAGATGATTGAAAAAATTTACCAAACTTTCAAGAGAGAATATCTGTCTAAAGACTCAAAGGCAGAATGATTTTTCAAACCTCCAATAAGCTAAACACATTTTGTTACTTGAAAAAGGCAGAGAATTTGAACTTAAATAAATGAGAGTTTGTTGTCATGACAAAAGGAAATCTGTTTTTTCAGATGACGATCTTTGCAAGAGCGAAGAAATTAGGTAATAAGAATTGTCTTTTCCTACCATCTAGGGCTTCTTTAATAATCCTTAGCAACACTTGATGGTTCAATGCGAAAAACTGAAAAATCAAACTGGTGGATGTTATGAGAAAATTGCGACTGGGGGTTGAAATAATTCAAATGATGATGTTGTTAATATAAATGACAGAATGTACTTTGTTCAAAGCTACCATAGGAGCTACAATAATTTGAATAACTAGCAAAGAATCTGTGTTTTAAAATAATAGAAGATTATGCATCCTCTCAAAGGATAGATATTGTATTTGATACATACAGGCAATTGTCAATAAAAATAAGTGAACAAAAATATGAACTGTTGTTGATGTTATAAAAGTTATATACTCCTGGACAAACAGAACGAAAATTGAAGCAGATTTTATCTGATTAGTAAAACAAGAATGAACCTAAGCATTTCATTTCTCAAGACTCGTAAAATGAACATTATTTGAAACAGGGTAAACAAGTGCTGTATGTTATCTACGGAGAAAAATATTATAAATTCAAGAAATAACAATTTGAAGAATCCACCAAATTGAGCTACTTTCAAGAAGCGATGGTACACAACTCATATTTTGCATACACCATATTTTAGCATCTGGGTTTATAAATATTATCATTGTCTCAACACTATTTTCTTTAGAAAACGATTAAAAAACTAGGAAGGATTAGTATTTGTGAAATTTGGATCCAATGGCAGGGTAAAAAAAATACTGCAATTTGAGTAAGATGCATGGACTTCTATTTAAAGAGATATATAATGCATCCCTTAAAATGCATTCACTGTCAGTGCAATAAGTGCTTTTGCAGACAAGAGAAAATGATGAATCAGAACATAAATTTCGAGATGCGCTTAAGTAAGATACTGAAGTTGATTTATCAGAAGAAAAAAGAAACAGCTTGAGTCGTAATTTTACTATCTCTCTTATGGAAAGCAAAAATACGCAAAAATCAAGGAATTGCGCTACATTCTGTATATTTTTTCTGTAAAACAAAAAGTCTGTGGACTCGCATTACCTTTTGTCATGTAGTAATACACTCTAATTATAGGTAATGCAAGCAAATTAGCAAGGTCTTGTTCGTAAGAAGTGCCTACCTCATCTTCCATTTACAGATAAATATGGCTGGATTTCTGGAACAGATAGTAACGGAAAAGGCTCTCTGGAGATCCAGTGGAATGGCAGTCCTATTGCTACCGAATCTGCATTGGAACAGGTGTCATATTCTTGTTCAAAAACATGTGCCACACTATCATGTGCGTGTCTATTTAATAACCTAATGTACAAGCACATGCAGAACATAGAACTGTTCTATGACGGTTGAAGTCTTTTGGTTGCAGGAATGTGAACCAATCATGATAGAAGTGCAGAAGACTAAGATTTCTGTTATTTATTAACCCTTTCGAGACCAGCATGTTTCACAAGAATTTAATTCAAGGGACAGCTCTTTTTGTCAAACGATTAAATTTAGTTTAGCAAACAAGATAATGTCTCAATTAGATAAGGAAAATTTTACTTTTTAATTGTATCAAAAACAAGCGATTGAAACAGATTTTAAAGTTGCATATATGCGCTCGTGGTCCCGAAAGGGTTAATTCTTAACAGACAAGATACAATATTTTCATCAGTATTACTTTTTTCTTGAATTGTTGTGTTTTATCCACACGAAAATAGTATGCATTAAAATGCAAAATAAGATTTCGATTTTCTTTCATCGCAAATGTCTTTTGATCGGTTTAACCAATTAAAAATTTTAATAATCATATTAAATAAAATATTAAAAAATATGTAATTTGTATAACGTTATATGTTCAATAATACTTGCTCTCTGCATTTTTTTCATTGAAATTTAATTATGTGGCAATGATAAAAAAATCATTTGTGCGATAAATGACGCTCATCTTTTCAATATGGCGTCTATAAGATACCACAAATTTAATAGTATCATCATAAAATGAACTTCTTGGATCACTGTGAATAAAAAAAAATACATATCACCAAGTCCCCATATATGAAAGCAAAACCCCTAATTTTGGCTTCTGGCTCAACGACTATTAGTCCCCAATATAAATTGGTGCAGATCAGTTTTTGGTGTTCAACAAGTGGCGGTACTATGCTGCATTTTTATAATTTCCGACAAAGCTGTAGCTCAAGACCAAATACTCAAAATTTTTTATCAAACTTTAGTTTCAGTTAGTCCTTAACATGAATTTGTGCTAGTTACGTTTAGGCGTAAATCGCTCTAAAGATGCACTGCACTGTTAAAAATAAATCTGTAAATTCACGGTAAAACTACTGGAAGCAAATTTGCCAGACATTTACCGTTCCGTTAGTAGATTTTCCGTTTTGGGAAATAAAAGAATTGAAAACTCCGTTGGCAGATGCGGTAACTTTCCGTTATAAACTTTGATTTTTAATGGTAATAATTTAATTTTAAAAATTACGGAATCAACCAATCATCAAATGATTCGAAATTTCCAAGCGATTCTAAATTGCTAGATTATTTAATTTTTGCACAATATACTTCAAGCTGACATGAGGATCAAACTCGAGATTTTTAAACAGCGGTATAACTCCTTACTGACTGTGACAAAGCCACTGATGCTAGTTTGCATAAAGTATGTGTTTTATGAGTTAGTGGAGAAAATCTGTTGTGCTTTTCAAATACTTCTTTTTGAAATATATTCCTTAGAACATTCGTAAACGGTTTATTTTATTTTATTTTGTACCGATGCATGGCACTTAATCTTTTTAATCAATTTTAATTTTTTAGCTAGTTAAAGAAAAAAATCACTTTTTTTGAATGAATGAATAAATGAATGACATTTTTTAAATTCATTTTTTACAAAAATAATGTTATAGAAAATTTTTAGAAATTGTCGCATACTATTTATTTTTTATTTAAAAGATTCTTTTAGTAAGAAATATGTGAAAAATAAACAGAAAAAAATGTAATTTAAAAGTGAATTTTTAAGCTTTTACTATTTTATTCAATTTGTGCAACATGTTTTTATAAAATTAATATATTTTTATAACACATTTACCAATAAAATAATAATAATGATGATAATAGCAGTCTAATAATTATAACCCCTTTGAAGAAAATACTACGCAATTTTTTTAAACTTACCAAGATTCTGGCATCTGTCGATGGAAACAATTGCAAAACGATTGTTGATAAAACTCTCCACTAACTCTCAGAAAATGATTTTTCCCTTTCTAAATTATTATAAGTTAAAAAGAATCTTTTATTTTTATTATTACTTCTAGTAAAATAGCAAAGAAAAGGTGTGTTTTGGATTTCAATTTTAAGAAAGATAAAAATATCATTAAATAAAAAAGGCATAGAAATCAATAAAAGGAATTTGGAATTGCACGTTTTGTAATTGCAAAGTAATTATTATTAGTTTAAGAGCTTGCATATAGCTTGTATACTATACAAGTAATTATTATTAGATATTTTATTTTGAATATACTCTTATTATACCTTTGAATTTACTCTGCCGTGAGAATAGTAACCTGCTCTTTTTAAGCCTTTACGAAGAGAGCCTTATGCTTATTTTTTTATCTTTTACCACCGGGTTTTCAAAAAAAAAAAAAAAAAAATACTGTAATGGAATTGCGTGTCATTCGTACTCTATGGGGTAAGAGAGTTTAGAGGTTATTATTTAGTAAGGCGGTACATTACTTTAAGACATCTTATATTGCTGTACTTTTTTCGCTAAAATTGTTACTAAATAATCTATAAGTTTTTAGGTATGTAGATGAATGACCAATGTATTAATTAGATACATTTCGTCCGGGCAGTCTGAAAAGTGCAATTATTTTGAAAAACAAACATAACTACCCTGTAAAAGAGACTTTAAAAATTTAGAATCTTTAAACTTAATCTAAAACCTTTTACATAGCCACGAACAAAAAATTGTATTAACCTCTTACCAATTGTCCATAACACCATAAAAGTTAACTTGAACTTTAAAATCCTCATAACTCAATAATTGATGTAATTTCGGTGTCCGAATAGACATTTTGTTTACTTGGTACCATTCAAATGACCGGCTGTTCGGATACAGGGTGTATCTGAAAAATGGGACTAAACATTACGGGGTGATACTTTTATTCGTATATGTATCATATTTAATCTTTCTGTTTTAAAATAGCATGAAGTTATCGCCTTTGTAACGTACATTTACATTTCTCTAAAAGAATACAATTTAAACTGACAAAAAAGTCGCAGTTTGTATAGTATTTTCTTCTATTTATACATATTGTCTTCTATTTAGTTTTAATTTAAAAAAGTTTAATACACAAACAACAATATTTTCATATTAGATTAATTTATAACGCAATTAATCAATCGGCAAATGAATTACATCTGTTAAAACAATAATTTCGTTTAAATAATAATTATAATAAAATTAATATAAACAGACTAAATTTACTACTCAGTACGAAAATAATGCATGTAGATCAATAAGAATAAAAAATTCCTAATCAAAACATGCTTTTACTATAAAAGACGAAAATTAGAAATTTAATTTAAATAAGCTTCCCACTTCCTTTGCAAATTATTAACTCAGAGACATTTTATACCTCAGAAATACCTATGTATGGAATCGATATTCGATTGAATGACAATGGATGATCTATTAGAAATGGATAATTCCTGTTAAGTGAAAAGTTTTACTGAGCAAGCATCTACAATTGACATACATATCTCTAATATAATTGACATCAAAAGATGATTAAGCCTGGGAATATTTAAATTCATTTGACATTAAGAGCCCAAAGTCTTACAAATTTACAATATTAAAGCGGCTCGTCCAGATGATATCAAATTTGGTATCTGAATATGAGTTCTGTTCTAGATTGTAACTCTGGCGTAAAAGTTTGACGGAAATTTCGAAGTCACTGTGTATTTCTGTATTAAAATTACTGTCTGAATATATTTTTAACATACTTCCAATAAAGATGTTTATACAGTTTGCTTGTATATATATATATACTAGCAGGAGTGACCGAGCTAAGCTCGGTTAAAATTATCTTTGTGTTCAACTCGATATAGTATTTTCATTGTATTCATTGTATCAGTCTCTCTGTATTGTTACTATAAAACATGTTATTTATAAAAGCATTGTTTACAAAAACTATCGATAAGGAAACTATGCACGTATGCACATTAGGGTGGGCCGAAAAAAACTTTTTTTCGATTTTCGATTATGGCGGGTGCGGAAAAGTGGCCAATGGTGGCACTCAGTTTACACAAAAAATTTGAGATTTTTTGGACTTTTCCTTACCCTGCCGCAAATGGCTTCAAAATTTGCAAAAATACTGATTTTTGAACTTTTTTAGCTAAAAAGTTAAAAATGTTAAAATAAATTTATTTTGGTTGTATTTACTTGAAAAGGCAGCTTTAACGTACCAAATGCTTAAATAAGTTCTGATAATACATTATTTAATTGCTAAGTGTGTTTTAAATAAGCCGATTTTCATAGCTTTTTTAAGTATAACAGGCAAAATACGTATTGGTTTGAATCGTTCGTTAATTTCTTACTTATTTATGTTCCTTGGTCTGTAAATTTTTTCTATGCGTCAAAGGTCATATATTTGGGCAAGGGACAGCAGTATAACTCAAAAACAAAGCTGGAAGGTGAGAAGGGATGAAGCAGGACTCAAAGATTACGCAATGCCTCATCGTAATGATGAGGGAGTTAAGGAGGAAATAAAAGAGAAGAGAAAATTGCGATAAGGGATTGTTATTATTTTACTATGCTCAAAACCTGCGACATATGTTCAGTGGGACGTGAAACCTTTTCCTAGAGAGATTCGGTACTTTTTGGATCATTTGACGTACCATTACAGTGTTTTGTGCGTTTTATTACGACGAGCTTAGAAATGGCTAGTATGAAGGTCCATGGCAATGTAAAAGACACGCGACAGCATGAAAAGTATCCTTTTTGGGGCAGCATGCTTATTGAAAGAATTGCAATTGCCAACTTATACTGATATCATGTGCCATTACTGCAGGTTGCGAAGCAATATGGCAGCAAATCGAGAAAATCAATATTAGTCAATAGCTGATGTTATTAAAATGGTAGATGAAAAAGTTACCATTGAAAATAAGCTTCCATACCAGTGTTTTCCCAACGATCAATTTACAAAAAAGATTAAAAACTACTAAAAGGTTTCACCATATCGTACGAATTCTTCGCGGGTTGTCATTACTTTCAAGCCCATACAATTACAGGATTTCCCCAATGATCTACACTTCTTTTAATAGTGATAGTTTAGAATAATAGTTTAGCGGTAGGTGAAAACGTTACCGAAATCTGAAAAAAAGCTTTCATTCCAGTGTTTTCCCAACGATCAACGATCAATTTACAAAAAGATTAAAAACTACTAAAAGGTTTCACCATTTTGTACGAATTCTTCGCGGGTTGTCTTTACTTTCAAGCCCATACGATTTCAGGATTTCTCCAATGATCTACGCTTCTTTTAATAGTTTTTAATCTTTTTGTAAATTGATCGTTGGGAAAACACTGGCTTTTATTCAGATTTCGGTAACTTTTTCATCTACCATTTTAATAACATGTATTGACTGATATTGGATTTTTCGATTTTATGCCACATCGCTTCGCAACCAGTAGTAGTGGCGTATGATATCAGTATAAGTTGGCAATTGCAAGTCTTTCAACAAGCATGGTGCTCAAAAAAGATACTTTTCATTCTGTCGCGTGTCTTTTACATTGCCATGGACCTTCATAATAGCCATTTCTAAGCTCGTCGTAATAAAACGCACAAAACACTGTAATGGTATACGTCAAACGATCCAAAAAGTGCTGAATCTCTCTAGGAAAATGTTTCACATTCACACTGAAAAAATTTCTCAGATTTTGAGCATGGTAAAATAATAACAATCCCTTATAGCAATTTTCTCTTTTCTTTTATATCTTCCTTCACTCCCTTAACATTACAATGAGGCACTGCGCACGCTTAGAGTCCTGTTTCACCCCTTCTAATCTTCCAGCTTTGTTTTTGACTTATACTGCTGTCCGCTGCCCAAATATCTGACCTTTGACGTATAGAAAAAATTTAAAGACCAAGGAACATAAATAAGAGAGAAATTAAAGAACGGTTCAAACCAATACATATTTTGCCTGTTATACGTAAAAAAGCTATGAAAATCGGCTTATTTAAAATACACTTAGCAATTAAATAATGCATTATCAGAACTTATTTAAGCATTTCGTACGTTAAAGATGCCTTTTCAAGTAAATACAACCAAAATAAATTTAATTTAATATTTTTAACTTTTTAGCTAAAAAAGTTCAAAAATCAGCATTTTTGCAAATTTTCAAGCCATTTGCGGCAGGGTAAGGAAAAGTCCAAAAAATCTCAAATTTGTTGTGTGAACTGAGTGCCACCAGTGGCCACTTTTCCGCACCCGCCATAATCGAAAATCAAAAAAAAGTTTTTTTCGGCCCACCCTAATGCACATGTTCATAAATTTTACATTATTTTAAGATTTACAACAAAAGAACATCGATCCAAATCCTTTTTTTAGCTGGACTCTGATTGATTTAAGTATGAATCTCGTACCCTATTTTCACCAAATTTTTATAAACTCGTACCAAATTTATAAAATATTTTTTTACATTCTGAAAGACAATATTATTTGCCAGATATAGCCAAATTTGGTGACATTTTTTCATTTATCGCCAAACACGTGTTTTGACTCTCGTAATCTTACAGTTGATTTTTCGGCCAAATGTCGCCAATATTTTAACAAATATCGCCAACTTATTGACGGTTGCCTTATTCTCGTGATTCTGACCCGTATTACTCAAAATGATCCACTAATCAAATTAGATCAAACACGTGACTTAGCTCAATGGTCTTCAGGTAATCAAAAACAATTGAATATAAAATTCCATCACAATCCTTTAAGCCATTTCTTAGATAAAATTAGCTTGACAGCATTCGGTAAAGAAGCCGAAATGACCCACTAATATAATTATTTTAATATGCAACCCATTCCTATAGTCTTCTCGTGACAAAAAGAGTTTCGTTACAAAATTTGGGTAAAATTGATTCCGTCGTTTTTATATATAATTAGAATGATACAGACTCACTATGGCTCCAATTGACCCAATAATCGAATTTCCGCGAGCATGTGTTTTAGCCCAATGGTTTTCTCTTGACTCAAAACGATAAAATACAAAAATTAATCAAAATTGTGCGAGGCATTGTGTAGATAAATTTAGTAGGACCCACAATGACCCACTAATGAATTCTCTCTAACACGTGACTTAACCCAATAATTCTCTTGTAATCCATAACGGTAGAATAAGAAATTTGATCAAAGTCGTTAAAGCAATTTTTTAGATAAAATTGGTTTGACCCAAAATGACCCAAAAGTGGTGAACTAATCAAAATTTCTCGAGCATGTGACCTAGCCCAATAGTTCTTTCGTGTGAAAAATATGTTATATTCAAAATTTCTTTAAAACAGAACCTCCCGTTCTTTAGATATAGCTTGATCATTGCCCATTATGACCCATTATGGCCCTTACAGACGAAATCTCCCGAACATGTAACTTAGTCCATTAGTTTTATGGTGTCAAAAAACTGTTACATACAATATTTCCTTAAAATCGATCCTGCCGTTCTTTAAATGTAAATAACAGACCCTTTATGAGCCAAAATGAGCCAGTAATCGAAATTTCTCGAACATGAGACCTCACTCAAGAGTTTTCTCGAGCCAAAAAAATGTTGCATACAAAATTTCGTTGAAATCGATCCACCCGTTCTTTAGAGATAGCTTGACCATGACACATTATGATCCACCATGACTCACAAATGACTCTTATAATCGAAATCTCTCGATCGTATTACTTAGCCCATTAGTTTTCTCGTGACAAAAAACTGTTACAGGCAAAATTTCGATGAAATTGATTCTGCCGTTCTTTAAATATAAATAGCTTGACCCAAAACCTTAATGACCCAATGTGACCCATTAAATTATTTTCTCGAACATGTAACCTAGACCAATGTTTTTCTCCTACCCGAAAACCATGGAATGCAATTTTTAGTCAAAATTGCGTGAGAAAATCTTTAGATAAAAATAGCATGACCCACAATGAAACCAAAAATGGCCCACTAACCGAATTTTCTCGAACATGTTACCTAACCCAATGGTCTTCTAGTAATCCAAAACGATAAAATATATAATTTGGTCAAAATCGTTAGAGCCGTTTTTTAGATAAAAATGGCTTGACCAATAATGATCCAAAAATGACCCACTAATCGAAATTTTTCGAACATGTGACCCAGCCCAATAGTTTCTCGTGCTAAAAAACGATTGGATACAAAATTTCCTTAAAATCGATCCTGCTGTTCTATAGTATAAGATATACAGGGTAGTTTTAAATTGTTTTTACAATAAAAGAGGAGTGATAGTACACATCAAGACAAAAAATATTAAATAGCAAACCAAGGGTCCAAAACGTTTTGCAAAGGAGATAGCCGCCATTAAAGTTTAGGGTCCAAAATTTGAAATAAACATAAAAAACGGAAAAATTAGTCGATTCATTTTCGGTTTTCCCTAAAACTATACTTTATGTTGGTATTTTCTAGAAAATAAATTATAAAAATTAATTTTGAAAAATTCCGATAAAGGGCGCTTTAGACATTGGAGTAACAAACAACTATTTTTTGTCATTATTTTTTACATCTCCTTAAATGGTTTCGTAACTTAGACTTAAATTTTGAGCTCAAAAATATGAATAGTTGGGAGTGGTTAATAAGTACAAACTGAACTGTGTTCAGAGGCTTCAAATTTTAAAAGATTATAAAAAACGGAAAAATTGGTCGATTCGTTTGCGATTTTCGCTAAAACTACTCTTTAAATCAGCGTTTTCTTAAATTTAAATTTTAAAGATAAATTTCACAAAATCCCGATAGAGGGCGCCTTAGAATTTGGAGTAGCGTACAACTATTTTTAACCGTTATTTTTTTAAATCTCATCAAATTCTTAAATTTAAATTTTGAGATCAAATTATGTAAGTAAGCAATTATTAAGTAGTAATTAAGTAGCGCAAAAGTGAACTGTGTTCGAGGGGGGGGGGAGGTTAAAAATCAACTCCTGAACACATTTCAGTTTGCGCTTCTTAACCCTTCCAACCGATTCAGAATTTGAGTTCAAAATTTAAGTTTAAATCTTAGATTTCAAAAACATTTAATAAGTTTTGGAAAGCATTTAATCCGATACAAAAAATAACGGTTAAAATTAGTTGTTGGTTACTCTGAAGTTTAAGGCACCCTCTAACGGAATTTTTTAAAATTTATCTTTAAAATTTATTTTCAAGAAGATACTGACTTAAAGAATAGTTTTATTTTAAACCGAAAACGAATTGAACATTTTTTTTTCCTTTTTTTATAATCATTTAAAACTTAAACCCTCTGAACACAGTTCAGTTTGTGCTACTTAACCACTACCAACTATTCAGATTTTGAGCTCAAAATTTAAGTTTAATTTTAAGCTTACGGAAGCATTTAATGAGATGCAAATAATAACGGCAAAAAATAGTTGTTCGTTACTCCAAAGTTTAAAGCGCCCTCTGTCTGCATTTTTCGAAATTTATCTTTATAATTTATTTCCAAGAAAATACCGACTTAAAGAATTGTTTTAGTGAAAACCGCTAATCAATCGACCAATTTTTCCGTTTTTTATGTTTATTTGAAATTTTGGATCCTAAATTTTAATGGCGGCTGTCTCCTTTGGAAAACGTTTGGGACCCTTGGTTTCGTATTTAATTTTGTTTGTCTTGATGTGTACTATCACCCCTCTTTTATTGTAAAAGCAATTTAGAATCACCCTGTATATGTGTGTGTATAGGTGCATGTGAGTGTGTGTTTAATGGAGTTATAAATAAAGAGGATAATATATATAGCGTTATATATATATAGCATATACACAGTTTAACAGTTGAGAGTGTTGTAACTGAGGAGGTTGTCACAAGATGAAAGCTGTTTTTTTTTTTTTTTTTTTTTTTTTTTTTTATCAGATCCAAAGTTTCTGATAAGTGTTACCGGTAAATTTGAAAGGAAATTTTTGTCTTATGAAATCGGCTTAGTTAACGGGAATTTTCTCTCACAAATAAGTTATTTCTATTTATTTTTATAGGTGTCAGTTTGCCAAAGAGTTATATATTTTTCGTTGACACAGGCAGAAGTTTGTCTTGGTTGTCATTATAAGGCGGAACTATTTCCCCTGAAAATGTATCCACCAATAAAAATAAATATAAGTGTTTGTTACTAATTTATTGACATTTTCCATTAAAAAGAAGTTTGAATAAATATAAAATTTCCACTTAAATTTACTGCTGGCAGTTTGCTCCTGTCGTATTATACTGTCTGTAACTGCTCCTACGGTTACTATCTGTATTTCAAAAATCTCGGGCTTTTTTTCAGATTTTCAACTTTATTCTTCATTTTGACTTCATAGCCTCAAATGAGGCACTTTTTATTTAGTGCTTTGAGCTTAACTGTTTATAATTATCAGTTCTGCCTAACTTTAGACGCGAGGTCCTATTTTAAAGCAAGTCATACATATATGACTAAATTTTGAGCTGCTTTTCGCGTACCCATTAATAGTTGCAGACTTAATAGTAATAAAAAAATTTGAGCTTCAAAACTGTAGAAGTGTAGAATACTTTTTGAAAAAGTACTAGTATAGCTAGTTCTAGTATAATCATTTACATGTATGAATCTGAAAGCCAAATAGAGGTATGTGTGTCTAAAATATTTTTTTTATTTAATGAAATTCGTATAATTAGAAAATCAATGCATGCTGATGATAATTTAATTACATTTCATTTTATATGAAAATAAAAAGGTCAGAAATACAGAGAGCCAAATTGCAGCACACACGTATACTTAAATGTAGTTCTGTATTGATTAATAAACCAAAAAGAATTTGGACATTTTCGTTTTGGGCGAAAATGGGAAGGTTACCGAAATTCGATTTCGGTCTGAAAAACATGTTTCGATCTATCCTTAGTCAAGATGTCAGACTCAAGACTCGCGGTCCCAGTTTTTTAAATATAAAACTCCATTTTTTCATTTTATGAAAATGTTCTGTTCTAGAACGAAAATTTCTTCAATTCCTGGATATAAACGGGTAGCAGTACTGCCAGGAATACTTCCGGGAACTGAAGAATTGTTTTCTGTGAGAGTGTATTATTTAAATTTGAACTCATTTTATTTGAAAAATAATTAACCAATGCGAATGGTACCCGTATTTTAGAAATATAAATTTGTGAGATATTGCAATGAAAATCAAGTTGGAAATTGCAAGCGTAGCAAATCAGGTGCTGTCGTACTATAAGGAAGTTTTAAAAGTATTCAGATCTTGGTGTAATAATATACAGTACTTCGGATACTGTAGCGTATCCGAAATATTTTGTGTATCCTTTTAAATACTATCTGCTTTCTATTATACAGGAAGTGACTTGTAGTAAACCTCAACAACGTATATCAAAATTAATTAATGAAATTACAATGATTTCATAAAATGTGAAATAGATTAATATTATTAAAACGCGCCCAAACAAAGTTTCCTATCAATTATATTAGGTTCGAACACAGTCAAACTCGATTCTTCCCCTTTCTTATACTGTCCTCACAATCACCCCTTTGTTTGGCAATCTCAAAACGACTACAGTCGCTGGTAGATAGCGTGAATACAAAATGTTAATAATGGTTATTAAATGTTATTTTTACACATAAAAATACGAAAACGTCATTATATATGCGTTATAAAAAACACAGATACTATAGGTATGTTTTGTCTCAGTGTCTTGTATACAAAAAACAGGAAAACTGAAAGATTTGGTAATAAAATAAGAAAATACAATGCTTTAAGCATGCGCAATTAAAACCTATAACTATATATTTATATATCTACCAATCATCTCAGATATTACAACAGTTTTAAAATGGGGTCGTTCCTACGTGCACTTTTTCACTTATATATATATATATATATATATATATATATATATACATACATACATAAATCAATTTTTTTATTAATGTAGTGCATACACATACAATATAATTCCGGATGCTTTAACAAACTTATTTGTTTATATTTTTCAATCATTCTGTATAATTTTTTTAATCAATATTCCTAATTACTATGTAGTTAAAATCATACATGGTATGAAAATACTTAAAAGTTTAAAAATGATTCTTCCAATAGTTCAAATTAAAATATATTATTTTGTCAACAAGGTTCATTTATTTTATATGAATTATAATATATCCAATAATACGGACATACCGTTTAGAAGAATTGCACTCATATATATAGTATAGACAATTTTAGAACTTTTAACTCGGAAATTTTAAGTGTGTCTTCAAGTTGAAAAATGGAACTTTTGAAAAAATACTAACAATTTGAATTTTTTGAATGTTTCATATACTCCGATTAAAGGACAAAATAATGTATTTTAATTTGAACTATTGGAAGAATCGTTTTTAAGTTTTTAAGTATTTCCATACGATGTATGTTTATAATAACATAGTAATTAGGATTATTGATTTTAATAAAAATTATACAGAATGCAGGGCTCCCAAATGGTCCGCGAACTGAACACCAATATTTTTACAGAAAATTTCTTAGTAGGTTTCTACCGTATTTGTGCTAAAACTCACCTCCGAAGTCCGGTTCTACGCAATTCACAAGAAAAATATAAAAGGAAATTCTTTCTAAGAAAATATTGATGTCCAGTTGACGGACCACTTGGGAGCCCTGAGAATGCTATTTTTATGATTGAAGAATCTAAATAAATTTGTTAAAGCATCGGGAATTACATTGTATGTTTATGCACTATATTAATAAAAAACATTTTTTTAATTAAAAAACAGAGCACGTAGGAACGACCCCTTTTTTAACCGACTTCAAAGAGGAGGTTATGATTTCGACCTGTATGTATTTGTTGTTCACGCATAACTTTTGCAAATATGAACCGATTTTGATAATTCTTTTTTTGTTTGAAAGCGTATGAGGTCCATGTGGTCCCATTCAAATTTCATAAAAATCTGATAATTAGAACTTTTTTAAAAATAAAAACTTTAAATTTCAAATTCATTTTGAAGCAATCGACCAATTAGAAGTGTTCCTTTTGCATGCTTTTATGTTACACTTACTACATAAAAATACGATCTTTTCACTGCTAAAAGTTTGAAGTTTTTGCTGCATCGTCACTCCACCACTTTTATGTAATATCTCTATTTTGACCAATGAGAATTCACCATAATACAATGAAGCAATCATTTTCTATAAAAGCGATGGATAGACGATAAAGTAAAAGTTTCAAATTTTTAACAGTGTTCAAAGGGCAAAATTCTAACAGGACGAGGGCCAGGATTCACATAAATTTTGCGCTGTTTGTGAAACGAGATTTATTAACAAGAAAATTTACTTAAAACATTGAAAAATTTGCTAAAATTCAGGCTTCTGATTCGTTAATCTGGTTTCGCTAACAGCGCAAACTCTACCTGGATTCTGGACAAGTTCTCTTATGCAAGAAACCGGAAATATAGCATCTAGGGGATATAGTGTGGAAATCGGCTATCTCAGGGCGTGTTCAGAGCATTTTACAAAAGTAACTAATGTTACCGACCGATTGTAGGGCAGTACGAAAGCAAATTGTGGCATCAATGAAAACTATTCTGTTGAATTGTAGCTGACGTCACACTTCGCTTAGATTTTCATTTCGTACTTGTCTACAATCGGTAAGTGGTCGGTAATTAACCGGTAAGTTATGCTGAACACGCCCTTTGTAAAACTTAAAAAAACGCTAAAATGTCTATTCTTTAAATGTGCAAAAATGCTAATGAAATTTAAAGATAGAAGCGACATCTGCAGGACATTTTCTAAAAATGCAAGAATTATTGCTAGCCTAGATAATGTATCACAAAAATGCCGCAGATGTCGCTGTGATCGACACTTTGGAATTCAGTAGCATCGTTGCACATTTAAAGGATACAAATTTTTAGCACTGCTTGCATTGTAAAAAGTTGAACACTTTTGCTGCATCGTCACTCCATTGCTTTTATAGGAAACGATTACTTCGCTCTATTATGGAGCATTCTCATTGGTCAAAACAAAGAAATTCTATAAAAGCGATGGAGTAACGATGCAGGAAAAGGGTCAAATATTTTAGTGTCGATAGCAGATTTTCACTCCATGTATTCCAGACTCTCTCCTTCGAACAATGAAAAGTTCTCAAAAATGAAGGCTTATGATTGGTCAATCTTGTTAACAGCGAATAATCCTTCTGGATCCTAACCACTGTTGCAGAGATGCTAGTTTTTTTTAAAGTACGAAATCCTAGCTGGAACAATTCTCGTATCCACCAAAGTGAAAGATCCACATCGATCCAGACATGAGAATTCGATATCGAAAAGCTGAAAATTCATCTCTAACGAGCCTTACACGTTAAAGCAAGAGTGTCTGTGTATCAGGGTGCTTGTTATGCCGGATTCACAAAGTGATTAAAGTACATTACTATGTGCTAGATTTACATTTGGACAAATATAAATGACGAAAAATTTTGATAAGCTTACAATTAAAGTTAAGCTAGATAACTTCTTCCACCCATAAAACAAACTCGTTCAGGCGACTACCGCCAAGTTCTAGAATAAAAATTCTTAAATTTTCTGTACTTTGGAAAACCGCGTTTATCAAAGAACATTCTTAACTTCAAATATTACTACTTTCATACAGACGCATGTTGAATCATAGTGTGATTTTGATAATATCTTCCTTTTTAGTTTTTATGACTGAAAAGGGTATTTTAAAACATACGAACATTTAGAATTACTTTGCTATGCATTGAATCATAGAAGCAACTTGACGCGCTCTGATTGTGTACGCGTACTTTAAGCTATAAAAAAAAATCTGACCCTTTTGCTGCATCGTCACTACCCCGCTTTTATAGAATATCTCACTTTTGATCCATGAGATAATCCATAATAGGCTGAAGTAATCATTTTCTATATTAGCGGTGGAGGGACGATGCAGCAAAAGGGTCAAATTTTTAACAGTGTACCCTGTTTAAAATATCTTGAAAAATTACCTCTGTTTTTAAAGACTATCTATTTTCTGACCAATGAAAACGCTCCATAGACGTTTTTAGATCGCTCTCATTAGTCAGAAAATAGATAGTCTTTAAAAACAAAGGTAATTTTTCACAATAATTTTAACGTGTACTGATGGATTGTCAGCTTTTCAATGCCCATTTACGAAGTCTGTAGATTTCAATGTGGACCTTAAGGCACTACACTAGTCTCAGAAAAAGACCCGGATGTTAGTGTAAAGACTAAGGGTGTGTTCTTTTCAAATATCTCGCTCAAATTTTAATATATTTGCATGGGTTTTTTTTGCATAGGATAGCCGAGAATGATCTACAACCGGCCTAGTTTTTACTTCTTAGATTTTGCTTATGTATGTTTTATATAATGATAGTTTCAATTTCAGACCCGTTTAAACCGGTTTTGAAATTTAAAATTTTTTTAAAAAAAATCTGAAACCAAAATTGAAAAGGTAAAAACTAGGTCGGTTGTGGAATATCCTCAGCTATCCTAAGCAAAAAAGAATCACGTAAAAATTTTAAAATTTGAGCGAGATATTTGAAAAGAACGCCCCCATAGACTTCACATTATCATCCGGGTCTTTTTCTGTGCCTAGTGTGCGGCCTTAAAGTTTGCTGGATGCGATAAATTTCCGAAATGTTAAAGCTTAAATGGACAAGTTCTTGCATCCACTAAAGCGGAAATAGACATCGATACCAATCGACATCCTTAAGTTTTTGAAAAGATGAAAATCCTTTAGTATATATTTTGCTCCGGAGGAAAATATTATCTCTACATATCAATGCAAAATAAAGTGCATAGATATGAGTAGCAAAATTATCTTTAGATTCAGATTTGGTTACCGGATTAGACACCAGAATGATTTCAGATTTGGTTCATGTAGGATTCCTCGATGTGAATATGACGACACATGGAACACAGTATACGATTGATTGAAAAGATTCTGGACAAAAATGAGTCATCAAGGGTGTCCTTGTGGCCGAGTGGTTAAGACACCACGCTGCTAATCTCCTGAGAGCGTAGGAGATTGTGGGTTCGAATCCCACTGGCTCTGTTGCATACACGCTTTGCGTTGCTCCCGGTTGTACTTGTCTTGTGTGGTAATATTTCCTTTTGCTATCTTGTCCTAGTATGTCCACGAATTTGTAAAATAATATGGATTATGTATTTATGTCTATGTAGAAATAAAGGATCATTCGGCGTACAATCGAATTCTACCAGGAAATCATTATCAAATTTTATAATAGAAAATGCCTAGCATTGCAATACATTGTTAAAAATTTAACTTTTGCTGCATCGTCACTCCATTCCTTTTATGGAATATCTCATACATAAACTGTAAAAAATTTTACCCTTTTTCTGCATCGTCACTGCCCCGCTTTTATGAAATATTTGTCTTTTGACCCATGCTCCATGATAGGCTGAAATAATCGTTTTCCATAAAAACGGTGGAGTGAGTTTCAAATTTTTAGTTGGGACAAAAGCGTCCGTGAAAAAAACATTTGGGCATCGAATGCTGTCACTCTCTTATAGATGCAGCCAAGTACAGGTTATGATTTTCGGATTCCTTGTCGAATCATCACCGCTCATTTCCGATGCCTTTACTGCATTTATAGGAATTAGATTGTTGTTGTTTATCTATTGAATCATAGAGCGATTTTTGTTAAAATCTTTCTTTTTGCTTTTTCTGACTGAAGGGGGAGTACTTTTGACTACACTAGAAAAGCATTTTACTATTCATTGATACATGGAGTCATTTTGCTTTTACTCATATATGGAAGCGCTTTGCTGCGCGCTTATGTGTAAGGACACTTTATTTGAGGCACTGTCACCTTTCGATAACCACTTCCGATGTCCGTACGATTAGATGTTGACTTTAAGATTTCATGAATTCGGTAGCTTTTCGTCGTGCCAGATCTGAAGAAGTTACCACATCCAGAAAACCTAAAGATTCACAACGATACTAACCGATATTGTCTTTTGAAAAGTTGACAATCAAACAGTGACAAGTAAAGCGAATACATAAGAACTCAGCAAAGTGCGTTTATTAGTAATGCGTTGCAAAGAGCCATCATAGGTCAGTACACATAATTATGTATTACGGTATAAATAACTAAAAAGTAGGAAATAAATTTAACTTTTTCAAAAAAATGTATAACCGACTCCAAAAAAAAAGCGCTAAAAAGAATTAAATAATTCTATAAAATTCTCGAATGACAAATCATTATCCAATAACCACACATTGACTATCATGTACCGGTATAAAACGGTTAAAACTAATATATAGATTTTAATATCTACCAAACATAGGTTTTCCAGAGAATATTTTTTACAAGAGACTAATTTACATATTTTTGATTTAATTTTTGAATATATACATATAAAAAGTAAGGAATAACTTTTTGAAGTTGGTGCCAAACTATCTTAAGTATAGTAAGAATTGTGGATATATTATGTCTAGTACCATAAATAAAATGGGGAAATCATTATCGATTATGGCTGTTTGGCACCAACTTCAAAAAGTAATTCCTTACTTTTTATATGTATATATTCAAAAATTAAATCAAAAATATGTAAATTAGTCTCTTGTAAAAAATATTCTCTGGAAAACCTATGTTTGGTAGATATTAAAATCTATATATTAGTTTTAACCGTTTTATACCGGTACATGATAGTCAATGTGTGGTTATTGGATAATGATTTGTCATTCGAGAATTTTATAGAATTATTTAATTCTTTTTAGCGCTTTTTTTTTGGAGTCGGTTATACATTTTTTTGAAAAAGTTAAATTTATTAAACTGTTGCAATACCTGGGATGATTGGTAGATATATAAAAATATAGTTATAATTTCAGGTATTAACTAAAATAAAGATAAAACTTTGGTTTATTTCTTATTTATTTTGAATTAAAACTATATTTAATAACATGCTAATATAACACGGAAAACAAAGATTATAATAATTTCATAAAATGCGAAATAATTTAATATTATTAAAACGCATCCTAAGCAATGTTTTCCCTATACCATTATGTAATGGAATACTGTTACGTAGCCCTGTAAATTAATTACAAAATTTTTTTGCTCCAGACTTTGTACAAAATGTTATTGACGAAACGCCAGTGAAGGTTTGCTGAGGAGACGCGAAATTTTTCGGCTTCCGTCTATCTGTCCATCCGTCTATCTCTTCCTCGATAACAGCCGAGAAATGCAGTCAACTGACTTGAAACAAAGTGCAACATCTCTCGCACAAATCCATGGCCGGGTTGTCATTAACGACTATTTTTTGCATTCATTTCCTACAATTATTTAGAAATTTGTTTATTTAGTATCTTGAAATTGTCCTACATGCATATGAAAAAATTCATTTTCTGAAATAGTGGAATGGCTAAAAAATGTTTCCCAATTGCTGCAGTTTTTATATATAAAAAAATAATAATATTTAAAGAGTCAAAACTCCCGGTGTAGTTACACAGCATAAATGGACAACACAGCTACCTTATGGGTGACATTTTAACCCTTTTTCTCGCAGTGTTGTGTTGCATGGAACATCCAACGTGATTCCGAAATGCCACTATCACACCATAATTCTGAAATTAATATTTTTCAATAAACATATATGGGAAAAATAGCTTTTAATTATTGCTTTCTTCTATATTTACTAGATAATGCCTGTCAAGATTTGACGATAAATAACTTGAATGTTTCATCAGAAAAGTTCTTGAATTTTTAATTAGTTCATTTTTAGTTAGTTCCTTTTAAATTTGTCTATTCAAATTGTGATGAATTACTATATTACACAAGTGATTTCAATTTTTTAAGACGATAGATGGTCTAATCTATTCGATAAAGTAAAACAGTTTTAAGTTTATAATTTACAACTAATTATGTTTGTATTTTATCAGAAATTTAACTAAAAGTACTGTGTCAGGCAATTATTTTTGCTTATTACGGCCTATTTTCTTTCTGCCCCCTCTCAAATAACAATATTTACGAGATCATTCAAAGTTTCATGACTTTTATTTTTATCTGTCTCATTCTCTAAAATCCTAAATTTTAAATTTGATGCAGCTAATTATTTATAATGTAATTTTTTTATTACTTGAATTGTCTTATGCATTTTTATACATCTTTTCAAATATTAAATCATGGGTATCAATGTAATTTATTTTATAGCTGTTATACTAATATTTTTATTTATTTCCTTTTTTTAAATGAATGACAAAGAAATTTTCTTACAGACATCTATATTCTTGATAATGGTAGAAAAAATGTAGCGAAAATTGTAGATCAGTTCAATTTACGTAATTGATAATTGAATGTAAAATATTTTAGGTTAAGTATTTTAAATATAAAATAATATTTTTTTCAAGATATTATTCAGTGTTAAATTTTGATCAATTATAAAGCATTCAAATAATAATAATAATAAAAATCCTATAACTTTTCTTACTAATAAAATATATTATTATTGAAATGAATTATCGGCAAAATTCATTATGCCGGGTTTGGATTCGAACCTGCATCCACTACAAAAACTCAAAGCAGCTGCGTTACCCCACTACGCTACCAGGAACTCTCCGAGTAGACTTTTATATTGGATAAGTTCTAGAATCCGTTGACGCATGCGTAATTGTCTGGAATTTGGATTTTGGTTTTACAGAAACTGTTTTGTGATTAATGTTTATGACAACTTTTTATATATGAGGACCCCAGAAGCCAAGGGGTATAAGTGACAAAATTGAAAAAAATAAACTAAGTACACACACGACCTAAAAATATGCTTTTTTCATTTCAGGCAAAGAGATATAAGTGATTTTCTTATTATTTGCTGAGTTATAGAGGCAAACCACTTTTTTCGAAAAACAAAAAATATTGATTAATTATATATTTAAAGAAAATTGTACTTTATTTTTTAACAGTTATTGAAATAAGAGTTCAAAGACCAGAATGCAACAAGCAGAAATTTCCTATTTCAATTTAGTCAATTGTTATTGATGTTCCAATTTAACACCAATTATCTTTGAACTCAATTTACTCCAAATCGAAATTTTGTCACTTGTACCCCTTGGCTTCTGGGGTCCTCATATATATATTGATATCAGCTACAATTTAAAATTCTAACATTTCCAATTTTCGTGTTTAACGACAATTTATAAGAAGGATTACCAGTCGTAACTTTTAGCCTCAGATCTCTGAGTTTATCTTCTATGTGTAATGCGACACCTTCCGAAAAAAATCGTATTTTTGCATTGTTAATAACATTGAAAGAGACAAATAATAAATTTGTGATAAAAAGAAGAGCTTGTTTACAATAAGATCGAATAAATTAAATTTGAGATGCAAACTCATTTATAACTAAACTTCTAGCTGTGAAGAGATAGTTCAACTAAGCGAGGATCTCTACGCATATGCAGCGCGTCACTCCAAAGGAAGACTTGTACTACGCATGCGCATACGTGAAATTTTAATTGAAAATTCTGGCTAATTAATAAAATTTTTGAACAAACAAATGTACGATAACAAATCTGTGGCCAAATACCTTTCGTTTTAAAAAAAAGAAGGGTGTGATTTGATGCAATAGTTTGCTCTCACGGATTTTCGAAAAGAAATGCTTAGCGTTTTAAATATATAGACAAAAAGAAAGTATTAGATTCGAGAAAATTTTTGAAATCCGGTTTTTGACGGATTTACACGTTTTTGGGTGTCAGAGAACCTGAAAAACATGTTTTTACAAAATGTCCGTTTGTCTGAGTGCATATGACAAAACATTTGTGGTCGCTCTATCTCAAGAACTAATGCACGGAATTCCACAAACTTTAACTTTAGATTATGTTAGACTTTGATATAATCTACATCTTATTAGTCTTTGGTGTATGTCGCTTAACAGGTGGCACTGCTATGCTGCATTATTCACAATTTCCCCAGTACCTATATCTCAAGAACTAGCCCATGGATGTTCATAAAACTTGAGTTAATTCTTGATATAGCATGATACTGATTACGTTTTGGTACAAATCGCTTAACAGATGGCTCTGCCATGGGGCATTATTCTTAATTATCGAAATATCTCTATCTCAAGAACTAATAAATGAAATTTTATAAAATTTCAGATTCAGTTAGTTCCTTAAATAGATTTGTGTTGTTTATTTATTTATTTATTTATTTTTTTATGCAAATTGCCCTACAGAATGGTACTACTATGCTGCATTTTTCATGATCTCGCAATGAATGTATCTCAAGGACTAATGCATGTATTTTCATCAAATTTCAGATTCAGTTAGTACCTGATAAAAAAATTATCCTGATTAGTTTTTGATGTACATAAAAAAACATGCGACATTGTTATGCAGATTTTTTGTTATACAGCTCAAAAGTTAATGCACGCGTTTACATCAAACTTCAGATTCAATTATAAGTTGACATATGTTGTTGCTAACTAGATTTTGATTTAAACCACCTAGCCGATGGTGCTGCTTTGTTTCATTTTCAGGAAGTATTAACATACATAAAATAGAAGAAAGTTTTGGGATTGCTACATCTGACTAGTTTTAAAATAAATTTGTACATAAATAACAGCGTCATTAATTCATTTTGATATTTTCGCAATATAAGTGCTCTGCCCCTCAAAGAGTTAATAGCTTCTTTTAAAAACTACTATTATTGAAAATATTTACACTATGTAGTTACAAAATAATTTATTCTACACTAATGAACAAACAACTCCAATGCAATGAATAATTCATGCACGTTCAAAATGCATTTTTATATCTGTGTGTACAGTTCTGTATAGAAAAAAATGAGTATGACACAAATGATAAAATAGGATTTAGTATTAAAGATTAACAAAAGAAACAAAGAACGAATAACAAAAAGAATTTTTGCTAGATTTCTAAAAAGGCTCCAAGTAAAACCATTAGCTTTTTACCGAGACTTCAGTCTCACCAATTATTAACTTCGACGCATCAAATACTAAACAAAGTTTCAAGATAAAGTTTCGTCACGCTATTTCTAACAGGCTTCGATTTGTTTTAAATAATTCACTGTTCTCTTTTCAATGAGTTTCAGTGTGCAATCGTATTTAGCGTTTCTAAGCTTACTAATTATACTGAAGTATAATTTATGAATCGCTAAACTGGTATTTATTTAAAAAACGAACTCTGCTTTATTGGTTACGGTAGTTTTTCAGGTTAAAAAAAGTCCATTTATTCTTTCCAATTTCGGAATGTGTGTTCTTTAGTTTACTTGGCCTATTTTAACCGCAGATAATTTTACCATAAAGAGTCCAATTTTCACACGGCTAAAAAGAAAACCGCTAATGTAAAATCTATTAGAGCATTATTTTCGAATTTCTCACTTTGATTTTAATACTTTCGGATGATTTGTTTTGCATAGGATAGCTAAGGATAATCTACAATCGGGCTAGTTTTTACTTTTTAAATATTTGTTACATATTTTTTAATAGTAGGATAGTTTCAATTTTAGTACTGGTTCCGAAATATGAAGTAATTAAAAAAAATCTAACATTAAAAATTATCCCATTTGCAGATAATCGTGATCTATCACATGCTAAGAAAAAATCATTCAAAAATATTAAAATTAAAGCGAGAAATTTGAAAATAACGCCTATATTCTCTTAACATTAGTACTCGAGTTTGTTGACTAGCGTGGCCTCTTAAGTAAGGCGAAGAAAATTATTTTAAAATACTGGTGTCAGAGCAATTTGTTCTCAGATTTACGCTGAAGACTTGGCATCAGCATTAGCGTTAATCAATATCAGGGCTGCCATTGCCAACTATTTTTACATTCAATTCATACCATTTTTTAGAATCCTATTTTTTGTGATAGATTTTTCTTGAAATTATCCTAAAAGTCTATGGAAAATATTTCTTTTGAAAAAATGGTATGAATAAAACAAATTAGTCACCATTTGGTGCAATTAAATAAATAAGAAAATTCTATTTATAGGATTAAAATCGCTCAGTATAGTCCCACACCATTTATTTTTCTATGTCATTGGTGATGGCTTAAGCGCATTCCTTTATGTAAAATTTTTATTGCAAATATTTAAAATATGTATTACACAAAATACTTTATTCTATAGTAGTGAATGAACAACATCAATTAAAAGAGCTATGCATGTATCTTTAAAGTACCTTTTTATATGAATCACTATAGTTCATAGGGAGACAAATTTTAACCAAAAGAGAGAAAATTGAGCATCGCGCAAAACAAACACTAGTCATCGGGGACCACCGTAATATTTACCCATCACGAATATGCATTCTTTAACATATGAATAGAAAACATTTTTAAACTAATTAGAAAATGCATTTTAATAAAAAAAATCTTATATTTAAATATTTTTAGTATATAGTAATGCTGTATTACAGAATTGAGAATACTGCTTGATTATCTCATCCCATTTCAAATTAAAAATCGCTTGATGATGTAACAAACACGTGTAACGTGTTCAACGCCAAGTGAATACGGCATTTACGATAAGCTATTATTGAAATTTAATCTTATAGTTTAGTGATAGTTTCGATTCAGTCGACAGGGTAATCAGGTAGTACCGGATTGCGTAACAGAAACATCCTTATAACTCCAAAAATAATAATAATATTAACTAACAATTTACAGCGTTAGATTTAGCGTCTCATATCCAGTTAAAATTTAACTTTGAATTGAAATTTAAACGAAATATACGGTCATGAAAAATCGAAGAGTGTGGAAAATAGTATTACAAATATCTCGGCAACTAATTATCTGATAAACTTCGTAAAATATAGTAAATAATAGAGGCATCGATTTAGACACATCAAAACAACTTTACGAGTTAGATCATTTTACTCACATGGGTATACCAATACCTGATTTTAACTGTATATTTTACTAGTAAAATACAAAACGCGTTCCTTAAAAAATAGGTTATCTCATACTTGGCAATGTTCATTTTAAAGCTTAGAACTTATCTTTCCAGAATGTGGTCTGTCCACATTATTCAATATAAGAAAAAGAATATCTTCTGTACAATATGCAAGACAAATTTTGATTTAGAAATTCGTTCCAGAAAACCCGGTAATGAAACACGTCACCAGAACACAGGTTATTGAAAAATATATCAGGCCTTTACCAAGAAGATTATTTTTTCCGGATGACGATAATGATGCTGAGATACTAGTTGCTAATGAAACACACATTTATATCTAGAAGAGTAAGAACTGTTTATTTCAGTAACGATCTTTCTCGCTACACAAAAGAAGATCTTTAATTAATCCTATGATGTTCGTCAATACTTTAGTTTAGATTTTCGATGTTTTCGGACTTTACTTCGTGGATTCAAAGAAACATGATCCGAACATGCTTATACATATATCAAAGAAAGATACATATAATATCAGAGAATACTTGAAGTTAAATAACGTTAGGTTTATTGTTAGATGCTTTCGGGATTGTTTGGAGCTTCTGCAAGAAAAAAAATTCAATCATCTGAAGGTGAATGCCTAGATTCCTAACATGAAATGCCTAGATTCCTAACATGAAATGCCTAGGTTCCTAAATAAGTAGCAACAGTTTTCAACACAGGATTATAAAGATACACGTCACTTGATTACAGTTCGATTGTTCGACACACAAGTGCTAAAAACTATAATATTTAGATAAAAACAGAGAGAAGCAACATCACACAATGACACTGTCAATGCAAAGTAAACGCAAATGTCATGGGGTACTGCGTAAATTTTGCTTCTATATTATGGTTTCTGGCTTACTCGTGACATAACTCAATTAAAGTTAAAAAACCAAATTTTGAATATGCTCATATACTACAAGACGCCACCACTGGATGGTCCAGTAGTTATTCGAATGGAGAATTTAATAAGGAAGATTAATCTAAATCACATTGCCAAAAGTGTCTGAAACTGTATGATTGTTTTTGGGTCTTAATTATTTCTGATAATTCACATATTGAAATAATAGTCTTAATAAGCCCCATTCATCTGAATTTCGCTATTAGTGATACATTTATTGCTTATTATTACAACTAATGACAATAGTGTACATGCTCATTAATATACATAATACTTAGAAAATTATATACTTTATTTTTTCCATTAATCATCGGACTCATTCAAAATACCACTTTTTCTGATTTGTTATGGCATACTAATAAAAAAAATGCATGTCAGAGCAAGGGGATGATGGGCAAAAAATAAGTCTTATCAGCCCATCTCCTTTTGTATTTTTTCCTTTTCGGGCTCAAGAAGACCTAAGGGCTATGTTGCATGTTCAAGAATATTCGATTAGCGCGTCATTTTGGATCACAGTGGGTCAGACTCAAGTTGCATATTTCCTAAAAATGTCTCAAAACTTTTCGACAAAATTGTGTATTATGCCGTTACAAGGCACGAGAAGATCATTGGGCTAGGTTACATGTTCCAGGAATTTCGATTAAAGGGCTATTTTTGGTCATTATGGGCCCGGGTCACGCTAATGATATCTGAAAATGGCTCAAAAGATTTTGAGAAAAATTTACCTTATACCGTTTTCGGGCAAGCGAAAATCACTGGGCTGTATCACATGTTCGAGAAATGTCGATTAATGGGTCAGTTTTTGGTCACTACTAGTCAATCAAATTTTGTCTGCTAAACAGCTCTAACGAATTTGATTCAATTTTGTATTCTGTTGCATTTGTACTCGAAAAGGCCATTTGGTTAGGTCGCATATTCAAGAAAATTCTATTATTAGATATATTTGGATCACTATGGGTGCGAGCTAAGCTAATTGTATCAAACAAATGGCTCAAATGATAGTAGCAAAATTTTGTATTATATCGTTTTAATATCGACAAAATCGATAATAATCGGTAAAATCATTGCGCTAGATCACATGATCAAGAAATTTCGATTAGTAGGTCATTCTTGGAATACTACGGGTCAGGCTAATTTTACCTAGAATACGGCTTTAACGATTTTTAACTAAATTTAGTATTTTACTGTTTTCAACCTTGAAAAGACCACTATTGTTTGAGAAAATTATATTAATGAGACATTTTGCAGTTCAATGCGGGTCAAAATAACTTTATGTAACAAACAATTTTGACAAAATTTTATATTCAACCGTTTTAAATTATCAGAAAATCGTTTAGGTAACGAGGAAGGTCTCCAATCTGAGCATACTCAGAATTTTTTGAAAAAAATACCAGTTAAACTACTTATGCATGTAATAAATGATCCATCAAAATTGGCGGCTGAATTACACTAGAAAGTATATAAAAAGTAAAATATTTTCGAATATTTGGAGTAAAAAAAGAAAGCGTCACGCGATTTGTTGAGAAGCACTTTTCCTTGCCAAAAACAAACGATTTTAATGCAGCTGAAAACTGATGAATTTTTAGAATGCGTCTAAATGGTATTTAATGAATTTAAACACAAACAATGAGAGAGTTTAATATATTATGTATACATATATACATATATATATTGTATTACATATGTATATTGCTTGGAACGGCTGTTATTTAATTTATCAATGGAGAAAATATTTTCATATATAAAAAATTCATATTGAGAAAAATTATTTTCATATATTTACGCGTATTCAAAAATAAAAGCCAGCTGTTTCCATAGCAACAAAATCGAATTGACAATGCTTAATTGGATTTTGAACTTGAAACAATTTTAATTAATTTAAATTACAAATTTCATTTTAAATCGCAAATTTTAATGGTTAAATTTGAATATAAATACATATAAATATCGATATAACAAAATTATACTTAAAACAAATTAAAACTAACAAAACTAAAGTTATTTAAATTAAATTTATCTAAACAAGTTCAACATGAATCTTTTTTTCCTTAAAGTATATTTGACATTAAAAAAATATTCTTCGAAATTGCATTCCATCGACAACCAATGAAAAATCGCCAAATAACGGAATTTTTGTTATTTTTTACGGACGCTGTATGGAGATTCCGCCGAAATTTTTTATAAACTTTTATATCCTTATGAGAAGAACATTCTGTAATTTTTTCAGATTTTTTGGAGTATGCTCGTATGGACACCTTCCTTGTAAGTCAAATTTTTGAGCGGATTTGATTAGTGGGTCTTTTTAGGTAATATGGCTCAGGGTCACGAAGCCGAGAAGATTATGACCGCTAGTTGGCAATATTTGACAATATATTGGCGACATTTGGCCAAAAAATCGATTTTCAAGATTAAAATGCCAAAACACGTACTTAGCGCCAAATGAATGAAATTCACCAAATATGGCTATATTTGAAAAAAAAAAATGCTTTCAGAATGTGAAGAATTTTTTTTAGACATTCCTAAAATGAAATCAAGATGCATTTTTAAAACAATCAGAGATGAACTAAAAATATAATTTGGATGGATGTCATTTTGTTTAAATGTATAAATAATGTTAAATTTATAAACATGTACGTACATAAATAGTGATTTCATATTAAAAGTTTTTGTAAATAATACTGATATAAATATAACATGCTTTGTAGCAATAATGCAGAGATAAGGATATAGGAAGAATATTACATCGAGTTAAACACAAAGATAATTATGACCGAGCTAAGGTCGGTCACCGCTGCTAGTAGAGGCTAATGTTTATTATTATGGGTATTAATGTTTTTAATATTTTAACAAATGAGAATATCGGTTTTTAAATGAGCAAATCGGAATGCAATGAATTCTCATTTAAAGATCTTCAGCTGTATAACTATATATATATATTTTTTGTTAGAACAATAATAATAGTAATTTTAATATACTCAATTTACCTTGTTTGTCTGCAAAAAAAATGTTTATTGAAAAGGAAAATACTTATTTGAAAAATTATAGCATTCTAAAAACCGATATTGATTATTACAAAATGAAAACTACTAAAAAACGATTCTGAATGTCAGTGGTACATAAGAAGTTTTATACTAATAAATGCTTCGTGAAATCACAAAATTATATTGGTTTCTATGGTTTTTGAATAAGAGAACCTGCCACTTAGATATATTTTTGATCAAAAAGTAATTTAAAAATAAATCGGAAAATAAGCCGTTTGGAGCTATTATTTCTATCACTTCGGGAAATTCCGTTCAAATTTTCCATATTGATAATAATTTCTAAGATATATTCTGTGTTTAACAAAAATTGACCGATACGGCAAATTATATTATTTCTGAATCAGATTACCTGACAATTGGATGTGTTTGGGATCAAAAATGAATTTAAAAGTAATTCGAAAAGTAGGCAGCTTGGATTTGAGAACAACCTTAATAAAATAATTTTTTCTTCAACTATGTACTATTAATTTGGTTTTTGCTGTAAGTATTTGTCCTACCTCAATTTTGTCAATGTAAAACTTGTAGATAATGTTAAGATATTTAATAAAACATCTGGATTTTATCACTGCTGTTTATTAAAATTGCAGCACCATGAAATAAGGTAAATACAGAAGACATATTTATTTTAAGTAAACAGTATGGCATGAAAACAAAGTGATTAAATTTGTAAGAAGATTGGGGGTTTACACAGCTGTGAAATTAGTGGAAAAAGCCGACCCCCTGGCAACTAAAACGGCACTTACCCGGTTATGCATGGAATCGAGCTAATCTTGGATGACAGAATTGGGCAACTCATTCCATGCTTCTTCCAGTCTATGCACCTCAGCACAGCCGTATTAGCTGAAGAGGGATAGAAGGCTAGTTTTTCAGCAATCTCTGACCAGATGTTTTCAATGGATAACAAATCTCGAAACCGTTCATGTCAGGGCTGCAATTGAATACCCTGTGTATCGAGGAAGACCATAACATAACGCACAAAATGTAGCCTTCCTTTATCTTGTTGGCAAATGGTGTTTGGGAGGCTTCGAAGACAGGGCACAACCACTGCAAGTAAGATGTCAGAAATGTTCCGATCTCCGTACAAAAAATTTTTGATCATAACTAGACATGTGTACTCTAGGGCTGTCCAAAGTATCACACCAGGTGTAAGGGCCATATGCCAATATCGAATACAAACAGGTGACGAGCATTCTTCTCAGAACCTGCAGACACGTATACAAATATCATATACGGCACGGAGATCCGAGATTCGTCTGAAAAGACGACATTTAGCCTCTCCTGCAGGCAGTTTACCGTTTGGCGTACTAGAGTCACTGTTTCTCTTCATGCTGCATTATCAAAGGAAACTGCAGTAATGACCACCATACTGACACTCCATGTTGCTGCAAATGTATGAGCGGATACTGAGCGTGCTGCAAACATGCCATTTTCTAAACTAATTTTCCGTGATGTGGTTGTACGGTTTTGTAGGGCCGACTACACAACATGTATGTCCTCTTGGGTGTTAGTCATAGGAGGCCGTTGCCGTTCAACACGAACCCCAGCAACTCATTGATTTCATATTTCCATGATAATAGTAGGAATTAGACAGGTGTGATGGGCGATACCCGCAACGATAATCCACATTCTTGATAGGCATCGATCCTGCCACTGTAGAATTCCAACTGGTAAGCATTTCTAAATATTATTGGAAACAAGAGTCGATATTCTGTGTAAAAACCAACCTTACAAAGAAATTTCGGAAGCCGTTTTGGTTTCCGAAAAAGATATCCGCTGCGAACTTTTCTTTTATGCAATGCTTCAAATGTCGTTTCTTCCGCTTGCATGATCTAAATGTGCTGGAATACTAATTATCTGCATATTCCAGCCTCTTCTTCAATTCATATAATTTTGTCGTTCGTCAGCTCATTCCTTCTTAGTGCTGCAATTTTAATGGCCAGCAGTGTATCTTGTGAATTTACGAAGTTATAGTTTTCCCTTCATTACCTCCTCCCCCTTTTGTTTTCGTTTTCGTTTTTATTTTTTTCTGCAAGAGTTGTCTTATGAAACACTTGCCGGTATAAAAGTTGCAGGTAGTATAAAGAAAATTTATGATAAATTCTATTGGATTTGATGCTTTGAGAATTGACAATTATATGACGTTTTTCTAATTAAAACCCCATTTTTTGACCCTTCAGCCCATTTTACATTGTACCAAAAATTTGTCATGCATGAAATTTTCGCCATTTTTTGTAATAATAATTAAAACTGACTTGATACGTACCATAACTAAGAATTTATGTTTTTTTTCTGTTTTCACAAAATTCCTCCTTATTTCCACCCTCTTTGTCAAATTTCGCCCATTAAAGAACTTGACCGAAATTTTCTGCCTCTTGATCTTATATATCAGTTTGACAGAGATCTGTTCAAAATTATGGAAGTTATTGGTCCATGAAAAAGTTATATATATTGATAGATACATAGGTGAATAAAGCTTTAGATTTGGGGGAGAGGTTGGTTTTGGTTCTAAGGGTCATGATTGGCGTACATCTGCTAATTACTTTTAAAAATCCCACAGTGAGTACAATAGGTACTTTTTCTTACGAAATCTACATAAGAAACGTCAAATAGTTAGAAAAAGACTTTTTAATTAGAATTAATCATAGAAATATTATGGGACCCCCAATTAGTCTTTAAATGTTAATTAAAAACCTATCTGGAAAAACGTGGCATGGACCAAAGCGGTATTGCAACTTTTCAACCTTCTTTCGAAGAGCGCTTAGCACAATGATAAATTTATTCTTTGGAAAAGGGACTTGCTTTAGCTACTCTGCAAAAGGATAAAATTTTTACTATGCTGAATTTAGTTTTAAGAAATGCCAAGTGAAGTTTAAATATGCATACCTTTTATTACCAGTACCGAATTAAGTTTATCTTAAACATTTCAGAATAAGATTTAAAAAAGAGTTATACAGAATAACAATATTTGGTATTATTTAAGCATCATATCGCTTTGAAATTTTATAATACGCCAATTCGTACTTTTATAATATATTTTATAGTATATCAATTCATTCTAGTATCTACAGCTACATCCAACCTATATTGCATAGTTTTTTTAGTTCTTATTTTTCTTTTAGCACGATTTCATAATTAATAAGTTAATAATTCACATATTTTTTGTACAGAACACTCTGGGTGCGAGTAACACTTGCACTTGATCGTTTATTTTTAATCACGTCTTATGACAGGAGAATTATTTCAAAAGATTTTGAGATTTTATTTGTGATTTTTTTGTGTGTGTGACATTTGGGGGATAAGGGACTTCGAAAAATTCCGATTATAATGTTTAAAAAAACAGAATGTAAAACACTGGATATTTATCTATAAATTTATTCTTCGTTTTTTTCACTGTATTCAGGTGCGGAATTTTTTAAGATCAGCAATATCATCATCCAAAAGTTTATTTTTAAATAAAGATTGATGCAAGCATCATATATATATTAAAACGCAAAAGTAAAAAATTAAGTAGATCAAAATCGATACAGCGGAGCATGCGTCAACAGTTTTTAGAACCTTTTTAATTTTGAGGGAAGTTGAACGAGTTCCTACTACCGTAGCGATCTAACACAGGAGTTTAAAGCTCTAATTTTTGAAGGCTATGCGGGTTGGAGCCAAATGCCTGGCAAAATGATTTCTGTAATATATTAAACGATAAGTGATTTCAATAATGACATATTTCGTTAGGATAAGAAGTTATATAATTTTTGCTGTATTACTATTATTATTATTTGAATAGCTTATACTTAAATAAAATTTGATTCTCAACAATATTTTGAGAAAAACAATGTTTATTTAAATTATTTAAGCTAAAATGTTTTACATGTAATTATTAGTTAAATAAATTGTGCTGATCTATACTTTTTGTTATATTTTCTGAAAATTATCATGAATATAGAGTAGATGTGCCAGTAATGGACACCTTTAAGGAATTTCTTTTAAAATTATTGTTTATTTAGTGATACTATTATATTCCAGTTTTTTAATATTATATTAATCAAACAACAATATTTAACCATTCTTATAATCTCATTTCTGTATATAAACATAATTTTAAATAGCAAATATTTATCAAAAGACCGAAAAGCCCCGTAATGGATATGGTCTAGTCCAGTAATTGGCACCCCAGATCCAGAAGATAAATACACTTGTTTTAAGACTGTATTTAGAAGAAGAATTTAATTAAAGCATACTTATAAAATGGTATTTTTGTTTTTATATAAATTTAACAATTAGGATACAGTAATTGATACAATATTTGTGATAAACAGTCATTGTTAGCATCAATTATTGTAATTATCAGAAGATCGATATTTTAATTATATATATCTACTAGCAGGCTAAGCCCTCTGCGCTGGTCTATTTTTCAAAACAAAACATGAATCAAACAAAATATTGAATATGATTGTGTTTTTTAAAGCAACTTCACCTCGAATGCTCTTTCATATTTCTGAAAATCATACAAAACGCCATTGTATTTAAAGATAGATAATCAACGATTATAAATGCACGAAAAATGCATTAAAAGTTAGCAAACAGCTGTTTCGAATCTACTGTCGAGATTCTTCATCAGTGCAAAACTCAGCGAGCTAGAAAAAACAAAACTGAGCCAAAAATAAAAACAACAACAATGGAATCAATGCCCGTTGACGCCAAAATATATTAAAATAATAATAAAATATTATGTTGTTGTATCAGCTTATGCATTCGATAAAATTCGGACTTTTAAGAAAAAAATATTTCAGTTGACCATTTATTGTAGAGTTTGATAGATAAATGAGGCAATTATGAAAAGAGCAATTTAAATATTGTTTATTCACCATACTTCTAAAATAGCGAGCATTATGATCACAGAGATTGACCACTGAATTTAAACAATTTTCAAATGATTCATTTTCATTTGATAGTTTTTTAACTCTAAACCTCTCAACTTGAGGATATGGGTATCTGTGGAAACCTTAATACATCCTCTATTAATATTATATTATATTTCGCAACGTACATCTGCTCTTGACAAATCTATTACAGTGTTACCTTTTTGGAATGCTGTAGAATAAATAAAGTTAAATAAAGTTTTCCTTAGAAAAATAAAGTGAATGTTTTTTGAATGTGTGAAATTCATTTTTTGATACAGATGTCATATACGCATGATGTTGGCGTGATTGAAACAAAATGAACATTTTATGCCTCTTATGGTAATCCAGCTCTGTTTATAATTTATTAATGAACTATTTATTTACTTTCATTTGCATTTTAAAATGATACAAAATGTTATGCTCTATACATAGAAAAGTAATATAGAAAATAGAAATGTATCTGTCATTTGGCATCGAAGTTTCCGTTAAAGTGGCACCAGAAATGTATCACCCGAACGTGGTGCATATATGACATTTGTGCCTCTTTCTTACAACATAGGCGTGTTGCACCTAAATTTAGTTATTTAGCTCTATTTTTGTAATATTAACTGGAGTTTGTACAATGTATGGTACTACTTGATTATTCTGTCGATAGAAAAATTAATAGTAGATTGTAGGAATAAATGTCAATAATCGATGATCGTAAGTATGATAGCAATTGATATTACACGTGATACACGTATTTGTTTACGTCATAAGTGCTTTTTAATTCGACTTTTAATTTGTATTTATTATTTATGTTTATTGTTCCTTCGTTATTTAAAATGAATTTATGTAAATTTGAATAGTTTGGCGAAATTGGCTGACGTGTTAATCAAGTAGCACTCAATTTACATTTGAAAATATCATATTTCACAAAAAACTCCGGCACAAACCCGGATTTGCAAGATTTCCTTCCAATACCATTGCGGCAAAATCTTCGTTTTAGAATAGCGGAGAAATGTGCATTTTTAAAAATTATTTTCATTATTTTAAAACGAAAATAATAATAAATAAAAAAAGTTACTATAGCACAAAACAATTTATAGAATTTCTAAAAAGAAACTGAAAGTAAATAAACAATTTATTAATACAGAAACAACTATTGCTGGGTTACCATATAAGGCAAAACAACACCGTTTTGGCGACAGGCACATACCTTAGTGTGTATATAATATCTGTGCCAAACATGTTTGGAAAAAACAATAATCGTTATTTATACAGCATGATTAAATACTGTAGTATAGTGAAAAAAATGTATAGGGGGAACTGGGGTACATTGATACATGGGGCACATTGATACACCCCCTCTACCGCTCACAGGGTCATTACAGGAAGTTTCACAACAGCTCCAAAAGGTGATGCTAGTGTATTCAACTACATACAGAAAATCTTGGAATGATTCAGCAGTTTGATGCAATGGGACGGGCGATTTATTGTTTTTGTTGTTCAAAAGTAAATTTGAGTTGTACAATTGAAATGCTATTATACAACTGTTCCAGTATTTTCAACCAAAATGAATACTCTCCCTGGTAAGTACTGCTACTCTTTATCAGTTCCTCATTATTTATTGTTAGATATATTGTGAAGTGTTGGATTTGAGACTCATTTTATTCAAAATCGCTGTATGGGGCACATTGATACAGTTTATGACGGGGCACATTGATACAGCCTAAATCCTTTAATAGTTCATATTTTCATTATCTTTTATTATTTTTTTTTACCATACACTCCTTAATCCAACCTTTTTTTCACGAAAAATTTCTAATATTAGTTTTTATTGAAGTGAAATAGCTCTAATTTCTTTATATTAGAGCATTTTATAGTATTTTTGAAAACAGAAGACGTAGGAACTTACCCAGCATCTAGTGCTAGTAGAAGTAATAAAAGAAAAAGACGGCATTCTGGCAAATCTCGAATTTATATCGATTCTCCAGAGAAAAAAGTATTTTCGACATGAGAAATGTTAAGTAAGAGAAACAAACTGCAGAACAGAAAATGATACTTATATTATAAACAGAATTTTTAATATAATTATCCTTTATTTTCTGTTTATGAACCTATTTATAAACAGAAAACCTGGTAATTTTTTCATCTTTCATAAGAAAGAAGATAATGCTGGGGTTGAAGTGCTAGATATGACAAAGTTACCACAGCCAACAATCAGACAAGAAACAGACAGAACATCAAGTCATAATATATTTAATTTTGATTGCTTTAATATTGCTTAAAAATAAATTGTGGGTGATTTAAATTTTTATAAATAAATATAAAATGGTTTTCTAACTCATTTTTTATGAAAAATATGCATTGGTATTATTTTGTCGTCTTTTTTCTTAAACGTATCAATCTGCCCCGGGGATGGGGCACATTGATACAAATGACTTTTTTTGATTTTTTTAAAATTACATGCAAAAATACTACATAAAACAATGATTGTACATTTTTATAACATACTACACAAGTTTTGCTGTCACCTCATGGAAAAAAAACTTGAATTTTCTACTTTCTTGACACCAAAAAAAATCTTAGAAAAAAACTGTATCAATGTACCCCAGTTCCCCCTACATGACATATACACACCACATTGGCGAGTTTTATTTTTTCTTCTTCTTCTTCTTCTTCTGATGCCGATTCGGAGAAATTTTTTTTTTCAAATACCAGTTACATAGAGAGTTTACAATTATTTTATGTTATTTTAAATAGAAAATAACAATAAATTTTAAAAAGTTTAGTTAATAATTATAAAACAAAACTATTTATATCCTTTAAAAAATAAAATAAAATAAAATAAAAATTTATTAATAAATAAACAACAGCCAGTTACCAAGTGAGGCATAAAATCGCCATTTTATTGCAGTCGCGCAAATGTGGTGCATATATGACAAATGTGCCTACATTAAAATAGTTTATATAATTGGAAAAAAAAAGAAAAAAATTGTAAATAGACAATTTATTAATAAATAGACAATAACATCCGGGTTGCCATATCAAGCAAAATAATAACACTTTGGCGTCAGTTAATTACCCAGATGTATATATAGTACTGGCGTAAGAGACAAATCGCACCAATGTAGTGCGTATGAGATATCTGTGCCAAAAAAAATTTTTAAAGTTGCAGTTAAATTATTTTACAATATCTACGTATGTGGAAAGACATTTACTCTAAAATTTAAATATTATTCATTTTTGTGGTATTAACTGCTATATATGTATTTAACTTAAATGTAAAATTTTTTTCTAAAAATGCTCTCACTCATTAAAAGAGAGAGAGAGAAAATAGTTCTTGAGAACATCGCTCCATCTTGTGCTTTTTTTGGTTTAGATTAGCACTAATTGGCGACAAAAGTAGATTGAAACACCCGATTGAAGAAACAACATACAAATAACAATTAGAGCCTTAAAAAAAAAAAAAAATTAATTTTGCGAGTTTCTTCTGTAAAACACATAACGGGAAAATTAGATTTAAAAATAGTTTTAGAAAAAGAAAGAAAAAAAAAACTTGTGTTTTACCTAATGAAATTTTTGAGATGTTGTTTTCTTTTAATCTGGCTCGAAAGAAATAAATAGCCAAATATTGTGTCACTTCAAAACTTTCTTTCATATTGAGTTACTTTTTAAATATTATAAGTATTTTTTTTTCGTTAAAGATACATTTTTTCCCTTTCATAATATTATTTTGCATTGAACAGATTTTTTTCTTTTTATCATTATTTATTTTAAATCAATGAATTAACAGGTTTTTTTTTCGAAATGTTTATATTATTTTCCATTAGAGAAAGCATTTCATTTCTTTTTTGAAATATAATTATCGCCAAAAAATTAGTTGTTGCAACCCTTCCGTCAAAAATAACCGAAAAATACGAAATTTAGTACGAAAAATCAGAGTTATCCCTGTATATTTGTATCATAAACCTCCGCAAAAATATTTCCTATCGAATGATATAATCTGCAAAAAGATCCATCGGGTAGTTTTTGAAAACACCCGTTTGGAAGTTTCAGAACTTCTGCTTTATAATATATATGATATATAAGGTATTCGTACCCCATATGGACAGGGCTCTCAATATGGACACCCGTAATATTTTTAAAGGTAATAATTTTAATCGAGAGATGGCTCAACATTTTCGCGAAGAAAAGCAGTTGAAAAGATAATTAAGGCTGGAAAGTGTAAAAAAGCGCGCTGTTCGCCATTTAAAGGAAACCAGTTGTTTCGAGATGTGCTGATCATAATTACTTATAAGCTTAAATTCTTATTAGATATCGTAAAATTACATTAAATGTTGAAAGGTGGAGTATTTTAGAAAGCTAATAAAACATATTTTCGATTGCTATTGCATATTTTGCTTTAATATATTTTCCTTATTAATTTGTTACTAGATTTAGCATAACTACGCCCGGTTCCCAGTGCGGACAGCTTATGGGGACCAGGAAAGCCCTATCTCCGCCATGTTAAATTCATCAACTTTATGTACCTTTTTCTCAGAAATGAAGAAAGATATGGTTATGAAATTTTTATGATAGTTAGAACAACATGTTTTACATACTTTAACAGGCCATTTTTTTCTGAGTAAAATTAAAAAATTATTATTAATTTTTTACTGAAAATCACTTTTAAATTTGCATTTTTGGTGGAATTTTACCACCTAAAATAAAACATATTCAACATATCATCAAATCCTTGTGTTAAAGTATGTAATATAACATAATATATGTGTCATTAAAAAATTGAGTTCTTAAGTTTCATAGATATTAAGAAAAAGGAACACGAACCTGAAAAATCCATGTTTTGAGAAAAACAGATTTAAAGATTAAATTATCATTTTTATTGGTAGTAATAAGAAAAATTTAATGAAATCCTCGTTTATATGAAGGATCATCACCTTCTTCAATTTCATACGACTCTTCAAGTTTCCTTTTTTGAAATTTATTTCTAATTTTGGCTTTTTTGTGATATTCGGATAATTTTCGCTCTCTGTCGATAACACGTTCATTATCCAGATTCTTCATAGTTTTGACACAGTGGTGACCAGGGTTAATTCCACTTTTGGATAATTTAAGGCACTTTGTTACATTTCCTGCATTAAAGCAAGAAACAGCATCAAAAACTCCAAATTTTAAAGTTTCAATGGTCACAAACACATTTTTTGGCACACGGGTCCAGATGACACTGTTCACAGATTCATTGGGATTTTGTGTTTTCCCATGCAGACATTTTCTTAGAAGCTCAGGGTTTGCCAAGTCTCTAAATACTGGCTTTATGACCTCCATTATTGGAAGAGGAACATGGGTATGCTTAGTGTGGTCATATGTTTTGCCTGTTGCTTGGGCACGATGAAACCCACACCAGGTTTCGGATCCAACTGGACAATGTCCATGATTTGGATTTTCATTATTGGACAGCAAATGACAATACTCAGCCTATACAGCCTGTTGCATATTTTGAAGAGATCCGACATTTCTTCTAATGGCTAAACCATAGAACTTCTGGATTTTCATAATAATAATGTCGGTTAACCTGTTTTTACCACCTAATGATTTTCAGTCACTAAGTTTCTTCCCAGAACACTTTTTCTTCAGTTCAGTCAATCTACTTCCCATCCTCTTTTGAATGTGCCCAATGCACTCTAATTTTTCAATATCTTGATCACCATAAACTTTAGACGACATTACAGTTTTAAAGGCTTTGGAGTCACCGTCACCAAGATATTTGACATATCGAGCATCATACAATGTTTGTGATCTGTTGAAGATTTCTTTCTGAAATTCTAACACTTCTGTTTCGTGGATATACAAGTGTGATACATCGTTGGAAAGATAAAAGTTTAATTTATTTAATGCAATAAAAAAATAAAAATCGATTTCTTGGTCGAATTTTGCTTACCTGGTCCTCTTATGTCCCCATCGACTACAACTGTAAGAAAGAAGAAAATTCAACGTTGCCAAGCAATAAATTGAAAAGGCATCAAAGTGGTAAAATCTTTGTTCGACAAGATGTCATTTGAACAATCCCCCCAAAACCTTCCTCCAAAAAACCCTTGCAGAAAAATAAAAAGAAGCCCCCCCCCCCGCCAGTAGGATATCTGTTGGCGAAATCGTAGGCACCAATGGTATAACTTCCTCAACAAAAGAGAGCTGGTACTGCTTCTTTTGCAGTATTGCTGCTTTTTCAAACATGCGGCCATGCATCACATGTGGCGGATATGTTCATGGGGATTATGTGGGACTTACTGCCCATGGTGAAAAAGTTTATATTTGTCCATGCCGTGAGGACTGAGTAATAACAGATGTAAATTCTCAGACAGATGCTATAAAGCTAAGCAAAACCAACAATATTATTTCATAATATTAGTAACTAAGGGGCTTTGCATGGGTCTTCGAAGGTTAAAAACCGAGAATGATCCTCCCCTTTCGAAAATGCATGTTCTGAAGATATTTACTGTCCTCCTCCTCCTCCGAATACTTTAAGATAGTTTTTTTTAATTCCCTCTCCTCTAAAATCCCTTGGAAATGTATTTCTTCCATAAACACTGTGTAGAAAGACAATAAGGAAACACCTGCCCATAATAGGGACATGTAGTTTCTTATATGGACACTTGTAAATTTTTTTTGTTTTTATCATATAAATTAAACCAGAATAATTACAAGGTCGCTAATTTTAATAATGATAGTCAATAGTCCAAGGATAGTAGACACACATTTTTGGAGTCATCTGACTTGTACATGGGGGTGAAAAAAATACATTTTCCTTAAGGTGTCCATATAGGGTACAGGTACTATATATATATATAAATATATATATATGTATATATATATATATATATATATATATATATATATATATGTATGTATATATATATATATATATATATATATATATATATATATATATATATATATATACATAATTATATATATATTTAGGTTTTGGAGAATAAATATATAGTTTATTTCACGATTTTTAAACAATTAAACTTCCATATACTATTTGATATATTTAATATTAAAACTATGAAAGAAATGATACTTTGAGAGTTGGATATTTTAAATATCAAATTAAAAAAAAATTAAAAAAATAATAAAAACCTTGTAGAAGAGATGTTTCAGCTCGCTGATCTGCAGATTTACTAGTTTCATGATTAGTATAGTTTTTATTTATTTATTTATTTATTGTTTTTATTTTACTTATTTTTGTCAAAGATTAAAAAATGAATAAAATATTGGAATTTTAATAAGCACATAACTTAAAAGCAGCTACTTATAAAGATTTTATTTTTATTATATTCTGGCAAGTGTAGTTTAATGTTAAATTTGATTATTTCAGTTCTAAATTAAGTCACAATATTTTATGCACCATAAACATTACCGATATGGCATATCTGGCAATGTCTGAATGGTGTGTACAATACTGGAAACTGACTCTAATCATTGCAGGAATGGAAACATTATTTTCTGCTTCCTGATTGGTTCGATTAAGAGTGTCAACACTACTGCAAAATTATAAAATCTGCAAGGGGGTGTTGTGAAAAAAATAATAAAAACTAAACTTTTATTGTTTTTTTTAATTAAAAAAAAACTTTGAGGGGTGTCCATTTCTGGCACATCTACCCTATATGTGTGTGAGTGAGAAAAAAAACCATTATTTTCCATGCGAAATGAAAAATAGTAAAAAAGTATATATTCATTTAAGAACCATAAATGAAACTACATTGATATCCATGGTTTAATATCTCTAAAATGTATAAAAATGTATAAAAATGTAAAATAAATTTCAAGTAATAAGATATATATATTATAAATCGTTAGCTGCATCAAGTTCGAAATTTGGTCTTTTAGAGAATTTAATAGTAATAAAATTTACGTTAGCTGTAAATGGTCATATAGTTAAAAAATAAACATTAAAATAAACATTAAAATAAATACTATTTTTAATTAAATGTGAGCCTAGAAGTTGAAAATGCAGACTCCATTCAATATAGTTAGGTAAATTTCAAATAAAAAGCAATCATAATTGTTTGTAAATTATAAATTTAATTTCCTTTCACTTTGTTTTATAGGTTAATTTGAGACCAACATCTGTCACCTTAAAAAAATAGGAATCACTAATGGAGTATAGCCATCTATCACAAATTCAATAATTAATTAAAAGCAACTAGTTAAACAACTATTAAGTTAACTATTTGATGTTTTTTATAAAGTTGAATTGTCACGATCTAATTTTACATATCCGTATATTTGTACCTCTTTCCGATGCATAAGAAAACGTAATGAAATATGCTTGTATATCATGCCGAAAAGTTCTCTTTTTTGAACTTATAATTTGTTGCATTTTTTTTCTTGAATAACAATAAATAATTGATAGCATATTCATTCGGACTACCACATGAAATCAATACTAATAGAATGGATAAGGCTTACCTAAACACATCTTGCAAGGAGGTAATTTCTTTTCATAGTAAACGTTCTCATTATTTAATCAATCATCACAATATCAAAAAGATGAAATATACATAAATTGACACCGCCACCCCAAAATTGCATAACATTTTAGTAAATTACATTACCATCTCTAAAAAAGTGATGGCAGTCACATTCAGATTCATAGAACTCTAAAAAAGTCCGTCAACAAAAACAAAAAATATCGTCTGCTGAAACCATAAATCATATCGATTACAATTAGATGGAAGATGACCATGGAAGCAGCAATACATGGCACATCTAGGTGTCATTTATCATCTCGAAGCAATAAACTTACTTAATTAATTTATTTAACGCAGAATTTACGATTTATATAGTATCTTACTTTGGAACAATTTTTTGGAACACAATACGTTATTTAAAAAAAGTAACTAGTATCTTCTCTAAATTTCTTAAAGCAGGTGTTTTGTGTCTGAATTGTATATTGAATTTAAGGGTTTTTTATTTTTTTTTTTAATTTTCACTTTTAGTTTGAACAGATGTAAGATATTCAGATAAATAATGTATTTAATTTTTAAAATGATTGATAATTAATCAGAGGATTAAATGGAAAATTGCTGAATACAGTGAGAAAATTTAGTAGCAACTAATAGTATTCTTCCTAGCTGATAAACGGGATTTGCAGTTTGTATTTATTTGTAAACGTATAAATATGATAGTTTTTACTACATACCGTAACCCAATGAAAGCCGCTTTTTCGGTGTGTTCGGAATTATATAAATACGAAGCATCAATAGCCGTCGCCTAGTCCGTCCGTCCGCATAAATCAGCTGAAAAACTACCCAACTGAATGGGTTGAAATTTTAAATATATTATTGCTGCAAATTTTTCTCGAGTCATTTCAAATTTTATGACGATAGAATGTATATTTCAATTACCGGGACAGTGAAAACTATTCCGTTACATTACGGCCAATGGGTGAAAAATATTGCAAATGCATTTTAATGCTGTTATACTTTTTCAAAAATAACAAAATTGATATTCATTTATAGAGTGCACAAAAATGTAAATTCTAGCAAGTATGCGGTGCAACGAATATGAATTGTTCTTATACAGGAGCACACAAAAGGATACCTTTACGCAATAATATTCGGGGTTACGTTGTCTATGGCCAATTTTAATTAAGTTAAACCATTTCATATAGAATGAAATTAATATATGTGGCTGAGGTTTAATACGAGTTACATTCTATGTAAAGGAAAGTGCACAGTATTTACAGGGACATCCAAAAAATTCGGAATACTATATATTAGTGATAGAAGTACATTTTAGTTCTGATATAAGTTTTTAAGTTGAACTAAATTTGTGCGTGTTACGTTGTGTGCATAAAAGTTGTAAATCATATACAGGGCTACACAAAAGATTTCGTATACATTGCGGAGTATTAATGAATATAGATTAAAGGCAGTTATTAACTAAGTGATGAATTTTTTTTTTTTTTTTTTTTTTTTTTTTTTTTTTTTTTTTTTTTTTTGTGTGTGTGTGTGTGTGTGTGTGTTCGATTGAGGAATAGGTGAGGAAAGTTTTTCTGACAGGAATTTTTATCCTACGGGGGCTGCATAAATATTTCATTTTCTTATTTTTTCAAATAGACCACCCATAGAATTGCAACTTATGTCATCATATTTTTCATCTTTTTTTATGATTTTTTCAATTTTAAGTATGGATCTAGGGGGAATATTTAATGAGATAGCCTATTGCTTCGATATTTATGACTCACCCTGTGTATATATATATATACAGAATGATTCATAAAAGTTAAGCAAACTTTTCGACGTGGAAGTACAAATTTAAGCAAACATCTCAGATTTCAGAATGCATGGTCGGAAATAAAACGTAAACTGGCTAGCGCATTTGAAAATTTGGTCTAAGCAAACGTTAAAGCTTTATTCTTGTTGGAAGTCATCGAAAGAAGAACAACACTAATTGCATGAAAATGTGATATGTAGAAGAAGAGGAAGAATGCGTATGCAAAATTTCGCTTTGATTACTACATAAAAGCTGTTAATCCCAAGTGTGCATATGTTAATTGCGGTAGGAACATATAGAGGATGATGTGTCCTTCACTAATAGGGAAAAGTCTGATATGTATTTTATCTATTGAAATGCAGATGGAAATGGATGAAAGGCTCAACCATTGTATGGAAATCGGTTTTCTACCTTGATTTTATCTTTTAATCTTTCTTATTTTTTTTTTTTTGCTATGTATAACAACATCACCTTCGGTGTCCTCTAACAACGTTGCCTTTTACATCCGAACCATGCATTCTTTGATGAAAGTTATTTTTTGGATGTCTACTATCAATTCTTAAAATTCTGTCCATATTTTATGAAACACCCTGTATGTATACAATACCTTTGAATCAAAATTTATCTTACAAGTTCAAATAACAATATTAAACAAATTACTAAATGAAGATGGCATGTAATAATATTATACATTATTCGTCGTACTAAAACATATTTCTAATAAAGATAGTTGAAATTCGAACACACTGGGAAATTTCAAAATATTGACAATCCTATACATTTTAATATATGAATGGTACCAAACAAAGCTGGAAAAAAACGAAGTAATCACAAATCTAAGGAAATGTATTAGACAAAATAATTAAACTAAATAAAGATGACAAATGTACCAACAAGAAATTCATAATCTTTAATTAACAAAAACACCACGCAATGCTAAAAATGCATTATTTCGTAACACAAACAGCTAAATAAGCAAAATATAACCATTTACTTGACAAATAGTGCACTGAAATTCATAACAAATGAAGAGGAAAATGAAAAAAGAAATTTTTGAAAAGAGGAGAATAAAAATATACTCGGCGGTTATAATATATGTATCTCTATTTGAAGCTGTCTGTAACTTGATGAAATAACTCGAATAAAACAAAAATCGGTGCACTTGGTATTCGAGAAGAGGGGAAAGGAAATGTAACAATAAAAAAATAGTGGCAATAACCACCAACGGATGGAGCTTTTTGTCCTGTCGATGCAAACGCCTTTATAATCGTCAGCAAAATCAAAATGCGGCCATTTCTGCCTGTGAAGTTGTACTAGATGAATCTCATTTGCAATATGATACTTTAGATTTGAAACTATCCTGCATAATGAGAAAATTTTCCAGGAGAGAATATCACTTCTTGATTTTGTTAATGATTAAAACACCGTTTAGACAGACAGGACCCTAGCGCCATCTGTGAGCTGTTAGTGCATTATTTTTTAATTTAAAACTCCACTTCCCCTTATCGAATTGCAAGTGCACCGATTTTGGTTTCCTTCGAGTTCTTCCTTCAAGTTACAGACAGCTCCAAATGCAGATACTTATACAATAACCACCCTTCATATCGAGGGTGAACCTGAATTCATGAACGAAATTGAAAGGGAAGATAAAGTAGATTGCTATATCATGGTGGAAAAAAGATGAAAAACCGATTTTAGCACTTGGCTCTTAGGTTTACCATCATTTTTTCCTGCTCCCCATCTTTCATGTTACTGTATTCCTTTTTTACAGAAAAACGCAATAGTAAACTTACTAATCAAGTGTTAAAATCGAATGTTTAGGTTTTTTCTACCATCATAAGACTTGGCAGATCGATTGCGTTTTAATATACATATCGAGCTTTAACTAATTCTAGAATTTCATCCTAAACTCGATGATGTGATTGTCTGCTCTGCGACCTCCCGGTAAATGTAGCTTTGAATAAAAATAGGAGATACACAATACAGTAAGCAAATCAATATGTGGTATTATAAAGCTTATAACAACTTCTGTAACTGTACAACTTACAAGCAAGAAATGTGACACATCTGGCAAAAATTCCTTTTTCGCTTTATTCCACCGAAAGGGATACCTTATTTCGCCATTAATCACCGGACACTTTGTTTTTTCAGCCTTTTTTCAAATAATAAAAGTTATACAGGGTGATTCATAAAAGATGGGCAGAACTTTAATGGGTTATAGTACACTTAAATACAAATAATATTAAATAGGAGACTAAGGGTCCCAGACGTATTCCCAAGGAGATAGGGGGCATTAAAGTTTAGGGTCCGAAATTTCAAATGATTATAAAAAATGGAAAAATTGGTCGATTCGTTTGCGGTTTTTGCAAAAAATTTTCTTTATGCCAGTATTTTCTTGAAATAAAATTTTAAAGTTCAATTTCAAAAAATGCCGATAGGGGGCGCTTTAGACTTTGGAGTAACAAACAACTATTTTTTAACGTTATTTTTTGTATTTCTTTAAATGATTTCGAAAGCTTAGACTTAAACTTAAATTTTGATCTAAAAATCTGAGTCCTAACGAGTAGTTAAGTAGCGTAAACTGAAATTTGAAATTTGAAACCCTTCTCCCCCCAGAACAAAAATCAGTTATTCCCGATCTTTGTGTCGTAGATTAGGCTCTAACTACCGCCGCGTTTTGCTAAAATTATTCTTTATGTCAGTATTTTCTTGAAAATAAATTTTAAAGAAAAGTTTCAAAAAATTCCGATAGAGGGCGCTTTAGACTTTGGAGTAACGAACAACTATTTTATACCGTTATTTTTTGTGTCTCATTAAATGCTTTCTAAAGCTTAGACTTAAACTTAAATTTTCAGCTCAAAATCTGAATCGCTGAGCGTGGTTCAGTAGCGAGGGGAGGGGGTTCAAATTTCAACTTCTGTTCAGTTTGCACTACTTAACCATGCCCAACGATTCTGTGCTGTGATACGAGGCAAAAATACAACTTTCGTCAAGGACTGCATAGTCGGAATTCACTCATAAAGGCACTGGCACAGTTGGAAACGTCGCTCATGCAAACGTTAAAGCTCCATTCCTGACGCTAGTCACCGGGTGAAGAAGGAGACAGAAAGTATGCAAGTGTCAAATGGGGAAGAAGAAGAACACGTATGCAAAATTTCGACACGATTCAGGCATAAAAACCACTGAACGGTGAGTCAAGTGTAAGTCGCTGTAGTAATGAATCGGAAGATGGTGCCCTTCACGAATAAGGAAAAGGCTGAGATGCATTTAATTTACGGAGCGGCAGATGGAAATGGTGCAGAGGCACAACGAATGTACGGAGAGCGATTTCCCAACAGGCGGTTGCCTAACCGCAAAACGTTCGAGCGCTTGCAGAGACAGTTGTGTGAGACGGGATCATTTCTCGCTTCCCGGTCGAATGCAGGTCGTGCAAAAAAGGACGAATTAGTAGTTGTGCAGAAGCCATTCTGGATGTAGTAGCGGCGCAGCCAAGTACAAGTACACAAACAGTGGCTAGGCAGGTGGTAACCTCACAGTCCATGACTTGGAGGGTACTGAAGGATGAACATTTGCTCCCGTTTCATGTGCAACGAGTCCAGAAACTGTCTCCAGGGGATTATCCAAATCGTATTTGAATTCGCCCGCTGGCTTCTGCAGCAGAACGCGCTAAATCCACATTTTGGACGAACTGTGCTTTTCACCGATGAATGTACCTTCACACGTGAAGGTACATTTAACACACACAATGCACATGTATGGGCGGATGTCAATCCACATGCTACGTATCCACATGCTCATCAGAGACGCTTTTCCATCAATGTTTGGGCAGGAATCCTCGGAGACCACCTAATCGGACCGTACCTTCTTCCTGAACGCCTCAACGGTAAAACATATCTCACATTTCTGCAACATGTGCTGCCAGACCTGTTAAACGTTGTTCCTCCATGCATCCGGCGGGTCATGTGGTTCCAGCACGATGGAGCGCCAGCCCATTACGTACGAGACGTCCGCAACTATCTGGACATCAAATTTCCGAACAGATGGATTGGTCGAGGTGGTCCTGTTGCTTGGCCTGCTCGCTCGCCAGATCTTTCACCCCTCGATTTCTTTTTTTGGGGACAATTGAAGGCTCTTATGTATGAGACACCCACTGAATCCCCCGAGGAACTGGTCGCCAGACTTTCCGCCGCTGTAGGGGAAGTGCTCGAAAAGCCTGATGTTTTCGCGAATGTTCGCCGTTCCATTCTTCGCCGTTGTTCTGCGTGCATAACCTCTGGTGGTCACAATTTTGAACATTTATTGTAATTACATGTTAATAAATATGCTTCGGTAACATAATCCTAATTTGTGTCTTTTTACCTCGTATCACAGCACACAATGTGTGGACATGGTAAACTGAACTGTGCTCAGGAGTAGAAATTTCAAACCCCTCTCCCCAGAAACTTAACCACGTCTAACGATTCAGATTTTGGGCTGAAAATTTAAGTCTGAGCTTTAGAAAGCATTTAATGAGACACAAAAAATAACGGTATAAAATAGTTGTTCGTTACTCCAAAGTCTAAAGCGCCCTCTATCGGAATTTTTTTAAAAATTTTCTTTAAAATTTATTTTCAAGAAAATACTGACATAAAGAATAATTTTAGCAAAACGCGGCAGTAGTTAGAGCCTAATCTACGACACAAAGATCGGGAATAACTGATTTTTGTTCTGGGGGGAGAAGGGTTTCAAATTTCAAATTTCAGTTTACGCTACTTAACTTCTCGTTAGGACTCAGATTTTTAGATCAAAATTTAAGTTTAAGTCTAAGCTTTCGAAATGATTTAAAGAAATACAAAAAATAACATTAAAAATTAGTTGTTTGTTACTCCAAAGTCTAAAGCGCCCCCTATCGGCATTTTTTGAAATTGAACTTTAAAATTTTATTTCAAGAAAATACTGGCATAAAGAAAATTTTTTGCAAAAACCTCAAACGAATCGACCAATTTTTCCCTTTTTTATAATCATTTGAAATTTCGGACCCTAAACTTTAATGCCCCCTATCTCCTTGGGAATACGTCTGGGACCCTTAGTCTCCTATTTAATATTATTTGTCTTTAAGTGTACTATAACCCCTTAAAGTTTTGCCCATCTTTTATGAATCACCCTGTATTTGTCTGCAAATTCAAGATTAGGAAAAATATGTCCCACTTCATAATTAGCAATGGCGATTTGATCAGGACATTTAAGGAGACAATGAAACAAACAAAAAAAAAGAACAAAGAAACAGGTTCAAATTTCAAATGATTATAAAAAGCAGAATAATTGGTCAATTGATTTGCGGTTTTCACAAAAACTATTCTTTATGTCAGTATTGTCTTGGAAATATATTATAAACATAAATTTCAAAAAATGTCGATAGAGGGCGCTTTAGACTTTGGAGTAACGTACAACAATTTTTTACCGTTATTTTTTGCATCTCATTAAATTTTTTTGAAGCTTAGAGATAAACTTAAATTTTGAGCTAAAAATCTGAATCGTTGAGAGTGGTTAAGTAGCGCTAAATGAACTGTGTTCAATGGGAGTGGGAAAGTTCAAATTTCAAATGATTATAAATAAATTGAAAAGATAAATTTCAAAAAAATCCGTTAGAGGGCGCCTTAAACTTTAGAGTAACCAACAACTATTTTTAACCTTTATTATTTTTATCTAAATAAATATTTTAAAATCTTAGACTTAAATTTTGAGCTCAAAATCTGAATCGTTGTGAGTAATTAAGTAGAGAAAAATTGAACTGTGTTCGTAAGGTGGACAGGGGTAACATTTTAACTCCTGAACACAGTTCAGTTTGCGCTTCTTAACCCTTCCTAACGATTCAGAATTTGAGATCAAAATTTAAGTCTAAGCTTTTGCAAACATTTAATTACCGTAATTTCGGGTGTATAAGCCGCGGATCAAACAATTCTTTTGGACCCAGAAATCTTATTTAGTGATTGAAAACAAATATTTCCGTCGGTCTGAGAAGTTACATTTGTTTCTTAAAAAATTCTGGGTCGAAAAAGAATTGTTTGATACGCGGCTTATACACCCGAAATTACGGTAGATACAAAAAATAACAGTAATTCTTAATATAAAAAAATGTTATTTTCAGAGATTATGACAAACAACATTGTACATAATATCCGGTAATCAAAATTTAAAAATAATAACATTTTTTTTAAAAAAATGAGCAAGTTGACTAAATAATGTTTCATTGTGCATGCGTAAACGCAATCAAAATATAATTTGTACAATGTGTTAGCAAAATGTATGGAATAACTTTTGTGAAAGTTAAAAAAAACTTAAATTTCTGAAAATTATCGTCGATAGAATACTCTCAAAGCCGTTTTTCTCAAAATGAAGTAAAGAGATGAGGGGCTGTATCCACATATCTATTGATTAGTGTCAATATAGCACACACAATATTGTACGTACTATTTTATTTACATTCAACACCTCATCGTTTTGCTGTATTTTGGGTAGTACCAAAATACAGCAAAAATAATACAGTTAAAAATGACATGAAAATGTGCTTTTTGAAATAAAAAAAAGTATCATATTATTCGAAAGATATTTTTTTTTCAAAAATATTTATCAGTTAAGTAGTTAGACATAGAAATCTTTCGTTTGTCTTTTATTTATCAATTCCTCAGGATTTATTTACCATTTACTCTCCATATTATTATTATTATTATAATTTTTTTTTTTTGGTAGAAAAACCTACCGGTTCAAAACGACCTAGATAAGTAACTTGAAATTTTATGAAACAGCACCAAATCTAAAAAATAATTTGACTTAAGAGGCCAATAGACTCACTCAAAAAGACCCGGATGATAATGTTAAGTCTACAGGGACGGGTTTTTTTCAAGTGACTTGCTCAAATTTTAATATTTTCATATTAATTTTCGGATGGGATAGCAGAGAACGACCTACAATCGGGCTAATTTTTCATTTTCGATTTTGGTTTAGGATTATTTTTTAAAAATTACTTTAATCTTCGGAACTGGTTGAAACCTTTTCTGAAATTGAAACTAATGTAATATTAAAACAATATAACTAAAATCGAAAAAGTAAATACTAGCCCGGTTGTAAATCGTCCTCAGCTATCCTATGCAAAAAAAATCATGTAAAAGTATTAAAATTTGAGCGAGATATTTGAAAATTTAGTAGACTTAACATTGTTATCCGAGTATTTTTGAGCGAGTCGATTGGCCTCTTACTAATAAAAAAAAAGTAACTGCAAAAATTTCAAATAAGTAGACAGTGATGTGCCATGCCGTTGTTTTTACAGTCTGTGTAATTATCTTAGATGAAAAATACAGGCTGCCACTATTTTAACTTTAGAAGTCATCTCTATATTTAACCATAAAATCCTGCCAAATAACACAAATATTTATTTTCAAATTTTGTGGTACAAAGCATTTATTGTTATAATATTGTACACTAGTTTCTAGATTGACACATCTAAAAAAATTAATTTTTATAAAGTAAAAAAAAATAATAATAATGGATTTAGTTAAAATTCGAGCAAGTATTAATAGAATGAAAATAATATATAATGCAAGAATGAAAAACTTTTATCTTTTTCTTTTGAAGATTCTCATTGAAAATTTTGGTGTTTGAGCTGAGACTTTTTATATGCATACAAAAATTCCAGATAAAAGCAAAAAATACATAAAAATATATAAGATGGCTTAACTGACACATCTCTAAATAAATCAATTATTCTGCTGCTTTCGGATCAACATAACTATTCAAACATAAATTAAAAAAATAATGCAGCTATGAAACTATAAAATCAAACTATCTGCAATGAAATTTTATGCCGAAAGTGACATGAGGGACCGTCCACAAATGATGTCACGCTTGGAGGGAGGAAGGGGATTCATGAAATTGTGACAGTTTGTGACGAGTGGGTGGGGTAAAAAGGGATAAGAAGAAACGTCACGTCACACATTTTGGTTAAAATAAAAACATTAAAAATCAGCAAATTAATCTTTGAAGTTATTTTAATATCAAAGTATTTTTATTCATAAAATAAAGATAAGATTTAAAAAGCCCAATAAAATAAAATTCCATTTCAAATTACAAAATGTTACTGTTTTCAGTTTCTCTTTCATATTAATATTTTAAAACTATTCTATATTATTGTATAAGTACATGAATAATTATTTTTTTTTCTTATGCTCGCAAATATTATTAAAACACATAGTTAATGTTTAAAGACAAAGTTTGAACTATGATCTATAACGTAATGCTTTCTTTCTGCAAGTATATGTTTATGTAATATAGCGTGAAATGTCACAAAAGAGGAGGAGGAGGTGAAGTGTGACACTTTGTGACAAAATGGAGATTGGGGTCATAAATAATATATAAAGTGTTAAATCATATATGGACAGCCCCTATCACAAAATATAATGCTTTTATTGTCAGATTTCGGAACATTTGCAATAGTATTTTAGGCTGAAAGTGAAAATATGTCACTTTTAGAGAACAACGATTGATTTCATTTTAAATATTTGAAGTGACACTTTATGAAATTTCGGGGTTGAAATAGGAAGTTGAACTACTCTTGTCACATAAAAGATGAATATATTTACTAATGATTTAAGAGGAAATTACTCTAAATTTATATCTTTTGATATGAGTCATTTTAGAAGTAAGTGTGATATATGATGGCAGGAAAACCTGCCAAACGAAATAAATGTTATTGTAATATAATAAATTTAAATATTCTGTATGATTAATGGTGTACACCAATAATAGTTTTTTTTTTTTATTTTAGTGCAGCTGAGGAAAGTGACTTTATGCAAAATACGTCAAAATTACTCGACAGCTTGCTTGCGCCAGAGAACTATGATAAACAGATAAGACCAGGATTTGGAGGTTAGTATAATATTTATTGACTGTAAATGATTTAAATCCTGTTTTTATATGACATTGTAAATTAAATATTTACCTGAACGAAGAGTTTACAAAACATTCTAATTACCCCCAAAATATCCTGCTTTTTCCACAAAGCTTCGACTTTTTTATGGTAGACACATAACATTGGCATAGCTTCACATATGAAACTATTAATGTGATTTCCATACATATATATATATATATATATATATATATATATATATATATATATATATATATATATATATATATATATACATACCGGGTGTTCCAAAAATGACTGGTGGATTTTAAAATTCAATAACTTGCAAACGGTGACAGCTATTTAAAAAAATTTTGCAGGAGGGTTATGTATAATGTCAGAAGTATTTTTTTACCGTATTTTTTTATTTTAGTTCGAATTTCAAACAATAGGTGGCGCTGAAGGCGATTGAAGGCCAGGTCGACGCCTCACTCAGTACTGATCACATGGCCTTCAATCGCCGTCACCGCCCCCTATTGTTTGAAATTCGAACTAAAATAAATTACGGTAAAAAAACTTCTGACAGTATACATAACTCTCTGCAAAAAATTTTTAAATAGCTGTCACCATTTGCAAGTTATTGAATTTTAAAATCCATCAGTCATTTTTGGGACACTTGATATATATATATATATATATATATATATATATATATATATATATATATATATATGTATATACACTATATGGCCAAAGATGACTGGCCACTTGCAATTCAAGACATTTTGTTAAATATCTAGAACAATATATGAGGTATTATCCTGAAACTCTAAGTGAGTAAAGACAATAGTACAGGTCATACATTTTCGTGAAATTTTTTTTCCAGAAACTACATAGGGAACCGTCAACAAATTGAAAAATAAAGACTATCTTTCGGATAACCTTGTAAAAGCTAATGTAGCTAAAGCGTTCAAACTGTAGATTATGATTCAGTGTCTTATTGTAATAATTTGTGTTCATTTTTATGCGGATAGCATGCATACTCGTAGAGAAATTAAGGTTTTTATAAAAACAGTCCCACCATTTTTCCAAGTTTTTTGCTTATAATTTTTTGAGTTCTTAAAATAAGATAATGTTCTTTTCCGAAAATATGTCAAATAACATAATAAATAATACCTTATAATCAAAATTAAAAAATAATAAAAATTGTATGAAAAATGAGTAGGTTTTTAAATAATTTTTCATTTCGCATGCGTTAACGCTATCAAAATTTCATTTGCATATTGTGTTAACTAGATGTATAGAGCAACGTTTGTGAAAGTTTCAAAAACATAGCTTGATAATTCTGAAGGTTATCGTCAATAGAATAGGCTAAAATACCGTTATTCCCAAAAGATTAAGGGCTGTATATATTTATCCATTGTTTATTGACAATTTGGGTACAACCCCTAATTAATAGAAAAAAAAATATTTCTAAAAATACCCAGTGTCATGGTACACCAAGGGTGGATGCATGAAATTCTGTAGTTGCAGGTTCGAATTTAAAGGAACTCGGTTGTCTTTGAATTTTTTTAAAATTTAAGTATTTTAAGGTATATTTATGGATTAAAAATAAAGAATTTAATGAAGGAAAATATCTCCCTGGAGAAATTTTTCGATTTCTCTGTCAAAACACAAAAACTATACTTATTTCATTATGAATTTTATTTATGAATTTTAAAATGTATCTTATCGCACAATTTTGAATATTTTGAGTTAATTTGTTTTGAAAACTATTCGTTGAAGTATTGCTATGTATCGGATTTACAATAAATTATTTAGTTTAGGAGAGAATAAATAAAATGTGCAATTACGTAAATAACTACAGTAAAAACTGAATTTCATTTTTATGTTTAAAAAAATTTTACTTTATTGTATATCCGATACTTAATTTTATCAAACAGAATTTAAAGAACAGCGAAAAAGAAATTCGAGTTCATTAGAAAAATATACATAAAATTTTTATCACTTTGAACATGCCAATTCGTTTAAAAAACGCAAATTGGGAAAATTCACTTTTAAGTGTAGTAGATTGTGGTATTTAAAGGGTCAAAGGTGCAATAAAATTGCTTCTCAACCGCATTTATATTACTCTGATCGTTTCGAAACTTCACCAGAATGTACAAAGTATAATTCAAGGAAAAAATTTGAAAGTCGGTGTTTTAGTCATTTTTCGCCGAGTGAGGGGTACATTAAATCGCGTAAAAAAATAAAACTTTTTTTTTTCTTAGGATCACCTACAGAGTTGTGCATCTCAGATCTTAAAAGAATATGGATTTGCAAGCCAAAGTGTAACCAAAGAAGAGTTTCTAAATTACATTTCAATATTTCACACTATTTTTTCCTTACGTAGGATGTCAGATTTCAAAATCTTTATAGTGTATATTTCTGTTGTTTTATTTCTAATTCAGTTTTATTTTGAAGAAATTTTCGATTCCATGAAAAAATTAGTTCACTCTTTCAAAAATGAATGTGCCCTCGAATAAAATGGTGACTAAATAAGAGAAGAAATAAAAATCATGCGTTAAGCATATATTATGAAACACTTTCAAACGCTTCCTGAAACCTTTAACAATGCTTTGTTAATAATGAAATAAGCCAAATAAAATAACTGTGGAAACATTTTAGAAAACAGATAAAGATTTAAAAATCTGATTTCGGCAGTTACCTTCTACAACCAAATATGTATTTGAATTCTTTTAAACAGCCCTGTATTTAATCTGTAGGTTAATATATATAGTACATAACGTGAAATTTAGTTTAGCCCGGAAATGCATTACAGGTTAAAACTTCTCTTTCACAATTTATTTAAATAGATGAAAAAAACGTAAATACTTATGTTCAGCCGCGTAATTTACCTAGTATCTTTATCACACGCTACTATTTAGCTAAAATTTAATTCAAAATAAAATTCTCTCGGTACTGCTGAAGTTACGTTTAGAAAATTAACATCCGCAGACGGCCGTGTATCTAATTCCTTGGATGGCCCTATATATTAATTTATCGATATTCTACGAAGATTTCTTCGTAAATTAAATGCCGTTCAGCGTAAAAATGCATAAGAAATTTAAAAATATCTTTAAGCAATTTACGCTCATACTCAGTAACCTTTATGATTTCTTTTGTGTAGTCCGGTATATCAACTATAGCATTTATACATACTATAAAGTATGTATGAATAAGGTGAAACTTAAAAGCGCATATCATAATTACAAATGCCATTATACAGTACTTTGGGCCGAGTATGCTGTCTGAAATCTTTTGCGTGGCTTTGTAAATGCCATGCTTTTCGTATTATATATGAATTAACTTATAGTAAGCCTCACTGACGTATAACAATTTCATTATATATAAAATAGTTTAACATATTTAAAATAACTCGCAAACAATTTCCACATATACCATTATGTAAAGGAAAACTTTTGTGTGCCCTGTAAATAAATAATAATTATTCTTTGTACCGCACATTCTACTTAATGCATATTTTGGTGCACATCGTAAATGCATATCAGTTATATTCTGTTTCAAAGGATGTAAAGCCTTTAACATTTATTTGGAACATTTTTTTCCTATTGACCGTAATGTATCAGAAAACTTTTCAGTATCCCTGTAAATAAACTAAACATGTTGCTTCATTTGAAACTTCATTCGTGCTAGGTTAAACATAAGTATCATCCAACATTTTAAAGACAATCTGAGTGCATTTACGAAATTTAGTGCGCAGCCAGACGGACAGACAAGCCGAAGTCATAAACATTTTTCATCCAAGCTTTAAAAAGTATAGAAATATACAGCATTAAACATAGAACTGAGCTATCTCATTCAAAAAGTATAATTAAAAAAATCTAAATTCGGAAAAGACCCTTCCATTCATACAGTAAATATCAGAAATATAAATTAAAAAATTCATTTAACCCGGGAGGACGCGCGCAGGGCCTAAAAGACCCAGATTGTGTATGGTTTTTACAATTGCAACCGCTAATTTTTTAAAAGTAATCTACTAATCAACCTATTTTATTGCAAAATTTGTAAGATTTGTCTCTGTCTTAATAAAGTAATTGTTATAATTTGATTTTGTTGGTGGCAAAGTTAAAAACACTCATACCCTGGGTAAGCGCGCGTTCTCCCGGATTAATGAATGCTTACCCGAGCTATGAAATATGATAAATTTTGTTTTAAAACATGATTCAGAAAATACGCATGATTATCTCGTTTAAATATAATTTTAATTTTCAATATATGAGATACGCTTTAGAGGCTTTAAATTTATCTCTAATTTCATATATTTCTCATACGAAGCATATAGGAGAGACTGGGGCAGATGTGAACATCGCGCATTTTGTTTTTACTAGTTATTATACGTTTTTTTTTCAATTTGAAAAAGAAAATACCAAAATACAGCCCCTGTTGACATATGGTAAAAACATTTTGAAGCTCTTTGATATTTTGTTTGTCCTTATCAGCCAAAAAACAGTTTATAGACACCAAAGGTAAATTCTCAGTTCCAACTTGCTAAGCGATAACATTATTTATTCGTTCATTTATTTAAAATTTCATGTTTTAACACATACTATGATAGCTAATAAATATTTTTGAAAAACAAAAAAAGATATATATATTTTTTAATTGAGAAACGTTAATGATTGGTCAGTTTAGCTTTACTGGCCATAAGGCGCACTTGTGAACAGAATTGTTGAGGGCAGATATGAACAGTTCATAAGGACCCAAAAACGTATTAATAATAATACGTTAATAGTCCATTTTAACGTATTAAAATGGACTATTTAATACGTTAGATAATAATAATATAATTTATTATTATTATCTAACATTTATTATATTATAATATAATAAACGTATTACATAAATTTAATATTTTCTAAAATGCAATAATGTTATGCAATATTTTACAAAACGGTTTAAAACGATATCTTTGTGCATTAGTAATAAAAAAGTATTACGTTAAACATTTTTGCAAATGTTTCTATTTCATTTTTTCCAAACTTGCAATGATGGCTTATTTTCATCTCTAAAATAACTATGTGCATATATGATGCTTTAAATGGAGATACATATCGCTAATCTCTTAAGAAATAAAAACTTTTAATCTGATAACTACCATAAAATACCAATTGTAAGAACACCGCCCCCCCCCCCCCTCTTTCAAAAGCAAAAGAAATAAATTTGTGGGCGTGGGTGTGTATAATCGAAGTTTTTTCAATCTTTAAAAAATAAACCTTTCTTTATCACTATTTTATTAGTAAATGATCCAAATACAAGGGTGAAAATTCGTGTGTGCAAATTTCCAATAAATATTATCTAAATGTCCCCTCTCTAAAACACCCCTAGCCAAATTTTAAAATCTTTATTATTATTTTTATTAAACGTACTTCTTTATTTTTATTTTATTGCAACAATAATTAATTGTCTAATGCTCTACCCATTCCAAATCTACTTATTTTCATTTTAATATCTTGTGCTTAAACATATCCCTCAGAAACTAGGAAAATTTATAGGTTTTTTTTTCTTTATGGTGAATTTAACACATAATATAACTAATGATTATGTTATGACGGCAAATAAATAACAGAATGAAAAGCATGTTAAAGGATATTTTTCCCCGGGTTCGCATGTACCCTTTCTTTGTTCACTACTGCCCCGCTGGTGGGGAACATGCGAACAATTTTTTTAATTTATAAAAATATTGAAAAAAGTAAGAAGACATATACAGGTCATTTAAAAATATACGATGCATAAAATAAAATTTTGTTTACTGCATTGAGTAGTTTTTGTTAATAGAAATTAACCCAGTTAAGCTTTATTCATGTGAACTGTTCACATGTACCCCAATCTTCCCTTTTTATGTAATAGTTGCATTCCTTTGCATGTATTTACGACGAATGGACTATCGGGAACGAAATTTCTCAAAATGCAAATAAAGTTATCTCCTACATTTGACTCAAAAGACGTATTTGAAAACTTTCACGTATCGAGCCCTTGTAACCTGTAAAAGCTAAAAAATCGACAATGATTTTCTTCACTTGTTGTAACTTCTCAATATTTTTTAAACAAAGATTGTACGAAAATCTTTAATTTAACCCTTTATTTCGTATATTATTAATCGAAATTATCCTTTTCTTGAATAAATATCTTTATTGATGGCTGACTATATCCAAAGCAAATTATATAATAACGATTTGATATTTAGGTAGCTTTTTAAATAAAACTGATTTAAGAAATAGGTAGTTTAAGGTTTTTTAAAATTTAAATACAAACAAGAGCAATTAGATTAATTAAAAAAATAACTATTATGGAAATCTTACAGTTATTACAAGAACACTGTAAATAAATGTATTGTCATCCAGTCGGCAACTGATACGTGTTTTATAGTTGCAAATTTTTCAAAAAACTTCTTTCAGTAGAAGAAACCTTAAATCCATGTAAATAATTGAGCAAATAACCAAATTAAAAATATTTAGTTTGACCATTTTGCTGTGCTTACTGAATTGGATCCAGAGAAGTATTTTGTATGAAAAGTATTATATAGTTTTATCAGTGGAGGAATGAAATAAATTTTACAATTTAATTTTTGTGACTTAAAGTCCCGCCTTTAAAGTCCCCCTTAAAAGCATAAAAGGTTAAAAAAGTTATTATTTAAAAACAAACAAATTTTACATTTGAAATTGAAGCCAGATTTCAAATTTTAAATAAAAAATACACGGCGTCTGACTTATCAATCAATCTTATCAATCTTAGCGGAGTATCCATATGATTTGGTGACATTTTCTTGTCCACGATATACCAGATTTTATAAGTGACTTGCTCGAACAAGTGTGTGCTCAAATATTTCATCTCTTAGTAAATAATATAATGCATTGTCTGCTATACAGTCTGATTTTAGATGTAATTTTTATCTGCTTTTAGGATTAGGTGAAGAATATTCCTTTCAAATAATTGTATTCAGATCTTCTAGGCACCAATCCTAACTACATAACTTATTCAATTCAGCTAAACATGTCCGTCCAGATATTAGTTCAACTGAATTTAAAGTACACGTGTATAAACTCAAACAGTAAATTATTGATAATAATTGCAACATTGTTTCATGTAAGCCAATAGAAATTTGTGCTGATACTCTCTCTATCATCAAAATATTAAAATGAATGACCAGATATAAAGGTTAAATTCGCATACTACAAATGGATTATCTAATTCAACAAAGCCTTTCATACTTCGTTAAATTTAAAGGAAGACAGAACGTGAATCAGAATTATGCTGCACAAGACATCATTACATATACACATTCAAACGCTATCATCAACTTTACAAAAAGTAACAACTCCTGTTACAAATGGTGCGACATTAACTAAAATATATCGCAAAATATTTAAGGGAGACAGAGCAAATGTGAACAGCTCACATAAACATAGCTTTGTTAATTTCTGTATACAAAAACTACTCAATATAGTAAGCAGAACTTTTTTATATTAAGTATTTATTTAAATTACCTCTAAATTACCTTCTTACCTTTTTAAATACATTCATAAATTCAAAAAATTGTTAACATGTGCTCCAACGATGGGGCAGTTGTGAACACATGTGGGGCACATGAGAACACAAGGGAACATTATCCTTTCATGTGTTTTTTTTTTTTTTTTAATCTTATTCATATGTTACCATAATTATTAGTTATACTACCAGATAAATTCAGTATAAAGAAAAAAAGTACATGTATATTTCGCTATTTTCTGGGTGATATGTTTAAACAAAAGATTATAAAATGAAAACATGTAGACTAGGGGAGGGGCTTAGATTATTGATAGAATATTGTTGCAATAAAATAAAAAATAAAGAAGTAATCTTGAAAAAATAATTAAAGCATTTAAATTTTTTCTTAGGGGTTTTTGTTTGAGGGGATTTTAGGGAGGGGTCATTTAGATAATATTTATCGGAAATCCGCCGGAATGTGAAAGATTTTTACCCATACATTTGCTTTATTTACCTTTTAATTAAAAAAGCGTTTTCCGATTATAAGCTCCCTCCAAATTAAATTTATTTTGAAAGAGGCGGCAGCTTATAATTGAGATATTATGGTAAGTTATAGGTTTAAAAATTTTAAATTCTTAAAATATTATTATGTATATTCAAAGCATCAAATAAAGTAGCTGTTTTAGAAATGGAAGTAAACAAATACTGCAAGTTTGGAACAAATAAAATGGAAAAATTTGCAAAGTTGCTTAGCGTAATACTTTTTGTATTAACGATGCATGAAAAATAGCATTGAAAACCGTTAAATAAAATAATGCATAACCTTTATTGCAATTTAGAAAACATTAAATTTGTTTAAATTACCAATTAACGTAAAAGAGCTTGTTTCTTTTTATGTATTTGCTCATAGATGTGTTTGTGGAAGTTTCTATATAAAATGAACTTTGTATGAGATAAATGTCTTCTCTTTCAAGAAAATATAGATATTGGAGCTAACATTATTTCTAACGAATGTAACTGAAAGGGACAGAATCACAGAATTGTTATTGAAGAATTTATGAACTGTTCATATCTGCCCAAACAACACTGTTCACAAGTGCCCCACATTCCCATTAGAGTTAAAATTACAAGTCATTAATATTTCTCTACTTTAGAAGAAAAACTTTTTTATCAAAAATATTTACTAGTATCCATAATATATGTTAAAACATTAAAATAAAAAAAGTTATTCACTTAGCATACTGGAATTGAGATTTTACTTTTGAGATCTATAAATAGTGTTTTGGCTCCTGAGGACAAACAAAATGTCGAAGAGCTAAAAAAATTTTTACCATATGTCTACAAATGCTGTGCTCTTTGGAAATATTTTAAATAAAAAAACATATAATAACTTGTGAAAAGTGGCAACTTTCACATCTGTTTCCATATGCCCCAATCTCCTCTATATCGAGAATTCGAACTAACAAATCAATTATAAGTGAATTTTCCATGTGAGTGAAAAAAGTCCGGGCCAGGATTCGAGCCAGGGATGAATTGGCTGCAGCAGCTAATGCTCTTCCAACTGAGCCATCCCGTACACGAACGCTGGTGGACTATTTCACCCAAATAACCTCAACGAACATATAATTTGGTCTAATACTCTGGATCAGCTCAACAGAATAAATCGAAGGTCAATATATGGAAACTGCAGAAAACGCTGCATACGAAATTATACTAGATAAATTTATGACACGATTTTTCAATCGGTAAATTAATTATAAGTGAAGTAAATTTTCCATTCACTTATAATTAATTTACCGATTGAAAAATCGTGTAATAAATTTATCTATTATAACAAATCAATGTTTGCTGAATCGTAGACAATGATTCTTTTGGTTGTGGATGACACATTCCTTTATGCAATTTTTTGAAAGATTCGGAGTAAAAGGGTTATTTTACGATATCAGTGTTAAGGGGCTACTTCAGTCAAATGAAAACAATCATTCGCTAATGTTAATCCTGTGGGATAAATTTATAAACATATCTCGACTGCATTCCATTATTTGTAAATGATTTGTTTTTCATTGAATAACTGAGTTTGATCTGTATGCGGGCCGTTTATTTCTTTTCGATTTTGGTTGCAGATACTTTTTATGATGGTGCTTTCGCTTTGCAAACCGGTTCCGAAAATCAAAGCGTCCTCTTAAAAAATATTTGTAAACAAAATCAAAAAGTAAAAAAATGTCCTGCATACAGATCGAACTCAACTATCCAATACGAAAAAATCATTTAAAAATTTTAAAATGCAACCGAGATATCTTAATTTCTTGCATAGGATTATTATTAGCGTATGTGTCTTTTCATTTGAATGAAGAAGATTCTTAATGAACAGGCAAAATATTGCCACCGCATTAGGTGATACCATTTATTATTAATGGTACATTTAACCAATGCCTGATTAACCCTCCATCAGTCTCTGAAAGAAATTACATTTGTAAGACCCCCATAAGAATTTTGTAACTGCATTTTACGCTGTTTAAGGAAAAAAACACCTTTTGTTTATAATAGAGGGTTCTAAGGGGAGGTGCCTACATTGCTGTGCAAATATTGTACTTCTATTCTTAGTAACCGTTTACTTGCTTTTGGTTATAACGTTTATTGTAGAACGAATAATGATTAGTGTATCGTAATTTTGAAATACCTGTTTAATCAGTTAACTGATCAATATTTTTGAAATATAACTTTCAAATAATACATATTTTTTAATGTTTATTGCAGAATTTTTAATCTCTTACCACAGATTTTACAAAACAGTGATTTTTCCCTAAATGAATCAGAAAAAAGCTCGGACTAAATAATACTTAATAACACAAAATTTACAATAAAGATTTACTGGTGAGAATAATAAATCATGATTGGCAAAAACACGTTGCCCGTACGACGTACGGACAAATCAGGGAAGCGGTTAATAATGTGCAGCTTTTTTAAAGAAACGCACAGTCGCAGGAAAAAATACACAACACAAGCAAGAATACGGTATCACAGAAATTATCCCAGAGAAATCTGTATTTGCAAATATCAGGGCAATTTTTGAAATAAGCGTCGGTTGATATTTTAAATTGTATCAGCTCTTTATTGATAATCGTTAGTGTATTTTATTTTGTATATTTAATGCACTAAAAAAAATGGATACTCAAAATTGAGTGAAAGGTATTTAAAATACGTCGCAAACTGAATATAGTCCGGTCCAAATGTACTCAAAATTGAGAAATACGTGCATTGACATTTTTGATTCGATGGTTGTATTCAAATATGAATCGCTATGTACTGTCCCTTGAACTTACAAATTAAATACAAAATGCACTCATATTTATATCAGGTTAAAGGTTACTAAAATTTAACGCTTAACTGATTGTTTATTTAGAAAAATAACAAAATTTATAGCAATATATTCAAATCGAATTTTTTTTATGACAGGATCAGGCAGGGTGCGGACGCCTACCAATTGGCTAAAGATGCTATTATGAAAAGAGAATTGTTTACAAATATTTTTAAATAATATTAAAATACTGTTCATAATTTGATATTAGCATAGATAAACATTTTTTATGCTTCCATAAAGGAAAAAATCCCTGACGGCTCGGCCTACAGGTGAAGGTAAATTTTGAAATAAAGTGCTAATTTCACCGACAAAAAGTAAAATATGATTAGAGATAAAACCAGTTTAACTGCTTTATTTAGCCGCTTTTGAAAAGTTTTTAATTTCATCTTCCGTAAGAGCTGGTTTTATCATAATTAAGGCATTTATTTATTTATTTATTTTCCGAGCTAAACCACTCAAAATTTTACTAACACTGTTTCAAGCTTATTTTTAAAAACAAACAAAAAGAAAAAAAAGAAAAGTATGAAAATTGGTGACGTGATTTTTGAAGATATTTATAACGACCTGGTGTTTTTATTTTCCGTTCTATTAATCAGAACTTGCTTTATGAAGAATTATTTCCTGGACAATATTTTTCGTTTCTTGCACTATCACTTCGGGAAATTCGGTTCAAAATGTCCACTTTGGCAGAATATTTTGTAATATATTCGGCCTTTATCAAAAAATTTATCAATATGGCATACTGCATAGTTTCTAAATTAGAAAGCAGACCAATTGGATGCATTTGAAAGCAAAAAAGGTACTTAAATATGAGTAAGAAATTAAGCAGTTTGGGTTTAAAGTACACCCTTAATTCTCCCTACCCAACTACTTTGGGAAATTCGGTTCAAAATTCCTACTTTGACAGCATTTAAAAAATATATATTCTGCTTTTATGAAAAAATCGATCAATATGGCACATGTTATAGTTTTTAAATAAGGGAACCTTCCAATTGAATGCGTTTGCGCGCTAAAATGAATTTAAAAGGAATCATAAAACAAACAATTTGTTTTTTGAGTATACCCGTCTTCCAGCACGATTGCTTCGGGAATTTCGGTTCAAAATGCCAACTTTGACAGCATTTGAGAAATATATTCTACTTTTATTTTAAAAAAATCTGCCAATACAGCCCATTATACAGTTTCTAAATAAGAGAACCTGGCAGTTGGATGCGTTTGGGAGTAAAAATGTATTTTTAAATGAGCTGATAGTAAACATTTTAGTTGAAAGTTAATACGATAATATTTTCTTCAACTCCTGTTTTTGTTTAGTTTTTTTTACTGTAAGAATTGGTTCTGTCAAAAACTTGTCAGTCTAAAAGTTGTAGATATTTTTGAGAAAATGTACATTAAATTTAAGCAGATATGATATCTTATGAATTGACGAAGTTAAGGAGTGTTTTCTTCTTAATGCCTCTTTTTGTTTTCGTTTTTAATTTATTTTTTTGCCGTAAGAGTTGTTCCTATCAAACACTTGTCAAGTCCAAAGATGTAAATAATATTACGAAGATTTATAATAACTTTATTTGGGATTTGATATCTTGAGAAGTGACGAAGTTACGATTTTTTCCCCCTAAAACCCTATTTTTCGTACACCTTGAGGCCTTTTAATTTTATCAAAAATTTGTTCTAAAAAATTTTTTTGGTCTTTGTGTAGAAGTAATAATAACTGTAAACTGAATCAATATCTATTTTAATTAAAAATTTATGTGTAATTTTCTGTTTTTACAAAATAATCCCAAATCGAACCCCTTGGTACGATTTTTCATATTGATGAACTTGCTTTTTAGGTGCGTTCGTAATTATGTAAATACGTAGCACCTATTGTTGTCGCTCAGTCCGTCCGTCTGTCTGACCTTTCGCATATAACAACGCAAAAATTATCCAACCGAATCGTTTGAAATTTAAAATATATAATTATTACATAATTTTGTCGAGTCTTTTCAAATTTTATGAAAATCGGATAGATAGATCAATTACAGGGACAATCAAAAGGATTCCGTTACATTACGGTCAATGGGGAAAAAGTTTCAAATGCATTTTAATCGTTTGAAATTTAAAACTTATATTTATTACATAATTTTGTCGAGTCATTTCAAATGTTATGAAAATCGGATGCACAGATCAATTAAAGGGAAAATCAAAAGTATTCCGTTACATTACGATGAATGGGGAAAAGGTTTCAAATGCATTTTAATGGTGTTACACTCATTTGAACATAATATAATTGACATGAATCTATGATGTATGTACTAAAATATACATTCTGTACAATCTGGGATGCAAAGAATATTTATTATTAAATTACAGGGCCACGCAAATGTATTCCACTAAATAATGTTATACGGGGAAACATTGTTTGGGGCGTGTTTTAATTATATTAACCTACCTCACATTTTATGAATAAGATATACATTAATGAAGTATAATAAAAATTAATCCCTGCATATTTACAGGAACACAAGGATTTCGACCACTATATTGTATACAAAGTACGCTCCAGTATACCAGCAAGATCTGAATATTTTAAATTTATAGTACGAACGCACCTCATTTGCTACGCTTCTCGTGCAATTTCCAACTTGTTGATTTTAGGTAACAGTCTGGAAGACATTTGAGCAGAATTATGGAAGTTATCACGTACATAAAAAGTGATATATACATATATATATATATATAGAGAGAGAGAGAGATACACAGATAGATAAAGTTTTTTACTGATGGTAGTTTTGAGGTCTAGGGGTCATGATAGATGTAGATACGCAAAACGCTTTCTGAAATTCCAACATAAAATAGAATGTAATAGGTAGTATTTTATATCAAATCTACCTAATAAACCATTAGAAGATGCAATATTGTCGTCTGGTTTGCGTTTTATAACATTTGATGTTTCAAAATTGAGAAAGTATAATGTTAATTTTTTATCCAAATATACTCAATTTTAAAATAAGTACACCGACATTGTTTCAGGTTCTCATTTTTGAATAAATCTTTTTTTTTTTTTTTTTTTTTTTTTTTTTTTTTTTTTTTTTTTCAGTATGTGAATAGTCAAACTAGAACTTTATAACAATCATAATAACAAATAAATAAATAAATAAATATAAAGGGAAATAAATTTATTCAAAAGAATATTTTGTTAAATATTTTTTTTAGATTTTCATTAATCAAAATAAAGTAATCCCTCCCGGCTCGGCCTACACGCTTAAGTGGATTTCGAAATTAATTACTAATTTCAACAACCACAACTAAATGAAAATTAGAGATATATCTGATTATAAAATTTTATCTGGCCGCTTTTGACGAGTTTTATTTTACTTTTGCTGTAAGAGCTGCTTCTGCCAGATTCATGTTAAAGCGGCATTCAACTGAGTATTTTAATCACACTCACAACTAAAGAAATTTCTGACACTTTTTCAGATTCATTTTTAAAGGTGTAAACATGAAATTTACTCACGTGATTATTTAACTAGTTTAATAAGCGGCCACGTGGTTTCATTTTTCGCTTAATTAATTAGAATCAATTTTCTTCCTCAGTACAACCATTGTTTTATCGTTCCCATGTGCCTCGCTTCTTGCAAAGATAGAAGAAAGTAAAAATGAAAACGAAAAATAAATAAATAAAAATTGCTATTTTTTCAAAAATTTCAATTTTAACCGTTTGACTGCTACGCGGCGCAAAAGCGCTGCGATAGTTTATCTCGAAAACCGCGGCGCAGCGCTTTTGCGCTGCGAGTTCTTTATAATACAAAAAGAATTATTAAAATTGATTGATATTTGTCTAAATAACAGTGTTTTATATGACAACATTATTTTTTCCTTTAAAGAAATCAAAATATGTACCGCAATTTTCGTGCATTCTTGCAAAAATTGCTTAGCACTAAAACGGTTAAAAAAAATTATTGCTGTATTTAGAATTTAATATTTTAATGATCTATTATGATTATGCTTTAGTCAAGCATGAACATAATCATATCATGTAGGCTATTGTTACAAAATAATCTTCTTTTGTTTGTGCCGAGTTCCCTTAAACAAATGCAAACTAACAACGTTAATTAAATCACAGCTATTATGCGAAAAATTTCATTTAAAAATATTGAACTTCAAATGAGAAATTTAAAAGCGTGCTCCATTAGGATTAACATTATCTTGCGAGTATTCTTGCGTGATTAGTGTAGTCTTTTAATATCAGCTTGTGAGTGTCGTCGATCAATTAATGTAAGTTCTGAAGTTCTGACCTCTACTTTTTAGTAACATATATATATATTGAACATTTACAATTTCTGAAAAATGAATATCATACATTGAATCATTTGTTTAAAAAATCTTTTTCCCATACAACTGCATTGAAAAATGTAATTCATTGAAAAAATCCACTCTGCTAATGAACCATCATTATGTGATGCTAAAATTAAATTATTTAAATAACTTCAATCGAAATTTCGAATTTATTGCGAAAACTGTAACTTCCGGAAGCAAAAGGATAATGCTTACTTAAATTCATTTTAGAAAGATTTTTCAATGACGTAATACGTTTTACGTGACAGAGATATCCGGTACAGATTATTTAATGTTACTGATGAGTAGTTTGTTAGTTCGCAGATAGATTTGTTTACTTTATTTTCGAATGCAACGATATAAAGAAATCGAATTATTGTCAATCAGAATTTTTACGTTTTTGAAACTTACTTATAACAAATAAGAAGATAAGAAGATTAAATCTGTAATATTTATTTTTTGCGTATTGGTATTTCAGAACTAAATAGTAACAAGAAATTTATTCCTAAAAAAGTATATACACGTGTAATGTCAATAACAATAAACACTTCACTAACCTTAAAAAAAATGTTCATTTACTCTCACAATATTAAGATCAAAGTATTCCTTAAATGCCTAAAATTTAAATCTAAAAAGAATATTGCTCAGTGAAACTGGTGGCATTGAGCTCACAGGCTATGCACATGCACACTAATTGTATATTACAGTCTTATATAATATTCTCCTTCAAAAACAAATTAAGGGTGGAAATACCCTCCATTTCCTTTCTTAATACTTAATAATTGAACCCCCAATATACTTATACAATGAATTCCAAAAACAAGGGAAGTGTCTAATCAGAATGAATCTATATCCAAAATTTGACGTAAATCAGTAAATATTGCGTGAAAAAACCATTAACCTAAATTAAGGGGAGGAGTTACCCCCCCCCCCACACCCATTACCACCCTTTATACCTATCTGACGAACACCCAATACAAATCACGGAGGCACCTCATCAGAATGATCACATGTAAAAAATTCAATAATATATGATAATTCTTTATGAAAAACCCGCTTATCTAAATTAATGGGGGTTAGCTCCCAGTATCCCTGTTTTACTTCTCCAAAGAACTACCAAAATTAGTCATAGAGGTGCCCTCATCGGAATCATCCTATGTCTAAAATTTGAATGAAATCTGATATTTCTGCATGAAAAACACAAATAAATAATAGTGACAAAATATATGACGCTTTCGTTTTCTCGGGGTAATAATTAATTGTAATATATAAAAACCCGATACGATACGATACGATAAGATGACTTGTGATTATAGGGGAAGCAATTAAACCTTTGCGGGAGATCGAGCAATATACGTGCCGCTTAAGGAGCTCAGAATCCTTGATTATTATCACTAGTAAATTTTTCATGTAATTTTTGACTTTTTTAAACCGCGCATTTTCGCGATTCAATTACGCAAAAATTTCTGTTTTAAAAAACTGGCGATAAACGGTTTAAAATTTTTTTTAAGGACGTTCGTCACGAAGAGGTTAACAAAATAGTTAGAATTTAAAGTCATAATTTTTTGTTCTTGTTTTGAAATTGAAACTTAAATAAGTTTTTTGAAAGAAACAAAATTATACCTATAATTACAATACATATTGGTAATTTTTTATGATCAAAATTTTCATTTATTTATTTTTAAACTTCCTTTACCGAAGACATTGAATGGAATGAAATAGAAATCAATTCCTTGAGACAGATAACACAAAATATTTCAAAAATGTTACTTAAAAAAAGAAAAATAGATAACAAATATTGTGTTCTACGATGTAAAATTTGTTGATGTTTTAAAAATGTGATACGCAGAAACTAAAGCTGAAAATGAAATGAATAAAAGGACCCTTTTTGTTAGAAGTTGGCTAACAGCCAGTTGCATTTAGAAAAGAAATCATTATGATTATTACCATTTCTAGTTCCATTTCGTTTCCCTAGTTAAAATGAAAAGTGAAAATATTTAAACTTCCGTTAGTTTTATACCTTCGTTGCTTCTCATACATTTCTAAATATAACAGTGTATGCAATTGCAATGCAGGCTGATTACAAAAATATTGGCTAAACTTTAAGCGTTTGTAGTGCTTTCAACAAGAAGCAATTTTTATGTAAGAACTGGGGTCAATTTCCATTTATTTAGTAAAAAATGCAGGGTATCTCATACGAATCAGAATTCGAAATTTTGTTCTTAAATTTAGCAATGCCATTTTAATGAAATTTAACATAGATTAAAATTTTTGTGCGAAACTAGCTAAAATATCGGGTATTGCCCGCAATTTTAAGAATATATGCCAAAAAATCAATGTTCAAATTAAACATGAAGTATAAAACAAAAAATGAAAAAAGACAGTTGAGGTGTTATACACATAGATCAAATTAAAACCCTATATAATAAATATAAATTTATGTAACAGACGCAAAAAGACAGCTGTAAATAAGCTTATTTCCATTCATCATTAAAGAGATAATTTAAAAATATTCCAGTATTCCATAATCGGGTTTTTATTACATTTCAATGCTTTTTTACAAAATCATATGACGTTATATATTCATCTGCTGACGTCCATTGTATTTCCAATATGTCGTAATGTTCACTTTTTTTTGAAAAATTCGTCCGACTATTTCATTTCCAGATTTGACGTGAATGTTTTGCAATAGAAAAGTTATGACGAAACATTAATTTTTTTTTAATTTTCAAACTACTTTATTTTCATTTTTTACGTGAAAATCTTGCAATACTAAAATCATTCTTGTTTAAAAAAAATATTGTGAATTTTTAATTATTGACAGCTGCTATGACGAAAAATGCTTAAATTTGATAGGAAATTCCTGCTAAATTGCTAATTTTTTATTATTAAAAATTAAATATAAATTATTTCGATTCCGAATTATTGTAGTTGCATCGGCCATAATTAAATACACATGTACAGTCATGGAACAAAGTAAACATCCCCAACTAACTCTTCAAAAAATTATCGTAGCAGAAAGTTACTGGTACCAAACGAAGAAAATAATGTCTTCTTTTAAATGATGTATATAAAATTTACTTAGGGGCCATTTACATATTAAAACTAATCCTAGCTTTGATTTTTTTCATAGCAGTACCCAAATCTGAAAGCATAAATGAAATCTACATCCTTCAAAAAGCCTAAAAGCAAATTTTTGTGCTATTCGTGCGATAAGCTTCCGTGTTATTTTAATTCCCTAAATTGTAAAGTTAAGTATTATTTCATTAAAAAAATGTATGAATTTATAGTTTTATTCCCAGTTTTAACTAAAAAAATACATGTTTGATAAAAATTTCCGATATATATTTTTATAAATGCCCCGAAGGTACTTTAGGAAAAACAAAGTCTCTTCAACCTAACTTTACAGGAGTTTAATAGATACAAACTACTCAGATAATATCTACCACATGATTGTCTGATTGTCACTTTGAAGTTGAAAAGTCAAAAGTCAAATGCTTATTTATATAACTTTTGATCATTTTACGATCATATTACAGATTATATTCGAGAATACTGTGCTCTAAATCTCTCAAATTCGAAGTTTCGGAAATCAGACCTTTTCAAGTGTTCCCGCAACAATGATTGAGTATATTGATGGAGGACTTTGATTACAGTGATATAAGATGAAATTTTGTGATGGGTGAATCAAGAGTTATAATCTGTAATTCTGTTTTCAAAGTTCCTCTCATTAAAAGTCTGTCACGGTATTTCATAATATCATTATGAGTAATTTTACTCTGTATCCAAGGATAACAATGCCCTGTGATGTACATTTTTATGATGCCTAAAACAAATTCGCCAAACAAGATAATCTCCTCAAAGTTATGTACAATTTAGGATGGCAACCTTCTGAAATTGCTTAACCTTAACCATGCGTCACATCAGATTTGATGACTATATACAAATATATATCATGCCTTTACATTTTCAAAAAATATATAAGCGCATGTAATGTTGACCATATAAACATTGCTTATTAACGAACTGCATATGAAAAGATAAAGAATTATTGAGTAAATCAGCTACATAAATGCGAAAGAATGTCGATCTGATCTTAATTTGATATCTGAAAGATTAAAAGCAGTAGAAATCAGAAAAGGGGCAAAATGTTATCTATTTATTTCATCGTATTTTTGGTCAAAGGTGACCGTTTATATGTGGCTGTAATGTGAACTCATCTATTACACTAGTTTATAGTACATCTGTTGCCGAAAAAATTTTAGCTGTTGCTGACTACATATAATGTGCTATTTTCAAAAATATAATTAGTATATTTTAATCAACTCTAGTTTCTGAGTTTTAGCTATGTAGATATTAAAGAGAAAAAGGCATGTATTTCCTAAGAAAAACTTTACTAAAAAAATGATTAATCATTGAGTTCTAAAAAACTTCGTTTTAAAGCTCTTTTCCGATATGTAGACTTTGGAAAATGACGTATCAGAGACCAACAATAGTCAGACATCATATTCGTATCCCAGAAACCCTGATAGAACTCTTCCATGAGGCATAAGCCCTGATGCATACGCTCTCCCTGGTCTTCGCTCACATCTCCTAAATTTTCCGGAAATCTGTCCAGATGTCTACTGAGGAAGTGGAGTTTTATGCTCATATTCCACCCAATATTTTTTAATTGTAGCAGAAAGTCTTCTACAAGTTCAATGTAATTTTCAGATTTTTTATTTCCGAAAAACTTATTTTAGTATCCGAGGAAAGCATTTTTTTTCTTTTAGTCTTGATGTTAACAATTCTGAAGCTTGTTTAGAAAGATTTAAATCTCTTACAAGATCATTTAACTCATTTTGGGAAAAGCGTTTTGGCTCATTTGACATACCTTCAAAATCTGCAACATTTTGTGATGAGCTTGGTCTTTCAATACCTTGTTCTAATGGTTCAGATATATTTTTAGACTCTGAAGAGTCAGGTAAACGCTGCACTGGACGTTGAACACAACTAGTACTTGGGTACTGCCATTTAGCTCGATTTTTAGTGTTTAAACCGTTTACATTCACGCTACAAAAATAACCGTCTTCGAGATGATTTCGTGGTTCTCGCCAAATAGTTGGTTTTCCAAATTTAAAGGCACGTATCTTAAATATTCCACACACAATTTACAAACACAATTAGGAGTCCAAGACTTCTCGTTTTTATCCAAGAGCATCCCAAAATACTCAAAATAGGTACTTTTCACCAACTCTGATATAGCTCTTCTACAATTGTTAAACACATATTCGCCACATATGTAGCAAAAATGATCTGGATTGTTTAAACAACGTATATTTGAACTACTCATGATTCAAAAACTTGAGAAACTAATCTTAAAACAGTAAAATACGTCTGTTATCGATTAATATATATGCTTAAATGATAAAAATAAAAAACAAAGTAACTCGAGCTGCTCAAAAGATTTTTCGGTTAGATTTGACAAAAACAAGTCATAAGTGAACATTATGAACCATAGAATTCGCGGCAACAAACAAAAAGTTTAATTTTGTAAACTAGTGTTATTAACTTTTTTCCCAGGTATTTAAACTCATTGCGAAGTTGGGATTCTTATATTAACTCTTTGAGCTCTGATGGTTGACTTCTCTACCACTTATTTTTAATTCCAAAATGTCACAACGGCACCGGAATATTCGACGAAATTTATTTGAAAAAGGTTTAATGCATTTTTTCATGTACATCATAAACGTAATTTTTTCTTTGCAAAATACTGGTGCCAATGAAACATTTGGAATTTTAGAGAAATTTACCCACCAGAGCTCAAAGGGTTAAAGTGGCGCGGATACGATTTTATGCATCCTTCAATGTAATGCTTACGGAACGAGTTGAGTTTTAATGACGGTGACATTAAGATTAATAAGCTATTTCATCATTGATATCTCAATAAAAGTACTTAGATTATAGTCAGCAGTGGCGATCCTTAGTTTCGAAATCCAATATATTGGAATCTTTTTTGCAATGTTTGGTCAAAAAGTTTAGAATATGTGATTCCAGCGTTATAAACCCAAACTCAGCGACGGATCAATTGTCAAGAGACCTACACCAGCACACTCGCAAGTTAATCCTCGGTAGATATGAGTCATACAATAAGTTTGAATTTTTTGCATTAAGTTTTAACTACGCTGACGCTGCAGGTAGGCCAGAATTTGTTACAACTATGAGAAATGCCCACAGGAAAACTATAGGGCTACCTTATGTCACATAGTTTTTCAGAAAATAACACCTTTCCGTTACACATAAATTTCACTTTGCAGCTCAGCAAGGAATTTGAAGAACCCTCGAAGTACCTATTATCACGAAAGTATCAAAGGCGTTTTGATAACTATTTTCTAAAAATACAATTTCCGTAATTAGCTGTGATATTAACATTTAAAGTCATAGACGTTTTAGACATATATAAAACGAGTCTGCATACTCTGCGCACAATATTCTTTTTATGATTCATATCGCTCTGATATTTCATCGTATATATATCTGTACTTTTCCAGTATACATAGCTATACCCAATCCTACGTATTAATTTTTTACGTTTTATTTTCATATCCAAGTATTATTTTTTACATCTTATTACTCATTTTACCAATTTTTTTTTTTTTTGTAAATGTCTAGTTACTAATTAATATATGTTTGATAAGGATTACCCTATGCACAATAATACTCTCAATTGACCGATTGTTATTTTATTAGAATTTCTATTAAAAACCGGATAATTTTACATGTATAATTTTAATTGGCTTTTACTTACCCAACATACGTAGAATAGGGTAAATCTTGCAATCGTTTTGAAAATTGAAAAAATAAATGACAGATTTACACGTTTCAGTGTTTCAGACACTGGAGATTACGAAAATCATATTTTTAGAAAAACAATTTTGCCTTCCGTCTGTCTGTGTGTCTGTTTATCTGTAAACGCTCTACCTCCCGAACAAATTCAGATAGATACTTGAAATACGGTATGTACTTAGTATGTAAGAATGGGAAGAAGATCATTTAATATCAATAACCTCGATTATCCGATACTTATTTTTCTGACTCTCGAAGTTTTCGTTCTGATGAAAGATATATGAAAATTTTCGATTTTTTTTTATTTTATAGAGTGAATGTAAAAGACAATAAAAAAACATAAATTTTTCATAAAGACTGAAGTTAGTCGAATAATTAGTTGCCGAGATATTTGTAATATTGATTTGATATTTTCCATATTCTTCGATTTTTTTTTACTTTGAATTTCATTGAAATTTCAATAAAAATATATATTTTAATTGGAAATGATACGATTAACAGACGCAGTAAACTGTTAGTTAATATAATTACCAATTTTGGAGTCATAAGGATGCTTCTTTTACGCAATTCGGTATTACTTGATTAGCGTGTCGAACAAAAAACTATCGCCAAACTGTAAGTTGCCAATAATGGGTTATGGTAAATGTCACATTCATTTGACTTTAAACACATTACATATGTGTTTTTTTACGTCATCAAGTGATTTTTAATTCGATGTTTTATTTATAGTATTATTAAACTTTTACTAATTTATTTATATTTTCGTCACTTTTTTAATTAAAATTATGCCAATTTCTATTTTTTACGACTATTTTGGCAATTTATATAATTTGTCAACGGGATAATCAAGTAGTACCCGCAATCACGTGATATAGCACTACTGTCTACTAAAAATATTTAAATATACGTTTAATTGTTATTTTGAATTTGCAATGAATTTTATAAATAGTCACAAATGTTTTATTCTATATTATACATATCCATCATAGATAAGAATTCGGTGGTCCCCAACGACAAGTTCAATTAATTTTCAGCAGTTAAATTACGTCCAAAATTATTTAATTAAGTAATTAAAATAATCATATCGTTTTATAATTAACTAAGCGATCAGATTATTTTAATGTTAAACTTTTCATTTAAAATTACCCGAATATTAACCATTCAACTGATCATTATTTTCGAAAAACTTTCAAATAATATCTTTTATAGAATTTCTAATCTTTAATCACCAGTTTTTTAAAACAGAAAATTTTTGCCTAACTGAATCAGAAAAATGCTCGGATTATAAAATACAAAATTCACAATATAATTTTACTGGTGAGAATAATAAATTATGATTGGCGCATAGTTTCCCGTACGTGGTACAGGCAAATCAGGATTGGCAAAAAACATGTTGCCTATAGGACTTACGGGCGAATAAGCACGTGAACATTTTTACAATGCTAACAAAACGTAAGCCATTGGAGAGAAAATTGTCCAAGAAAAAATCCGTTCATGACCCATGGAATAGCGCTCTTTTATTCTACATACTAGCGGCCTTCGCCCGCTACGCTGGTCGGTTTATCTAAAGAAATCTTGAAGAAGTAGTTAGATAAGGTTCAGACATACATTAAAAAAAAAAAAAAAGCAAGTCGATCATTCAAAAAACGTTGGGAAATATCAAATATTTACTGTAATTTTTTAAGAAAAACGAAGTTTCGAAAAAAAAAATTAAATCGAAAAAAAAATTACACTGACATATTAATGCAAGGAAATTTTCCCAGAGAGAAAATTCGCCTTGAATACAATATTTCAAATTCTTTTAATTGCTTATAGGCGTTAATGCCAACATAGTGAAAAAAAATTCCATGCTGGGAATCGAACCCGGGCCATCAGTATGGCGCACTGACGTTCTACCGACTAAACCACATGGAACGACAGCCAGCTTGAAACTTTCTCATACTTAAGTAGACTGGCGAAAACATAACGATAGCGCGTTTTAAAATCGCACAGTGACATCTATTGGATTTTATATGTACTAAAAAACGTTATGTACTAAAAAACGTGAGCAGCGCACCTAATAGTTTCTTTTGTTTCTTTTTGTTACTTTTTTGTCTGTTGTCCGATTTTGATGAGACAAAGCCTATACACTGCCCGGGAGTGTGCATTCTTCATTAGTGAAAACCGCATAAAAATCCATTCAGTAGTTACGAAGATAACCTCGAACAAACAGACAGACAGACAGACAGACAGACAGACAGACAAAAAATTCAAAAAAATTTTTTTTGTGTTTCATTGGTTTTCTTTTATCGCCCTGACTCCATTTTTGTCAATTATCTTCAATGTACAGACACACCGGGTCCTACTGTTTTATTATATGTATAGACGAGTGGAATCCCGTCGAATTCGACAAATGAAAGGTTTAAAAGATCCGATCGATTTCGTGTTTAAAAAAAGCAAAAGTAATTACATTATTGAATCAATATATAATAAATATATTTCCAAACTTAATGTCAAGTTTTCCAGTAACAATTTTGCATGCAAATATTCAGACATCTTCAGTTAAAATTGTAATCTGAGTGCCGGCGAAATGCAGAAATTTTATTTTATATGCACTCACAAAAAAATAGTTTTATTAAAAAAAACTAATTTTTAATTTTTACTATAACATTATTTTCACTAACTGAAATCATCTGAAAGTAAAATCTCAATCTCAGTGTCCATAATGAAAAGAAATATTGAAATATAATATCGTTATGAGTAAAAATGCGATGTTTTAAATAGTGACGTCATTTTCTCTTCAAGTGTATTTTAAAAGTTACTGTTATTAGTAATATGAAAAAGGTATCCGTAATAATATTGTAATTCCCATTTATCTGGTTGCTGAATGACATCATTTTCCTCATTTGAAATTTTTCTTATTTTGCTTTAGACATTTATTTTTATCATAAATTATTTTCTGTTATTTTATTTACATTATTAATATTATTTATCAGTAAATATATTTTTTTTTACCACAGTTAGTGCATAATTATACGCTATCATTTTATTGTGGTTAAATTTTACGAAAACAATTATCTTAGCAAAAAAGGGCATAGAATTACCATAAAAAAAAACCCATAAGTGCAATCATATGGATTTTTGTCTATGGTAAAAGTGATTCCATGGAAAACCATATAAACGATAAGTGTATGGTAATTCTTATGAAAAACCATATAAACGTTAAGTGCATGGTAATTCTTTATGGTACTATATATTAAAAAATAATAACGATATCAACTTTGGTGGCGCCATCTTTTAGGACTACGGGGAACAAAGCTTATTAATGCAGTTCATCGAAGGGAAGAACCGGGATTCGATCTGGGGAACGCAGGAGTGGGAGACGACTGTCTTAACCGTTCGGCCATACGGGGATGATGAGTTGTGGTTATAAAACGTTATATGAATAAAGCGTTTCGGTAAATCATCATTATTTGCCGTTTTAAGTTGATGGTTGATAAAAGAAAGGAGTTTCGAAGGGGTTTTTTAATAAATCGTTTTAAAGACATGCATTTATAAGTTAATATATTATTTTAATGAATGGAATACATATCTTAACAAATATTATTTAGTTATAAAATTCAAATAATTAAAGAAAAATTTATTTTCTATTTATTAAAATTAATTTAAAAAAAATAGAAAGTCGATAAGAAATATTTTATTACAATAAGAAATCATTTGATAACTTAGTATATAATGTATTTTAATGATTATATTAATGTATTATATTAATTTATTACTCACGAGCATTTTTTTATTTTGAAATAATATATATATATATATATGTATGTATATATATATTACTATTTTTTTAGATAATTTTTACGGAAATTTTGAATCTTTCTTTTAAATTTTAATACTGAAAAGATTTATAGATTTTTAAATATTTTTATACATTGTAAAATGATTTTTAATCTTTTCAATAATTATTAACGTTTATAGATCGTAAAATAATTTTTAATCTTTTTAATAATTATTAACTTTTAAATAAAATAAAAATTCTTGTTGTTGCATATAAAATGAAATAAAATTATAAAATAACGTGAATTAATTTATGAACCGTTTTCTTTGTACTATTAAGTTTATAATGTTAATATTTAATTAATATATTATAATATTATAATTAATGTATTATAATGTATTTTAATGATTATATTAATGTATTATATCAATTCATTAGTTACGAGCATTTTTTTAATTTTGAAATAATATATATATATATATATATGTATATATATATAACTATTTTTTTAGATAATTTTTACGGAAATTTTGAATCTTTCGTTTAAATTTTAATACTGAAAAGATTTATAGAATTTTAAATATTTGTATACATTGTAAAATGATTTTTAATCTTTTCAATACTTATTAACGTTTATAGATCGTAAAATAATTTTTAATCTTTTAAAGAAAATAAAAATTCTTGTTGTTGCATTTGAAATGAAAATAAAATTATAAAATAACGTGAATTAATTTATGAAACGTTTTTAATACGATTAATGGTTATATATATATATATATATACTCTTTGTACTATTAAGTTTATAAAGTTAATATTTAATTAATATATTATAATATATTGTATAATGTATATTATATGTATATTAATATTTTGTTGCTAATATTTGTAAAAGCTATTTCAAAAATTCATTTGATGATTCAAATATTCGTTGGTCCTTTTTAAAATAAGTTCAAAAAGATTTTCTTTAAATAAATATAGTCTATTTTTGACAATTTGTTTAATTTGAGGGGGTCCGGGACACATTAAAAAAATCTTTTATTGAATTAAAATTTAAAATTTTTTTTGTGCTGATTAAACATAACATTTTTAAACAAAATCACATGATAAAGCTTCTCTACTTTTTAATTTAAAATTTATTTAAAAAAAAGTGGCGGGTGATTAAAAGTTATTGTAACTCAATGTAATAATTTTAGAATTTTAGCTTTTTAGCAATTAAATAAACAGAAACACCTACGTTTTAATTTTAGTTCAGCATTAAAAAAAATATTAATTTAAAAAAAGGAAAAAAAATATTTAAAGTAAAAGATTTAAAAAAAATAATATTTTCAAAAGTAAATTATTTTTTCAAACTTTCTTAATCAAAATTAAAGTAAAGCAATTAAAAAAAGGCATGTTCTAATTTTAAAGTTATATATTATAACTGAGTTATAACAATTTAAATGTGAGAAATTGTAAAAACCTATCATGGAAAAAAATTCTGGTCTTATCCATGACAATCAATGCTTGAAAGCTAGATGCTTAAAACGAAGCAAAAAACATATTTCCTTTTCTAATTATGATAAAAAGATGATTTAAATGTCATTATATAAGCATAAAAAATCAGAGAAATTTTTAATGCCGTATTTTTTTATATGTGTCCCGGACTCCTTTAATCGTTGTTTTAATTTTATAGGAAATATGTACATTTTTATTGAATCATTTTATTTCTCACAGGATACATTTTTTAACGCATTAAACTCTCATATCTATGAATTGTATAAGAATAAAATAATAATCTGTTATTTTATGTTACATTAATTTGCGATCAAGGGATTTTCATCAGACTGGTTATAAGTTAACATAAGTTGTTGCTAAATAGATTTTGGTTTAAAGCATCTATCCAGTGGCGCTGCTATGATTCTATTTTTTAGAAGTGCATAAGACATGCATAGAGATAGGAGAAAGTTTTGAGATTACCACAACTAAGTAGTTTTATATTATAGTTACACAAAATTTAATATACTATAAACTTTCAAAGGGTATTAAGATTTTACCATGTACCATGCTTTGAAATACCATACAATTTATAGTACGAATAAATATGTATGATTTTACGATACATCATGCTATGGAACACCATTGAATGTAAGGTGAATTTCATTTCCTATAGTTTTACCATACACCGTGCTATGGAATACCATATCATGTATAGTGTATATCAGGCCTGTCCAACCTTTCAGTAACCAAGGGCGCATCTTGGCCGTTGGCACTCATGAAGAGCGCCATTGTTTACGTGACTGAAAACATGTAGCATTCTTATCGCATACACACGCACATGTTAACATAATGCAAATGAATCGTATTACGGTAAACAGAAGACCACTACAATTCTGGAGTTACATGTATTAAAATTCAAATTTTACATTTTTTATGAGAAGTCTATATCAAAAATGTTTGTAGGGTAAGGCACTAGAAACTTTAATCGCATCTATAATAATAACAAATAAATAAATATGAAAATCAGAGAGATTGCTAAGTTTCTTTAGTTTTATGAAAAGTACATAAACAGACAAGTATGATAGCGACCAAAGCAGACCTGGGTGGTTTCAGAGGGATAGTCTAGAAGAGTTTTCATAGTTGGAAATCATTCTGCACTGTTTATTATATTTTTCTGAGAAAAATTATTTAAAAAAATAAAGAAAAAAAGCCCTTTAAATTTTCAAAAGGCAGGAAAGTAAAATTTAGCCCTTTCATCCTTCATATAAAACAGCCAATGAGCCAGTGTGACAACAATAAATATAAAAATGCTGAGCTTTCATGCACATGTATCTTCAAAGGGGAGGAGGACATGTGAAAACGTTTCTTTATCTCTCTCTCTCTCTCTCTCTTACTTCTTAATATTAAATCTTAATATTAATTTTCCAACTAGTAAGAAGTTTAATTATCTTACACTACATAACAATAACTAAAAAATACAAAAATATGCATGATTAAATTTTTAAAGTATGTTTATAGTTTTTAATGAGCAATGACAAGCCAACAACATGTCAAATGTAGGTTTTAAAAATATCTCTGACAAAATATTAATGATTTTAAAGAAAATATCCTTTATACTTGGATTTTACTTTTAAAATGTTTAATAACAGGAAATCTTCAAAGGGCGCCAAGAAATCCTCCAAAGAGCGCCATGGCGCCCGCGGGCGCCGCGTTGGACAGCCCTGGTGTATATCATTATCCTATATCTTTACCATACACATTTCTCTGGATACCATATAATGTATGGTATATATCATTATCCTATAACTTTACCATACACATTGCTCTGCAATACCATAGAGCGATGAATGTTTACCATATGAATACAGTATGTTTACATATAATGACATAAATGTTTTATGATTTTCCATATAAAACCATGTGTTTCCATAAAAAATCATATGCCATTTTTTGTTAAGGATTTTTCTTTTAAATGCGAGGACATGTTCACTGATGAAATAAAGCTTCTGACTGGTGGAAAGTAATAATGGAAAATAAATTTTTATTATCGAGAGAAAAGCTAAACTGAGTTGCCACCATTTTGAAGAAATATCGTAAAAAACATTTAAAATGTCAAATAAAATATAAAAATGGAAATAAATTAAAAAATAGCTAAAATGGGCACACCTACAAATAAATAGCTTTCATATAAAAAAATAATTATCAAAATCGGTTGAGTAGAAAATTCAGGGCTGATGACTAAAAAACAGCCAGGTCTTTTAAATATATAGAATAGCTACGATAATGATGCCCAGCTTACTATATCTGTCTTTTAAATGTCGGTAAAGCTGTATCCTCAGCACAGGACGTAATAGTCTTCATGTGCAGACAACCCTAGGGCATACATGAGACGAAATATATCTCAGTATATTTGGACATATACAGGATGTTTGGAAATTTAGTCTTTGAAAGTTTTTGAATGAGATCCTAGATTCATATGTGCGCCCATATGCCGGTGCTATTGGCAATGGTTTCATTCTAAGGGATGATAATGCGAGACCACACCGAGCTAAGGTTGATGAGGATTATCTTGAGCATCACGGTTTGGAGAGAATGGAAAGGCCAGCTAACTCTCCAGACTTGAATCCAATAGGATACCTTTGGGACTATCTTATAAGCCAGGTTGCGGCTTGAAGTCCTCCTCCAAGGTCACTAAATGAGCTGGAACAAGGCTTACTCCATGCCTGGTCAGCGCTACCTATTTCGGTGTCCTGCATTTTAAATGAGAGCATGGAATGTCGATGCAGACAATGCATTCAAGTCCGGGATGGACATATTCCGTATTAGAAACAGTTTTTTAATGTCCCTGTCACATTTTACTACATAATACTGCGATGTACTGATTTCTCCAAGAATGGAATTTTCCACCATGAGTGCTTTTTTGTTGTAATTTCATTTATATTTTTAATTTAAGTAAATTTCTATGTCTCATTTATAAACAATAGCTTAGCTCTTATTTCGTCCAAATTTGTTGTTTCTATATTCATTCATTTGCAAAAAAACCCAGTTGTACCTTAACTTTTGGAGGCCAGTGTAATTAAAATTCGGATAATTTTACATTAAATATTTAAAATAATTTCAAATATCAAAATAATCATATCGTTTAATTGCTCTTAAAATACAGAATAACTCTCTGGTTTTTATGATACAGAAATTAACAATGGAAAGTCATTGTCGCATTAATAATTATAATTTTCATTTGAAAAAAAGATAAAATAATTCCCTGTTTTCCGATAATCGCCCTAACCTCTCAGAATATTTTGATATCGATCAAAGGAATTTTGTCATCTGTTTTTAATGGGTGCCATGACTTCATATATTTAGCATATAATGACGTCTTTATGAATGGAAACTTTTCAGAATATTTAGAAGATAAAATGTTGACGGTATTTCCGCAACGCATAAAAACAATTACATTTAACTTATGTAAATCAGGTCAAATCCCTTTAGTGGAACCGTCAGTTTGGTAAGATGAATTATTCTTTTACACTGAACCTACCATGATGGGCCTCATTATCCATTTTAAATTTTATGTTAGAATTTCATACATTTAACATTATCGCATGCACATTTGAATTTCTCTTTTTAGCCTTTTGGATGCTATTTCTTTCATGCAACAATTATACTGCCGTCCCTAACAAAAACCTTCTTTTACATAATCCAATCATAAAGGGAAGTAGGTGTATTATTGCAAGTTAAGTACTAATATACTGTACTGCATTTTTAAAAACTTCTAAGCATCATACAAAAAAGAAAATTTAAGTAAGAACATATCATACAGCAGAGAAAAAAAATATTTTGTGATTTTTCAAATGACCTTCTGAGATTTTCATTTCTGTGGTCTAAAGAAAAATGAAATATCGCTTCTTTAAACTGTCGAAATCTAAGCTTTTGTTGCAACTCTAAAACTAACACAAGGATTGCTGTCTAACACCTATGTTTTTAATAATTATGGTTCATTTTATGAAAAATGTCAAAATTCCTAAATATTTTTTATATGAATTTATTTACATAATTTAAATACTTTTGACTCTAAAAAATGTCTGAAATATGTTTGCGTCAATGAAATATATCTCATTAACAAGGAAATAAAATAGCATATATCACGTGAAGAAACGTGTTCTAATCGCAAGAAATGTAATTCAAATCATTTATTGTAAGTAAATATTGTTGCTATGCTCTATTATATACATATTTATGTAAAAGCTGTGATATATGAACAAGCAGTTTTCTCAATGCGCACAAGTACTAAAAAACCCAATTTGGAGAAAAATGCATACAGATATAAAAATCAATTGCAGTGTATGTTGAGGCTACATTGTCGCACAGCCCGTTGCCAAGCTTATTAGTTTCAGGCGTATCGTACTTTTCCTTTAGGACTATATAATTTTTATAGCAGAAATCTGGTTTTAAAATACGTTATGGGTATGGGTTTTCCTAATTTTTCATTTAGATACCAACGTTTAACTTGATAAACTGTGAAGTTTTGTTATAATATTGAGAATGCATTGGAAAGTGTTACGTAATCTATTCTGTGCACTTAAGTTTTTTATTCTTGCTTTCTATGACTTTTTTTTATTTCTTTATATCTCATTTTAAATTGTCATGAATAACTACTGTGTCTCTATACGAAAAAATAAAGATATATTTTTAACTCAGTAAAATTAGTTTACATTAAAAATTACGCGACAAAGTAACTAACATAAAATTGCCCTGCTTTAAATTTTCGAATCAAGGAGAAATGGTTAATTTAAGCATTTAACTAACGAGAAGATTTTAATAGACATAATTATATTTGTACTAAATTTAAAAGAGCGTTTTGAGAACCGTAACTTCTGTCGATGAATTGCTTTTTTATCTCACTTCAAACGTTTAAAAGATGAAGGAATTTTAGTAACGAGTCCCTTTTTTAAAGTGCACTTAGAGTAGATCAAGGACTGTAAAATCTAGGTGACTACTAATTGTCCCTAGTGTTGCCATCCGACGAATTTTTATACAGATTTCTTGTTTGCTGCAACTTTTACAATTTATAATATTTACCTCATTTAATGACAGCTTAAATAAAGCGAAATACTCTTTTTAAGAAATATTGTAGCAATCAAGCTGTCTGAATAATTAAAAAATATATATTGGGCTGGCAACGCCAATTGTCTTTACACATTAGAAGAAAAGAAATGTCACATTTTACAAAAGTTAGATTTTTTTACTCCCTTAAATCCCTGTATTGGATAGGTGATAAAAATTAGAAAGTGCTGTGGCAAAGAGACTCTTTAAGAGGCTACTCGACTAGCTCAAAAAGAACCAGATGATAATGTTAAGTCTATAAGGGCGTTATTTTCAAATATCACACTTAAATTTTAATATTTTACATAACTTTTTTTTTTCTTGCATAAGATAGCCGAGGAAGATCTATAACCGGGTTAGTTTTTACTTTTTCGATTTTTGTTATATATTTTTTATATTATGATTGTTCCAATTTCAGAATCGGTTTCAGCCGGTTCCGAAAGTTAAACTAATGAAAAAATCCGAAACCAAAATCGAAAAAGTGAAAACTAGCCCGGTTGTAGATCTTCTTCAGCTATCCGATCCAAAAAAAATCATGTGAAAATATTAAAATTTGAGCAAAATATTTGAAAATCGCGTCCCCATAGACTTAACATTATCATCCGGGTCTTTTTGGGAGACTAGAGTAGACTGTTAATGCGCTTTAAAGCATGATAAAAACATCATATTATTCCAAGCAGTGGGAAAGTCTCAGCAGTGCAGTGTTAAAATTAGCTTTGGGTTCAACTAAGTATATTATTCTGAGTGTAATATTGCTAAAAGCCCTTTATTTTAAAACAGTGTTATTTACAAAAACAATCAATATGAAAACTGAGCGCATATTTGAAAATTTTAGATTACTTACATATTTATAACGGATGGACATCATTCCAAATTACATTTTTTAATTGGATTGTGATGGGTTGGTATCACGTATCTCAGCTCTCATAAGGTATTTCTAGAAAATCCGTTCGCATTCTGAAATCGGATGTTTTTTGTCACATTTAGAGACATTAGTTCATTTTATGCAAAGCATGTGTTTTGGCATTGGTAAACTTGAAAATAGATTTCTCGGCCAAATGTTGCCAATACTTTGCCAACTGTCACCAAATAAAAAAAAAATCAAAACTTTCTGGTTTCGATTACTGCCAAATATTCAACAATTAAATAATCTTATTTTCTACAACATCGACTTAATCCAATGATTTTCAACTACCCCGAAACTGTTGCATACAAAATTTAATTAAAATAATTAGAGCCATTTTTTAGATAAAATTAGTCTGATTCATAGTGGTCCATAATAATCCATTAATGGAATGCTCAGAAACGGTGAGATACAATATTTAATCAAAACTAGTTGGATGTGCCAATCCCAAAACCTTCTTCTATCTCATAAGTACATTTTAATATTTTAAAAATTTTAATTTTAATTCAATACCATACCAACTTTGATTTTCATCTTAAATTTCTGCTTCAATCAATTAATTGGGGTAAAAACGAATTTCCGTATCTGCACGAGCCGATGGACAATAGAATGATAGGCAGATTTTTTTTTTAATTCAGGGAGGACCTACTTGCCTTACCAAAAAAGAATTATATACAAAAAAATTAGTTCAGTTCTAGAACTAACTTCATACACTTTTATGAGGTGCAGTATTGAAAATGGTATAAAATTCGCTATTGAAGTGCCCCCTTCCGGCGGATTTTTTTCAGATTCAGGGCGATCCAACTAGCCATAGCCATACACTTACACAAAAAATTTGGTTGAATTCGATGCTTAACTTCATGTACTTTTGGTCGGTACAATATTGAAAATGGCATAAAAATCGCGATTGCAGCGCCCCCCCTTCCGACGGATTTTTTTTTCAAATTCAGGGAGGACCAAATAGCCATAGTCATACACAAACACAAAAAATTTGGTTCAATTCGATGCATAACTTCATATACTTTTGTCGGTATAATATTGAAAATGGCACAAAAATCCCGATTGCAGCGCCCCCTTCTGGCGGATTATTTTCAAATTCAGGGGGGACCAACTAGCCATAGTCATACACTTATACAAAAAATTTGGTTAAATTCGATGCATAACTTCATATACTTTTGGTCGGTACAATATTGAAAATGGCACAAAAATCGCGATTGCAGCGCCCGCTTCCGTCGGAATATTTCAAAACTGAAGGAGAACCTGCTTGCGACAGCCAAAAACATTCACAAAAAATTTGGTTCAGTTCTATGCATAACTTCATACACTTTTTGACAGTGTTGCCAATGGGCTACTTTTTTAAAATTCAGATTTCTTGAAAGTGGTTGTGGCACCACTTTTTTTGAAACGGTAAATTACCTTTTGTTATCGCCTTAATTATCATGTCATTGAATAAGGCATATTTTATTATTTGTAAAAAGTGGTGCCAATCAAGAATCTGAATTAAAAAAAGTAGCCCATCTGGCAACACTGCTTTTTGATGGTAGAATGGCGACATACACACAGACACACACACACACACACACGGACAGACAAACATTTTGTAAAAACAGGTTTTTTGGAATCTCTGACTCCTAAAACGTGTAAATCCGTCGAAAACCGGAGTCGAAAAAATTTTGTTTACAATACTTTTTACTTTTGAAGATAGAAGAAAGTAATAATTTGAGCCTTTAAAAAAAATAAAATTGCCTTCTGTGAAAGTGACAAAGAAATTACCAAGTAATTGAATTTTCTCGTACATGTGATTTAGCCCAGTATTTTTTTTCGTAATCCAAATCGCTAGAATACAAAATTTAGTCGAAATCGTTAAAGCTTTTTTTAGATAAAATTAGCTTGACCCACAGTGACCGGAAAATGATTCAATCGTAATGTGTCTTGATCTGTTTAAGTCTATTGAAGAGTTATTCTGTTAAAATTCTCATTGAGCCGCGATAAACAGTCCTGTTGCTTCTGTTTAGTTAATAGCAATTTTGCTGACGAAGTGATACGCAATAACAAGGTCCGTCGAGTGGTAAAAGCCTATTAAAAATAGATAAAATACACAGTATCTGTTCTCATGGAAATAATTGACAGACCGAAGATTTCTTGATGGAACTCACTTTTTTTTATGTGGATCTCACCTCTGGAAGGTTCTATGGCAGCTTGTCTGATGATTTCGGTATTCCGTGTTTCGTAACTTGAATGAAGTGATTGGATTGTTTTCTAAAGGCTTGTCGTTGAATTCCAACGCTAGAAATTATAATACCGTGACTACGAAGAACAAGTCCGATGGAGAAACCCTATTTATGGATACGCGAGTTTACTAAATTTAAATTATTATTCCTACACAATGTGAAGAGTCGCGAGCGCATTCCCAAAGGGTCTCAACCGACAACAAAACTATCTCCAACAACTCACCAGTACTGACCAACTGTATAACCAACTGTCTGCGCGTACGACAATAGGTTTCAAAGTTAGCGCGTCAAAACGGGGTTGCCGGAAAAGTTCGGCGAAACATACGCCAAGAGTACGCCAAGGAAGAAAGATTCGGGCGTATCGAAGTGACTACTGCATTGGAAAAATAGTAAGTAAGCAACTGCTTCTTAAAAGAACGGCTTGCGATGAATGAAATATGAATCATATGCCATTTAAAAAAAGCAGAAATTTAAAAAGCTTAATGAATAAAGTGATACACTATTTGGCCAAAGGTGACCGGCCATTAGTGGTTTTAGACATTTTGTTAAATATCTAGAAAAATGCATGAGGAGTTATCCTGGAACTCTAAACGTGTATACATAATAGTACAGGTCATACGTTTCCGTGAAGATTTTTTTCTGAAACTCCATAGAGGACCGTCAACAAATTAAAGAAGAACGAATATCTATTGGATAACCCTGTCAAACCAAAACTAAAGTAGCAAAAGTGCTCAAACTGTAGATTATGATTAAGTGGCTTATTGTAATAAAACGTGTTTAATTTTATGTGGATAGCATGTACAGTGTTGCCAGTGGGCTACTTTTTTAAAATTCAGATTTCTTGATTGGCACCACTTTTCTTGAAACAGTAAATTATCTGTTGTTATCGCCTTAATTATCATGTCATTGAATAAGGCATATTTTATTATTTGTAAAAAGTGGTGCCAATCAAGAATCTGAATTAAAAAAAGTAGCCCATCTGGCAACACTGAGCATGTATACTCGTAGAGAAATTAAGGTTTTTATAAAATCAGTCCTAATTTTTTTCCAAGTTTTTTGTTTATAATTTGCAGAGATCTTAATATAAAATAATGTTTTTTTTCTGAAAATGTGACAGACATTATTAAATGCTACAGTAAATGTAGCAGTACATACCATATTGCGTATTCTATATTGACATTGATCAATGGATAATCAATGGATAATCAATGAATATTAAAAACTGCAAATTATAAGCAAAAAACTTGAAAAAAATTCGTACTTTTTTTAACCATAATTTTGCTACGAGTATACATGCTATCCACATAAAATTGAGCGCAGTTTATTACAATAAGGCACTTAATATAATCTGTAGTTTGAACGATTTTTTTACATTACTTTTGATGGGGTTATCTAAAAGATATTCATTACTTTTTTATTTGTTGACAGTACCCTAAGTAGGTCTCCTATGATCCCCCCCCCCTCGGGGGGAAATCTTCACGGAAATGTATGACTTGTACAACTGCATTTACAAACTTAGAGTTTCAAGATAATTCCTCATGTAATTTTCTAGATATTTAACAAAATGGCTGAAATCGCAAGAGGCCGGTCATCTTTGCCCAAATAGTGGAGTAACGGAGTAGGTACTGTATTAAACGGAGTAGGTACGACTGACAAAGTATGAATTGGTTAGAAGTAAGATTAATTTAAAAAAAATCCTGGGTGTACATAAACACAATATATTGCTACACAATCGAACCACTAATCGAAGTTTGTCAAAAATGTGACCTGGCTCAATAAATCATAATATATTTCTCCCACTTGGAAATTTCCAACTATTATGATTTATTTTCCAGTTGAATATTTGTGTTAATAATTAATCTAAAAGGATTACGCATGCAGAGTTTACTGCTGTTCCAATATTAATTTTCAATTTATTCTATTGAGCAGATTCGGATGTAAGACCAGATGCTGCGATCATGAAAAGATAATTTTAGTGAATTAGTCCTTCCGATTTGTCCCAGAAGGCTCAGTTGGTAGCACATTGCTGGCTTCGGGAATACATTCCTCGTTTGAATCCTGCCCCGATTGGTTTTTCCCCCGCATGGAAATTTACAACTACCAAAATTTATACAGGGTGTTTCATAAAAGAGGGGCAAAACCTTAATAATTCAATGCACCGTGTGCCACATCTGGCTCATACATAAAAATTATAATTATCATTATGTACCATAAATTTGGACACTATGATCTGTATCCCTGATCAAGAACACTCAAAAGAACGGAATAACACTTATTTTGTTCATGTCAGACGGCTGCATTTGACAAAAAATTCGAATTTGCTTTAATTATTTTTACTGACTACTTAAAAATACTGACTACTTTTCCGATCACGTATTCTCTGATGAAAGGTTTTTTTTTTCTGAATGTGTACTATCACTTCTTAAAATTTGCCCACGTTTTATGAAACATCCTGTATGTTTTTTAATAAATTCACTTGCTTGAATTTTCTACCAAGCATAAAATTAATACAGTTGCCGTAATCGAGTTCAATGCCATCAAAAATTAATGTGTTCACTGTAAAAAAAAAAAGAAAAAAAAAAAAAACAGACGATTTTACGAAAAATGAACTGGTAATCGTGACTCCAGTACAATTCACTGTTTAATAACGGAAAAATGTCCGTAAATTCAGAAAAATTTCCTTTTTAGCTGAAAATTTGCTGGAATTTACCGATATTTTTCAGTTAAAAAACAATGAATTGTACTGGCGTCAAGATTACCAATACAATTTCCGTAAAATCGTCCTTTTTTACAGTGTGTAAAAAAAAATACGTAAAACAAGAATTACAGTCAAAAGATTAAAAGCGATTTTCAAGATGAACATTAAATGCTTATAAAAGTTTATTTTATAAACTTTTTTTGCTTTTATACGTATTGATTTTTATTTCTTGCGAAACTTATGTTTTTAAGTTAGTAGTTTGATATTTAATTAGGCTTATGGCTTCAGTACTAAAGTAGTTTTGTACATTTTTATATTAGTTTCTGAAAAATCTATTTAAAAATCTATGGAAATCGCTTCAATAGTTATTGTGAAAAGATACTTAAATATTAGCTATTTTAGAGACGATTTATCAACTTTCGATTTTCCTTTAATTACATCCTACACTTTAATTTGAATCTTTTGAATGACAAAAAATAGTTGCTTTTAAAACAAGCCACATATTTTCAGCTTGCCATTAAGTTTTAGAAGTTACTGTTTGAAAAAAAAATGATGATTATTCGCCGTTGATTAAATTCAATCTTTAAATAATTCTGAATTCTTCTATATATAATTTCAAACCTATTTTAGGAATTTTTTTCACCGTTTGATAAATTTCTTTTGATGTACGATTGCTAAAAGAATCTATTACGTTTTACTGAAGGGAAAATTAAAATCTCAATCATCAAACTAGTTAGTGTTCAATCTACAAAAAAAAGTTTTTTGAAGAATCCTAAAAATTGTATTAATGCTCCATTAGAATTATTCCTCTCTTTTAATAAAATTTTCTTGATAATCAAATGCAAAATTGCCGGTTGAGGTTTCTTTCAGATATCTCTATAGAAAAAATGGTTAGGCATATACTTGTATTTAAAGTTTTGGATGTTTTAATTGTTCTTCGAGAGAGTTTATATTTTTTAAAACTTTATTTGATTATTTTGAGTTTCATGACATAGACTCAAGGAACTCTCTCTAAGACATACTAATTTTATTTCATGAAATTTCAATTAACAGATTACATAATTCATTAAATAAATTATCAGCACAGCAGTAATTGATTTAAACAGATGAACTATAACCAAACTGTCAGAAATGCAAGTGAATTAACAAATAAAAAAATAAAATATAGGATTACAATTATTTTTACCCGAAAATTTCTCATTGGATATTTTTCAGAAACTGGAAGAAATGAGTTGTCGTAAGTAGAAAACTGTTATTTCAGTTTTATTTCGGATGTCTGCAAAGAAAAACAAGTTAGACATGTGCTTGCGTTAAATCTTTGGGTGATTTAGTTGTGACTCATGATAGTTTGATTTTTTTACTTTTTAAAGAATTGTTTAAGAGTTAATGTTAGTCTGTTACCGTAATAGAATGTCTTAAGGGATGACATTTTTAATGTATAGAATTTTACTCAGCAAATTATTTAATTTATGGACTGAATTATTAACACAGGAAAATAAAGTTGAATGAAATGAGGTGTAAAAAACTAATGTCAAAAATAGGCTTGATTAAATAAGCATATTAAAAAACAAGAATTTTAGATCGCAAATAGAAAATGTATCATTAAAGTACTTTCGCAAAAAATTCGATAACTTATAATAAACATAAAATTGCCGTTTAGGTTCTCTATCATATGTATAACAAGTAAAATAAGATAGACATGTCCCGTTAAATCTTTCGATTTTAATTATGCATCTGAATAGTTTGTAATTTTTGGCGTTTTTTTTTTTTTAGAATTATTTAAGGGTTACTGGCAGTCTGCTACACCAGTTGCAACCAACTTCAGAGGCATGTTGCTTTTAACATACAGAATTTTACTTAACAAATTATACAGGGCAAATCTAAACTCTTAGGCAAAACCTTAAGGTAAACTAGGAAACATCAAGACAAATAATATAAAATAAAAACTAAGTGTTCCAATGTCTTCCGAAAATGATAGGCACCATTAATGTTTAGAATCCAAAATTTCAAATGATTATTAAAAATGGAAAAAGTGGCTGATTCGTTTGCTTTTTCGTTAAATTATTCTTTATGTCTGTATATTCTTGAAAAAAAAAAAAAAGATAAAGTTAAAAAATGAGGGTAGGGGGTGCTTTAGACTTTGTAGTAAATAACGGCTATTTTTTAGCATTATTTTTTGTATATCATTAAATGATTTCACAAGGTTACACTTAACTTAAATTTCGAGCTCAAAATCTGAATTATTGGGAGTGGTTAGGTTGCGCAAATTTAACTGTGTTCAGGGAACCGGTGGGGGTCAAGTTTCAACTTCTGAACACAGTTCAGTATGCGCTACTTAGCCACTTCAACGATTCAGATTTTGAGCTCAAAATTTACGTTTAAATCTTGAAAAGATTTTCAAAACATTTAATGAGATACAAAATATAATTGTTCGTTATTCCGAAGTCTAAAGTGCCCTCTAGAGGCATTTTTTTTAACTTTATCTTAAAAATTTACTTTTGAGAAAATACTGACATAAATAATAGATTTTTCGAAATCAGCAAACGAATCGATCAATTTTTCCGTTTTTTAAAATCATTTGAAATTTTTGTCCCTAAACTTTAATGGCGCCTATCTCCTTCGGAAGAAGTTTGAGACCCTTAGTTTCCTATTTAATATTGCTTGTCTTGATGTGTACTATCACCTCTTAAAGTTTTGACCAAGAGTTTAAATTCAACTTGCATAATTTATGGACAAAATTATATCAGCAAGGAAGAATGTTTTCTTAATGTTAATTTGTTTTATATGCGCCGCTAGATAGTTTGCATTTTTTGCTTTTAAAAGAATTATTTAACGGTTGATGGATGTTTTGCTACCTCATTTAGATGTTTTAAAGCATATTATCTTTACTGTGCAGAATTTTACGTTACAATTTATATAATTTATGGACTAAAATATTACTTTTTATTAGCACAATAAAAATGAGTTTAATGAGATGAAGTATCAAAGTAACGTCGAAAATACATTTAATTAAATAAGTAAATTAAAAAATTAGAATTCTATATTTGAAATTGAAAATCAAATATTAATTTTGTTTCACAAAGGAAAATACATGAATTATAATAAACACACAATTATGGTTCTATTTTATATCAAATCTCTATAAAAAAAAATAGTTAGACGTATACTTGTTGTTAAAAGTTTGGATGTTTTAATTGCGTCTACACTGTAAGAAAATCTGGTAAATTTACAGCAAAAACTACTGGCAGCAATGTTACCAGCAGTTTTTCCCTAAAAATTGCAGTTAAATTAGATATAATAAAAAATTTTACATCTTATTTTACTGTAAATCTTACAACAAAAATTGCTGGCAACATTGCCGCCAGCAATTTTTGCCTTAAATTAAACGGATTTTTTTTACAGTGTATAAATAGTTTGTGTTATCTTTTTTTTTTTTTTACTTTTTACAGTAATCATTTTATACTTTATGGCAATCCTATGCAACAATAACATACTTTATAAAATTATGATTTTAAATTAAACTAGTTACTTTGCATAACTAACTTCTCAGCATAGAAAAAATTGGTTTAATGGGGTGAAATCGCGGAGAGTGGGCTGGTGTGAAATGCTTTTTACAAAAGTAGGAAAATCAACTTTGTTTGATACAAAAAGAAATTTTCAATTTATAGAGTACAATATGAAACACTTTTAGTCTAGATGTACAACCAAACAAGGATTGTAGATTGAAAATGTATCTGCGGCGATATAAAATTCCAGTATCTTCCTACACTGTAAAAACTAATTCATTAAATTTACGGCAAAAACTGCTGGCAGCATTGTTGTCAGCAGTTTTTTTCCGTAAAAACTGCAGTAAAATTAGATGTAATAAATAAATTTACATCTAATTTTACTGCAATGTTTACGACAAAAACTGCTGGCAACATTGTTGCTAGCAGTTTTTGCCGAAAATTTAACAGAGTTTCTTAAAGTGTAAGTTTTTTAAAGTGTTGTCAGTCATAAATGACATTAAAAACCTTCAATTTATATACATTTTGAAATAAATGAATATATTTTCAATGTTATGATTAATATATTATCCTTTAAAAATGTTTGCGTGTTATCAATTTACATTTAACTTGCTAAAAAAAGAATTGGACGTGTCCAATTTTTCCATTTACTGGTATGTTCCATTCCTCCACACGTCTTTTTATGTGTTAAACTACTTATATAAACAAAAGTGCTGATTTTAGGCTTACTTTAAATTGTGGATAATATACAGTATTATGTTCCATAAATAGAGAAACTACACCGTAAAAAGAATTCCTTAAATTTGCTGCAAAAACTGCTGGCAGCAATGTTGCCAGCAGTTATTGCCGTAAAAATCGCAGTAAAATTCGATGTACATTTTTTTATTGCATCAAATTTTACTGCAATTTTTACGGCTAAAACTGTTGGCAACATTGCTGCCAGCAGTTTTTGTCGCACATTTAACGGATTTTTTTTTTACAGTGTATAAAATCTATGTATAAACAAGTCATTAATTTATAGAAAGCATAAAAAGTATATGAAGCAAATTTACTTTTAATTCTTGAAATAGCCTTTTTCTCTATATAATTGGAAGCTCATACCGATCAAAGTTCTTTTTTAACTGAATATTGGGCTATCATTTCTTCATCTTTTGTGTGATTGATGAAATGTTTAGAATGATACATAAAGAGAAGAACCTATTGCCCTATTCCTTTCGCTGTTTCACTCTACCCAGTTTTCCCCTATAATCCAAATGCAATAAAAAAAATTGAATTAAGAAGTAAATGCATACACAAAATGTGTATACGTTTGAAATATCCAAAAATATAAACTTTTATTCCACAAGTTGTGTGCAATCCCTTTTTCTCAAAATTTAGTTCAAACTTTTCCTAAATGGAAACTTTTTAGCATTTTTTCTAGAAGTAATAATAACTTAAAAAGGATTTAATGCTTATTATAATTATGAAATTATTTTTTTTCACAAAAACTTTCTTTATTTCAGCCCCCCCCCCCTCTCCGCCCAACGGTCCAATTTTTTTTTTCTTTTTTGCTGAGATTTTCTGCCCCTTGATTTTATGTATTAATCTGGAAGGCATTCGCATTGAATTATGGAATATCTCATAAAAGAAGTGTGATATATATTTATGGATAGATAGATTGATAGAATTTTGAAGGGTGGTGTTTATGCTCTAGCGTCCATGATCGGCGTAGATCTCCAAAAGTTTTTCAGAAATTCCAACACAGGGGAAAATGTACTTTCTTACGAAATGTACCTAAATTGTATTCTAATTCTAAAAGAAGACATTACACTAAGTCTAATGGACTTTTAGTGTAATTTTATATAATAAAAAGGCAGGTGTGTAGATTTTTATTTAGACAAACTGTGTTTCTATACTAGTGATTTTACAAAGAATTTCTGCCTAATTTTTGTTATTTCAACGAAAAAAATTAACTTATTTTTAATAAAATAAATTTTTTGAAGTATATTACGGAACAGTTTTCAGAAAAATGCATACAAAGTTTATAATCAATCACAGGGATAATACTTCCGTTTTTCTTGCACACCAATATATTCTTAGAGAAAATGTCGTTTTCTAGAATAGGAAAAATATTACGATTAAATAATATAATTTTTTCTCTAAAATTAATTACTGTTGCGAAAAAACCCGGAAATTTCATCCTTATAGTCCAAGCACAAAAACCTATGGTATCGAGCGAATGAAAAAATCACTCTATTTTATGAAAGAATAGAAATAGGGGAATCTAATGATCTATGTCTAAAGAAAGTGAAGTGGTGCATAAGTCAACAATTAATACTATCAGTGGTTTTCCCGTAGGTTTATCATGGTGCTTACCGTACAGTCAAAGGTATGAAATGATTGTATGGCAAATACAGTGATAAACCTGCGAAAAAAAAAAAAACATTAGTGGTATTAATTTCTTGCTTATTCACCACTTTACTTCCGGAAGACATGGATCATTCGTTTCCTCTATTACTACTCTTCTATAAAATGAAGATTTTTTTCTTGTGCTCGATACCTTAGGTTTTTGTGCTGTCGGCTCTTGGACTGTTACAATCGAAGTTCTGCTTTAAAGAGCCTAGTATAAATTTCAAATTGATAAAAATCGATAGGAGTCTGAATAGCAAAAATATTCCGATTAGATAACATAACATTATTTCTAACAAGTTACTGGCGCGAAAAAACGGAAATCTCATCCTTATAAGCGGAGTTTTTCATTAAAGTACGCATAATAAATTTGAAATTTAGAAAAATAAGTCGGAGTCTGTATTAAATTAAGCATTATAAAATTTAAATTAGGACTTTTTGTTTACAATTTAATATTTAGTGCATTTCAATGCGAATTTGATTTGATGCGGATTCAGAATTAAACGGATTTTTAAAATAAATGGCATATCACACAATAATAATAAGTTTGCAGGGACAAGAGATCTTGAAACTCATTCTTTTATTATTTATTATCTCACTTTAGAGACTATTCAATGGCACATTATATGCATAATGACACACACACACACACACATACATACATATATATATATATATATATATATATATATATACAGGGTGTATCTAAACTACTGGGCAAAACTTTAAGGGGTGATAATACACATCAAGACAAATAATATTAAATGGGAATCTAAGGGTCCCAACCGTCTTCCCACGGAGATAGGGGCCATCAAAGTTTAGGGTCCAAAATTTGAAATGATTATAAAAAACGGAAAAACTGGTCGATTCGTTTGCGGTTTTCACGAAAACTATTCTTTATGTCAGTATTGTCTTGAAAATAAATTATACAGATAAATTTTAAAAAATGTCGATAGAGGGCGCTTTAGACTTTGGAGTAACGTACAACTATTTTTTTACCGTTATTTTTTGCATCTCATTAAATTTTTTTAGAAGCTTAGACATAAACTGAAATTTTGAGCAGAAAATCTGAATTATCGAGAGTTGTTAAGTATCGCAAACTGAACGTGTCGTGTTCAATGGGGTTGAGGCGGTTCAAATTTCAAATGATTATAAAAAAAACGGAAAAAGATGGTCGATTCGTTTTTGGTTTTCTCTAAAACCATTCTTTATGTCATTATTTCCTTGAAAAAAAAAATTTAAAGATAAAAAATTCTGTTAGAGGGCGCCTTTAACTTTAGAGTAACCAACAACTATTTTTAACCGTTAGTTTTTTTTATCTAAATAAATGTTTTAAAAGCTTAGCCTTAAATTCTGAGCTCAAAATCTGAATCGTTGTAAGTAATTAAGTAGCGAAAAATCGAACTGTGTTCGTAGGGTGGGCAGGGTAACATTTCAACTCCAGAACACAGTTCACTTTGCGCTTCTTAACCCCTACCAACGATTCAAAATTTGAGCTCAAAATTTAAGTATAAGCATTTGCAAGCATTTAATTAGATACAAAAAATAATAGTTAAAAAGTGTTATTGGTTACTCTAAAATTTACTCCCTCTAACGGAATTTTTTGAAATTTATCTTAAAAATTTATTTTCGAAGAAATACTGACATAAAGAATGGCTTCAGAGAAAACCGCAAACGAATCGACCATTTTTTTCCGTTCATTTGAAATTTGAAACTTTTCCCACCCCCATTGAACACAGTTCAGTTAGCGCTACTTAACCACTCACAACGACTCGATTTTCAGCACAAAATTTAAGTTTATGTCTAAGCTTTAAAAAAAAAAAATTAATGGGGTGCAAAAAATAACGGTAAAAAATAGTTGTACGTTACTCCAAAGTCTAAAGCGCCCTCTATCGACTTTTTTGAAATTTATGTTTATAATTTATTTTCAAGACAATACTGGCATAAAGAATAGTTTTCGTGAAAACCGCAGACGAATCGACCAGTTTTTCCGTTTTTTTATAATCATTTGAAATTTAAACCTGTTTACTCCCATTGGACAAAGTTCAGTTTGCGCTATTTAACCATAGATTCTGAGCCCAAAATTTAAGTTTATGTCTAAACGTCTAAAAAATTTTAATGCGATGCAAAAAATAACGATAAAAAATGGTTGTTCTTTACTCCAAAGTCTAAAGCGCCCTCTATCGGCATTTTTTGAAGTTTATGATTTATTTTCAAGACAATACTGACATAAAGAATAAATTTCGTGAAAACCGCAAACGAATCGACCAATTTTTCCGTTTTTTATAATCATTTCAAATTTTGGACCCTAAACTTTGATGGCACCTATCTCCTTCGGAAGACGTTTGGGACCCTTAGTTTCCCATTTAATATTATTTTTCTTAATGTGTACTATCACCCCTTAAAGTTTTGCCCAGTAGTTTAGATACACCCTGTATATGTATGTATGTATGTATTACACAAGAAATTAAAAAGAAATTTTTGAGAAAGATAAGTAATTTTACTCAGTATTTTAAGCGTTATGAAGAACTTTTCAAAATGCCTCATTAGCATTCCATACAACTTAAAATACCTAACATTTCTTCTGCGAGTTTATTTTATATAAAGAAATAAAATTGTGCATCGAATTTTATACATTTGAATAAAAAGATAAGAAAAAAATATATTTTAAGTTTTATGTATCGTTCACCCTTTTTATATCATATTTCTGAAATTAACTACCTTTAACTTTTACAATTCTGCTTAGTACCAAAATACTATACTCAATTTTGTCTGCGTATGTAAAATAAACTCGAATAAAAAATATTGAGAATCTTAGTTGATATGGAATGGGCATAAAGCATTTTGAAAAGCTGTTCAAAAAGCTTAAAGTGTTCAGAAAAACACCTCATTTTTCTAAAAAAAATCTTTTAATTTCTTGTGTGATAAATATATATCACACAATACATATTGTGAGCCTTTAAAGACTATTTAAAGTGAAATTTAAAAAAATGAAGCTACCTTGTTCCCTTAAAACAGATATGTCCCTTTAAGACCTGAAAGAAATAGCATAGTCTCATATGTTTTCGACTATGAAACGAAATTTTCTATCATACCAACATTACGTCATATCACTGATCAATCGAAGTTAACGTGCAATCTTCAAAATTTATGGATGTCACGCCCGTTATGAATGAATATAATGAAACTTGGGAGATACTCGATTCTTTCTTGTTCCCCAAAAGGTCTGTGCTAAGACTTTCTTACCTCTAATAAGTCACGGCTATTAATTTATACAATATGTACTGTTCAGAGAATTGTTCGCTTGCTTAGACTATGAAAAGATTTATTATTAACATTTATTAGGTGAGCGGCATTTTCAGTGTTTTTAAATAGGTAGTGCTTAATCCCTTGAAGGGCATCGGTGCATTATATACAGGGTGTATCTAAAAAAGTGGGCAAAACTTTAAGGGGTGATAGTACACATAAAAACGATTAATATTAAAATGGAAACTAAATGTCCTAAACGTCTTCCGAGGGAGATAGGCGCCATCAAAATTTAGGGTCCAAAATTTGAAATGATTATAGAAAACAGAAAAATTGGTCGTTTCGTTCGCGGTTTTCACGAAATCTATTCTTTATGTCAGTATTGTCTTGAAAATAAATTATAAAGGTAAATTTCAAAAAATGCCGATAGCAGGCGCTTTAGACTTTGGAGTAACGAACAACTATTTTTTACATGTCATTAAATTGTTTTAGAAGTTTAGACATAAACATAAATTTTTAGCTCAAAATCTGTGGTTAAGTAGCGCAAACTGAACTGTGTTCAATGGGAGTAAGTAGGTTCAAATTTCAAATGATTATAAAAAACAGAATACTTGGTCAAATGATTTGCGGTTTTCAGTAAAACTATTCTTTATGTCAGTACTGTCTTGAAAATAAATTATAAACATAAATTTCAAACCATGTCGATAGAGGGCGCTTTAGACTTTGGAGTAACGAACAACTATTTTTTGCATCTCATTAAATTTTTTTGAAGCTTAGATATAAAACTTAAATTTTGTGCTGAAAATCTGAATCGTTGAGAGTGGTTAAGTAGCGCAAACTGAACTGTGTTCAATGGGGGCGGGAAGGTTCAAATTTCAACTGATTATACAAAACGGAAAAATTGGTCGATTCGCTTGCGGTTTTTTTAAAACCATTCTTTATGTCAGTATTTCCTTTAAAATAAATTTTAAAGATATGTTTCAAAAAATTCCGTTAGAGGGCGCCTTAAACTTTAGAGTAACCAACGACAATTTTAAACTGTTATTTTTTGTATCTACTTAAATGCTTGCAAAAGCTTATACTTAAATTTTGAGCTCAACCTCAGAATCGTTGGGAGGGGGTTAAGAAGCGCAAACTGAACTGTGTTCAGGAGTTGAAATGTTATCCTGCCCACCCTACGAACACAGTTCAATTTTTCTCTACATAATTACTCACAACGATTCGGATTTTGAGCTCAAAATAAAGTCTAAGCTCTTAAAACATTTATTTAGATAAAAAAAAAAAAAGATTTACAGATTTTTACAGGTTTGTTTTTACTTAACTTTTAAAGACATGGTAAGCGTATTGAGAGATCCGCTCAATGCAAACTAGTCTCGAATTTCATAGTATTTATGTGATTAATTCTAATTAAAGTAGTCTGTTTAAAGAATATTATTGATTCTACACTGTAAAAAATATGACCCTTTTGCTGCATCGTCACTCCACGGCTTTTTAGCATCCGATGCTATTTCTTTCAGACAAGCTAAAAATGTCGTGTCATCAGCCCTGAATTTTCTAGTCAACCGATTTTGATAATTATTTTTTTAAATGAAAGCTATTTATTTGTAGTTGTGCCCATTTTAATTATTTTTTAATTTATTTCCATTTTTATATTTTATTTTTAATTTTAAACCTTTTTCATGACATTTCTTCAAAATGGTGGCAACACAGTTTAGCTTTTCTCTCGATAATAAAAATTTATTTTCTAAAATGATTGCGTATAATTATGCACTAATTGAGTTAAAAATATATATACTTACTGATAAATAATATTAATAATGTAAATAAAATGACAGAAAATAATTTATGATAAAAATTAATGTCTAAATCAAAATAAGAGAAATTTCAAATGAGGAAAATTATGTCATTCAGCAACCAGATAAAAGGGAATTACAATATTATTATGGATGCCTTTTTCAAAAACAGTAACTTTTAAAAAACATTTGAAGAGAAAATTACGTCACTATTTAAAACATCGTATTTTTACTCATAACGATATTAGGTACTACTCTGTTATCCCGTCGACCAATTTCGCCAAATTATACAAATTGCCACATTAATAGCCAAATTATACATATGGACATAAGTTTTATTTTAAATAACGAAAAAATAAATAATTAGTAGAATATTAATAAAAATATTAATAAAAAGTCGAAATAAAAATCACTTAATGACATTTTAAACACATGAATCGTATTTAATGTCATTGAATGTGACATTCACGATCATCCATTATTGGCATTTAATCTTATAGTTTTGCGATAATTTTTTTGTCGATGGGATAACCTAGTAGTACCCAATATTATTTTTTTTCTTTTTTTTAAATAAAGCTATTTTTCAGTGAGTGCATATAAAATAAAATTTCTGGATTTCGCCGGCACTCATATTACAATTTTAACTGTAGATGTGCGAATATTTGAATGCAAAATTGTAACTGGCAAAATTGACATTTAGTTTGTAAATATATTTATTATATGTTGATTCAATAATGTAATTACTTTTGCTTTTTTAAAACCAAATCGATCGGGTCTTTTAAACATTTCATTCGTCGAATTCGAAGGGATTCCATTCTTTTTTTGTTAAATCGCATTTCCTTTTACTCAGAGTCTATAAAAAAGCGTTTAAACTAAAGAAAAAACCCGTTTTTGATGAATCTAGTCAATGAAGAAGTAGCACGTCAAATTGTATCTCTTTATTATTCCGCAATTCCAATGTCTCAGAGAGAAATTGCTATTCAATTGGGTATTTCACGCCGTTCTGTTTGCTATTATATTGATAAACACAAGAAAAATGAAGTTAGTTCATTTCAATCTAAACGGGATCGCCCTTCTAAAAAACTTCTATCGATTTTTTTTTCAATCGGAGGCGAAACTGAATTCTGCAATGGTAGAATCTACATTCATCTTGTATATATGTCTACACTTTGATCTTAGCCAATAGGGTGACGTAATCCTTTTCTATAAAAGCAATGGAATGACGATGCAGCAAAAGGGTCATATTTTTTACAGTGTATAATGCTAATGGACATTACATGATATATTTGTGTAAACAAATATATTATTGGAAGTTATTAGCTAGAATTAAAAAGCCGATGGCACATAGAATACGTACCAACTGTCAATATTTATGTCCAAACTGCCCAAGTCCTTAAGTATTAACATTTTAGTTAATTACCAACAGTTTTTTTTTTCGAAAATCGTTATGAACATTACTTTTATACTTTTTCTATGATATGTACCTCCAGCGTACTTCAACATCTTTGTTGAATACCTACACATTGAAATTTGTGTGTAACGCAAAAATGCTCTTTTCTCAAAAACGTTATGAGACCTAGGGTAATCGCTATATTTTTCTTACAAGGATTAGTTTAATATCTATCACCTTCAGTATTTCTCATAATTTTAATTTCCGTAGAATTGAAAATAGGTGGGAGGGAACATTTTTTTGCACTACATTTTGATTATATCTCTGAAAATATAATTCTTAAAAAAAATGAATGCATGTCTGAGTTCATCGTTACGAAAACTTTCACACGATATACAAAGAAAAGATTTTTTTTCAATTTAACGTAATCAGCCCCTTTAAATTTTTCCTAAATATATTTGTGAATATTTTATAATGTTTTAATATAAGTGGGCCTGTAGCACTTAACTTTCTAATATTACTTCCTCCAATTTGAACTTTCCACGTTCCATAGTTTATGAGTAATATGGCTGTGACAGACAGACACAAGAGTGATCTTATAATGGTTTCGGCTTCATTTTCGGTTTCATTCGGTTTCGTGGAACCCCGAAAATGTTCGTAAAGAGAAAATAGGTGTTTGTAAATCAAGCTTTAATTAATTGAACGAAAAATAAATACACAGACCGCTTATAAATGACTTCAAAACATCACGTCAGCAAGTTTCATATTTTTACTTTTAAAAATGAGTCAGAAAATTTCGAGTGGTTAAAAATGAATTTTTTTTAAATAGCGCTATAACATGATACTGATAATACAAGTTCTTACAAGAAAATGAATCTAAAAATTCGTCAAAAGCGGGCAGATAAAATTCTTAAACCGGATTTATCTTAAATCTTGATTTAGTTTTGTGGGAGAAATTATCACTTAATCTGGAAATCCTGTAGTTCAAGCCGCCAAGTTTTTTTTATATTTTTTGACATAGTTTTTATGTCAATCTTTTAAATACAGCAATTTGACATTGGTTTGATACATTATTTAGTTTTTAGAAAATAAATTAAATCGTAAGTCAGATTTGGGAAAATTTACCTACTTTAATTAAAGTGGATGAATTTTAAGGCAAATTGAGAATCAAAATCGCGATTTCTTTTTTCTAAATTACATCATACAGTCATACGTCATGTACTTTCATTTCTTTACCGAAACAGGGGCGATTTTTTGTTTTGCGTCCCCCCCCCCTTTTTTTTTTACACAGTCTATATGTCATTCTTAAAAATATTTGAATCCAACATTTACTTGATACATTATTTTGATTTTAGAAAAGATATTAAACTAGTAAATATATTTTTTCAACTTTATTGGATGAAATTTTTCATCAAAGTTTTAAACAATTTTTTAGTTCATTTTCAAAAAATAGTATAAATTTCTGATCCTAAACTTTTAATCAGAACTATACTGATTTGCAATTTTACGATTTCTTGAAATTGCGAATTGTGTATATTATTTCTTTTACTTGCTAAATCAAAAATAAAATTCCACATTTCACACTAAGAAAAATGATTAACGGTGAAGAGATGTTTTTATTTTAAATGTATCTTTTTTAATGACTTTAATAGCAAATTTAGAAAAAATACGGTTTATCTTTTTCAAAATAATTAATATAATAATATGTAATATAATATAATAACATTTGATTTATCATATACTGTACTCTCTACCTTTGCAGTGTTAATTTTTAGATTTACGATTTCCTAAAATTTTAAGAATTATTTAGATTCACCTATTCAACATTGATTAGGTACAGCAATTTAATTCATAATTAAGGTATCTGCCTACATCAAATTGGCTGTTTTGGTAAAAATTTTCAAAATTTTTAAGCTATTGCATAGCTTTTATCGTGGGCTTTGAGCGCAGCGACCGAATCAAAAAATTCCGTAACGAGCAAACCTAACACTTCCGTAACGAAAAAACCTAACACTTCGGCTAACGTCGTTTTAGTTCGGCAAACTTCGGCACGGTATCCTTCGGTAGACTTCGGCAGACATTGACGCGGTATTTTTCAGATATAAGGATATCAAGTCTCAAACTTATGTTTCTTATGATCTAATTTTCATAGCGCGGCCAAATTTTGTTTGGTAATTTATTATGAGACAGTGTTAATTTTTGATGACAGGAGACCCCACACGGTGAGGATCGAAAAATTTAAAATGCTTATAACTCGCGATCTAATTTTTGTAGCGCGGCCAAATTTTGTTTGGTAATTTATTATGAGGCCGTGTTAATTTTTGGTGACAAGAGACCCCCACCCCCCCACGGTGAGGGCCAAAAAATCTAAAATGCTTATAACTCGCAATCTAATTTTCGTAGCGCGACCAAATTTTATTTGGTAATTTATTATGAGACAGTGTTAATTTTTGGTGTCAGGACACCCCCCACGGTGAGGGTCGAAAAATTTAAAATGCTTATAACTCGCGATCTAATTTTTGTAGCTTGTCAAAATTTTATTTGGTAATTTATTATGAGACAGTGTTAATTTTTGGGAACAGGAGACCCCCCACGGTGAGGGTCGAAAATTTTAAAATGCTTATAACTCACGATCTAATTTTCGTAGTGCTGCCAAATTTTGTTTGGTAATTTATTATGAGACAGTTAATTTTTGGTGACAGGAGACCCCCCACGGTGAGGGTCGAAAAATTTAAAATGCTTATAACTCGCGATCTAATTTTCGCAGCGCGGCCAATTTTTGTTTGGTAATTTATAATGAGGCAGCGTTACTTTTTGGTGACGGGAGCCCCCCACACGGTGAGTGTCGGAAAATTAAAAATGCTTATAACTCGCGATCTACTTTTCGTAGCGCGGCCAAATTTGTTTGGTAATTTATTATGAGACAGTGTTAATTTTTGGTGACAGGAAACCCCCATCGTGAGGGTCGAAAAACTTAAAATGCTTATAACTCGCGATCTAATTTTCGTAGCTCGGCCAAATTTTGTTTGGTAATTTATTATGAGACAGTGTTAATTTTTGGTGACGGGAGCCCCCCCCCCCCCACGGGGAGGGTCGAAAAATTTAAAATGCTTATAATTCGCAATATAATTTTCGTAGCGCGGCCAAATTTTGTTTGGTAATTTATTATGAGACAGTGTTAATTTTTGGTGACAGGAGACCCCCCATGGTGAGGGGCAAAAAATTTAAAATGCTTATAACTCGCGATCTAATTTTCGTAGCTCGGCCAAATTTTGTTTGGTAATTTATTATGAGACAGTGTTAATTTTTGGTGACGGGAGCCCCCCCCCCCACGGGGAGGGTCGAAAAATTTAAAATGCTTATAATTCGCAATATAATTTTCGTAGCGCGGCCAAATTTTGTTTGGTAATTTATTATGAGACAGTGTTAATTTTTGGTGACAGGAGACCCCCCATGGTGAGGGGCAAAAAATTTAAAATGCTTATAACTCGCGATCTAATTTTCGTAGCGCGGCCAAATATTGTTTGGTAATTTATTATGAGACATTGTTAATTTTTGGTGACAGGAGACCCCCATGGTGAGGTTCGAAAAATTTAAAATGCTTATAACTCACGATCTAATTTTCGTAGCGCGGCCAAATTTTGTTTGGTAATTTTTAATGAGGCAGTGTTATTTTTGATGACGGGAGCCCCCCCCCCCACGGTAAGGGTAGAAAAATTAAAAATACTTATAACTCACAATCTAATTTTCGTAGCGCGGCCAAATTTTGTTTGGTAATTTAATATGAGACATTGTTAATTTTTGGTGACATGAGACCCCCCACGGTGAGGGTCGAAAAATTTAAAATGCTTATAACTCGCGATCTAATTTTCGTAGTACGACCAAATTTTGTTTGATAATTTCTTATGAGACAGTGTTAATTTTTGGTGACAGGTGACCCCCCCCCCCCCACCGTGAGGGTCGAAAAATTTAAAATGCTTATAACTCGCGACCTAAGTTTCGTAGCGCGACCAAATTTTGTTTGGTAATTTATTAAGCTATTGCATAGCTTTTATCGCGGGCTTTGAGCGCGGCGACCGAATCTAGAAATTCCGCAACGAGAAAAAATCCTAACACTCCGGCTAACGCCGTTTCAGTTCGGCAGACTTCGGCACGGTATCCTTTGGTAGACTTCGGCAGATATTGACGCGGTATTTTTGCGTAAGTTGATAAAAAATGCTATGCAATAGCTTTACCGTGGCAGTCCCCGAGTGCCACACGTATTTTTTTATTATTATTTTATATAAAAGAACAAACTTTTACGATTCCAAATCTGTTTTAGGTTTATTCCTACTATTAATAGAAGAGGAGTTATGGCAATTTTAATAAACATCAAAATGGCGATTTTTGTGATTTTTTTAATTGTTTTATGAAAGAACTATTACCATTCTAAATCACTTTAATTTATCAGTTAAAATTTATAATTCAGGATATTTAGCACTTTTACCTGTATTCGAACAATTAGGAGTATCAGTTTAACAAAATATGATTACAAACTATTTTAAAATTGATGATGAGCGAATAAAAAACTCAAGTCACTCGCTATCCTCTGCAAAACTTACCAGGAAAACGAAAAGAGCTACGAAGAATTTAAAAATGGTTAAATATAAAGTTAAAAATGGGTTTGAATATAAATGTGGTGTATTTTAAGTGTATAAATTAAATATATTAGATTTTTACAAGAAAATACATGTATGCGATTTCCTGAAAATTATTTTTTTCATTATTTCTATGTTCAATAAGCTTCATTACATAAAAAGTTCTAAAGATATTTCAATAAAATTTTTTAAGTATGTTTTCAATGTCACTCACTATGCTCTGAACTAGGATCTAAGCTATATGTTAAAATTTAATTATTTTATAGGCACTCGAATATGAAAAAATGGCAATTTTTACTGAAAAAAATGTATTTTTTTACATATTTGAAATATTTCGGCTATTTTTGAAGATATTGTAAAACTCTTAGTTCAGTGCACAGATAAGTGTAATAGAAGTGTGCAGCATAAAGGAAATTGATATATATTTATTTGAATTGAGTGTACGCTGTCTGGCGTAAACGTGAAATTTTGCTAAAAAAACAGTAAAAAAACCCAATTTTTAAAAATATTAAAAATATATTGCTAGAATTTTATGTTTTCATATCATTCTGTAACACAATAGAACTAAAAATTATAAATTTTTTTCAAAACTGTCCTTCTTTTCAAAAAAGTGCTCTGCACGTAGGCAGATACCTTAAAAAATAAACGTAAAGCGAAATTTTCTATAAAATTTAGAACTAAAATAGACTAAACAATAAATTTTACTGCAAAACCAGAAACTATTTACTTGGCAGTAGTTCAATATCATAAACTGTATAACTTTAATTTAAAGTTTAACATTTTGTGAATACATTATAGGGGAGAATTGACATCACATCTCTGCTCCACGCAATGCTCCTTTTATTTTTTACCCCTGTTACATTTGAACTAAAAATATACTAAAAGATAATTGTTTGGGAAAAGAGATGGTAAATGTTTTTGAAATAACCTTTTCCGCGCTTAAACTTTTACAGGCAAAATTCACACCCAGGCATTTTTTTTTTTTTTTTTTTTTTTTTTTTTTTTTTTTGCACATTATTCCTTCCAATGCGTTAGTTACGGAACATTATTTATTAATATGGTAGAAAATATAGGTATATATAATTTTCAGATTGTCCCCAATTGGGAACATTGATCACTTCCGGCGATTATTTTACAATGGTCATTGGTCATTTTTATGATTTTCTCTACATTTCCCCATAAATGATAGGGATGTAACTTTTATTTCAAAAAATCAAGTTATCTAATTCGAAAAATCTATTTCAAAATATCATTTTTATTAGTGATATTTTCCAGTGACCATTGGCCATTTTTATGATTTTCTGTACATTTCCTCATTAATGATAGAAATGTAACTAATCAAGTCATCTTTTTACTATTTCTGCTTATTTTTTCAAGTCAATTTTGGTTAAATTTAATTTTTAATATTTTTTTTAACTTATGTTCCCAATTGGGAACATTGGCCTGTTATGCTTAAGGTTCCACACTACACACTGAAAAGGACTCGGATGATAATGTTAAGTCTATGGGACGTTCTTTTCAAATATCTCTTCTCAAATTTCTCAAACATTTTTTTCATTTTTAACAAATACCGCAATTTCCAACTTGTAATCTGCGAATAAAACAATCTTTTTCGACCTAGAAATTAAAAAAAATAAAATGTAACACTTTAGATCGCGGTAAATGTTTGACTTCAATAACTAAATAGAATTTTAGGTCCAAACAGAAATGTTTCAACCGTGCATTATATGCAGGAATTTACAGTAAATATTAAATTTAAAGAACATCTGACACGCCCACACCCGTCCACATTCAGGCACGTAGCCAGGGAGGGGGCTAAGGGGGCTGAAGCCCCTCCCGAAAGTTTGAAAATACAAAATTATCTGTATTATAAAAAAGAAAGTTTTGTTTGTTTTTATTTTCCATTACATTAAAATCTATTGAATTTTTAGCTGTAAAAATATCCAATTACAGTTAAGGTTATCCTTTATTTTTTCGGTTTTTGTGATATATTGTTTTTTAATAGGTATATACCACTAAAAATATAAATTCTTTTTAAAAAGTAATTTTTACTGTCTTTATGCGCAGTAAAATGCGATCAAGTGTAACTTCTTATCATTGATTTGGCTAAGAAAAATTAAGTATAATACGCATACGACATAAGAAAGGTCACGAAAAATCAGGAAGACTATTTTCTACATGTTTCAGTCATTGGAAAAAGGCTAAATGTTTTTCTTAAAACATATACAATTAGATTATCTCAAACCGTATGTTATTTTAACAAACTTTAGATTTCTTCAGAAAAATAAAAATAGAATTATTTCATTGTTGAGTTTTCAAAGAGCTCCAGTAAAAGAAGAAATTAGAGCAGCTCTTGAACTAATACTTGAAACAATCTTATTTTGTGCCGAACAAAATAGCCACTGACCACGATGACGATCGTCTAACTTCAGAGAAATTGGTATAAAAAAGACTAGCCTAGAGTTTTTTTAAGTTTTGAGCAAAGCGAATGAATTGAAACGAGATATTATAAATATCCTTAGAAATGCTATTTACTTTACCCCATAAACTTAAGATGAAATCATTCGAATATTCTGGGATACAGTTACCGAAGTAATAATTATCAAAACTAAGTATCGCGATCTGTTTTAGCTTAATTGCTGATGAAACTATGGACATTTGAATCGCAGAACAGCTTTTCATTTGTGTTTGATATGTGAACTATTAAAAAATTCACAAAACCCAATAATTCGGAATTTTCTTTTGCGTTTTATTCCAATAAATGTCTTCTGTTCCAAAAATTCAAGAAAAGTAATATAACAACATTGTGATGAACTATGTCTTGGCATGTATAAATGCGTAGGCGTATGACAAAGTAGCCAATAAGTTTGGTCACGTCAACATTGTTTATTCTAGAATTCTTCAGAGTATCTAAAAATTAGATACCTCCTCTGTGAAAGCCATTGGTTAAATCTTGCCTTGTCCAATAGCATGCTGATTCCCGTCATTCGAAAGTATCATGGACTTGTTAAAACAGCGACAAAAGTTTTTAAAAATCACTTGAAGGCAAATTTAGCGCTTCAAGAAGCAATTGCATCATATATCCTAGAAAACAAAAGAAAATGACTTCTCCGAATTTGTGAAACAAATTTAATCGAGAGGCATGATAGCATATTGACTTTTGTTGAGCTACTTAAGTACATTTGTATTAGCTCAGAAAATATTTCGAAAAATACATGGAAGATTTCTTCAACAGCTGAAGCTTTTTTGGCAGTCAGGGAGAAGAATCATTTTCGCATAAGCTTGTCTGTTTGTCAGAAGGTTTTCTGTCTGACAATCATAGTAGGTTCAAAAAAAAAAAAAAAAAAAAAAAAAAAAAAAAAAAAAAAAAAAAAAAATCTTGTGATATAATATTGGTTGTAACCCATGCTAAAAGATGTCTAAATGCTTTACATAAATATGCAAAAAAAATGAAGTAGATATCTTTTATGAGATTTTATTGTGCGTCAAAACTTCGGGAAGGCGTGTTCCAAACTGAAATAAAGATCCCAAGACTATCATTTAGATGACAACAGGTACAAACCCTCAAATTACACCCACTGACAAATATTACAATATCACGGTCTTATTTCCCCAAGATAAAAGTCTTATTCAAAATTTAAATTAGCGATTCATTTCGAATGAAGACATTCTTAAGAGATTCCCAGTTACATCTTCCAGAATGTGCTTCACTGGAAAAAGCAAGCAAATTAGAGAATACGATGCAATATTTTCAGGATAAAGTGTCAAATGAAAGCTAAATATGAATTAGGGTGCAAACAAATTGCTAATGTTGACACCAACACAGAGATTTTAAAAGTTTTAGTATTGTAATGTGACGTATTACAATAAAATCAAACACTTTCTGGCAGTTTTGGTTGAAAGCAGAGTATCAACAGTCAGTGCTGAAAGGTATTTTTCGGCAAAGAAAATAATTAAATCTTTGACTCGAAGCGTTATGGTCGATGACAGACTGAGTGGGTTTTCAATGATTTTCATTCATTGGGAAATTGCAGAACATTTTGATAAGTCAATCAGCATCACGGCTAAGGAGAAATTATGATGATTGCTTCTGTTGCACTAGTAAACAGAATTCATGATTTGAAGTGGCACTAGTAAACAGAATTCATGGGGTGGCCCGGGGAGGACATTCCCCCCTCTCCCGGAGCAATGAGATGCCCCCCCCGGAAAATTTGTGATTTTGTGTTTTCAAAGGTCAAAAAGTACAATTTCCCCCCAGAACAGTATAATGTCCCCCCCACCGGAGCCCCCAAAATCTCTTTCGGAGAAAAGTGCCTGAATTCAACACTGCTAGTAAATTTATTAAATCAAGATTATCATTTATAATTATTATAATCAGAGAATGTGAAACACAAGCATAATTTTTATGATAATATATGACTATAAATTTTTCTTTCAAAAAAATAATGCGTGTAATTTATTTTATTTATGGATCAATAGTTTCAAGACTTCGCACTCGTAATGTCAGATTCTCGCCATGTTAACATTAATCCTGTGTTTTAAATCAATACGTATTACTTGTTTGCATCTCAATATTTTACGTTTTTTTCATAGGATACTTGAGGCTCATCTCAATCATTGTTAATTTGTACTTTTTAAGTTTCGCAGAAAATTTTTCCTAAAAACTCTCCAGTTTTCGAATCGGTTTGGAAACTGGAAGTGCACTTAAAATTTAAAAATTGCAACAGAAATTAAAAAAATTAAATATGAAATAATAATATTTGACACAAGTATCCTATGTAGGAACACGCATTAGGATAAGCCTAGATTATTTTTAAATTTTTTACTGGTTGTTATTCAAATTACATTTGTAAGAATAGAAAAAATTCCAAAATTGAGCCCCTCCCGAAAGAAAATCCTGGCTACGGGCCTGTCCACATTGATTGAGATTCTCGTATATATAATGTATGTACTACAACAAAATGATGATTTTCATTTTTATTATTTCTTCAAAAATTTTACCCTGAGTATAGCTTTTAAATTCTCTAATGATGCATCGATTAGAGGCAATAACTCAGATTGAGAAAAATCAATTAAAGTAGAAGATAAGTTAAGTAACAACTTCGTGTCCACCTGTTAGAAAAATGTCTTACAAATATTTAATAGCTTCAGGATGGCTTAAAAACACTAGAGATATTTCATAAATTAATCGTGCTTAATATTCGTTCTTAATTTATTCTCTGGATTATTCAATAGCAAGATTGATCGTGCTTAAGCACGAATTTGTGAACTTTCATCCTAATATTAACTACTCCCCACACCCTTTTGTGTGACACTGATTATGCGCAAAGTATCTTCCATTGAAAGAAAAGAAGAAAAATTGAAGTTTGGATAACTAATATTTTCTTTTTATCACGCTTTTTTCAATCTTTAAAATGTCAGTTATCGCTGTTTAGGCCGTTAAATACTCGAGATTATTTCAATTAAGCACGATTTTGGGAACGCTTCGACTGATACAACCCAACTCTACGACCTATTTAAGTAACTCGGGTTATGCGCAAAATGCGTAGTTTAGAATGTAAACAAGTCCTTAAAATTTAATTTCTTTTAAACAATAATTGCACGTGATATCATTTTCTCTTGAAATAATAAGCTGTTTAGCAGTTGGTTTTTGTTGTTTCAAAGTCGTCATCGTAACATGTTGTACCAATCGAGAGTTAATGAGTAAGTGTAAATGTAATTAAAACTAAATTATAGTTCTAAATTTATAAATAAATATTAACTTAACATAAAGAGATTCAATATGTAGGGTGTTAAATGCGTACTTTTGAATGAAAATCAACCCTTAAAATTGACTTTATTCTAAACAATAATTACGCGAGAGATTACTTTCTCTTGCCATACATGTTAACATAACAAAACCAACTTCCAAACAACTTGTTATTGACGAATTACAGAATTGTTATTGTTGAATTAAAACCAATTTTGCATAACAAACAACTGACGAATTCAAACCAATTCGTCAGTTGGATGCTTTTTTGCTGTCTCAAAGTCGTCATCGTAACATGTTGCACCAATCCAGAGTCTATAAATAAGAGTAAATGTAATTAAAAGTAATTTATTGTTCTAAATATATACATATAAATAATAAATTAACATGAAGAGATCCAATAGGCGGGGTGTTAAATACATACTTTTGAATGGAAATAAACCCTTAAAATTCAATTTATTGAAAACAATAATTACAAGAGCTATCACATTCTCTTGGAATATTATTTTGTTTGGAAGCTGGTTTTTAAGTCACGAAGTCGTTATTGTAGCATGTTGCATCAATCCAGAATCAATAAATAAGAGTAAATGTAATTAAAATTAATTTATAGCTCTAAATATATATATGTACAGGGTGTTTCCAATTTTCTTTTACAATAAAAGAGGGGTGATAGTACACATCAAGACAAACAATATTAAATAGGCGACCAAGGATCCAAAACGTTTTCCAAAGGAGATAGCCACCATTAAAGTTTAGGGACCAAAATTTCAAATAAACATTAAAAACGGAAAAATCGGTCGATTGATTTGCGGTTTTCACTAAAATTATTCTTTATATAGGCATTTTCTTTAAATTAAATTATAAATATAAATTACAAAAATGCCGATAGAGGGCGCTTTAGACTTTGGAGTAACAAACAACTATTTTTTGACGGTATTTTTTACCTCTCATTAAATGTTTTCGTAAGCTTAGACTCAAACTTAAATTTTGAGCTCAAAATCTGAAAGTGGGAGTGGTTAAGTAGCACAAACTGAACTGTGTTCAGAGGGTTCAAATTTCAAACGATTTTAAAAAACGGAAAAATTGGTTCATTGATTTGCGGTTTTCACTAAAACTATTCTTTATGTCGGTATTTTCTTAAAAATAAATTATAAAGATAAATTTAAAAAAATGTCGATAGAGGGCGCTTTAAAGTTTGGAGTAACGAACAACTATTTTTTGCCGTTATTTTTTGCATCGCATTGAATGTTTTCGGAAGCTTAGACTTAAACTTAAGTTTTGAGCTCAAAATCTGAATAGTAGGGAGTAGTTAAGTAGCACAAACTGAACTGTCTTTAGGGGGGGGGGGGTTCAAATTTAAAATAATTATAGAAAATGGAAAAATTTGTCGATTCGTTTGCGGTTTAAAATAAAACTGTTTTTTAAGTCAGTATCTTCTTGAAAAAAAATTTTAAAGATAAATTAAAAAAAATTCCATTAGAGGGCGCCTTAAACTTCAGAGTAACCAAAAATTAATTTTAACCATTATTTTTTTGTTCCAATTAAATGCTTGAAAAAACTTATTAAATGTTTTCGAAAGCTTAGATTTAAACTTAAATTTTGAGCTCAAAATCTGAATAATTTGGAGTAGTTAAGTAGCCCAAATTGAAGTGTCTTCAGGAGTTGAAATTTAACACTCCCCCCTCCTCGAACACAATTCAATTTTCCGCTACTTAAACACTCCCAACGATTCAGAATTTGAGCATAAAATTTAAGTTTATGCATTTGAAAGCATTTAATGAGATTTAAAAAATAACAGTTAAAAATATTGTACGCTACTCCAAAGTCTAAGGCGCCCTCTATCGGCATTTTGTGAAATTTATGTTTAAAATTTATTTTCAAGAAAATGCTCATTTAAAAATTAGTTTTAGCGAAAAACGCAAACGAATCGACCAAATTTTCCGTTTTTTATAATCATTTGAAATTTGAACCCTTGGAACACAGTACAGTTTGTCTACTTACCTACTCCCAACTATTCAGATTTTGAGCTCAAAAATTAAGTTTATGTCTAAGCTTACGAAAGCATTTAATAAAATGCAAAAAATAACTCCAAAAAAGAGTTGTTCGTTAATCCAAAGTCTAAAGCGCCCTCTATCGGCATTTTTTAAAATTATCTTTATCAATTATTTTTAAGAAAATACCGACATAAAGAATAGTTTTAGTGAAATACGCAAATCAATGAACCAATTTTTCCGTTTTTTATAATCATTTGAAATTTGAACCCTCTGAATACAGTTCAGTTTGTGCTACTTAACCACTCCCACTTTCAGATTTTGAGCTCAAAATTTAAGTTTGAGTCTAAGCTTACGAAAACATTTAATGAGGTGCAAAAAATACCGGCAAAAAATAGTTGTTCGTTACTTCAAAGTCTAAAGCGACCTCTATCGGCATTTTTTGAAAATTATCTTTATAATTTAATTTCAAGAAAATGCCGACATAAAGAATAATTTTAGTGAAAACCGCAAATCAATCGACCGATTTTTCCGTTTTTTATGTTTATTTGAAATCTTGGTCCCTAAACTTTAATGGCGGCTATCTCCTTTGGAAAACGTTTGGGACCCTTGGTGTCCTATGTAATATTGTTTGTCTTGATGTGTACTATCACCCTTCTTTTATTGTAAAAAAAATTGGAAACACCCTGTAAATATATATATATATATATATATATATATATATATATATATATATATATATATATATATAATAACTTAACATTGGAATATGTGGGGTGTTAAGTGCGTACTTTTGAATTGAAATGGACCCTTAAAATAGATTTTTTAACTTTGTCCCCTAAAACATGTATCCGTCGAAAACCGGAAATTGAAAATTTTCACAAATCCTTTATTTTCTTCTTGTAAAGAGAGAAGATAATTAATATAATAATTACTATAATACTTAAAATAATTAATAGTATATACTATATATTATTGCTAGTACACAATATTGCACATACTAGGCCCTCATCTTTTTGATTGAATTTAGGAATAACGAATTTCGTACTTATTCTATTAACGATAATTTTCCGAATTTTCAAGGTATACATTTGAGATTTCACAAAAGTTGTTTTATACATTTAGCTGATAAACTATGCACATTATATTTTGATAACATTCGATGTGCCGAGGAACATTATTTATTAAATCCAATAATTTTTTATACTTATGTTTATTATTCTTTTCTGATTGCAGGGCGTTGTGTACATTATTGTTTGTCATAGTTCCTGAAAAAAACATTTTTTTGCATATTAAAAAATCAACAATTTAATAAGTAAAAAACGTGGCAAAATTTGCAGCTGTTTTTGTAATAACCTTAATTTCTCTACGAGTAGTGCTATCCTCATAAAAATGAGCGCAGTATATTATAATAAGCCTTTTATTCATACAACATTATGTTCTACTATTTAAACGTTTTTGTTACATTAGTTTTTACAGTGTTATCTAAAAGATATTCATTTATTTTAATTTGTTGACTGTCCTCTATCGGGTTCGGGAAAAAAACTTCATGGAAATATATGACATATACTATTTTGTTTAGACACTAGGAGTTTCAGTATAATTCATTATGTATTTTTTCTAGATATTTACAAAACGTCTAAAATCGTAAGTAACCTGGTATATCATTGGCCATATAGTGTAGCTATAAATGTTCCTTAATCCATATTATGTCACTACAGCTGTAAGTGCGTTCTACTGGAGACTCTATAAGATCGAGAATCAGTTCAGCAGGATACTTCAATTAAATATTAATTTGAATATTTATTCACAATATATTTGAAAAAATACAATGCAACTCAATATTTCTGTTGATCGGCAAGGATGTACCAAATCCAAAATTAGATTATTATACATTAGGATACTATCAATGCATTATGTCATGACATTTTAAGGGGGATATCATATTAAAAAAATAAAGAACTAATTTTTTGTGTGTATCATAAAAGAATAACTTGTTACCTAATTTTAAAAAGATTGTGACGATACTCTAATTAAAACCTTTTTTATGATAAAATATGTGGAATGGATAGCGATGCAAATCAAGGTAAATTTTAACTTTAAATCCATTTTACTCAAATCAGATATTTTTGACATTGCGCGCGTTCCATTTCTAAAACTAAGTAACAAAATAGCAAATTGTGATTAATATTGCATCTTATATATCTTTATAACCCCTGCCTATTGTTATGTAAGTACCTCTAATAAAGTATTTTGTTTTTTTATTTTTATTGAAATTTGGTCATACAATTTGCGTTTGCGGATTAATTTCCTGACAAAACTATTTTCATCTGTAAATTTCATTATTAATTTAGGTTGAAGTTGATATGTGGAATTGTAAGAATATATGTATATATATATATATATATATGTAATATTAAGTGGATATATAGAATATATTTTTAAAATCCAGCCTGCAACACGTGCAAAAAAGTGTTGGAACTGCGGAATAAATAATTGAATGTAACTGCGTGCATAAAATGGAACTGCTTGCAACAAAGGTGACGTATTATCTTAAACGCACTATCCCCGTCTTTCTTGACCGTCCTCCAGAAGATTTATCCAATACTACAAGCACAGAGATCTATCCGAAATCTCGATACATACATGCACTCCAAAAAATCACACTGTTCACTCAATCCGACCAAAGTTATTTCCCAAATCACGACTCTATTCTCTAATTCTGTTTTTCCTTCTTTTCCAATTTTCAGGTTATCTCTTCTATTGTCACGTGCAACCCCGCGTAACACATTTGCATCCCACTTGAGTTCAAAGAAACAAGGATATAGCGAATAAGTAGGTTCAAAACGACTCAAATAAAACATACTACTTTCAGATCTGCTTATTTTATTGTATCTTTTTCACAAATGTACCCTGTTAAAAATTTTGTTCTAGTTTAAACCAAATTTTGATTTTCCGTAGGTGTCACCATAAGATGATTAAATTTCGTACCAACATTTAGAGATTTTTATTTCAACCTCGTTTCAACTATTGGTACAATGCTTCAACAGGAGCTCCAAATACTGGTTCAGGACTTCGCCATCTTGCAGTGGCAGCTATTGAGTACCAAATTTTGATTCAAACTAAGGCAACATTTTTAATAGTGTAGCGTGATGTCTAAGACAAACGTAACTTTGTAATAAATATCTTTTCAGTAGTAAGAAATACATAAGATAAACAAAAGTTTTTCAAAAACTGAACTACAGTGTTGCCAGCGGGCTACTTTTTTAAAAATTCAGATTTCTTGATTGGCACCACTTTTTTGAAACGGTAAATTACCTTTTGTTATCGCCTTAATTATCATGTCGTTGAATAAGGCAAATTTTATTATTTGTAAAAAGTGGTCCCAATCAAGAATCTGAATTTAAAAAAAAGTAGCCCATCTTGCAACACTGCTCAACTATGAGAGCGGAGCTGCCAGTAAATTTGTTGTGTAATTTTCACATTATCTAACCCATTCGAGTCTGGTGTTACTATTAATAGAACATGTCTTTTTATTTATTATTTTGTCTTAACAATTACTTTTGTTACTATCTATACATAATAATGCTAGTACATGGGTAAATCTTTCTTACTATGATTTCATTTATGTTTTAAAATTTAGTAATAAAATAATAATAATAATCTGCTTAACCTTCTTTGAACTATTGGCAATTGATTTATTTTATATATATATTTTACTGTATAAATTTATCATAAAGGTTATTTTTTGTGAACGAATCACGTGTGTTAAAACGTAAAAAATATTATAATGCTATAATATCTGTTAAACCCTATTTGATACAATATTTTCCAAACTTGCCCAAAACCACTTCTTTAACTTATTATTGTATAAATATGAATTGAATAGCATAATAAATATGTACATTCCTTAGATTTTAGACACTGGGATAATCTTTTAACTTCAGTAAATATATATGGATAACTACGATAACCATTATTAAAGTAAAAGTAATTTTGCTCTCAAAAATGAAAAATTGTTGAACCCGAGAGGGCTAATTACACTAATGAAATTAACCCTGTTAGCTGAATGTTAATAAAGAAGGCGAAAATTGCCTTACAAATTACAAATTTGTTGGAAGCTCTGTGGTTTACGGTTGAGTTCATAAAAACCCCTGAGATAAAACATGAAATCTCATTTTTAGCACAATGTTTGTGATTACCAAACAATGCCTAGGAAAACTCCTGTTTCACCACTCTTTACGTCATTGTAATTTCATATCTACCGGCTGTGTTATTAAGCAATATTACAGGAATAAGTGTGAGAATTATAAAATCATTAACATTTTCGCAAGAAATTGCTTATTATGTCTATTCCTTGGAGGCAAAATGTGCTAAATTAGTTTCATTTGTATGCAATTATAAAATACTTTGTAATATAATGAATAAATGCTTTTATGACATCATTTTTCGCATCACCTGTAATTCATACTTATTAATAATTGTAATAGTTGGACCAAATATTTCCTAAACGACATTCTAATACAGTTTAACGCTCACAATTAGCATTCTTGTATGAGTTATTATATTTGCAATGGCATATCTTGTGAAAGGTTAATTTGAATGCCTTAAATATGAGAATGGGAATTAATTTTTGCGCATGTGTGTGATACAATCGCCGTCAATAATTTTCCTTTAAGGTATTTCATCAAAGACATAAATAGAGTTCTTTATTAAGTTATTACTCTGATTGGAGGCAACGAGATCAATTAGAGAATACGACATTTTCGTTAGTTGCAAAATGTTGCACTAATTTATGTGAGATAGGTTATTAATTGATGATAATGCGAAAATACTTACAGAATAAAATGAATTGGCTTACTCGCATAATAACAATATCGAATAAATATTTATTGTTATTTAATTTTATTTAATCATTTTTTTCTTAAACAATCATGTCATTAAAAATATTATCAAATATGTTTTTATGCAAAAATTTTGCGGTAATATATGAAAAACAAGCCATTCATTAAGGACAACATGAAAAAATACAGAATACCGCTAAGAAAGTAAAATAATTTACAAAAATTTACTTTAATTGCCATATAAATTCATTAGATTTTATATTTAAAGAAAATCTGGCACAGGAAAAATAATAATAGATAGTAATCTAATCTTTACTGTAAAATATTTTGTTGGAGTATGATTTTTTTAATCGATATATCTAATGAAAGCGGAAAATCTTCAATGAAGGACTGTTTTCATAACGTGGTTCATATTATTGAAAGTTAATAAAAAGTGCTTTTTTTTTTTTTTTTTTTTTTTTTTTTTTGCTATGTGCATAGATATTAGAAATTATATTCTTTTCTTTCGTTTTTTTTCTTTTTTTGATTATCCTTACCGTCTATTTGATAAAACTAAGTATCGGATTCACAAAACAGTAAAAAGTTTTATTTATTTACTTATTTACTTTTATTATTTTACGGATAAAAATTTAAAATAAATTCTGTTTTTGCTGAAATTTTAGTTGTATTTGAACATTTTACTTATTTTCTTTCAAGCTATTTAACTTATGATAAATCCTGTACTTAAAACTATACAGCACAGTACGAATAATTAAGTCAAAATTTTTGCTTAAAATTTGTCAAAAAATTTTCAAAATTGTACGTGAAAATAAATTTTATGCCTTATAAAATTTACTTAAGTTTTTCAAAATAAATAAAGAAAGAAAGAAAGAAAGAATTTTGCCAGGGAAATGGAACAACTTCTTGATAGAATCATTTCCCTTCACTGACAAGGAAGTTCTCCATAGTAGGCACGCTCAGAATATTTTGAAAAAAAATATTAATTGAACTACTCATGTATGCAATAAATGGTCAGTCAAAGTTAGTGGCGGAATTGCAGTAGGAAGTCTGTAAAAAATAAAATGCTTTCGAATAGTTAGCTTGAAAAGGCGAAAGCGTCATGCGATTTGGCGAGCAGTATTTTTCCTCGCCAAAAGTAACAGATTGTCATGTAACTGAAAATTGTTTAATAGATTTTTAGAATGCGTGTAAATGGTATTTAATGAATTTAAATTTAAAGAATGAAAGGGATTAATATATGTATTATATTCTATTACATATTCATATAGCTTATTGCAGAACTTATGTAATTTTAATTCTGTAAAAATAATTCGATGCACAAAAATTATTTTCATATTGAAATATATATTTTCATATATTTAAGTGCATTCCAAAAGAAAGGTTAGATGAAGAATGCTACAGTAATATATTTCAATATCGGAGAAGTTTTTGTATCCATAGCAACAAAATTGAATCGACAGTGCTCAATTGGACTTAATTTTGAGAATGAAACAAATTTAATTAATTTAATTTTCGTTTTAATTCATAAAATTTCACCATTAACCTTCATTATAAATATATATATCACGATACTAAAATTATAACACACTAAAACCGACAAAACTAAAGTTCTTTAAATAAATATTTTTAAAAATAGTTCAACATGAAATATTTTTACCTTAAAAAGTATTTGACAAAAAAAGTATTTTTGAAATTTTATTTCGTCGCCTACCGGTGATAAAAAGCCAAATAAACGAAATGTTCATTATTTTTTTATGAACGTTCTATCGAAATTCAGCCAATTTTTTTATAAACATATATATCCACATGAGAAGAACATTCTGTAATTTTTTTAGAATTTCCTGAGTATGCCCGTATGGAGAACTTTCTTATGAGTCCTTTATAACTATGCCAAAAATGTACCTTGAAATGCTTACATTTAAAAAAAGTTCAAAGGGTACTGAGTTCTCTTAAACAATATTTGAAAGCTCGTCTATTTGGCAATGCCGTAGGCAACACACTATAGAATGCATTACTTAAATGCGATTTTTTCCCGATTCTTATGATTTATCAAACATAACTGCTTTTAAATCGATTCAAAGTGTTATATTTCAATTAAATTATGTAACTTTAATGATAAATTTTTACAGTAGGGAGAACTGGGGTACATTGATACATGGGGCACATTGATACACCCCCTCTACCGCTCACAGGGTCATTACAGGAAGTTTCACAACAGCTCCAAAAGATGAAGCTAGTGTATTCAACTACATACAGAAAATCTTGGAATGATTCAGTAGTTTGGTGAAATGGGACGGGTGATTTATTGTTTTTGTTGTTCAAAAGTAAATATGAGTTGTACGATTGAAATGCTATTATACAACTGTTCCAGTATTTTCAACCAAAATGAATACTCTCCATGGTAAGTACAGCTACTCTTTATCAGTTCTTCATTATTTATTGTTAGATATATTGTGAAGTGTTGTATTTGAGACTCATTTTGTTCAAAATCGCTGTATGGGGCACATTCATACAGTCTATGCCGGGGCACATTGATACAGCCTAAATCCTTTAATAGTTCATATTTTCATTATCTTTTATTATTTTTTTTACCATACACTCCTTAATCCAACCTTTTTTTTCACGAAAAATTTCTAATATTAGTTTTTATTGAAGTGAAATAGCTCTAATTTCTTTATATTAGAACATTTTATAGTATTTTTGAAAACAGAAGACGTAGGAACTTACCCAGCATCTAGTGCTTGTAGAACTAATATAAAAGAAAAGGACGCCATTCTGGCAAATCTCGAATTTATATCGATTCTCCAGAGAAAAAAGTATTTTCGACATGCGAAATGTTAAGTAAGAGAAACAAACTGCAGAACAGAAAATGATACTTATATTATAAACAGAATTTTTAATATAATTATCCTTTATTTTTTGTTTATGAACCTATTTATAAACAGAAAAACTGGTAATTTTTTCATCTTTCATAAGAAAGAAGATAATGCTGGGGTTGAAGTGCTAGCTATGACAAAGTTACCACAGCCAACAATCAGACAAGAAACAGCCAGAACATCAGGTCATAATATATTTAATTCTGATTGCTTTAATATTGCTTAAAAATAAATTGTGGGTGATTTGAATTTTTATAAATAAATATAAAAGGGTTTTCTAATTCATTTTCTATGAAAAATATGCATTGGTATTATTTTGTCGTCATTTTTCTCAAACGTATCAATCTGCCCCGGGGATGGGGCACATTGATACAAATGACTTTTTTTGATTTTTTTAAAATTACATGCAAAAATACTATATAAAACAATGATTGTACATTTTTATAACATACTACACAAGTTTTGCTGTCACCTCATGGAAAAAAAACTTGAATTTTCTACTTTCTTGACACCAAAAAAAATCTTAGAAAAAAACTGTATCAATGTACCCCAGTTCCCCCTATATATAGTTATCTGTAAAATTATATCTCGATAACTTATGTGTTTTTCTGGTGTCACAAAAAGCAGAAGATATATGCTTATTATAAAAATTATATAAAACTAGTCGGATGGGGGAATCCCTAAACATTGTTCTATCTCATACTCGTTAATACTTCCAGAAAAATGTAACAGCAGCGTTACCGGTTAATAAATTTACACAGAAATATAATTTGCAACATCTTATTTCAATTTCTAACGAATATGAAATTTCATAAAAATCTGTGTATTAGTATTTGTAATAGAAACATCGCAGAAATTGTATAAAATCTCGATAGAAGCGAAACCTGTTGAGGGATTTACTCTAAAAACTAAAGAATTTTTAATTTATATGAGAAAATTACTAAATTTGAAGTTTGGTGAGCATTCGTGCATCATTTCCCGAGATAGAGCTACTGCGATTATCATCAATAATGTCACGTAGCAGCAACACCTGTTGAGCGATTTATTCCAACAACTAAAGAATACTCATTTATACCAAAGACTAACTTAATCAGAAATTTCATGAAAATTCATCCTTTAGATCATGAGACAGAGCTATTGTGATAATCATGAATAATGTCTCATGGCAGCGCCACGTGTTGAGTGATTTACTCCAAAACCAAAATAGTCGTATTTTATACCAGGGACTAACTTAATCTGAAGTTTAATGAAAATTCCTGCAGTATTTTTTGAGATAGAACTATTGCAATAATCATGAATAATGCTGAATAGCAGTGCCACAAGTTGTGCGATTCACACCAAAACGTAATTAGAACCATTTTATATCAAGTACTAACGGAATCTAAAATTATCTGATATTCTCTCCTTTCTTGTCAATGAGGAAGAAAATAGTTTAGAAAAAAATGTGGTACAGCTTTAGTTAAAGCTGTATATACTTAACACTCTGTAATTTGGACTGAAATTGCCATTCATACGGCGTCAACCGTTGCTTAGAACCCTGTTTTTTCTAGTACTTTATATGGTGTTACAATATTTCGCACAAAACAAGTTATACATTTTAATTGTGATGTTTTAATTTTTCTCACAAATATTATTGTCAACCCAAGTTCAGTTAGTATGAAACATTCATTATTTGTGACTAAATAAGTAGTTTTATGGGCCTTAAGGTGCAACACCATGTTTTAGGAAATTATGTCATGCAACATAATGGCCCTTTATAAAACTAATTTGAATTTGTCTAGGCATGTGTTCTGGGCATTCCAAAATCTCGACCGTGTTCATTTACCATCTTGTTTAAAAATAGCCATTTATTTTATTTTTTTAGTTTCAAAAGAGGTACAAAATATAAAAAAGTTAAAAGGTTTTTCTTAAGTGAAATTGATACAAGAATTCCGGAGGATTTTGTATTTAGTCCTTGCCGGCTAGTTTTTACTTTTTCAATTTTGGTTGCATATTTTTTATATTATGATAGTTTCAATTTCAGAACCGGTTCATACTTGTGTCGAAAGTTAAAGTAATTTTTGTTTTTAAATCTGAAACCAAAATTGAAAAAGTAAAAACTAGCCCTGTTGTAGATCGTCCTCAGCTATACTATGAGGAAAAAATCATGTAAAAATATTAAAATTTCAGCGAGATATTTGAAAAGATAGCCTCCAGAGATTGAACATTATCATATGGGTCTTTTTCAGTGACTAGTGTGGTGCCTTAAGGCGCAGTCTATAACTTTAAAAAATAACCAAATATGCGTTTCTTTATAAACTTTTAAAAAGTCACATAATTTGTTTCTTTATTTCTTTGTTCTTAAAAAAGCTGAAAAAAGTGAAATAATCTTTTTTTTTTAATTTTGTATTAAATTTAAATTTTAAATGAAACTTTTTGTACATACTTTGGTTTGATATTGGAAGTACACTGTAAAAAAAATCAGTTAAGTTACTAAGCATTTTCTAGAAAACTGGGATTCCTAAGACTTTTTATGTGACCGATTCTGTTACATGAAATTTTGCTGTTACCGTTACTTAAAAATTTCTAGTAATCCCAGTTTCCTAAAAAACTTTTAATAGCTCTACAGATTTTTTATAGTATAGGAAGATTTATATAACGATAACAGTAAAAATCATGCAACAGAACCGGTTACATGAATTTATGCGGTTACCCTTAGATAAAAATTTCTTGGAACCCCGGTTTCTTAGAAAAAAATTAGTAACTTTGCAGATTTTATTTTACAGTCTATAAGTTTAAAAAAATAACCAAATATGCGTTTTTTTATAGTTTATAAACAAAAAAAAAATCACATAATTTGTTTATTTATTTCTTTGCTTTTGAAAAAGTTGAAAAAAGGGAAATATTTAATATTTTATATTTTCTCTGCTAAAATTAAATTTTAAATAAAATATTTTGTACATATTTTGTTTTGATATTGGAAGTACACTGTAAAAAAAATTCCGCAAAGTTACTAAAATTTTTGTAGGAAATTGGGATTCCTAGAACTAGTGACGGTAATAGCAAAAATTCATATAACCGATTCTGTTAAATGACATTTTGCTGCTACCGTTACATTAAAATTTCTCGGAATCCCAGTTTCCCATAAAAATTTTAAGAACTTCACAAAGTTTTTTTTTTTCAGTGTATGTGTATTATATTTGCATTTTCATCAAAAGTTGTTTTCTATATGCATAATTTAGGGTTTTATCATGCGCGCAGCATTCAATGGTTTTAATCCACGCATTGGTGAGGGGAAATTTTAACATAAAGTTTAAATATTAATCTTGTGCATAGAACATTTTTTTCTGAATAATATAATCTACAGCATATACTTTAGGCAAAAAAGGACAAAAAATTCTTAATTGAATATTATTTGTGTTTTGGTACTTTGGAAAAAGCGATGCGTTTCATCGTTTCGATAAATTCAAAGGTCCAGTGTTCCCTTATTCCGAAACTAGCTATTTTTCAAATGCATAAAGAAACATTTTATCAAACATCTTACCAAGCTATACATTTGTTGATGCAACAAAATGCCTCAAAATAGTTCAGTGCTGATATCAGCTGCTAACTGTACCTCTTGGCATTGAACGCAACACGAGCAGAATTACTAGCACATTCACTATCCTAAAGCATGCCTCTTTATATGCGCATCCTAATAAACTACGCAGCCAAATACAGCTGTCTACATTCTAACAACTTACTAAATAGATTATTATTCATAAAATCTTTAAACATAGATTTTTATTGTGTTCAGATATTGAGAAATTAAATAGTACACTACAAAGTTCCCAAAATGTTTCTAGGAAACCGGGATTCCCAGAAATTTTATTTGACGGCAGCAGCAAAAATTCATGTAACTGATACACTTTTGATTCATAAATTTAAAAATCTGTAAAGTTACTAGGATTTTTATATGAAACTGTGATGATTAGAAATTTTTATGTAATTGCAGTTCGGGTTACAGATAATTTTTTTATAGATAAGTACTGTAACTGTACTATATTTCTGTAACTGTAAAATTTCTTTTGTAAAGTTACAGATTTCTGCAGCTTTGCAAAAATTAGATTTGTAGATTCGCGCTTTATATGTGCAGTGTACAAATAAAATTTTACTAAGCATACAGATTTCGGTACTTTTACATGGGTCGAATTACAGATTTTTCTTGTTTAGAGTGTATGTTTCATTTTCGATAAACTATGTCTTATAAATTTATTTTAAAATTGGTGTCTAACCCGATTTCATTTATAGTTTCACTTCATAAACCTCTCAGTGAGATAGCAATCGATATTAATATAGAATAAAATAGTATTGTAAAGAACTGGAAAACGCTGTACACATAAAAAACAGTCTTATTACTAAGATTCTTTTGAGGAAACTGGGATTCCTAAAAATTTATATATATATTGGCAACAATAAAAATTTATGTAACAGTTAGCTTTTGCACTGGAACTCAAAATATCTGTAAGGTTACTAAGATTTTTTTAAGAAACTAGGAGGTCTAGAACGTTTTATATAAATGCAATCCGGTTACAGATAAAATTTTAACAAGATTAATGCACTTTATTACATATGTTTTGTAAAAATACAGATTTCTGTAGCTTTACAAGAACTAGTTTTGTATATTTACATCTTTTTTGTGTACTGTTAAAATTTTAGTAAGAACATATATTTATGCAATTGTACATCTATCGATTTTTTTTTACTGTGAAAATCGTGGGTAAAATATATAACGTCACATACTATAGGGTCAGATATGATAATAATGACGACCAGGGGTAACTACGACCATTCCTACAATGGAGAAAATTGTGTATGGTATCCAAATTGATATCCAAATTGCAATTTGAAAAAAGTCTTCCGAAATGTTTATTAAACGGATTTGTCAGTTTGGAGTTCTAACGGTCTGAATTACTCCAAACAAATGTGTATAAGCAAGTATAAAGAGGAAATATAGTGATCATAATTTCCCCACTAGTAGTTTTAATTACCCCTGAGTTTTTGATGGGGTAATTATAACTTCCTTTTAACTTAAAAAAAATGACTATGAGAATGAAAACTTTTAAGAAGTGTCTTTTAAGGGTCAAAATTACTTCCTATGTACTAAAAACACCACTTTTGCAAATAGCGATAAGTAAAATATATAACAAGGTTGAAAATGTAAAAAGTGGTCATAAATACCCTTCCTGACATTATCATCCAATTGTCGTAAAGATATGCGAGAAGTAAAATTGGTAAGGAATTTGTTTCTTCTTTCCCAGTATACTATTAAATGTGCAGTGTACAAGTATTTTAGAAATAAAAAACATCTACATTATAAACTTGTACCAGCATTCATTTTTTACACCCAATTTGATACTCTTTAGTTTGGTTAGTTAATTAATAAGTTAGTGGATAGGATATATGCGTTTTTGCATTTCATATATCGCAATTACTCGTAATTTTTCACATTTTTGGACTTTTTTTTTTCTTTTTTTTAGAGTCTTTAATAGAAATGTCAACACTACGCAAACCTATTTAGAATTTTTTTTTGTTGTTTAAAGGGAAAATTTGAGTTAAATATGAAATAAATTTCCATAATATTGTTATAAACATGCATTTTTTTTTCATGAAGGATTAATTCACAAAACAATACAGGGTTCCAAAAAGTTAGGAAAGTACTCAAATTCCGAATCAATAAAGCTAGAAGTATGAGACAAGTGAATATGACAAGTATGTGTAATTTTAGTCTACCTTACTAAAATTACTATGTGCTGACATATGACACTGACTGAAACGTCTGTACAGGCGTGTATTTAAGTAGAATTCATTAGGGGGGCGAATATGACGATTTTGCCGGCTAACTTAATATATATATGTATGTATGTATGTATATGTATATATATATCTTTAAAAGTATGCTTCTGTGTATGGATATATTCATCTACCGGGTGTCCTAAAATTGACTGTCTGATTTTAAAATTCAATAACTTGCACATGTGACAGCGACAACTGTAAAATTAAATTGTAGGAATGTTATGTAAGAATGTAAGATAGCAGGAGTTTTTTACCGTGATTCGCAATTTTAGTTTAAAATAGCGGCGATAGATGATACTGTTAGCAATAGGCGCTAAATCTGGGCCCTTTTGACCTGTCTTCTCAATACTGATAAGAAAGAAGGAGATTAAATATATGCAGTGGGCTTCTAATAACAAAATTGCATTGGTAGCGTAGAGCCACTCCGTATATTTAATATATTTCTATAACAATGCTGAGAGAAAAGAGAAACAAAAAATCGGCCTAAAATTTTGCGGCTATTGCTAGCAATGTCCTGCATTGCTTCTAATTTAAACAAAAATGGAGAACCGAAAAAACACTCTTGACATCTTATATAACCCTTCTGCAAATATATATATTTTAAATAGCTGCAACCATTTGTAAATCATCGACTTCTCCATACAAGTGAAAATTAATGTTTTGTAGATATTGACTCGGGCCATGTCGGAATTTTGACTTGTTTCCAGGGCGGTCTCGGGTGAAATTTCAACTTCTATAACGAACCGGGCCGAATGCTCTTTTATATAGATCGGGCCGGACACCGGCCTGAAAATTTCGCCCCGTTCAGGCCTCTAATCTTTAAAAGGAACAAGAAAACACTTATTTGTCAGATTGAGTCAAATTTTCAATAATCAGGTTTAATCGTAAACAAACGATTAAATGATTCAGCCCATTTCATTTAACTTTACCTATGTCACGTTCGGTTGCGGATATATGGAAGAAACCCATATGAAAATGGCTTTTAGATTTCTGTAGCGAAAACTCTATGGAATCTTATAGAATTATGGCTCCTTTTTTTTAATAAGTTAGTTTAAAAGCTACAGAAATATCTGTAGAAGTTCCACAAAAATGTCTGTAATAGCTGAAATTTCTATTAAACTTCTATTAACACTTTCTCTCTACAGACATTTCAATTAAACTTTTACAGGTATTTCTATAGCTTTTAAACTAACTTATATAAAAAAACGGGCCATAATTCTATAGGATTCTATAGAATTTTTTCTATATAATGCTAAAAGAAATTTTCACAAAGGAAAACATCATCAGAACGGAATCAGCTGCACAGACCATCACTTCATCGAGTTGACGGCTGATATTTTAGAATTCGCATGCTTAAATAAACCTGGTCTGCCAAAGTCATACTTCGTGGAAATTACCTGCAGACTGTAGACCTGACAATAGTGATTAATCGGTAGGTTTGTCATTCTATTTTCCTGTATTAGAGCGGGAATTTCTAGGCACAGGCTCGGCCCGACCAATAGTTACCTTAGACAGGCCTGGCCGATATACAAATGTAGCGTTCGGTCCGTTTATGTTTTTACAGATCACGGCCCAATTGAATATCTACAAAAAAAAAAATCTTGTAATTCCTGTTAAGATTCCTTTAAGAATACACTGTTAAAAATCTGGTTCTAGTTTGAACCAAAAAAGTTCGTTTTTTGGTGCTCAATAGCTGCCACCATAAGATGGTGAAATCTCGTACCAACATTTGGAGCTTTCTCGTTCCAAGTATTGGAACTATGCTTCAATGGGAGCTCCAAATTTTGGTTCAAGATTTCACCATCTTACGGTGGCAGATATTGAGCACCAAAAAACGAACTTTTTTGGTTCACACTAGAACCAGATTTTTAACAGTGTATTGCATACATATTTATTTAATAAATTTTAGAGTATATCTTCAAATTATGTGTGCTCACACAACAGAAAATGTAGAATAGCAACATTAATGATTATTTTTCGTAGACGTTTCAAGATTCAAATAAGGATTCATAAAAAAATAATGTGGTTTAGAATACTTTTGAAACTGTATAATAAAAAGTAGATTTGTAAAAATATTTCTCCTTCATTTATTAAGGATTTTCTCAAATCCAAAAGAGCTACTTTCTGATACATTTCTGAATTCATTTCTTTTCAGAAATGCATAAGATGGGCAGACGTTCTCATTCAGAAACTATGTAATCGAATGACGTTATTCATTTTTTGGTAAAGGCAATCCATCTTAGATAAATAGTATTAAATATAACGTTTTGAAACAAATTTCCAGTTGTGACTTTACAGGAAAGGAGTAAAACTTGAAGCCGTAAGAATATCCTATATGTCAACAATTAATTAATTTATAAAAGAAATGGAAAATGCTATTGGATTCCAGATCCCTTCAATAGTCAGGCTTGTCTAAAATTGAGCCTTTACACTTAAAAGTTATTCAAAAAATGTGTCAAAGTTTTGTGTTGTAGAGCAATAAATTTGAATATCTTACGGTATATTTACAAAGATTACTTTAAGAGAAGTTCATTATCGTTTTTAATATTTTTACGAAACATATTGCCCGCACATCCTGAGAACAATTAAGTTCAGTTCTGGTTCATCTCAACTTTGCTGGAAAAAAAATCCCTGTCGGCTTGGCCTATAGGCGGAGGTAGATTTCAAAGAGTGCTCATTTCAAAAGATTAAATATAAACCCATTTAAACAACTTTATTTTGCCGCTTTTGAAAAAGTTTTAATTTTATTGTTCTGTAAGAACTGGTTTTATCGGAATCATTTTAAGCTAAATTTGGCTTAAATTCCCATTTTGACAACATATTTTGAAATATATTCTGACTTTATTATAAAATTGACCAACACGGTACATTATATAGTTCCTAAACAACAAAAAACTGTCATTTGAATCCGTTTGAGAGCAAAATTGAATTTAAAAATGAATTATAAAATAGCCAATTTGTTATTTGAATGCATCCTCAATTCTTTAATCATGATCGCTTTGGGAAATTTTGTGCAAAATGCCCACTTTGACAGCATCTTTTAAAAACACATTCAGCTTATATATATATATATATATATATATATATATATAAACTGATTAATACGGCATATTATACAGCTCCTAAACAAGAGAACCTGGATGAGTTTGAAATCTGAATTTAAAAATGAGTCACTTTGTTATTTGAATACCTTAATTTATCAATCACGATCGCTTCGGAAAATTCTGTTCAAAATACCCAATTTAGCAGCTTTTTTAAAAAAATATATTCTGCCTTTATCAAAAAACTGACCAATGCATCTCATTATATAGTTCCTAAATAAGCGGACCTGTAAATTGGATGCGTTTGATAGCAAAAATGGATTTAAAAATGAGTCAGAAAAAATACAATTGTTATTTGAATACTTCCTCAAATTTTTAATCACGATCACTTCGGGAAATTCTGTTCAAAATACCCTTTTTGGCAGCCTTTTTTGAAATACATTCTGCCTTTATCAAAAAACTGGCCCATACGTCACATTATATAGTTCTCAAATAAGAGGATCTGCCATTTGGATTCGTTTAAAATCAAAAATGAATTTAAAAATGAGTCAGAATATAAGCAGTTTGGATTTGAGGGTTTTTTTCTTCAACTCCTATTTTTGTTTATTATATTTATTTATTATTATTTTATTTATTTATTGTGTATTTATGTCTTATTTTTGCCATACGAATTTGTTCTATGAAAAACTTGTCAGTATAAAAGTTATGGATATTATTAAGAATATGTAAAATAAATTTAATTAGATTTGATATTTTAAGAATTAACGAAGCTATGGATTTTTGTCTTTTTTGACCCTCTCCCTTTTTATTTTCGTTTTATTTTTTTTTATCGGTAAGAAATAGTCCTATCAAAAACTTGTAAATACGAAAGTTTTAGATAATGTTGAGAACATTTATACAAAATTTAGTTGGATTTGATATCTTGAGAATTGACGAAATTAAGGATTTTTTTTCTCCCAAAAACCCTGATTTTTTTGCCCCTTGAGCCCATTTCTAAATTTATCGAAACTCTGTCATGCATAAACTTCTGACCAATTTTTTAGAAGTAATATAAACTTTAAACCGATTCGATATCTATTTTAATTAAGAATTTATTGCATTTTTTCTGTTTTCACAAAAACCCTCCCAATTTCCACCCCCTTGGACCGACTTTCCCATTAACGAACTTAGCCGAGATTTTATACCCCTTGATTTTATGTATCAGTTTGGAGCAGAACTATTGAAGTTATCGTTTCCAGAAGAAAGCGATATATAAACTTTTTCACTTGCGGTAGTTTTGGAGTCTTAGGGTTCATGATCGGCGTAGATCTGCAAAAAATTTTCAGAAATTCCAACATTGGAGCGACCACAATAGGTAGTATTTCATACGAAATCTACCTAAAAAGGCCTGATTTCAGCACTGGACGAGTCTGCTGAATAATAATAATAATAATAATAATAATAATAATAATAATAATAATAATAATAATAATAAAAACTCAGCTCAGACACCATGCCTGATGCCGATTCTAGTTCTTCGGTGGACATGCTGCATTTTTGTATTAATGTTGTTAAACTAGCATCGATTCATGACGAACATTTATACTTATTCTCGTGAAAGTCACATGCATTGAAAATAACCGATATTTTATCGGCTTTGCTTTTTTTTGACGTGACAACGTCTTGTAAATTGGTTTGCCGGGAGACACTTCAAGAAACTGCGTTACGTTACGTTACGCTCCGCTCACGATACGCGCTCACTTTTCTCTTAACTTTTTCCGGTCACTTGTGGGACCATTTTCTGAACGTGAATGTGAATTCGCTGCAAGGAAGGGGCGGTGCTTAATAGGAATTTTAGATAGTATCAAACTAAGACGAAATACGTTATGTATTAGTTATTAGTATAAAGTACAAAGAAAATAAGTGTAGTTTATTTCGTAATTCGGTGGTATATTATGGAAAACTAATGATATGTGATTAGTGAAAGCCATTTTACTTTAGTTATATTCTGCTCATTGAAAAATTCTTTAATATGCTGTTTACAAAATTCAACATTTGACATCAATAAACATGAAGTAAAATGTGTTTAACAAACACAGTGTATTGCAAGTTATTGTATGTATATTTGTATATAAATACGTATGTATGTGTAAAGGTAAAAATAAAATTTTGTTAATATGAAATTCAGTGCGAGATTCTTTGTATAAATTAATGTTTTAAATATAATTCTTTGTATAAATAAATGTTTTAAATTGTTACTATTATTTCATCCTTCTTCCTACTATACGAATGAATATTCACATTAAAATTATTTTACAACTCAAAGTCGTTGTCACGTAAAACTTTCGCCCGTATACCGACTTTACAGGCAACCAATTTTATCATAAATTATTTTATATCGGGCCGGTAGCCCGCTAAATTTTTTTTTTATCGGCCCGGCTGGTCCGTTTATTTTTTTTCTTCGTAAGTTTTGTTTATCGGTCCGTTGATAAAAATGTCTTAATTTTGCCGACCCGGCCCGTTTGAAATTTGCCTTTATTTCGTCGGGCCGGGTACGGGCCTCGGACCAAGTCCGGGCTCGTAAGCCTTTGTCCCTAATGTATAAAAACATGGACGACTGAAAGCAGGAAAACGTAATGATAAACCTACCAATCAACCACCAAAATAGAGTTTTTGCAGATGGTTTCCATCAAGCTATGACTTTGGCAGACCAGTTGCATTTTAATATGATAATCGAGTTCTGTCTAATCCTTAAATTTTAGCCGCCAACTTGCTGAAGTGTTAGTCTGTGCAGCGACTTTCCTATTCAATAAGAGTGAAGAACATTTTTACTCAACTTTCCGTTCTTCCAATAACCAAGCTTTTTCGGTCGGTACATGTTCGCGGAGGTGTGATTGTTGCCACTCTTGAGTAAAGTCCATACTCACGAGTAATGTGAATGTCCTCACGGAAGTCGTTCTCATCTTTAGTGCTAAGTTGATAACTCTACTAGTCTACTTCGAATTCTCAGAAAGCTCTAGTCTTTCCTGATTTTTTTTCTCAATTTAATTCCAGCATAGTCACGCAAAGTCGAAAAACGGAGAGACAAACTTCGGATTTTCGAAAGAAGTTTTCGAAGAAAATGTTAAGGATTTGTGTTTTTTAGCGTATTCTTTAAGTAAAAACATGTAAAATTGGAAAAAAAATATATTGTTTTAGAGTTGTATCAATTGATACTACCTAGAATTTGCCGACTATCATCAAAGTTGTCGAGATTGGGGGGGCGAGACGCCCCCCTACGCCCCCCCCCAGTAGCTACGCCCCTACGTCTGTATAGGCGATATTTGGATGTTACTGACCCTGTCTCCGAATATATGAGTATGCCAAAATAGTCCGTTACGAATGTATAGAGCATCTTTGATTTAGCATAAAATGACGTATTACATGTAAAAATAACTATTTAAAATTTTTAATTTTTGATAACTAATCACCAGTTGAAATGTGTCACTAATCACGTACAGAAATGTAGTATTATAAAGCAAATACATATCTACACTAATAAAGGAATTTTGTAATTAAATTAACGCATATAAGCAAGGTACAATTTACTTTAATATGTTGTTGTTGTGTTTATGACGGTCAATAATCGTCACGAGGGATATAGGCTCTAAGGGGAGAGCCCTAAGTGAATGGGTCTTTTTAAGGGAGCCTAAGCCGTATTTACGCAAGTAAATCCAAGGTTCGCTCGCGATTGGGTTCGAACCCAGCACCTACCATCTACCAGTTTCGAGGGCAGAACTCTCGGCTATTGGTGAGGCCCTTTAATATGAAATTAAAGTTAAATATCCGCAAAGTCTTCACAGTCTACAGCAATGATTATACACGCATGAAAGCTGTATATATGTATTGCTTCCGTTGGTGATTAAATAAGAATACTTAACTGTAAGAGTCTAGGAACCTTGCAGACAAATTCTACTGCCCTGAACTGACTCTGTCATGGTCATGCACGGCTGTGGACAAACTCTATTGCCTAGGACAGACTCCACTGCTTGTCGTGAACAGCCGAGGACAGAATCTTTTACTAAATCTAAGTTTTCTTTTGAGTTCAAAAAAGTGGCAACGGCAGAACTGAAGAGTGAGGTTTTTGATTTTTCGACGACATTAAGGGTGTACAGTAAGTTGTAGTCTGTAGTACGTAGTATATGGAGATATGAAATGGTGATTTTTAAATAGTGAAAGTACACATTTGTTTTTATGATTTTGTGTTGCGTTATATAAAATAGTGAAAATGTATAACGGATTCTTCAGTTAAGGACTTCATGTGTGTTTAATCTTCTAAAGACTTGTGTTTTTAAATGAACTAATTACGGACTTACGCAAAGGGAAGTTTATTTTAACTTTGTTTTTTAATCAAATAAAATGTAAATCACTTACATGTATCAGTTTTATTAGAAAATGTGCATTTGCCTTACAATATTGCACTTCAACAAGCTATTAACGACACATTAAAACCAGTGATTGGTTACTGAATAGACATTTCTAGACTTCTCGTAAAGTCGTTTTTCCATTCTATACGCCATCTTATACTAAATCAATGATCATCTGTTTTTTTTTCTGTAATTGACAATTCTTCTCTTTCTCTCCGAGTTTTATTTATAGGCTCGTTAATTTTAAAATTTTGCTAGTAAGAGCGGTAAATCAGTACACATAATAATTTTATTAGTTTTACAAATTAATTCGGCCCGTTTACAAAAGATAGCGCCAGCTGTTCTGAATACTGTATACTGGAAGCTGATTGCGGTACTTCGCAGACGTATACACCTGTCAATAACATTCAATTTATATCGCTTTGAATTTCATACAAAACCTTGTCCTCTAAACTGTTTAACATGTTCCATTTTGCGTTAATTAAGTAAGGTTTTAAATTTCGGCTTTAATTGGAAAAAAAGTGCAGCTTAAGTCCATCGAATATTCGTGGGAGTTTATGGTGACGCTGCTTTAGCTGACAAATCATGTAAAGGGATTATAACATGATAACGCAAATATAATGTTATCAACTTTTTGGTAATTTTGAACCCCCTCCCCCCCTTTTAATATCATACGTTATCATCCTACCACTCCCCCCCCCCCTCGGTAATAATATCGTTTTCAAAATATTTATATTTTTTAGAATTTGTTCTTTTTTTTTTGAGTAACATACAAAACTGGTTAAATTCATTTTCCACGTACTTTAATGATTGAAATGAAGAGAAGTCGATAAAAAATTGCTTTATTAGAGTAGAATTTAAAAAATGGTTAGTTTTTAAAAGTATTTTTTAATAACGTTTTGTTACATAATGCATTTAACAGCAATAAAGCTTGTTGAACTTGTCCCCCGAACGGAGGAAGGATGGGGAGAGGGGGCAGATAGAAATTTTCATCAACAAAACAAGTGAACAACATCCTTTCTCTTTATTAGCAAACAAAAGATTCATTTCAAATATATTTCACATATGGTTTCTCGAGCAGTGCATACACGTATAAAGATGTATAGGAATGTCAAGCGTTGGGGATTTTAGAATAAGTTAATTTTATAACAATTTCGTAATTTTAATAATAACATTGCACCTTCATACAAATTTGATAACAGTCCAAAAAAAGATAATATGCTATTTTGAACAAAAGAACATGGGTCAAATAAAAAGATACAATTTTGATTGGGTCAGAAATGATATCCATATAAATAGGCAAAGCATCCTCTCCCTAGAAATATTTCACGATATCATGTGTCAGGCCCTTTCCCCTTAAATGATAACGTTAGATATGCATAGCCCCTAAGGAGTGGTTTCGACGTTTTCTAGACAGATGATTTAAGCTTAAAGCTATCTTCGCAGTACAAAAAAATCAAATACAATTATTTAATGGCATTACTGGATGAAGATCAAAGTCAAACGCAAGAGGAACTTTCACTATCGTTAGGAGTGAGTCAACAAGCAGTTTTGTACGTTTGAAATCCATGAAAATGATTTATAAGCAAAAAAATTAGGTGTCTTATGAAACCCAGAGACGTTGAAAGGTGATTGCTCACAAAAGTCGTAAAAAATATATTTGGAAACGCTCAACTGAAATGTTTTAACACTACTGCCATATTCTCTGGACATTGCTTTTCTGATTCTTGGATTTTACGATGATTGCATTGCAGGTCACTGGTTCATTTCTTTATTAGAAATCGAAAATTGGCTCCAAATTTGGATTGCCTAATAAACAAGAGTTATTTTTTTTAGATGAAATTCGAAAATTTCCTGAAATGTGGCAAAGAGTAGTAGCATGTAATGGACAATGCTTTTATTAATTTGTTAATTCATTTTGTTTTGAAATAAATGTATATTTCAACGCAAAATAAACGGACCGAACTAATTTGTACTCCTGATATAATACAATAAGTAGAAACTTAATCTGCAATTCTTTGTTTAGTAATCAGAAGTTATTAGAGTGTTTCCTGGCATTAGTCTTCACCTCATGTATATAATAGTTTCGATAATTCGTAGGCAGTTTAAAACATGGAGGAAACAATTCTGAGTGAAATATACAATACAATGTGTCAATCGTGTTCTTTAGTGCAATCTCACAGCGAGAATAGAGCTAAATCTTGCTCGATGATATGCAAAACGTGGAACTAAGGTTTCCGTGAAATAATATTTATTCTATAAGTCACCACTACGGTATATGGGACGCTGATTTTTTTCGTATAATCTTTTGTCGCTGTCTTTTTTCATCTTCCTATGAAAATTGGCACCATTTTTGGAAATCGATCGCGCTAGAGATCATACGGAGTACTCCAACTTAAATTATAGCTGTCTTGAGAGTTCTTGTTAGCAGGCAAATACAAAATAGTATTTCATGGGTTCAATAAAAAACATTTAGTTTATTTAAATATTTTATTGTCTAATGAATTGTAGTACTTTTTATTAAAATGGATTTCCCACTTTCCGATCTACAAACTGTTCTTCAACTCCCATTGTCTTTTTTTAGTGCTTCTTCCTTTTTATGCATTAATATTATATGAGCGCATCTTACACATTTTCACTACCATTCCTGCTGTTCCGTTTCTATATAAGATTATGTTTTTTTTTCTCCTTTTAAGCAGAGTACTATTTTAAAACCTAAGTACACTATAAAAAACGGACGATTTTACGGTAATTGTATGGCAATCTGGCCTCACTATAATTTACTGTTTTTTAACGGAAGAATTTACGTAAATTTCATGAAAAAAGCCAGAAACAACGATAAAACTTTCTGGAATTTATGGACATTTTTTCCGTTAAAAAAGAGTAAATCGTATTTGCGTTCTGATTATCAGTACAATTTCCGTAAAATCGTCCGTTTTTTTTACAGTTATGTAAACAAAAAAAGCACAAAAGCACAAAATTTTAACAGGGCTGATGACACCGCATTTAATATAACACGATTAGGCAATGGATAGGCAGTTAGGAAAATCATTGAGAATTCAAAACGGTAAAAGAAATTCTGTAAAGTTACCAAACTGTTCTGGGAAACTGGGATTCCTAGAACTTTTTATGTAACGGTAACAGCAAAAATTCATAAACAAAAACGGTTACATGAACTTTTGAAAAAAAAAAGCTTTTGAATTTTGATTTTTTTGGGGGGGGGGAGGCATTTAGATGATATTCATTAGAAATCAGCCGAAATACGAACTATCTCCACCCCTGTATTTGCCTTCTTTACGTCTGAATTGTGTCTAAGAGTGTTTTAATGATTTTTTTTATTGTAATCTCTTTCCCAATTTAACTTATTTTGCTTTTAATAGAGGGGTAGGCATACAATCAGGATTTTACGGTAATTATGAGTTTAAAATTACTTTATTAAAATATTACTGATATCTATGTCTATTGAAATATCATATACATAGCTGTTTTAGAGATTGATCATTGCATGTTAGTAACGAATAGAATTCAAAAAATTGCCAAATTGTTTACTGCAGTACATTCTGTAATAACAATCCATAAAATTTATTGCTGTAAACTGTTTAGTAAAACAATACATAACACTTATTGCATTTTAGAAAACAACAAATGTATCTTAATTACATTGCAATGCAAATGAGCTTGTTATTATTTATATACATACTCATAGATGTGTTTCCGGAAGTTCAATACAAGATCGACTTTGTATAACTCAAGTATATGTATTTCAAGAAAATCGTAGATATTTGAGCTCACATTATTTCTCATGAATTTAACTGAAAGGAACATAATCACAGAATGATTATTGTGGAATTTTTGAACTTTTCATATCTGGCCGAAATAATCTGTTCACAAGTGCCCCACATGGCTGCTAAAGTTAAATTTATAAATCATTAACATTTCTTAAATTTAGAAGAAAAAAACTTTGTGAAAAATAATTAATAGTATTAACAGTGTATGTTAAAAGATTAAATTCAAATAAATGAATAAATAAATAAACTTATTCGCTTATAAACTTCGAACTGATATTTTAGTTTTGAGATTTATAAACATCTTTTGGCTACTGAGGACAAACAAAAAGTCAATGAAATTTAAAAAAAAAATTACCATGCGTCTACAGGTGCAGTCATATTTGGTAATTATTTTTTCAAATAAAAAAACTAGTGAAAAAATCCAACATTCACATCTGCCCCATTTTCACGTGTGATCCTGTCTATCCTACCTTTTGTTACATGAAGTCAAAATGTTCAACTACTGGAATATTCCATGTTTAAAAATTTGAAGAACTCACTGCATATTAGAGGCGGTGGGATTTGGGTCATTCTCCATAAACAGGGTAATTTGGAAGTTGTAAAATACAAATTTATGAACTATAAAATAAATGACTTTTTCCTTCATATAAAGCTTTAAAAAGTGAATTTGTATTAGAATTATCACCCATCGTTCATAATTCCTAAAATTTAATATTTATTTTATATTTAATAAAAAAAACAACTTCCAGGGGAATGATATATCAACTATTAATGACAGAAAATTTCATATCAAAGAATATTTTTAATCAAAATAATATGCATAATCTTTTAAATTACCGTACATAGTTTTCACAATAATGAATTTTTAATAATACTGAATTACACTAATGAAAACATTTTATTTAAAAACTTTCATTTGGGAAAGAAAAATATATTGCTCTGTTGTCGCATGGTTCAGGTTTATTAACCTTTCCCTCAATGTCTTCAATGGGATAACAATGAAAATCCAAGTCTCTTGGCCATTTAAAACGTCCTGGTACACCAGTGTACGCTATAGTATTTGTTTCAACGTCCCCTGATAATAATCTTAATATTTCATATTTTATCTTTTGATAGAGTTTACACTGTGCTTCTCTTTTAATTTTTAGTTTCTCCTCTCTGGTCAGTTTTCCTTTACTTTTGGCATCTTCCTGAAAACAAAGAAAATTTTTATAAAAAATGCATTTTGTTGTCAGTTTAATTTTGACTATTTTTATTAAATTTTAGCATTAATCTTAATGAAAAGCATTAATTTTTTTATGTATTAATCATTTAAATATAAACAGGATGCTGGTAAAGTAAAAACGAATCTTTTTATTTTGTAGGTATAGACATGCTTGGTAAAAAAGTACTTAAAAAATATTTAAATCAAAAATAAAAATGAGATAAATACCAATTTAATGAAATGTCTAAATTTAAGCAGACAATTACAATTAAAATCTTAAACAAATATTAATCTCTTTTTTAATTATGAAAATTGAAAAATACAGATTTCAGATAAGTTACACTGAATTTTCTTTGAAAAACAACTAATAAAAAATGTTTCCAATTGAAATTAAGTAACAACACTAGTAAATAATTACACACTATTTCAAATTAATACAAAATATTGTCGAATTGTATGAAATATTTGAGTAGTAATATTAACTAAATTAAACATTTTTCTTTCTTTTTTAAATTTCGTAAATTGTAACAAACTAATACGTAAAAAATGTAGCGTCTACATTTAAAGATTACCTAAAACTAAAGTATTTCAATTTTCATAAAAATCACATTTATAATTAACAATACTAAAGATTTTTGAATATTTTCAAATTTAACAAGATTTAGTTCCTTTATTGATGTATTAATAGTATTTACAGCCAATATCTTAATAACATTTTTAAAACTTCATCATTCCCCTAGCTAAAGTCATTCCTCTGCTTTAAGAACAGGCAGGGGAATGATGCTAGGGGAATGATGCTTCGTTAGTAATATCTAATTTAGAACCACATGGGGGAACAAAAAAAATTTTTTAATGATTACACATATTAAAAAACTTATATTAAAAATATAAAACAAAATAAAAAAGCTTACCTTTAGTTTATCCAGAAAAAATTGATCCAGGGTAATGATGGCTAATAAAAATATTCGTTTTGGAACTCCACTTTTCAACACCTACATCCACAAACAAAATGGCTACAGACTGCAAGCTTTTAAGATATCTCTTTTAAGCAAGTGGTTAAATTTTGATCAATGCCAAATTTGAGTCTAGCGGCATCTATTGTTTTTTTAGAACCATTTTTGTAAGTGAAGGGGAATGATGCCCAAATTCATGAACATACTTCATTGTCTTTTTTCACAGAATTGCATTATAGTATACCTCTACATATGTACTCCTCTTATAAAGGAGCTAATTGTGACAATATATTACTAATTACAATTTTAATAAATCAATATTTAATAAATATTTAGTGGGTTCAAAGTCTAATTCTGGGTTTGGGGACAGCCAGGGGAATGATGTTTTACATATATTTTATTTTATTTTATATTGTTTAGATTTATTTTTTAAGTAAATAATATGAGTAGTAGATGGCAAAACAGTACAACTTTTATTAAAAATAAACATTATTGGTAAAATAGTTAAAAAAAATTATAGAATCAAGTGGGACTTTGTTTTTTCTTATTCAGTGAGAATGATCCGTTTACGGTTTTCAAGAACAATATCTTAACTAACAATGAAATCTTTCCATCCTCTTCTTCCCTATAGGTAGTGTTTGTGCGTTGCCGATGATTCCAATTATTTGACACTTGCAATGACTTCGGATATTATTTATCCATCATATGTAATATAGAGTATGTTTTTCAATCATTTTGAAAGCCGAAACAAAAATTTGACGTATTTACACATTTCAGGCACTAGAGATTCCGAAAAATATTTTTTAGGAAAAAAAATTGCCGTCCGTTTGTCTGTGTCTCTCTGTCTGTCTGTAAACGCTCTATCTTCTAAAAAAATTTAGACAAAAAATTGAAATATGGAATGTACTTAATTTGTAAGAATTGAAAGAAGTCTATTTAATAACAGTAATATCGATTATCCTGAACTGTTTTTTTCGGGTTTCAAAATATTCGTTTTGAGACAAGGTATATACAAATTTTCGAATTTTTTATTTTAAAGAAAGAATGTAAAAGACAATAGAAAAACATAATTTTTTTTATAAAAAATGAAGTCGATCGGATAATTAGTTGCCGAGATAGTTGTAATTCTATTTTCCACATTCTTCAATTTTTCATGACCCTGTATTCCATTCAAATTTCAATTTAATGATATATATTAATTGGAAATGAGACGCTTAATCCAATTAGAGTTGCAAAAAGTCGGTTTATTCCCGGGTTTATTTCCAATAGACTAGGTTTATTCCCAGGTTTATACCCAAAAAACCGAATTATTCCAAAAAATCCCGGGTTTTTTCCAGGTTTATTCCTAAAAACCCGGTTTATTCCCGGGTTTAAACCGGGTTTTTTCTAACCTTTGCAACGCTAAATCCAATGCAACAAATTGCTAGTTAACATAATAATTATTTTTGGAGTTATAAGGTTGCTTCTTTTACGCAATTAAATAGTACTTGATTATCCTGTCAATCAAAAAACTATCACCAAACTGTAAGATTAACACGTTACATGTTTTTTACGTCATCAAGTAATTTTTAATTCGAAGTTTTATTTGTAGTATTATTAATCTTTTAATAATTTATTTGTTATTTCGTTATTTAAAATAAAAATCTTGCCAGTTTGTATAATTTACAAATAGTTTGGCGATTTATATTATTTGTCGAAATTGGTCGATGGGATAATCAAGTAGTAAAAATATTTAAATATGCATTTAAATTTTATTTTGGAATTGTAATGCATTTTATCAGTAGTTTTCACATGCTTTATTTCACATGTTATATTCATGATGGGTAAGTATTACGGTTGTCCCCAACGACTAATTTTAAATAGCAGCGGCAAAAATCGAAAAATAGAACTTTCTGGACGTCCAAGATAAAATTTTCAATTAATTTTAGCAAAACGCTAGTATTTAAACTAATCCCTGTGCACTTTTTTTCAGGTCCTCCTACTGTGGTTTTAACAGACATAGAAATAAGAAGTTTCGGATCAATATCAGAAACTGATATGGTAAGTTTCTTAATTGAACAGAATAAATATATAATTTAAGGAATAAGTTATGTCTTTATACTAATTTGCAACATTATCTATAATTTTAAGTGTAACTATTTGTAATTATTAGAATATTATAAATATAATTGGCATAATGTTTTTGTTTTAACACATGAGTATATGGCATAATGTTTGTGTGAAGTTTATGTATATGTTCTTATAATAACCTATATGTTACGGCCAAACCCCGAACCTTGGCCAGCTCCAGAATTATCCAGCCAATTCGTGAAGTGGCCAAAAATTTTGCCCCGAATACGATCGGGTTTTGGCCGACCAGTTCCCGAAGTGAGCATGTATTCCTGGCCAATATCCGAAGTGGTCTTCGAATGTTGTGCACAAACAAATGTGAAAGAGATTCCACGCTGAATAATGCATTTACGTTTCGCATTATTTCATAGGAATGTTGTGTATAATTATTCGTTAATATCTGTCAATCAAAAAAAAAAGTAACTAATGTCACCGCCGCTTTAATTGTATTTTCTCCATTTATCCTGAAAAGTTTGCATAAGAAAATTGACCGTTTTATAAATAAATATATCATAAACATAATGCAGCCGGCAGTTTTACAATCGGAAAGAAATTAAAGTTTCATTTTATGCTGTAATCAATAAAGAAAGTTTAGTAAAAAAAATGGAATAAAAACTTTATAACATCTATATATTTAACCTTGTTTATCTAATATATTTTCTAAAATATCTAAATATTGAGGTATTTAAAATATTTCATTAGATTGTGATGTGCAGTGTACAATTATTTATTAAATTTGTCTAATCTTTTAAGGTTTTCTTTTTGTTTTTAATAGAAATTTAATTTGTTGTTTTCAATAGTCGTTTTTATATCATGTTGCCAGACTTGAAAAACTGTAAATGCAAACACTTTTTGTATGCAAAATACATGTAAGCCTAATTTCCTTAATAGACATTAAATTTATGGAATTATAAAGTGCGAAAAGCATTTAATGTTGAAAATTAAGTTAATTTTCAAATAGTAAAATTAAACGAATACTATTTTTTTCGTTTTTTCGTTAAGTCATTTTTTTCGATGTTTGATTGCACCATCTAAAAAAAAACTTTTCTTTCAGATTTTTAAAAACATCGGGTTGGAGTGCAACATTTTTCAACCCTATTATGTATGCTGATTTTTATAAGCGTAATAGATCCATATTAATCCAGAGCTCACTTGTTAGCTGTTGCGTCAGTGGTGAAAAGGACCTTTCACTGAAAAAAAAAGGTGTCATTTACGATTTTTACCAAAGATGATTGCAATTAAGTTGTCATCAAAAGTGGTGTACGAAAACACCAGTAGTAAATTGGTGTAATAAATCACCTGCAATTAACGGGTGTTAAGCTTGAACATTAAACTTGAAGCTGCTACACTATTAAGATTTTGAAACTTTTGCTGCATTGTCACTCCTACGCTTTTATAGAAAATGATTAAATCACTGAATTATGGAGCATTCGCATTGGTCAAAATAGATGTGTCCTATAAAAGCGGTGGAGTGACGATGCAGCTAAAGTTTCAAAATTTTCACAGTATATGGTCGTTCAATAGCTTTAGTACAAAGAACCCTTCCCGGTTTTCGATGCTTTTCATGCGTCAATTTTCAACTTTTAAATTTGTCCGGTTTCAATTTTTTCTCTTTTTTTCCTTTCTTCCTAATGTGCCGGTATAATGGACTTAACCTCTTCAGACCTGAGCATAAAATAACTCTACAAATATGTATTTATTGTTTTTGCATAATCGAAATGACACCATAGATGACAGAAAGAGTCATTTTTACGAAAAAGTACTTTAGGGGACTGATAATTTAGGTTCACAAATATGGTACTAATCCCATTAAAACATCAGTTTAACTATCAGTAATATAAATTTACGTGATAACAAAATTAATGTATTTAAACAAATGATCAGCAAATCCTCAATTTTTTCTTTTTTTTATAATACATTTAAGTTAATTATCCTGAATATTTCTCACTTTCTTGGCCACAATGTCTTGAAGATATTTTCGAAACTCTGGTGAATATATTATTTATTTTATGAGGTAATATTCATCAGAGCTGACATTTATTGGCTTTGTTTTAAAGCAAAGCACATTCAACTGTAAAGAAGTAAAGTAAAAATGCAAAAAATTCGAAAATTTAATTTTTATGAGGAAAAGAATGGAGGTACACATTTGTGTACCTGAGTTCTGAAGAGGTTAAGAAGCTACTAGAATTGCTCAAAAGGACCCGGATGATAATGTCAAGCATATGTAGGCATTATTTTCAAATATTTTACTCAAATTTTAATATATTGAAATGATTTTTTTTGATAGAATAGCTGAGGACCATCTACAACCGGGCTTGTTTTTACTTTTTTGATTTTGATTTCAGATTTAAAAAAATACCTTAAAGTTCAGAACCGGTTAAAACCGGCTCTGAAATTGAAACTATCATAATATTAAAAAATATATGACCAAATCGAAGAAGTAAAAATTAGCCCGGTTATAGATCGTCCTTAGCTATTCTATGCAAAACAAATCATTTAAAAATATTAAAATTTGAAGGAGATATTCGAAAATAACACCCTCATAGACTTAACATTATAATCTTTTTTTTTTTTTTTCTTTTGACAGGATTTGTGCGCTTCAAGTTATTTTACCAGAATATCTGTATTGTAATGTTTACCTTATTTAATGGGGAAAATTCTGTTTTTTAGACATAGCAGTCAGTACTTTATGAATTTTCTGGTGCAAAACCACCTAAAATCTCAGGAATCCCCTGATGCGCACGAACCCTGTTTGAGCAAGTCGAGAGATCTCTTAAGTGGGCGCGCGTAAACGCCATTCTCCTCGAATGACGAAACTGGCAAAATTTTAAACGAATCGGAATAATTTAAGATCCTGATTGGGAAATTTCTGTATCCAAAAATTATCATTTAACTAAATCATTTCACTGCGCTGATTTTTTAATGAACGTTCAACTTTGAAAATCGCCTGAATTCCTACATAAAAGCATTATGACATAAAAAGGAATTTACTGTAATTTTCGAGAAAATAATTAAAATTTAACCAATAATTTTACATGTAGTTCCAAAACTTCGCCAAGTTTATCCTACACTTTTTGTGGCAGCTATCACGAGACGTACACACAGACTGGCATTAAATACTTTTCGAGTCTCCCACTAAGTTTCCACTGATGTTTTAGCAAGCTCGGAGGCAGGTCACGTTTTGCATGCGTTATGAAACCTTAAAATGTATAAGACTCCTTAAAGAATGCATGGTTTATTTTGAATTCTAGAAAACCGGATGTTCGTAAATTTCAAACAGTTAATTTATAAACATCCTATTTGTTTACAGGCCTTCATTAACATTCATTGTGGGCTTATAGTGACCGTCTCATAGCATGCAGTAAGGGAAACGCCCTTTACTGAATTCCGTATTTTGTTTGTAATTGCACAACAATATTGTGCAATTCTCCATTCTTTCACCAGTGAAAGAAAAAAGGTTTGTTAAAAAAAAAAGGTTTCAGTGAAATAAAATGCGTTACTTTACAGATCAGCAAAAAAGATTATTGAGTTTTTTCTCTGTATATCACGAAATTCTTTTGGTATAAAACACATGAATGTAATTTGGACTCGGTAACCTTTAAACTATTTTTCTATTTTTACTTTATGTTATCTTAAAAAGAATTGAGCACTGAATTCGTGGAAGTTTTCGAATTCCGGTTTTCAACATATTTAGAAATTATTGGGGTCAAGAAGTGCGAAAAACACGCTTTTACAAATGTCTGTGTGCGACACAAATATTGTGGTTAATCTATCTCGAAAACTAATGAACGGAATTCAATAAAATTTTAGATTCAATTAGTCTCTGGTGTAAACTGGGACTGATTAGTTTTTGGTGTAAAATGCCAAACAGTTGGCTGGCTATTCTGCCCTATTTGCGATTTCAGCAATAGCTTTATTTCAAGAATTAATGAACGGGTTTTCAAAAAAATTCATATTAATCCTTGATAGATAGAAGTTAACATAAGTTATTGGTGATTAGATACTGGTGTAAATCACAAAACCGGTGACGCTATTACGCTTTCTTTTTTTAGAAAGTTTTAACATGTATGAGATACAAATGTTTTGGGATTGCCATATCCGACTAGTTGTATTTTGTAATAGCGTCTGACACAGTAATAAATGGTTTTATAAAAGAAAATGTTTTAATAAAAAAATAAATTTTTATAGTAAAATTAAATAAAATGATATTTAATAAAAACAAAAACTATGAAGATTTACAAGATTGCAATTACAGGGCTAAATTTGCAAGTCACTCGGTAGCAGGAACGCTGCCATCCAGTGGCGTAGCTACTTTTTTTGGTGCCCGGGACCGGAAGAAAATTTTCTGAAAACCCATTCTGACTTAAATATTCCACAGAAGGTTCCATGTAAACCCTCTGGTGATGGAACTGTGCACTAAACACTCCAAAATTCATAAAATGCTTCTAGATGGCGCTACAGTCTAAATGGTTAAAGATACAATATGGTCAGAGGTACCACACGTTTCTCTACTGATTCGCAAAACTATCCTTTTTAAGCTGAGAATTTGTCTGCTTTGACGATGTAATCGATTTAAAAAATACGAAATTTAACCTTTCAGAAAAAGTTTACACCTTCAGAAAACAATTTTTTTCTAATCTGAAAGTAACTAAATCTCACTATTTCAGTAAAATCCTTTTAGAGACTCGCGGAAGATGAGAATTGAGTCACTTAGAGAAGATTTTAAATGTTCAGTCTAATAGAAGTATTTAAAAATATATTTATGTATAGTCGTGTGCAAAAGTTTAACACCACCCATATAAATATTAGGATAATCAATCGAAATCTTTGGTCAAACGTCTTGAACTAGTACTCAAACTGGCATCGGTGTCCTTTGGATCCAACGTATGTTTAATTTTCTTGCAGATGATTGTTGAAGATCGCATTACCTCCCTTCGGATCACATGAATGAACGTAACGAATGAACGAACGTAATGATTATGAATGAATGAACGTGTAATGATCATAATGTTTTTCTCGACGGAACCGATTTTCTTTAGTTCAATATATTTTACCAAAATTTTTAATTCACTGACAGCTTCATAAACATAAGTCTTAATCACATGTACCCGCCTAGGTAATTCACGTTCAGAAACACCAACTTTACGCGTGGAAAAATTTCTGCCCTTCTTGCTAACGAAAGCGACGGTTTTTTACCCATTACAAATATTGAAAAATAGCACCGTCTACGATTAAATTCTCAAAGCAGCTGGCAAAGAATGAGAAGGGGTTAGTTATTCATATCAGGAGAACCAGTCTGACGCAAATGGCAGACATGATGACGTAATATTTGGCGTTAATAGTGCTTTGTCTTAAAATATCAAAATTCTGCCGCTGGTCTTCAACTTTCGCACATGACTGTGTATAAATATTACAAATTTAATTTTTTTCTCCAAAATTAATCTTATTCTATATAAATTTCCTTTTAACAATATTCTGTAATTATTTCAACTTATTAAATTAAAATCCTGTTACTAGATCTAATCTGTTTATCTTTATAGAAACTATATAAGTTCTTAATTCGCTTTAAAAAAACATTTATTTCAATATACGTAAATTAAAAAAATGGCTCTAAATTAAAAATATTCTTAACTAAACTTTATTACTTAAAATTCCCAATAAAACTCATTTTTTCCCTGTTTTTATCAGCCCTTTTTTAAGAGAGTCTTATTAAATTTATTCCAAAACCATACCTTTCAAAAATATCATTCTTTTTATTTATTTTTATTTTTCCTCCGCGAATGATATTTGTTGCGTATCAATAAATTCATTTCTTTTCTTTTTGCTTTAAAATTAATCGTCTGTAATTGGATATCGTCTGCAGAATATTCGAATTTTGGTTTCGATTATAAATTGGTATAATAATAATCTTTTAAAATATAAATTATCGTCTGAAAGATTCGAGAATGATATGTCAATCTCGACGCTGGTCATAAATTCTGTTTACATGGGAAGAATCTTCTACATTTTTTTTTTCTTCGCTTGCCATGACTCTGTGCTTCAAAACGGGGAAACCGATGATGATGCTTCTGGCTCCTAACTTCAAAATGTCACATATATATATATATATATGATATTTTTCGATGAAAACTCTAAAAAATCTCTTTATTGTCTAGGTCTTGTTTTCACTGATATTTATGTTCCTTCAAAAATTTCTAAATAGGTAATTGACAGTTATATTTATAACCGATGGGCGAATTTCTTCCCACGTAAGATTAATCTCTAAATGTCGCATTGACGGCGGAATATTCGACTATTTTTTATTTTCAAAAATAAATTAAAACTTGTTTCGTGTTTATTATAAACTGAATCTATTGCTTACAAAATACTGGTTTCAGTGTGAAATTTGAGTATTTTAAAGAAATTCACCCTTAGAGCTTAAAGAATTAAATTTTCGGACGAATAATTAGGTACTTGATATAGTTAGGACTATATCAAGTACTTGACGCTTAAAATTTAAGAATTTTCAAAAAGTAGAGTTAAGACTACTTTCCGAATTCCCCTCCGTATTGTTAAATCTATGGGCGTTTGATGCTTTCTTATATTAAAAATATCTCCTCAGGAAATTAAATTTTTAAAGTTTTTTTTTCAGTGTTCATTTTTTAAACAATGTCACTTTTTTCTTAATTGTCAAAATATTTCTAAAATTTATGAACATGTTAATATTTTATGTTATATAAACTGACTTGCTGGAAAATTTTAAAACTTCATATAAAATTATGCAATAATGGGTAATGGGTAATGTTGGGAATAATGTTGGGAATGTTGTATTAATAATAATGGGTAGTGTTGTCATTGTGAACGTTGCATTATGATAGATTACCAAATAATATCACATTAAGGTCACATGGTGAATTTTCATCACTTTTGACAGTGGTTACTTCGCAGTAGGGTCTCTGCTACCATTTTACAAAGTTTTGTGACAGAAAGTCACCATGTGACTTTAATGTGACATTATTTCGTGATTTATCAAAATGCAACATTCACAATGACTTTGAAATTGAGTTTCCAAATGACAGTCACATGTGAGTCTTAATAAAACGTCATTGTAAAGTCACCTCGTGACTCGACACAAAGCAGCAGTCGCAGTTACATGTAAGTGGAGTCACACATAGTAGTCATTTGAGACTCATGAAAGAGACGTATGGAATTTCCTGTGACTGTGACTCTTGTGACCATGTGTGACCTGAATGAGATGTTATATGGACTAGCTGTTATGCAGGGATTGTAATTATTCGAACTATATTACTTTCTTTTGAATATTCAAGTGAAAATTATCGCTTTAAAATCCCTTGAAAATTTGGCAATTTGGGACTCGTCCTTAAATTTTGCACACCAATGTATATTAGATTATCCATGCTATGATATCCAATGCTTATAATTTTATGCGTTTATGTTTTATAGGAACTGAGAAAAAAATGAAATGTGACATGTTTCGAAATTTCACTACCAGGCTGAAAGTATCGCTCCTGAGTCCTCTAAAGGGGACTGGGTAAAATTCATTCGGCGAAAAATGACGAAAATATCTATTTTCTAAATTTCTGCTTAAATTATACATTACTATCCCCAGTACTTTCTGGTGAAGTGTCTTAAAGTTCCGGGTATTATAAGCAAAGTTTAAAATAATTTTATTACATGACTGTCCTATTAAATGCCACAATCTACTTGCATTTGAAAGGGATTTTTCTTTGTTTTTTCGACGAATAGGCAGGTTCAAAGTTATAAAACTTTTACATATATTGTTCATTTGACTCAAAAACTTTTTGGCTGTTCCTTATGGCGTATTTTATAAAATTAATTATCGGATTTACAATAAAATAAACTTTTTCTTTTCCACGTAAAAACGAAAAATAAATTCAGTTTTTTATGTAATTTTACACGAATTTGAGTATTTTATTTTTTCTCCCAAGCTAATTAAGTATGTATCTAATATCTAAGTATGTAACTAATTAAGTATAAGTGACACTTGTCACAAAATATACACAAGTCTTCACGTTTTTTAACTAAATTCTTATCTTTAGGCTTATTGCTTATAAATAAATCTGTGGCAGTTGGCATTGAATTATATTCATTATTACATTCATTATTTCTCCCAAACTAATTAACTAACTAAGTATGATAAATCCGATACTTAAACTTATACAGATAATTATTCGAATAGCTCAAAATAAATTAGCTCAAATTTTTCAAAATTGCACGAAAAGATACATTTTAAAATACACTTAATTTTTTTTCCAAAAAAAATTTAAATGTTTCGAATTTTGTCGGGGAAAGTGAACAATTTCTTTATGGAATCATTTTCCTTCATTTCCTTCATACAAAAAATGTACCTTAAATTGCTTAAATCAAAAAATAAGTTTAAAGGGTAGGGTTAAATTTCCCTTAAGTTATCGGTAAGTACGTGAAGTACCCTTAAGGATCCTGTCTTTCCGAGCGAAAACTCTCGCGAACTTAAGCTGTTCCTATGGGAAAGTTATTTTCTAATAACGCATTTGCATTTTGACATCTTTAAATAATTTTTGCACTGGATAGCTGAAGTCCCTATTATGTAAAAACGGACAGATGTCGATATGGGCCTCAGCTATACAATGCAAAAAATTATTTAACGATATCGAAATGCAAACGTGTTATCAGAAAATAACCTTTCCATAGCACTAGCATTAGCTCGCGAGCGTCTTCGCTAGCAAGGACAGGAGACTTAAGTTAATTAAAAGCAAAAAATAATTGATTGCAGTATAGTATCTGAAATCTTTTGTGTGCCCCTGTAAATGCTATCCACTTTCTATAATACAGGATGTAACTCATAGTAAACCTCAACAACAGATATTAATTTCATTATATGTGAAATAATTTGACATTATTAAATTTCCCCCTGTACCATTATGTAACGGAATTCTTTTGTGTGACCCTGTAAATGATAATAAACATTTTTTACAACGCATATTGTAAAATAATGTATACCATACACTTCAGTAAATACAATCAATTTCCTTCGACTCATTAGAAAGGCTGTGACACCTCTAAAATTCCATTAAACTTGGCTGTAATGTAACGGAAAACTTTTGACCGTCCCTGTAATTTAACTATACATCCTATATTCCTAAAATTTGTAATGACACGACAAAATTTTACAATAATTATATATTTGAAATTTCAAAACATTCAGATGGGTATCTTTTGCTCTGTTAAATGCGGGTGAACAGACAGATAGACGGACTAAACGACGACTATAGGCTATAGGTTTTGCGTATTTATATAATTACAAAAATGTGCAAAAGAAAAAATGTACAAGGCACCTAAAAATTTGCAAAATGTACGGTACATTTTCGGTTAACCTTTTGGGGACAAGAGACCGATATACGTGCCACTTAAGGCAGCTGGTAACTCAGTGGCTAATTCCCCTCCGTAATGTTAAGTCTAGGTGCGTTTGATACATTTTTATATTCAAAATATTTCTTTGGGAAATTAATATTTTAAACTTTATTTTTCAGAGTTCTCTACTTAAAGAATGCATATTTTTTCTTAGTTTTCAAAATAATGGGCACTTCGCACAAAACTTCCCAAACCGATCATGATAAAAGAATTGAGGTTGTATTCAAATAACAAATTGTTTATTTTATGACTCATTTTTAAATTCAATTTTGCTCTCAAGCGCATTCAATTGACAGTTATTTGTTATTTAGGAACTGTGTAATGTGCCGTATTGGTCAGATTTTTGATAAAGGCTAAATATATATTTAAAAAAAATCTGTCAAAGTGGGCACTTCGCATAAAATTTCTCAAAGCGATCTTGATTAGAGAATTGTGGATGTTGTCACTACTGATGTTGTTGATGGATGTTGATGACTACCTAATATTTCATACGAAATCTACCTAAAAATGTAACGTTGCTCATCCATGCACACTGTAATTATTATGAAAATTGATAAATTTCAGTATTCTTAAAAACAATAACGTATAGATTAATAATTGTAAGAGAAAATTATTAATTGCTACATGGGAAAATTTAAAATTTTCGAATAAGTAAAATAATGGTGATTGCTTTTAATTTAATTTTATTAATTTTTAAAATTGACGATAATTTAAATTTTCAGTTATCATTTTTGACGAGAAAGAGTACTATGCCATTTAATAATTTTGAGGTGGGCTGAAACACCATGCCCGTTCTGGTATTACGTTTCACGCACCCGTGCTGCCGGGTTAGTTATCAATTAATATATTGATTTAAAAAAATGTGATTATACGTTGTTAAAGATATCCCAGATAATTTAAATAATTTTCAGAAATTATCACGAGATTCAAATATACAGATATATATATCTTATATACTTTCTTTTATCTTTACAAAAAGTAAGTATTGAACTCGTGAAAATTTTCGATTTCCGGTTTTCTACGAATATACAAGTATAAGATGACAGAAAAACGGAAAAAGTGTTTTTATGAAATTTGTGTCTCTGACTCTGTCTGTATGTAACACAGATTTTGTCTATCAAGAAATAATGCGCAAAATTTAATAAGAATTTCCTTTAGTAAAAATATTCAGTTAGTCCCCGAAATAATTTGGTTTTGATCAGGTTTTAGTGCAAATCGCCTAGCAAGTTTTTTTCCTTTTTTTTTTTAGATTTCTGCAAAATTTGTATCTCAAGAACTAACACATGAATTTTCATCAAATTTAACATTCAGGTATATCTTGATAAATATTGGCGGTGATTGTATTTTGGTGTAAATTGCTCGAAAGGTTGTACTGCTATTATGCGTTTTTCACGATTTCCACAATAACTCCAATCCAAAAAGAAATGTAGGAATTTTCATCTAATTTCAGATTCAGCAGGCGTTCACATAAATTGTTGCTAATTAGGTTTTAGGATAAATCATCCAACAGGTGGCAATGCTATTGTGCATTTTGCATAATTTACGCATTTTAACGATAGTAATATCGCAAAAACTAGTTGGATGTGCCAATACGTACATTTTAATATTAAAAAAATTACACATGTTAATGTTTTAATAAATTTAATTCAGTGCTGTACCAACTTTGATTTTCATCTTAAATTTCGGCTTCAGTCAATTAATCGGCGTAAAAACGATTTTCCGTCTCTGCACCAGCCGGTGGACGGGAGAATGATAGGTAGATTTTTTTTCAAATTCATGGAGCACTTACTTGACATACCCAAAAATAATCATACACAAAAATTTTAGTTCAGTTCTATGCATAACTTCATACACTTTTTGATGGTAAAATAATGAAAATGACACAGACATCGTGATTATAGCGCCCCCTTCCAGCGGATTTTTTTCAAATTAAGGATGGACCTATTAGCCATAGCCAAACACTTACAGAAATAATTTCGTTCAATTCTATGCATAACTTCATACATTTTTAATTAGAACAATATTGAAAATGGCACAAAAATCACTATTACACACTGTTAAAAATAAATCTGTGAATTCACGGTGAAACTACCAGCAGCAAAGTAGCCGAACTTTGCTTACCGTTCCGTTAGTAGATTTTCCGTTGTGGGAAAAAGAAGGGAAAACTCCGTTTGAAGAATCAGTAACTTTCCGTTACAAAGTTTGATTTTTAATAATAATAATTTAATATAGTTTTTAAAATTAATGAATCGATTAATCGTCAAAGAATTCGAAATTACCGAGTGATTTTAAACTGCGGTGTTATTTTACTTATTTATTATTCTGTATAATTTAGTTCCCACCGTCCTGAGGATCGAACTCGGGACCTTTAGATTACTAAACAAATCCTTACGAACTGAGCCAAAGCTGCTGATACTGGATTGTATGAGTTAGTGGGAAAATCTTATGTGATTTTTAAAGATTTCCTTTCAAATATATTCCTTAGAATATTTGTAAATGGTTTATTTTATTTTATTTTAGACTCATGCATAATACTTATTATTTTTTAAAAACAACTTAATTTTTTAAAGAGTTTAAATTAAAAAAAAACACTGTTTAAAACCGCTGTTTTTTTGGGTTTTTTTATGAAAAAGTTTTTATTAACAATTTTTTTACAAAAAAAAAATAGACAATTTTTTGAAAATGCCATACACACTATTTATTTATTTATTCATCTATTTATTTTTTCGCTAATAAATTAAAAGATTTTTTAATAAGAAATAAGAGAAAAATAAACAGAAAAAATGTAATTTAGAGGGGATTTTTTTATGTTTTCATTATACCATGGCGCCGGTGGGACCCGAGCCCATGGTCTGGGCTCGCGGGCGATTGGTGGTGTGGTGCCTTGACCACTCGGCCATGGAGCCCCCCCCACACACACACATACAACGGAGTGTCTCCGTTTTTTGTTTTTATTTCCATCCGTTTCGTTATTTTCAGGAAATATGGTGGAATTTTGTGATTTGTAACGGAAAATGCCCTTTTGTTGTGTAAAGAGACCTTTTCTGTGAAATTCAGGAAAAAAGTGTTCGTGAATTTCAGAATTTTTTTAACAGTGCAGCGCCAACTTCCGGCGGATTTCTTTTCAAATTCATGGAGGACTAACTAGTCATAGCCAAACACCTACACAATTTTTTTTTTCAATTCTATGCATAACGTCATACACTTTTAAGTGGTAAAATATTGAAAATGACACAAAAATCTATTGCAGCGCCCCTTTCCGGCGGAATATTTCAAAATTGAAGGAGGACCTGGTTGCCACAGCCAAAAACATTCACAACTAACAAAACTAACTAAACATTAAATTCTATGTATATCTTCATACACTTTTTGATGGTAGAATGGATATACGGACAGACACGCGGACAGACAGGCATTTTGTAAAAACATGTTTTTTGGAATCTCCGACCCCTAAAACGTATAAAGCCCTCGAAAACCGGAAGTCGAAAAAAATTTCGATACAACTTCGATACAACTTTCGACAGTACTTTCTTCCATTAAAGATAGAAAAAATTAATAATGCACGGAATTTCATACTTTAGATTCCTCGTGATGGGCATATATTGCTATTTATCTTTGGCTCTGTGACAGCGAATTTTGAAGTATTAACATATATGAGACAGAAGAAAATGATGGGGCACATCCAACTAGTTCAATATTGAAAATTAAAATTTTCAGCAATATAAAAAATTCATTTTCAAGTTTCGATCATTTAAATATTTAAAATGAAATTCATCGTTTATTTAAATGTATGGTTTTCGCACGGGAATGTGATGGCTTAGAAATAAAATAAGCATTCAGTTCGGCATGCATGCTTTTGATTATACTAATAAAATCGTTAATTTTATTAAACTTCTTTTGCTTATATCACTATCAAAATCTTATTAATAAATAAATATATAAGATATTTAAAGCTCTCTCATAAGGAAGTAATGTTTCAGAACAAGTAATATTTCCGTTTATCGAATGAATTTTGAGTTAATATATTCCCCCAATAATTTTTCCGGGATCAAAATTAGAATATCTTTGAAGCACAAAAATTCAGATAACTTAGCGCAAAGAATGTTAATCAGTTAATCACTTTGAAAATAATGAGACAGATACGATTGATCCAATATGAGTGACAATGAAATATTCATAATCATCGCTGATCTATGCCATCCGAATATTAAACCTTTATGCTGGTTTGGGCCGCATTCCAGAGGATCTACAAAAATTTCAAATACTTGTACTGTATGTCACGTGAATTTCAAAGCGCACAATCTGACGGCTTAAGTGGTTTCCAAGGTAACTTAAAAACACAGACTGCACCTGCAATCTTTCTATATCACGCTAACTTCAGTTGAGAACTTAATATGTGTGTGGATTCCTTTTATATTTTACACTAAAGGAGAAAATCTCTATGAATGGGCGAGTGGGTCAAATGATAGCCTTTAATAATAATGGAATGGGTTTAGGATCTACGGCGGATGTTATTAATTTGCGGAAACCTTATCCGGTATTGCTGCTTGCGTGGCTGTATTTGCGTGTGGTTACTCTCTCTTTGCTTCTAACAAATTGAGGTTTAAGCATATTCACGCCGAAATTTTATTTGAAAAATAATTTTAGAAGAAAATAGTTAAAAGAAAGTAAAAAAATATCTTTTCATTTATTTACTGTGTTTTGACGACTATTGTTCCACTGTTAGCGACATATTTATTACAGTTGACTCCGTGAAATATTAAATAGCATTAGCTCATGATTTAAAGCTCCATTAAGGAAAAATGAAAATGTACTATGAAAATAAATCTTCCAATCTAGAATTTTATTTTAAACTAATATATGCCTAAATATCTTTCCAAATAATTTTCAAGCATGCAAGAAAATAAGCGTGAGTTTGCTCCATGTGATCAAACCTTCACAATATTAATCTATATAATTAAAATAATTTTGATTTTTTTTAAACAGTCATTAAAGAAAGCTAAAAATGATATAATAAATACCAATAACACATCAATGAAACAAGAGGATTAATAGAAAAAAGTGCAAATAATGTGCTTACACTGTAAAAAAAAAATAAAATTAAAATAAATAAATAAATAAAATGTAAATTTTACAGTACTTTACCGTGAATTATCCAATAAATTTACGGAATATACCATTTTTTCACATAAACGGTCAATTCCTAAATTTTTTTTTGTTTTACAAGCAAAAACCGTTAATGCAATGGCAAAGTCCGTTGATATAGGTATAGAGTCCGTTTTTTTACGGGCATTGTCTGGAATCTCTGCTGGAGTAAATCTCTGCTGCAGCTTTTTTTCAGTGTAAGATGCGAAAAATATGCATGCTCTTATTTTATTCTAAAGGGAAAATATATCTTTGAATGTGCGAGTGTGTTAAATTACAGTTTTTAACTCCATTTGTACATCCCACAAATTTCACGGGCAACATACAAGTATCTAAAGTAGCCCAATCCGCGGGTTACACGATATTTTTATGATCCATTTCTATATTAATAAAATAACTCTTCTACAAAAAAATCCGTATTTTAAGTCCAAAGTATATATGTATCTTTGATAAATGTATTAAAATAAATGCGCAATTTTTAAACCTACTTGGATTAAAAAAAAAAAAAAAAAAAAAAAAAAAAAAAATCCCCAACGAGAGGATTAGTAAGAATTAAATGGATTAAACGAGTTCTTTGTGTGTTATTAATTTGCTGAAATCTTATCTAGTACTGCTGCTTGCGTGGCTGCATGTGCATGTGGCTACTATTTTTGCTGCTATCAAAACGAGGATCCAGCATATTCACACCAAACCTTTATTTAAAAAATGATTTTCAAAGAAAATCCTTCAAAGAATGATTAAAAAAATTACTATTCTTTTATCATTATCGTTCTATTGTTAACGACATATTTATTACCGTTAACCCCGTAAAATATTAAATAGCATTAGCTCATGATTTCAAGCTCCATTAATAAACGGCAAAAATGTACAAAAATAACAATAAATCTTCTGAAAATAATATTTATTTTACCTTACTTCAAAAAATCTTTTCAGATAATTTTCAAGAATGCAAGAAAAAAGGTGCCACTTGTGCTTTAAATAATTAAGCCTTGGCAATATTGAACTACATAATCTAAAATAATTTAGAATTTCTTTTAAATCATTAAAATAAAATGTCAGTCTTTAATAATAACACTGGTTTACACGGTTTATATACTTTCGCCTAAAGTAGTATTTTTTCTTAGATTCTAATACATTGAATACGAAAAAATTATTATAAAAAATCTGTCACGTCTAGCTTTAAACACTTAAAAAATTTTATTAAATACTTAACTTTATTAAATACTTCATTAAATTATTAAAAGAATAACTGCATGAAATAAAAAAATAAAAAATAAGAAAGGATTGATTTTACTTTTTTATATTTTTTATCTGTTTTACTTAAAATATGGATGACCCCCCCCCCCCCCCAGAACTCATCATTCGCTTTAGAGTATAAGGGAAAGCAGTAGTCCTTTAACATACTTCTGTCCCCAAAACATTTGTATCTGTCATCAAACAGTCTAAGGACTTGATGGGAATTCTCGTCCTGCTCGTTACTCATGGTGCCAAAGTTTTCAGAAAAAAAAATACAGTTGTGAATGACGAAAATATATCCTCAGAGACATGCTCACACCCATTGCATGATAGTTTTTTAAATAAAACAGCAATATATTTTTTTCATAATTTGCATCTTTATGATTTCCTAAGAATCCATCCGTTTTTCACCCATGAATATTGTGAGATTAAGCTTTGTTCCAATCTGTCACCTCTTCCCTACTAAATTTTCGCTGATTTTTCTCTTTTTTAACATTAAAATTTACGATTTGTAAAAATTATTGATATGTTTGTAAAAAATGAAGGTCAGTTCCGGAGTCAGTGGTACAGAATACAAAAGAATCAATCACCAAAAACTAAAAAAACATGTCATAAGATAATTTTGCAGGCTAGTATAGTCTAATTCCATTTTAAAATCTGCATCATTTTGATAATAATTAAGACTTTAAATGTTCATCATTTTATTTTACAAAAATTATGTTTTTCCTTCTTATATGTTTATTATAAATTGTATATTTTGCATTAATATTTCAAAATAATTAAATATTTCAAATTTAAATTGGAATATTAATTTTACTCTCAACCATTTTTTAAATATATTTGTGAAAATTATTATTTTCTTTTACTAAATTTGTAAATGAGCTCTAATTTTGTGCAAAAAAATACGCTTCAACTTTAAACAGCTATTATTCGGTCAATTTTAATCGGAGAATAACGTAACATTTTTTTTTGTCTTACCTTTCAGTGTAACAAGAAAATTTTACTAAATGCAACTTATAGTATCGGGGAAGAGTATAGAAATTTAACTATCGTACTTTTTTAAAAAACGCTTTTATTGACCCAAATAACTTGTAAAATATTGTACTTACCTTACTTAAAATATTTTTCTAATTGGAATTATATGTCTATGACTAATGGTTTAGGAATTAGCCTTTGGACACCATTGAGAGTGGACACTCTGTATGGAAGAAAATAAAAAATGTGACGTGATACATTTTTTTTCTTTCAAATGTCGCCTTTCATTAGAAAGAGGTAGTATAATAAAAAATAGAAGTTTTATCAAAAGTATAAAAAAGATGTTTAAATTTGTAAATCAGTGTAATAGAATGAGTTTAGAATCTACGGTGGATGTTATTAATTGAAGGCAACCTTATCTGGTGTTACTACTTGCGTAGCTGCATTTGTGTCGGATTAATATCTTGGATTCTAAGAAAAGAAGATTAAAACATATTCACGCTAAAATTTTATACAAAAAATTATTTTAGAAGGAAAATTTTTAAAGAAAGTAAAAAATATTAATAATAATTTAATTTACCGTGTGTTTTTATTATAATTGTTCCACTGTTAGCGACATATTTATTACAGTTGACTCCGTAAAATATTAAATAGCACTAGCTCATGATTTAAAGATAAAATATTTTTGAATAAACTAACATATGTCCAAAAATCTTTTCGGATAATTTTCAAGAATGCAAGAAAATAAGTGATTTTTTTTATTTACTATGTTTTTATTACTCTCGTACCACTCTTAGCGTCATATTTATTACTGTTAACTCCGTGAAATATTAAATAGCATTAGCTCATGGTTTAAAGTTCCATTAATAATCAGCAAAAATTTGCAATAATAATAATAAATCTTCTAGCAATAATATTTACTTTCGATTAACATACGTCTAAAAATCTTTCCAGATAATTTTCTAGAATGCAAGAAAAGAGGAGCGAGTTGTGCTCTAAATAATCACATCTTGAGAATACTGAACTAAATAATCTAAAATAAATTAGATCTTTTTAAAAAGTCATTAAAGTCAAATGATTGTCTTTAAAAATAATTGAATCGATTTAATATCTGCAACGGAAAACGAAAATTTACTATCATAATAAATCTTCTAATCTAAAATTTCATTTAAAACTAATACATGTCTAAAAATCTTTATAAAGAATTTCCATGCATGCAAAAAAAGAAGTACGATTTGCGATTATATAATCAATCATTTACAATATTGATTTACATGGTTCGAAATCGTTTTGCAGATCTTAAAATGTCATTAAAAGAAAAGCTAAAAATTAAGTAATGAAAACAAATGCCACAACAATCAAACAAGAATAGCATAGAAATGAAATTACATTCTTTTCAAATAAACGTGCTATCAAGTAGATTATTACTTTTTTTATTTACCGCTTGTTTTTATTATAATTGATCCACTGTTAGCGAATACTTATTACCGTTGACTCCGTAAAATATTAAATAACAATAGCTGATGATTTAAAGTTGTAAGTTAATAAGGAAAAAAAGAGGTCAAAACTAGTCATGGATAATTTAGAAAAGAAATAATATTTAAATTTTTCATTTTGTTCTTTTAAAATATACGCAATCTGAAATAGTTTATCTTAATAAAAGATATTTCGTATTTAAATAAATCCAAATTTATTATACAAATTTTCTGAATTGAATTCAGATAACTGAAATACGGAATTCTTATTAAGAATCTACCATCGAATTAGAGAATTAGTCATCTTAAAAAAATAATAATACAAAATTTCGTCAAAATCTTTTCAACCGTTTTTTAGATAGAATTAGTTTCTCCCTGAGTCATAGTGACACAGAATGATCCACTAATCCAATTTTCCATAGCATGCGATCTAATCCAATGCTCTTCCCGAATCCTAAAACGATAGGACACAAAATTTACTTAAAATCGTTAGAATCTTTTTACAGATAAAACTTCCTCGATCAGTTGTGATCCAAAAATGACACACTAATCTAAATTCCGCTAAAATGTGTCATATTCCAGTGTCTCTCTTACGCCAAGAACCGTTAAAATGCATATTTTTTTAAATTACTCGAGCCGTTTCTTAGGAACATCTTACTTGACTCTGAAACATTTTAAATGAAAACGACCAATTAATCAAATGTTCTTGAACATACTTCCGGAGCCTAATGGTCTTCTCTAGCCGGGAAATGATAGAATACAAACTTATTCAAAATCGTTATCCCTTTAAGACCATGAGGGTTTTGGTAGAAATTAAAAGCGTTGGTTTTTTAACCAAATTAATGGGATCATATTTGTTTGAAAAAAAAATACTTAAAAAAATTTCCATGTTAGGTTGCGTTAACAAAGGATCCAGGTGCAGGCTCTTCTTTAAATCACAAAAAAGGGAAGTTGTTTTTTTTCCTTAGGATCACCTTCAAAATTGTGTAGGTCACGGCTTAAAGAGTTAGAGTCGGGGGGGGGGGGGGTTTCTAGATAAAAATTGCTTGACCCACAGTGAGCCCAAAATGACCCACTAATTGGAATTTCTGCGACGTATGACACACACCAATGATACTCTCGTATCAGGTGGTATAAAATGAAGTTTTGTCAAAATCTTTTGAGCCTTTTTTAGATACAAATAGACCATACAGATAAATAGATATTGACCAACGTGACCCAAAATGTCCCAATAACATAATTTTCTTGAACATGCGATGTAGCCCAATGTTCTTTTCAAGCACAAAAACGATAGAATACAAAGTTTAGACAAAATCATTAACCTTTCTACCCTGTTCAAATTTTCTTCAATCTTGATAAAAACATTTCACACCAGAATTGTTATTTGAAGTATTTTAATATATTTAATTGACTTATTTCTCTGAATCTGTTATTTAACTTTCTTAATGAAAAAATTTCTGGTTCGAATCGTATAAAACAAATTATAGCTATGGGTCGATTAGACCCATTCAGGGTAGGAAGGTTAAAAACGTTTTTTAGATAAAATTTTCTTGACCAATAGTGACCGAAAAATGTCCCAAGAGTTACTCAAATTTCTTACTTAGCTGAATGCCGTTTTCTTAAACCTAAACGGTGCAAGGGAAAATTTGTACAAAATCGTTAGAGCCTTTTTCTAAATAAAATTATTTTGACCCTTTACGACCTAAAAATGAATCACTAATCCAAATTTGGAGAATGTGTGATTTAGCCCAATGGTTTTATCGTGCCCAAAAACGGTACAATACATAATATTTTCAAAATCAATTGAGCCGTTTTTTAGATTCAATTAGCGTTAACTTTATCCACACTGACCTAAAATGACCCACTAATTGAATGTTTTCGAACCTATGACCTAATCCAATTCTCTTCTTGTGCCCGGCAGAACAAAAAGAGAGTTTCAAATTTTTGTCAAAATCTTTTGAGCCTTTTTTTTATATATATAATTAACTTGACTTTTTTCAAAATGACCATCGATCAAGTGATCCATTGTGACCCAAATTGACTCAGCAATCGAATTTTTATGAAAATGCGACCTAGCTCAGTGGTCTTCTCGATACCTAAAAAATAAAATAAAAAAATAATCAAAATCGTTAAACCTTTTTCTAGATGAAAGTAGCTTGACACGCAACGACGCCAAAATGACCCACTAATCAAATTTTATCAAACATGTGACGTGTTTTCCCGTAATCCAAAACGGCAGAATACAATTTAGTAAAAATCATTAGAATTTTAGCAACAATTAGCTTGGTCCCTAGTGACCCAAAAATAACCCATTAATTTAAATTTCTCGAACACATATAGTAGCACAATAATCTTCTCGTGCCTCGAAACGGTTGGATACAAAATTTAGTCAAAATCGATTGAGCTTTTTTTAGACGTAATTAGTGTTCGGTCGTATTTATTCTGTGTATTTTTGGCAACGACTTTTATCATCTGCGTTTGTTTTTATGAATTAATAGAATGTTTTAAGAGAACATAGCCATGAGCGGCTAAGTTGTGAGTTAATTAAATAAATACAGTTCATAGAGTATTTTAAATATGAGTTTTTATTGAGTTTGTGAATGTTTTAAATGAGTTATCGACATAAATTGTGGTCCGCCGACCACGAAAGATCAGCGATAATAAAGTGCAACGCGTAACTTTCTGAATTATTCGAATTCAAGAAGTATGATTGGTGAAATGAGAAGTTGAATACGAGAAGAATATTTTAAGGTAAGTGAAAGTTATTTTTCTTATCTGTACTGTTATATATAAATTTAAAACAATGTTTAAAGGAGCGAAAAAGGAGGATTTAAGGCAAATAGCCACTGAAATAAATCTAAATATTAATGATAAAATGACTATAGCTGATTTAAACGATATTATAGAAAATAGCGAAATATATAAAAATAAACCAGATTTTGTTACAGAAATAGCTAACACCATAAATGAGAGTCGTAAACATGAAGAACAAAGGCAATTTGATCTTGAAAAATTTAAACTTGAACGATCAAAAAATGAATTTGAACGATCAAAAAGTGAATTGGAATTAGCTAAAATTAAATCTGAAACTAAATCTGTTATTACTGAAAGTGAAATAAAAATGGAATCGTTAGATCAAATAATAAAAAGTATTAAAACTTTGACTATAAAAATTCCAACTAAGCCTGAAGGATGGGTTCTTTTCTTTTCTTCTTTAGAACGAGCTTTCAAAACTAAAATTGTTTCGGAACAAGATAAAGCAGAAATTCTGCTGAATTTATTAGGTGACAAAGCGTCTAACATTATAACTTATTTACACGATACAGATATCGATAATTATGAAAGAATAAAAGAATTAGTCTTAAAAGAATTTCAACCAACACCTCACTTTTGCCTAGAACAATTTAGAAAAGTTTTTAAACTACCAAATGAGACTCATGTACAATTCACTTCACGACTGATGACCAATTGGAATTATTATCTAAATTTAAGAAATGTGTCCGATTTCGAGAGTCTAAAACAATTGATTGTGTCAGATAAATTATATGAAACATTAGATAAGGAGACTGCTTCTCACATTAGTGTGAGACAAGGAGATAAATGGATTTTACCAGAAGAATTAGGACGTGAGATTGATTTATATTTTACATCACGCGGAAAATCTCTTACTGAGAATTTTAGTGTTAATCGAAAGTATAATTCCAAAAGAGTAAATAAAGTATTTTTAACTGATGTTAAAACATTAAACTGTATTTTGTGCCACAAACAGCACCATCTTTCAAAGTGTCCAGATTATTTAAAGTTATCTCTTAATGAAAGAGTAAAGCTAATAAAATGTAAGAAGTTATGTTTCAATTGTTTAAATTTACACTCAGTAGCCAACTGTACATCAAAGAACAATTGTTTCTGCAAGAAACGACATCATAAAACTATTCATTTTCATAAAACAAATAATAATACATATGTGAAAGAATATGTTTCTTCAGAACATAATACATAAGGTAAAATAAAAGTAGGAGAATGTTCAGATTCAAGACTAGCAAATTATGGCACATCAATGTTAAACGCTAATGCGGAAGAGTTCGTTCAAAAAACTTTTATTAGTAACTATTCGAATAAAAAGAATAAAGTTTTACTTTCAACTGTTATATGTTTTCTAATTGATGAATCGGAATCTAAATATAGAGTAAAGTGTTTGTTAGATGTAGGCAGCTATTCTAATTTTCTATCCCGCCATTTAATAGACATGATAAAGGGCATAGCCGGATAAGCATTGGAAACATGCCTTTCAATCAAATTTCTTGATTTTTTTCCCATGTGTGGCTACTTATCTATAAATGTATTTCACCTATTATCACCTTATAAATATTGATATTTTATGAGATAAAAATGTTTTTTCGATTTTTTTAAAACTTTATTTTCTCAAAAACTATTGAATCAAATTAAATGCCGTTAATTGAGTTTATATAGGCATCAAATATGCATAACTGGTAATTTTTGTATAATTTACTGATTGTAATAAGTGTGTGAAAAGGCGATTTAAAATTTTACAAAAATAAAAATAATATTTTATAGTTGTCCGAAAATTATCATTTTCTTGTAAAAAGTTCCTGATATGTGTCTGAATATTATATAAAAATACCAAAAGTTAGCATTGGGTACTACATATAAATATTTACAAAAATGTATATAAAAATGATTAAAATTCATTTAAAGGCGTTATTTGGGGCGGAGTTACTCATCTACGACACCTGACGCATTTTCGGAATATACACTTACAGAATTGTTGTATTTTAAATTTTAATTAACACATGGGTATCTTTTTCAACGCTGAAGATACTGTTTCGATACCAAAAATTTTTATTGGTGTTGGATAAAACAACAGGGAAGAGTATTTTCGACCTAGAAACAAATCTACATTCTTTCGATATCCAAACGTAACGACAATGATCACAAACAGTTTAAATTAAAATGTTTCTCACCAGTTTTGATATAGATAAATTAAAGTTAGTAGTTTCAAGCTTTGTAGCCCAACAGTATACCCTGTTTACCATCATGTGCTATGCGGAAGTAGTTGTCAACTGCCGCGATCGGAAACTGAATTCTATTTGTCATCATGTCGTTTAAAAATGACAATCCGAAATGTGATTGTTTTGGAAGTTTCTTGGAAACAAAATTGTGGTTACAGAAAAAAATTAAGTTTTTGTTTTTATGTATAAAATAATGCAATACATTATCACGTGCCAGCTGTTTTTCTCCATAAATATCACTGCTCTTGAAGGTAAAGCCTAAAGCACTCAACAAGACTATATACCGGGTGTCTCAAAAATGACTGATGGATTTTAAAATTCAATAACTTGCAAACGGTGACAGCTATTTAAAAAAAATTTGCAGGAGGGTTATGTATAATGTCAGGAGTTTTTTTACCGTAATTTTTTATTTTAGTTCGCATCTCAAACAATAGGTGTTGCTGACGCCGATTGAAGGCCAGGTGAACAGTGCTGAGTGAAGCGTAGAAATGGCCTTCAATCGCCGTCAGCGCCACCTATTGTTTGAGATGCGAACTAAAATAAGAAATTTCGGTAAAAAAAAACTCCTGACATTATACATAAACCTACTGCAAAAAATTTTAAATAGCTGTCACCGTTTGCAAGTTATTGAATTTTAAAATCCATCAGTCATTTTTGGGACACCCAGCATATATGTTCATAATATATTCGCAAAGAAATAGCTATGTCGTTACAATATTTTAATCTCCTGGTAGTTTTTTCTCTGTGTTTTTGAGCTGAAATTTATTGCTAAAAAAAATAATTTATTTAAAAAACATTTTTATTTTATTTTATTTTCAAATATTAGGCGGTTCAAAATTACAGAAGTATGCTTCTTAGCACAAAATATCATCCAATGTTGTCAGAATTCTTTTTTTATTCTTTTAACTGAAATTATGTACCTTCCGTTAATATTTATCAATAAATAAAACAGTCACAGAAATCTGACATTAGCATAAACAAAAATTGCTAGTAGCATTTATATATAATAATAAAGAGACAAGTTTGTGTGTGTGTCAGCGCTGTTCTGAAGAGACCGCTGCATGTAGAATTACAAAATTTGGAAGGAAGGTACCTCTCTACATGTAGTTTTGCACCTCGAAGCCCGATTTTTGATTTTTTGATTGGAATTTTTTAATTTAATTTTTTGACGATTTTTAGCGTTCTTTTTATGCTTCGAGGCGATTTTTCCATATTAGTGAAAGGAATACGGTTTCATTCTTTTCACTCAATATAGTAATTTTTTTTCTATTTTTAATATAGTTCATTCGGAATTTGTGCGGCGATTTTAAATTTTTAGCGAATTTTTTATTGCGGTTTTTGGTATTTCTTCACATTTTGGGGATATTTTTTGAGAATCATAAAAATAAAATTGATTCAAACTTTCAGCCTAATGAACTAAATTTTGTCTGCTGTAATTTGTTCAATATCAGTGATTTTTAATGCGATTTTCGATGTGATTTTTAGCGATTTTTTGATTTTTTATGCATTTAGCATCGATTTTTTTGTCATTTTTGTCAAAATTATAGATTTTTGTATGCATCATGATCTTATCTATTCTTCTTATGTATGTAAGTTCCTCTCCCGTTTGACATTGCAGTCTTTTTGAACATTTTTACAGCTAAATATTATTTGTTCATTTTTTAAAACCAATTTTTCGCAATGTCAGTGGCCTTGTACTTCAGACAACGTAATTTCACGTATTTCGAGTTAGGGATCAAATCACAAATGTCATGTTCCGCTAATATTAGTATCACGGAACCGTGCACCGCCGGGTGGGTCAGCTAGTCTTGAATAAAAAGCTATCTTTTACCACACATTATAGATAATATGTCAGAATTAAAGAACTCATTATGATTTAATCATAGCTATATAACATCTGTATTAATTTTAGCTAAAAAAATAATATAACGGAACTACTTATTCTTATTATCCTTCGTTAAAGGTGTTGAAAATATTTTAATAAAAATCATTATAATAATTGGCGTTACATTTCGATATCGAAGAATGTTATTGTTTTCCAAGCAAAAATATTTTTTCTACTTTCTCCGAAACAAAACATCAGTTTTCGATATCAAAATAGTATCGACAGTTTTGAAAATTATAGCCTATATGCTTTACGAAATCTAAAATACATAAATTGACGCATCTGACGCAATGTCTGTTGACATTGTTCCAAAAAGTCTTTGGGTATCGAAGTTGAGTAGCTCCGCCCCAAATAACGCCTTTAAATAAATTTTAATAATTTTTATATACATTTTTGTAAATATTTATATGTAGTACCTAACGCAAACTTTTGGTATTTTTATATAATATTCGGGATCATATGAGGAACGTGTTACAAGAAAATGGTAATTTTCGGAGAACTATAAGGTATTATTTTTATTTTTGTAAAATTTTAAATCGCTTTTTCACATACTTATTACAATCAGAAAATTATACAAAAATTCACAGCTATGCATTTTTGATGCCTATATAAACTCAATTAATTGCATTTAATTAGGTTCAACAGTTTTTGAGAAAATAAAGTTTTTAGAAAATTGAAAAAACATTTTTATCTCATAAAATATCAATATTTATAAGGTGCAAATAGGGGAAATACATTGTCAGATAAGTAGCCACACATGGGGGAAAAATCAAGGAATTTGATTGAAAGGCATGTTTCCAATGCTTATCCGGCTATGCCCTTTGAAAAAAGAGAGAACAAACATTTTGGTGTCAGGTTTAAATGATGCCACCTTAGTAATAAATCATAAAGTTAATGCATCAATAAGCAATAAAGATGGAAGTTTTGTAAAAAATTTAGATTTCTTGATAATTCCAAAAATAACTGCATATTTAACCCCTTCGCGTCCAATTGAAATTTCAGCGCAGGATTTTCCTAATGTAATATTAGCAGATGAGATATTTAATATCCCAGAACACGTAGATATGCTTCTCGGAGCAGGAATTTTCTATGAACTTTTAAAACCGGGACAGTTTCGTATTAATAATTCTGATCTTATTCTGCAAGACATAGTTTTCGGTTTTGTAGTATCTGGAAGTTTTCCAATAGAAAATGAAAATAAAGTTCATTGTGGTTTAATAAAGAAAGAAACTAACTTAGATAAAGCACTTCGAAAATTCTGGGAAATAGAAAATATCGAGATAAAAAACCCAAAAAGAAAGAGACTTTAATTTATGAAAACATTTCATAGAAAATTATACCGGAGAAAAAAGCGACAGATGCGTTGTTAAAATGCCCCTAAAACAAGATCCAACTACATAAGGAAGTTCTAAACAGATAGCAATTAAAAAATTGAATTCTTTATGGAATCGCCTAGCAAGGGACACCGAGTATTTAAGATTATATTCCGATTTTTTAAAAGAATACCAACAGTTAGGCTACATGGTCGAAGTTAACGAAATCGAGGAAGAAAATGGATCCTATTACATTCCCCACCTTGGAGTGTATAGAGGAATAGAAAAAAGTATGTCAACACCTTTGAGAGTAGTTTTTAACGCCTCTTCTTTAACGACAAAAGGAAACTCACTTAATTCTATTCAGTATAATGAGGGTGTAATACAAGATGATTTATTCTCAATTATGCTGAGATTTAGAAAATACATCATCGCTTTCACTGCAGATATTCAAAAAATGTATAGAGCAATTTCTATTCATCCAGATCAAAGGAAACTACAAAAAATTTTATGGAAAGAAGGTGTAAGCGAACCAATAAAGAATTTTGAACTAACTACTGTTACTTATGGTACTGTTAGTGCACCCTTTTTGGCCATGAGAACACTACTTCAATTGTCTAAGGATGAAGAAAGCAAGTTTCCTTTAGCAGCACCCGCGCTGAGAGAAGACATGTATATGGATGACATCTTATCTGGATCTGATTCTTTAAGTTCTGCATTAGAGCTCCAAAATCAATTAATAGAAATTTTAAACAGCAGAGGAATGTTATTACATAAATGGTGCAGTAATGCTCCACAACTTTACCAAACAAATGACAAGATATATCCCTTTGGTGATTCAGAAGAATCCAAAACGTTAGGTTTCTTGTGGAAATCGAGAAAAGATTGTTTAAGTTTCGTTGTAAAAATTCATAATGAGGTAAATGTCACTAAAAGACAAGTGTTATCAATTATATCAAGTTTGTTTGATCCTCTTGGATTAGTATCTCCTATTATAATTAAAGCGAAAATATTTATGCAGAAATTGTGGTTATTGCAATTAAATTGGGATGACTTGTTACCGGAAAAAGAAGCTAAGGAATGGGGAGACTTTTCAGATAATCTACAGTTAATTAACAAAATTGAAATTAATAGGTGTATTTTATTGAAAAATGCTATTATAATCGAGTTACATGGTTTCAGCGACGCATCCGAAGCCGCCTATGGTGCAGTAATTTACTGCAAATCAGTATCAGAATCTGCAGAAATGTCAGTGAAATTAGTGACAAGTAAATCAAGAGTATCTCTTAATCAACAGAATTTCAACGATACAAGAGCTAACTGAAATGATGCAGTGGCGACATGTTCCTTCTCAACATAACCCAGCAGACCTTCTAACAAGAGGAATTAATCCTGATAAGCTAATCTCAAATGAGTTGTGGTGGAGTGGCCCAATGTTCCTAAAAGAAAAAAAAACTATCCAAATACAACTATACCTGAAGCAGTTGATTCCAATGACTTTTCAAAAGAACTGAAAAACTTTAAAACTAATGACTTTAAAAACATGTCTTTTTTTACAGTTTCTAATAATACCTTTGTGCATGATATAATTGATTTAAGTAATAATTATTGTAAGATAATTCGTATTTTAGGATTTATTTTCAGGTTTCTTAGCATTTGTAAATAAGAAAGAAAAGAGGGTCCTTTAGACCTCGAGGAGTTCAACAAGGCAGAAACTTTTTTGTTAAAAAGTGTTCAATGAGAATTTTTTGACAAAGAAATAAAATCCTTGCAAAAATCAGGTGAGGTAAATAATAATAGTCAGATAAGAAATCTTCACCCATTTCTTGATAAAGCAGGTCTTCTTAGAGTAGGAAGTAGGTTAGCAAACAGTAACTTAAATGCTAACAAAAAATTTCCAATTTTACTACATAATAAAAGTAAACTTACTCAGATGATAGTAGAATATTTTCATAAATGATATTTACATTTAGGCCCACAAGCTTTCCTTTACAGTTTAGGCAGCAGTTTTGGCCTTTAAATGGTCGTGAAATATTAGAGAGACAATTTATAATTGTTGTTTTGTTTATGTTATAAATATTGTAAAATGTTTTATATTATTTTAATGCAGTGTGTATTAAAAGATATTTTGAGCTATTTTGAGTTATATATAGTTGGTACATAATTATTTTGAGTGTACATATGTAAATTTGAGTTAATTTCTATTTTATTGACTATATTATGTGTTAGCAAAGTAAATATTAATACAAAATGTGTATCGAAAATGCATATACGCTATTTGAGTTATTTAAATGACATCCATTTTGTTCTGAAGATTTGAGTTTTTATTGAAAAAATCGAGTTTCTTAATCTTCAAATGCTTTTAAAATAAAGTATTTCTGGGTTATTTTTTGAGAAAAAATTTGAGAAAAGAGATAAAATTCTCGCATCATTTAGAGTAAATTTAATTTGAGTTAGATGTCATGAGTGTACATCTTTACAAAATGATTGCAGAATTTTATATGTTTGAAAAACAAAATGTAAAAATAAATGATTTAGTAATTATAAAGGAGGACAATGTTGCTATTTGCAACTGACCTCTTGGTAGAATTGTAGAGTTATTTCCAGGTAATGATGGAATTATTAGAGTAGTAATAGTGAAAACACAACGAGGATTTTTTAAGAGACCAGTGTCAAAAATATGTTTATTACCCTTGGAAAAGTAATTGTTATTCATTTTAATTTGCTATTTATTGTTTATTAGTATGCGTTGTATTATTTATTTAAAAACTTCATGTGTAACAATGTATTATAATTGTGGTTGAATGAAAATCATTCAACGGGGGCCGGTATGTTCGGTCGTATTTATTCTGTGTATTTTTGGCAACGACTTTTATCATCTGCGTTTGTTTTTATGAGTTAATAGAATGTTTTTAAGAGAACGTAGCCATGAGCGGCTAAGTTGTGAGTTAGTTAAATAAATACAGTTCATAGAGTATTTTAAATATGAGTTTTTATTAATTTTGTGAATGTTTTAAATGAGTTATCGACAATTAGGTTTACCTTGAATAATAATGACCTAAAAAGACCCATTAATTTCTTTGAGCATGTGCCCACTGGTCTTCTCTTGTCCGAAAATGGCAAAGTAGAAAATTTATTCTAAAGCTTTAGAGCCGTTTTTAAGATAAAATATACATACACACACAAGCAAACACGTAATTTATGCTTGTAATTTCACACAAGATAGAATATTCAGTTAATGTTGGCTTTGTTTTGTCCTTACAGATTATTTATAATTATAAAGTTTATACAAACAAGTACATAGCATGCTCAAATACAAACAAAACATTACTTTAGGACAAAAATATTTAATTGAAGTACTTTTAGCTACTGTATATGTAAAATTACCATTTGAAAACATTCTGCGAATTTAATAATACATACGAATATATGCAGGAGCATAGCCACATAAGTGCAATATTATCCTTCTTCTACTGTTGTATCAAATATAGTACACAATTAGACAGTGCTGAATTTTCCTGTTTTTCAGCGACATATTCAGTAATCCGATATGGTTGTTCTTAGAGATCTGAAAAATGATCGCATTTCAAAAATATTTTTGTTTAAAATCTAACAAAACGGTGGGACTAGTTTTGTGGCAGCTGTGCGATGGATAAATGAAAACAGCAATCCTATCTATAGGGGCGGATATCTCAAATATATAAAATACTATTTTACGGGGTATCCAAAAAAAAGTCTAGTATAAAATTATCTCGACACTTGTTAAAGATCTTTTAAAATACTCAGGTATGTTTGCTAGGGGGATGTCCATTTGTTCTTGCAAATACTAGAGCAATTTTTGATAAATAATTCCAACTATTTTATTACAAAATGTAATTAAGATAAAAATTGATATAACCAGTAATGTTGAGTTGTATTTTACTTACGTAACATATATCTAACTTGTAACAAAAAGCATTTAACTTGTCTATATTATTAAATGAAAATTTTGTTCCTTTCGTGACCCACTGCTTATAAGAGTAACAAAATATTGATTTATTGTACACCAAAACAAAATTATTTTGTTACAAATTAGATATATTTTTAAAGGGCACAGTAACATTCCGCTGGTTTCATTTTAATCATATTTTATAATAAAATCATTGGAATTATTTCTGAAAACTTGCTCGAATGGTGACATGAGTAACAGTGGATGTTCTCCTAGGTCAGAGGTTCTCAACATCGGGTACGCATACCCCCTGGAAGCATGTGCACCCCGGGCTTGCTAGGGGTACGTGAAAATAATATTGGTAGAGGCGGAAATAAAAAACATGCTTAGTAAAGACAGAAATTTTTATCGAAATGACAATGTGATTTCTATCGACTTAATTTTTAGTTGTGATGGGAAGTCTATTAATTAAAAAAAAATGTTTGCGCTATCTTGTTGAGAGGAGAGAGGGAAACGGGATGTATTGATGAGAAATGGACATACTCTAAAGTGAAAAGGCTAAGGAAAGGGGTACATAGAAGAAAAGAGACTGGGAAGCGGAGCCCTAAGTGAACGGCAAAAATCGGCATAGTTTTGTGATAACTGAACATAATGTTTTTCTAAGGAAAGTGTTTTCATTACCAGCATATCTTTTCCAACAAGAAGTCGTTCAAGTAAATGAAAAGATATATTTCTTAGATTGCCTCGCGAACAGTATATAATATCCGACCCAACAATCAAACGAATAATGCAGCGTCTTTATATGTTAAGGAAAATTCCCGACAGGCGTATTTTTTAAACTCTGAATCAAAATCAAGACATTGTCCCGAAAATGTATTTTTCCTACATCACATCCCTCTTATATACGCTCATTCGAACATAATATTTGTGGAGAACCGTTGTTTGCTTTTTGATAGATTATATTTCAAGTAAATATACAACATAAGAATTACACAGGGTGTCCCAAGAAGATCTGTTCAATTAAAATATTTTATTTATAAAATGAATACCGTAATTTCGTGTAGGTAAGCCGCAGTTCAAACAATTCATTTTCGACCCAGAAAATGCATTCAGTAATTTAAGATAAATATATACCGAGATTCAAAATGTTACATTTTATTATTTTTTAATTTCTGGGTCGAAACAGTTTGAGCTGCGGCTTATCTAAACGAAATTACGGTAGGTCTAGAACAAAACTAGTTACAACAATCGATAAAGTAACTCAGATTTTTTTCTGCAGTATGTTTCTGGTCATAGATGGTACAGCACAACACATAAATGATGGATTGAATATTTAATACGTGATTTATCACATTGCAAACCAAGCGTAGAACCAGCAGGGTGAAACATGTCCATGCCAGAAATTTGACCGGGGACCCTTGAAATAACGCTCCATGTGCTCTATCATTTAAACTACCTAGCTTAGCATCTCACATTCACATATGTCGGGAAAGCTGAAACTGCAGCACATGATGGAATAGTCTTCAAAAGCACACAATCCAGAGAAAAAAAAAGAGATCATGACAGATCATTGACAAGCTTTCAGAATTTTAAAAAATAATATAAACTTCGTGAAAATCCAAGTGAGTGAGAGTAATATAAAAAGAAATTTGCGTTTTACTCTCTGTTTGAAAATTATTAAAATAATTTCTAATTAATTTCTTATTAAGTTATCCTCAAACCTACCAATAAAATTAAATTCGCTTCTCTCGAAGATTGTATTTCTGCTGAGAACAAGTATCGCATGTATTTTATTCTTTGTTCTTGTAAATTAGGTTAGACTTTAGGTCCAAAGTAAAAGCTTTAAATTTCAGATTAAGCGAGCACCAGAGGTATACATTAAATCAAGAAATAACTAAATCTTCTATTGCCTTTTACTGTTGCACTTTTTGTCACTGTTTTAATTTACCTATGGCCAAAATTATTTCTTTTCCTATCTCTCCCACTCACTTGGATTTTCACGAAGCTTATTTTATCCTTTTGAATTCTGATAAAATTGTCAATGATCTTTTATCTTCTCCTTTTCTCTCATCAGCTGGGAAATTACTTTTTCGATTCTTTTGTTTCTTGTTTCTTTTCATTTTTATGGTTTAAAAACTTTCTTCTGTTTTACTCTCTCTCATTTATCATTATTTATTTTTCTGCATTTATTATTATTATTTATTGTATTTTTTTAATTTTTTTTATTTTGTTTTTTCCTTTTCTCCTCTGTAAACGTTTTCTATAATTGTAGCAACAATCTCCAATTTCCATGTGCTTCTCTGTATTTGGTTTTTACCTATTACACTTAGCGCCATCTGTCGCACTCTTTTCGATCCCTTTTCTTTTTCCTTTCGGTTCATTTTTGACCAATCCATAATGTTATCCATAATGGGATAACATTATGGATAAATGTTTATAAAACAATAACCTGATGACGGATTCCTAATTTTCCAGCTCGAAACGCGTCCTATGTACTGTTTTTATTTTATAGGTATATTTACAAAATTTTATTATTATAATTGCGATATATAATTTACTTTTTGTCAGCACGGTGGTAATACTATAGTACAAACAAGTAGGGGGGAGTATGTGAAATCATATTTTTATTTTTGCATATTTGTTTATTTTATCTTATTTATTTATTTTATTTATTTATTTATTTATTTATTTTTAAACTATGTGTTGTTGAGGTACAGTTCTTTCAACAACTTTTATATATTCGTATTGAAGAATCTCGTTCTGCACAGTTTTCGAAATGGTACTCGATCATACATTATATGTCCTCTTTTGTCAACGTATTGATGTATTTTTACAAAAAATACAGTGCTCGCATAAACAAAGGATCAGATTTCAAATTTGACAAATTAAAAAATTTTACATATTTTATAATAAGTGATATATAAAAATAAAGAAAAACCCACCGTGTTTTTTTTTTCAATTGTCGTTCAATGTTTGAATTATTTCTAACGTTCTTACTATTCCTAATTCAACACTGATGTATTCTTTAACTTCTTTGTTTTCGACAATGGTTGTTCTTAAGCAAGATCTCGGACACAACCTTGAAAAATGAAATCACATGGCGTAAGATCCAGGTAAATTAGTACCTAATTAATAAGACTAAATACCATTACCTGCACTTTCAATCCAGACTAAGCAACAACAAGCACACACACTAAAAATCATATATCACTTATTCAGAGCTGCCAACTTCTACGCCTGTTTAAATCGTATAAACATGTTTGGAACCACAAAAATATTCTAATAAAATGTATGCCAAATATATTCAGTGTTATGCAGTACGGCACATATTGTTAATCATTTATTAAAATTTCTGCTTCTAACATGTTTATTTGACTTTAAATAGGCGTAGTAGTTGGCAGCCATGCTTATTATATATAATAGTTTTTAAAATGTACATTTTTAAGATATAAATTTTTTAAATCCCGCATTCATTTATGCTAACCCTGCAGATTTAAATTATCTAACTTGTAGTATTTATTATTATTGTTACCAATTTCTCATGAGTAAATTCTCAACAATGTAACTATATGTATATGAGGACGTGATTTTCAAATCTCGCCTTATCCAAAATTAAAAAAATCGAGTTTTTACTACCAATCTATTTTATTGGTGAACCTGCATCGAAAAAACATTACAAACTGCAACAAATTAGTTTAATAGAATATTTCTGGCATTTTTAAATCTTGGATTGCAATAAAAACCAATGGACGCAGCCAGACGTTTTTTGCTATTTCACAAACTCTGATTTTCTGAATAAGGCAATTTATGAAACTCACGTTATAAATGACTTTCATTTCTTTATTTTTCCTAGTACTTTGTTTTATACATTTTCTGTTGTATTTCAGATATTTTCTATTGATTGTTATTTCCGCCAAACATGGTTCGATAGCAGACTGCGATTCCATAGTGGAAATTTAACAGTCCTGTCTATGGACTGGAAATTTTTACAACGTGTGTGGACTCCAGACACATATTTCCTCAATGGAAAAAATTCGTATTTACATAAGGTCACTGTTCCGAACAAATTCGTTAGAGTAAGGCATGATGGGCAGCTGAAATATTCAATGAGGTAAGCATATAACTTCTATTATTAAATAAAAAAACTTTTAAATTATCAATAATTAAAATTATTTATTTTATTTCAAGAGGGTCTGGGACACAAAAAAATTCAAATATTCTAAAAAAATAATAATTATTCGAAAAAATTCTGCTTAAAATGACATTTAAATCATATATATATCTTAATTGGAACAAGAAATATTAATTTTTTCGTTTTAAAATCAAGCAATGGTTGTCACGAAAACGAATTCTTGTGAAAATGCGTTTTACTTCATGATGGGTTTCTACACCATTTCTCCTTTTTAAATTGTTATAAATCAAGAACTGTTAAAGTAAATGGTTCAAAACTTGAAACATGCCGTTTGCAATTGTTTTATTTTAGTTTTGATTCAGCAAATTTGAAAAAAAAATATTTCCTTTTGAAAATATGATTTTTTTAAGTTATACACACACAGATGTGTATATATATATATATATATATATATATATATATATATATATGTATTATTACTTTAAATATTTTTAATTTTTATTTTAAAAAGGCTGAATCAAAATTAAAGCCAATATATATCTGCTTACTGAAATGAAAAAAAAATAATTTCTACAAATATTTCGAGTTATAACGACTTTAAATTATTTCAATTTTAATAAATTTAAAATTTAAATAAAAAATATGAGATTTTCTATCGTGTAAGATTGTTTACAAATTCAATGATTAACTATCACAAAAAATTTCGAAATTTTATCCCAATAAACAAAAAAAAAAAAATATTTTTAAATGTCTCCTGGACCCCTTTTAATGTTTGGAGCATAGGGTACTACTTCTGCGCCTGTTTCACGGAGGCGACATTGATAGGGACTTGATCTTAAAATTTTATGTACAGAGAGCTACTGTTATGTTTCTTTGTCACACAATTTGCATGCGTTTGTATTATTTTTTAATAAAATCACATGATAAAATTTCGATTTTTTTGTGAAGTTTAACTATATTATTTTTTAATAAAATCATGTGATAAAACTTCGATTTTTTTGTAAAGTTTAACCATATTATCGTTTAATAAATCACATGATAAAATTTCTCTTTTCTAAAATTGTTTACAAATTAAATGATTAACTATCACAAAAAATTTCGAAATTTTATCCCAATAAACAAAAGAAAAATATTTTTAAATGTCTCCTGGACCCCTTTTAAAGTTTGGAGCATAGGGTACTACTTCTGCGCCTGTTTCACGGAGGCGACATTGATAGGGACTTGATCTTGATATTTTATGTACCGAGAGCTACTGTTATGTTTCTTTGTCACACAATTTCCATGCGTTTGTATTATTTTTTAATAAAATCACATGATAAAATTTCGATTTTTTTTTTTTTTGAAGTTTAACTATATTATTTTTTAATAAAATCATGTGATAAAACTTCGAATTTTTTGTAAAGTTTAACCGTATTATCGTTTAGTAAATCACATGATAAAATTTCTCATAATTAAAAAAAAAGTAACATTTAAAATTTATTTAAAAAATGGAGTCATAACCATAATACAACCATAAAATATCTTAACATAAATATAACCATAAAATATCTAAACTGGGTAAATCTTTAAAATCGTTACAACTCGAAATGTTATTTGTAGATTTTCAATTTATTAAAAATTAAATAAAGAGAAATATACAAGTTTTAATTTTGATTCAGCATTTAAAAATAAATTTATGTAAATATAATTTTTAAATTAAAAAAAATTATGTAACTTTAAAAATATATATATATATTAAAAGTAAATATTTTTTTTCAAATTCGCTAAATCAAAAAATAAAGTAAAACATTTGAAAAAAACATGTTAAAAGTTTGAATCATTTATATTTAACGGTCCTTGACTTATGACAATTTAAATACGAGAAATCGTGAAAAACTCACCATGAAGAAAAAAAAAATTTCATTAGAAGTCGTTCCTACGACAACCATTGGGTGAAAGGTAGATTTTAAAAAGGAATCAAAATGAAAAATATTATATATTTCATTTTCCAAATAAAATAGAAACGTGATTAAACATCATTTTAAACATAAAAATAGTACATATTTTAATGCCATATTTTTTTTTAGAATTTTTATTATTTTTTTTTTGTCCCGAACCTCCTTAACATAAATATAACCATAAAATATTTAAACTGGGTAAATCTTTTAATAAGCAGCATGTGTATTTAATGCCATCTGCAAAAGTTAATATTGGCCATTGTTAATATTGCATGCATTGTATTGGATTTTATAATAAATCCAATCACAACAATACATATAAATGTATATATCAAAAATAATGATTTTAATTATTATGTAATTAAAATTATATTGTCTAAAACATTGTTTTACATTTCTATTAAATTGTTTTTTTTAACTATGCAGTCTTGTAAATGAATAAAATAAAATAAAATAAAGAAAACCCCCATATTAATTCATCACAAAATTGTTGCAGTGAAATACTAAAATGTCCATTTTATTGAAATTTATCTTTTTCTTAAATTTATTTTAAAAATACATAAACTGTGGTGTTGTTTCCCTGTTTAATATGTAACATACTTTTAAACATGCTGAATTTACACTCAAACATGACATCCTATTTTCATTCTTTGATGAATTTTATTTTCTGATATCAAACGTGAAATTATTCAGTAGAGTAGCTTTGGGGACATACAAGATTTCCAATAGCTAATTTCTAATCCGTTTGTCCTAGACATATAGTTCCAGTTACAAAAATGTTTTAAATGAGTTGAAAAAAAATTAAGCGATTTGGGCCAATAAAAGCAATTATTTAAAAAATATATATACGATTCTCCGGTTCTATAAGTTATATTTAGTAAAATTTTTCTATTACATTGGAGAGTAAGGCAAAAATGTCCCTTCCTATTACAATGAAATTGACAGAATTATGAAACTATTAAAATGTATATAAATGTATTATGATTTTATGACCATTTTGCAACTTTATAAGTATTCAATTTAAGTTATTTTACAAAAATAAGTAATTTACTCTGGATTTTAAATAAGAATATAAGAAATTTTAAAAAATGTATCAATAAAATATAATTTAGTTTTTTTAAATAAAATTCTTTATAAGAAATATATTTATTTTTTAAAACTATTTTTACCTTTATACTTTTTTACTATGTTTTCCAAATACCTCTAGTGATTGAAAGGGGAACTGAAAATATTCTTAATTATTAATGGAAAAAAATATGTGATTTTGGAGTAATTATAGGTATTATTAAAAAATAAAACGCTTTTTACATTTTTTTCGTTCTGACACCTATTCGACAAACATATTATTTTAATATGTATTTTAAAAGCATACTAAACGTCAAAAGACGTTGTCAAACAAATATACGGGTTCTGCCATTTATGTAACATTTTAAAATGTACACGTAGATTTTTTCATTCTATCAATAGGATCTGCGATCACACTTGTTTTGGCTTATTCTGGAAATCTTACAGCGGAGCATCTGAGAGGTTCGACGATGAACTTGAAGATGCATAAAATAAGATTCGAACTTTTGAACTTTGAAATTTACAATTTGCAAAATTTGTTGACGTGCTGGTTAAAAATGAAGGTCATTTTCAGATTCAACGGTAAAAATACAGAAAAATCAATTATCTAAAGTTTAAAATGTAACAATACATCTATTTTATACTATCATATTTTCGCTATCTTTCTTTTTTTAACATTAAAATTTAAATCGCATAAAAAAAAATCATTTATGATGGTAAAAGATGAAAGTAGATTCGAACTTTTGAACTTTGAAATTTACAATTTGCAAAATTTGTTGACGTGCTGGTTAAAAATGAAGGTCATTTTCAGATTCAACGGTAAAAATACAGAAAAATCAATTATCTAAAGTTTAAAATGTAACAATACATCTATTTTATACTATCATATTTTCGCTTTCTTTCTTTTTTTAACATTAAAATTTAAATCGCATAAAAAAAATCATTTATGATGGTAAAATATGAAAGTAGATTCGAACCTTTGAACTTTGAAATTTACAATTTGCAAAATTTGTTGACGTGATGGTTAAAAATGAAGGTCATTTTCAGATTCAACGGTAAAAATACAGAAAAATCAATTATCTAAAGTTTAAAATGTAACAATACATCTATTTTATACTATCATATTTTCGCTATTTTTCTTTTTTTAACATTAAAATTTAAATCGCATAAAAAAAATCTTTTAGTGATGGTAAAAGATGAAAGTAGATTTCGGATTAAGCGGTACAAAAAACACAAGAATCAATTATCAAGAACTAAAAAAACAAACCCGCATGAAATAATGTTACTTTGGCAGGCTAGTGTAATCTAATAACTTTTTAAAATATGCATCATTTTTTAAAGAATTGAGGCGGCTAATTTTCATCATTTTATTTAACCAAACTTATGTTTTGTTTTTCTTCTTATATATTTATTACAAATTGTATATTTTGAAATAATATATAAGAATGATTAAAGATTTTAAATTTATATTGTTATGTTAATTTTACTCTAAACCCTTTTTTTATATATCCGATGAAATTATATTTCTACTAAATTTATGAATAACCTTTTATGTGCAGTAAAAATATGCTCTAACTTCAAACAGCTGTCACTTGGTCAGTTTTAATATTAGAATAACTGAACTTTTTTATTGTCTTACTTGTCAGCGTAATAGAAAATTTTTACTAAATATAACATACTAGCATACTTCGCCGGCGACGCTGGTAGATTTCTTTAAAAGAATTTTGAATCAAACGAAAAGCATCTAGTAAAGATTTAAAAAAAACTAATCAAACAACCGTAATTGTTTTCTTATTCGTATAATCGCACATTATCCGGTTTAAAGTCGATGTTGATGATAAAGAAGATTTGCATTTTTAGAAGATTTGCTATCTTGAAATTTGCGCACCTAACGCTACTGCAGAGATATGGTGTAAAATCATAAAAGTACGACCACTCCAATAAATCCGCTTAGATGGGAATTTTTAAAATCAACGATTTCAGCCCCGTTCCATGTTCCAGTGTGATAGGTAGCACAATGATATCTCATTTTCATGATTATCATTTATTTTTCTCACCTTAATGAATTAACATATACACTATACAATTTGACAAATAAAAGCTTACACACATAAAATAGAAACAACAACAACAATTAAAATTCTGAAATCCTCGCTGAAAAAACAAGTCACTGTCCCATTCTGCTCTCTCTCTCATTTTTCTTCTCGTTTCCATCAGTAACTCATATCTCAGTGCCGTCTGGCCAACACAGAAGAAAATGCTCCGATTCAGGACACACTGCCAGGATCGCTTCTTGCGAGGCGGGAGTTTTGTGCCAAAGTCAGCTCAGGGGTCGTTACAGACTCCTCCCCCTCCAAATTTTGGACATGTCCAAATAGAGTCCTACATAAAGAAATCATAATGTGTCAAGTTCAATGAACACCAAACTGTCCCTTTCAATCCATAGTGTTCATGATTACTTGTAAATTTGTCACAGGCACATCTCCCCCCCCCCCCACACACACCAATTCATTACAGCATTGTGCCGCCCTGACCAGCTGCCTCAACTTTACCAAATTTCTACAAATTTTTAAATACGCGGTAATATAGCACCCCGCAATATACCAGACACAATATAAATTCATGATTCAATTTTCATAACACTAATTTTCTATAAAATCAAGATGTCTAATTTTTCTTATTTAAACTAAATATTATAACCAATGCAATTCTACCAAAAATACTATTACAATTAACAGAAAATCTTCATTATTTTCTTTTTTCTATAAAACTTAACATTATACAATAATAAATATTAAACAATGCATATCTCTCTGCTTTTAAACAGAACTGAAATACACTTTTTTTCACAATTATAAATCTTAAAAAAAAAAAAAAAAACATATCAATCAATTTATGGACTACCAGATCATCATTACCACAAGTATTTTTTTCATGTTATTATGCAACAATAAGTAACATAAAACATACATTTTCTGCAAACAATTATTACCATTAATAAAACTGTATAAAATCTACAAAACTTAATTGCTACTAATGAAAGTATGGGTGCCGTGATAAAGTGTCGGCCTTGTTGGATTATTTTTTCTTTTCTTGTGATTTTTCATCATTCGATTTCTTCTTGGTTTACATTCCACTGTTCTCTCCCTCTTCTGGCCAATCACTTTGAAACACTTTCTGTCATCAAAACCATGGCTCCATTTTCAATAAACTCTCTGCTTGAACAGAACATGAACAGCTCCTGTTCCCCTTTCGGACAATTTTTCAGTTTCTTCACTTCTTTCAATTAACCAGTCAAGTTCAAGATCAATTTTATCTTTCTCTTTAAATGTCCTCCTAACTAAATCAACTGCAATAGAGTTTTGCTTAATATCCGTACTCTCTCTCTTCTCCTTCGTACTTTCAGTCTTATTATCAGTTATAAAGTGAAAAATTTCACATAAATTCTCAGCATCAAGATTGTCTCGCTCTTGAACCTCATCTACAGTCTCCAAATTGTCCTTAGTTTTCAAATTACTTGGAATAAGAGAGTCAATTTCATTATCTCTACAGCATTCATCAATATCAACCTGAAAACGTTCAAGATTACTTTCAAATGTACTTTCATTATTAACTTCAGATACATCTCCCAGATTTTTATCTTGTTACATTAGGAGAAATTCTTCATCCTGTTCTGTAACTTTTTCATCATTTCCACAATTGAGTTTTAAGTTCAATTTAGCAGTAACTCAACTTTCATCTTTTATCAATTTTATCTCTCTCCCTTCGCATTTTGAAGTTCAGAAAGTTCAAACACTTCGATTACGTCTAGAGTATCCACGATTTTCTTTTCAAGAGAATTGCTTAATTTCTTAGTCGATGACTGATTTTCCATTATTTCAAAGTCCAAAGATCTCATATAGTTGCAGAATGTTTCATAAGTATTACTCTCTACTCCCTCTTCCACTCGATCAACATCATCAATATTTAATATTGTTTTTCTGTTCTCAGGAACCTCTTTAAACAAACACCACAAGGTCCAACAAAATGTCCTCGATATGACACATTTCCTCTACTACTTTATCAATATCAACAATATTTCATATATTCTTCACTTTCTCAGGAACCTTTTTAAACAAACACACAGTGTTCCAATAAGATTTCATCTGTATAATCAGGAACCACCTGCAAAATCACCTTCCTCGCCCTCTCACTCATTTCCTTTCTCAGTTTCTCGAGTATAAACCATCTTTCATCCGCCCTTTTTCTCTCGGAAGCTTTATCCCGACTTATTCTCTCATCTAGCACAGTCGAAAGCATATACCTAACAAATTCTTCGTCATACCGACAACTCTTCGTAATTAATTTATACAAGTCAATGATCTTCATGTTATCATCAACTTCCTCTCCCAATTGCATTGCAACAATTCTCAAATCTACCTTTTGGCCTCTTCCAAGGAAAGCCATTTTCAATTTCAAGAAAAACACGGTGATGCGTAAGTCAACAGTTTATCAAAATCACGGATTTCAATTCAACAGAAATAATACACCAACTTGATAAACTTTTAAAATAATTTTCAATTTCTGAAAACTCACAATTTTGACTAAACCAGTTTGGTTTTAAACACGATATGTTTCAATGCGAAGTGTAATAAACCTGAAATCAGTTTGACTTCATTTAATCAATAAAACAGTTTCGTTTTAAACACTATCTTTCGCAATACAAAACATAATAAAATCAGTTTGACTTCATGTAATCAATAAACCAGTTTGGTTTAAAAATATATTTCTCGATGCGAAACATATTGTACCTGAAATCAGTTTGACTTCACTTAATCAATAAACCAATTTGGTTTCAAACACCACATTTTTCAATACAAATCACACTCAATTTTAAAATCAGTTTGAATTTCTTTTCAACCATTAAGGCGATTTAATTTGAATTCAATTCTAGTTATTAACTATTCTTATTAAACAAATTTAATTTTAAACATTCTTTTTCATATTTACACATTTTATGATAATCAGAAATATAAAATACAACTCTGGATATTGCGGCTGCTATATAAATTAAAACAAACCAATCCAGCAAGAATTTTAATCAAAATGAACAACACCAATACTTAACTATACGTTTAAGACAAAATAGCACGCTGTAATGATTTTAAAAACATACCTGTGACATTACATTTATTCTCACTACCATTTCCAAATTCAAATCTGGGTGGGACCTCCAAATTTAATAGGCTGTAACGATTTCAGCCCCGTTCCATGTTCCAGTGTGATAGGCAGCACAATGATATCTCATTTTCATGATTACCATTTATTTTTCTCACCCTACTAAATTAACAGATACACTACAAAATTTGACAAATAAAAGCTTACATACATAAAATAAAAAAAAACAATTAAAATTCTGAAATTCTCACTGAAAAAAAAGTCACTTTCCCTTTCCGCCCACTCTCTTCTCGTTTCCATCAGTAACACATATCTCAGCGCCGTCTGGCCAACACTGAAGAAACAGCTCGGATTCAGGACACACAGCCAGGATCGCTTCTTGCGAAACTATAGGCGGTAATTTAGTGCCAAAGTCAGCTCAGGGGTCGTTACAGTGCATTAATTATTCTCAAATTTATGCCTGTGTTTAAAGCTGTTGCTGAGGTATGGTGTAATGATCTAAATGTTTTGCAACCCCCCCCCCCCCCCGTTAATTCTTGTGGAGGAGTGAGGGAAATTTCTAAAAAGGGTGAAATAAATGCTTAATAATTTTTAATAGGTATGTTAGCATGAATTTCACGCTTCTACCTAGAGTTGCTGCTGGGATATGGCTAGTGATGGACGATTTTCAAAAATGCACCAATAAAAAAAATCGTAATCGTTAAAAAAAACACAATCGATGCAGTTACCGATTACTTCCGGGAATCTACAATCGAGATATTGTACAATAGCTTATAAGAATCATCGTTTTTCCATGCTTATAAAGTACATTTTAGCAAATACATGGAAACTAAGAAAAGTTCTTCCGCCCCTGGCCGGAGAGCTAGAAGAGATCGCTTTTATATTATTCACATTAAAAAAAAGGCTGGAAAAAAGAGATTGAAACCGGAAAAATTTTAATGAGAAAGTAGACAAATTAAAGACACTGAAAAACGGGAAAGGTGAATGGGACGATGAAACTAGCGAGTGCCCGAATATATTAGAAATTATTGATGAAACTGCAGCGGGAGCGGCCAATTTTCGTCTGCGACCCCTACCTACATCCCGAATAGTCCGACTCAACGAGAAGCGCTGTTGATGCAAATTGGCCAAGAGCCCCGTCAAACATCTTTACTTAGGACCTGTACGCCTTAGACTCTAAATAGGAAAGGAAAAAAGAAACAGAGAGAAATTGAAACTAGACAAATTTAAAACAGAAAGTAGACAAATTAAAGACACTGAAATTCGGGGAGAGTGGGTGGGGTGATGAAACTAGCGAACGCCCGAAGCTACGCTCCGAATATATTCAATAAAAACGGAAATCCTCATTTTTCCATAATTGTCATTTCAGTTTAATGACCTGAAAAACGAGAAATAAAATGGAAAAAAATTATCGATAATTTATTGATTTAATAATTAAAACTGTAATATATATATATATATATATATATACAGTGCATACATTAATTCAATTTTTTATTTAATGTTAGGTTGACGATACAAACAAACTGTCCTATGCATCTTAGAAAATACCCTTTAGATAAACAAGCATGCCCCTTGGTTATTGGAAGTTGTAAGTATAAACTTTTGAATTATGTATTAAATAATACTTAACCCATTAATGCCCAAACAATTTACGTCATTAAAAATGAAATTTTGGGTTTCCCACCACTTTTAAAAGACGAATAACTTTTATCTTTATTTATTGAGAAATTTGTCTCGTGAAAAATAGTGCTTATTTTTTGTTCTATTTACTGGTGTGGAAAGTGTTTTATTGTCTTTTTTATAATCGTCCCTAAAAAGGGACGCTAGGCATTAATGGGTTAAAAAATACAGCTTTACATAATACCAAGACTGTTCAATCTGGCTTACTAGAATTTTCGTACACTAATTCTCGTCTAATTTTTTCGTAGAAATTTGGAGAAGGCAAAAATTGTGTACGAAAATGCTAGCGTTATGAGAGCAACAGGTTGGAACTATCTAAGTATATATACATATGGTTATATATGTCTACGCATATACTCATATATCATGTCTGTCCGAATTTCTCTTTCAAATTATAGATCACGTGCTAGTCTAGTTGTTAAGGCGCTGGCTACTAAACAAGGAGTTTATAATTCTAGTCTAAGTTAGGCAAGGATATCTGTTGTGAGTCTGAATCCCACTTTCCCGGCTTGTTTATCCCTCGTGTTGGAAAGGTGGCAATAACTCCCAAACTAACGTTTTTAAATATTCAATAAGTAAAGTATCACGCGAAACAGACTGAACAATAAACAATCATCTAGGCGTAAGACCAACAAAGGGAAAAATGCCCAAGACGGGAATCGAAATCTCATCCTTGGAATTACGCACTGATTCTCAATGATTTGAGCTGCGAGAACAGTACCCAGCTAGTAATCTTCCATTTACATAGTCGATACTTACAGACATACAGGCTTATTCTAAATTCATGGTACAAACTTCAAGGATTGGTACAGGGGACTGTAATAATCCCTTATTTTACAGGAATGTATGAATGCAAGTGACGTGTTGAGGTAAAAACAACAGGGGCCAATTTGGTCCTTTTTAATTAAGAATTTTTTCATTCATTCTGGAAATGTCCTATTCTTTTCTGTTCTTTATTAAAGACAGATATTTCATGATTACATAAAGAAAAAAATTTGAAATTGAAGTTTTTGGATTAAAAAAATCCCCTCACAACTGGCATATCTGTCAAACACAAGAAACACAAAAATATGTGTTTCTTTAATTCTAAAATTTCGATTACACACCAGACATTTTCAAAGAAGTTTCAAAGAAAAAAAACGTGACCTATAAGTACCCTGAATTTACGATACTCCTTCATTCGTTGCACAGCCAGCATAAAAAGATTTCATATGTTTATTTTTTAATATTTTGTCTTATATTTTCCTATAGTAATAATTTAAAAAATACACCCTTATCAGCCGTATTAGATGATTTGTTTAAAACAGCAGAATCCATTGAAACGCATAATATACACACATCCCGCCTCCAAATAATGAAGATTATCGTTTTTCAATTCAGGAGGGGAGGTACTTATTTATACGTTAAAAGTTCAAAATACGCAAGTTTTTAGTTAGAAATGTTTGTCAGGATAAAATAAAAATCGGAATAGAAAACTAATATATGTCAATGACTTTTTGTAGAGAAAATCATATAAAAGACTATAGCACCATCGAAATAATCGCCACTCGCGTTTTTCGAGAAACCCGTATTCCTGAAAAAGACGGGGAATTTTGGGTCAAAGGTTCTGGCCAATCAGGATTCCAGAAGGCGAAACACGGTTGGGAAAACCGAAATATGTATCTGTCGAACATGCCCGATTACACCGTGATCAATTAGGATTTGAAAAAAACATTAAATACACAAGTTACGTATTTTTGTTTGTAGATTCCGAATCTGCAATAAAAAATGGTGGTTATAATTTAAGATTTCAAAGTTGGACCCCCTTTGACCCCCAGGGGGTCGGTTGCGGGGGTCAAATTTAGTATAACTGAGTAGCTTATTTAAAAATATTTAATACGTATATTCTTGTTTTTCAATCTGATATACAGTGGCGGTCAAAAGTTTCCGACCAGTTAGTTTCTTCGATTTATTTACCAAAAGGTTTCAGCAAAGAAGGAGCACTATTGCTTCAAAAATTAGGAATATGTGAATGACTTCTGACTACGTGATAATTTTGATCGGATACTGAAAATGCTTCATGCAAAGGGATAAAATTCGAAGTTCGCGTGTGCAAAAGTTTCCGGCCACTTATCATTCTTTAGTTTTTTTTCTATCGGTAAACTGATTTTGGTTGTGTTTACGAATGAATCAATGTGTGTAGCATAGTCTGAATTCAAAATTGAAAAGTTCATCAATGATTGTTCATAAATGAGTGATTAGTTTATCGCTAAAACGCCAATCTTCTCGAGATATTGCGGCAAAGTTATCGATCGGTAAATCAACAGTAAACGCTATTTAAAAATTATACAAAGATGGCCAAGGCCTTCAGAACTTTCAGACGTCCGGGAAATTCCGGAAATTTATTATTTCTTTGGACAGAATTATCAGGAGAAAAACAATTGATAATCCGCATAAAAATTCCGCTACGATATACTGCGATTTACGGAATGAAAATATTGCTGAAATAAGTCCGTATACCGTATAAACATGCTGACGTGATGCATAACTTTATGGAAGAGTCCGTGTTAAATTGTTTTCAGAGTTAAAAAAATACAAATGTACCCGACTGGCGTTTTCCAAAAAACACAAAGTCTGGTGAAGTAAAAACTGGGAAAATGATCTATTTTTCCATCAATCGAATTCGAAACAGTTTTGGAAGTGATGGCAGACACAACGTCCGATGACCTAACAACAAAAGATATGATTCGACCTATGTTATTTCTACAATGAAGCATGGTGGGGGACACGTTATGCCGTGGGGAGTATTTTCTTCAAAAAGTGTCGGTCCGTTATTTGAAATCCACAGCCAGGTGAATGATACAATGTATAAGGATATCTTTCAAGACTATTTTCTGCCTTATTACAGCAAAAAAAATTGGTCGCAACTATTTTTCTTAACATGATAACGACAAAAATAATGTATTCAAACCTCGATAAGCAATGGTTTTCGCACAAAAAATTTCGTTTTTGAAATGATCAGCCCAAGGGCCATACATGAATCCAAAAGAAGTTTACAAAAGTCTTCGGAACTATAAATATTCCAACACAGCCGAAATATCGCTGAAATTGCAAGAATGTGGGAAAAACTTACCATAGACGATCTTTAACTGTTGATTGCATGAATGTCACGTTGCTGCGCCGCAGTATTTATTACTAAAGCTAATAAAATAGTAATACGATAAAATATTAATTGTAAATGTTGTTGATCACTGTAATTTTCTATTACAATACCACTTTTTTACAAACTTGTGAAGGTGGCCGGAAACTTTTGAGAACATGCATTTTCCTTTATACTTAATTTTGTCAGTTAAATTTATTGATATTTACATGCTCTTCTATAAGTACGTTCCTAACTATTATGTCAATAAAATGTATAAATATCACTTTGAGGTTCCTCTTCAATATGAGTATATTTACAAATTAACTGAAAAATTTTTGCTGGCCGGAAAATTTTAACCGCCACTGTATATTTCTCGAGTTATTCGACCGTTTTCAGACTTTTCGGATACCCTGTATATATTTAAAACACAAGGCTGTTTTTAGTCATCTGTTCTGAGTTTTTGCTAGACCAATTTTTCTAATAATTATTTTAACAGAAAGCTGTTCATTCGTAGATGGCCCGCACAAACTATTTTTTAAGTATCCCCATTTTTATATTTCACTTTTTAAAGTTCTGTTAAAGTGATGGTAGTTGGATCCCTTTCATTGTTCGATCAGTCAGTTTGTTATATTGGGTTTAGTGGCGCAAAATCCCATTACGGTTATGCTGCCACGAAATATTTTCAACGGAAAATGATGTACTGTGTTTGCAAAAAAAAAAAAAAAAAAAAACATTTCCCCTATCAAGTTGTTACAACTCCATTTTTTTTTTCATCCTGCTGATACAAATCATGTGTCACCAGGCGAAATGCTTAAGTAAAGTGAACATGAAGTAATAATTAAAAGAAAACGATCGTTTACTCAGATAAAATTAAATATTTTATTACAAGTGCATCTAAAAGGCATAAATTACAGCAATTTGTACTTTCAGTTACTTAGATTAGAATCACAAGCCAAGAGGGAGACTGTTCTGATGCAAAGAAGTAGCTAATAAACATGCCTTCAAATTTGAAACTAACATGATTTTAAAACAATCAAATTAAAATATCCATTTTTTTAAACGGTGAATACGGATATGACAGGTGCGTGGTTCAAATTTAAAAAGATGAAAAGGATATAAAGATTAGATTTCAGGGGTGGGGGGAATTCTATGACAATGTCAAAGAGCAATAAATTCTATTGTTTTTTCATTCCGAAATTCCAAGGATAAGAATCTCAATTGAAAACTTCATTATATTAACTGATATTTATTATGTATAACCGATTCCGCGTAAGATTAACCTTTAGCGTTCTGGGGGTGAATTTTTTCATAATGCCTTAATGTCGCATTGGCCCATTGGACCTTTGTATTTTGTAAACAAAAGTTTTGGCCTATAATAAACACGGAAAATATATTAATATATCTTCAAATAAATTTGGTTGAATATTTCGGTGCCAATGGGATATTTGGCGATTACAATTATGTGGAAAGAAACTCACCCATCAAAGCTGAAATGATTTCATTTTTCATTTTCACGTTTTCATTTTTCAAAAATTTAGACAACAGAGTTTTATAGAAATAGTACTTTATAAATTTAGGTTAAAATAATATTTGTTTGAGAGTTAAATTAAACAATATAATATGCATTTTACATTATTACTGACTTTGTAGGTTTATTTTGAAACAGTTCCTTTTTAAGTATTTTGTCTTTCGTCCAAATTCAACGGATTTCATCTCGTTTACTTAAGACTCCTGTCCCTGGCCAACAAAGTGCACGCGAGCTAATGCTATTCCTATGGGGAAGTTATTTTCTAATATCTGATATGCATTTTGACATTTTGTATATTTTTTTTTCATGGCGTAGCTGAGGTGCATGCCGACATCGCTCTTTTTTTATTTTTTCGATTTTGAATTCAGATTTATTTGTAAAGTTAGTTTCACTTTCAAAACCGGTTTCGAAAGTGAAAGTGATTTTTTTAAAAATATCTGCAATCAAAATCTAAAAAGTTAAAAAAGAGCTATGTCGGCATGCACCTCAACTATCCATTGCAAAAAAATATATATATCGAAATGTAAACCAGATATTAGAAAATAACCTCCCCATAGGAATAGTATTAGCTCGCAAGAGCTTCGTCTGACAGGAGCCTTAGCAGTCAAGTGTATTTAAAATTAGTTCGTTTTTCTTTATAATTAGACAGCGCAAAAAAGCATGAATTACAAGTTTTTTTTAAACAGTCATATTGATGTAACTGCTAAAATGAAATGTTCTGTTGCTTATACCTCACGAGATGTTTTGTACCAGTGGAAATGGCGAAATCCTGTAGCAGTAGCGAATCATGTGACTATATCTCAATATGACTATTTTTCTTTATTATTAGATAGTGCAAAAAAATGAATTAAAAGCTTTTTTAAACAATCATACTGATGTAACTGTTAAAATGAATTTTTCAGTTGCTTATGCCTCGCGAGATGTTTTGTACCAGTGGAAATGGATAAATCCTGTAGCAGTAGCGAATGATGTGACTATGTCTAGATATGACTATTTAACCATCGCTCTAGCAAATCACACTATTTTTCTTTATTATTAGATAGCGCACAAAAGCATAAATTAAAAGTTTTTTTGAACAGTCATATTGATGTAACTGTTAAAATAAATTTTTCAGTTGCTTATACTTCACGAGATGTTTTGTACCAGTGGAAATGGCCAAATCCTGTAGCAGTAGCGGAGGATGTGACTATGTCTCAATATGATTATTTAAACATCACTCTAGCAAATCACACTGAAGCGAAACCCAGAGGTAAGTACTACTATGCTCATTTCTTTTTTACTTTTGACAAGTTTGAAAAGACTAATTATAATTGTTTTCTTAACCCTTACGGGTCTGGTGTAATTTTAATAGTAAATGTCTTTTAACCCTTTCCGGCACACTGTGCCCAATCTGGGACACCTATATTTAATTCAAAACTTGCAAACAGCACCAGTAATATTCTAGTAAAATTTTGCTTTTACTATAAAAGTTTAAATTAAGGAATTCATAATATCCAAAAAATTAGTTTGTGAATTCCGGTGTCAGTCGATAATTTCTCATTTTAGTACAGATTTTGCCCGTGCCGGAAAGGGTTAATGGAGTGTTATTTTGTTTTAAAAAATACTTTTGCTACTATTTACATGTGGTATATTAACATATATTTTACTATATTTAGCATATATTTTGCATTTACTGTGTGACTTCAGTTATGTTTAGGCATTTAGTAATAATAATAATTATTATTATTTTTTTAATCATCTTAGCACCGCTCGTGATTTTTTATTTTAAACATATATTTCAAATTTTAAATTTTAAATTAAAGTTACCTTCCTAAAACAATCATGTGTCATAAAGCGTAAAAAGTATTAGAAAGTTTTAATATAAATTAAACCTTATTGTTATACAATACTTTTTAAACATCTCCAAAACTTCTTCCTCAGCCTATTTTCATATAAGTATTAATTGAATAGTACACAAAACAACATCATTTGTTAAGAAGGGGGGGAGGATTGTACTTTGTGCTTATATATAACTAAATAAATAAACAACGTTCAAGAGCACAAATAATATAAAATAAAATATGTTAAAAGATGTTAAAAGCATACATGTTTCGGGACTTCTTAAGTCCCATCATCAGTGCTAAAAGTGTAAAATGTAAACGAAGAAAGTCACATCGCAAAATAAAATAAGTCGTGTAACCGAGCTCACCGCTTAGGCGAACTGACTAGGAAACGTCGCAAGGCGACAGTAAAAATAAGCTGGCTCGCGCACCCAGAGGAGACCAATTATGTGTCACATCTTACTGCACGAGTCCAAATCAAAGAGAACAAGAGGGGGGAGGGTGAGTGAAATTACAGGAATGGAAACCAGACATCAGAAAATCTTGGCGTACTGGACATGTCATTAACTAAATTATTAGAGTTTTTCCATATATGATAAGCTTCCCAAAAGTCTAAATCATAAACAGATGAACAATATCGTATTATTGAGGCTTCGGAAAATTTAAAGTTATGACTATTGGACCAGCAATGGCTGACTGAGGGGGGAGCCCATGATGGATAAACCCTGATGGTTTATCCATGGGCTCCCCCCTCAGTCCTATCCTTAGCGACTTTTACATGCATTATTTCGAATTAAAACTTTTCAAAAAACTTAATTTTCCATTTTATATCCGTTACGTAGATGACTGTTTTGCGTTGCTGGACTCTGATATACTTGATCTTACTAATATTCTTTCAGTTATGAATTCAATAGACCTACGAATTCAATTTACCTACGAATTTGAGAATAAAAATCAATTACCTTTCCTGGATGCTTTGGTTTCCCGCGAAAATAACCTTTTTCACACAACTGTCTATTGTAAACCATTCGCTGTATCTTTGCCCCCCCCCATCGCCATTCATTTCACCCCTCTAATCAGAAATTAGCTGCCTTTAACACTTATGTACACCGGGCCTTAAATATTTGCTCCTCTGATAGTTTACTTAAAGCAGAATTAAACCATATCAAATCCATTGCTATTGATCGGGGTTTCCCAATTAAAATCGTTGATTCCATTCATAACAAATTAATAAAAAAACGTACTCCTTCGAACTTCAACTCAGACCGCAATGTTAATTTAATTACTCTGCCATATTTTCCAAAAATCAGTCATCAAATTTCCAAAATTTTGTCAAAATTCGATTTTAAAATAACCTTTACTCCTTTCAATAAAATTAAATTCTCTAATCTCAAAGATCCAATTGATGATTTTTCACATTGGGGTATTTATAAGATTTCTTGCGAATGCGATAAAATGTACATCGGTCAGACGAAGCGTACCTTAAAAAAGCGTGTGGGAGAGCACAGTGCTAAGATTAGAAATTGTGAAATAAAACGTTCCGCTATCGCCAGCCATTGCTGGTCCAATAGTCATAACTTTAAATTTTCCGAAGCCTCAATAATACAATATTGTTCATCTGTTTATGATTTAGACTTTTGGGTAGCTTATCATATATGAAAAACTCTAATAATTTAGTTAATGACATGTCCAGTACGCCAAGATTTTCTGATGTCTGGTTTCCATTCCTGTAATTTCACTCCCCCTCCCCCCTCTTGTTCTCTTTGTTTTGGACTCGTCCAGTAAGATGTGACATATGATTGGTCTCCTCTGGGTGCGCGTGCCAGCTTATTTTTACTGTCGCTTTGCGACGTTTCCTAGTCAGTTCGCCTAAGCGGTAAGCTCGGTTACACGACTTATTTTATTTTGCGATGTGACTTTCTTCGTTTACATGTTACACTTTTAGCACTGATGATGGGACTTAAGAAGTCCCGAAACATGTATGCTTTTAAAATCTTTTAACATCTTTTATTTTATATTATTTGTGCTCTTGAACGTTGTTTATTTAGTTAGTTAACATCATTTGTTATTTTCAGACAATGAAATATTCGTTAAACATTAATTAATCTATTTGGGTAGCTAGTGTTTATATTATTAATGTAAAAGTAAAGTTTTCTAAAAATTAAAAAAAAATAGGATCCGAAAGAGTTAAAGATTTAGTGTAATGACCGGGACTTTCTACATACCGTAGTTTTCAAAAATAAGACTAAGTGAAGTAAATTAAAGAAAAATACTATTTTTTAAACAAATACGGATGAATTTGAACAAATATTTGCAACCAAAGCATTTTATGTTTATTTAGCCCAATAACACTTAGCGTCCTAGAACAAGGACCACTTCATTCCACGCCCGTATGCTAATTCGCAAACACTCAACGTCCCAGCGCGCTTCACGCCAACCTCTATAGCCAAGTGCTTTTGGGAGAAAATGAAAATGTGCGTGCCAGTCTGAAGTTCTATAGTAAGTCTGAAAAAAAAAGACAAACCAAATTTGTAAATATTTTTGAATTACGTTGATCTATCTTGATTAACTATGCGGCTTATTGTTTCAACTATTATACCTTCATAACGCTATAAACATGCATTTTAAATTTTCCAGCGTCATCCTAGCTTTTTAACGGTAATCCTATTGTAACAGCATCAGTATTTAACTAGTGTAATCAATAGCACAACTTGTTTAGACTGAATTAATCTGCTACAGAAAAAAAAGATCTCTTTGAATTCTATAAGCGTATCTAAAATATTCATATAAAGTGGATATAAATATTTGCAATGCAAATTTCAAACTACGATACTAGCAGTATTCAAGTATGCACGTCGAAGTTCAATTTTTCGCCAAAGCCCTTGGCTAGAGGAGTTGGCGTCAAGCGCGCTGGGACGTTGAGTGTTTGCGAATTTGCCACCCATATTTCCAATTAACATGTTTTATCTATTCTTTAATGCATGCTCTTGTATCGCCGCCTACTTACTCACTATTCCATTCCTAAGTATTCCCACAGCAAGGATGAATGGGATCCTGATAGGGATGGATGAAGCTCAAAAACTTTCCTCCATGTATCGAGTTTTACTTAATTAAAAATTATATTTATACTTATATGTAATTATATTTGTAATATATGATATTAAAATAGAGCTGTTATATCTCAGCGTTGCTAATCATTTCTTTTGCAGCAATTGTAACTTATAATGCAAACTTCGACAGTATGTGTGTGTCCTTTTTCCCACTTACAAGGTATTTTGTATATGAAGCGAAAGTGAAAATATCTTAGAAATACAGTATAGTTAATATTTTTCAATCACAACTTATTAATATGAATTAAACATATTACATATTATTTATAAATTAAATTATGTTAAGGGGAAGTGAGAGAGAATTTATATAAGCACAAACGTCAAAATTGAATATAATTACCCCCATTTGATCAATAAAAATACACTATTTTTAATAACTTTATGTACATTGATAAAGATTCAATAGCAATTTTTTGATAAACTATTTAACATATATTATAATACAAAAATTATGATTCAATATAATTTTTCATAACTAAAAATCTGTATAATACAAGTAGTGTTTAATAGCAATAAATATCATAAATTATTAATTTATAAACCCTTTACAATTGTGTTTTAGTAAATAAATAAATTTTTCAACGTTTTTATGGATTAATCACACTGTCCCATTCACCCCCTTTCAAATTGTTTCAATCATCCTTATCATGTACAGGTTCGATTATCCGTCATTTTGCCTTTGAAATTATTTTGTCACAATGGATAATATTTTTTCATTTTAATCACCAATATTGAACCTTGAAATAAGTAACTAGAGCATATCTCATTCGTTTATATTCTGTAAGATACTTTACAACTTCTAATGTAAAAAATTTTACTTTTTAAGCAGAGTTTAAGAAAATGCAATTTTGCAAAAAAAATGAAAAAAGCCATACTGTTTCCTGTTGGTTCTAAAGCACACTATGACAGTGCCATATATGAGAATAGAAATCAACTAAAAAGAAAAATTAATTGCCTGAAATTGATCGAATTTTCCATCCACTCTTTGTCCCATTTAACCCCATGCTCCCCTACTGGATAAATAGGGGGTTTTCAGTGGAAATATATTCAATGCTATCAGAATGCGGAAATTAAAAAAAAACATTAAATAATTCCTAATAATTTTTAATATTTGTCATTATTCCAATAGAAATTACGATATAGTTCTGACATAGCCAATTAAAACAATATAAGTCCAATACTGCTTTGGTGCTATACTACATTGCTCAAAAGAATTAGAGGAGCACGCAGTTTTAACAAAATTATGCAAATGCTTACACCGATAAGTAACATAAAATAAATCATCTATAATTTAAAGCCTAGCAGGAAACAGAATAAGAAAACGTCATATGCAAATCAATATTAATGACGCCAAAAACTAGAAAAAGCACAGAGTACGGAACAGAGAATCAACTTTCATACACTATAATGGCAACTTGTTTAACATGGGATTACGCATAGATACGAGCGGATGACTCTGAAACTACGATCATAACATAAGAGAGGTTGCTAATTCGGCGAAACATCGCTTCGTTGCCGACAAATGACATAGGAAAAAAGAAAAAAAAATACAGCGACGGCTTGCTGCTTCTTATTTTGAAATTTATGAAAGAATTATTTTAATATGAAATAACTTTGACGTATTCGTCTTGCAAACAATGCAGTGTCTCTTCTTAACATAACGACCTAATAATTTAAACTTGAAAATTCAAGAACAATAACAGTAATAATTACGAATCAATATAAGCGCGGAAATCTAAGATCAAATAGCATAAGCACGTGTGCAAAGATAATCAAATCAGCATTCAGCAAGAAGTGCCAAGCCAGAATATGGTTACAGTTAAACAGAAATCACGAGGATAAAAATCGCCAACGCGATGGTTTAGTTTTTAAGTCATCCACTGAGGGCGTTCTTTTCAAGCCGAGTTCAGGCTCTGTCTGTACTTTGTGTAGAAAAAGAACATAAGAGTAGAAATGGGGATGTTGAAGAAACGTCTGTTTCACTGGTTTAGCTGTGAAAATCAATTGTTCGGCTTTTTTTTTTTTGGGGGGGGGGAGTGTGATTTGAAAATTTCTCAACAACATGATTTACCAGAATCCATGCCATGGAGTATTAAAAGCATAATTGGAATCCGGGCAAGTAAAACGAAATATCACGGAGTGGTTGGAGTCGCCAGAAGTTTCGTAGAAATGGCGTGGAATTGATTTCAAGAAACAGAAAATGTTGGACGTCGACCAGCGCAAGGTCGGCACGCGCCACTACAGCACCTGATGACCAGTGCATACAAACAGAACAGACGATGCTACTCAGATGCAAAAACAGTTGCTCTTGGCAATAGAACGCAGAGTGTCCAATAAAAAGTACATAAGAGGCTTCATCAACGAAGACTCTATGCGCGTAGGCCAGTGGTCTGCATTCCGTTGACCTCAAAACCCGTGCGGCCCGAAGAAGGTAGGCTGCTGAACATCTAGATTCAGAGCAACATGATTGGAGCCAAATGCTGTTTACAGACCCTAATCAGTCCGGAGTGTGACACACGGCGTGTTTTGGTATGGAGGGAAAGAAGCACTCGGAATAACTCCACATTTGTTCATGAAAAGTCTCAATACAGACGAGGTTATTTGATAGTATGGAGTGGAATCAGCATAGGTGGACGCACGGACCTAACATTTCATTCGAAATGGCAATTTGACGGCCCAAAGGTATGCAGACACTCATGTCATACACGCTTTAGTAATTTGTTTTTCAGTATGATAACACCAAACCGAATACAGCTTTCTTGTGGAGAACATGTTTGAAATGGAAACAGTACAGCGTATGGAATGACCAGCGTGCTCTCCTGATCTGAATCTAATCTAGCATGTTAGGGACATGCTCGGACGACACATTGCTGCGACACCAAGGCCTTCTTTTACTGTCCGAAACTTGGAGATTGCACTTCTTGACGAGTGTAAAAGTATCCCCCTAATTCTTATCGATAACATGATCGTATCCATGGAAAAAAAAGGTGTGCATAACTCTTAGCTGTTCGATCAAACCACATGCCATATTATAAATCTTGCATAACTTCTGACCAATACATTTTTGTTATCATTTACAAGTAGCAAAATTGTTACCAGTGGTGACCATCCCCCCAAACTCAATGACGCAAATCCCCCCTCCCCAAAAAAATCTTCATACATTGACCCCCCCCCCCACCTAAACAGATTGTCAATTGTAAAATATACAGGGTGTCCCCTCTCAACGTAGGCCAATGGCTAATATCTAAACCGTTGGTCATAGACATATATTTCCAATTGCAATAATGCTTTAAAAAAGGCAAAGAATTGTTTTTTAAGCGATTTTGTTCAAAAAAATGTTTTACTAAAAAATTACGGAAATTAAATTTTTATACGGTCCCCCGGTCCTATAAGTTATATTTAGTAAAATTGTTTCAACACTCTAGCAAGTAATACAGAAAAGGTCCCATTCATGTAACATTAAAATTGACCGAGTTATGAAACTTTAAATTTCATGACTTAAACCACTTTTCTATAGCTGAAAACAGATGAGCTCGACTGAGCTTTAAAGGAACGTACACTAAGTGCTTAAAGTATTATAAGGGGAGTCGATTTCCAACGCTGTGTTCAAAGGCTACTTCCTAAACTATTTGTCACAGACATATAGTTCCAATTACAAAATGTTTTAAATGAGCGATTTAACTGAAGGCGCTGTCACCGTATAAGTTTTACGGTAGTGTTAATTATAATTAATTAACTTCTAGCTTGGTTATTAAAAGAACTGAAGACATGAATTTCAAAATTCTCTTTATCGAAAAAATCAAATTTTGGGAAATAGCGAAAAAACTTTAAATGCATCTATTGGTTTTCATTATAAATTTTGAGATTGCATTGTTACAATAGTGGAGGTTTGTATAGACTGATAGAGAAATTAAAAAGCGATAAGTCGAGTTTTGAAATTCATATCCTCAATTGTATTTTTACGTATGTTTTATTTTGTAAGCAAATGAAGCTGATTCTTTTCGTGATTTTATTTTAAAAAGGTATGTTATTTTGATAAGCTTTTATTTTATTCATAGTTTTCGTATGTAAATTTTCCTAGTTCAAAACTTATATTCAAATTTTAACTCACTTCCAAATATCTGATTGAGGTTCAATTCCCATACTTATATAAACCCGATGACAATGTAATATTAATACGATTTTAGGTGCGTTATATTTATTTATTTTATAGGACTACATAAAATTCTATCAGGTTGAGTAATCTAATAGAGTTTTACATATGTATCATTTTGTAACGATTTGTGACTGTTGCTTTTCATAGTTTAATTTAACAAAATTTCTGTTATTTTTTTACTTATATTTTTAGCACAAAGTGCATATTTTACTTTAACATGTAAATGTCACCATAAATTCAGAAACAACAGTGTAATTTTTTTTTTCTCCCAATGTTTAAAGTTAAATTTTCTATCTGATGTTTATTTTTATTTCCAGTAAATTTGTGACTGACCCCTATTTTGCAGCAAAAAATATGCTTCAACTTTGAACAGCTATAACTCGGTCAATTTTGATCGCAGAGGAATGGGACTTTTTTTGTCTTACTTGTTAGAGTAGTGATAAAAATTTCCTAAATATCACTTATAGGACCGGGGGACCGTATAAAAATTTAATTTTCGTAATTTTTTAGTAAAACATTTTTTTGACCTAAATCGCTTTAAAAATAATTCTTTACCTTTTTTAAAGCATTTTTGCAATTGGAACTTTATATCTATGATCAACGGTTTAGAAAATAGCCATTGGCCACCGTTGAGAGGGACCCTGTATAATACTTATATAAATCTATTTCACCTTCAAAAGATAGCGAGTTGAACATAGCAGAATTAGTTCTTATTGCCCTTATCTAGAATTTAAAGAAAAAAAAAACAGGAACATTTCTGAAAATAAAATGTTGAAAAAATTTAAAAGTGATATTTAAAAAATTAAGTTTTAATATCAATAAAAACAAGTTGGAAATTGCACGTAAAGCGTAGCAATGAGGTGCGTTCGTTGATAACGAAGTTTTAAAATATTCAGATCTTGCTGATATAGTAGAGCGTACATTGGATACAGTATAGTGGTCGAAATCTTTGTGTTCCTGTAAATATGCAGGGAGTAATTTATATTATACTTCATTAACATATATCTTATTCATAAAATGTGAAGTAGTTTAATATAATTAAAACACCCCCCAAACAATGTTTCCCCGTATATTATTATTTAGTGGAATACATTTGTGTGGCCCTGTAATTTAATAACAAATATTCTTTGCATCACAGATTGTACAAAATGTATTTTTTAGTACGTATTTCATAGATTCATGTCAATTCTGTTATATTCAAATGAATGTAACACCATTAAAATGCATTTGAAACTTTTTTCCCCATTGACCATAATGTAACGAAATACTTTGGATTGTCCCTGTAATTGATCAATGCATCCGATTTTCATAAAATTGGAAATGACTCGACAAAATTATGTAATAATTATGTATTTTAAATTTCAAACGATTCGGTTGGGTAGTTTTTGCGTTGTTATATGCGGACGGACAGACAGACAGACGAACAGACGGACAGACGGACGGACTGAGCGACAACAATAGGTGCTACGTATTTACATAATTACGAACGCACCTAAGAAGGAAATAGTAAGAATTTAAAGATTCCCCCCCCCCAAAAAAAATGTACTTTTTCTCAAATCCCCCCCCCCCAAAATGAATTTTATGACGCATCTTGCGTCACCAAACCCCTCTCTGGGCACCCCTGATTGTTACCCTAAATCATTTTTGTCATGTTTTTTCCCTCTTTTCAAAGGATTAAAACATAATTAAAATGCTTTTTGCGTCTTTTTCTCTGTATTGCGCGTTGATACGCGTGTACCATCCACTTTATGCGAATACATGGCTGCCTAGAATGGTTTTCTTAACTTCTTTTCTTGCTTCCCTAATGACGCATCTTGCGTCACCAAACCCCTCTCTGGGCACCCCTGATTGTTACCCTAAATCATTTTTGTCATGTTTTTTCCCTCTTTTCAAAGGATTAAAACATAATTAAAATGCTTTTTGCGTCTTTTTCTCTGTATTGCGCGTTGATACGCGTGTACCATCCACTTTATGCGAATACATGGCTGCCTAGAATGGTTTTCTTAACTTCTTTTCTTGCTTCCCTAATTTTTTTGAGCAGTGTACAAATAAGAGAAATATTTAAGGATAAAGTGAAAGTTTACGAAAATGTTACATAACCATTTTTGAGCTGTCCGCAATTTCATAGACGAGATTTTTTGGAATAAAAAAAAATCTGCAAAAAAATATACTGCTGGCTTAGCTAACAGGCGCTCGTAGATTTCGACGTTAAGAGCTAATTTCATAAAAAAAACCCTCTGAAAACAAAATCTAAATGCAACATTAAATGCCGAACATCTCTGAGAGTTGTCAAAAGTTTTCATCACGCCAATTTTATTTCTTACCGCCTTATAGCGGATTAACGGAGATATGATTTTTTTTCTTCTACAACAGCACTCTTTTTTATTTTTTTCTGTAAGAGATAATGTTATCAAAAACGATTCAGTATAAAAGTTGTAGATAATATAAAGAAGATTTATAATAAATTTGAGATATGTTAATATCTTCAGAATTGACGAAGTTATTATTAGTTTTCTTTTCCATCCTCCCCCAACTTTTTTCTTTCGTTTTCTTTTTTATATAGCTATAAAAAATGGTCCTATAAAAACCTTGTCAATATAAAAATAGCGAATAATATAAAGAATATACATAGGAAATTTAAGTGAGTTTAATGTGTTGCGAATTGAAAGAATTTATGACTTTTTTCTTCTTAAAACTTCATTTTTTTTAGCCCCTTGAGGCCTTCTATAATGATATCAAATATCTCTCATACATAATTTTTTTGCCTTTTTTTCGAGAAGTAATAATAACTTACACTGTATGCATCATAATTAAGAAGCTATGAGTTTCTTCTGTTTTAACAAAACTTCCCCCTTTTCAATTCCTTTTGTCCTATTTTTATCATTAACGAAATTGGCCGGGATTTTCTGCCCCTTGATGTACAAATTTGGAATACATTTGTGCAGAATTATTGAAATTATCGTAATGATAAAAAGCGATATGTATATATCTTTATATATATAAATCTTCTGTGCGTGTGTATGTGTATGTCACTGAACTCCTCCTAAACGACTGGACCGATTTTAATGAAATTTTGTGTGCGTGTTCCAGTGGTTTCGAGAATGGTTTAGATTCACATTTCATCGAAATTAATTCAGTACTCTTTTAGTAATTAGGAAGAAACTAATAGTTAGTGATTTTTCGCTAATTAAAAGTCTTGAATAAGATGATGAATACAGTTCTGACGGAGTGTCCGAGCGGTCTAAGGCCCCTGATTTAGGCTCTACTTCTTGAAGAAAGAGATCGCGTGTTCGAACCTCACTCCTGACAAACGTGTATGCTTTACAATAATATTACCTATATTATAATTTTGATTAACCGACTTCAGAAAATCGTTAACTTTTAACTAAAAAGAGAAAAATAATCGTTTCTATCAAAAATTGAACCGACTTCAAAAAATACTGAAGAGTAAAAAATAGTTTCCTTATCTTTATATATATAAATCTTCTGTGCGTGTGTCTGTCACTGAACGCCTCCTAAACGACTGGACCGTTTTTAATGAAATTTTATGTGTGTGTTCCAGTGGATTCGAGAATGGTTTAGATTCACATTTCATCGAAATTGATTCAGTACTTTTTTAGTAATCAGGAAAAATCTAATAGTTAGTGAGTTTTCGCTAATTAGAAGTCTTGAATAAGTTCGATGAATAGAGTGCGGACGGAATGTCCGATAGGTCTAAGGCACGTGATTAAGGCTCTGCTTCTTGAAGAAAGAGATCGCGTGTTCGAACACCACTCCTGACAAAAGTGTATGCTTTACAATAATGTTACCTGTATTATAACTTTGATTAACCGACTTCAGAAAATCGATAACTTTTAACTAAAAAGAGAAAAATAAACTTTTCTATCAAAAATTGAACTGACTTCAAAAAATACTGAAGCGAAAAATGATTTCCTTACCTTTATATATATATAAATCTTCCGTGCGTGTGTATGTCACTGAACTCCTCCTAAACGACTGGACCGCTTTTAAGGAAATTTTGTGTGAGCGTTCCACTGTATTCGGGAATGGTTTAGATTCATATTTCATCGAAATTGATTCAGTACTTTTTTATTAATTAGGCAAAAACTAATAGTTAGCAATTTTTTGCTAATTAAAAGTGTTGAATATGTTCTCGGAATAGAGAGGGGAAGGAATGGCCGAGCGGTCAAAGGTGCCAGATTTATGTTCAGGTTCTCGAAGAAAGAGATCATATGTTCGAACCCTATTGCTGACATACGTGTACGATTTTCAATATTTTTTGTAATATAATTTTAATTAATCGACTTTAGAAAATCGTTAACTTTTAACTAAATTAGAAAAATAAACTTTTCAATCAAAAATAAAACCGATTTTAAAAACTACTGAAAAGCGAAAAATAATTTCCTATTGTAATAAGAAATTAAATGAAGAGCGTAGTATTTATCGTGCGTATTATTATATTTATGTCCATTTATTTGATTTTTTGTTGTCAGTGCCAGGACAACGATGTCAGTGCCAGAACAACGTCTGTCGGTGCCAGGACAACGTCTGTCGGGTCCGCTAGTATATATATATATATATATATATATATATATATATATATTTATATTTATATTTATATAGATAGAGAGAGAGAGAGAAATTGAAAAATAGAAACATCAATATGAAGTTTTGAACTCTGGATGATTATGGGTTCTAGGGATCACGATCAACGTAGATCTTTAAAAAAATTTCTGAAATACTAACATAAGGGAGTATGTAATAAGTTATGTTTCTTACGAAATCTATCTAATAAGTTTCTTTCGAAGTCTGCTTAAACAAATGAAACAGAAAACCGAAAAATTTCAATATAATACTTCAGAGTACATTAAGTAATTTTTATAACACGAAATATTGGATTCTTAAATGTTTCCACTTCATTAATAAACATTTTCCTCTTAAAAACATATTTAACATAGACGCTAAATGTACAGTGTCACTATCAATATTAAAATTATCATTGTTTTGTTGCTTTTCTAGTTAGTCTAATTCTTGTAGACATTTTTTTAAGAATGCAGAATTTAGATAAAATGGTATCCGTTGTTGAAAACACTGATTAATACACTGTTATTAAATTCAAGTGTATTCTCATCCCTTTATTTTTTTACCTCATATCTTCAAAGCTAATTTCAATCTTACTATTTTTATTTACCATACAATGGATTAACCCATGCCATATTTATTACAAAATTAACACTAGAACGCCCGGAAATTTTACTCAAGTTATGTAATAATAATTAGCACCAGAATTTTTATTTAAAATTATTTAATTGATTTATTTAACATGAATCTGGTAGTTTAAATTTAACTGTTTTCAAGATAAATTTTCTGGTTCGATTTGAAATTCAATCACATGGTTGGAATAGAATCGACTCCTTCCGGGCGTTCTAGTGTTAAATAATATTTTGTGGAAAATGGAACATAAAACTTTCCACTCTTATCTTCATTTACATTATTTTCGGCATTTTTTAAATTACGCTATAACAAACTAAAACGAAAAATGTATTTTTTAAACATTTGTAATAAAACGGTACTTTGAAATTCAGTTTGAATATAAAGAATTAAACAACAATGGGAAATATTTGAAACAGATCATGATATTTAATGATTTTTTAAACGAACTATGTACGTATTAGTTGACGGTCATAGGGGTTTGTCTTTCAGCAAAGCATATTTATGCTTCGATTAATTTTGTGAACATTAAATCGATGTTGAGTTAATGATATTCATCTATTTCACACTCAAGGGATCAATCCGATAGGCTCTCCATAATAAATAACTGCTGCTCACGTTGAAAATTCGTTGCGTCCAATATTTTAACACCAAGTCTTGGGGGAAATCACTTTATATACATACATATCATCGTATCTTTATATTGATAGTCTAATTTTCAGGGGCTAATGCGCTTGATTCTTTTTTTTTGTATTATCCTTATTTATGTGTAATCCTTGTATGAGGATCATCAGATCATCTCGCACGTGATTTTGGATTGAATAAACTAAATTATGCAGAATGAAGATATAGTACTTGTGCTAAGAATGTAGTAAGAAAAGTATTCAAAAATTTGTATGACTTTAGCGATTATGTTTCGGTTACAAAGTAAAAAAATACCCCCTTCAGATTCTTTACATTATATTTATTAATATTTTACTTGTATTTGTACAAATTTGTACCTAAAAAGTAGTAATACATCCTGCGTGACGCGGGATACTTGCATGTGCACAACCTGAACTTCTCTCCGGTCACAGGCATCTGACAAAAAATGGGTAAGCAAATTATGAAAAAAGAATATCAAGGAATCTAGTAAGAGAAGCTTCCTAAAATTTAAATGAGTTTCGCGATTTTTTTTGGTTGCAAAAAAAAAAGATACCATCTTCAGATACTTTGCATTATATTTATTGATATTTATCCTGCATATGTACACTGTTAAAAATTCTGCTCTAGTTTGAACCAAATTTTGGTGCTGAGTAACTGCTACCATAAGATGGTGAAATCTCGTACTAACATTTGTAGTTTCCTATTTCAATCTCGTTCAAACTATTGCAAATATGCTTCAACAAGAGCTCCAAATATTGGTTCAAGATTTCATCTTTTTACAGTGGCAGCTATTGAGCACCACAATTTGGTTCAAACTATGCCAAGATTTTTAACAGTGTACATTTTTGTACGTAAAAAATGAGTAATACTCCTGTGCGATGGGAGATACTTGCACGTGTACATCGTGAACTTCTAATCAGCGACCGTTTCTCTCCGGTCACTAGCATATGACAAAAAAAAATGGGTAGGCCAATTATGAAAAGAAGGATTTTATTCTCAAAAGCTTGCACAAACATTTAATTTTAAAAGTTGAGTTTTAACTAAATTGCTCTCACTTGAACGAAAATTTGCAATTTTTCGCCATCTTTTATCTTTTGCGAATTAGAAAATTAAGTAATGAAAGCTACATAGATTTCCTTTAAATTAGCTCAAAAAATAACACTTCTTGAAAATGAAAAGTAAACGATTCGGTTGATTGGTTCTCGAGAAAAATTTCTGCCTAGTTAAGAAAATAATGTTTTGAGAGAGATACAAAATTAAAGTTCTATAACAGCGTTACTACAATCTTTTCTCTTAGATAAGCAAAAATGGTACTTTTATGCAGTTTTAATTTAAATATTTGTACCATTCGTTTAAAAATATGCCATAACTAAGGTGTGTATTAAGTAAATTTGATAACATTAAAAAGAAAATGTTATTTTTAGGTGCTTTTGGAGCATAAAGGATTAAAATAACATTTTGAAGTAGTATGAAACATAATAAAGAATTATTATTTTTTGTAAGTTTCCGAAAACTAATTTATTCTATAAGCGTAAAGATATCGGCGGATGTTTCAATTAACTATATAAAGATGAAATCGATATTGAGTTTATGATACTCATTTATTTTACACTCAAGGGATCAATCCGATATCTTTCTCCATAATAAATAACTGCTGTGTGTGTTTTGAACTTGTTGCAGCCAATTTACTAATTCCAAATGATTAGGGAATTCATTATATGTATTACACTTATTCTAGGGGCATTTATACTGAAAAATTAATTTTCAGGGAATTCATTATACATATTATACTAACTTTAATACTTCTTTTTATTGAAAGTTTGATTTTCAGGAAAATTATTATTGCTGCTCCGTTTCATTCAAAAACGATTATTTCATTCTACAATTCTATTCTCTTATTAAAATGATCTTCGAAGTATCTTCAATGATATTTTCTATTAAAAAAATCATTGTTTTTATACAAAATTTAGCTTATATAATGATCCAGACAATAATTGACAAAATAAAGACAGTGCTACGGTGTTTTATTATATTTCCTTCCTTTTAAGTTTTGGAAGTAAACTAACATAATTGTTACGAACCTTAATGAATGTCTTATAATAGGCGATAATGAAACATATTGAAATTAAATACCTTCCAACGGTCCATTTTGGGCCACTTCTTCCTGGTTCCACTCACATTTCTTTCATAAAAAATATTATACATGTTTTTTTAATGTCGAAATTGAGTTGTAAACATTTAACACTGTGCACATTCCGCGATACCTAATTTTAATTCCAAACTTGCAAACTGCACCAATAATATTTTAATAAAATTTGGCTTTTAGAATAAAAACTTAAATTAAGGGATTCTTAATTTCTAAAAAATGTCGTATGTAAATTTTGGTGGCGGTGATGATTTTTCATTTTACTAACAGAATTTGCCAGTGCCGGAAAGGGTTAACAGGAAACGATGAAGCAAGCTGTATGGTTTTAAAGAGGAATTTATTTATTTATTTTATTTTTTAACTATTTTTAAAGTTTTGGAACAAAGTAGCCCCTGCTGGAGTCTTCTTTAGTCCATTCACTTAGTTTCATATAAAATGAATACATTTCATATATAAATGGATACGTTTTTATTGCAACTCCCTTAAAATAGCAACTGCTAATGGATTAATACTGCAAACCCGATAAACACATGGTTGTTTTTTCATTTAAGCATAAGATACCAATTGTTAATATTAAAGGAACAAGAAACAGTTTTCGTCGTGTTATCTTCAGAGACTGGAACAAGAGTAATCAATGTAACAATTTGCTACAGTACCATTTGAAAAAAAAAAAAATGTTACTTAAAATACAATTTAAAAGATTTAATTGCATAAAAGATATTTCTAAGCAATAGGGGATATTTTCGGACTAAAAAAATTCTGTAACAAAGTAGCCCAAAAATGCTAGTTTTCATATTAACTTTATGAAAACATCAAATTTCCTGTCAAAATAAAAAGCTAAAGGAAAAAGTATCATCACGCATGGGTTACAGGTTACTAAAAGTAATAATTTGACACTTAATTGTAGATCTTATCCACATTGTTTAATTAAAGAAAATTTTGAGAGATAAAATTTAAACACGAACATAGTTGTTTGCAAATACATCCAGTATTGCAACTAAAAAAATTAAATTATCCCAAACTATTCAAATGTCCAATAGTAGTGTCTAAAATATCTTTCAAGGGCAAAAACTCCACATTTTCTAGTATTGTTTGTTCAATGCAAAGAATAAAATATTTTTTTTTTCATGGAATGGACAAAGAAACCCCGCAAGGACCAATGGTATCTGTAGCAACAAAACAATAAATAATTTTTTAATTCCTATATTCTCAAGTGTTGATCAGTTGAATGAAGACAATTGTGAATCTAAAAAATATTTTTTAAATCATCTTTGTGCTTTGATTAAAACAATTCTCATTAAAATATTAGTTGAAAAAAGAAGATGGAAATGATTATTTTACCTTACCGTTCTTATATTCCACTGATCGAAAACTAATATTTTGCACTCTCTAATAAAAAATCAATCATAAAATGGCTCCCATTGTAGCAGACAGCAGTCGACAATGTGACAACAAGTGCACCAACATTTAAACAGAAATCTTATGCCTAGCGCCACGTATAAAACTCATTTGTGCCTGAAATGATACAATATTTAAAAAATTATCATCTATTGGAAGAGTACCAACTACTGGCAGAGTGGCCCTTGTATCTTGTATCATTCATTTATAACTCACTAATAGTCTAAGAATCTAATAAAGAATACAAGGAAATACAATATTGTTGCGCTATTTACACAGGTTACGCTTCAGAAATTTTTTCGGGAAAATATCAGTTTTCTTTTATAGGAAAATAAAACCTAGATTTAACGCACAAAATTTCTCCTTATTTAAGACGAGATTTTGTATAAGAAAATACTGGTACCAAAGAAATTACTGGTCTTGAAATTTGAACAAGTATGACCCCTGCACGTTGGGGCATAAAATGTTTTAAAACAAGTTGGAAATTGCACAACAAACGTGACAAATGATGTGCGTTCGAACTATAAATGTTTTTAGAAATATTCAGATTTTGATGCAATACCTGTTAAAATCTTATGCAAAACTTCACAAAATATGATACAATTTTATATCAATTACAGAGCAATCCAACTATATTAACATAAGTTAGAGTACGGAAAAATTAACCGAATTCTTAAACATTTTCAACTATGTTGTAAAGTGTTGAAATTTGCTTAAAAAAAAACAGGTTGAAATTTGACTTCCAGAAATTTTTACCCGATAGACGGTAGTATATGTTAATTCTTTTGTATAGCCGTGTATTTTGTCTATAGATAGTAGACAAAATAGTAGTATTAATTCATGCTTTTTTGCTTTTTATATGTGTGTGTTTGTGTGATGAGAAAATTTACTATCTTAAGCAAATGATATTTAAAAAAACTTTGGCTATTTATTATTGGTTATACAGGGTGTTCCGCTACCAGACCGACAAACTTTGAGGGGTGATAGTAGACATGAGGACAAACATTATTAAATAGGAAACCATGGGGTGCAAACGTCTTCCGTAGGAGCTAGGGTCCATTAAAGTATAAGGTCCAAAAGTTCAAATGATTATAAAAAACGGAAAAAAAGGTGGATTCGTTTGCGGTTTTCGCTGAAATCATTCTTTATATCACGTTTTGTTTGTAAAAATTTTAAGAGTTACGTTCAAAAATTGTCGACAGAGTGCGCTTTAGACTTTAGAGTAACAAACAACTATTTTTACCCTTATTTTGTGCACGGGGTTGAAATTATTCTAAAGTTTAGACTTTAACTTATATTTTAAGCCCAAAATCGGAAACATTCCGATCGGGTAACTAGCGAAAATTGAACTGTGAACAGAGGAGGAGATTTTGAACGCGCATAAACATTTGACAAACTAATCAATTTTGTTGCGGTTTGCGTGTAGGTCATTCCCTTGGTAATTATTTTAAAAAGGCATTTACAACGTAACATTCCTATGTGATTCCGAGTCGCTTTGCATCCCTAACACTTCCTGGATCTATCTTGAAACACGTCCTGTGTATTTTTATTTTTATATGGGGATTTATACAAAATTTTATTATTTTATTTTGTTTTATCAATAGTTTTTAATGGTTATTTCATCTAAAAAAAGAGATGGGATTTTATAGAATTTAAATTATAATATTTGTATCATTCGTTTCAAATTATATAATTACTAAATAAAGTTAAAAATAAGTTTAATAACAATACACATGAAATGTTACATTAAAATCCGGTTGGGGCATAAATAGCGCGATCAATTTATATAGTGATTTTATATCAGGACTGATTTTTAAGCTTTCGTAACTTAAAAAATTATACTTAATATTCTTTTTATACTGAAAAAAAAACACTTTCTTATAATACATATGTATTATAACAAAAACTGTGGTAACTTTGTGATCAATAAATTTGAGGACGTCCTTGAATTTCGAGGAATCTCAACTGTATTATCCGTTAAATTTTTACATTCATATGCAAGAGTAATTTGAAACATAACAATGTTTTAAATATTTTTTTAGAATGAGCCAAAAAATAATTCACGATTATAGGCTCAAATTTTAGCAAATGTTTTGATCCCCTCTGTAAAAATGAAATTGATGTCAATTTTTCGACATGTTCTTCGATTATCTAATATTTCTTCCACACTGTTAAAAATTTTTTCCTAATTTGAACCAAATTTTGGTGCTCAGTAGTTGCCACCATAAGATGGTGAAATCTCGTACCTACATTTAGAGCTTCCTATTTCAACCTCGTTCCAAATATTGGAACTATGTTTAAACAGCAGCTCCAAATATTGGTTCAAGGTTTAACTGTGGCAGCTACTGAGCACCAAAATTTGGTTCAAACTAGGACAAGTTTTTTAACAGCGCATCATAGAAATCTGTTATCCATGTTTTGAATTTATTGATTGCTATGTTTTATTACTAATTTATTGAGAAAATCATTACAGATTTATCGTCTATTCTCGTATCATTTTATACTGAAAGTCCGATTTTCAGGGACTTCATCATTACTGGCCCGTTTCATCCTTCGAAGAAGAAGAGGCTATTTCATTCTCCAAATTTATGCTCCTTGTGCAATGATCGTCGGAGCATCGTGGGTATCATTTTGGATTAACAAAAGTGATGCGCCTGGACGTGTGGCTGTTGGTGAGTTATGCTTTTAGTTCTTTAATTTGATGTTATTATTTTTTTTTATAAAGTTCATAATACAGGGTGTATGTGAAAAAGGGGGCTGGATTTTGCGGGGTGATAGAATGAAACTATGCACTGTTAAAAATCTTGTCCTAGTTTGAACCAAATTTTGGTGCTCAATAGCTGCCACTGTAAGATGGGGAAATCTTGAACCAATATTTAGAGCTACTGTTGAAGCAAAGTTCCAATAGTTGTAACGAGGTTGAAATAGAAAGCTACAAATTTTGGTATGAGATTTAACCATCTTTTAGTGGCAGCTACTGAGTGGCCAAATTTGGTAAAATTTAGAGCAAAACTTTTAACAGTGTAGGAGCAAATTTCGTTCGGAACACAAGCAGTGAGAAGTTAAAAGGTAATTTTCCACTGTCGAAGTTAAAGAATTATTAGCACAAGAATAAGAGAAGTTACTTGAGAAAACATTTTATTAACAGTAATTTAATTTATGTACATACATAAAGAAATAGCTCTTCCTCCAGTCTGCTGGCTCCAAAAGAAAAAGTCCAAACAAAAGTATAAGGCGATCTTGGTGGCCAAGCAGTGAGAATATTTGGATCAATCCATCACCCTGGGACAGTGGAAGACTACATGCTTGGCTTTTAATATGGTCGCACTGGAAAAATTTCAAACAAGAGAGATCCAGCGATCTTGGTAGAGAAGCTGTGGTACCACCTCTACCAATCCATCACCCTGGAACAATTGAAAACTTCATGTTAGACTTTTCATATGCTAGGATTTTCATATGGCCCTACAAGAAAAAGCTCAAACAAGAAAAATCAGGCGATCTTTGTGGCCAAGCTATGGGATCACCTCGATCAATCCATCGCCGTGACACATTGAAAAACTACCATTTAACTTTTAACCGCTTGCATCCCGACCATATATTCTATGAAGAAATATGGTCGTATAGTTGCGTTTTACCAGCCCGTAAATTTTTGCCCACATTTTCAGACACACCCTGTATAATATGTTATATAAAGACACCTTTAGTCGGAAATTCAGATGCCATTATCGTGGATGTTGTTTTTGTATTGACAAATGAATCACTACTAGTTATATGGCTGTCTGTGTATTTTACATTGTTTAAATATGCTTTTACATGATTTGAAACAATGCAAAGAATGTCGAAAATTACTATGGTAAATGTCGATTTGGATGCAAATTGGCTAACAAAAATGATGCCCCTGGACGTGCAGCTATTATTTTCATTTGTAGTTCTTTATTATGTATTTAATGTGTTTATCTACAATTAATTCCACACGATGTTGCTAAAAATTAAAATTCAAAATCTTCTTATCTTGAATGTCATTTTCGATTAACAAAATTCATGCACCTGGACTCGTGTTATTTCTTTTATTTCTAGTTAATTATTATTTGTTCAAGGAATTTATCTACAATTAATTACACTGAATGTTCCAAAAAATTAAAATTCAAAATCTACTTATCGTGGATATCATTTTGGATTAATAAAAGTAACACATTGAACTTGTGGCTGAAGGTGAGTATTACTTGTACTACTTTTATGTGTTTTAATGTGATTTATTACAGATCAAATAGAAGGTTTTACAAAAAAAGATAGCCGATGATTGAAATCAAAATTATCATTATCGTGAGTGTCATTTTTATAAACAAAAATGGCGTCCTGGGAAGAGATTGTTGGTGAAATTTAATTGAAGATCTTTAATAAAAAATGTATCTGAAAAAGAGACTTCATGGGGGTGATTGATACAGCTATTTGAGCAAATTTCGTCATTAAAAGGTATGGTCGGAAAGCTAGCGGTGAGAAGTTACAAGGAAGTTTTCCACTATCCCACGGCGATTCATTGACAGTGGTGGTGCTATAACTTGGGCACCAACATCGCCGAATCTCTCAGGTTTGGACTCTTTTCTGTGGGGCCATGTGAAAAGCGTAATCTACGAGTGCTCTACTGAAACCGATATGGATCTAATCACGAGGATTGCCATTGTTGCCGGCAATATTCGCGAAATTTCTGGTGTCTTCGCAAGTGTGTGTCAGTCCCTATCCCTTAGGTGTGAAGCGTGCATTAGAACTGGTAAAAGATGTTTTGAGCATCGTCATTGAGGATGTACCTTAATTACATTCCTGATAATAAAATCCCCATCATTCTTGTTTTAATTCATTAAATTTGACAGTGACTACCTTTAAACTTCTCACCACTTGCATTCCCACCATACATTCTGTGACGGAATTTTCTCGTATAGCTTCTTTCTATATCCCACTAAAATTTTACCTCAATTTCAATATACATCTTGTATGTCCTCTACGCGATTTATTGTAATGTATGATTGAACGCATTGCAGGAAAGAATTTAAAATGCAAATTTCAGTAACTCCTTATAATGCGTGTCATTTTGGAATGTCAAATATGATATCCCTGACATGGAGGTGTTGGCGAGTTTTACTTGCCGATCTTTAATGTATTTTAAGTTGATTTGCTACACTTTATAATACAGTGTGTAGTAAAAAAGACACTCGAAGTTTAAAAGTCAATAACTCATTGTCATGTGTGTTTCTTTTGGATTACCCAATGCGATAAAAAAGTAAAATCTGATAGTAAATGTAAAGTAACTAAATTATTAATATATAATATCTATTACACAAAACAATGCAGCACAAACATTCGTTGCAGTTTAATATGTAGTTTTACATAGAAGTCATGAAATAAATTCAGTTGGCCATCATTTCCAATATAATGCTATAATTATAAACATAGTATGTGTTTAATTTAAAAGTGTAATCTTAATAAACTATTTCTCTCAGTCCATCAAAACAATGACATAGATTTATACAAGTCCAAAACATACAAAAACTTATTTCTTTATGTTTACTTCCAAAAACATTTGAGAAAATTTACTACTGAAAATGTAAATGCGAAGGAGAATGACCTAGATATTTTTATAGATTCCTAGTGCACACATGAAAAAATTATAATGGAAACTATCACATCTAATGAAGAAAACACTGTACACTTCTAGTGAATTAAGTATATTATTTTTTACTGAAATATAATACATCATGCCTCGTTGAAGGGTACAATGATTGTCCTCGAACCAAAGAGAAAAAATAGAAAATGTTATAGTAGTAACGTTTTGTTTTGACGGGGCACCGTCTAATTCACAGTACAGTGTGATGAGAAAATTATCCTAAAATCTAATCATCAAAATGAGATAGAAATGCTAAACGACCACGTGAGGTGAATACATATAATTATTTGAAACATAAATCATACAGTGTAACAAAGACTCACCAAGAAATAAAATTTAATATCGTGTATAGTTGTTCTCACGAAATTGAGTTTCTACAGTTTTTTTTTCGGACTAGTGTCCTATTTATGGCATGTCTCTTTTCTTAAATTTACAGTTGGTTGGATTTTATAATTATTTTCGTTATTATTTGCTTAATTTTTACATTTACTATTAATACTTCATTCAAGTTTCAGCATTTGGTAATTCAACAAAAATAAAGTTCAGTTACATCTGAGTACAAATATTCGTGAGACCTTTACATTGGAAAATACCTTAAAATAATACTATAAAGTTGTTATCTCTAATCATTATATCGTAATGCAACATTTTACAAAATTATTTTTAAATTTTCCCATAATTTATTGTTATATTGATAGAACACATAGGAACTATTTTCTTTAGATTTCAGTACATAATATATTTATTAAAATCTGATAGTTTGTCCCTTGAAAAGCAAATTTATTTTAATTTATTTTAGTTTATTTATTTATTTACTTATTTTATAAAATGCAATTTTTTTACAAATTTAAAAAAAATCGTTTCTAGCACTATCGCTTCTATAATTCAGTGCAAAATTTCCACTTTAACAGCATTTTTGAAAACATATTCTGCATTAATCGAAAAATAGACCAATACGGCACATTATATAGTTTCTGAATAACCTGATAATTGGATGCGTTTGGGATTAATTTAGATTAAATTAATTTAGAAAATTAATTTAGAAATAATTCAGAAAGTAAGCAGTTTAATTTTGAATACACATACGCGTAACCAGAAAGGAGTGCCCGGGAACCTTCTACCCTTTTCCGCAGACAAAGCACAATTATTTTAACCCATTAAAGCCTAGCTGCCAAATATTTTCTTATTTATACACCAGTATTTTGTTACGGAACCATTATCTTCATTTAATGTCTTAAATTTCGCGATAAAATCAAACACAAATTTATAATTTAAAAACAATAGTGTGAAATGTACTTTTTGCATTTCAAAGGCTATTCAAATCCAAACTTCTTATTTTACTATTCATTTTTAAATTCATTTTCGATCTCAAACACATCCAATTGACAGGCTCTCTTAATCAGAAACTATATAATGCTCTTTATAAAACGATTGTTTTTTTTTATTATTTTGTTTATAAAGGGAAAATATATTTCTAAAACATGTTGTTAAAGTAGACAATATAAACATAACTTTCCGAAATGATAGTGCAGAACACGAAAAATAGGATTGTAGTGAGAAAATAATTGAATATTAGTGAAGTTCTAATTAATTGAACGAAAAATAAAAACGCAAACCGTTTATAAATCTTTTTAAAAAATCACATCACCATGTTTCATGTTTTTTCTTTTAAAAATGGGTCCGAAAATTTCGATTTTTTTGAGCATGTAAGATATATATTTTTTTAAATATTGCCTTAAAAGGAAAAATAATTATGGCTTTAATGGGTTAAAAAATTGAAATGTACAACAGAAAAAAGAAGAAAAAATGAAAGCAAAGTTAGATTATTTAGTTTAGAATATAATTTTTGTTCAATAAATTACCGTAATTTCCCGCGTATTACAAGGAAAGTCTCCATACGGGCGTACTCCGAAAAATCTGAAAAAATTACAGAATGTTCTTCTCATGAGGATATATACGTTTATAAAAAAATTTCGGCGGAACTTCTCTTTCCCTGTCCGTAAAAAAATAATGAAAATTTCGTTATTTGGCGATTTATCATCGGTTGGCGATGAAAAGCAATTTCAAAAAACGTTTGTTTGTTTTTCTTTCAAATGCCATTTAAAGGGGAAAAGTTTCATGTTCAACGTGTTTAGATAAATTAAATATCTTTGTTTTGTCAGTTTTAGTTTGTTTTAAATATAATTTCGCTATACTGATATTTGTATGTATTTAATTCAAATTTAACCATCAAATTTGAGATTTGAAACGAAATTTATTTTTAAATTAATTGAAATTGTTTAAAGTTCAAAGTCCAGTTAAACATTGCCAATTCGACTTTGTTGCTATTGAAACCTTTTATTTTTGAATACGCTTAAATGTATAAATAATTTTACTGAATAAGAATTTTTTTATGTATGAAAATATTTTTCCTAGAGGTAAACTAAATGACTACAGCAACAAATGATATATACATATGCACTTTAATATATATATATATATGTGTGTGTGTGTGTGTATATAAAATATATTAAACTCTCTCATTGTTTATGTTTAAATTCATCAAACACCATTTACACGAATTCTAAAAATCGAAAAGTTTTCAGTTGCATTAAAATCGTTTGCTTTTGGCGGGGAAATGTACTGCTCGCCAAATCGTGTGACATTTTTGTCTTTTCACGCCAAATATTCGAAAGTATTTTATTTTTTTACATGTTTTCCTCTGTAATTCCGCCGGTAATTTTCACTGATTCTTTATTACATACATGAGTAGCTGAATTAGTATTTTTTTCAAAAAAATATGAGTATGCCCAGTATGGAAGCCTTCCTTGTTAGTACAGTCTTTTTCAAATCGGAAAAATTATGAAAAAAAAAAGAAGTCAAATCCGTTCTAAGCACAAGTGGGTAACATTTTTTTTTTAAATTAATTCTGCTGGGAAATCGAGTTATCCAAGTTGCGAGCGTTTTCGTGCGAAATTACGGTAACAGCTTAAGTTTTGAAATGCGATAAAAATATATCTATGCTCTTTTTCCTTTTTTAAGAAAGTTATTTTGTTTATCTTTTTAAAAGCTAGAATATTTACTAGAGTCTGTATTAGTAATTGTAAGTCAAAAAGGTGGTTTTATAATCCCATTTTGATGTCTTTCGTTTATGGGAGTTTTTTTTTTTCATTCTCTCTCATGCATGTTTTGAGAAATGAACATTAAGTTCTCGTCGAAGAAAAAAATCTATTTGTCTCCTTTTTTTCGTAGTCCAAAGTCTAGAACGATACAAATTTTTTTTAAGGAGAATGCAGAAGTGAAATGTTAATTCCACAATGTGAATATACAGGGAAAAGGGAGGGGGTTCACAGACCTGCCCCCTTTGAAAATGAGAAATAATAGCCCTGAAAATTAGAATTAATCTAGAAGTTCGTTGGTTGAATTTCGTTTTTGCAGCCATTTTTGACATTCTTGAAAAGAACATGGTACCAGTCTTTCAAATCAAAGTCGCCTGATCCCGCCAATAGTTGATACTGATAGCCGTTATCATAGCATTTGTTTATCTATCTTGTTGAAGAGGACATTTTCAGACAAATATTGCAAAGTGATGTTTATATTATGTGTATATAAATGTACCGTCTGAGTGTGTCTTCTATATGTATGTAGCTGTCTAATTTATTGCAAAATATTTCAATTTTTCTGTGAGGACGTGAGATTTCACCGACGACATTTTTAACCGTATCATCATTTATTAAAAGCATGTTGTTCGTTGAAAAATAACAAACAACTGGAACAGGGTACCAGGGTTCATTTTTTGGCCAGCATTCATGTCTGGCGATGAAATATTTCAAAATTACGAAGGTTTCAGAAACTTCTTCAAGGCGAAATTTCTGATTTCTGCTAGACCGCTTTAAAGAAATTCAAGTTAATTGACATACTATAATAATTTAACCCCTTGAGCTCTGATGGTAGAATTTTCTACCACATAATTTTAATTCCAAAATGTCACAACGGCACCAGAAAATTCTACCAAATTTATTTGAAAAAGGTTTAATGCATTTTTTCGAGTTTATCCTTACCGTTTTTTTTACTTTCCGTAATACTGGTGCCAATGTGACATTTGGAATTTTGAAGAAATTTACACCCCAGAGCTCAAAGAGTTAAACAAGGACACGTCCCACATAATTCCAAAACTACTTGGCCAACCGATTCTTATTTTGTTTGCAGAAAAATATAGATATGACGAACAAATTCATGTGCTGGTATTGAAAATTCAGGTATGTGTGCCTAGTTAAATACTTAATCGACACATGAAGCACCAATTACTTTAAATATATCCCTTATTACCACTTATTATGTTGTTATATATGAGTTTTTACCAGGGTTGTTTGATTTAAACCACGCTGGTTTAAACCAAGTGGTTTTTTTTAATTTGGTTTTTTTTCCCTTTTTTCTAATGTTTTCATTTATTTTACACATTATTAAAATGTGAAAAATCAAAGTTATGGAGTAGCTACAAGCAAAGCTTAAGACAAATTAAATTTTTAAAGTGACAAACATCTTTAATCAATCTAATTTTTCTTAGTAGCTATAAATTGGCATGGCAAAATATTTTTCTACAGTGAACTGTGGAGGATAAAAAAAGGTAGTTAGTTTTAATTATTTTTTAAACCTTTTATTTTTTAAAAAATGTAAAAATGGCATATGCCACCCAAAAATGCAATTTTACTGCTTAGATAGCTTGATTATGATTTACTAAGGATTGTATCATGTATCAAAGCATCAATAATGATATAATCATAAGTCATTCTTTCCATTGGTTACTCTTGTTCTGTATGCTAATGAACGATTGGCTATGAATTTTCTCTGTTCCATAGCTATTGGTTTTAGTAAGCTTTGGTTTTTCTTAGATTGGATTTGCAGTTTTTACATTATTTTTTTCAGTTTCCAGTTACTTTGTATTGTATTTTATTTTAAGAAAGCTACTTATATATATTGAAATAAAAGAATGTCTAAAACTAGAAGAAAGGAAAATGTAATCTGGTTTTCATTTGAGGGAATAAGAAATACATCAAAAACATGTTTAAGAGCCAAATGTAAAAATTGCACGCAATGTAAATGCTGTCAAATTAGCTCTTCCTTATAATACTAGGTGTGATTCATTTTCAGATGCTTTAGATGTTTATCTTAAAAATTTCCCCACTTTACTTAAAATTTGTGTAGAAAATAGGAATGTTATTGATAAAAATATTCAAAAGCTTGTATCTGTCTAATTTTTATTTTAAAAGAAATGTTGAAGATATGTGTAAACTGTTAAATTCTATTGCAGTTGCCCTGGATAATATCTAAAGTAATAAGTTCCATTACTAATGCAGTTTATAATTGGATAGGTCTTCAAAAAATATTAAGAGAAAAAAAAAATTTAATAAAGAAGTCTCATAGCTTTTTAGTCCAGGTATAAAATAGCCCTAACACCCATGCCCTTTTAGGTATACATGCTTGAACCACAATACAGTCAAAGTGAACTATGTGAACAAGAAAAAAAGGATACATTAATTTTTACAAAACAAAAATATCCATGTAACTCGATGCTTGCACAGATAATAAAATTTAATGCTAAATCTTCACCTTTTGAAGAACAAAGAAACGGAAAAAATAAAGTTTGTATTAAAAAAAAAAAAAGTAATTTTTCTAAGCCTATGTCTCAATTTGTGTAAGCATTACATTCGTTGATGTATCAAGTAAGTCAATACACATGTATTTTTTAGCATTAATAAAATGCATATTGATATTTTTTAAGTAAATATATGTAGTAAGAGATTAATCATTTGTTGATGTTAATACTGTAAATAATTTCTAAATTATGCACAAGAAAGTGTTTTCTATTTCAGCTTATTTCTGTTAATTTAGTAAAATATGTTTGTTTGCCCTTTACTATGTTCTTCATTATCAACCTGAATATAATTATTTCTTAAATTATTATCTGAAAGGTTTATATAAGTATACTAATAAATTAATAGTTTATTTTTTTCACACAATGAATATTTCCCTATAGAAACCTAAACTTATAAGATAATTTAATTATAAATTTTTATGCTTTAGTTATTTAATTATCAAAAAAATAAATACTAATGTGAATGTTTAACATTAATTAACTATTAATTACAAAAAATCCTCATGACTTTCTAAAACTCAAGTTATTTTTCTTGCAAATGCTATTTAAACCCGGTTTAAACCAAAAAAAACCTGGTTTAAACCAAAAAACCCGGTTTTTTGGGGGGGTTTTCAAAAAAACCGGTTTTTATACCAACCCTGGTTTTTACGAATGTGATTTTTATGTAAGAATACTCTCGATTTACTCGGTTTTGCATTACGATATTGAAAACAAAACAAAAATTCAAAGTGAAAAATGTTATTACAAAATTGTTCTCGTAAATATTTCAGGTGCTACGACTGTTCTGACCCTAGTTACGATGGGGTTTGGTGGCCGATCATCTCTTCCAAGAGTTGCTTACGCTACTGCGATTGATTGGTTTGTGATTTTATGCTTTTCCTTCGTATTCGCTGCGATGGTAGAGTATGCGTGTGTCAATGTCGTTGATAGAACTGACTTTATGAAATATCAGAAGGCAATAAAACAACATCAGGAACAAGAAAATTCTCAGGTAAAGTAAAGGTATAATTGTCTGTTTATTGAAACATTTATACAAATCTCTAGAAATTGAACAGTAGTAGGATAAAATATTTTAATGGGTTATTGCAAAGTGTGTGGGAAATATTAAAGTTTGGTTATTAATACTGCAGTGTTTACATTTTAATACTATTCCAACAATATTGGGAAACAATTTTTCGGTAAAACAGCTAGACATTTATACCAGGAAAAGTTACAAATAAACGTGAAAAAAAATCGCAAGTTTACTAAACAATGCACAAAACGTTGTAAAGTCTAAAAATTATATATAAACATTTAAGAATTCACTGCAATATAGCCATTCCATAGGGTAATTCTACGTAATATAGCTATTGATGGCTTATAGAAAGAATCCATTGAAATTATGATTAGAAGAGTGAAGTTTGTTACAATAAAATCTCATTTAATATCACTAAACGTTGGATGCACTTTGCTTAAAATAATCTTCTCAACTAATTTTATTCATATTGCATTTTTCAAAGGGAGATGACGCCACGTGATTCTCCTTCATCAAGCCATTTGAATTTTTATTCTAATTTTTGCTAGATAGATGTTGGCACTGCATGTTTTCGCGATTGTGATTGATTAACCCTTTCTGGCGTGGACAAATTCTGTTAGTAAAATGAGAAATTATCGACTGACACCGAAATTTACAAACGACATTTTAAGAAATCAAGAACTCCTTAATGTAAGCCTTTATTGTAAAAGAAAGATCTGATTAAAATATTATTGGTACCAATTACAAGTTTCTAATTAAAATTAGGTGTGTCCAGACTGGACACACTGCGCCGGAAAGGGTTAAAGCGATGTCTGACTGGTAATATAAAGAACTTTTAAAATTCAAGATGGATTTCCTATGTTTTCGAAGCAATAAGGCAGTGTTCACCAATTTATTTTAATATTTGTATAGTTTTAGACTTTAAAACAGTACACCGTTTAGTGAACATGTGATTTTTGCTTTCAAGTTTATTTGTAATAGTTCGGTATCTTAATGCCATTTTATGTTTCATTACAAATTTTACAATTGCAGTCAATGCATTTTAACTAACGGACACTTTTTTCCAATATTCATAGTTCATAGAGACAATATCGTCTCATGGTGTTTTATAACATCATTTTATCGACCATAAGATGACATTGCATTTCATATGATGATACTTTCTCTGCTCTAGCCTTGAACAACAGTGTAAAAAAGAATCATTTGAATAAACTGAAATGCTAAGGAGATTTTTTTTTTTTTACAAAACCCTGCATCTCGTTTAACATTAGCTTGTATTATATTGCACATTTCCTCATAAACTGCCTTTAACGATGTAAAAAGCATAAAAAACATAATGTGATATAACCTCAGATAATTCGACACAGATTAAGTTATGGCTATTTATATTTATACAGGGTGATTCTAAATTAATGGCACACATTTTAAGGGGTGATAGTATACATCAAGACAAACAACGTTAATTGCGAAACCAAGGATCCCAAACATCTTCCGAAGGAGGTAGGTGCCTTTAATGTTGAGGGTCCAAAATTTCAAATGATTATAAAAACGGAAAAATTGGTCGATTCGTTTTGTTGTTTTCACTAAAACTATTCTTTGTGTCAGTATTTTCTTGAAAATAAATTTTAAAGATAAAATTCAAAAAATGCCGATAGAGGGTGCTTTGGAGTTTAGAGTAAAGAAAAACTATTTTTTTACCATTAAAATTGCATCTCGTTGAATGCTTTCAAAAGCTCAGATTTAAATTTAAATTCTGAGCTGAAATTCTGTATCGTTAAAAATAGTTAAGTAATGCAAACTAAACTGTGTTCAGAAGTTGAAATTTGAAAACCCTTTCCTGAATACAGTTCAGTTTGCATTACTTATCCACTGCTGGCGATTAAGATTATGAACTCAAAATTTAAGTATAAGCCTTTGAAAGCATTTAATGAGATAGAAAAATAACAGTAAAAAATAGTTGTTCGTTACTCCGAAGTCTAAAACGCCTTCTATAAGGAATTTTTGAACTTTAAAATTTACTTTCAAGATAATCGTCTGACATAAAGAATAGTTTTAGTGAAACCCGCAAAAGAATCGACCAATGATTCTGTTTTTTATAATATTTTGAAATTCTGGATGGTAAAGTTTTGGGTTAAAGTTTGTACCATTATTTTCTAATCACTCTGTATGTCGAATTCCATCTGTTAGACAGTTGCAAACCTTGCTATTGTCTTTGTTCTCAAGTTTTGCATTATTTTTTTAAACAGTCGATAGCTATTATTTCCAACATTTTCTGCGTCTTATTTACATTTTCTGATTACGCTCAGCCTTCAAAAAAACTTTACTTGCAGCCCGAAACGATCTCTTTAATAAAGTGAAAGGCAATGTATATTAATAAAAAAAATCTTCATTGGTCTGTTTGTTTCTTGGTGATGGTTAGAGAAATTAGTAGAGGTCTGAAAATGTGAATGAAAATAAGCGAAACACCTGAGGTTCAGATTTTCAATTTTTTATATTTAGCCAAAATATTTATAAAAAATACCTAACAGCTAAACTTGCGGAGCTGGGATCCTTCAATGATAATTGCATGCAGTGCCCTGCTCTGTTTCTTTACCATGGGGCTTCAAGTGCTATACATTCATATGTCCCGGTCAGCTGGTCAGCCTAGCACAGATTTGAATAATATTCAAAATACTTATATACTTATGAAACTTTCCAAATAGACAGATTTTTTACGTTTATGTTTTTGTTCTTTACCTTTATATTTTGGTATGTTTAAATTGTGAACTAAATGTTTTTCAACTGCATATGCTAAGTATAACTGTACTTTACAGTAACGTTACTTTAAGACCAGGAAAGAGAAGTCCCAGTTCCCACAAGGTTCTTTTATAATTTATTTTAAGTATAAATACAAATCATTTTTTAACATCGATTTACCTATTTTTACGTAAAGCAGGATCATAAAACATTTACGTAAAACAAGCCTTTTTTTTTTCAGATATCTTTATGCATCTTCCCTCTCCTCCCTACACTTTAAAATCGAATAGTTTTAACTGTGTTTACAAATGGCACATAATAGTATTTAAGCATGGAATTTTTTTCTGAAGTATTCTGAAATCTTGAGCTTTTTATATAAATGCTTCGTGAAGACTGATAAAAAGAAATAACCTGATTAATCTATGAAATATATTATGAATAATGGTCTTAGATGTGGCGGACGAAACATAAAAATGTATACACCCTGTATAGCGTACATTTAAAAAAAAAAAAGTTTAATTTACTCACTACTTCTCAAATAATTCTAAAGCACAAACTCTAACAATGAACTTTCATGCTCAGCTCGTTTTTAACGTTTACAAAATTGTTAAGATTAAATCTGAAGTTATAAAATGTTACTTTTTATTGCAATTCCCAACATATTGATTCTTAGTCCCTCTTCTCCTCATCACAAAATAAATAAACACATAAACTACATTTAGATTAAATAAAAAATAATCATCTTCCTTTACTTTCTTATCTTTTTTCTTGTAGAAATGTTTTTTGTAACGGAGATTTAATCTACCTAATCAAAATTTTATGTAAAACTTGATAAAAAATGTTATCCTTATAGAAATCACAGATAAACAGAGATTTTATCAAAAAAGCTTAATACGTTTGGCAATTTATCCCGGAACTTAGTGTTAGGAACGCACTTGAGCAGATCAGACATTCTATTCGTACACTGTAAAAAATAAAGAGTTTTATCACATTTACTTCGGCTGTATGAGATGTGAAATAAGGTGTAAATATATTATTTTTGGGGTGCCAATACCAAAATAAATGTTACGTTACACTTCAAATGAAGTATCATACCTCTTTAAAAAAAAATAGGCGTTCTGAATCACTCCAAATCATTATAATCCGCACTTTGAAAGACTTTATTCAATTCATCAACACGACAGCAGGTGTTTTTTTAATCCAGCGAGAGCAAATCGGTGCGATTACGCAACCAGCGCGGGGGATAAGATTATTATGCAAAATGGCGCTGTTGTTGATATACATTCTGTCGTTCTGAAAAATGTTCTTTGAATTTCGATTATATTTCGCGGTAATAATGAATGATTAAGAAATTGCTGACATTATAACTCTTAATATAGTTCATATTAACAACTTTTATCGACTTATTCAATTAGTTCGGACAATTTAAGAAACCAGAAATAGAGTCTATTGTATGATAGCCATAAACAGTTTTGCAAAACAGTGTTGGTGCTTTGGTTTTTCTTTTGGATATTTTTCGAGTAAGTGGCGTTTATTTTCTTTCTGTTTTGTATACAATAACTCTTAATTCTCTGTAAAAAATTGTATTTGTGTTATATTTGTTGTACGTATATATATATATACGTATATAAATGCATGATACTTGCAATATGTGATTTTGCAGGCTAGCTATTTCGATATTTTAAAAATGAAAATTAATAATAAAATAAGTCGTAAAATTGTCACTTTCGTACAGAGCTTTGAAATATTTAGTTTTGATTTTATAGTGTTTTACTATAAGTGTACTATAAGTTTACTATAAGTTTTGATTTTATAGTGTTAAATTCCGCATAACTTGAACTAACACGAAATTAAATAAACATAGTGCTATATCTTGTTTTAAAGATTCATTTTTTCAATATATATTTGTATTTTGATGTATTTTTAGATTATTAAAAACAAAAATTCCATTATTTTTATTTCGTTTTTTTCTTTTTTCATATATATATGTTGATACTGAAAGAGTTAAAGAGATTGTCATGGTTTTATTTTTCTATTTATTAAATTAGTAAAACATAATTAAAATCATCATTAATGCCTATTTGAATTTGAATACATTTAATGGAAAATCTTAGAACTTCAATGAAAGGGGGGGGGGCTGCCGGTATGTTCATTCAGAGCGGTGTGAAACGGGGGGAGGGGGGCAAGGGGGCGGTCGCCCCGGACGCAGAAACTGAGGGGGCGCCAAATTTATGTTATTATCGTCTTTTGTTTCTTCGCTTTTTTTGTAAAAAAAATTATATGTATAAATATATTGGTATTTTTTGTGTGAAAAAAAACATACATTTTCAAAATAGCATGTTACTTCATTCTTGAAATCCAAAAGTGGTCATACAATACTGTTAGATACATTTTTTTCACATATGTTTTCCAGATCACCTTTGCCAATATATAAGCGCAATGTTCTTTTATAGTATTTAGTTGTAATATTAAATCTTTTAAAGTTTCAAAATAAACGAAAAACATGTATTTAATAGAATTTATTTGTGCTTTTACACTTTTCAATTTTGTGACACCTGTGACAAACAGTAATGAAACTACTGAAATTTAGAGGTGCTGCAGATACATTGTGCCCCCTCCCCCTACCAACCCCCAAACACACTATGTGACCCATATAACTATGTTTTTAAGTATGTAAATATACTGAATTACATTGTTTAATAACTGAGTATTATGTTTAAAATGCATGTTATAATAAATTACCTCAATTAAAAGGGAGTTTAGCAGCATTTTTGCATGAAACTAATTATTTTAATACATGGCTGTGTTAAATTTAAAATGTAATCTTTAAATTATTTTTTTATTTTGCTGTTAAAATCATGTAAATATTAGAAAATTTCCTTTTTTACCATCTACTTATATAGTGTACTTTAATAAATGGTAGCAAAATAAAAAATAATTAAAAAATTACATTTCAAATTTAATACAGCCATAATTTAAAAAAAAATAGTTTCACGCAAAGAATGTGCTAAACTTCCCTTTAATTGAGACAATTTATTATAACGTACATTTTAAGCATATTACTTACTTTACACCCAAAAGGGTGGCAACTAAGTTGCCACTACAAATGGTGTTTGTTTACCATTTGATAGTTGGTGGCTCATTACACCAATTTACAAGTGGAATTTCATTACACCACTTGGGGTGGCAACTTAGTTGCCACCCTTTTTGGTGTAAAGTAAGGGAGTTTTTTTTTACAGTGTAGATAAATGTCAAGCATAAGCAATAAACATTTATAAATCAAAAATTGGATTTTTATTTGATTCTATAGATCTTACGGTATGTTAAACTTCTGTAATTTAAATTCAGGTGTGAGAGAACAGAAAAAATGCCAGCAGTATAAGAAATATAATTTAAATAAATGAATAGGCATAAAGAGCTATTCGTAAAAAACCTCACTACTTCTCAAATAATTCTAAAGCACTAACTCTAACAATGAACTTTCATGCTCAGCTCGTTTTTTACGTTTACAAAATTGTTAAGATTAAATCTGAAGTTATAAAATGTTACTTTTTATTACAATTCCCAACATATTCATTCTTAGTCTCTCTTCTAATCATCACGAAATAAATAAACACATAAATTACATTTAGATTAAATCAAAAATAATTATCTTCCTTTAGTCTCTTATTTTTTTTTCTTGTAGAAATGTTTTTTGTAACGGAAATTTAATCTACCTAATCAAAATTTTATGTAGAACTTGATACAAAATGTTATCCTTATAGAAATTACAGATAAGTAGAGATTTTATCAAAAAAGCTTAATACATTTGGCCATTTATCCCGGAACTTAGTGTTAGGAACACACTTGAGTAGATCAGACATTCTATTCGTAAAAGAGTGTCAAGCATGAGCAATAAACATTTATAAATCATAAATTGGATTTTTATTTGATTCTATAGATCTTACGGTAGGTTAAACTTCTGTAATTTAAATTCAGGTGTGAGAGAACAGAAAAAATGCCAGCAGTACAAGAAATATAATTTAAATAAATTAATAAGCATAAAGAGACATCTCTATTACATCTCTATTATAATGCCTCATTAAGAAGTCTTTAAATTTCATTTTAAGAATGAAATCTAACACTATACCACGAAATTACAAGTTAAATTGCGAAAATGAGTAAAAAGCAGCAGTCTGTGAGACGGTTAAAAGAAATCAGGAGTTAATCTAGATCTAGAAAGATAAAGTCTAACCTTCTTATTTTCGATGTACAAATTGTAAAAAGTAATTTGGTAAACGAATTTAAAGTTAGCTATTTACATGAATTAGATTTTGTGTTATAAAATGAATGAATTGGAAATAGTTTTTATATTTACACTCTAAAAAATAAAAGTGTAAATTAGACAAATTTACATAAATATGTGAGTAAATTCCTAAAATTACACACCTGACATGAAAATTACCCCCTTTTTGCAAAGTTTTACCTGTTTTTATGTGCATTTTAGCTTAACAAACTAAGTGTGAATTTTTTTATCACTTGAAAAACATAAATAAATGTGTAAATACTGAAAAATGTCTGAATTTACACAAATTGATACGTTATTGTAATTTACACATAATGATATACACATAGGTAAGAGTGTAAATTTCAAAAGTCACCCACTTGTCATAAAAAATACCTATTTTAATGTGTATTTAGTTTGTGGCATTAAGTTTGGGAGTTTGTTATCAGTGCATAAACTCATAAAAATGTGTAAATGTAGATTACACCTGAAATTACACTAATTATTGTGTTGAACAAAGTATAAATGAGTGAATTTTAAAGTAGACGTTACGAAAGGGATAGGAGGCTTACATATTATTCAGAGCTACACTTTTTATTTTAGTAAACCCATTCCATAAATAACATGGTGTCATTGCTTTGCTGTAACAGTATTTTTAAGTAATAAATTAATATATTTATATATTTTTATAAGATACTCTGACCATTTCTCTCACTCTCCCCGTTTCAACAGCACGTGAACATTTAAAAGAAGTTAAAAAAATTTAATCTCGACACATGTAACAAATGTAACAAATATTTTGTTACATGTAACGTAAAATTTTATTCATTTAATTACTAAATTTTAATTTCGTTTTCCGAATTCCCTTTTAAAATTTGTACATCCAATATAAGAATGCTTGATTGTAGAATTATAGGTTTTGATTAAATCGTAATTTCTTTCAGCCTGCTCACAGACTGCTCTTTTTCACAATTTTACTTGTAATTTTCAGTAATAGTGCTAGATTTCTTTCTTAAAGCGACATTAGGAAGACTTCATAACGAGGCATTATAATAGAGATATAATCCCACTTTATGCTTATTCATAAAATTAAATTATATTTTTTGTACGGTTGATATTCTTTTTTGCTGCCCCCCCCCCCCCCGCCTTACTTAAAAGGATAGTAGTTTAATCTTCAGTAAAATCTAAAAATTATTTCTAATTCATTTAATATGTAATATAAAATATAATTCATGTAATTAAGATAATTCTAAATTCGTATCCTGAGTTAGTTATACATTTTGCACATAAAATATAAGTATGCTTGATTTTACCCTAAATTATTTGAGCCGTCTGGTAGCTTGTAAACTTTTATCCATTTCAAAGTTTAACTTGTAATTTTAGTTTAACTTCTGTTCGCAGTGCAATGGTTGTATACAGGAACTACTTCAACCCCGAGTTAGACGCGAATCTAACATATAAAACTAAAATCGTAATCTTCGTTGACTTGGCTTCATCATGTTTAAGTTGAAAACTAATGGTGTGTCCAGCTGATTGCAGGCGCTCTTGTTCAGAAAAATATAGTATATAATAAGTTATTCTCTTATAAAATATAATGTATGTAATGTCATACGTCCGTATTACCCCCAATTTTTTTATCTGGTTTGTTTATATTTATGTATAAATGTATATGGTACATGTTGGATTGTTTTTTACGTATAAGAATTTTTTACACGTATAATTTACTTGCCTTAAAAAATGTCAACATTACATAACTCCTGATAAATGTCTATTAAAATAACAACTGTTGTATCTAAAGTCATTTACTTCTTGAAAAATTTTCATCTTAAAAAGAATTTATGAATGTATGTTAACAGTAGCAAAATAAACATTAACATCATTTTTTTTTGGGGGGGGGGGGTGAGGTGTTAAACTTTGGTTCGGTTGTGTGAAAGATATTATAGTTTATTTATAAACTATTATACAAATGTATACCATATCTATAAATTAAATATTCTGATTTATAAGTTAAACAATTCATCTGGTTTTTATTTATTTATTGAATTTTTTTTAAATTATGAAGCTTATAATGTTAACTAAGTTTATCATCGATTGAAACTATAGCGTTGCTTTTGAGTTTCTACGTTACATTTCCTAATTTAGAGAAATTAATTTTTTTAATTTTTATCTCAATTACATTAAATTTTCAGCTGTGTTTTAATTTGAAAATATTACATCGGAAGAACTATGTTCCACTAAAATAGTCATAGTAAAGAGAACATAATTTTTTCTTGTTAATTATAGAATTAATAAAAATACACAGAAGTTAATTGCAGAAGGGCGCAAATACGTTGATTTAAAATAACTCCAGATCAAAAATTCTGAAGAAAATTTATATTAAAGTAATGGCTTTTTCTTCAAATATGTATTTTTCCATTCCAATTTTGCATATTATTACAGAACTTATGTGACATAAAACATATGATTGTATGTATATAAAAAATTATAACAGTTGTGTCATAATAAATATTCAAAATCGAACTTATCATTCTCTCCCTCCCCCTCTACATAAATATCCCACGCCGGGTGAGTTTTATACACTTAAGACACAAATGTAATTATCAAATAAATTCTACGAGCATTAATTTCGAAAATTTATAAGAGTCAATTGATAATTGGATATAGACACAGTATTTCTCGTTTTATTTTTTACTATAGCTGATAAATAAAAATACACATTAGTTTTATATCTAAAATTTGAATTAGAATATCTGAAATTTTCATTTATGAAGATAGGATTAATTTCATTAACGTTAAAATACATTTGTATTTTTTTTTCTTTTCTTAAGACACAAATTTCTAAATATAAATGTAATGCAAAAGATGTTACTTTAATGATTCAACAGCTTTTTTGATAGTCCTGATAATATTTTATATGGCAAATTCTTTGTAATGATGAATATTTATGAAAAGAAAACAATTCAACATGTAATATAGGTGATTTATGTATATATAAACAAATCAGCTAAAATATTTGCAGGTAATATGTGTGTGTGTGTGTGTGATGAAGTTTACATACATTTTTTCAAATTTTGTATAGTATTTTCAATTTTACTTTTATAACTGTAAGTAACACAGTACCTTTAATATAATTGACTTTGTATCTTGAGTCTGAAAAATATAAAATGAAAAATTGAGTCTGAACTCTGAAAATAAAAAGTGTGGAGATTTCAAGTTTACCGACTATTTATGATTATTCCATCTGATTAGTCTAAAATCTATCATTAATTATTTATTTATTTTTCTCTATCTTAATTTTTAATTGCATGTTCTGAATAATATATAAATGAGGGGGAAATATAAAATTAAAAAGCAAGGAAGAATATAGAAAATAAAATAGCAGTTTTTATGTGTATATTTAGAGGAGAGTGGGGAGGAATGGGACACTTTTTACAAAAATAATAAAATCAACTTAACTTGACACAAATACAAAAACTTTGATTTATAGAATACAAAATGAAACACCTTCTAATGTCCTTGAGCAATATAGAAACATAATTTGAAGAATCAATTTTATAATTAAAGAAATTGAAAATGGTCACAATGTGTCCCATACTTCCCCACTAACAGAGAAGTAATATTTGTACGATGATGGTTAATGAGGAAAAACAAAAACTAATTTCTTAAATGGCTATATGCTGAATTTTAGATCCGTAGCTGCTATAGTAGCATAGTTTTAAAGGGAGGGGTAAAGTTCTAAAAACCTATTTATAGGGAGTTTTTAAGAGGAGGAGAGTGAGTGTGATTGGCTGATTTGGAGCTTATGATGCTACACTTGTGATAGTGGATGAGAATTGTGTAGATCACTATGATCCCGAGTCCAAACAACACTATTTTATCGCATCCACTGTCACAAATCTAGCCCCATAAGCTAATAATCAGACTTTCAACTACCCCCCCCCCCCATTTTACTCCTCCATACAAAACTATATGAATATTGCAGCTACGGTTCTGAAACTAAGCATAAATATATCGGTATTCTTCATCAACCCGTTGCAGTACAGATATTTCATATACACTAGACACAATAGTTATTGAACCTCCATCGAATATGCGTATTTTGCATATTACGCAAAGAACTGTGTAAATTACAATAACACAATAATATGTGTTTTTTGCGTAATACATATTTATCAGTGTAATCACAGACGATTACACAGATAAATGAGTAAGAATATAACACAGATATATGTGTATTCTTGCGCAATTTACACATTAATGTGGGTATTTCATGAGTGATCACCATAACTTTTACACACTTAGTGTTATCATCAAATTACACACTGAAATGTGCATTTTAAAATTTACACATTAGGTGTGTATTTTGACAATTTACACACAAATTTACACATATAAACAAATCGTTTTTGTATCATCGATTTACACATTTTTGTGTGCAAATTTACACTTTTATTTTTTAGAGTGTATGAGATGGTTTTTATCAGACCGCAAAACTGCAGTTAAGGGTAAAGGCAATTTTTAATTATGTTATCTTTTAAATGTTCATGTGCTGCTAATTTAGCTGAAACGAGGAGGGTGAGGGAAGTAGTCAGAACATACTATAAAAATAAATAAATAAATGTTTTATTTCTTTATTTTAGCTGTTAGAGCAATGCAATGACATCATGTTATTTAGGGAATGAGATTACTGAAATAAAAAGTGCAGAACTGAATAATATATAAGCTTCCCATCCCTTTATTAACGTCTACTTTAAAATTCATATACTTATAATTTTTTAACACACCATTTAGTGTAATTCCACGAATTATCTACATTCACACAGTTGTCTGAGACTATGAACTCATTACAACTTACAGATTTAATGTTATAATCTCAATACACATAAAAAGATGTATTTTTTGAACGAAATGTGTAATTTTTATGACAAGTTGGTTATTTTAGAAATTTACACACTTACCTGTGTATATATCGTTATGTGTAAATTAAAGAACACACATATTCGTGTAAATTCAGATATTTTTCATCATTTACACATTTATTTGTGTTTTTCAAATGATAACAAAATACACACTTAGTTTTATAAGCTAAAATACACATAAAAACAGATAAAACTTTTCAAAAAGTCTATAATTTTCATGACAAGTGAGTAATTGCGGCAAATGATCCCGACACTGACCTAATCATTACCTGAACTCAATTTTGACGGCATGCAGAGGTGACTATTGCAGCTGGCAACAGATCAATGGATGATTTCAGTCAGTGTATATGTGGTCACCTGTACAAAACTTTTAAAAAATATATTCTATCTCTAGTGTATATTCCTGTTTGAAAGCTGTTGTTGATTTATTCGACCTGATGCACCATGTTCATTGCAATGTGTATTAAAATTTCATTTACTAATGTAGTTTTCATATACGTTATGGATTTACTAAATTAGATTTACCATTGTTTTACTAAATTGCAGGCTTTCGGCAACTAGTTTAGGAATTATACAATTTTACAACAGGAACTCATAAATTTGAATTCATTTTTAGTCGTCGTAAAATACATTCCAATTTTTTTAAGGATAACTAAAAATGCGCTTGACTCATAGAGCGTTAAGCTTAGATTCCAAAATTTGAAGTATGTAGAAATTTATTTTGAAAAACATTCATTTTTTTCAAGCATTAGTATTATAGAAATAATATACAGGGTGCCCACTTTAAGCAGTGCCCAATGGCTGATTTCTAAACCCTTAGTCATAGACATATAGTTCCACTTACAAAAATGCTTTAAATAAGGTAAAAATATTTAAAAAGTTGTTTTAATTAGTAAAAATATTTTTTTAAGTTTAAAAATTTAATTTTGTACGGTCCTTCGGTCCTATACGTTAAAATTAGTAAAAATTTCCTATTAAGAAAAGTATTAGTAATAAGACTTATAATAGTAAAGTTATAAACGTATCCTATCAAGAAAACTATTAGTAAAAGAAAAAACATTCTTCCATGATTAAATCTGACCGAGTAATGGCTGCTTGAAGTTGAAGCATTTTTTTTCTTTTTGCTGCAAAATAGGAGTCATTTTCCCATTTACTAGAAACATAAATAATCGTCAGATAAAAAAAATAATAGTTGAGAGTAAAATTGACATTGCAATATACGTTTGAAATATATTTTCATACTGACAAAAAAAAAATACTCAATTTGTTCTAAAATTTGCATTATTGTTAAATGAAATGATGCAAACCAACAGTCGCAATTCTTTCGGAAGTTATACGTATTTCAAAACTCTATTTTGTAATCTAATCTACAACTTAATTAATAAAAAATAAAGTTATTCTTCAATTTACTAGACATATAAATAATCGTCAAATAATAAAATAAAATTATAGTTGAGAGTGAAATTAACATTACGATATAAGTTTGAAATATATTTTCATACTGACAAAGAAGAATACACAATTGATTCTAAAAATAGCATTGTTGAATGAAATGATGAAAACCAACAGTCGTAATTCTTTGGGAAATGATACCTATTTCAAAACGCTGTTATGTAATCTAATCTAAAACGTAATTAATAAAAAAGTAAAATTGTTTTAAAACTTGCTCGAAGTAACGCAAAATAGATCCTTCAACTTCATTAAGCACTTTGTGTACGATGCTTCATAGCATGTCCCAACTCATCCGTGTCCAGATACAGAAAATTGGCATAAGTCATGCAATACAAAATTTCATTACTCGGTCAGTTTCAGTGTTAGAAGATTGGGATAATTTTTCGTCTTCCTTGTTTCAGTAAAATGAAATGTTTAATAAATATTTTTTACAGAAATAAGGGACCGTTAAAAATTTTAGCTTCGTAATATTTTAGGACTTCACTTTTCGTAACTTTAGTCTCAATATGAAATTGATAATGCGCACTTTAATACAAATTATAATTCATTTTTATCTTTACATGTGTTTAACTCGGAACTGCATTTTTCCACACGCCAGGACAGCAGTGTAAAAAAATCCTTTGGAAAGAGATTTTTTCTTTTTTTGAGAGAGTGATATGTATGAAAGCATTACACAGGTGTATTATAGTATTGTAGGTCTACAGTGATTGCATTGTCAATTTAAAGAAGCAAAATTTATTCCAATTCATTCCTTTGGATTATAATGAGATTTTAACGTTATATATCTTTAAAATCCTATTCTAATCAAGTTTATACATCTATAAAGACAGGGAAAATGGAGTTTATGATATATATGTTTTGAATTCAAATTGTATTGATTGGTGTAATGTAATATGTGAATTTTCTGTCAATTTTTTTTCTTTTTCAGTATAATAAAATGAGTTTTATCCCTTTTTATACTTTCCGTTTGTAGTTATTACTAACAATTGAGCCAGCTTTTTACAAATATTAGGTGGGCTCAGAAATTTTTAAGCAAAATGGTACGATCTATTTTATCATTTGTTTATGCTATTCATGAATTCTTTCTTATAAGAACGCAAATATTTACTATAATACCATGAATATGATTACAAATCAAAAACACAATAAGGAAGACATTTCAGTCATTTAAAATCTTTATAAATATCATCATTAAGTCACTAAAATTTGTATTTTTCGTATAATATTGCATGCATTGGCGGACTTTAAGTGCTTATTTTTTATGAGTTTGTTATGGCTGTCAATACATTTTTTAACCCAAATGACATTTTGTACATCAGCAAAATCAAATTTTATTTCCGAATTAAAAAATATCAACAAATATTTAGAGAAATAAAACTAGAGAAACTGATTGGAATCGGAGAATTAAATTATTGGGCGGGCTCGAGCCCTACAGGCCAATATAATTTGGAGCAATTGATTACTGCAATATAATGTTGTTTTTTTTTTACATTCAATTTCTTATTATTAATAAATTGTTATTTGTCTTTTTTAGATATCAGATGCGCACAAAGAAAATGGGGAAGACCTAACTGGTATTACAGAACAAAGTGATTTGCAGAACAAACGAACTCGATCTTTTCGTAAATTCCGTCCATTTCGATGGAAAAAAAAGAACCGTTTTTTAAATGTATATGAATTTGATGAGGACTGGGCACCGGAAAGAGGCAGCCGAATTGACGCATGCGCTCGAGTTTTATTTCCCTGCGCATTTGCTCTATTTAATGTTTTGTACTGGACGTTATACTTGTATACTATCGATGATGAAATTCCAGATGATGTAACAGCTTGATATGTACGATGCCTGTAGTTATTGTAATTATTGTAAATTATGGCACAAAATAGAAACATTGAAATCACTAAACACATTTAATTTTAAGAATTCTATAATACCCTGTAAGTGAGATAAAATTTTCCAACAATTTGAATCAATACTAGTCTAATGCTTACACAAACATTCCAGGTACTTTATTTCAAATACAGGGTGCACATTAATTAGTTGGGCAAAAATAATAATTTGTTTCGTGCAACATGAGAAAATTTATTGTTATGAAACAGTGAAATATTTAATGCTTACATTTTTACAAATTTTAAATGTGATTGATGATCCTTTCTCTGCAAAATAGCCCTTCGTAACACAGTTCATGATAAAAGTTTGTGGGCTTCGATCAAACCAAGTGCAGCTCTGATTTTTTTCTTTTTTTTGAATGCTTTTAGAAGAAACTCAAAATGTTATGTCTGAGAATTATAATAAACTACATACATTGGAATCTACAAATAAAAAATCTGATGAACAAGGTTGTCATAAAATATAAAACATCCGAGACCTATCCAAACTGGGGTTTCAGCACTACACTATAAAAAATGACAGGTGTGTCTTAATCTACGAAAATGTACAATAATCGCGAAAGCAAATATAGAATAACCTGCTCCGTGTCGCTCAAGATTCCCAAAAATGTTCCTTTATCTTTAAAAATCCTCCAAAACATTTTATTTCCGAAATTTAAAGAAAAAATTACAAAAATCAATTATTAATAGCTGCAAGTAATTTTCGACGACGTTTTTTAACGTCGTTTCGAAAAAGTTCGAAAAGAAAATTGTTTTTAAAGTTTCGTTTCAAAAACTATGTCATCCTTAAAGTTTAACCATAACGTAACTTTTGGAATGCATTAATCAGTCCTCCGTACTTAAAAAAAAATCGGGTTCTATCAATTTTCAAGTAAAAGATTTCAGCGCGTAACTGAATCTGTTTATGTAATTATAGAAAAATAATATTAATTTTCATATTAATGTTAATGCTGTTAATATTGTATGTTAAACATATTGTCGGAACATCAAAATATTTATCTGAGAATTGATAGCTTCCGAAAAAAATGATGTTCCGATTTAAGAAAACTGATTATTGCACTACTCAGAAACGTATACAAAAAAGGCGGGCAACTAATAAAAATTTATTTATGTAAATTTTTCTTTAAATTTCGAATATAAATAGTTTTTTGGTAATTTTCAAGGAAATGAAACGCTTTTTGGAATCTTCGGTGACTCCGAAAAAGTTATTGTACATTTTCGTTTTTGATAATAATAAATTTTTGTGTATTAAGAAACATCTGACATTCTTGACAGTGTATAAGAAACCTTCTATCGTGAAATTTGCGATACAGAACTACTAATCAGCCATTGAAATTTTACTTTTAAAATAAATGTAGATTTCTAAATTACGAAATTGTTTAACTAATTCCTGTCTACCCTGTATTAAAATGAACTTAAACGATGTAAAACTGTAATTTTCAATACAAATTGATATTACGAAAATATTTAAATATCTGCACACTTCACTACCAATTGCAAATTTGAGGTACTTGAAGCGAGAGTAGTATATTTTATATTTGTTCTTGGAAGTGAGTAATTAAAGCATAAAAAAATCTATTCATGATCCGTTTTACATCAATATGGCGCAGCATGTCTATTAAGAGATTTTGCGCCTTAAAACTCCATATAAACATATAACCGTTTTGCTTGAAACCAATTGGCGTCGCAATGTGGATGCCTGTGACATAAGAATTCTAGGTGGCGGATGTACAAATGAAAAGAATGTGACTATTGTGACCCCTCCAAAGGTTTATGAAAGAAATTCAGTGCTACGAGATTTTGATTGTGTATTTTTCTTTTTAAGTTTCAAAATTAAACTTATATGATTGCAACAACCTTTAATAAATGTCCTATAAAAGACAAAAAAAAAGGAAATCCACTGACATTAAATAGCAAAAAGTATATCTAATTGACATCTCCACAGTTTTGATTAGGCGAATGAAATCAATGGAAAATCTAAAAATTAATCTTTAAAACATCATCCTTCGGATATTATTAGCAATATTATTTTTACAAATGTTAATTAGAATAAGCAAGATGAAAGTGGATTAATTTAACTTATCATAATTGTCTCAAACTAAACAAAAACTAAATGTTTAAACTTTCTTAGTAAAAAAGTCATAAAATGGCTTCTTTTACAGCAGATAGCGGAAAACAATGTAATAATAGGTCCAGTAACATTTAAATCAAAATATTATATTTATGCCACGTATAAAACTCATTTCCATCCTATTGTAGTCCTTTTACGCTTTTTGCTCATAATTTTTTTTTATAAATCTGATAAAATTTTAATATTAAGTACTGTAAATTATTGTATTGATTATAATCTGTATTTGATTAATTAAATGGAACATTCCATGAAAAACGGACAAAAAGTCTTGCGCGTGAAACTTATATAAATACCTACATCTATTAAATTTTAAGTTGTTTAAACTATACATTAAAAAAAAACAAAATTCTAATATTTTTCATTTTAGTAAATGTGTTTTAATTTGAGGATACAATAGCATGGTTAAAATAGCGGTACCATGTAGAAAAGCTGTCCCATACAGGTTATAAATGGCCCATTAATAGGCTTAAAATCTTGAAATGTTAAACCCTTGACCTAAATAATCTGCCCGTTTTTAATAAATTAAAAAGTATCCACATTTTAAATCAAATACCCACGAGGGTAGTTCAATAGTTGTTGTCCCTGTTGTGTATAAAATAATTGTACTGCGATGGTTCATGTTGAATATCGAAGCCTAATGTCTTAGATGATGCCTGTATGCTCAATTTCAAAAGTTTAGCTGCTATATTAGCATATTTTTGGAGGGTGTGTTGAAATGGGAGATGGGAGTGAAAGGCTGGTTTGGAGCTTATAGGGTTAGACTTGTGACAGTGGCTGGGACGCAGCTACTGTCATTTGGACTCGGAATCGTAGTGATGTGGTCACGTCTCATTCACTCTCACACTAACCCTATAAGCTCCAAGCATCATTTCACCCTCAACACCCCCCTCTTTAAAACTCTTTTTAAACTATTCTTTAAAACTTCACCCCTCTTCCAAAAATGTGTTAACGTAGCAGCTGCGGTTTTGAAATTGAGCACACAGGCATTTAAGACATTAGGATTCAATATTCCACATCAACAAAAGTAGTAAAAGATATTTCATACACACTCGGTACAGTAATTGTTGAACCACACAGGTATGTATTCTGCTTGTTTCAGAGCCACTCCACGCAGAGCTGCCTCAAGCTACCATTTTTTAAGAATACTTCACATCATTTTTTCAAAATATAAATATTTTATACATGTTTTGACAACATGTTCATAAGAAAAATAGTACAAAATGTGTTTTTTAACCCGGAAGAACTCGCTACATGAGATTTTCTCTCACCATCGTTCCTTTTTTAAGACTCTAATTTAAATCTCTTTTCTCTTTAATTAAAATTTCAAAATGTTATTTCGATTATTTTACCTGGTTTTTGTTAGGCAAAAAAGGTGATATTAACACATTCGCTGCCGCTCACGCGAAAACGCGTGATGTTGGGCCGATGTGAAGTGGCCATTAACACGCCAGCGCGTGATGTGGGGTGATGCCCAATAGCCAGTCACGCGCTGCCGCGGGAAAATCTTTCACTGATTCTTTGTTATAAAAAGTAAACCGGCTTCCGGGAAAAACCCACTTCTACAGTGCGGCATTAACCATCATTCCCTCTTCAAGTAAGCGGCAGCGAACGTGTTAAACAAATGTAAAGTAAAAGAAAAGCAATTAAACACTGTAAGAGAAATTCTCACTAGCGAGTTATCCCGGGTTAATAATACTGGTGCGAACAGAATATAAAAATCGCCTGTGTCAATGATGTCCATGAAAAATGGACAACATGAACGTAACACTTAAATAAATACCCATATCAATTAACTTATTTGTTGCTAAAATAGGAAATATGTATTAAAAGTAACAAAATAACTCAAGATTTTCATATAAGCATTGTTTTTTTAATTTGAAGATATAATAGGGTCATTCCATACAAAATGTGCAAATTAGCTGTTGCTGCCATGTCACAGATTTGAATGAAAATTAGCATATAAGTACAACATGTTTATTTATGATTAAATACAAAATAATAGATTTCAGAACAGTTTATTAAAGTACGTAAAATCACGTTAATTGTTGATACAAAATCGAGTTTTTGTCTACAAGCTTGCAATTTCAATCTTGATTGCCTTAAAAATGAAAAAACTATATCTTAAATTATTTTTAAGTAAGGATGAATAATAAGTAAGAGATTTGCATAATTTACGATTTGAATTTTTATTCCGTAATAAAAAAATAAAATAAAAGAGGAAAATAAAATAAGAATAAAATTCAACATTTAAATTACTTATTTAAAGATTAAGGACACCTGTTATAAGTGTCAAATTATTTGACGTTGTAGATAAAAGTACGTATTTGAAATGCATATATTTTCATGCATGGCTTTTTGAATCCTTAATGCTAAAATAAATAAATAAATAAATAAAAATATGGAAAATATTGATGGGAAAAGACAATTTTTCTATTGTTTTTATATCCATAAAGGAAAGATTTATATCAAATTATTTGATATTATACATAAAGGTGTCTATTTTAAACAATTAAACGCTACTTCTCGCCTTTTTCTCCTTTTATTTTCTTATTCTTTTTTGCTTCAGGATTATATTAAAAGTTATGAGAATTGAAGAATTAATAATCTAGTAATATTAAATTATTGTACATGGCAGCATTATATTTCCCTTGAAATCATGCAATATATTAAGAAAAATGCGCAAATTCAAAAAAAATTTTTGCGTGGAATGTAACAAAATTATCATTTTGAACACATTTTTTTAAATGTTAGGAATCAAAAGGCAATATTAAAAGTTTTCTAGCATATTATGGAATTATTAATCTTTACAGCTGTGCAATACTGCTAATGTCGGATCGTTCCTTTATTTTTGTGCATGCATAAAAAAAAAAAAAAAAAAAAAAAAAAAATTATGATTTTGTATTTTTTTTTTTTCTTTTTTTTTTTTTTTTTTTTTTTAGTTTCTAAATTTTATTGGAGCTGAAGGAAAAAATGGTAACTTTCAAACTTGGGGAAATGGATGTGTATGTGTAATACTACATCAGGCATCAATTTCACATATTTTTTTTAATTCCTTTAATTTTTATGACGTTTCTAATTTTCTCAAAATTCACACATTTTCAAATTTTACAATTAATTTAAAATTAATCATGGCTTTACCAGATTATTGATATTAAAAAATTAGAAAATAAGCTTTCAGAGGTTATAATATTATACACAAAATGTATATCTGTTAAATAATTTTCTAGATATAAAACTTCAAACTTGCAACTTTGGACGCCATTCGCTTCGCACCCATGCCATTCTATATCACAAGTTTTTTAAATGTCCAAAACTGCTAAAATAATTTATTTTTGTCAAGATATTTTACAGAGCTGTGTCTGAATATGAATTGAACCTGTGTATCAAATTTTATTAAAATTTGTTATCATGGGGCCACGACCTTTTTTTTTAATTTCTTCCTTGTTTTATATGGAATGACCCAATAACATTGTTAAAACAACAGTAATACGTAAAAAAGCTATTCCATAGGTGGCATGGAATGGTCCATATTTGAATATCATCTGAATACATGTATAACTTTTCTTTGAGTTGTTCTTTACGAATATGTAATACTCCCTCTGTCCCAAATTAGTTGCGACATTTGAATACTTTTGTTCTGATTATTGATATTTATGATTTCATGTTTCTGTTTTAATGTTTTTGAGAGAGCTTTACTATCTATCTACAAAATTTACTTACCTAGCTTTCCCCACGACTTTCCATAAATCAGTATTGAAGCAGTTTAAAAAATCCCGTTTCACTTGCTACAAAGCCACGCCCATATTTGCTAATATTCTTTTAACAGTAATCAAATAAAACTATCTACAAGCTAATCAATTGTAAATTCATTTTCAAACATTTCATTCTAATATTTCTGAAAAGTATCCTTTACCCTGAAGATGCTGCAAACAAAATCATATTCTGTCGATTTTTTTTTCTATTAGACTTGGCTTAATGGTGGATGAAATGCTTCCCAAAACTTTTTCGCCTTGAGAATTCTGTGTACTATTGATTTACGAATTATAACAGCCTATGATAATCTTCGGAGAGATATTTTTTATTTTATTTGGAATCTTTGATTTTGCTATTTAGATTTTTTTTAATTTTTTTTTCTTTTTTTTTTTTTGCCAGCATTTACAATTTTTTTGTAAACTTACATTTTAAATATCCTCATATTTTATTTTTGACGCCTTTGTCTGCTTCTGCAAATGGAATGTGATGATGAACATCACGATGAACGTTAAAATTAATAGTTGCAGCATTTATGGAATTATGGATTAGCTTACCAATTTTCAATCCTCACTGCAAACATTCCAGTACAGAAAGCTCTTCTTATTATTCATTTCCTTCTTCAGGATATTATTTCTTATTTCTATTACTTTATATTCGAGTTTCATTGCTTTTGACACCAGTATGCATCTTTATATTCATTCTAGTATAATTTTACTGGTGTCGATTTACTAAAGTGCATCAGAAGTTATCTATGACTCCGCCTACTTGAAATGTCGCAACTAATTTGGGACAAAATTTTCAACCTAAATGTCGCAACTAATTTGGGACAGAGGGAGTAGTATTTTTCTTCATGTTCTTAACCTTCCTACCCTGTTGAAATTTTACTCAAACTTGATTTAAATATTTCGCACCAGAATTTTTATTTAAATCTATTTAACATACTTATTTAACTTAAATCTTTATGTTATTTATTTAATTTACTTTATGAAAATTTTTCTGGTTTGAATCGAATGAAACGCATTATAGGACTGGGTCGATTAGACCCATTCAGGGTAGAAAGGTTAAATTGAATGTTGAGTTAAAGAAAATGCTACAATAATCTATAGACAATCAGCATTTTTAAATGGATACTATCTTTTCCAGTCACTCCTATTTAGAATTCTTTATGCTGAAATGCAATTAATGTAAGTTTTAAATTCTGAACAGTTACTACATTCGTAAGCAAGGACATTATATTTCTATACTTCGTAATTCTATAAAATGATATAAACAATAATTAAATATTTAATTTGGGTATATCTGTAAATATTTTCGAATGAACCTAAAAATACTAACCTAGTTCGTTCGTCTTAATTCAAGAAATCTTCTTAAAATTTATTTATTCCTCCCAAAAATCTCCCAAAATGTTTTCCAAAATTCAAAGAAATAGCTATGGAAAGTGAAAATTTCATTAATTCCAATCATACGTAAAGGGTTAAATTATGTATACATCACCATTATAACCAAAACAAAACCAATGCATACATATTTCTCATAGTGATGACCTTTACATTTTTTATGACGCGATTCGCTACTCTCGCTTCATGTGTTTCATTTATGCTAAATTTAATATAATATCAAATACTTTAGGATCAGTTTTAAATCATGTACTTTTATAGAAAGAATGATAGTTAATAATAAGCAAACAATTCTGGAAAATACTGAAATTATTTTGTAATTAATATATGATGAAAATGAAATTAAATTACCAGGAATAGAGCTCAAAATATCTATATTCATGCACATTTTAAATCAGTAATAATCTCATTTTTTATTCTTCATATTTTGTGAATACATCCTAAGTTTTTGGTTTATAATTTAATCTAAACTCTATTTTGTTCTGAATTATTTATGAAATATTTTGTGTGTAATTGAATTTTGAATTAAATATTTATGTATAAAAATCAAACCATTGTTTTAATATGAATGAAGTCCATTTAATAAGTTTAAACCTAAACAATGCTGTCCTGAATTTACCTAAACGTTCAGGAGGAGGGATGATTCATACATAAGTAGGGGAAAAAATAACTTTAAAAAGAACTTTAAATATTAGCCAAATATAGCTGACTTAATAATTAATAGCCTCTGCATGTATAAGGCGTACAACGAATAAGACCCAAATTAAAAAATGAAATTTCTCAAAAACAAATATCGATATACGCTAAACGGTTTGCTTATCAGATAAGCTGTATGTTATAGAGAAGTTTCGAACGGTTAATATTTTGAAAAGATTGTTTTCTGATTTCAAAGAATGCTTGACTTGACGTATTTCTTGTTTTAGATTGCTTACAGAGAACGAATTTTTTGGCGTACAATGCCATATTTTAGATACTTTTGGAAATAAATTTTTGGAATTAATAATACCTATAAATAATAATAATACACCTAATAAGCAAACCGTTTACCGCATAATTCTATTGATCTTCGTTTTTGAGAAATTTAATTTTGAAATCAGGGTCTTAATCGCTGAACATCCTGTATAAATCTGCTTATTGGAGACATCATGCAGAGATAAAACATGAACAAAAAAAATTAAGTCACTTTAAAAACATGACATCATTCTTCTCATTGCACACTAAACCCTTGTACATTCAGATGCTACTGCTTCAAAAGTGTTACTAAAATATTATACACCACGAGGCGACGACAAAAAATTATCTCGTTATAAAATCTGGTAATATACTTACAACTGATAATGGTAATATACTTACTACTTAATGTTTTATTAAAAACTGATTGATTCGCACCGGAATTCTTACTGAGAGGATTTGTGCTTATACTAACCTGGCCAAAAAAAAAAAAAGACAATTTTATTTTGAAATAATATTTTTTATAGATTCTGGTGGCAGAGAAGATTTTCTAAATTTTATCCAAAGAATTCATTTGTCCAATAAAGGGTTAAAAAGCACGTAAAGTATTTGCAAATAAAAAGAAAAAGTGATGTGACTACTTAATCAAAATGGACACACAAAAGTCAAAAGTTCAATTCAAGCAAGTGTGAATTCCCATATGCTACTTAGTTAATTAATTAAAAGGTGAAATCAGTTCTAAAATAAAGATCTTACAATGCTAAATAAAAAACATAGGTACCCTTCTAAAATCTGTATGCAAACGACGGCAACTTACCAAAATACACAGACTTTTTTGGAAGCTTATTTAGCTCATTAAGTATAAGATAACAAACTCTAAACTGTAGGACTTATATGTCAGTATAATGATATATGTGGTTGCCTGCTGAAATCGTTATTCTTCTACACTTTAAAAAAATTTTCTCTAGTTTGAACCAAATTTTGGTGCTCTGTAGCTGCACCATAAGATGATGAATTCTCGTACCAAGATTTGGAGGTTCCTGTTTCAACCTCGTTCCAACTATTGGAATTATGCTTCAACAGGAGCTCCAAATATTGATTCGAGATTTCACCATCTTACAGTGGCAGCTATTGAGCAACAAAATTTGGTTCAAACGAGGACAAGATTTTAAACAATGTAGTAGCAGTTCTCTTAAACTACAACATTTTGGATAACGTACGTAGTTCATTAATTTAGGGGACTCAAACTCTTTGACAAAAGATGACGGAAATATCGAATTTTCTAATTTTATGCTTAATATGGAATTTATTATCCGTTGTACATTCTGGTGAACTTTCATACAGATCCAAGTTTATAAATACAGTTTTAAAGCGATTTTATTGCATCGCTGTCCCTTTAAATGCCACAATTCACTTCTCTAAAAATGATTTTTTTCAGTTTGTATTTTTCTGACTAACGGGCACGCTCAAAGTGATAAAATCTTTTATGTATATTTTTCGGCGCGACTGAGTTTTAACCCCTTCTTAGCGCGCTTCCAAAATATCGCCACGTTGGCGTGCTTTTGCGTTTTGTCTCCCGGAGCGGGATTTAAGTCCAAGAGACACTACGCAATACAAAGCTTTTTTTTTTTAAAAAAATTCTTTGTCACGGGGCTCCGCCCCTCTCCCCCCCCCCCCCCCTGAGACCCCCGGCTATAAATTTCCTTAAAACATGTATAACATCAAAACATGCAAAACAATTCCGTTCAAGAAGCAAAGAAATTGTGTACATACCTTCTTTTAAAAACAAAACGAGCTTTTTTTTTTAAATAAAAAAGAAATTAATGATGGATTTTCTAAAGAAATATACTAAGCTTTAAAGTCAAATAATGTTTTCCTTTTATATTTAATATGAAACTAAATAACAATAAGATTCAAAACATCTAAAATACTAAAGCAAGGCCTAAAACACTTACTTTTAACTACAAAGCAGGGTCTCTACATTCAAAAAACAACAGAAATGAAGAAAATACTTCCTTTTAAATACAAAACAAAGGTTTCTAATTAAAAAAAACACTCGTATATTCCCCCCAAAAAGTTTACTCACTCGATGTTACTCTTGGAAATCCAACGGCCTCTAATGAGACACAAGATATTTAATTAATTTCAAGGCGTGGGACTTCAAACTTTTAAATGTTTCTCCTTTCTAGTCCAATAAGAAAGCAAGAAAAGAAAGAACGAACAGAGCATGCGCTAGCTCCGGCAAACGAAGGAGAGAAAAATCGCTTCTTTGCTCCCAGGGTTGCCGAGAAGAGTGATAGCTAAAAGTAAAGGTAAGCAAGGCGCGGCGTAGTTATCGCACGGTAGAAAACACGTCACCAAGTAGTGGGTTAAAACTCAGTTTACCCATAATTTGGTTCAATTGACTGGAATACGGTGTATTTGATAAAATTAAGTATCGACTTTACGAAAAAATATATTTTTTTTTTTTTTTAGAAAAAAATATAAAATGAATTCAGTTTTTACAACAATTTTATACGTATTTTCAAATTTTACTTATTTTCTCCCAAATTAATTGACTTATGATAAGTCAGATATTTAAAATTATATAGCACAAAATTGCACAAGAAGAAAATTATAAAATTTACCTGAGTTTTTCAAAATAATATAATTTTTTTTTTCAAATTTTGTCAGGAAAGTTGAGCAGTTTCTTGATAGAATCATTTTCCTTCATTCAGTTCTATATTATTATGCCAAAAATGCACCTTAAAATTCTTAAATTAATAAAAAAAAAGTTCAAAGAGTACCGATTCCTCTTAAAAGAGAGAACCAACGTAACACATAGGACTTTAAAATCTCTACAAAATTATATAAGGTTACTTAATGAAATCTCCCAGCAACTGCGTTATTTAAAAAATTGTGCAATAGATTTAATGATAGGATGGTGAAATTTCGCATCAGCATTTAGTGCTTTTGCTGCATCACCGAACCAATGTTGGAATGAACTAGCGTCTCTTTCCTGCGCTATTCCTTTCGGAAGCGACGGATAGTATCGTTACAAACTTTAGTACATTCCAAATGCAGATAGGAAGGGTGGGAGAGCTGAAAAATTTGCTCCGCAAACCGTTGTAGCAATTTATAAACAAGAACTAATTTATAATCAAGAAATTATTTTACGCGCAAACGGATATTTTCTCAAAATACTTATGTTTTCATTTGTTTAATACTGTGCTCAGCAAAAGTTTAGACTCTTTCCAGAAAAAAAAGAAGGTATACAAAGCTAGATACGTTACTTAAGGGACTCAATACCCTTTGATTTTTAATATCTTTTTTTTATTATTTAGGCATTTTATGTTTACATTTTTGGTATAAAAATAAGAGACACAATAGATAAAAAATATTCTATGAAGAAAATTGTTCAATTTCTTTGGCAAAATTTAAAAAAAATCTATTTTATTTTATTTTATTTTATGAAAGACTTACGTAATTTTTTAAATACACCTTCTCGTACAATTTTAAATATGTTGAGCTATTTTTTAACCTATTCGTAGAAGTGTGCTTCATAAATGTAAGTATCGGATTTATTCTAAGTAAATTAGTTTGGAAGAAAAAAGAAATGTGCAAATGCGTGTAAATTTCCAGTAAAAACTGAATTTATTTTACATTTTTGTGTTTCTTTGAAAAAAACTTAATACGTTATTGTAAATTCTATAACTAGTTTTATCAAATAGATCATGAAGAACAATCCCCGATAAATCGAGTCAATTGAACAATACATATAAAAGTTTTATCATTTGAACAGCCTAGTTGTCGAAAAAACACAAACTGAGAAAAATCATTTTAAGAAGTGGATTGTTCCATTTAAAGAGACAGCGATGTAATAAAATCGTTTAAAACTGTATTTAGAATACTCGAATCTTTACAAAACTTTATGAGAATGCACTAGGGATAATAAAGTATAATTTAAGTAAACAATTAGAAAATCGATATTTTTACCATTTTTCACCAAATGAAGTTTGCCGACTCTTGTAAACTATCTATTTCTAAAAAAAAAAATTCTAACATGGTCAAAAATAAATTATTAAAATTTTCTGTGAAATTCAGAAGTCTTTATCTTCAAGGAATCAACGCAGGAATTCATTCACCCAAAATTTTGTTTCTCTTTCAATGTACAACATGACTATTTTCATATCAAAATTATGAGCCCGTTTTCCTATACAAATAGTTTTTTTTTATTGTTCTTTACAATACTTTAAATTGTGTTGAATTGAATCCGTATATTTGTGCAAATAAATTTTATATGAAATAAGCATAAGAATTTTAATGCGATAAAACATTGAATGAAACTTATTTTCGAAATAAAGTCATATATTCATTTTTTAACATCAGTGAGTCAAATAATGACATTTTCTTTTAGTAACTGTGCAAGCTGCTTCAACCAATATATTTCATTTTACACCAAAAAGCAACATAAACTTTCTTTTTTTCTCGCTAATTCTTTTATTAATTTATTTTTATAAACACGTACTTCTTAACTAAATTTAAATTTCAAAATAAAGCTCTTTTTCTATTGAAACTAAAACTAAAAACTAAAAAATAAAAAAGGTCAGATTTGTGAAAACTTAGATTCGGCACTCAAGTGGCTAAGGCAAAAATAATTTTTTTTCAGAAATTTATTCATTTTACGAATAATATTTTTGTCATACTTGTTTCGTTTGCGCAGCGTTGTTTCTTATTATGATGGCATTAGATTTATATTTCTTATTAATGTTTAAATGCATTGTATTAGTATTTGTATTTGATGTATATAATACTCTAAAAAAAGCTTTTAAATTTTCGTTTCAAACAGTTAATTTAAAGCCTTCGGTTTCGCTCTAAAACTTCTTACCCTTACGTCGAAAGCTGCTATCAGATTCACAAACTTAACGAGCAACGAACTTTACAGCCGATTTTTCCACCACCATTTTAACACCAACTTTTTCCCGTTGAAAGAGACAAAGAATTACAACTGTTTTGGAAAAAAGACGGAGGAAAAGGAGGAAAACCAGTACTACTAGCATCAGCCGTTAATATTTATCTCCTATTCGTATCAATCGCTTAGCTCTGATTCATTGAAATGTTCGATGTTGGATTAAAAGTCTCGGCTACAGGAGACTATTTTGGAATTGCGGGAAAAAGTTGTGGGATATTGCTGTTTGCTATCTTACTGGGTGTTGTGAGGATATTCCGCGAAAAGTTGGAAGAAATCAAGTGTTGGCTCGAAATGTTGGTGAATCTGATAGCAGCTTGATGCAACTCTATTTAATCATTTATTTAAAAGAACACTATAATATTTAGATATTTCTTTTCGCGTTCATTTTGCAGTCTGTGATACATAGAATTTTTTTTTCGTATTCTTTAATCCATTAACGGTTGCTATTAATTACGGTTTCAAAATTCAGATTGATTATTGCCACCACTTTTTTGAAAAAGAAATATTCATCTACTTTAATGACAAGTGAAATGATATCAGAATAAAGACAATTACAGGATTTTATAAAACAAGGGAGAATCAAACATTTCCATATAAAAGCCATGAAGATTGCAGTCCGTGAATATGACGGGAGCGAGAATTAAGGGGTTACACTTGTGATTCGTTTTAACCACCGCCTTCGAAATGCCAAAAGCCAGGTACATGATGTAGGACGTCATCACTATTCGATTAATAGTCCAAGAGCTGACAGCACAAAACCCTATGGATTCGAGCATAAGAAAAATCCTTTATTTTATAGATGAGTAGTAATAGGGAAATCTAATGATCCATGTCTGCCAGAGGTGAAGTGATGCATAAGCCAAAAACAAATACCACTAGTGGTTGATTCGTAGTTTTAGCATTGTATTGTCCTACAATCAAAAATATGAAAAGATGGAAAACTGGGTGCAGGAAAATACAATGCTAAGTCTACGAGTCAACCACTTGTGGTATTAGTTTTTGGATTATGCACCATCTCACTTCCGGCAGACATGGATCATTGGATTCCCCTACGCTGTTAAAAATTTGATACTTTTGATGCATTGTCACTCCACCGCTTTTATAGAATATCTCTATTTTGACCAATGAGATTGCTTCATTATATAGTGAAGTAATCGTTTTCTATAAAACAGGTGGAGTGACGATGCAGCAAAAGTTTCGAATTTTTAACAGTGTATTACTACCCTTCTATAAAATATAGGGTTTTTTCTTGTACACGATAACATAGGGTTTTGTGCTGTCGGCTCCTAGGCTATAACTTCTCAATAGTGTTTGAATTCACACCAAGTAATTTTGAATCGCAATTTTACTTTATTTTATTTCTAGAATATCTATCATCTTATAAAACAATAATAATGATTTAACCCTTTCTTGCTCAGTGTTGCCGGGCCGGCAGCACCTAATTTTAATTCCAAACTTGCAAATGGCACCAGTAATATTTTAATATAATTTTGCTTTTACAATGAAAGCTTAAATTAAGGAATTCGTAATATCTAGACAAGTCCTTTATAAATTACGGTGTCAATCGACAATTTCTCATTTTACTAATAGAATTTGCTTGCGCCGGAAATCAGTGGCGTAGCTAGCGGGGGGCGGAGGGGGCGGTCCGCCCCGGGTGCCACCCTCTTAGGGGTGACACCCAATCTTTATTTGCAACTAAAAATGTTATCTTATTAGATTTTGGAAAGGAATTCTGAAATAAAATGAAATTTTAGCACACGACGCAATGGCGGATCTAAGGGGGGGGGGGCGATGGGGCGATCGCCCACCCCTTGGGCCCATAAAGGTTTTCAAACCAACATGAGAGATCTTCGTGAAATAAGACTTGGGCTGAAGCTCAATGTCGGCACGGCCCGGGTCGGGCCGCACCAATTTATGAACCAAGCAATAGCGGATCTAAGGGGGGGGGGGCGAAGGGGCGATCGCTCCCCCTTGGGCCCATAAAACATGACAGATCTTCATGAAATAGGACTTTGGTTGAAGCTCAATGTCGCGCGGCGCAGCCCGAGTCGAGCAGTGTCGGGCCGCGCCAATTCATGACTCAGGCATTGGCGGATCTAAGATGGGGGGAGAGATGGCGAAGGGGTGATCGCACACCCTAGGATCGGGCTGGGTTAGGTCTTCTGACTTTTAGAGCCGGGCCGTGTCCTGATCTTTATTTTTCTGACGGTTGGGTCGGGCCAGACTTGTTTTTCTTCCATGTCGAGTCCTACCTGGAGTCAGTCTTCCTAAATGTCTATATTAGAGATGAGACAGTGCTCGGACCTGGACTCATTTTTTCTGAAACCTATAAATTTTATTTATCAATGAATAGAAAATATTAAAAGAACTCCCCCCCCCCCCCCCCCTTAAACATTATTTATCCCTTTTCAAATCACTTTATTGACATTTTGATTAGAATAAAGGGGAAGCAGAAATTGTGTTTTTTTTCTGTTTTAGCATTAGAATGCTATTTTAAAAGTAAATTATTAGTCACTTCTACAAACCTATTTTAGCCATTTCCGACGATGTTCTGGCGCCAACAAAAAAGCGGGAAGCGGGAATAATGAATTTGTCTGTAGTTTGGTTTTTATCTGTAGCAGAGGTTATTTTGCAGGAGGGTTGTTTGATATCATTATTATTTAGACATTTAATGGGAAGAGGATATTTTCTTCCAGTTTTAGTTTATACATAGGCATAGTTTAGGCATAACTTAGATGACTATTGTAACACAGCGTACACAGGTCGTAATTGCTTTTCATATGGAAATAATTTTAGTGATTGTTGCTTTTTTGTGAATTTGTACGATGCTGAAGTTGTTACTCTGCAATTTACGAAGTCACTTTTGGTCGTAAGTAAATTTAATTTCCATATTATTCAGATAGAAAGCAATTGAGCAGTGTTTCCTTTATTTCTATAAAAGCATCGGAATTTAAAAGTTTTAATTTAATGTTATTGTATGGGTCTTGCCTATCCCAAAAGATTGTTATGAGGAATGAAATAGTTATAGTTAAAAATGTGCCCTTTTTTATAGAAAATTGATATATGTTGTTCAATTCGACTAATAATCGACAATAATTTCTACATGTTTTATGCATTTATTCATGAAACACACTTCATTAACATGTACATAATATTTTCTTATTAAAGGAGACAAAATATGAGAATTTTTTTTATGTATAAAGTACATTTTTATTTTATACCAAACTTTTCGTTTGATAATATTAAATTTAAATTTTCGTTTAAGAGTAACATTTCAATGTAAAATGTAGTTTAAAAATTATAATTTTTTTGGAACATTAAAAAAAATTATTATGCATTTTTTTTTCTACTGTATGCTTTCGTTATCGGGTTCGGGCTGTGATGAAGCAAAATGTTTCGGGTTTGGGCGGGCTCAGATTTTAAATCGTCGAGCTCGGTTGGGACCTAATTCTGATAAAAGTCTGAAAATTCTGAAAAAGATCCATTCGAACTCATGTCTTGTCTGTACTGATCAAAATTTCCAGGTCGAGGCTCGGCCCTGAGTAAAAGCTAAACATTTGTTCCGTGTCCGACCCAGCCTGTATGATAAGCATTATTGGACCGACCGCGATTCGTGCAATTCTTCACTCCGAGCCCAATTTAGACTGGCATCTTATTTGTTATTCGTAAAAAAATGTATTTATGATGTACATTTGTTTAGCGAAATCTTAAGAAATACATTTTTAAATATTTACTTTTGTTCTTATTGTAGAGCTTTACGATTATGATTTATATTATAAGTAGAAGTTAACCCGACCCGCAGCAAAAAAGAAGTCAACCGGACCCAAACACAACCAACAGAAAAAAAAACAGTAGTCAACACGACCAGTAACAAAATATAGTCAAACCGGTCTCAATCCCAACAAGTAGCAAAAGAGAAGATAACTTTACCCGCTGCAAAAAGTAGAAGTCTAACGGACTCAAATGCGAACTACAGAAAAAGTATTAGTTACATCACGGTGTGAAAAGGGGTGTGTGTGGGGGGGGGGGGGGGGCGAAGGAGCGGTCGCCTCGGGTCCGGAAATTTAAAAGACGTCAAATTTGTACTACCAAGTCATTTTTGGCCTGTCACAAGAAAAGTCGTTTGTGATAGGTGGTGGGGGGCAAACTGATGAAAATTTGCCCAGGCGCAGTTTTCTCTTCGCACACCCCTGATTAGTTAACACGACCAGCAGCAAAAAATAGAAATCAACTGGACCCAAACCCGACCCGCTCGAAAAATAGAAGTCGATCGGACCCAAACCCGACTCGCTTGAAAAATAGAAGTCGACCGGACCCAAACCCGACCCGCAGAAAATATAGAAGATATCCCGACCCGCAGTGAAAATATTAGCCCCGACCTGCGCATGAGATGCGAGTCTCCCAATTTTTAAAATCCCCCCCCCCCCTTGAGGACTCTCCAGATCCGCCCTTCAGTAGCGTAGCTATGTGTTTTGGCGCCCGGGGCCAGCAAGAAATTTTGCGCCCACACCCCAATATAAATATATAACAATTTCTCTCAATTTGGCGCCCCTAGGCCTCGGCGCCCGGAGCGGACTCCCCCCTTGCCCCCCCCCCTTAGCTACGCCACTGCCGTCCTTGACACGACGCAATTTAGTTCACTTTCTTTTCTTTGAGAATGTGAAATTTTATTCAGAGTGGTATATCTAAATAAGACAAGCACCTGGAATCCAACGAGAGCGTATCAAAAGGAAATTTTTAAAGAAAGAGTTTTCTTCTACATATAGACACCACATTGACTGATTCGGACTGTGGGTTAAGTAATGAGTCGCTCCTCTTTCTTTTTTTTTTTTTTTTTTTTAATACAGGAGGACAAAAGTTAAATAATGGTATGGTCATTTTTTAATAACATAGAAGTGTGATAGAAAAAATATGACGGATCGGAAGGGAGAAGGGGGGGGGTGACACCATTTACATCCGCCCCGGGTGTCACCCATCCTAGCTACGCCACTGCCGGAAAGTGTTAAACTTACAATTGAGATTTTGGAATTCCCCAGTAATAAATCAGCCAGATGCGACAACACAGTGGTATTCCGTATTTGGAAGAATTTTTATTTAGGCATTCCAAATTCTCACCAGTAAGTTTAGATAGTTATTATTATTTTATAAAATAATAGATATTAGACAAATAAAATAAAAAAAAATGCCACTAATATTTTTTATTGCGGGATGTCCAACACTACTGAGAAGTCGGTCAACTAATGATGACATCACACTTTGTGTTATCTGGCCTTTAGTATTTCGGTGGCAGCGTATTAACCCCTTAATGGTTGCATTAAATTACGGTTTAAAAATTCAAATTCATTATTGCCACCACTTTTTTGAAAAAACAGTTCATCTTATTTAATGACAAGTAAAATGATATCATAATAAAACCAAATGCACTATTTTATAAAACTGGTGGGAATGAAGCAATTCTGAATAAAAGCCGTGAAGCTTGCAGCCCGTGAATGTCTCGGGCGCGACGACTAAGTGGTCAATTCGGTTGAAAATTCCAAACCTGTGGAGTTTGTTTTCTTAAATTTCATACATCGATACGTGTAAATATGAGTACGTTAGTTTCAAAACTGGCTTTTACCCAAAAAATCGAATTTTGGTAAATCACGAAAAACCATTGGTTTTTATTGTATACCAATATTTCACAATTTAAGAAATCAATGATGCTTCATGCAGCTGATTTTTTATTTGGACATTCCAAATTGACACCAGTGAGTTTTAAAGGTATTTTTGCTTTGTCAGATGACAGATAATGCATAAATACTGGAGTTATGAATGAAGAAGAGGAGACATATAGTATCTGGCAGTAATTGGAGAGATTGTTATGAGATGACAGTTGTTTCTTTTAATCGAATAAAAAGTTTCTGGTTACGGCCGGTGAAAACTTCCACGAGTAAACTTGAATAGATAATATCATTTAATATAAGGACCTTATTAATGGAAACATTTCTCTCACAAATATGGTAAAAAAATTCTGTTTTGTTTTTATTGGTGTCAGTTTGCCCAAATGTTATTATCTTTTCACCGACACACACAATTGGTTTCTGGATTGTCAGAATGTGGCAGAACTTCTAACGTCTAAGTAAACGTCTACCAGAAAAATAAATATCAGTTTTTGCCATTATTTTTTATTGATTTTTTTCATTAATGAGGCGTTTAAATAAGTAGAAGCTTTCTGGTTATTTAGCGAAAGTTTTCTGCAGGGCAAAAGAATCCTGTTGCAGTTAGCAATTACAGTTTAAGCTTCACTACTTGTTGGATATGTCAGTTACACTTTCTTAATACAGCAACATAAGAAGCATTTCACTCAAACAAAAAATAAACTTGTTAAAACTGTAATAGTTTCGTTTCTAAATAATTTTAAAATATTCCTAAAACAAAATAAGCGTATTACTGAAACGCATTTATTAACAAATAAGACTAAAAAAAACATGCAAGCAATTTCTGCAGTAGTGTTATTAGAAAACCAATAAATTTTAAAATATATATTTTCTTTAAATAGTTCGAATCTCGGCCACAAGATGGCGCTGGCGCTGCAGTCTGTCGGAATTTCAGACATTACTCTAGTTTTCAAACGCATGAGCTTTTTGGCTCATTTTGCAGAGTCGAATCTCAGTCAACATGTGAATCGACTCTCGACTCATCTGCGGAAATGGTGTTTGTTATGTGGAAAGGTACTTAAAATAATATTTATGATTGTACATTGTACAATGTCTATTATACTTCATTAAAACCAGCAAAACACACTTTTTAGTGAGCATTGATTTTTCACACATTTATTATAAATAAAGTCTATTCTGAATATGTTTTTGTAACCGCTAAACTGATTCTCTTTTAACGTACAATAAATTGAAAAAATGAGATAAACACTGCTTTTTTAAGCTAAAAATATCATTATATTTTATCTAACCATTCCTTCTACACTATATTGCCATTGATTATGGGACACTTGCGATTTTAGACATTTTCCTAAATATCTAGAAAAATACATGAGGAATCATCTCGAAACTCTTAGTGTATAAATATAATAGTATACGTCATACAGCTCCGTGAAGATTTTTTATCGAAACGCCATAGGGGACCGTCAACAAATTAAAAAAGAATGAATATCTTTTGAATAACCCTGTCAAAACTAATGTAGCAAAAGCGCTCAAACTCTAGATTATGATTGAATGCCTTATTCTAATACACTGTGTTCATTTTTATCCAAATAGCATGCACACTCGCAGAGTAATTAAGGTTTTTATAAAAATGGTGCCAAATTTTTCCAAGTTTTTCCATTATAATTTTCAGAGTTCTTAATATAAAATTATATTTTTTTCAGAAAATATGACAAACATTGCACACAGTACCCTGTAATCAGAATTAAAAAATAATAAAAATTGTATGAAAAATGAGTAGGTTTACTATATAATTTTTTACTGCGCATGCGTCAAAGATATCAAAATTTCATTTGCATATTATGTTAGCTAAATGTATAGAGCAACTTTTGTAAAAGTCTCAAAATCATAGTTTGAAAATTCTGAAAGTAATCGTCTATAGAAAAAGGACAAAATACGTTGTTTCCAAAATGAAGCAAAAAAATGAGGGATTTTATCCAAATGTATCCTACACTGATAAAAATTTGCTGCATTTTGCTGCAACGCACTCCCCTGCTTGTATAGAAAACGGTTACTTGGCCGTGAAATGGAGCTTTCTCATTGGTTGGAATAGAGATATTATATATAAGCGGCGGAGTGCGTTGCAGCAAAATGCAGCAAATTTTTATCAGTGTATAGTACATCCCATATTGTGTATTCTATATTGACACTAATGAATAAATATATTGATACAACCCCTCTTGTTTTTGCTTCATTTTGAGAATAACGGACTTTCGACTTATTCAATTGACGATTATTGTCAGAATTTTCAAGTTATGATTTTGTGATTTTCACAAAAGTTGCTCTATACATTTAGCTAACATAATATGCAAATGAAATTTTGATATCGTTGACGCATGCGCAGTAAAAAATTATTTAGTAAACCAACTCATTTTTTATACAATTTTTATTATTTTTTAATTCTGATTACAGGGTACTGTGTGCAATGTTGTTTGTCATATTTTCTGAAAAAAATAATATTTTATATTAAGAACTCTGAAAATTATAAGGAAAAAACTTGAAAAAATTTGGGATCATTTTTATAAAAACCTTAATTACTCTGTGAGTATGCATGTTATTTGCATAAAAATGAACAAGGCTTATTACAATAAGGCATTTAAACAAAATCTAGAGTTTAAGCGCTTTTGCTACATTACTTTTGACAGGGTTATTCAAAAGATATTCATTCTTTTTTAATTTGTTGACGGTCCCCTTTGGAGTTTCGGGAAAAAATCTTCACGGAGATGTATGACTTATACTACTATATTTATACACTAAGAGTTTCGAGATGATTCCTCATGTATTTTTCTAGATATTTAGTAAAATGTCTAAAATCGCAAGTGTCCCATAATCAATGGCAATATAGTGTATTAAATAGTATGAAATTGTATTTTACGGTGAAAAATTTACTGGTGTACAAAACCTTTAATTGATGGATCAAGCAAACTCTTCTAGCCCGTAGGTCGTACAGGAAAATCAGTTCAGTAGTTAAAACTGTGGTATGCAAATAATATTGGGGCAAGCTCCCTGTCTAAAAAAAAGCGGGGCAGTGACTTATAAATCAGAACATAAAAATATAATAAACCTTAGAATGAAGGAATCCGTTTATAACAAATACTGTTTTAAACGTAAAAAAAAATATTAATTCCTAAGGAGAAAGTAACATACGAAACAACCTGCCTAAACCGAAAATTTTTAATTTTTTTCAAAAACCAAATTAATTTCTACATTATATATTTATATTTTAACATTTAACATATCTGAAAATTTTATTTAAAAACCCACGAGAGATTTTAAAATGACTTTTACACGCAATCCCCCCCCCCACACACACACACCGACTGAAAACACATCTACACGGATATAAAATGATGCTTAAAAAAAAAAAGAAACGTACCCGTTTTATATCCCTCGAGCTACCTATTTTCAAAATTTCATTTCAATGTGTATCATAGATCCTGAAATACAATTTTCGTCCTACACCTCCCCCCCCCCCTAAACTATTCATCATGAGGAAAAGAATCTTGAAAGAATAATTCTGAAAATCTCCCTTGTATCTGATTTGAAATAAGGAACATTATGTTAAGAATTATTATATAATTTTTTTTAAATTTATATATAGAAAAACACCAATGTTCCAATAATTTGGTAATATTTATATTTATAAAATTGAACTAAAATAAGTAGATCTATCATTATTCTATGATGATTCAGGATATATAATGCTTTCTGTAATGAAATTTGGAAAAGGGGTGACTCGCAGGATATAAAAACAGGTAAGTCACTTTTTTTTTCTTTTTACGCATCTTTCCATTTCAGCGTAGATGCGTTTCTTGTCAGGTGGGGGGGGGGGAGGGAAGAGGTGTGTGTAAAGGCATCGTAAAATATCTCGTGACTTTCTTAATAAAATTTTCAGAAAGGTTAAAAGGTTAAAATATGAATGTAGAAATAAACCTGGTATTCGAAAAAATGAACAAACTTTCGTTTTAAACAGGTTTCCGTCTTAGCAGGTAATTTGCTCCACCTGTTGCTTCACCATTAGCAAAGAGTTAATTTATTTTCTAAGGAAAAATTCGGGAACATTGTCCTATTTCTCTCCAATGGCTATTTCTAAATCATATGTTGAAAGATATTATTTGTTATTTTCATACATTTGGCGAGACAAATAACCCCACAAGTTTTCTATGGCGTTTAGGTCAGGGCTTCGACTTGCAAAAGGTAAAACATCAATATTTTCTCTTTTAAGCCACTCTTTTGTTGATTTCAATGAATGACTGGGAACATTAACTTGGTGAAACTTCCATTTTAAACCTCTTAACAGTGGCCCGAAGATTTTCATACTTCGAAACAGCATCCTTTGGTAACTGTCCGAGTTCATTTTCCCTTCAATTCTTTGGAGATAGCATTTTCCTGCATATGAAAATGCGCCGTACACTATAACGGAAAGGCCTTCCATCAGGACTACTGAAGAATTCGCTAGATTTTTGCACTAAATCATGCTAGTAGTAATTACTGCCGTCTGGAAAATCAAGATTGAATATTTTTCTCATCTGAAAAGAATATATTTCTCTATGCAGAGTTCCAGACCTGAAATTCTTAATGCCCACTGAAGACGAGCTTCTTGGTGACGTTTTAGTAATAGTGGTTTATTGTTTAATTTGCAAAAAATGACACCAGCATTGGAATTCGGATTTTGCCACACGGTCGCGTGTGATACCTTTTTAGTTATCAGTTGTGCTATTTTACGAGTTGACTGACATTTTTTCGTTGCCAGTTTGAAATTTCGAATATTATCACGATCTGACAACTTTTTTTTTTTTTTTTTTTTTTTTTCACGACTAGATCGTTTATGCGTTCCATACAATTCTGTCTTACTTAAAACATTATGAATCACAGGTTTATAACAAATCAGAATCTTACATATTTCACATTCAGACTTTTTTTTTTTTTTTTTTTTTTTTTTTTTTTTTTGTAAAGCCACATTTTCTCACTTCGATTTCAGACAGCTCACTCCGACGAGGCATTTTACTGGTAAATTCAAAGAATCATATACAATTCAATTTTTTGTATTTAGTTCTTCTTTTTAGCTCACAGGCTATCATAGCCTGAGAGCTTATGTGCCCGCCCGTTCTGTATGTATGTTCGTACGTAACGCGATAACTCATGATAAAAATATCCCATCCACTTGAAATTTTGTATATAGGTATATCCTGACAAGGAGCTTCCCTGATTAGTTTTTGGAGTTCATTCGATATATATAAGAGGGGGAACGGGGGGCTCATGCCCCTCCCCTTAATAGAAATAAGTGGGTTTTTCATACAGAATTAAGTTTTCGTTCAAAATTTAGATATAGGATCATTCTGATGAGGCGATTCCGTGACTGTTATTAGGTGTTCATTGAATAAGTATAAACAGGGGGAACGGGGGTTCTAATGCCCTTCCCCTTAATTTATATAAATGGGTTTTTCAAGCAGAATTGTCAGATTTCGTTCAAATCTCTGAATAGTTTTGGAAGTTTAATGGTTAAGTATAAAAGAGGGGGATAACTCCTTTTAAATTATACAAATGCTAAATGCGTTTTTATTAAGAATTACCCGATTTGCTCTGAATTTTGGATATAGATTTTTTATATGATAAATGTCCTTGATAGTTTAGGAGGTTCAATGATTAAATATAAAAAAGGGGAAAGGGGAGAGCTGTTTCCCCTTCTTAATTTTCTTTTTCGAACGGAATTAACCCCTGAAAATATAAGGCTGTAATGTACAATTAGTATGCGTAGCCTGTGAGCTCAATGCCATCAGTTTAACTGGGCAGTATTCTTTTTATTTATTTTACAGAGTGTTTAAATTGCAGTTAAACTCTGAGTTCAAAAGAAAATCACCTGCTTTATTAATAATTTTAGAACGATCTTAAATTTATGAAACAGCGAATTTGCGTAAAATCGTTTGGTATGGAACAAAAAATTATTCAAACTATTTTTCCCGGAGCTAAATAAACATTCTAGAGTTATTTCTTTATTTCTTTTCACACAACTACTTTTAAATTCAAACTAATATTCTATTTGTTGGAAAAAGGTGAAATTCTAAGGGTTTTATAATTGTGTAACAGACTGTAAACAGCTAAATTACAATACAAAAAAAAATATTCTACATGACTTAAAATAAATTAGATCGACTCTTTACACTTAAATTAACACGATGCACTGACAATTAATTGATTCAAATGAAATGCTGCTGACGATTGTTGACTAAGCACAAAAGATGGCGCTGTGGAACAAAAATACAAACGTAGATCGGCATATCGCAGCACACTTGTATAGTACATTTTCTACTTTGCATATTACAACTCCAATACATATTACTATCTTCTCCCTTATATTTACACTGCTGTGACTTGGCAGTAATTAATAACAATTTTTTGTCCATTTTTAAAATGCATTAACTCAAAAGTCTTTCATGATAAGCAAACTAATGCGCCTTATGAAATGTTTAAAGTTGAAGAAAAAATTATTCTATTTATCTTTGAACATTAAGCAGGAAGATAATTATTTTAAATGGAATAATGAATCATTTTTTCTCAGAAAGGGTAGAATACTTTCAGAATATCAATATTTCTAAACTTAATTCTTGCTAAAATTATAAAGGAAAAAATATTATTTCTCGATTGAATTTACTATAAGAAAAAATTATGCATGCATCTAAAAGGATTTTTTTAGTCCATTTAAATATAAATTACATCTTAAATTATAGCTTCCTAGTAAAATTTTCCGATAAAATGATTTGTCATTATTGTTTGAGCAATAAAAAAAAATGCCCGTCTAAATTAAGTCAGACGAGAGTAACGCAATTTCGGCTAATGATGTGTTTACAGTTTCGGAGAAATTTATGCAAGACATTTTTCTCTTTCTGTTTTACACGCACCAAGTGAAAAAGTAATAATCATTTGTGAAGAGTCTGCAAGATGCAGTTTTTACGTAATTGAAAGTGACTGTTTAAATAGTCCCATGCTTTTTTAATCGCATCCGTGTACGCATTCAGAATTGGATACAGGGAGCGGAAAAATTTTGAAAAAAATTTGGAATAGATGTGCCGGTTGCTTCAACGCGTTTGCTAAACTGAGAAAATTATTATGAAATAAATTTTGAAAAATATGTTTTGTCTCATTCAATTCATAACAAATTAAATAATACAAAATTTTCAAAAATATGTTTTGAAAATTATGTTTTGTCTTATTCAGTTCATGACAAATTAAATAATACAAAACTTAATAAAAATTAATTTTCAAAAATATGTTTTGACAAGCATTTTTTATAAATATGAAATGCGTTTAAAACGATTACTTATTCCGATTAAATATAAATTACATATGAAATTATAGCTTCCCAGCAACATTTTCCGATAAAATGATTTGTCATTATCGTTTGAGCAATAAAAAAATGCCCGTCTAAAGCTAAGTGAGACGAGAATAACGGAATTTCAGCTAATGATGTGTTTACAGTTTTGGAGAAATTTATGCAAGGTATATTTCTCTTTCTGTTTCATATGTACCAAGTGAAAAAGTAATAATCATTTGTGAAGAGTCTGCGAGTTGCAATTTTTACGTTATTGAGAGTGACTAGTTAAATTTTTCCTAGCTTTTTTAATCGCACCCACGTACGCTTGCAGAATGATACACAGGGAGCGGCAAGAATTTGGAATAGATGTTCCAGTCGTTTCAACATGTTTTATAAACCGGAAAAATTATTATGAAATAAATTTTGAAAATTATTATTTGTTTCGCTCGATGCATAATAAATTAAAGTATACAAAATTAAAAAAAAAAAGAAAAGAAAAGAAAAAAAAAAGCCTAAATTTTCAAAAATATGTTTTGACAAGCATTAAAAAAAAAAAAAAAATCGGAAATGCATTGAAAACCATTTCTTATTCCAATTAAATATAAATTACATATGAAATTATAGCTTCCCAATAACATTTTCCGATAAAATGATTTATCATTGCTGTTTAAGCACAAAAAAAAAAAGAAAAAAAAAAGAAAATGCTCGCCTAAAGTTAAGTCAAACGAGAGTAACGCAATTTCAGCTAATGATATGTTTACAGTTTCGGAGAAATTTATGCAAGATATTTTTCTCTTTCTATTTTATATGCACTAAATGAAAAAGAAATAATCATTTATGACGTGTCTACAAGTTGCAATTTTTACATAATTGTGAGTGACTGTTTAAATATACCCCAGCCTTTTTAATCGCATCCATGTACGCTTGCAGAACGATATACAGGGAGCGGCAAGAATTCGGAATAGACGCGCAAGTCATTTCCACATGTTTTCTAACCCGGGAACCTTATTATGAAATAAATTCCGAAAATTAGCTTTTGTTTCGCTTAATTCATGACATATGAGAACATGACATGACATATGAAGAATTAAAAAAAAAACCTAAATTTTTAAAAACACGTTTCGACAAGCATTTTTTTTAAAATCAGAAATTCAATTAAAAGGGTAGAATATTTTCAGAATATCAATATTTTTAAACTTAATTCCTGCTAAAATTATTAAAGAAAAAATATGATTTCTCAGTTGAATTCTTTATAAGAGTTGAAAAATGCGCAGGAAAAAAAATCAGAAATGCATCTAAAATGATTTTTTTAAATTCCAATTAAATATAAATTACATCTTAAATTATAGATTCACAGTAACATTTTCTGCTGGAAGCATAAGCATCCAGCAATCTTCCGTGATTTATAGATATATATATATAAATGGTATATTATACATATTGTATCCTTTGATATCTTTGTATAGTGGTTGTAAATACTAGTGTATGTTTAACGCTATTCATGTCAGGAGCAAGGCAGACCCCAATCTCAGCCGGCATCTAGTAGGCACCAGTTGGGCTCTAGCATAACAATCGCTTGACATTTACGTCAAGAATGGTTTATTGGTAGATTTACAAGCCAATTAAGCGAGACCCCACACGTTTCTCTAGTTTGAGGCTACCGTTCATTTTTCCGGCTGGGAGTGCGTTGCAGACAAGAGGGGCCAACCCCCCCACGCTCGAAGAGGAAGCTAACGAATCGTTTATCAGGAATAGGACGGGCGAGAAACTGAATGGTCATTTTTTCGGGCAGATGGATTAGCCACGCCCGCCATAAAAAAAAAAGAAAAAAAGAACATAGACTGTTTTCTTGAGGAGTTTAGATGAAAAAGTTCTCTCCGGGAGGCGAAGATGTGTTTAAAAAAAAATCGTTATTAATTCCAAGGAGGACCTACCTACATCGCCACTGATCTGAAAATGACGTCCGCCACCGATGTGCGACCACCTAGCCTATGATCCGGAAATGATGTCCGCCACTGGTGCTGTGTGATAGCCGAGGATCTGAATGTGATGTTCGCCAGTATTGATGTGCGACCACCTAGCCTATGATCCGGAAATGATGTCCGCCACTGGTGCTGTGTGATAGCCGAGGATCTGAATGTGATGTTCGCCAGTATTGATGTGCGACCACCTGGCCTATGATCCGGAAATGATGTCCGCCACTGGTGCTGTGTGATAGCCGAGGATCTGAATGTGATGTTCGCCAGTATTGATGTGCGACCACCTGTGATGTTTTCGAATGAGAGCCTTAACTGAGTGCTGGGCACAAAATAATATGAAGGTACGGTTTTTCTTATAATTTATATTGTTTCCCAAAATGTTTAAGGTAAAATGCCTAGTAGGGGTTTCTGCACGCTCCAATTGGTATTCAATCTTAGTATTAAAACAATAATTAGACAAATAGAATTAATAGTGTTTTATTTTGTTTTTTTATGCTATCTATATTGAGAATATTGTGTCTTATGACGCCCAACAATTTGTAAAATAATTGTAAATAAATATATATGTTAGTTGTTAAAAAATTGTTGGTATCTTTTCGACCATGAGTCTTATTTTATTTAATTCTATTATGATCTAATTTAGAGTTATGTTTTATTTACGATCCATAAGTTAATTCCATCTACAAAAATATTCACAACGCAATTTGGTAATGAAGGCAGTTGCCTCACTTATATCGAAGGGATTAACCAGGATTGAAACGAACGATCACTGTTATTTTTTGTATTAGATATAAAAAATTGCATGAGTTTGCACTATGAATACTTTGAATTAAAATGATTAGGAGTGATTAACTTAGTTCATTCTGGGATTGGGCTATGCTGACATGCCGAAATAAAGATTTCCGTTACAGGAACCCAGTTCTGTCCAGCATTTTCCGATAGAATGATTTGTTATAAATGTTTGAGCAAAATAATAATAATAATAATAATAATAATAATAATAAATAAATAAATAAAAATGCCCGTCTAAAGTTAAGTCAGACGAGAGTAACACAATTGCAGCCAATGATATGTTAACAGTTTTGAGAAATCTATGCTAGATATTTTTCTCTTTCTACACTGAAAAAAAAAACTCTGTAGAGGTACTAAACTTTTTCTAGGAAACTGGGATTCCTAGAACTTTTCCTGTAACGGTAACAGCAAGAATTCTAGTTTTAGAATCAGTTACATGGATTTTTTCTGTTATCGTTACATGAAAAGTTCTTGGAATCCCAGTTTCCTAGAAAATGTTTAGTACCTTTACAGAATTTTTTTACAGTGTATGTTATACGCACCAAGTGAAAAAATAGTAATCATCTGTGAAGTGTCTGCAAATTGCAATTTTTACGTATCTGAGAGTGAGTGGTTAAATATAACCAACTTTTTCTAATCGTGCCGATGTACGTTTGCAGATAGAGAGACAAGGAGCGGCAAGAATTTGGAATATACTGTAAAAAAAAAAAATCTGTGAAGGTACTAAACATTTTCTAGGAAACTGGGATTCCAAGAACTTTTCATGTAACGATAACAGGAAAAATTCATGTAATCGATTCTAAAACTTGAATTTTTGCTGTTACCGTTACAGGAAAAGTTCTTGGAATCCCAGTTTCCTAGAAAAGGTTTAGTACCTTTGCAGATTTTTTTTACAGTGCAGATGCAACGTCAAAAAAACGTTTTCATCTCAACACGCTTTCTAAACCGGGAAAATTATTATGAAATAACATTAAAAAATTATCGTTTGTCTTGTTCAATGATGGCAAATTAAAGGATACGAAATTAAACAATAAAAAAACCCAAATTTTTAAAAATATATTTTGACAACCATTTTTTTTTCAAAATCACAATCGCATCTAAAACGATTTTTTATCAAAATAAAATGTAAATTATATCTTAAATTAAACTTCCAAGTAATGCTTTCCGATAAAGTTATTTTCCATTACGGCTTGAGCAAAAAAAGTGCTCGTGTAAGGATAAGTCAGCCGAAAGTTCCGCACTTTCAGCTAATTATCTGTTTACAAATTTAGAGAATTTTATGCAAGATATTTGTTTCTTTCTATTTTCTATGCACCAAGTGAGAAAGTAATAATCATTTGTCAAGAGTCTGCAAGGTGCGCACTGTTAAAAAAAATCTGTAATCCTACAAAAGGTTGCCGGAATCTGTATGTTTACTAACATTATGCTTGTACATTGTACAAGAAAAAAGTAAATATACAAAACTAATTTATGTAAGGCTACAGAAATCTGTAACGTTACAAACGAATCTACTAAACTTACAGTAATCTTACTAAAATTTTATCTATAACCTGGGTTGCAATTACATAATATATTCTACACTGTAAAAAAAAAATCTGCAAAGGTACTAAACCTTTTCTAGGAAACTGGGATTCCAAGAACTTTTCCTGTAACGGTAACAGCAAAAATTCAAGTTTCAGAATCGATTACATGAATTTTTCCTGTTATCGTTACATGAAAAGTTCTTGGAATCCCAGTTTCCTAGAAAATGTTTAGTATCTTCACAGATTTTTTTTTACAGTGTAGACATCCCAAGCTTCCCAAAAAATTCTTAGTAACCTTACAGATTTTTTTCAGTGCAAATATCTATCTGTTACATGAAATTTTTATGTTGCTGTTACATAAATTGTTCTAGGTATCACAGTTTCCTAGAAATCATTCAGTAATTTTACAGATATATATATATATATATATATATATATATATATATATATATATATATATATATATACATATTACAGAGCAGTAATTGAGAGCGAATGGTTAAATATTCCTTATTTTTCTAAATTGTACACTGTAAAAAAAAATCTGTAAAGGTACTACACTTTATCTAGGAAACTGGGATTCCAAGAACTTTTCCTGTAACGATAACAACAAAAACTCGAGTTTTATAATCGGTTACATGGGTTTTTCTTGTTATCGTTACATGAAAAGTTCTTGGAATCCCAGTTTCCTAGAAAATGTTTAGTACCTTTACAGATTTTTTTTTACAGTGTAGCCATGTGTGCTTTCAGAATGAGATACAGGGAGCAGCAAGAGTTTGGAATAGATGTGCTGGATGTATGACGCATTTTCTAAAACCGGAAAATTATTATGAAGTAAAGAAAAAAATAAATCGTTTATCTCGTTCTATTGACAACAAAAAATCCTTTACTGCACCACCTTCTATACGTGGAACACACATAAACACATTATAGTTTTCATTATGTGCCACAAATTTGGCCAACATGATCGCTGTTCTTCATCAGGAGTAATCCCAATAATGGAATAACAATTATTTTGTCCATGTCAGATGGCTGCACAAGATAAAAAATTAAAATTTGATGTTAGGAAACAAAAGAAATTTCTATCAAGCTATAAAGGTAAAATTTACTTTCATTATTTTTACTGAATACTTAAAAATATTAATATAGAAAAAGCTACAGAGTGTTAAGCAGATAAAATTCGTTATTTTAAACTCATTTAGTTGCAGAATATAGCAATACAATATTCAAAAACCCTAATTGTGTACATTCGAGAAATCGGTTCAAATTACTCACTTTGGCAGAATATTTCGAAATATATTCGGACTTTATAAGAAAAATGACCAATATGACACATTATGCAGTTTCTGAATAAGAGACCATGTCTGGATGCGTTTGATAGCAAAAATGTATTTAAAAATTAGTCAAAAAAGCATTTTGTTATTTCAAGACTTCGTCAATTTTTCAATCACGATCGCCTTGGGAAATTCTGTTTAAAATGCCTTTTTTTGCAGCATTTTTTTGAAATATATTCTGCCTTTATCAAAACACTGGCTAATACGTTACATTATATAGTTTCTAAATAAGAGAATTTGCCATTTGGATGGGCTTCAAATCAAAAAAAAATTAAAAAATGAGTCAGAATATAAGCAACTTTGATTTGAGGTTTTTTCTACAACTCCTATTTTTACTGTCAGAATCGGTATTTTAAAAAACTTGTTAAGGTGAAATCTGTAGAATTATTGAGATGTAAAATAAATTTAATCGGATTTTATAGCTTAAGAATTGACGAAGTTTAGGATTCTCTCCCACTTTTTTGTTTTAATTTTTAATTTGTTTCAACAGTAACTGTTGGTTATATCAAAAAGTTTTAGATAATTTTAAGAACATTTATAAACAAATTAATTGAATTAGATATTTTGAGAATTGACGAAGATATGAATTTTTTTCTCCCCAAAACCTTGTGTTTTTTGCCTCTTGAGCCAATTTTTAACTTTATAAAATATCTGTCAGATATAAACTTTTGGCACATTTTCTAGAAGTAACATAAACTTTAATCTGATTCGATATACATTTTAATTAAGAAGTTATGGCGTTTTTTCGGTTTTTACAAAACACCTCCCTATTTCCACCCCCTTGGCCTGATTTTGCCTATTAACGAATTTGACCGATATTTTATGCCCCTTAATTTTATGTATCAGTTTGGAAGAGATTTGAGCAGAATTATAGAATTTATCGTGTCAATAAAAAGTGATATATATATATATAGAGAGAGAGAGATAAACTTTTTTACTGATGGTAATTTTGGGGCGTAGGGGTCATAATCGACGTAAATCTGAAAAAAAATTCATAAATTCCAACATAGGAGCGATCGCAACGAAATCTACCTAAAACCTTACAACACAAATTTGATATCTTGCAGGGAAAAGTAATGGGAATTGAGAGAAAGACAGTATATTAGGTGTTTTTATACGAATTTAAAAATATAAAACGAAATAAATATCTCACAGGTTAAAGTACCGGAAACTGAACAAAAGGCAGTGTGCTGGTGCTTATTCTTAAATTTAAGGAAAACTAAGATTTCGCAGGAAAAAAAGTAATGTGAATTGAGCAACAGGCAGTGTGTATAAAAGTTAATTAAATTAATATCTTACAGACTGTTAAAAATTTGAAACTTTTGCAGCATCGTTAATCCGCTGCTTTTATAGAATATCTCTATTTTGACCAATGAGAATGCTCCATAATACAGCGAAATAATAATTTTCTATAAAAGCAGTGGAGTGACGATACAGTAAAAGATTAAAATTTTTAACAGTTCAGGGGAAAATAATGTCTACTGGCCTTAACACAGTTCGTTATGCCTTTATAGGTAAATTAAAAAATAAAATAATATTTTATAGCGGAAAGTATTGAGAGCTGAATTAGCACAATATCCATAGTTTTATGGAAAATGATTTATGTGTAGAAAGATTAAGGATTAGTCATGAAATGAAGTTCGATACAGACACATATTTTCCAAGTTAACTGCTTTAATGTAACTGTGAAGAATTGCGTGACAAAAGTTAAAATTATACACACCTCATAAAGTGTATATTGCATGACAAATGGATGTCACGGCTAGCCATTTCGTGACTAGAACTTCATGACATAGGTGTGATTCAAAATATACGAAGTCCTCCAATCCTTTTAAAAAATTTCGTTTCTATAATGAAACATCCAAGATTTTTTTTTTTTTTTTTTTTACTTTATTGTTGAGAATAACTCAAACCAAAAGGCGCAAATATTTCAAAGGTATTTTTTTCTTGTTTCTCTTGACATGTTTTATTTTATTTTTCTAAGAGCATTGTGGTAATTTGTTGGTACGTCGCCGTTGAGAAGATATATATTTTTGTCTTACTCTCCTTCCTTTAAGATGTTTATGGAGATGATATGTTGCCATCAGTAGCGCCAACGTTTGTAAAATATTGGGTGGGCTTAAATTTTTTTCAGTAGAATAACATACAGTTTTTCTTCTTACTGCGTGCGTGAATAGAAAAAGGTACTGGAGGAGCGAATGAACAAAAAGGATAATTGGAAGTTAAATTATGGTTTTTCGAAGTAAAATATAAAATTATCATAATTTAATTAAACTATATTAACATAAGTTCTTCCTTATAAATACATTAATATTTATTAGTGCTCGCGATGGGATACGTATAGCAGCTATACGCTTAAACGATATACGTATATCCGTATAATACGCTTTTCTGCTATACGGATACTTTAGAATATACGTTTAAACGTATCCGGATACGTATAACGCGTATCAACTAAACGTATATTTAAGAATACGTATATTTAAAGTATACGTATATTCCACGTATCGTATCTAATTTAAATAGTAGACTTCATCAGTCGTATGTCACTGAATTGAGAATAATTTGGAAATCTGTGGTGTTACGACAGGAATCCGCATAGTACGTCTTATATATAAGAGATCAAGCAATAAAAAGCGTATACTTTATAAAAACTTTTGCAAAAAGTTCACAAAAAATCAGACTCCTGATTGGCCAATCTCGTTTCACTAACAGTGAAATATCTATCTGGATTCCGACCAAGAGTGTAGAAATCGTAAAAAAGACAGCATAGTAGCACCACCTGTTGAACGATTTACACACAAAACTAATCATCACCAATTTCTATCAGGCACTACCTGAAAATATAGGGGAGACTGGGGCACTGTGAACATAGCTTTTTTCTTATAACTGGGTTAATTTCTATAAGCAAAACTACTCAATATAGTAAACAGTACTTTTTTACGCATGGTAATTTTTTTTTATTATTTTTATAGCTCTTCTTACATTTCTTAAAAGTTTTATGAATTCAAAACAAAGTTCATATGTGGCCCAACGAAAGGGTAGCTGTAAACACAAGGGCAACATGTGAACACAAGGAAAAATAATTAATTGACACATTTTTTATTATCTTTTCCATATGTTACCATAATCATTAGTTGTACTATCTGTTAAATTCACCATAAAGAAAAATATATGTATATTTATTTATTTTCTGAGTGATATGTTTAAGCAAAATATTATAAAATAAAAATAAATAGATTGTGTTTTCTTTGGGGGGGGGGGGGAATTAGATAATTGATAAAATATTGTTGCAATAAAATAAAAGCTTAAAGAAGTAAACTTGAGAAAATAAGAGAATTTAAATTTTGCTTAAGGCTTTTTGTTTGAGAGAGATTTTAGGGAGGGAGCATTTGGATAATATTTGTCGCAAATCTACCGAAAGGCGAATGATTTTCATTCCTATATTTGCCTTATTTGCCTATAAATTAAGGATAAAAAATTGTTTTCCGTTTATAAGCTTCCTCCAAATTTATTTTGCTTTTTAAAGGAAGGAGGGTGGAAGTCAATAATTAAGATTTCACAGTAGTTTAAAAATTTTATTTTCTTAAAATATAATTTTATTTTCAAAGCACCAAATAACATAGCTGTTTAAGAAATGGAAGTAAACTAATACTACAAGTTTGCAACAAATGAAATAGAAAATTTTTTAAAGTTGTTAAACGTAATATTTTTTGCATTATCGATGCATAAAAAATAGTATTGAAAACCGTTAAATAAAATAATATTTATTTAACGCATTCATATCATTTATTGCATTTTAGAAAACATTAAATTTATTTAAATTACAATTGAGCATAAACGAGCTTGTTGCTTTTTATGTATTTGCTGACAGATATGTTTGTAAAAGTTTCTATACAAAATCAAGTTTATAAGACAGAAATGTCTTCTATTTCAATAAAATTATAGATAATGGAGCTGGCATTATTTTCATGAAGTTAACTAAAAGGAACAGAATAACTGAATGATTATTGGAGAATTTAATGCCGTGTTCAGATCTGCTCAAACTACACTCTTCATAAGTGCCCCACACTCCCACAACAGTTAAAATGACAAATCTTTAACATTTTTCAATTTTAGCAAAAAAAAATTATCGTAAATATTTATAAGTATCCACAATAAATGTTAAAACGTTATTTTTTTTTAAAATGAATAAATAAATAAAATTATTCTCTTAGCAAGTTGGAGATTTTACTTTTGAGTTCAGTTAAGCAGTATTTTGGCTCATGGGGACAAACAAAATGTCGAAGAGTTTCAACAATTTTTTTCCATATGTCTATAGGTGCTACTATCTTTGGTAATTTTTTGAAATAATAAAACATACAATAACTTGTGAAAAATAGCAATGTTCTCATATGCCCCATTTTCACGCGTGCCCCAGTCTCCCCCATATATGTTTTTTATTTCTGTGTATTAGGTTTTGAGATAAAGCGCCCACAAATCTCATGTCACACACAGACAGACAAAGTCACAAACTCACAGGCAGATATTTTGTAAAAACATGTTTTTCGGACACTCTTACCCTTAAAACGTGTAAGCCCGTCGAAAGTTTTCCCTTATTAATTAAATACTTTCTTCTAGTAAAGATACAAGAAAATATAAAAAAGTAAGTACTGCGCCACAGATCTTCCAAAGAATAGTTTGATTCTACCACAACTAATGTAAGACATTTCATAATAAATAACTTAGTTTTTTGGGGAAAAAATCATAAACTGAGGAACGTATTCAGATTTTTTTAAGTGCCTGCAAAACAAGTAGTAGTTAAGTAAACACATCGTAGTTCTTTGAACAAAGAAACGCGATGGGGATACTCTACCGGATATTTCTCAATGTCGTTAATCCGCAGAAAAACATTAAAAAATCAAATTTCATACCTTGAACGAAAAACGTTTAAACGTTTATACGTTTAACCGCTTGCATAAAATCCGTATATACGATGTACCGTATATGCTCTTTTGTGCTATACGTATAAACGCCGATGCCGTATTATACGTATAGCAAATCCGTATTTCGTATAATACGTATTATACGTATACTCGTATAAACGTATAATCGAGAGGACTAATATTTATTATGAATAGCATAAAAATTGTTAATTTTTAAATAAATAACGATAACTTTAAAATATTAAATTGCAAGCTATAAATAATTATATAAAGTGAATTTAAAACACAATGCAGATCTGATGCAAATTATGTGGGAAATCTGTCTTTGAGAGAAGTTTAATAATACATCCGCTAAAGAAGTTTTCAGTTCTCCTGTAAGTCTAACAGATCCTACTATTTTCCAAACAAAATTATTTTGAGAACTTAATAAAGACAAATTTTATTTCTGCGATTAAATAAATAAACAATTAACGAAATAAATCAATGAAAATTGTGTAGGCGAAGCGACCAGATTATTGGGTGGGGCTCGAGCCCCACGGACCCATATAAGATGGCGCCTTTTGTTGCCATATATCCAGTGTTGCTAACTTGGGATTTTTTTATTTAAAATATTTACCACTATTTAACAATTAGATCCTGGATCGGTTTGATTGACGCTAATTTATTTTCGTTGCGAGTTAGGTAGACATACGTATTTTGGGATTAGGTTATTCTTTCGATATGGCTTCCGGTTAATCCGAATTGTCTAAAAGGGGTCCTAAATATTTTTCCGAAAAAAAACTATCTATTTGGATATTAATATGTTTTTAAATATTCATGTCCCTACAAAATAAGGTATCATAAATATAATTGCATACTTGCTTTTTCATACTTGCGTGGGAAAAAAAAGATTCATTTTCTTCCAATTTGAGTTCGGCTTTGACTATTAAATGTTCAGATCGGGTTTCGGGTTGACATTAATCGTAAATTTCTGGTTTGTACAGTGTACAAGCCGACTGATTCAGAACCATTTTCAGGAAGAATTTTCTTTTTATTTCATGGAGGATTTTGCGTGATTAAGTAACCGTAAATTATTAATTGAGCATTCTGGTAGATACTTTGAATTAACAAAAAATATCCTCAACTTGGCAGCAATAATTAAACGTATCCGAAAATTTATTTTTATACTTATTAAAAAGGTAAGTAATGAAAATAATATTTCATACTTTATTTATTACAGAGTGTTTCATAAAAGATGGGCAAAAATTTAAGAGATGATAGTACAAATCCAAACAAACTTTCATCAAAGAATATAGTGTTGAAATTAAAACATGAAGATGCCACAGGGATCCGAATGTGAAATTGTTGTACAATATATATCCAAAGATGATAGGTCACTTGCGATTTTAGACGTTTTGTTAAATATATAGAAAAATACACAAGAAATTATCCTGAAACTCCAGGTGTGTAAAGAGAATAGTATAGATCATATATTTTTGTGAAAATTATTTTCCTGAAACCTCATAGGGGACCGTCAACAAATTGAAAAAGATGAAATATATTTTGGATATATTATCCAAAAGATAATCCTTTTTCGAAAATTGACAAGCATCGCACATTATATAGTTTTTGAATTAGAGATTTTGTTAGTTTGCTGCGTTTCAAAACAAAAATAAATTTAAAGATGAGTCAGAAAATAAGCTGTTTGTATTTGTGTACACACTTAACACGACAATTTTATCTTCAACCTCTATGTGTTTTTGTTTTTTATTAAAAAACTTGTCCTATAAAAAAATTGTCAGATGAAAAGTTATAGATAATATTAAGAAGAATTATAATAATTTTAAGTGAATTTGATATCTTGTGAATTGATGAATTTATGAAAATTTTCATTCTTCGAGGTTCCCACCCCCAGGCCCGGACTGGCCAGGTCGGCAGGTCGGCGATCGCCGAGGGCCCCCAGCCTAAGGGGGCCCCAAAAATAGTGGACGTATTACTTTATACGAAATTAATAATTTGACTATTTCCCAATAATCTTTTTTTTTCCCAACCGATTTTACAACAAATGCTAAGCGGTTGCCAATTGATTTTTGTTTAAGATAGCCTATTTAATGATGCCGTATTTTGTCGTTAGCCAGACGGAATAGGGTTGCTTTCTGGCTCAACTGGGAGCAGAATCGGCGTAACGCTGCGTCGCACGTCGCAGACTCTTGGGAAGGTCTACAGACTATTTTCAATTGTTAAAAATTTAGCAGAAATGAAAAAATTTCGGTCCTAAATCCAAAAATTCGGACATAAAATGTATCGCGAATTTCGACGAATAGTCTTCGAAAAGAAATGAATTTCGTCATGGATCGCGAAAAACCACGCGAATCTCGTCCACAGATCGGAAAAAAACGGCAGTTTACGTCAAAAAATCTCGAAAAACGGCAAATTTTTTCGATAAATTGCGAAATAACGCCAAATTTCGTCAAAAAATCATGAAAAAAAAGACAAATTTCTTCAAAACATCGCAAAAATAGGCAAATTTCTTCAAAAAAATCGGATAATTTCTTTAAAAGATTACGAAAAAAAACGGCAGTTTTCGTCAGAAAATCACGAAAAAACGGCAGTTTTCGTCAAAAAATCACGAAAAAACGACAAATTTCTTCAAAAGATTGCGAAAAAACGGCAAATTTCATTTAAAAATCACGAAAAAACGGAACATTTCATCAAGAAATCAAGGAAAATCGGAACATTCCTTCAAAAAATGACAAAAAAACGGCAAATTTCTTCAAAAGGTAGCGGAAAAAAACGACAAATTTCGTCAAGAGATCGCGACAAAAAGGCAGTTTTCGTCAAAAGATCACGACAAATCGGGAAATTTCTTCAAGAGATCGCGAAAAAACGGCAAATTTATTCAAGACATCGCGAAAAAACAGCAGTTTTCGTCAAAAGATCGCGAAAAATGACGTCTCGTCAAAAGATCGCAAAAATGGCATCTCGTCAAAAGATCGTGAAAACCCCACAAATTTGGATGGATGAAGTGCATTTTCAATTATGATATGTGTTTTTAAGTTTTATTAAATGTCTGAAAATTATGTGGTGTGTATAAATGTTATAGTTGATATACAGGGTTACACAAAAGAGCTCATAAATGTTATTGAATGTGAGGGTAATTAACTTAAAGATGATTTTTAAATAAGTTATGCATTTTTACGTTGAGCAGCTTTCAGTATACTAAGAAATGTTTATAGAATATAGATAAAATGATATACTGGGTCACGCAAAGAATTAGCTACATAGTTACCCATAAATTTTAATTTCTGGAAATGTGATTTAAATAGTTTTACGAGTGTTTATGCTTGAACTAAATTTTAACAAAATACTGGCGTCTAATAAAGATACTAAGTAAATTACAGGGCTGAACAAAAGTATTTAAGTATTTGCCATTTTTTAGAATAAAATGCTGAAAGAAAAATTTCATCCAGTTAGACATTTCCTTGCTAAACTAAATTTTCCTGTTATATAGTATATATATATATATATATGTGTATATATGAACCGACGGATCAAATACAGGGTTATTCAAAAATATTGGAATACTTATTTGGCTATGGACTATAGCATCTTACTTCCCTAAATAATAAAGCTTTGTTAAAGATTTCAGGAAGTATTGGAAAGTGTTTCATAATGTATGCTTAACGCATGATTTTTCTTACTTGTTAAGCATTTAAACCTAATTTTCTACCATTCTATTCGCAATAAGTTTCTTAATAAGGGGCCCCTTTTCAGTCTCTAGCCGAGAGCCCCCAACGGAGCCAGTCCGGGCCTGCCCACCCCTCCCCTTTTTGCGTTCGTTTGTATGTTCTTTTTTTAATGAGAGTTGGTCTTGTCAAAATCTTTTCAATGTAAAAGTTGTAGATAATATTAAGAATATTTGTAATAAATTTAATTGGATTTTATTTTAAGAACTGACGAAGCTATGTATTTTTTTCTAAAATCCTATTTTTTCCCTTGACCCATTATTAATTTAATCAAAAATCTGTCATACATAAGTTTTTGTCTTTTTTCCAGAAGTAATTTTAAAGGAATTTGATATGTATTGTTATTAATAAGTTATCTGGATTTCGGTTTTCACAACTCCCTCCCCCCCCCCCCCTATTTCCACTCTGTTGGAACCATTTTATCCCTTTAACGAACTTAACCAAGATTTTCTACTCCATGATTTTTATATAAGTTTGGAAGATACTTGTGCAGAATTGCGGAAGTTACCGTGTCCGTAAAAAATTCATGTATAGATATATACAGGTCGAGTCATAATCAGCGAAACAATAGGTTATCTCCTTAAAAATTGCCCCTAGATCCAAACTTCCAATTGCATAAGATCGTTAAAAAAGGTGCCATATATAATGGCATAATTTCCAACTCAATGGGCAGTCTATTTGAAAAAATACGGAAATTAAATTTTTCTCCAGCTCCCGTAGGGTAAAAATTCCAATTAGAAAAGCTTTCCTCGTTGATGCTTGAATTAAACACAAAAAATTTCATCTCCATATCTAAAAAACTCAGAGTTAAGGTCGTTTAAATTATTCGTTAAGTTTTAAGAGATTCGACACAAATTGAAATGCGTGCAATTAAGAAAAATAATACTTTAAGAGTTGTAGTATGCATGCAAAAAATATATTTATTGAATATTTTTTTTTTAAGTGATGATTAATCATATAATTTGCAAATAAAATCACGTCCTAAAAATTCTCATAAAATAAAATAAAAAGTCATTTTTAAAGTATTAATTTAAAATTGTTATAACTAGAAACATTATCCATTGGATTTCATTTTTTTTTTTCATTTAATTAAAGAGAAAATTATAATTTCAGTTTTGTTGCAGGAATATTTTAAATATTAATTTTAAAAATATCAACAATATTTATATTAAAAAAATGATGTAGCTTATTTTATCAAAAATCGTATGTTCAAAAGCAAATATGTTTTTTAAATATGCCAAAACAAAATTAATGTAATAAATAAATAAAAATAAATAAAAGGCAAGTTCCAAATTTGCACCTAATTTCTTTAACGATTCTTGAGTTAATAATTTAAAAACGAAAAATTATTTTTAAAAAATCATCATGCAGAAAAATGCATTTAAAGTTTAAAGCAAAGATTGCCTCTAATAAATTGTTTAAGGGTTTTTTCAAAAATTGTATGTAAAAAAATAATTTTTTTCTGTAGCTTAAAATCCCGATTCAGTTTAACTTTGGCTGTTTCAAAAATTGTATGTAAAAAAATAATTTTTTTCTGTAGCTTAAACTCCCGATTCAGTTTAACTTTGGCTGTTTGCACTTCTTTTCCGTAGGGGCGAGTGGGGAGAGTGGGATAGTTGTTTTTTCTCTTTATGTATCATTCTAAACATTTCATCAATCACACACAAGATGAAGCAATGGTAGCCGAACTCAGTTGAAAAAAAAAAAAAAAAAAAAAAAAAAACGTGTGGCACTCTGGAACTGCCGCGGTAAAGCTATAGCATAGCATTTTTTTACCAACTTATGCAATTATAATTATTTATTTATTTTTTATTTATGCAGTTTTTTTTTTTTTTTTTTTTTTTTTTTTTTTTTTTTTTTTTTTTTTTTTAGTCTTTGATATTAATTCAAGTTAAACATTTTGAGCGTGATGACCGATAACAATTTTTTTTCTTGTATTGAACAAATGAGAAGTTAATATCGTTTAAAATATTTTTATTATCTTATAATACATGTAGGTTAATCAGGCATTTTTATCATTGAAACTATACGTTTATGGTAGCTGAAATAAAAAAACATAAGTTTAAGACTTGATATTCTCAAAATATCTGAAAAATACCGCGTCAATGTCTGCCGAAATCTACGAAGGGATATTGTGCCGAAGTCTGCCAAACTGAAGCGACGTTAGCCGGAGTGTTAGGTTTTTTTTCTCGTTACAGAATTTCTAGATTCTTTCGCCGCGCTCAAAGCCCGCGATAAAAGCTATGCAATACCTTAATAAATTACAAACAAAATTTGGCCGCGCTACGAAAATTAGATCGCGAGTTATAAGCATTTTAATTTTTTCGACCCTCACCGTGGGGGGTCTCCTGTCACCAAAAGTAACACTGTCTCTTAGTAAATTACCAAACAAAATTTGGCCGCACTACGAAAATTGATCGCGAGTTTTAAACATTTTAAATTTTTCGACCCTCACTGTGTGTGTGTGTGGGGGGGAGGGGGGGGGGGGCTCCTGTCACCAAAAATTAACACTCTCATAATAAATTACCAAACAAAATTTGGCCGCGCTACGAAAATTAGATCGCGAGTTATAAACATTTTAAAATTTTCCGACCCTCTCCATGGGGGATCTCCTGTCACTAAATATTAACACAGTCTCATAATAAATTACCAAACAAAATTTGGCCGCGCTACGGAAATTGATCGCGAGTTTTAAACATTTTAAATTTTTCGACCCTCACCATGGGGGGGGGGGGGGCTCCTGTCACCAAAAATTAACACTGTCTCATAATAAATTACCAAACAAAATTTTGCCGCGATACGAAAATTAGATCGCGAGTTATAAGCATTTTAAATTTTTCGTCCCTCACCGTGGGGGGGTCTCCTTTCACCAAAAATTAACACTGTCTCATAATCAATTACCAAACAAAATTTGGCCGCGCTACGAAAATTAGGCCGCGAGTTATAAGCATTTTAACTTTTTCGACCCTCACCGTGGGGGTCTCCTGTCACCAAAAATTAACACTGTCTCATAATAAATTACCAAACAAAATTTGGCCGCGCTACGAAAATTAGATCGCGAGTTATAAGCATTTAAATTTTTCGATCCTCACCATTGGGCGGGTCTCCACTCACCAAAAGCTACATTATCCTACCTTGTTTTATCTTAAGACGATTCTTTTCTATACACATTCTATCAGGAATTTTTATAATTGAAACTACAGATTTATAGTAACTGAAATAAGATATATAAGTTTGAGACTTGATATCCTCTAAATATCTGAAAAATACTGCGTCAATGTCTGCCGAAGTCTGCCGAAGGATACCATGCCGAAGTCTGCCGAAGTGAAACGATGGTAGCCGAGTGTTGGGTTTTTTCGTTACGGATGTGTTAAGATATTTCTCGTTACGGAATTTTTGGATTCTGTCGCCCCGCTCAAAGCCCGCGATAAAAGCTATGCAATAGCTTAAAAAATTTTAATCTGTATCAGTTTGCAATTGTATGTAACAAAAATGATTATTTTAAGAATCAAAAATAAATTTACTTCAGATACTTTTAATGCTTTCTGTATATTAATGACTTGTTTATGCATATGTGTAATAGTTACTTATGGAACATTATACTGTATACTGCACATTATTTAAACCAAGAATAAAATAGTGTTTTTGTTTATACAAGAAGTTTAACACAAAACAAGGAAGTGGGGAGGAATGGAACATGCTTGTAAAGGGAGAAATGGGACATGTCTAAATCCCCCTTTTTTAATAAAATTAATGTCCTAACATGCAAACATTTTTACAGGATAGTATATTAGTTGTAACATTGATAATATATTCATTTACTTCAAAATGCAAATAAATTGAATCGATGATTTTTTAATGTCATCTATGACTGACAATCATGAATTTTCATTCCAGTCATGAAAGCACTGGAATTATATACATTATCAACCTACAATCTTTGTTTGATTGTATATCTAGCCGACAATAGACTACTTGTGTTTTATAGCTTTGTTTTATTGCTGTTCCATAACTTCCGGTTAGTGGGGACATATGAGTTGCATTTTGAAACTTACAATTTCTTTAATTTTAAAAAAGCTTTTGCATGTTATGTTTCTATATTGTTCGGAGAGAGATTAAAAAGTGCTTTGCCTTGCTTTCTATAAATTAAAATATTTGTTTTTGTGTCGAAAAAGTGTATTTTCTTACTTTTGTAAAAAGTGTCCCACCCCAACCCACTCTTCCCTACTCTTTAAATATCCATCAATTATTTAAAACAATGCTTTTTCTAACATGCTGATTAGGAGATTTTCATAACTTTAGCCCTCAAAACTTCAGACTTTTTATCGTAGGGACTAACTTTTCATTTCCGGTCAAAACCAGTATTAAAATCATCGTCTCCGACTTGTCTATTCCGTGCAAAAATAAGTAAAATTTGATCAGCCGAAAAATTTTTACAAAAATTGCATACATTTTAAATTCATCCTTATTTTACATTAAAAACTTTAAAATTCATTTTTCATAAAACTTTAAAATTCATTTTTTATGTATTCATTTTTTATAAAAGATAGTAGATTTAAAGGAAAAATAAAATAAAATACAGTAAAATCAGTGAAAATGAATTTGACTATGACGCAATCCTGTCTTACACGGAAAAGATCCATGCAAAGTAAATATGATAATACTTGAGAAAGAGAGAGAGAGTGAGAGAAAGAGAGAGAGAAGAATGTATTTGTAAAAATAGTATGCATTTGAAAGAATTAAATAATTTTCTAATAATTTTTTTTAATTTTAAATTAAAATTTTTAAATAGATATTCAGATTAAAAGTTTGGTTCTTCAAAATTTTCTTTTACTTACACATTTAAATGCAATCTAATATCAGTTTCTAAAATAATTCTTAAAAAAAAATATTTTCGGAAAAGTTAACCGCATTTATTTCGCTACAATTTTGAACGGTATTAATTTAATTCTTTCGCGTCACTTATATACGTAAAAGATACTCAGAAGTTTTCATTATTTCTAAAATTAATTTTGTGTTTTAAATTTTGCCTTATTCAATCAAAGCAATTTTGCGTTTTAACAAGATATAAAATTACTTTTTGGAAAGATCGCTGATTAAAGATTAGAAATTTTAAAAATGGTCTTAGCTACGGGTTAAGCGCCTTGAACATGAAATGAAAAGATTATATCTTCTAAAAAAACGACTGATTAAAAAACAATCATATGAAAATAAAAGCATACATTTATACCGTCTTATTAGGCAGAAACTCAAAAGGATTTCTATAAAAAATACATTAATCCCGTCTTAGGCTGCTATATGTAAATTAATTAATCTACAATAAGTCATTTGAATAGTGGCGCCATCTACTGTAAGACTGTAAAGTACTTTAAGTATTCTAACTTACGATGTTTATTTAAACATTTAAATAACAATTTTAATTTTTCTTAAGAAAGGTGTTATAGTAAAAATAAAATACATTGACATGTTTCGGAACCGTCAAATAAGTTCCATAGTCATAATATAAAATAATATTTTTATATTATTATTATTATTTTTTATTTATATATATCATAATATTTTTTATATTATGACTATGGAACTTATTTGACGGTTCCGAAACATGTCAATGTATTTTATTTTTACTATAACACCTTTCTTAAGAAAAATTAAAATTGTTATTTAAATGTTTATATAAAAGGTGAATATTTTATAATCTGATGATTTAAAAAATCAATTGGATTTAATTAACTTTTTATGATGTTTATTTAGTTTTAAAACTCTCATGTATTTCACATTCAGCTATGGTTTTAATTTTAAATGTGAATTAATTATCAATTTAATGTATTAGTTCAAGGGGGGTAGTTAAAAATTTGCAGGTGTTTCGGTTAAATAAGAATAATGTCAAAAAACTTCATAATAATATTAAAATTATTTTTACAGCTTAAAAAAAAAAAAAAAAAATGGACAAAAATTATCTTTAAACAAACTAGTATTATTATCCTTTCTATGTCGTCTTTCAGTTTCTTCTAATTGTTTTAATTAAAAATTGAAGAGGGTATCAATATTTAGGAAATCAAGTGTAAAACTATTGATATTATTGTATGTTTTCCTTGAGAACTACTGAAGTGATTTCGACGTATAAATATATGTATTGTATTTTTATTTATTTATTTTATTTTATTTTATTTTATTTTATTTTATTTTATTTTATTATTATTTTTTTTTGCTCAGGCAATGGTCAAACTACAAATTGATCATTCGGCAAGGGAATAGTTAAATAATAAATTAATTGCACGATATCTCAAGGGAAAGTTACAATCACAAATAATGTAAAAGAAATGACATTTTTGTGCTTAATTCTCTGAAACTACTAAAACTATATTCCTATTTTAAGAATAATTTTAGCAATTTTTAACTTATAATTTTTTTTCTCACAAGAAAGAAAAATAAAAAATGAAAGCAATCCCATGAAAAAAAAAAAAAAAAAAAAAATCAAGAAATATTTTACTATTTAGTATACTATTATTAATTACTTAATATTACTAATAAAGATCGACCGAATATTGGGCCAAAAATCTGAGTTTCGCCGAAAATTCGTTTTCCGCGAAAATTCAGCTCGAAACTCGAATGGAACTATCCTGTATTTCAATATCTCATTTCTTATTCAAAAATTTTCAGCATTATTTATTAATTTGAGCTGTATCGGCTCAAATGAGACCATTTTTTGCTATGGACTTCGTTCTTTATTATCATCAGTCATGACTGACTCAAGACGTGAGTGCAAAATTTGAAGCAAGTAATGCATATATATGACTAAAATTTTCACGTGGTCATTAAAAACTGTAGACTTTACTGTAATAGAAAATTTTAAAACCACAGAAATATTTCGAATACTCTTTGAGAAAGATCTAGTATGACAGATGAAGATCTACGAAATTCATTAAAAAAATAAAATCGTGGTGTGTATACCGAAAAATTAGTGATATTCGTATTATTAGGAAATCTTCCTGTATCGTTGATGAATTAAATACGTATTATTACTCAAGACGTGTTTGCAAAATGTAAAGCAAATAATGGAGATATATAACTAAAATTTTCCCGCGCTCATTAAAAGCTGTAGTAGACACTATGGTAATAGAAAATATTAAAACCACAGAAATATTTCGTAGACTCCTGGAGAAAGATCTAGTATGACAGATGAAGATCTAAAAAATTCATTAAAAAAATAAAATCGTGGTGTTTATTCAAACTTCATTTCAATTGATATAAACTTCGTTAAAAATACTTTCATAACAAATTTTAATTAATAAATATTCATTGGAAACTTTATTTAAAAATGACTAAGTGGATCTTTAAAATAGCCTTTTAAAACAGAATTAAACTTCATTACACCGGGATCTTTTCAAAATAATTTAAATTTAAATTATAAGTAAAATCGTTCATTTATCATAAAAGAAATCAAACTAAATATGTTATCGTAACTTAAATTAACTTAAAGGGCCATTACTTTTAAAATAAAGAAGTCTTTTAAGCATTAAAAGATAGTGAGTAAAGATATTAAATTAATATAAGTTTATGCAAGGTTTTAAACTCATAATAGTTATAAGTGACACATAAAACTGTCTGATTAGCTAACAAGTTGGAAAAAAATAAAAAATGTTTTGTTGATCCCTATATATGATCTGTAGATTGGTATTTATGCTATATTGTGCACAGTAAAAAAAGGCAGATATTTTTTTAGCTATGAAAATTTACTATAATCACAATAGAAAATATTCAATAACTATTTCCAAGTCACCCAATATTCTTGAAAGCGTTCCTTTCTTTTTAGGTGCGTTCGTAAATATGTAAATACGTAGCACCTATTGTTGTCGTTCAGTCTGTCCGTCTGTCTGTCCGCATATAACGACGCAAAAACTACCCAACTGAATCGTTTGAAATTTAAAATACATAATTATTACATAATTTTGTCAAGTCATTTAAAATTTTATGAAAATCGGATGCATAGATCAATTACAGGGACAATCAAAAGGATTCCGTTACATTACGGTCAATGAGGAAAAAAGTTTCAAATGCACTTTAATCGCTTGAAGTTCTAAATACATAATTGTTACATAATTTTGTCGAGTTATTTAAATTTTATCAAATTCGGAAGCATAGTTCAACTACAGGGACAATCAAAAGTCTTCCGTTACATTACGGTTAATGGGTAAAAATGTTTCAAGTGCATTTTAATGGTGTTACACTCATTCGAACGTACTAAAATTGATATAAATAAGTACTATAAATTTCTTTGATTACTATGTCTTGTATGTTAAATATTGTCTATCGTGAATAACTACCAATGCCGTGAAAGGGAGAGCGATAAAAAAGATAATTAATTGAGGACTCCAGGTTCGTTTAAAGTATAGTTTTATTTTGCCCTTTCGAGAGAGTGATGGGTGCCCAACGTGATACTGGCAATCACAGCAGAGGGAGGCAAAGTGGTTCTTCTTAGAGTCAGAACCAAGATAACATCAGTTGTCAATTATCGCCAAAGGTTACAATGTTTGGCATGTATATGATATTTGGCAAAAATATACGTGCAATTTTTTTCTTCTGAGAGAGAGATTTTGTACTTAGCATATTAACAAGATAATCGCTAATTGGCGACAAAAGAGTTTAAACTTTGATATTGGAATTTGAAAAAGCAAAGGAATTTTTTGCGGTTAGGCCTGGGACTCTTGAAGTGGGCTAAAATTCGCGAATGGATACCATATAAGGAACGATAACATGGGAGAGGCGATTTACTCGAACATGTACGACGCGCAAAACATCTTATGCAGCATTTTTATTATAGAGCAGCTGGTATTCAGAAAACCACATTCGGTTTTTTTGACCATATAAGGTATGGAAAGAGTGAAATACATGTGCCGGCATTTCGGTGTCCGTTATATTAAGGGGGGGTCGTTTCAGTATTACAAAAATGAGAAAAGGGGCGATATATTTATAACTTAAACTGTAATGTAGACCTTGTTGTGATCATGATATTTAGTTACTTTAAAAAAAAAGGATTTTTTTTTTTTTTTTTTTTAATGGAGGAAAAGATAAGTTTATCAATTTGTTACCTTGCATCGTCATATTCAATAATATATGATATATTGATATCATAGCATCTATAAAGTACATATTATAATATACATTTTGCATAATCTGTGGTGCAAAGAATATTTGTTATTGATTTACAAGGCCACACAAAAGTATTCCTTTGCTTAATGGTATAGGGAGGACATTGATGCGCATTTTATTTGTAATTATTTACAATTTTATGAGATTGATATATGAGTGTGATATTTTTAAAACTTTGTTATTGTACGACCACACCTCATTTGCTACACTTCACGTGCAATTCCTAACTTGTTCAGATATTATCAGACCTCAACTAAACAATTTTACCCGCATAACTGACATTGTGCAAGCAATTGTAGCAAAAAAATGTTTATGTTAATGTCAGTGATAGTGCAGTTATTTCTAGATGCTTTTCAGTTAAACATTTTTGCTGAACATAAAAATATTTACTTGAGAATTTATAGCATTCGAAAAATATGTTTTGGTGATAAAAAGAACTGATTATTAAAAAGAACTCACTGTAAAAGCTACTTGAAAACGTTTTGAAGACTACGGGCCGCTAATATATACATATTTTTTTCTAAATTTTCCTATAAATTTCAAAAATGATTTCTTTTGTGACGTTAGTAAAGGTAAGGGAACGCTTTTCTGAATCTTGTGTGACTGGAAAGAAGTTATTGTATGCTTTCGATCGTAATTATAGTAGATGTTTACAAATTAAAAGAAAAAAAATGTTTTAAGTGCATGTTAACAGTTCGTTCAAATCAACGATTAGCACTATTTAAAATTCCCACTGAGCACTTTTCGCAAATAAACGACAACATATTCTATTATTTGTGTATTCCAGTATATGATCTATAAAATGTATGTACACCAAGTAATATGCCAAAAAAGGCTTTCCTTTAAGTACCGCAACTGAAAAAGCACTTTTAGAAATTATTCTTCATAGGACTACTATAGAAAAATGCAGTTTTATCCCTGTAAATGAACGATAAATTTTATGCACAACAGATACTATACAAAGAGCTATTATAGAACACTCCAGTGCTATGTATAATTTTCAATGCATTTAAATAGTGTAATAGGTTTAAAATACACCTCAAACAATTTTACCCGATAAACCATAGCAAAATGTAATTCTTTTGGTTATCTCTGTAAATGAACCATAAATGCTCCACACATCTTTTGGAATACCGAACTCACCATAGTAAACTCTCAATAGCTCAATTTTTCTATAAGTCAATTTTACGGTAATCGCACTATATTTACATGAGTAAGAGCACGGACAAGCAGACGACTGACGAACTCAATTCATAAAGTCTTTTCAAGTTTGTTGGAAATTGTTAAAAACTGGAAGCAGTTAAATTCAGGAAAATATGTTGCCTATTGTTAATTATAGATTAACTCTTTTTAAATCATCCGTTTAATATGAAATAATCCCGATGGTTTTGGGTTGAAATATTTTTGAAAAACATACAATATCGATCATTTTTAAACAGAAAATTTTTTTAATACAATAATTTTTTTTAGAAAATTTGAAGATTTTTGTGTGCTTGATTCCTTTAAATTGTGTAATCTGAATTGAAGAAAGTTAAACATGTACGTTTTCCTTATATATTAAAATATGCGTGTAATCTCTAAATACACAATATATATATATATATATATATATATATATATATTATATATATATATATATATATATATATATATACATACCGGGTGTCCAGTAAATGACTGACCCATTTTAAAATTATATAACAAAAAAACGGTTTGAGATAAAAATGCGCGGTTTGCGGTATTGTTATTAGAATATCAATAAATTTTTAATACGCACTTCCTTCAAATAGTTCTAATTTCGGCCAAAAGATGGCGCTGGCGGCATCAGACTGTAGAAATACAGCCTGTTTTCTTGTTCTGAAGCTGATGATCTTTCCGGCTCATTTTTCCGAGTCGAATCTGAGTCGAAATGTTGAATCGACTCTCCACTCCCAGACTGCAGAAATAGGATTTGTTGATTGAAACGAGATTTAAAATAACATTTAAGATTGAACTAGGTCTATTGTAAAAACCTATGTCTATTGTAACCTCCTCGACAAATATCAGGAGGAACTACAAAAACTAGTTTAAAATTACTGTAAAACATCTCCAAAGGTGTGTCAATCTATGAATAAATATTTATAACAAGCAAACATTTGTTACAGAAACTTAGAAATATTTTTAACAATTCTAGAAAAATTTAAATTAATTTAAAGGATGTTCTTTAGTGTTTCAATATTCTCTTCGGAATATGTTATTTTAACCGCTTAACTGATACGCTTTTTTACGTACAATGAAATGAAAATATGGGATAAACGCCGCTTTTTTAAACCTAAAATAATCGTAATATTTAATTTAAACATTTCTTCTATTAAATAGTATGAAATTGCATTTAAAATTTTTAGTAGTGTCAGAAAGCTTTAAGTGATGGAAGAAGCACACTATTATTGCCGGTACGTTGTACGGGCAAATATAAAAATATAAAAATATATTTGCGTGAATATGATTTATTATCTTTTTTAAATTATGTAGAAAAAATACCAATGTTCAATTTATTTTTCCATATTAATATCTATAAAATTGAAGTAAAATAAGTAGACATTCAGTTTTATCTAAAATATCTATGGCCCCACCAGTGGGCGATAGGTTCTGACGTCTCAACTGGTAGACGGCAGTGCTGGGTTTGAACCCAATCGCGTCTGTCGGCATAACCGTTCGGAGTTTTCCGTGGTAAAATTATCCGTGGTAAAATTATCCGTGGTTTTCTTCGAACCTTAGATTTTCTTGTGTAAATACGGGTTAGGTGCCCTTAGAAAGACCCCCCCACACACACAGGGCATCCCACCCCTTTCTGACTTATATCCCACGTGTACATAATAAATTAAACCAAACTAAAATATCTATATGCAATTTTATGGCAAATCATTTTTACGGAAACTTTTTACTGAAATAAAGTTTCGTTTTTTTTTGTTCTAGTTTTGTTCTTTTTTTTAAATATTGCATGAGACAAAAGCTGTTGAAAACATTTCAGAAGCCAACGCAGTATTCACTGTCCCGATCCTTTCTTTCATTTACTATCTCCCGATTCTATATTTTTCTCCTGTTGGATTCGATGAGTTGAAATACGAATCGGTTTTACAAGCCTAGATTACAACTTTTGAAGCTATATTTGTGTAATGCAATACCGAATAACAGTAAAAAAAGCAATGAACATGAAATTGATGCTCTAAGCACAATGTCATGTTTAAATTTTTAGGGATTTGTTTCATCTACGCTGTAAATAGAAGAGGTTATTACAATGCTGATTTAAACGCCAGTTGAGACATCAGAACTTATCGCCTACTGGTGAGGCCATAGATATTTTAGATAAAACTGAGTGTCTACTTATTTTAGTTCAATTTTATAAATATAAATATTGAAAAATAAATTGAACATTGGTATTTTTTTTATACATAATTTTAAAAAGATAAAAAATCATTTTTTTAATAATATTTCTTATTTGAAATCAGATACAGGAGATATTTTCAGAATGTTTTTTTCTCGTTCTTTTCCTCATACCGGGGGAAAAGAACGAGATTACATATTTCCCTCCTATATACGGGGGGGGGCGGCGAAATATATTTCAGGATCTATGATGCTTTTTGTAATGAAGTTTTGAAGAGGGATGACTTAGAGACTATAAAAAAGATACGTCTTCTTTTTTTCTTTTTAAATATCCGTCCATTTTAGCGTAGATACGTTTGCTGCCGTGGGGGGTGGCGAGGTGTGTGCAAAAGACATCTTAAAATCTCTCACGGCTTTCGTAATAAAATTTTTGGATACGTTAAATGACAAAATATGAATATAAAGTAGGGATGAATTCGGTTTTCGGAAAAATTAATAATATTTTGTTTCAGGCAGATTTTTGCCTTAGCAGGTAGTTTTGCATGTTTCTTTCTACTTCGGGATCAATAAATTTTTATGTTTAAGACAAGATTTGTTGTAGACGGATTCCTTTATATTAAGATTTAGAAAATTTTAATCTGCCGATTTATAAGTTTTCTTAGACAGGAGACTTGGCAACGCTATTTGCATACCATTGTTTTAAATTTTTAACTGATTTTCCCGTACAACGTACCGGCAATAATAGTGTGCTTCTTCCATCACTTAAAGCTTTCTGACACTACTAAAAATTTTAAATGCAATTTCATACTATTTAATAGAAGAAATGTTTAAATTAAATATTACGATTATTTTAGGTTTAAAAAAGCGGCGTTTATCCCATATTTTCATTTCATTGTACGTAAAAAAGCGTATCAGTTAAGCGGTTAAAATAACATATTCCGAAGAGAATATTGAAACACTAAAGAACATCCTTTAAATTAATTTAAATTTTTCTAGAATTGTTAAAAATATTTCTAAGTTTCTGTAACAAATGTTTGCTTGTTATAAATATTTATTCATAGATTGACACACCTTTGGAGATGTTTTACAGTAATTTTAAACTAGTTTTTGTAGTTCCCCCTGATATTTGTCGAGGAGGTTACAATAGACATAGGTTTTTACAATAGACCTAGTTCAATCTTAAATGTTATTTTAAATCTCGTTTCAATCAACAAATCCTATTTCTGCAGTCTGGGAGTGGAGAGTCGATTCAACATTTCGACTCAGATTCGACTCGGAAAAATGAGCCGGAAAGATCATCAGCTTCAGAACAAGAAAACAGGCTGTATTTCTACAGTCTGATGCCGCCAGCGCCATCTTTTGGCCGAAATTAGAATTATTTGAAGGAAGTGCGTATTAAAAATTTATTGATATTCTAATAACAATACCGCAAACCGCGCATTTTTATATCAAACCGTTTTTTTGTTATTTAATTTTAAAATGGGTCAGTTATTTACTGGACACCCGGTATATATATATATATAAATTAAAATAAATTTTAGCGCAAAAAAATTTTACTTGAATTTCAACTTCAAGTGCAACTAATATGTAGAAATAAGAATAACTTAAGAATAAATTTAGAAATAGGGTCCAGTCAAAAAAAAAAAAAATAATTTTTTAAAATCTCCTTCCTTTTGTTAACTTAATGCTTAATGAACTCCTCAAGTTAGTGGAGCGAGACAAGAGCCCGTATTTAAATTCAGAAGTTTTAATTAATCGTTTTTGCACAAAGTTTGAAAATTTCAGTGGAAGAATTATCGTTATGTAAATCTTAGAAGCATATTTTTTCTCAATGAAATAATATTGCGTTAAATTACTTCTTTCATCAAAGAGTTTTTTTCAGTATTGAGAATTAATACTGTCATTGTTTCTGTAATGGTACTTAAAGTCATGACTTCTACTAGATTATTCAGACTGGTTTAACCATATACTTTGTAGAAAAAGCATTCTTTATTTATTTTTTATTTGATTTAATTATTTTTTTTTAATTTATAGCGCGGCTTCTAAAGAACGTTCTGTTTTATGAAAGAGGAAGAAACACTCTTCGTAGCTCCGAATAAAACAATTATGTTATACAGAGTTTCTCATCGTGATTGAACATATAAGGAGGTCCGGGACGCATTTAAAAATAATCTTTAGTTAAAATTTTGATTTTTTTTGGAGGGGGAGGAGGGGGGGTGGTCAACTGTATCATGTGTCAGTATCATCCCATAATAAATTTCTCTTATGCTTTTTAATTTATTAAAAAAAAATGGGGTAATTTAAAATCATTATAACTCAAAATATTATTCGTAGAAATTTAATTTTTTTCTATTTAAATAAGTATAAATATATAAGCTTTAATTTTGATACAACATTTTCAAAAATATCAATTTAAACAAAAATTAAAAATGTTTAAAGTAAGAAAAAATGATGTAATAGTTAAAAACATATTTTTAAAAGTAAAATATTCTTTTTCAAATTTACTGAATCAAAATAAAAACAATTGAAAAAGACACTTCAAGTTTGAGCAATTTTATAACGGTTCTTGACTTATTATAACTTAAATAGGAGAAATGGTGAAAAAACCCATCATGAATTAAAACGCATTTTCATAAAAAAGTCGCTTCCATGGCAACCAATTCTTGAAAGCTAGATTTTGAAAGCAAGCCAAACCGAAAAAATAATTATATACTGTTCAGATTAAAATGGAAACATGGTTTAAACGTCACTTAAGCAGAACCCCCCCCCCCCCCCCCAAAAAAAAAAAAAAATGCTCCTTTTTTTTTTATATATAATATTAGTTAAATTTTAATAAATTTTTCCTTGCTCCTTTTTAAGCAATTGCTTTTGACACAGTGATTTACAGTCAATTTTTTTCTCCATATTTTGGAGAATCTAATAGGAACAAGCAGGGACGAGCAGGGAGAATCTAGCAAGGACAAAAGTTCCTGAAATCGAAGGCACTCGCGAGCTAATGCTATTCCTGTGGGAAGAAATGGTATATTTTATGTTTAATTAAAGTTAATTTCACTTTCATTACCGGTTCCAAAAATGAATGTGTCATTTAAAAAATATCTACAACTAAAATCGAAAAATTAAAGAATGAGGGACTTCAGAGAAGGACTTCATATATCCAATGCAAAATAATTTTTTTTTAATATGTCAAAATGCAAACAAGTTATTAGAAAATAACCTTCCCATAGGAATAGCATTAGCTCGCGACTGTCTTCGCTTGCAAGGACAGGAACCTTAACATTTTGTACTCCGACGGGAATTTTCCTTTCCTTTGAAGAAACTGCAATAAAGTAATGTGGGTAACTGGATTCACGAGGTAACTGGGCCATAGGTTGTTTAAAAAGAACCGCAGAGGACTTTAAATTTCATCTTTTGTCAACATTGCACTCCCATTTCTACTTTTTGAACCAACGTGTGTCAATTCAATTTTAGCTCTGCGTTTGTTGTGATAAGTTAATGAATATTCAGGATTCTTTTTTTTTTTTTTACAAATTATGACAATTCGTTTGAAAATTCTCAGCTTTTCATTAAAATACAATAAAAACTTGTATTAAACAATCACTTTCTTTAAAAATTAATTATAGAAATACATTATTGTGATTAAATAGCCGTGCACATCTACTTCATGTCTGAAATGTAAGCCCGATGTTCTAATTGCCCCAAACATTTCTCATTTACGGGGTAACTAGGACATGTAGGGTAAAAGGCCTAAATATGAACCACTTTTTTTAAAATAATTTTATGATTATTTACAAATTAAATTTTTTGACCAAAACTTATCAGCTGTATATCCATTTCCTCCCTATAAGATTCTGGAGTCAAGTTTGTTCAAAAATTAATACAACTTGGGGGAAAAATGTGTTGTGTATCATTTGCAAGTTTCACAAAAAGGGGTTCTTAATATGGTATACATTGGGTCCTTAAAATGGAGCCCAATGTCATATTCGGCACCCACACCAAATATGTCAAAGTGAAGCAAATCAAGATTTGAGGGTATTAAAACAAAACAACACATCTTTCACATAAAATAAGTTCTTCTTTTGGATGCCTTCTGTTGATTTGGAATCTATGCTTCTAACTTACTCACTGACAACTAACTTTGCTCCACTTCCATATACATGAAAGCAAGAGGATGTTCGAGAACATTCCACGATTTTCTAATGATAAAACTTTCTGGAATCCTCTAGAAAATTATGGAACATTTTATGCATCTGCATATCTATAAGGAGACTATGGGGTTCTGTAACAAAAGGACTTCAACTTTGCTATACATTGCCAAATTTGATGTCCAAAATTATTCTACGAAAGTTACGCCAGCTTTTTGATACCGCTAACATATCACAAAATTCCCACAGACTTCCATTGTAATTCACATACAGATTACTTGCTTGCAGAAAATCAACAAATTGCGACATGCTACGAAAATTAATATGAGCTTATGAATTGAGCTTAATTTAACTATTTACATTATTTATGAGCACAAACAGTAACTATTTGCAAAATCCGTAACAAAGTATAAAAATAAAGTAAATAGGTAATATACGAAAAAAAGAAGGAAGTAAAAATAAATTTACTAAATACTAAATATACTATATATACTATAATATACACTAAATTCATATTTAGGAATCCTTGGTGGTGCCACATTGGGAACTCCACATGAATTGCTAATATTAGTTAGTGAGAAATAGAAAATTAACTTCAATCCAAACCAATAATTAGCAAACATTAATATAAGTAGTGAAAAGACACCGAAAACACTAGCAATAATTAATAAATAAAATAATACACCTTGTAAAAATCACCATAAAATAAAAAAAACAAAGCAGAACGCGTTTCAAACTAAAGCAATAACAGTTCGTCATCAGCTGAATCATACACGTATCCGTAAGGGGACAATGCCAGAGATACACTGAACGAAATTAGGTGGAGATTACATAGAAGGCGACTGGTGGCACCAGTCAAAAGAGCACAAATGGAAGGCAAAAGTGATGGAAAATAAAAAAAGAGAAAAAAATGAAAAAAAAATTGCATGTTCCAAATTAAAAAAGGATTGTTCTACTGAGCATATAGTAACAAGCAGTTCGTTAAAAATGCTGTTATTCTCAATAATAACACTAAATATTTGCTCATTCCTTCTATAGCTAATTGTGCTCGTTTCTATATTCTTTCTTAGGTCCATAAACCTATTCTTTCCTTTCACCCTATCGTTTCTAATATTGGTTCTGCTTCATATAAACTTGCCAAGCTCCTTTCTTAACTACTAGCTCTTTCATCTTCCACTAAATTTCACACCGGGAAAAACTCTATTCACTTTTTTGATAAAATTAAACGCCTTTCTCCTTGTAATTAAAAAATGGTTTCCTTAGATTTTAAGTCCCTTTTCATTAACGTGTGGGATCAAGAGGCAATTGATTGTTTGGAAAGAAGGCTGCGCAAATTCCATTCCTCTTCAATCGAGATTTACGGGATCCTGCAATTAGTAATTTTGTTAGAAAAACCGTTTTCCAATTTAATAATTCTTATCTAATTTAATAATTAATTGTCTGTTAGTATGAGCCTAGCTGAATATATTTACAAAGGTTTAGACTTTAATTGAAGTGAATAATAGACTTATGAAGCTGAGAATCTATAATCTCCAGATTCACATTGTAAAATCATGACATGTTGCCCTACATAACTTTATAAAATATATTTAATTCGGCTATACTAATAAAAGTCGAAGCTAATTCTCATGCAAAATATTTTGCTGGATCATATTTAGTAAGATCAAAGAGCTAGTCGAAGCCGAAGCTTAATACTTTTAATGAGGTTATTTTAATAACCATTTATATAAATTTAGATTTCTTCTTATTAAAGAATGTCTTATGAAAAATTTTGAACACATTTACAAAGGTTTAGACTTTTATTGAAGGGAATAATAGCTCGTGGAAGTTGAGAATCCAGAATCTCCAAATTCATATTGTAAAATGATGGACCAGTTGCCCTACGTAACTTATAATTACAAAAATTATCTTTCATTTGGCTAGACTAATAAAAGTAGAAGTTAATTCTCATACAAAATACTTTGCTGGATCACATTCAGTTACCATAAATAACCAGCTGAAGCTTAAGGGGGCGAAAGGGTAAAAAAATATATTTTATTATTATTTTCTGATACTGCAACTTATAAGAAATATTTTAGAAAATTTGAATTCATTAGGAGTAAAACTTTCCGAGTTATAGGAGATTGAGACTCCGGGCGCTCTGTCCCTAAGCCAATAAAAGCGATACTTATGTGTTGACTTCGTAAAAGGAGTTTACCAAACAAGTTGTTGAAGGTATAGGCGACTAGATTTAGGGTATTTGCTTTATGGAGCTGTAATACACGATGTAAGTTAAAAAAAATCTCTATTTTATTCATATATCAAACTTTAAATGGCGTTTTTCTCAAATTTTTTTAAAAAGTCAGTAGTAAAAATTTCTCGAAAATCTGCGGACCGATTTTGCCTAAACTTTGCACATTTCATACTTTTCATACTAAATGCTAGTTTGTTAATGAAGGATTTTATTTTCCAATTACAACTTATCTTTTAATGAAAAAAACGAGCAATTTTTGACAAAAATTTTTGGCACAGTTTAAATCAGAGTTTTTTGATTGCACTTTCACCAAAAATTCAAAATGAATATTTTATTAATTCCTTCGTTCAAATTCAAGATAAACTTATGTACTACAGAAATCCCTTTGGTTTTTTAATTTCAGATGAAGCAATCATCAGTTATCCTGACTACCGCATGGAAACTTTTTTTGAGATTATTCGGTTCTCACCACTACCACTCGCTGAATTTTCAAGATTTTTTTTATGAAAATGTAGCAGAATATTCTTAGAATAATGTTTATTAATGTGCAATAAGTTTAAAAATATTAATAAATAAGGTACTCTGTAAAAAAAGTCACAAAAATATGCTTCTTTTTAGTATCTCAGACTCTTGTCCCCACTTAATATTTTTAATGTGGTTATCTTGTCAACCAATTATATAAATTTAGATTTCTTCCCATTAAAGAATATTTAATGACAAATTTGAAACTATAAAACAATTCTCAGTAAGAGATAGGATCCAAACACAATTACTTACGTTGTTCTTGTAAGATTTGTGAGAATATCATAACTGTATTTTTGTTAATTAATCTCATTTTTCATGTAAATATTTAAAAAAAAAATCCCTCTCACTACTGAATTTTTAAATCAGTTTTACTTAAAAATGTGTCTAAAAATCAAATCGTTATTATGAGTTTTTTTCGACATCTCCAGTAATTAATGAAGAGAATTATTTAAGAGTAGCAAATTTATGATTTATAATACTGATAATATTCTTTTTCACTTCAAGTAAGCATGCGACAAAAAGCACAAATATGTATATATATATATATATATATATACATATATATATAAATTAGAAATATGTGAAGAAATAAGATACGTCCCTTCAAGTCGATTAATAGTCTCCTTCCTTTGTTACCCTAATACTTAATGAACACCTAAAGTTAGTGGAGCGAAACAAGGGGTCGCACTTAAATTCAAATTTTTATCAGTTAAATTAGCCATTTAAATATACATAAAACTACACAAATATATGATAAATAAAATCAATAAAAATAATTGGTTTGAATTGGATCTTCATTTATATCTAAGTATCAATAAAAATTATTTAATAATAAGCTTAGAAATAAGGTACCAAAAAGTATTATAGTCTCCTTGCTTTAGTTATCTTAATGCTTAATGAATGCCTATAGTCAGCAGAGAGGAACAAGAGCTGGCATTTAAATTCACAAACTTTACCAGTTATGTTATTCATCAAAATACATATATCAAATATATAAATAAATAAATAAATAAAATCGATTTTAGCATGAAACATTTACTTGAATTTGCACTTCAAATGGGTCTAATACGTATATAAATAAAAATTAAGAATAACCCTACAAATATTTCATTTCAATTGGAAATAACTAAATAAATATTACACTTTTTTGAGTAATTTAAAAATGATTATCAAAAGATAATTACTCCTGTAATGTTTAAAGTTATTCTGTAGTAGCTTCTAAAAATGGAAACCCTTTGTAATAAAAATTCCTTCTCAAAAGAGAAATTATCTTTTCTGTGAAAATGCATTTATGCTTCATTATTAAAGTTATAAATGTCTTTAAATTCTATCAAAATTATCTCCAAGATCGCAATTGATTCTTATCGTATATTAGATTCTAATTTTAAGATGAATATCCTAATAAGGAATTTTATATATTTTTAATTAATTTTTCAATTAATTTACAAGAGTGAAATTACATTTGAAATTATTAACTATTTATTACGTAAATTATCCCATTGCTAACTAAGCGATGACCAACACAGTGAAAAATGTCCAAGCCGAGAATCGAACTATTCCATCTTGTGCTGTAGTTGCAGCTTTACTAACATATGTGAAAGAGAGATGCTAAGCTGGGTATTGTCCTCGCAGCTTAAATGATAGAGCACTTTGAGAGATGTTAAAAGAGTTCCGGGTTCGATTTCCGGCTTGGAACTTTTTTCACTCTATTGGTCTACGCTTAGTTAGCAATGTGATAATTCACGTAATAAATATTCAAGGAATTTTACATTAATAATTTGATAATATTAGAGTTATTTATATAAAATATCATCACTATTAAAATTTATAATTTAAATGCAGTTTTTTGTTTAAGTTAACATTTTCAGTACCACGTCAATCACCGGTGACTGATTCTAAACTATCCGTTGACGCCGCGTAATTTTAATGGGTTTTATTAAAAACTGTACCCATAAAAACGGTTGTCTTTCGTAGGTATCACAAAATGTGGCAACTTGTTTAGTTAATTTTTGGGGCATTCCTCGACCATTTATCCATAAAATCTATTTCAAGAATCGCATCCAATTCTGTTTTCATGCAAACAAACAAAAAAATACATATAAAAAATAAACTGTATATTAATAACACGATAAGTATTAGTGTCGTTTAAAGAGACTATTAGTTATAATGAAAGTGTAATATTTAAAGGTAATTTATAGTATCTGTGAAACATAAAAGCAATTTTCTAACACGTTGCTTTTGATTATTTATTAACTAGCAGCCTTCGCTCGCTACGCTGCACAGTGTGGTATTTCACTCAAAAAGCTGGCAAAAGGTCAAAATTTTCAATTTCGCATTTAGTTGATCATTCTCTGGTTGGTATAAGGGGACTATCCTGTGCATATGATAACGGGTTCATTTCTTTCTGTAGACTCTCCGATTGTCTGATATTTTACTTGGAAGTCATGGTTTTTGCATTTCTCATTTTATGGTTCTGATCTATGCATCATTTTATCGAACATCTAAAAAACAATTTTAAGTCGAACTTCAGAAACATTTTACAGTTTTTAAAGACGAAGTATGTACTCTCTTGTACATAAATGTATTTGTAAATACAGTACATGTTCGTTATGATTTTCAAGTTTGAAACCATAGCTTTTTTTTGTTAAATATTTTAGATAAAATTATAATTTTCTTAGGGAGTTAAACTGAGTTCCGCAAGAACTCTTGTGTTTCATAATGTATAGACCTTCTAATTAAAATATATGAAAAAAAAATTGCCCCGATTTGCCCCCGCCCTTTTTTTCTATAAGTAAATCAAAATTTCAAAAAAAAATTTTGAAAAATAATTTTTTTCAGTTTAATAAACTTTATTTAATTAAAATGCGCATATTTAATATATGCTGTGGTTTCTTACTGCTTACTGGAAACTATTTGGTGCGCAGACGATCTATCTGCAAACTGAAGTGAAAAAAAAATGTTTATTTTTTAGGTTGTTCGATTGTTCTTTTTAAGTAAGACATTTTTTGATTGTGCAGATATAAGATGATTATTCCCTTTAAATAATGCTATATTTCCGTTTTGCGCCATATGTTCGTATTATAAGAATTATGTTTTTTTATGTCTAAAATGCTGTTGTCATTTTAAATAATGTATTTAAGATCAGCCATATGGAAAAACGCACTTTACTCACTAACGAAGTAAGATTGTTTTATATTATTAAGAAGACATGTACTAGATGTAACTAGATTAATAATTTTTTTATTCAGTATGGAAAAAACAATTGAAATATCAAGAAAATATATGTATGATGTTATAAAACAGTGTGACAACAGAAAAGTAAATAAAAAATTGGAGTTTCTAGAAAAGAAACTAGCCGAAATTACGAAATGTCCAGAAAATAAAATACATTTGCTCCGTAACAAATTAAAATCTTTCAAACATACTTATAAAAAGAAATGGGCTTCTTCACAATTCACTGAACAACGTTTTCTAGAAAAAAATGTGGAATGGCTGAAAGGAACACTAGTTTTACCCATCTGGATAATAGAAAAACCTGGTCGCCCTGCAAAGGAATTTAAAGACTGTAGTAACCGAAGCAAGAGGCATAAAACGGAAGAATTAAGATCTTAAATTAGCCATGAACAATTGACGTATGCAGTTCAAATGAGCGAAAGATCTGCTGGAAATACAGATGTTGCAAAAATTATTAAAGACGTTACAGCCAGCCCGACTAGGGCTACAAAATATCGAAAAATTTTGAATTCTTCGGCTGAGACAAGAAAAGTAAGTACATTGAAGTTATCGCCGACTGAGGCTTTAGCCATGTTTGTTGCTGCAGATCTGACATGCAATCAATATAATATCATCCGAAATTCTAATAAATGTATATATCCTTTCTATTCACTTCTTGAGAGAGCTAAAGAGCAATGTTATCCGAAAGATATTATCATTACTGAAAATCTGGCCGAAGTAAAACTTCAGAATCTTTTAGATCACACTACTGATATATTGTGTAAATTCACAGAAGATATTTTCACATCAGCAACTGAAGCAGAATTGAAAAGTTTAGAACTATTCTGCAAATGGGGTTCTGATGGCTCCCAGCAACAAATGTTCAAGCAAAAGTTTGAAAACTCCATTGATAGTGACTCATTTTTCAAAGTTCTATAGTTCCTTTTAGATTAATAAGTAACATAAATGGATTTAAAAATATATTGTGGCAGAACCCTATGCCTTCATCTCCTCGTTTCTGTCGTCCCATTCGAATAAGATTTATTCATGAAGATAAAAACATAATACAAGAAGAAATAAAGTACATTGAAGAGCAGGCGCGAAATTTAATAAAGACTGAGGTACTCACTGCTTATGGCTTACTACAAGTTCAGTACAGATTAATGTTGACAATGGTCGATGCTAAAGTTTGCAACGCAATTACCAGCACCAATTCCACGATGCAATGCTACATTTACAAACAATCATCAAAAGAATTTAATAAGCTGAAAATAGCTGAAGACATCGACCCTAATTCTTTTAGATTTGGTCTTTCAATACTCCATGCTAGAATCAGATTTTTTGAATCAATTCTACATCTTTCTCATAAGCTTCCAATAAAAAAGTGGCAAGCAAGAAGTGATAAGGAGAAAGAAATTGTCCGTCAAAGAAAAAAATCAATGCAAGAAAAGTTTAAATCTGAGATGGGATTACTGGTAGACATTCCGAAAGCCGGTTTCGGAAACACTAATGACGGAAACACCTCTGGAAGATTTTTCTCTAATCCTGAATTATCAGCGAAAATTACATTAATCGACTTAAAATTAATTCAAAATTTAAAAATTATTCTAGAAGTATTAGCTGGTGGTTATAAAATAGATACCAAAAAATTTGAAGAATTTGCATATGCTACCTCTAAACATTATGTAAATCTTTACGGTTGGCACCCAATGTCACCAACACTACATAAGATTTTGAGTCATGGAGTCATTATCATAGAACATGCTTTGCTCCCAATCGGACAGTTATCAGAGGAAGCAACTGAAGCCCGAAACAAGCATTTACGCTCATATAGGCAGTATTTTAGTAGGCAGTCTCACACATACAATGTAATGAAGATGTGTGTTGCTATTGAGTTGTGATCCTTATTTGAGCTGTAGTACGCGAAAAAGAACAAAAAGACGTAAAACATTTTCAACAGAGGCTTTAGAGTTTTTATTACCAGAATCTATAGTCACGAGTGATTTTGAAGAGGATGATGTTGAAGACTCTGACCAATAGATTAATGGTCTATAGCACACTAATTTGTATATTGTAAATATGCGTAATTTTTGCATAAATTTTGCAAAAAATGATTTGTTTTATATGTAATAGAGTGTTTTATGTGTTTATAAAACATTTTATCAGCTATAGAATGCACAAGAGGTTTTACATAATTTTGGCCAGTTTTTTTTAGCGAAATACCATGCTGTGCGCTGGTCGGTTTCTCTAAAGAAATCTTGAATCAAATGAAATATATTTACTAAAGATTTAAAAAACTTAATCTATAACAAAATATCCATAATTATTGTCTTATTCGTATAATCGTGTATTATCCGGTTCAAAGCCGATGTTGATGGCACAATAGACAAAATAGTTCTAAAAGGACTTAAGTACTTATGTTTAACTATTTTTTTCAGTAGGTTTATCCCCCTCCCCTTCTACCTAAGCCTGCTGCAAAGATATGGCAAAATGTACCATAAGTACCATCCCTCCATTAAATTCGCTTAGCTGGGAATTTCTAGAATATTTTAAATATATGTTGTAGTTTGTTTTAGTAGATTTGATAACCTTAAATTCATGCCTCTATTGAAAATTGCTGCTGAGGTATGACGGAATTATCTAAATTTTCGTACCTCCTGTTAATACTTTTGGACGTGGGGAGAGGGAGGATTTCTAAAGTCGCTTAAATAAATGTTTAATAGATTTTTTTGTAGGATTGTTATATTGGATTCTACGCTTCTTCCTAAAGCTGCTGCTCGGACGTAGCTAATAATGGGCAATTCTTAAAAAATTAACAATCGAAAAAAAATCGTCATTGTAAAAAACACAATCGATTACTTCACAGAGTCTACAATCAAGATGTCCTAATCGATCATTAAAAAATTGTTTTACATGCTCATAAAGTATTTTAGTAAATACATGGCAACTAAGAGCGGATGGAATTAAAAAAAAATCTATACACCAGAAAAGGCTAAAACAGAGCCACAATAGCGGAAAGATCGTGTCACGGCATCCCCTGGTTGCAAAATGGTGAAAAGGCGCGAGTAAGTATAAAAAGATAAAGGAGTTTCGGTATCAAAAATTAAGATCGGTATCAGAAATAATAATTAAAGGCACTCCTGTTGGCAAAAACATAAACCAAAAGAATAGCAAATGGAATTAACATTTTTTATAGTTTTTTCTACGTCATTTAGATTAATTCTATAATTTTTCCATCATTAAAAGTCCTCGCTGGAATACGATAATCATACCTCCAAGAGAGGCAAAGTGGGAAGAAGTGCACGAGAAGTTCACACTGCGAATACGTGGTCACAGGGCTTTCCAACAATATATCCCATGAGGGGTGTTGGCTTAATATAGAAAAGTACTCCCCCTAGGGGAGCAAAATTGGGGATAGGCGCTGGAGGTGTATAATTTGAAATAGTGTTTAGAGCGCTTTCCAATCATGTATCACATGAGGAGTGTAGGCAGGATTTAGAAAATTATCTTCTCACTATTACATTCATCTTGCGATAGATCCGAACTCTTTTTTTAAATTTTTCATATATTTTAATTATTATTTATCAGACGGCCCCGTAAAAAATCCTATCTAAAATCATAAAAAAAACTTCGATTACAATATAAGTTCGAAAACTCTCCCCGGGGGGCAAATTAAGAGGGGGATGAAAGGTTCATAATATGAAAAAGTGATTCGAGGGCTTTCCGATGATATGTCACTTGACGGGTGCAAGTTTGGAATTTTCCCTCCCCATTTAACCCCCTCGGGGGGATTTTAAAATCACTGAAACATGTGTTTAGCTATTTTTTTAAAATATATCTATATTCTACCGTTTCTCGCTCCTACTTAAAACGATTGTTGAGATGTGTCAAATGTTCTAAATTTTTCGACCCCCCCCTTTTAACCCCTTTAAGGGAGGGATTTCTAAAATCGCTGAAATATGTGTTTAATCATTTTTGTAGTTGATTTATTTCCTGAAATTTCACGCTCCTGCCATAAACGACTGCTGAGATATAACAAGATGTTCAAGAATTTTCCAATTCCCGTTTGCCCCCATATGGGAGGACAGAATTTTCAAAAACCGCGTGTTAGTGCTTACGTCAAAAAAAGTATTTTATCCCCAATTTCAATGCTTATAGTTTCTGTAGTTTGCTCGATTTTCAGCCAAGCAGGACAAATTGTTTTATATACGCATCGATTAACTATTTGAAAGGCAAGCAATTTGTATCTGTGAAATTGAATTCCCACCAGAAATTTGTAATAACTTTATTTCAAAAGAAGGAAAATCAATATTTCAGCTCGTTTTCACCAAATTTAAGAGTGTAAAATTTAAAGTAAAACTGAAAGTAAATTAAATGTTTCTGGTACGAACCGAAACTAAAAGTAGATGGGATATAATGTATCCCACTGCCTCTCAAGGGTTAAAATAACTTCCTAACTTTACACGATTCTATGCCGTGGCATCTTTAAGTATAATAAACAAGAAATTTTTTCCTAATATTTGAAAGATCATTTACACTACCGAAGAAAAATAAAGATAGAAAAGGCCTTTAAATTTATTCAAAACTATCTCGAAGATCGCATCTAATAATTTTCCCTCATAAGTAAAATGAACATCACGGTTAAAAAAATTTGATCTTGGATAATAATTTTATCTTTGCTTTGGATTGTTTATCAATTAATAACAATTTTACAAGCAAAACGCGATTCTATACCGTCTTATCCTTGAAAATAATGAACAAAAAAATTCCTCATACTTGAAAGAGCATTTACACTGCAGAAGTATAATAAAGTTAGAAAAGGATTTTAAATTTCTTGAAAACTATCTCGAAGATCGCATCTGATTCATTTTTCCCTTTTAAGTAAAATGAACACCTCGGATAAAAAAATTCGATATTGGATAATATTTTTATCTTTCCTCTTGATTGTTTTTCAATTAGGAAAAAAAAAAATATTAACGGTACATTGTCCTATACCATCTTACTTTTAAAAGTATCGAACAAGAAACGTTTTCCTAATTTAGAAAGAGCATTTACATTGCTGAAGTGTAATAAAATTACAAAAGATCTTTAAATTTATTTGTACTATCTCGAAAATCGCGTCTGATTCTCATTTTTTACCCATTTAAGTAAAATAAACACCTTGGAGAAAAAAATCGACATTAGATAATAATTTTACCTACTTGAATGAACCATTGGCATTTAAAGAAACTTAGAAAAAAGAAAAATATTTCTTTAGACCGGAATGTAAAAATATTCTTTTCCATGAAATGGAGATTCAGAAGGTACTGGAAAAATGAGAAAAGGGAGGATTAAAAGCCTGTGGAACAAACTGCTGAGTCCTCAAAAACGGGTTTCATTCAATTTTCGTCTGTAGTGAAGCGACTGATTCCTAAGATTTTGGCGATTTGCACAAGCATCATTCACTAGCAGTTGAATAATTCAGATAGCCGTTTTTACGATTTGCTTGTTTGCTTTTGAGGCTAGAAGCTTAAGAGGTAATCCAAACACTTTTTCTGCTGAAATTTACAAAACCTGTGTTGTCTCTGTACAAAAGCTTTTATTTAAGAGAGGAAATAAGGACTCAAAATTATTCCTATTCTGTCAAGTAATAAAATTACATCAATCGAGTTTTAAGTGATATGGTAAAATGCTGAAGACTAAGAGACTTGCGAGAAAAAAATTATAAAAGTGTTTGTAATGGATAATATATATATATTTATATATGTGTGTAAGTGTATATATATTTAAAATAGCTGTTTATTCAAATAAATGTTACCTAAAAATAAACTGTATATTAATGACATGATAAGTATTAATATTATTTAAATTAGCTGTCATTTACTATAAAGACGTAATATTTAAAAATAATGCTAAACATGACAATAACTTTCGATGAAATACTTTATAATTGTTTATCAATTTAAAAAAATTCTCTTAATAGTACACAACCCTATATCGTCTTACCTTTAAACATAATGAGCAAGCAAATTTTTCCTCATTCAAAAAAAAGCATTTGCGCTGCTGAAATATAATAAAGTTACTAAAGGTCGTTAAACTTACTCAAAATTCTCTCAAACATTGCATTTCTTTTCACTATATAAGTAAATTGAACACTTTGTACACATAATTTTACCTATTTGAATGAATATCGGAATTTAAAGAAATACAGGAGAAAAAGAAAAAGAATTGTTTTAGACCGGAATATAAAAATATCGTTTTAAATGAAATGGAGCATCAAAAGATACTGGAAAAATGAGAAAAGAGACGATTAAAAGACCATGGAAGCTGAGTCCTCAAAAACGGGTTTCATTCAATTTTAGTCTCTAGTGAAGCGACTGATTCCTGAGATTTTGGCGATTTGCACAAGCATCATTCACTAATAGTTGAATAATTCAGATATCTGTTTTTACTCTTTGCATGCTTGTGTTTGGGGCTAGAAAACTAAGAGGTTATCCAAACACTTTTTCTGCTGAAATTTACAAAACCTGTCTTGTCTCTGTACAAAAGCTTTTACTTAAGAGAGGAAATAACGATTCAAAATTCTTCCTATTCTGTAAAGTAATAAAATTACATAAATTGAGTTTTAAGTGATATGGTAAAATGCTGAAGACTAAGATACTTGCGAGAAATTAATCAAAAACGCTTGTAATGGATTATATATATATATTTAAAAATAATTGTTTATTCAAATAAAAGTTACATAAAAATAAACTGTATATTAATTACACGAGAAGTATCAGTATTATTTGAATTAGTTGTCAATTACTATCAAAGAGAAATACACTGGCCTTCAAAAGTTAAGGTTCAACTGGTTTTTTGCGTCTAATTTGCAAATGAATGAATATAGCTACCACAAATATGGAGGAAATGTGCGCTAAAGTATTATCTATTAAATGCGTCATAAAAATTTACTTAAGTTAAACACATAAATGAAATCACAACAAAAAAGCACTCATGGTGAAAAATTTAATTCTTGGTGAAATAAATACATAGCAGTATTATGCAATAAAATGTGACAGAAACATTACAACATTAGTTCTAATATGGAATATGTCCATCCCGGACTTGAATGCATTGGCGGCATCGACTTTCCATGCTCTCAATTAAATTGTCGGACACCGAAATAGGTATCGCTAAACTGACATGGAGTAAGCCTTGTTCCATCTCATTTAATGGCCTTGGAAAAGGACTTAAAGCCGCAACCTGTCTTCCAACAAAGCCCCAAAGATGTTCTATCGTATTCAAGTATGGAAAGTGAACTGGCCATTCCATTCTCTCCAAACCGTGATCCCCAAGATAATCCTCAAGAACCACGGCTCGGTGTGGTCTCACATTATCATCCTTTAGAATGAAACCATTGCCAATAGCACCAGCATATGGGCGCACATATGAAGCAAGGATCTCATCCCGATATCTCGCACCAGTCAGATTTCCTCCATGGAACACATGCAGGTTAGTGTGGCCTCCGAGTGAGATCCCTGCCCAAACCATGATTCCTCCGTTTCTATACCTGTGTGTTTCGACAGTGTTTGATTAATGGTATTGATTGCATTGTTCTCTCCAGATCAGTAGCCGTCCTGAATCGCTCTCCAGTGTGAATCTGGACTCGTCTGTGAAGAGTACAGAAGCCCACTGTCGTTTGGTTCAGGAAACATGTTCTCTTGCCCAACATAAGCGGGCCCTTCTCTGTCGTCTTTTGAGAGGGACACACATAACTGGTCGTCTTGCATAAAAACCTGCATTGTGAATATGTCTTCGCACTGTAGTAGCGGAGATTCTTATCCCTGATTCTTCAAATTGATCTGCAATGAGTTGCGACATAGTAGTACGTCTTCTCCTTTGGACCTAAAGAGCTATAAACCTTTCTTTTGCAAGTTTTGTAACACGTGAGTGGCCTAGAACATGCTTTTTGGACATAGAATCTTCGGATTCATACTGATACAGAGTCGTTTGACTACATTGCGAGACACATTGAGCCGTGTAGTAGTATCGGTCTGTGATAGTCCCATTTCCATCCATCCTACCACCCGCTCACTTAATGAATCGGGCAAACGACTTCTAGCCATTTCTAGTCTCGACTGGTTGTTGTGAACAAAACTGACAACAATAGTTCAACAACAACAACACTTACACGCAAATTTACGAAAGCCTCGTAATTACATATTTTTCTCTTATTCGCAAATACCTATTCTTTTCTATACAAAAAAGTGGTAGCTGTAATTTTTGCACAAGTTTTGTTAAAGCTTATTATTGTTATTGATATAAAATTTGAAGTTTAATCTGACTGCCATTTTTTTCTGGTGAGTTTGAATAACATGTTGTAACTTTACTTTTGGAGGCCATTGTATTTAAATATAACTTATAACATATGTTAAACTGAAAATAACTTTCCAGAAATACTTTGATTGTTTCTCAATTAAAAATCCTTCCTAACAGTACACAATCCTATATCATCTAACCTTTAAAAATAATGAACAAGAAAATTTTACCTCATTTTTAAAAAAAGCATTTACGCTGCTGAAATATAATAAAGTTACAAAAGGTCTTTAAACTTATTCAAAACTCTCTCGAACATCGCATTTGATTCTTTTCCCTATATAAGTAAATTGAATACTTTGTATTAAATAAAATCGATATTAGATAATAATTTTATCTATTTCAATGAACCATCGGCATTTAAAGAAATATAGAAAAAAGAAAAATGATTTCTTTAGACCGGAATGTAAAAATAGCCTTTTCTATGAACTGAACTATCAGAAGGTATTGGAAAAACGCGAAAAGGAAAGATTAAAAGACCGTGGAACAAACTGCTGAGTCCTCGAAAACGGGTTTCATTCGATTTTCGTCTCTACTGAAGCGATTGATTCCTGAGATTTTAGCGATTTGCACAAGCGTTATTCACTAGCAGTTGAATAATTCAGATAGTAGTATTTGGTCTTTGCTTTTGTGTGTGTGTTCTAGAAGCTTAAGTGGTAATCCAAACACTTTTGCTTCTGAAATTTAGAAAACCTGTCTCTCTACAAAGAAATTTCATTCAAGAGAGGAGGTAATGACTTAAAGTGTCGAATAAAGTAACAGAATTACATAACCGCTTCCTTGTTCGTACCGAGTTATCTCGAATTCCTGTATATTACAATTAACTGTTATTCCAAGAAATCTCGGACGTGGCTTGATTTGTCAATGCGATTAGTTTTAAACCTTTTTTCTCACCTGAAACTTGAAAAGAAAGAAAATATTCTTATAAATTATAATAAATTATTATGGAAGAAATCATATATAATATTTGACTGACAGTTTTCCAAGTTTTGTAATGTGATATGCAAATTATCAAATGAAATGTGGTGACAGAAAAATATGTGATGATATTTTGCAATAAAAAAAATATATATAAAATGGTTAAACGGTTTGATAAATTTACGAAGACTGAGAGAACCGCCAGGAAGAACTCAAAAGTTTTTATTATGGATCATAAGATAATGTTTTAATTTATTTAAATGCATTTGTTTGTTTATATAATAAACAATGTAATGGGATCTCAAAATTATTATTACTTTAGAATTAACAGATTCACACAAAATGTGTTTAAAATTATACAATAAACTGCTTTAAAATCTTATGCTTTCATTTTTACCGCGGAAAATTGCAAAATATATCTCTAATCTCTACAAAAGTTTTCATTTAAAATTCTAAATAGGGATTCAAAATTCTTGCTATACAATAAGAAGTAGTTCTCAGTTTGTATGTCGTGGCATAGTGGTGTGCTTGAGAAATATTCCCGTGCGCTGCGAAATTTTCACTTAATTTGAATTAAATTAAGAAAAAATATAACAGAAATATCGACACTTTAATTTCCAAAAATTTATAATGTGCGATTTCAGGGAACATTTCATGAAAAAAATCCATTTTTGTTTTTAGGTAATAAATAAAAGCCTGGTTTATTCTGAATTTTTTGACACCTTACTTACCCATATGACACTTATATTGCCAGATATCGTAGATAGACATCCAGGCAATTACATACACAAGTTTAAACTTTCAAAGGTTTTATCTCCGTCTTTATATTTTCTTTATTTTTTTTGTTTTGAAAATGCTATTCATGTATTTAAAATGGAATTCTAAACTTATTTAAACATATTTTTTTATTCTATAAGTGATAATTTTGTGCATCGAATTATTCTTAAGTTTTTATTTTCTTTTTTTTTTAAAAGAAAATAAAAGTATATGAAGATATATTAGATTTCATCATTTTACAGTGTTAAAATTTTTATCTTAGTTCGAATCAAATTTAGGTGCTCAATATCTGCCACCATCAGATGATAAAATCTCGTACCAACATGTGGAGCTTCCTATTGCAGTGCTGTTCCAACTATTGGAGTACTGCTTCAAACATAGATTCAAATGTCGGTACGAGGTTTAATCGTCTGATGGCGGCAGCTACTAAGCGTCAAAATTTGGTTCAAAGTAGGACAAGATTTTTCACACTCAACGTTATCAATATTTGTCAAAAAATAATTTTGAATCTAATATTACATGCGTCTAAAAATCGATGCGCAGTCTTGTGTAATAGGGGAAGGTGGGACACCTTGGACATGGCCCTCCTTGAAAAATCTCAATTTTCAGGCTTTATTTTACAGTAAAATTTAGCACATCTAAGTGCTAATGTATGATACTATAATCTATTCTCCCATGTGTTTTGGAAATGATGTAGTTTGCCAGTTATAAATATGACCATTTTTTTTCGTTTTGAATGATGCTGTGTAACATTAATGTATGTTTTGAAGGATAAACTTTCATTAAATAAATGAAATAATACAAGTGAGAGCATGTTATTATGAAAAAACGTGGGTTTGACGTTATCGGAATGATAAAAACAAGACTTAATGCTTTGCTTAAGAGCCCACAATAGTCACAGGAAAATTACAGAAAAAGACCCGGATGACCATGTAAAGTCTATGGGAGCGTTCTTTTCTAATATCTCGTTCAAATTTTAATATTTTGACATGATTTTTTTTGCATAAAATAGTTCAGGACGATTCACAACCGGGCTAGTTTTCACTTTTTCGATTTTGGTTATATATTTTTTATATTATGATAGTTTCAGTTTCAAAACCGGTTTAAACCGGTTTTGAAAATTAAAGTAATTTTTTAAAAAAAATCTAAAACCAAAATCGAAAAAGTAAAAACTAGCCCGGTTGTGGATCGTCCTGAACTATTTTATGCAAAAAAAAATCATGTCAAAATATTAAAATTTGAACGAGATAATAGAAAAGAACGCTCCCATAGACTTTACATGGTCATCCGGGTCTTTTTGTGTACTTTTCCTGTGACTATTGTGGGCTCTTAAACAGTGTAAAAGTTTTTGTTATTTAATGTGTGAGATAGGGCGGGATGGGACATGCTGCTGTGGGGCACCTTGGAACATATGCAGAGGTGCTTAAAAGATCAAATGCACTTTACACAAGAGTAAATGTATACAGTCAGTTTGAATTTTCATCAAGCACTAAGGATGAGACAGTTGCACTAGCAAAATTGGTGAGAATTATCCCTGTAAGGAAAAGAAATATAAGTGATTTGGGTGATAGCAGTAATGATGAATATAACTGTTCATGGTGCTGATTTTCCCACAGAGTACAAAATTGTTCAAGATAGATCCAGAAGCTTACAGGCTATTGGTAACAGGTTATTAGATAGTGTGTATTAGTGAAATTTGCAGGAAAATAAAGCATTGTTGCATATGCAGTTCATGTTCAAAATTGAAAATGATGAAGACATTTTCGAGTATGAGATGACCATTTTGAGAAGACACGATCAAGAGTGGTAATTTTTTTTTTTTTTACCTTGATAAGCATGATAGCTCGTGTGTGTGAAACGGAGATATATTCTTTTAAAATCTGGCACTCTTAAAAAGACAACAGTAAAAGATGTATTTCATTATAATTTGTAGAACATCCATTTATTCGCATCAGATAGAAGATCTGTTAATGAAAACAGTCTAAAATTCAAGTTATTAAAATGTTTCAATCTTTTAAGTATTTCATGTTCTACTAAAGCTTTATAATTAAAAATTTGTTCATCAATTAAATATAAAATTTTATGAGTATTTTTGTTTAAAACTTGTGTCCCAAACCTTCCCCACAATATGGGGAAAGTTGTGACATTTTATAGGGTTTTTGTTTTGTTTTTCTAGGGGAGATATTAGATTATTATGAGTTTTATTTGATGCAGAAATGCTTATACTATATGTATAATTGTTTTAACGTCGTCTCGGATACTTAGTATGTTTATTTCTGCCTCAAAGGGATTAAAACAATATCAAGAATTCCTGTATTAATTCGAAATCTGTCCTTCCCCCATCACTGGTCCCATAGTCAAAAGGTTAAATCATAATTCTTAAAATATCCAAAACAAAGACATAAAATAATCACAAAAACATTGTAAATACCTCTATAAATAAAAAAATGCTTGCATATAAAATTACGCTGTTAAAAAAATCTTAAATTCACGAACATATTTTTCCTGAATATCACGCCCCACCAGTGGCCGCGAGCTTCTGACCTCCAAACTGGTAGACGGTAGGTGCTGGGTTCGGACCCATTCGCGACCGTCGGCGTAACCGTTCGAAGTTTCCCGTGGTTTTCTTCGAACCTTGCGTAAATACGGGTTAGGTTCCCTTAGAAAGACCCCCACGGAAGGCAACCCTCCCCATTGGGCCTATATCCCATAGCGTAGATAATCAGCCGACAAAAATACACCACACCACACCACACCATACTGAATTTCACTGAAAAAAGGCCCTTTTTACAACAAAAGGACATTTTCCGTTAAAAATCGCAAAATTCCATCATCTTTTCTGAAAATAACGAAACGGATGGAAATAGAAAGAAAGAACGGAGATACTTCGTAATCTAAGGTAAATTTATTTTGAATGTTTTCATAACTGACTTGTAGCTTCACAGAAATAGATAAATTTAACGAAAAAAATCCTGGCTCTTTCTTGAGATTTGTATCGTTCAGCTGAATTGCAACTGTGTTGATTTTTGTGATCGAGGTTAAAAATTATTATATTTCTTACCAGATTTCTACCATTTTTATGATACCAACTTTATACAGTGATAAAAATTTTGTTAAATCATAGAAAAAAAGCGAAATTTTCTATAAATTTCCATTAATGCTTGGTTAAATGCATTCGATTAAGTTTCTCAGACATCATTTTGCACACATTTTTCTTATCTTATAGCAAATTCTCTTTATTGATTTCCAAGCCTTTTATTTAAGGATATTTTTATCTTTGTTAAAATTGCAATTCAAAACACACACTTTCTTTGCTATTTTATTAGAAATAATAATAATAAAATATTTTTAATTTTTTAAAACTTAGAATAATTTGGAAAGGAAAAAAAATCATCTTCTCAAAGTTAGTGGGGATTTTCTTCGCAATCATTTTGCAATTGTTTCCTTCGTCAGACGCCATAATGTTGGTAAAGTTAAAAATAAATTACGTAGTATTACTTCAAAGGGGTTATAAATATTACAATGCTATTATCATAATTATTATTATTTCATTGATAAATGCGTTATTAAAAGATATTAATGTTGTAAAAACATGTTACACAAAATGAATAAAATAAGGAAAACATAAAAAATCAATTTTAAATTACATCTTTTTATTTTTTTCTTATTTTTTGCTAAAAAAATCTTTAATTAATTAGTCCATTAAAAAAAAAAAAACTGTGTGCGATAATTTTTTAAAATTTTCTATAACGTTATTTTTTTAAATGAATTTAGAAATAAATTTTTATTCATTCATTCAAAAAAAAAAGTGATTTTTCTTTTCTTTAGCTAGTTAAAAAATAATAACCTGTTAAAAGGTCTCGAGTTTGATCCTCGGGTCGATTTGAAGTATACTGTGCAAATATTAATATAGCGGTTCAAAATCCCTTGGAAAGATCGAATAGTTTGATGATTCATTGATTCCGTAATTTTAAAAATTAAATTAATATCATTAAAAATCAAAGTTTATAACGGAAAGTAACCGCTTCTTCAAACGTAATTTTCAATTCTTTTATTTCCCTAAACGGAAACTCTACTAACGGAACGGAAACTTTGCCGTTCCGTTGTCTGGCAACTTTCCTGCCAGTAGTTTTGCTGTGAATTTACAGATTTATTTTTAACAGTGTAGTCGAATATGGCAATCTAAAAACTTTCTTCTATCTCATGCATGTCAAAACTTCAAAATTCACTACCACGGGGCTAAAGTTAAATGGCAATCTATACACATCGTGAGTTTTCTAAAACTATGAAATTTCGTGCAGTAGTTCTTCAAATAGGTCTATTGCGGTTATCGGGAAAAAACGTCCTTGTAAATACTATCTGGTTTCTACTGTAAGAACGTAACTTGTAGTAAACCTCAACAACGTATATCAATTTGGTAAAATCTGAAAAAGTTTAATATAACGAGAACGGGCCCCAAACAATGTTTCCCCTATACCATTATGCAATGGAACAGATTGTGTGGCCCTTTAAATTAATAACAAATATTCTTTCTACCACACATTGCACAGAATGTATATTTTAGTATGTGTTTCATAGATACCTATCCATTTTATTATGCTGGAAAGAGTGTAGTATCATTAAAATGTACTTGAAACAGTTTTTTCCCATTGGTAGTAATGTAACGCAATATTTTAATTTTCCCAATAATTAAAATATACATCCGATTTCCAAAATGTTTGAAATGACTCGACAAAATTATGAAAAAATTATATATTTTAGATTTCAAACGATTCAGTTGAGTAGTTTTTGCTCTAATATATGCGGACAGACAGACAGACGAACGGACGGACTGAACGATGACTATAGGTATATGTGTATGTAGGCTGCGTATTTACATGATTACAAACATACCTAAAAGATATGGAGTAAAGAAGGAGTGAAAACTAGGAACATTTCAGCCCACCACTACATTGGAAACAGAATAATAGACAATATAGAAACATGGAATCAAAGACCAGACTAAAAATGTGAACAGCAAACACTTAATGTTCATGTGATTTTTGTAAAAATTTTTACTTATGTGCCTAAAAAAATTTGTTGATGTTGTTCAATGCGATGAATAATTGTAGTATATTAAAAACTGTTTTATATTATATGAATTGTTTAATACAATAAGTAACAATATAATAAAGAGATTCTGTTTTCCTTCGAAAAAACAACTCTTTTATATATCTATTTTTGTAAATTTGCTGAATTAATAATGTAATTTATTGCTAACTGTAAAGTTTTATGGCAAACCGAATTGATGTTAGAATGTCATAAAATCTTATGTAAGCATTGCGGGGGGGGGGGGGGGGAGGACTTGCAGTTGCTTATTTTTTCTTACAAGGTGGGAGGTGTCCTCAATCTGTTCACCCAGTCATATCTTGGTGGAAACCATCCGAAAACCTGATTTTAGCGGTTGACTCATAGGTTTACTATTGTGTTTTCAGCTCTCAAAGGTATGAAAACATGGAAGACTTAGCTTAGGAAAAGAGAATGGTAAATCTAAGAGTTAACCACTATAATTGGGTTTTCCGATGTTTTCTAGCAGGACATGGCTTGACAGATCGGCTGTGTTTTAATATTCGAAGTGAGTTTTAACCAATTCTGGAATCTCAGCCGTGAATTCGATGAGGTAGTTTGTATGTATTATCAGCTGTTTACAAATAGCCGGATTAGCAGGACAGAAATTCCGGCCTCTGAAGGAGCCGGTAGACAATAGAACAATAGTCAAATGTTTTTCAAATTACATGGAGAACCTGGTTGGCATACCAAAAAATAATCATACGCAAAAAATTTAGTTCAGTTCTATGCATCACTTCATACACTTTTTGATGGTACAATAATGAAAATGACCCAGACATCGCGATTATAGAGCCCCTTTCGGGCGGATTTTTTTCAATTTTAGGGAGGACCTACTAGCCATAGCAATGCACAAAAAATTTGGTTAAATTCTATGCATAACTTCATACAATGTTTTGTGGTACAATACTGAAAATGGCACAAAAGTCGTTTTTCAGCGCTCTCTTCCGGCGGATTTCAGGGATGACCAATTAGCCATTGGCAAAAATTTACACAAAATTTTGGTTCAATTTTATGCATAACTTCATACACTTTTCAATGGTACAATTTTGAAAATAGCACAAAAATCGGTATTACAGCGCCCCCTATCGGTGGAATATTTCGCAACTGAAGGAGGACCTGCTTGCCACAGCCAAAACATATACAAAATATTTGAATTAAATATTTCCTACTGAGCAAAAAACGTATGATAACTTCCTATGTATGTACTTAAAGTATTCGTATGATAACTTTACCAATCAGTTTGATTGTGTTAAAAATACAAAATACTAGTATTTGGTTTAATTCTATGCATATCTTCATACTTTTCGATGGTAGAAAGGCGACATACGGACACGCAGACACACACACACATATATGGACAGAAAGATATTTTGTAAAAATGTGTTATTTGGAATCTCTGATCCCTAAAAATATGCAAAGCCATCAAAAACCGGGAGTAGAAAAAAAATTTCTATTGGAATACTTTCTTACATTGAAGATAAAAGAAAGTAATTGGAATCAGGATAACCGGATCTTTTCTAGCTTTAAAATCTTGATTATAGAATTAGAGTAAACTTTTAAGTAGAATTATAAACTTAACCTCTTCAGATCCCAGGGTTTATTTATGTACTTCTTTAGTTTCAGTTATGGATTTATGTTAACAAAGCGATAACGAAGAAACATTGAACAGCGAACAAAATTCAATTTTATTTTTTATACATAAAATTTGATGATACATGAGGACTCAAAAAGTACATTTTTTATTTACAAATTCTTAGATTTTTTAAAAATTTTATTTTGCTTTTTTGCATTTCAAAAACATTGAAAAATACAAATTAAATATCTATTTAAGAAATTTTTATTACCAATGGACTCTAAAAATGGTATCTTAGCTCACAGTAAAATTATTTATGATTTCATTTTTGTACATTTCGTGCATTTCTGAGGCAAGCTATTTTTATATAACACGTAGCTTTTTAAAACAGCTCTATAAGAAACAAATTATTATTTGGTCTAGTTTTGCTATCTGTTAGGTTCCATTGATTCCAATTTTTCTTTTTTTAATCATTATTTATATATGACAAAATTTTTTTTAAAGATGTGTATCCTATAGGATACATCAGGTCTGAAGAAGTAGATGTTCAACAATAGAAAGTGTATGATAAGTTTATAATTGAAAATGATTTTATGAAGTTCAAATTGTAATAGCAGAAATATGTGAAAAAAATTTCAAAGATGTGTACGCACTAGTATACATCAGGTTTCGAGAGGTTAATGTTTATCAATAGGAAGTGTACGGTACGTTTATAATTGAAAATGATTTTATGAAGTTCAAATTGTAATAGCAGAAATATGTGAAAAAAATTGCAAAGATATGTACGCACTAGTATACATCAGGTCTCGAGAGGTTAATGTTTATCAATAGGAAGTGTACGGTACGTTTATAATTGAAAATGATTTTATGAAGTTCAAATTGTAATAGCAGAAATATGTGAAAAAAATTGCAAAGATGTGTACGCACTAGTATACATCAGGTCTCGAGAGGTTAATGTTTATCAATAGGAAGTGTACGGTACGTTTATAATTGAAAATGATTTTATGAAGTTCAAATTGTAATAGCAGAAATATGTGAAAAAATTGTAAAGATGTGTATGCTTTAGGATACATAAGGTCTGAAGAGGTTAATATTCAACAATAAAAAGCGTATGTTACGTTTGTAATTGAAAATGATTTTATGAATTTCAAATTGTAATACCAGAATTATTAGAAAAAAATTGTAAAGATGTGTATCCTGTAGGATACTTCAAGTCTGAAGAGGTTAATGTTCAACAATAGAAAATGTAATGTACGTGTTGTAATTAAAAATGATATTATGAAGTTCAAATTCTAATAGCAGAAATCGGGTTTTAAAATGCATTATACGTTTTCAAAATTTTTCATTTAAACGTCGTCATTCATCTTAGTAAACTGTGAAGTTTTTCTTTACAATATTTTGAATGTGTTCACTGCAAAAACTCATAACACAAAAATAAACACTTTTCGGAACACATTTGTCCTCAAATTGATTGTATTCTTAGTATATTGCAAATGTGTTGCTCTCTAGAAATGTCTTCTTAATATCTTGCAAAAGTATCGCTATCTAGAAATGTATTCTAAAAGGAGTGTTGTTAATTGTTTTGAAATGCTGTTTTAAATAGTGTTGATGAAAACAGTTTCTTAAAATACTGTTGCGCTGTACAATACTTTGTCCCCAAATTAATAACGTATTGAAAACATCACCAATTTTAGAACACTATAAAACAACACATGTAAAATGCTTTCAAAATATTTTCTACATGGGTGTCTTTAAAATTACACAATTTTAAAATTAAATGTTTTGAAATATGATTTGAAAACACATTTTTTTCACTTGTCATGTGAAAAATAATTGAATGGTACACAAAACAACAGCATTCGTTATGTTTCAGACAATAATATATTCGTTAAACTCCAATTAATCTATTCAGATAGCTAGTGTTAATAATATTAATGTAAAAATAATTTTTTATAAAAATTGAAAAAACATTCGCAGCCGAAAGGATTAAAGTTTGTGCAGATGATCGTTTTACATTTCCTTGAAATCTATCACAGTATTCTCAGTTTCTTCACTTTTTTCTGTTTTTTTTTAAAAACGCATCCGTTTTTATGCGTTTGCGCGCACCACGCAACAACCCTATATCCGCAACATGGTATCTGATATTTTATCATTTAATCTTTATAAATTTCCCTAAACCGATCTATGAAGATTCAATTTGTTAAATCGTAATCCAGTTACAGTTAACCAATATATTCATCTCTTAACTTTTTCACATGGAATTTTTCGCCTCCGTGATTAGTACTGGGTGTACAGTGGATAAGTGTAAAGGGGGGAGTAGGGGTACCCCCCTTAATTTAGATTAATGGCAAAATTTACCGATTTGGTTCAAATTTTGGATATAGGTTTGTTCTGATGAGACGCTTCCCTGGTTTGTTTTGGAATTCATTGGCTTAGTATAAAGAGAGAGACCATCAATCTTAAATTAGGTAAATTAATTTTCATGCAGAATTATCCAATTTGCTTCAATTTTTGGATACAGGTTTATAGTGATAAGACGATTCCCTGATTAGTTGTGGGTATCTTTTGTTACGTATAAAGGGAGGTACGGGCGATTACCCCCTCCCCTTTAATTTAGCTAAGAGTGTTTTTGTGCAGAATTGTCTAACTTGCTTCGAATTTTGGATGCAGGTTTATTATATGAAAAGACGTATCCTTGATTAGTTTTTGGGCTTCACTGATTAAGTATAAAGACAGGAAATGGAGAGAGACTATTTCCTCCCTTAATTTGTTTTTCGAAAGGCATTATTATATAAGTACCTAATATACAATTAGTGTTCATAGTCTGTGAGCTGAATGCCATCAGTTAAACTGGGCAATATACTTCTTATTTAAGTTTCGTTTTAATAAACACAACCATTTTTATGCATTTGCGAGTGCCACGGAGTAACCCTATCGCCAAGATGGTATCTGATACTTTAACATTTAATGTTTATAAATTTTTCTAAATCGATTTATGAAGTCTCAATTTGTTTAAATGGTAATCCTTTACAGTTAACTAATATATTCATCTCTTAATTTTTTCACCTGGAACAACGAGATTCAGAAAATAATAAAATTTATTTTCTATCAGAACGATCTCTGATATCGCGAATTTGTTCAGAAGATAATCTGAGTTTCTCATGATTCGAAGATAAAACTACATTTTATCTCGAAAGTTAATCTATATAAATGTATGTTTTTAATTTTAAGATATTATTTTAAGAAAAAAGAAATCTTTTGAACATTAAAACAAAATCCAAAAATCTTGCATACGTCACAGATTATGAAACACTTTCCAACACTGAACACTCGTGAAACACTTTTGCAACACTAATCAACACATCTGACTAAAATTGTTTTCGAAAATAGTGTGAATGTGTTGCACATCATATCACTCACCCGCGAGAAAATTGACATACCTCGAAAAAAGAAAATTCCTCAGCAGATCCAAAAGAAAATTTCCATGATTTTACTGTAACATGAAATTATAGAACTTAGTTTTATATGTTGGAATAAAAATGTTCGTAAGTGCATAAAACCCTTAAGATTGAAAATATAGGGGTAGGTTTGGGTAATTTTACCTTCCTACACAATCCACCCCACTTATGTGGTCACAAATTGACGTATAACGTAACAAAGTGATTTTCCGTGTAACTACACTTATGAAACTTTTTCTATACCAAGACACATCTATGACAGTCCTATTAGTTGAATAAAATGCAAAAGGAAATTTTGCGAAACATGTCACTTTTCTTGTGGATGAACTATGTTTTATCGTCTACTTCTTTTTAGTATCCTGTCCATCCGTGGTTCTTATATTGCAAGTAGATACCTCAAAATATCAACCGAAACTGAGAATTCTGTTCATGGAAGAAAATTATTCCTCATGCTACCAAGTTTCCATATTTTCATCAAAGGTTTGATTTTTGGTTAGAAAAGCTGTTGCGCATATACCCCATAGAATACTGTTTTCTGTCACGGCATCCCAGCATAAAATATCTTCCAGAAAATCAGTTCTTGTAATATATCCTGGAGAAATGAAGTAATGAAGATTCGATTAGGTGCTGCTAATTCCAAAACCGACTGTATCGGATGATGTAAAATTTCTTGAACAGAAGAGGAACAGACTACGTGGAAGAAAAAAACGAACAGACAAAATTTACAGAAAACGCAAAGTAAGTGTAAGCAAAAATAGGCATTCCGAAGATTTCGGTGAAAAATTCGCAATATGATTGTCAATGGGAAATTATTCAACCAATTTTAAATCAGTTTACTTTATTCTACTAATAAATGGAAACAGTCCTAGGAACTATTAGTGTTGTTAACAATACCTAGAGACATTAAAAATAAATATCACCCATACTGTTCATGATCGGTAGCAAATTTTTTTTCAAAATGCTCACAATCGAACTGGTCTACAATCGGCAAAACAAGCGAATTTTATCGAAATATTGCAATCCCATTATCAAAATTCTACAAAAAGTTTCCTAGATTATGTTTCGTGTTCTTTTATTCAACTGCCAAATCTCCACGTTCCCCTTGTTTGATGTTGTGGTCAAAACCAACCAATAAACATAACTTGAAACATCTTTGACTGTGTTCTACTCCTTAAAGAGCATTTTAAAAAGGAAATAATGGACACCAAAAAATTCCTCCTTGGCATGAGGAACAAGAATATCACAGGAATGGTGCAACTGATATCTGTTTGCATTAGGAAAACTGGATTGGTAATGACCAGTTTCTCTAGTTTGGATTAGTATGAAGAGAACAAATGGGTCTTTCCAGATGCTAATCGCATGGATAATTTTGGATGATAATATTACAGAGAAGAGTTTACTATAATCCTCAAAGACTCTTGGGTCTCCGAAAAAAAAACCTACAGTAAGAATGGCCAAAATAAGTATACAAGAGTTTCGACCCGGTATGAAAATGTCTTTTGATTATTGTTGCTCCTTCATAAATACAAATGTAGGCCAATTCGAAAACTTATACTTATTAAAACTGTTAAGTTATAGATCTGTGCTTTTTCTACTGTCAATCTGATTTTTATTTCGATTGCTATTAAAAGAATTGAAAGCATAAAGGTTTAACTGTAAGCCACTAAAATGTGATTTACACACACACACACATGAATGCAAGAATATAAATAATTTTTCAAGTGATTCGTAAATGTTTACAATTCTGTAAGTTTTCGCGATGCAGGATGCTGAATGTGAATTTTAAGAGTTAAATGCGGGAAAATAAATAAATTTCATACTGCATAAAATTAAAGAATACTGTGGTTACAATTTTAGCATGCTGTTTAGTTTTCAGAGCTTAGAAATCTAATCCCAATTATACGATAAAAATTGTCATTCATATACATGTATTGTTTCCAATCACAATATCGTTTTCTTTACTTCTTTCAAACCTGACATAATATGGTTTTATAGCACAGATTTTGTGTTCAGTAGGGTTACTTGGAGCTGTAATAGCTTATTATCGGTCTCACAAGAATCTCTAAGAACACTGAATACTTCAGTTTAGTGCCAATGCTCTAATGAAATGTTAAAAATAAGCTATACGAAATCGTAAACTTAAAGGAATCTGTCATTTTGTTACATTACGATTATGTTTATGCAGACTTTGTATCCTTCATTTTGTCAACAATGACAAGAAAATCCATTAACTAATTATTTTCCCTAATCTGTTACATCGTGAGGATACTTTTAAGCATCATTTAAGAAAATGCGATGTACAATTTATTTACTTCGGCTACTAAAATGAGTAGATTGCATTTTTCATACAAATAAATTTTCAAAATCTAATTTAGGAGGCTCAGTGAAACTGCCGAATCTAAATATATTTTATTCCGGTTATTTTCTTCACCATTTACTTAGGTGTAGCTTTTATCTTATTAAAAATGTTATACAAAATTTTTTTAACTGCACAGCAAATCGTGAAACATTTTAGCAACACTAACTGAACATAATAATTAACATTTCTAGTTAAAATAGTTTTTGGTTGTCTTGTTAATGTATTGCAAATGTGTTGTGCCAGGAAAATGATTGTGCAAAAAGTCTTGTTAAAAATTACTTAAGGGGACAGTGGACCTTTATTTGAGCAAAATCATCTATAGCAAAATCGTCAGAAAAAAGTTCTATTTATGGAGTATAATAGTATTTAAACAGTTTTTTCTTATTAAAATATCATTTATGAAAGTTTTAAGGAATAAATTATAAAGATAAATTTATTTATATACTTTAAATCTGTTTTTCCCAAAACTAATTTTTCAGCGTTTTTAGATTTTTGGATTGCTTCTTGCATCTGAATTTTTGATCAATATTTATAAAATTGACAAGGAAGTATCCTGATATTATTTAAAAAGAAATTGTGTAAGCTTTTTAAAATTCGTCTTCATTAAGATAGTCAAATTTTATTTTTTACTTATTAAAAGGCAAAATTTTGATAAAAATCGATAAGGAATTTAGAAAAAAATCTGTAAAATATTAACTATTCAAGAGATTTAAAAAATCTTACACAAATTTGTTTATAATATAGCTTTAAGTGATAAAAATGCAAAAGCAAGAAAATATTACAAAAATTAAAATACGAGGAACATTTTAAAATTTCATTTAAAAATTTAAATTTTTGTAAAAAAATTACAAATTTTAATAAGGTTGGAAATTTTTTGAAGGTATTCTGTATGCTTTTGGTGAAATATATATATGCACAAAATTTCATATTGCTATGATAAAAATGAATAAAATAAATTTTTAACGTCCACCGTCCCCTTAATTATTCGAGAAATGCAGTTATTGACATTTATTGGTAAAATTAATCAAATCACTTAGTAATCTCCTACAATTTTGTTTTCTTTAAAAAAGTCTTTTCTTTCCTTTTGAAAATTTTGCAATTTTAAAGGCACCATGTTGAAAGTGTTTTATATGCGTTGCTTTTTAGTGTTCTAAATTGTGTGGTGTTTACACTGTGTTGTTAATTTGGTGACTAAGTATTGTGCAGCACAACACTATTGTAAGAAAATGCTTTCATCAACACTATTTATAACACGATTTCAACACAATTAACAACATTATTTTTAGAACACATTTCTAGATAGCACCAGTTTTGAAAGATATTATGAATACATTTATTTATAGCAACAGTTTTGTAACATATTGAGAACACAATCCTAACACAAAAAAGTTTTACATATGAAGTTTTCTAATTCACAACGCATTAATGTGTTTTAAATTTGGTTAAAAAAAGTGCCCTGAAATGTGTTTACTTTTGTGTTTGAGAATTTGCAATGTACAAAACATTTCCTCATTACAGATGAGATCAGAATACATTTATTTTCACTATTCTTTTAAGAATTGTGAGATTATCATAATAGTATTTGTTAATTAATCTAATTATTCTTGTAAAAATTTTGAAAAAATAGGTCAAACTACCGATTTATTAAATCAGTTTAATTAAAGCATATTTAAAAATCAAATATTATCCTTATACATGTTGTTCTGAATATCTTAGACATTAATTTAAATAATTGTGATAATAAATTTAAATAAGGTGAAGAACTTTTTAAATCCAAAAATCAGGGTATAAAGTGATGAATGAATTCAAACACTCATAGTACATTCAGATTTCTCATAGTACTTCTAATTTTCGTAAAGATTCGTTCATGCAAATACTCAAAAATTATGTTTTACTGCTTCCATTTCCTTTTAAAGAGAGTTGCAATCTTAAAAATATTTTTTTTTTACCTTATTATTTTACATCACTCTATTGAATAGAAAAAAAAAACCTGTCGGCTTGGCCTATAGGCGAAGGTAGATTTCAAAGAGATTTCATTTCAACTACGAAAATTAAATTATGATTATAGATAAACCCAGTTTAAAAACTTTATTTGGCCGCTTTTGAAAAAACATTAATTTCATTTTTTTATAAGAACTAGTTTTATTTGAATCATCTTAAGCGAAATTCGGCTCAATTGCCCATTTTGTCTGCATATTTTGAAATATAATATGACTTTATCAAAAAATCGACTTATGTGGCATATTATACAGTTCCTAAATAAGAAAAAAACTGTCAATTGTACGCGTTTGAGAGCAAAATTGATTTTAAAAATGAGTCATAATATAAGCAATTTGTTTTATGAATACATCCTTTATTCTTCAATCAAGACCGCTTCGGGAAATTTTGTGCGAAATGCCCTCTTCAACAGGTTTTTTTAAATGATATTCAGTCTTTATCAAAAAATTTACCAGTAAGGCACAATATACAGTTTTTAAGTAAGAGAACCTGTCAATTGGATGTGTTTAGAGAAAAACTGAATTAAAAAATGAGTCATAAAATAAGCAATTTTTTATTTGAATGCATCCTCAATTCTACAATCCCGATCACTTCGAGAATTTTTTTTATGAAATGGCCAATTTGACAGCTTTTTTAAAAATACGTTCTTCCTTTATCAAAAAATGACCAATACAGCACATTATACAGTTCTTAAATAAGAGAACTTGTGAATTGGAAGCGTTTGAGAGCAAAAATGGATTTAAAATGAGTCAGAAAAAAGCAATTTGTTATTTGAATATTTCATCACTTTTTCAATCACGATCGCTTAGGAAAAATCTGCACAAATTACCCAATTTGGCAGCCTTTTATGAGATATATTCTTCCTTTATAAAATATGGCCAATACGTCTCATTATATAACACCTAAATAAGAGGACCTGCCATTTGGATGCGTTTAAAATCAAAAATTAAATTAAAAATGAGTCACAAAATAAGCAGTTTAGATTTTGAGGTTTTTCTTCAACTCCTATTTTTGTTTAATTTATTTTTGCTATAAGAATTGGTTCTATGAAAAACTTGCTATTATAAAAATGTAGATATTACTGAGACAATTTTGAAATAAATTTAACCGGATATGATAGGTTAAGATTTGACGAAGTTATGGATTTTTTACTTTTTCCACCCCCCTTTTTGTTTTCGTTTTAATTTTTTTTTATCAGTAAGAGTTGATTCTATCAAAAAGTTGTAAATACAAAAGTTTTAGATAATTTTGAGAACATTTAAAAAACAAATTTGGAATTAATATCTAGAGAATTAACGAAGATATAGTTTGGGTGACAATTCGATTAGAAATTCAAACTGTTGTATCTCAGGCATTTCTTAAGTTAAAGAGAAAACAAAAAATACTCTGGAATTCATGTATTAAAATCAAACACTTCAAAAAGAACCTTTTTTCAATTTCTAATTTTTTGTTTGTATATCATTATAATTTAAAAGAATTTTGATAAACTTAAATGTCGCTATTTTGAAAAAAGATGACGGTCTGAAGTTGGGCAATGAACTCGGTCAAGACTTTGGTACGTACTATGTACACACGGAGTTATGTCCAAATCAGTTTATAAATATGCGTATTATCGCGTGACAAATTTTAGGTGACAAATTTCAGGCCGTTTCAAAATGACAACCAAATTGGAAATCAAAGTGCTATAACTCAGCCATTTTTCAAGAAATAAATGAAACAATAAAATGCGCTGGGATTTTTGTATCAAGGTCAAACACACAAAAGAGTTCTGTTTTAAATTTCTTACTTTTTGTACCTAATTTTAAAATTTAATTAAAAAATTAATATTCCGCCATTTTGAAACAAGATGGAGAATGGAACTGGCCAACGATCTCGGGCCAGGCATCGATATGTACTACATACACACCAAGTTACATCCAAATCGGTTTATAAATACGCGTGTTATCGCGTGACGAAATTGAGACCATTTCAAAATGTGAGCAACACTAGAAATTAAAAGTGCTATAACTCAGCCATTTTTTAAGATACAGAGGAAACAAAAAAATGCTTTGGAATCTTTGTATCAAGGTCAAATAAATAAAAGAAAATCTTTATCAATTTCTCACTTTTTTGTTCCTAATTTTAAATTTTTTGTACCTAATTTTTTTTTAAGTTTAAATGGCCGCCATTTTGGAGCAAGATGGCGGATGGAACTGGCTAAAAACTCGCTCCAGGAATCAGTATGTACTATGTACACGCCAAGTTAAATCCAAATCGGTTCATAAATAAGCGTGTTATCACGTGACAAAAATCAGATCTTTTCAAAATGTCAACCACGCTAGAAATTCAAAGTGCTATAACTCAGTCATTTTTTAAGATATAGACGAAATAAAAAGTGTTTCAAAATTTTTGTTTTAAGTTCTAACGCATAAAAGAAAAATATTTTTCAACTTTTAACTTTTTCGCATTTAATTTTAAATTTAATTTTTTAAAGAAAATTTAAATGGCCGCTATTTTGAAAAAAGATGGCGGATGATGCTGGCCGACAAACTCGGTCGAGACATTTGTATGTACTATGTATATACCGAGTTTCATTCAAATCGGTTCATAAATACGATAATTACAGTATGACAAAAATCAGATATATATATATATGTCAACATTTGAACGGAGGGAGATTTTGGGGTCTGGAGGTCATGATCGGTGAAAATATACCAAAATTTTCAGGAAGTGCTTTCCTCCGGACGGCTGCAAGAGGTAGCTTTTTACTTTTAGCAATGAAAGCTACCTAATTAAGAAAGACTTATCTTTATTTTCTATAAATAATCACTTTAATAATATCCGTGTATTTTAATCCTAAAATGTCTGAGAATTTCTCTTATCTAAAGAAAGCGTCGTAGATTTGCTGCTCTAAGTGTCTGAAGGGTAATTCCAATACATACAATACCCACTCCTTCTTAGAGTGACCATTCACTATAAGTATTTAAGTATTAATAGTCGCTCTAAGAAGAAGAGACTATTCACTCTTGAAAAAGTGTGCCTTTTAACACCTAACCAGTGTTATTTGCAATGTTACATAATGAAATGGAGATTTGAAATTCAAGAAGGTTACGAATCTTCGTGCTTTTCATAATTTCGTTCCACATTTTGTTCGAAGTTCAACAAAAAATTTTTATAGTGCATAATGTCAGTCTTTCACTCTTCTCAATGAAATGAAATAATTCATTCCTTTCTAGGGACTGGAAAATTCCACCGTTTAAAAAGTGTATTTTTGTAAAATTCACTGCGAAAATAACTGTCACGCTTTCGAAGAATGAACTTTTCACTGCTCCCAATTTTTGAGTGTGTGTTACTTCCTCTTTAAATATGTCTCATGATTTTTTAAATATCCTATATAATGCGTACAAAATAGTATCTTAAATATTTTGCATCACGCATACATAAATAAAAATGTATATCCGTCTTCAGAGTAATATAATCAGGAAACTTAGAGGGGGGAGGTGTCTGATTAATGAAAACTATGAATTATTTATGATTATACAGATTACAAATTCGTTTACAATGCAAAAAAAAAAAATGTTTTATTTTACTGCGTGTTAGAAACTCTTAAATTGTATCACATATTCGTTTATTTAATACACTCTTTAATGGATCCAAATAATGATTTCTTAGATATTTTGGATCACAGAAATAAGAGAGAAAATATATCTGTCTTCAGATCAATAGAATCACAAAAGTCGGGATAACGCGGGAAAACGCTAATTAAGCCTATACTCTGATAAGTGGGAGAAATCTTTCATTTATTGATAGCTCGTATATTTATTTATATCTAACATAATTCAGTTCGAATGTTGTTTTACGCTGTACACTAAGAAAGCGAACTGAAAACCCGAAACATTTAGTCATGGTTATAGGTTAAAAAAATTATAAAATCTGAACTTTTTTTAATACAAGCGTGTCCACACGTTAAGGAACAAACGCAAAATTCATATTTTCGAGCACAAATATTAACTGCAAGTTCTGAAATTAAAATATTTTAAACTGTTTGTAGAAATACAAAGAAATGCAGCAATGTTGTTTGTGTTAAAATCTGAAGTTGTACTAAATAAGGTACAAATTAGCAGTGGAATTCGTCTATGTTAGGGAATTTTGGTGTGACAAATGACCGCAAGCGAAATAAACACCGTAAGAAATATCTGTAAATTTCCAGACGTAAAATTACGGAAATCTATATACTTACTAAAATTTTATCTGTACACTGTACAAAAATGATGTAAATCTTCATTAGATTTTGTAAAGCTGCAGAAATCTGTAGAAGTACAAAAGAATATTAAAATTAGAGTAATTTTACTTAAATTTTATCTGTAGCCGGTGTTGCAGTTACATAAAAAGTTGTAGGCATTCTAATTTCCTAAAACACTCTTAGTAATTTTACAGATTGTTTATTTATAATGCAAATACGTATAAGTTACACGAAATTTCGTTGCTGCCGTTACAAAAAAGATCTAGGCGTTTGGGTTTCCTAGAAAAATTTTAGTAGCTTTACAGTTTTTTTTTTTTTTTTTTTTTTTTTTTTTTTTTATACAATGCAGCAATCGAATAAACTAACATTTGATTCCACATTGTTAACTAAGCGTCGAACCAACTTTCTGAGAAATTAGTAACCAATGTGAATTAACGCACGTATTAAATATTCTATCATTTGATTCTTTTTTCATTTCGCTCATAGTTACTTCAAAATAACGTCATTTGATCACATCATACAGAAGCCCTCCCGCACTGATAATTAGTGAATAGTCAATAGATTGCTTTATTGTGAATAAATTTTAATACACTGTAAAAAAAGAAAAAAAAAATCTGTAATTCTACAGATGTAAAGTTGTCCAAATCTGTATGCTTACTAATATTTTATCTGTATAATAAAAGATCTAAATCTACAAAATTAATTTTTGTAAAGCTACAGAAATTTGTAACTTTACAAATGAATCTTCTACTAAAATTACAGTTATCTTACTAAAATTTTTTCAATAACCTGGGTTACCGTTATATAAAAAAATCTTGGAATCCAAGTTTCCTAAAAAAATTAATAACCTTACAGATTTTTTGATTTTCTGTGTAAATCTGTATCTGTTAAACAATTTTAGTAAACCGATTTCTATTATGCAAAACGTAGCTTATAGTACACTTCAGCAACGTATATCAATTTCATAAAATGGAAAGTAGATTAATGTAATTAAAACGCTCCCCAAATATTGTCTCCCCCACCCATACTATTATACAATGGAATACTTTTGTGTGGCCCTGTAATTTAATAAAAAATACTAGCTGTCATCGCCCGCTAGCGGGTCCCACCTTTTTTATAAAATCTCGGGACGGACGAATATCGAAGCGAACGAACATTGAACAGTGTCCCATCTGCCTTTGGCAGCATATAGAAGGCGAGCTACGGAACATTGCTACCGGATGCGTCCCACCTTTTCGTACGAAGCTCAAACAGTGTTCTCGTTGTCTTCGGCAGCGTATAGCAGTTGTGCCGCGCACGCACTGTCGGATATGCCTTTCCTTTTCGAACGAAACTCGAACCATGCCGCCTCTAAATGCGGCAGCTTATAGCAGGCCTACTGCGCACGCATTGCCGAATGTGCCCCTCTGTTTTGAACGAAACTTAAACCGAGATGGGTGCGCTTTAAAACTAATATTTAAGATTTTTGCAAAAAATATTATTCGTAAATAGAGATATTTAATACGGAATATTTTTTAAAATCAATTTACATGATGTGTCATAAACTATCTTAAAGTTTCAAATAGATCAACCTGATGTATTTCCTGAGTTTGTTTGCACTCCTCCCCCCCCCCCCCCCCCGCCTGAAATGTGACCTTTTTTTCATAAATTTATATCATGTGTTATAAACTATCATAATGTTTTAAACAATTCCATCAAGAATTTAACATTTTACAAAAATTACTATTAGAAAATAGGCGTATTCGACACGGCATCCTTTTTATTAATTATTTATCATTATGTTTTATTATTTATCCAACAGTTTCAAACAGATCGCGTAATAATGGTAATATTTAATTATCAGCTAAAACGGTAAGAAATGCTGAGGTTTTATTTAATACTAGCTGACCCGCCCGGCGTTGCCCGGGTCCGTATTAACAATATTAAACGAACTTGAAATTTGTATGATTTTATCATTAACTTGAAGCATGCAGAAATGCATTGTCTGAAATACGTCGCTGCTGACTGTGAAAAATCGGTTTTAAAAACAACTAATATTAAGCTCTAAAAATACTTAAAATGAGCAATGAGAAACACGGGAGGGAACATGTATCCAACGATTGATTTAGTTTCGTTTTAAGTGTTGATATTTACCCGTAAAAATCACTGTTAAATCATGTAACTAATTATTTTTTTCGCATAGAAATCCCAAGTGAAATATTTTGAATTTCAAACTAATTATATCACTCTTAAATCCGACTATACCGTGAATGAAATCTATACGCGATGATAAAAGATTGGTATATAGTATTATAATTTCAGAGCCATTTAACAAAAGTCTATATATTTTTAATCAAAGCATGCGTAATGTTGACTCTGTGGACAAATTCCTAACCGTAAACTTTTGTACCATAACCATAATCTGTCTGTAACCTAACTGCCATAATCTATCTGTAACCTAACTGCGACTAAACAGTACCCTACCGTAACTTAAATATAACATAAATGTAACCTAACCGTCACTTTGAAATATCAATATAGAAGCATCATTTAAGATTTTGCTTGAAAAATCATTTGCACTCTGAAATCTAGATTTTAGACTAATATTTGTTATTTAAGTTTTCGCGCATGGTTTTAAAAGAATGTTTTCATAAATATATTTTATATATTGACATAGAGTTATTATTATGTTGTTAAATTATAAAAAAATTTTCATCTACGTTTTAAAATATTAAAAAGTTCTGAAAAAAAAAGAAAACTTTTAGTAATACAATTTTTAATTCAAATCAAATGTTTTCAATATTTTATTTAATTTTATTTTGACATTTAATTACTATTTAGAATTTATCAATTTCAATTATTTAAAAAGCAAACATTTTTTAAAAATAAATAATATAATAGAAAAAAGACCATTTTAAAAAATTACTATTTCTTCGTAAAATATGCTTCAGCTGTAATTCATTACTTTCAATTCGTCTTATTAATACAAAATCCCTTCCATATACTTTTGTTTGGGACATTAAAATTTGAGCGATAAATGGTTTAATATTGCAACCCTTTTTTCTGTTTACTTCACCACCACCTATTTTTTTCCTCCATGGTTTACAACCGCTGTGATAAAAAATCATCATTTAAACTGACAGTTTGCCAGTCTATGGATTTTAAAGGTCTGTTCCAGCTTTTTTAATTATTTATGCGAAAATTTTATGCAACCAACCAACCATAACTAAATGAAGGGAAAAAAAGAAGAAAAAGGGCGATTTTTTATGAGAGTGATCTTTGGAATTTAATTAATTACTCAGTTAATAAATAGAATTTCGAAATTCTGAAACTCAGGTGCATCAAAAGAGATATTGGGCCACTCTCAGAAAAATTTTGAGCTTCGTACGTACCGTAGTTTTCGCTAACTATCGCAGACACACACACAGAGAGAGCGATTTGTTATTTTATTAATATAGATAATTATAGCACTCTCTTCCTCCCCCGCACTTTATTCTAAATTCAAGTGCCATGCTTTATTTAAACTTTTTCTTAAGTTTAAAAGGGAAGGGATTTTTTTTTTTTTTTTTTTTTTTTTTTTTGTTTTTTTTTTTTGTTTGTTTACAATAATTTCACGTGAACTGAACTGTGCGAAAACCAATATCTGTAATGAATTAAAAAATGGTTATTTTCATAAAACCGAAAGTTTTCAACTGATTAAAAAAATAAAGACTTTCTTAAACAGAATAAAAATTGTATGGGATTTAGAAAAAATTCAAACTCAAAAATGGATACTTAAAAATTTTTTGTTTCCGTATAAAAAATAAGAGTCCAACAGTGCGTCTGTTTTTAAAGCCTGACATTGATATTGATGCGGAGAAAGAAAGTAGTTTTTTAATATTTCCATAAAAATTCACAAATTGGGTTCTAATTTGGCTATCGACACGATTTTTAGAAAATATGGAAGTAGATTTTTCTACGTCTAGCAGTGCAAGTTTAGAATTTCTGAGATGTATAGAATAAAAGTTAATGTTCAAAGTATGTCAAAATGTCTTCAAATTTTCAAGACATTTTGATATGTTTTCAAAAATCTCACGTAACATGCGTCACGTGATAGCGTAGCTGCCATAGAAGTTTGATTTCTTCCCTCTCACACATTGCGTCAACGCACTGATTGAAAAAATTAATGAAATAAAATGAATTTTTAATCCATTTTTAAGATATTTTAAGGAATAATGGGGCTATAAAATTAAATTTTACAATTTCGGAAAGCTCTTTCACTTTCACATTCTGCGTGTTTGTGGCATATTTAGAATGAAAGATATCGCCTTTTAAAAAATTGCCTAGTACATAAATTCTTTAAATTGACACTAGCTTTTGAAGCAGTTCAACTAAAAATCATTAAAAAATGTGGTTTTTAATTAATTTCGTCACTAATTACCACCCGAATTTTTTCAAGACAACCATATTAGGGTGCACCGAAAAAATAGCTTTTTTATACATATATGTATTTCTCGTTCATCTGCGTGAAATACAATAAAAGTTTTTCCGGCTTCAACGTTTTTGCGCAGAGACAGACTGACAGAAGTTTACGACTATTAATAGAAGTGATTCTTTATACCACAGATTGTACAGAATATATATTTTAGTATATACTTCATCAATGCATATCACTTTTATTATGTTCGAAAGAGTATAAAAGCATTAAAATGCACTTGAATTTTTTTTCCATTGGCCTTAATGTAAAGGAATAATTTTGATTGTCTCTTTAATTAAACTATACATCCGATTTTCATAAAATTTGAAATGACTCGCCAAAATTATACAACAATTATATATTTTAAATTTCAAACGATTCGGTTAAGTAGTTTTTGTGCTGTTATATGCGGACAGACGGATGAATTGAATGACGACTATAGGTGCTACGTATTTACATAATTAGGAAATGCGATACAATTTTTACAATTTACGAAATACAATTGCGAATGCACCTAAAAATGAAAAAATAATAATAATAAAACCATAAGATAGGCTCAGATAAATAATCCCGATAAGAAAATAATGGAATAGGGAAATTCTAATTTATTATTGAAATTTCAATGTATTCACTGCTGGGAAATGCAACGACTTGTGTGTTAATAAAATGAAGTTTAACAAAACATTGGACGTAGTTCACTTTACCATTTAATTTTTTAAAAGCAGCCTCATATTTGGCATAAACCTTAGTTAGATATTTAAAAAAGTAAAAATTAATAGACAATTTTTGGAAAAAGACCGGAAAAATCATTAAATCTTTTTAATAGAATTTGTGGAATACTTAATTGTTAAAATCCATTTAGTACAAAGCATCTATGAGCAAATCTTTATCGAGAAAATAACTTTTTTAAAAAAAACTAAAACATCAAATTTTTATATGAACCTAAGCAAGATAGGGCAGATTTCCACCGACAATTTCAATGGGTTGAAACTAGACACCCAGAAGTAAAAAATTGCTATGGATTATGGAAACACAGGCTACTTATTTAGTCACAAATACAAGGTTTTCATTTCAAACTGAACTTAGATTGATCGTAATAATTTTGAAAAAAAATACACATGCAATGAAAATGCAATGATATATACAGTGGTGGGGAAAAAATACTCCCTGCTAAGTCTGTAAAAAATATGGAGAAGAAAGTTACTTATACCAAACGACTGGAAATAAAATCTACTTTTAAATTATGTATTTGAAATTCGCATAGGAGGCCATCTACATATCTAAAGGAACACTAATTTTGTTTTTTTTCAATAGCAATATCCAATTCTGACTGCCTAAATAAACTCTATATCCTTCGTTTAGATAAAAAAAAAATTTCATGCATTTCGTGTGATAAGTTTCCGAGAAATTAAGTATTTTAAAGCGCGCATATTTTAGAGACTGTAACCAAATAGAAGTTGGGTACTGGATAGAGCCAAATTCTTGATCAAGGCATATTATACACCACTCATGCAGTCATTGAAGACTGCTAGAGTCGTTAGACGCTTAAACCATCATTTTGCCGTTTTTAAAGCATAATTTATGTAATACTGGATGAAAAATTTGAAATTTTCGATTGTCATACTTCAAGACTTAATAAATACAAAATTATCAAAAAATTTGATAATTTTGTAGTAGGTTGCAATCTGTATTATATTGATATCTTGTAGGTTACAATTCATAATTTTTTCGAATATTAATTTTATAATTCATATGATAAAATTATAAAAATTGCAAATTCAACGTATTTTATTTGGGTATTTTAGTATTTTTGCTACATAAAATACTGTTACACTAGAAGTAGAGTTTAAAGAGATAATAATAAAATTATGAGAAAGCAATTTAATATTAGAAGCACCCAATTTTAAATGTTCAAAATTCAAAAACTTGACATTCAAATAACTTTGAATTTGATGTCTCGATGTAGTTTGTACTGAAGGTTTGAAATATCTTGTTAAAAATGGAGATTGCCATTAAAAAAAGTGAAGTTTGGGTTTGTTTTAATATGTATATGGCCCCTTAAGCAAATTTTATATACATCATTTGAAAGTAAACTTTATTTATAATCGTTCTGTATCAGTAACTTTCTTCTACTCTAATTTTTTAAGAGTTAGTAGGTGGTGTTTATTACCTTACTTTGTGTCACTGTACCTTACTTTGCAGGATATGTTTTAACACCATTAATAGTTCTGGAAAAACAAGGCACTAAAGAAATCGATGATATCATATGAACTGGTAATCACAGTTAGGAGTGTTGAGCGTCAAGTGTATAAGGGAGACGGGCAAATGTGAACATTTCAAATAAATATAGGTTTTTGGCATAACTGAGTTAGTTTTTATACACAAAAACTACTGCGTATAGTAATCAGAAGATTTTTTATGCATGGTATTTTTTTAAAATTATCTTTATAGTTCTTCGTAATTGTTTCATTTGTTTTTATAAATTCAAAAAATTGTTCACATGCGCCCCACCGGCAGGGTAGATGTAAACACATGTGTGGCACATGTGAACACAAGGAAAAAATATCCTTTAAAAAACTTTTAAGTCAATTAATTATTTCTCGTAAAAACCATTAGTATTGTTGCAAAATAATAAAAAATAAAAAAGTATATTAAAAAAAAAAAAAAAAAAAAAAAAAAAAAAAAACAGAGTTTTTAAATTTTGCCTATGGGTTTTTGATTCCGGGAGAATTTACGGAAGGGGTAATTAAATAATATTTATCGGAAATCTGCGAAAATACGAAGGATTTTACCACTGTATTCCCCTTATTTCTTCTAAATTAATGAGAAAGAAGGCAGTTTGTTAATGATTAAAAAAATTCGATTATAAGTCCCTCCACACACAAATTTAATTTATTTTGCTTTTAAAGGAAAATGGGGTAAGGGTTGCTTACAATCTAGATTTTATAGTTGTAATGAGTTTAAAAATTTCACTTTTTATAATATTACTGATATCTATCTCCATTCAAAGCATCATATGCACAGACATTTTTGAGATGAAAGTAAGGCGTAACTGCAAGTTTCGAAGAAATCAAATAGAAAAATTTGCAAAGTTGTGTAACGTAATACTTTTTATATTAACAATGCACGAAATAAATATTTATAAATCATTTTGTAAAATATATCGTAACATTTATTGTATTTAAAAAAAACATTAAATTAATTTAAATTACAACTGAACGTAAACGAGGTTGTTGCTCTTTATGTGCTATTTGAAAGATTCCTTTATGAAAATACCAAATCAAATATTGTAAGATGAAAATTCTTCTAGAGGAAAATTATAAATACTAGAACTGACATTATTTCTAATGAAATTAATGGAGAGGACCAGAATCACAGAATGATTATTGGGGCAAGTATAAACTATTCACACTTGCACCTTCTAGTCTGTTCACAAGTGCCCCATATGGCCACTAGAGTTAAATTGACAAATCATTAACAAATCTCAATTTTATAAGATTTTTTAATCGAAAATACTTATTAGTACTCGTAGTATGTGTTAAAACATTAAAATTTAATTTAAATGAATAAATAAATAAAGTTATTCGCTTAGAAAATTGGAACTGAAAATTTACTTTTGAGATTTATAAACAGTGTTTTCGCTCCTGAGGACAAACAAAATGTCAAAGAGCTTCAGAATTTTTTTACATTATGTATCTTTATAGACGCTGTCATAGTTTGTATTTTTTTTCAAATAAATAAACATATAATAACTAGTGAAAAATTGCGACGTTCACATCTGCCCCATATTCACTTGTGCCCCGATCTCCTATGCTGATGACGCAAACGATGAAAATGCGTACCAATTTAAAAAATATATATATTAACACATTCACAAGATAGGTTACTATGTTTATCAAAGTATTTATTATAATATACTTCGGTTTTCTGATAGTAATTATTGTCTATCTAAATGGAGTTAAGGTAGAATACCCAGTCTTTTGAATAAATAAGTGGTTTGAAACACCATGTTCTAGCCCAATTTTTTATTCTCCTGATGCTTACTATCAACCTTCTGAATTTGTCAGCCGAATTTCGCAACATTCTGTGTAGGATTGCCAATGTATGCCGATGCTTATTTAATGCTTTAATAATGTTTTTATTTTAGAATTGAAACAAACATTCTGGAGAAATATGGAAAAACACTTAATTTTTAAAAAAACATTAAGAGTATTTCATTCTGACTGATTTTTTTGCATGTATAACTCAATGAAACGAATTAAATAAATTAAATATCTTGTAAAAGTCTGTAGAATCGATTGTGAAAACATAGACCATTTAATAGAGAGAAGTATAAAGAAATATATTAGTCTTATTAAATATTGTTAAACATTGATATTTAATTAATTACAAATAAATGCTCGATAATATTTTATAATACAACTTACTTTATTCTTATTAATCTATATTTGTTGATTTAACTGATAATAAATTACTAAATGTTGTTACATGCCAAATTATATTGTCAAAACGTTTTTGCAATTTCATCTCCGAAATATTCCCTCAAATAACTATTATGGAATTGTTCCAATGTTACATTTACTACGTATTATCTTCATTAGTACAATGATATCTCTGTATAGAATATAATGACATCCTTATTATTATATTTTTATTAGGAAAAGAAATGCGATTTTTCTTTCTACTAATTGCTATAAGAGCACAACAAACCAAAGAATATCAGTGACATAATTGGCATGGTATGTTCAATATACGTTCATATACATATAATTACAAAATGAAAGACCTTGTATGAAAATAAATATAAAAATAAAAGTTTAAAGAGTATTTAACTGTGTATATATATATATACACACTTCAAAACACACCTCATCCGGAAAAAACAACCTCTGCCTGCGTCCATTGGTTATCAATATAAAGACTTTACAATGCCAGAAATACTCGATAAAACTAAGTTCTTTTAAGAGATTGTAGAGTTTTTTAAAGAAAATCAAGGTTCACAAATAGAACAGATTGATAGAAAAAGCTCGATTTTTTGAATTTTGGATTAGAATACTTTTATATGAACAAACCAGAGCCTGATTACTAACGGGGCACTCTCCTACCAGTAAAATTTTATGGAAAGTTTCAACTTGTTTAAACGCCTTTTTCATTCGAAATTACTGTCATAAATAAGGGAAAAAATTCTATTTCTTTTTACTGGTAGGATTGTGCCCCGTTGATAATCAGGCCCTGGAACAAACTATTACAAAGAAACCATTACAACGTTGTTTTAAAGAAATTCGAGTCATGTAGGTTATAATTAAGTTGTCCCATTAGCCCCCACAAGAAATGTCCCTTTAGACCCGACAAGAAATGTCCCATTAGTCCCCACTGTACGCAAATTTATAACTTGATGTATAATTATTCACATTTTTAATTCATTAGTTTTTCAGTAATATTTTCTCATTCATAAAATTTTTAATATCTATAAATGTATTTAAATGAGATATAAGAATTCTGAATTGTTTACAAAATAGAATCAATCGTAAAAAATAAAATTTACTTTGGCTTGTTCGAAATAAAAAATGATTTTTTTTTCTAAACAGCAATCAACTGTCATGGCTAACCACCCCTCCCGTGCTGAAAATGCGTGTTAGACCTATTGCCATGCAGTGCTATATAAATCTTCTCTAAAATATTTGTCGTGTAAAAAAAATAAATAAATAAAAACATTTGTCCCGTTAGCCCTGCGTCCCATTAGGCCTCACTTCCCCTAATTCAAATTTCAATTCAAATATATATTTTAATTAGATGCAAGATGCTTAATACGACGCAGTAAACTGTTTGTTAATATGATTATTAATTTTGAAGCTGTAAGGATGTTTTTTTATGAAATTTGGTACTAATTGAGTAGTTCGGCGTTTTATATAATTTTTCGAAATTGGTTCATCAGCAATTCATTAATAGAAAAATTATTTAAATGTATGCTTTTTTTTTTGAATTGCGATGAATTTTATAAATAGTTTACACATCTTTCATTTTTATATTTTATATTATGCATATCCATGATGGGTAAGTATTACGGTGGTCACCCCAACGTCTAGTTTCATTTTGTTATGCATTTGTTTAATATATTAACAGGAGATGCTAAACTCTTTCAAGAAGTTTATTAAAATTTAATGAAAAAAAATTCTATCTCAAATATTCAGTACTAAAGTATAAATATTAATAATTAAGATTTTAGATCGTGAAGACTAATTGGAATAATTGTAGTTTATCTTCATCATATGTTAAAATACATGTTAATGTCATCCTTCATCCATAAAAAAAGAAGTTTTAGTAAAATACAATGACATTTTTTCCGCTATTTCTTGTTTTAAGGTAAATTCTAAAGTGAGATACGATGCATAAAATATCTCAGTGGTGCTGTTAATTTGTTTTAATTGTATTAGAATTTTCTTTTTCTTCATTTACTCAAAATTAGCTAAAATATTTATGTTTGTCTTGAGTATTAGGTTATGTTTGTTAAGAGGCAACTAGATTTTTCTTATATTAAAAAGGGCATGTTGTTACTCTTCAATGTCTTATGTAGTATTAAATTCTTTAAAAATATTTATTACAAGCCACGAAGTGATGCTCTTAATTAGATGTAATTTTTATCGAATTATTTCGCCTTTAAAATATATATGTTTAAAATGAAACTTTCATATGCATTGCGAGCCACGTTGCATAATATATATTCGAAATAAATAAAATTATAAATACCAAATTGTATTTTAATTTATAAAAATCCGTTGTCGTAATTAAATTTAAAAGTACATCCAAACTATAAATTTTTCAGTCTTTATCAATTTATGGGAAAATATTTATTTTTCAATGTCATTCATTCAACGCTGAGCCTTTCACTCAAATTTGTTCATACTTAAATGAAAATTTTAAAAATATATATTCTTTATTGCTATTTCAATTAAATAATTTATTTCTTAATTTTAATCATTCACAATGAACTTCCGCATACGAAGTAACAAAAATATCAAAACAACATTTCCTCTTCTTTAATTATTCCTAAAATTTTCTAATTTTACATAAACAGTCATTGTCCACGTAAGCAACTTTCATATCGTGGTAGATTTAATTCTAATTTTCATTACGGTTCCTTGCAAATAGCCCTATTAGCTCAATGTATAGGAACTTTTGTGGATCATGGCTTTGTGTATGTATAGTAAATGCCGTTTTAAAATATGTATTTAAATACAAGTTGATATTTTGATGTAATGGAAAGGAACACACATTAATGTATTTAAATCTTATAAATTTAAATCAGAGGCTATAAAAAATGTTTTTTCTTTTTGAACTAAATTCAAGCGAGGATATAATACAAAGCATTTGTAAGTTTATATTTTTAATTATCGTACAAAATATGCATTCTTAGCACAATACAATGCATTCGTAAGATTATTTTTAATTATTGCGCAAAATATTTAAATGGATGTTTCGATTTGGATACTCTTTATTTTTTCTTGAAATGATTTCCTTCTACAGATTGTGCCACACTAATTTCGTTTTTTCATGAATTTAGAGCATAGAAAGCAGCCCATATGAATATATTAATCTATTATTTTTTCAAATTTAAATAAATATGCTATAAAAATAAATAGGTTGTTTCATTTTTTACCAAATTCAAGCGAGGGGATTATACAATGTATCTGTAAATTTATATTGAATGGCAGCACAAATCTTTTAAACGGATGCTGATGCTCTTTTTTAGGTACATTCGTTATTACGAAAATACGTACCACTTATAGTCGTCATCTGTCCGTCGGCACATAACAGTGAAAAAACTATCCGATCTAATCGCTTGAAATTTAAAACATACAATTTTTGCCCAATTTTGTCGAGATATATCATGCTTTTGAAAATCATTTGTATAGTTTAATTAGAAGGACAATCAAAAGTATTTCGTTACATTATGGCCGATGAGAAAAAATAGTCTCAAGTGTATTTTAATGATGTTACACACTTTGAACGTACTAAAAATATATATAATATGTATCTATGAAGTATACACAAAAATATACATTCTGTTCAATCTGTGGTGAAAAGAATATAGAACCAATAACTTAGAAGGCCACACAAAATTATTCATTTACATAAATGTATAGGAGAAACATTGTTTGTTCGCATTTTAAATATATTAAACTATTTTACGTTTTATGAAATTCATATACGTTGATGAGATTTACTAGAAGACACTTAATGTATATTTTTAGCATATATTATTTACAGAGATCCACAAAAGATTTCGGCTACTATACTGTATACTCAGTGTAATCAAGATTTGATTTTTTTTTTAAATTTTGTTATAGTTCGAACGCATTTCATTTGCTTCGCTTGGCGTGTAATTTCGACGATCTCATTCTGAAGATGTTGTTATACCAATACTTTTTTCCTTTCATGCAATTAGAACTATCAAATGTTTAAGTATAGATATTTTATAACAGTTTATAGGCGTTCAAGAGAAATTTCTATAATAAAGGATCCAGTATTTAAAGTATTTTTGCCTACAATCAATCAAAACTATGAGCTGTTGTCCACAACTAAGTTTTAATTTTACAATTAACAGTGCAAAATACGCAAGTTTCTTATCCCTTAATGTATCTAAATATTAAAGAAATTTGCAAGCATAAATAGTTTGTAACTCCTTTTGCTCACACGGGACAAAGCTTTATCCTAAGAACGAAAGAATTTCTCCCATTTTTATCAAATATTTAATTGTCAAGTTATAGTTATAACTTGTCTGTAGCAGTTAATGACGTTCATAGAAGTCACTTAAAGGTAAAACAGTAACTAAATATTAATGCTGTTGTCTGTATTTAATAATTATAAGTATTACACCGCCACAAATTTTAAAATTCTTGTCAAATCTAGAATCATGTGTGTAGGTCCATCAGTTGATAATTCATATTCTATTATATATAACAGTTTGTAGCCCTTTAAGCAATGTCCTACATAATTTTGTAGGATGTTCTACAGTAAAAGATTACTTCCTTCTTATGCGCGATTTAGCGCAGAATCTGCACATTTGATTGCGGTAATTTCCTTAAGATATTTCGATAAGACGCAACTAGATGGTGCCAACTGAAAGATTTGATTTTCTGCTTTTAACCCTGTAGTGTATGATTTTTTTATTTTTCCATTAAAAAATATATTTGATTTCTTAATTATCATAGATTTAAGAAAAAATGCTGAAAAAAAATGTCAGTTTTATATTTCTCAGTATTTTGGATGTTTTTTAAATGGTTGCAAATTGCGACACTATGCATTAATTGCATGCATACAAAATTTGTTGCAAAAAACGTTGCTGAAAATTATTTAAAATAAAGTTTTAAAACATATTCTTTTGAAATATATTTTATTTAAAATGAAATTTTGCATTTTATTTATTTTTTGTTTTTTTAAATTAGAAATCCATCTATGGCTAGAAGAATGAAAGATTACAAAACGTTTTATTTCTAACTGATAAACAATCTATGGTATTATTAATGAACTAAATCAAAACATATGGTCAATATGAAGACGTAAAGTATAAAGTTTTTAAGAGGCAACGGTAAATAAACGGTAAGGTGAGTAATTTCTTACCAAATGCAATATTAGATACAGAGAAGAAGACATTTGATATCAAAAGATATAAAGTAAGTAGGGGTTGGTTGGTTGGTTGATTTTTGTCGTCCGATTATCTACACTAGGGATATAGGACCAGGGAAGAGTGCCCTTCATGGGGGTCTTTCTAAGGGAACCTAACCCGTATTTACGCAAGGTTCGAAGAAAACCACGAAAACTCCGAACGGTTAGGCCGACAGCCGCGATTGGGCTCGAACCCAGCACCTGCCGTCTACCAGTTGAGAGGTCCGAACCTCTCGGCCACTGGTGAGGCAAGTAAGTAGGGGAGAGGGGTACACCTTTGAACAATTTTTTAGAAAATCAATAGAATTCTTACTTGAATTATATTTATTGCGTTTTTAATATTACATAATAAAAAGACTGCATTTCTTCATCATATGAAACAGAAATTAAAAGTTTCCCATGTAAATTAAATAAGTTGTGAGGATTTAAAAAGTTGAAGGATTTCTGTTCAAACCTGCCCCATGTAGGGGTACCTTTTGAACAAGGAAGGGACACCTTTGAACAAGTGAGTAAAATGTAAAAATATTGAAAGTTTTTATAAAAATTTGCTTATGTTTCAGATATATAAAATAATATGAATGAAATTAAATAACTACATTTTATTGAAATTATTATTTTTTTATTATTTAACCAAAGTTAAATTCATCAAAGTTAATGCAAAAACTCACTGTTGAAACATCACAGTGTCCCCCCTGTTATTTTTGGTTGTGAGAACTGTTTTACAGTATCTTTTAAATACACCAATGCAATATCAGATGTTTCTGGAAAATTAAAATTTTTCATACACTCTTTTCATAAAGAAACTTATTATAAAATTTGACAGAACTGCTAAATCCTGAAACATTATTGTGTATCCAGTATTTCAATTATCCAATAAATGAATGACAACATCAATTTAAATTTTAAACTTCCCATCACTGATACATCCAGAGGTTGGAATCTATGAGTGCAGTGAGCGGGGGGGGGGGGGATTGCTAAGAGTATTAGTCCATGTTCTTGGAGATTCGTAATTAATCTCTTTTCACATAAAAAAAATTCCAAAAATAATACCATTTTGATCCGTAAACAACTCTTTAATTCATAGTTTTAAATGTTCTCTTTAAATGTTTTTAATTACTATATATCTCCAGTTTATTCGGTGTCTTTTCGTTGTTCAAAGGTCTTTTTTGTTCAATGATGCCCCGTCACCTGGAGTTTAACATTATAGCCATTTACTAAATTCGGCTCAAGAATTAGAATAAAACAAAGCTTATAAACTAAAGCTAATATCCTTATTTAAGTATTGAACAATAAATTAAAATTTTGGGATACAAAATTGTGAGTAAAAATCTTGCAACTTTATTTCATTAAGTTCAGATTCAAGAGGGAGAAAAATACATACCTTTCTTAGACAGTATTGTTGATACAAAATGGTGAAGCTTCGAATTCTTATATCATTGAAGCAATAGTAATATATTTCTATATAAATTTTTTAAAAGTAATTTATTTGGAAGAAAATATTTAGAGTGTTCAAAGGTGCCCCCAGTTCAAATGTGCCCCCCTATCCCCTACTCTCGTAATTTCTTTTAAATATGATTTTAGCGTTTACTGAGATTTATTTTTTCTTTTAATATACCTTGTTCAATTATTATCTTATTTCAATTAATTTTTGCTTTGATAAATTTACTAAGGCTTAGAAAAGTTGGAAAAACTAATGGCCGACACAATCGTGTAAGTCCGACATGTATCGTTTCAAAAATATTTGCAACTCCTAATAGTAATAAAATTGTTGTTTGTAAAGGGATTTTTTTTCAAGTTATGTTTTAAATAAATTATATTTTATTGATTTCATTTTTAAAGCGAATCAATTTTAACTTAATAAGTTTGTTCTATTCATTATTTCTATGTAAAATAGAAACTATTCGAGAAATAATAAGCAGATGTAATGAACTGTATGTTTCCCTTTTCAGTTGTAGATTCCATATATGAGTTAAATAAAATTATGGGAGATATAAAGAAAAGTGCCCAAATATGAACCTCTTTTTGTTCATGCAATTTTTTGATTATTTTCAAATGTTCTTTTTTGACCAAAAAATTAACAGTTCTGGACCCATTTCCTCCCTATTTGTTTCTGGCGTTAGCTTTCTTAAAAAATTAATACAGTTTGAGAAAAAAAATATGTGTTGTGTATCTTTTAAGGTTTTCAGTGAAAGGATATCCTCATATGGTATACATTGGTTTCTTAATACGGTACCAAGTGCCATATTCAGCACTCACACCAAAAATGTCAAAGAAAATCAAGATTTCAGGGTATTAAAATAAAAAGGCAGATCTTTGACATAAAATAAATCTATTAGACTAGAATATTTACTCACAAAAAAGTATTTTTCTAAAATATAAAATAAAGCTTGTGCAAAGTAATACATAAAATATTTCCTAATTTATGATTACTAACCTGAGATAGGTAATCAAAAATATTCAAATGAGTAATGAAAAAATAAAAGAAAATAGAAGAAAACAAATAATTGACAGAAAAGTAAAAAAAAAAAAAAGATACGAATCAATATTAGATAGAAGAAAGTTTAAAACATGGGATGCACAGATGTAAGTCAGTTGTCCTCTTCCCACAATTCTCGTGAGACCACTTAATACACTGGATGCATCTAGCCAACTTTTCTTCCATATTCGAGTATATTCTATGATTTTTTAATTCTAGAATTTTCTGGAATTCCCTTGAAAAACATGAAAAAGCATTTAACGCATCTTTATACTTATAAAAATGTTACAATGGGGGTAAAGGGCGTTCTGTCGCAAAATGTTGTCAAGTTTGTCGTCAGCTTGGCGATATATCACTAAATTTGGCGACTAAAATTAGTCTCCAAAAGTTGCGCCAATTTGGCGATATCTTTAATAGTTCACCAAATTCCCACAGCTTTCCTTTCTAATTCAATAAAGTTTTTTTGCATGCAAGAAATTAACAAATTGGTATATTTTAATGCAATGAAAACTAATATTTCCTTATGAATCTAGTGTAATTGAATTACTTACATTATTTTAGAGCACAAACACTAACCTTTTATAAAATGCGTAACAATATGTAAAGATAAAGTAAATAGGTAATACTCATAAAGGGAGGTGCAAGTACAGCACTGTAATCACATTTGCCAATCCATGGTAGTGACTTATTCGGAACAACGTGGATTGCTAGTACTAGTTACTGAAAAAAATGAAAATGATTTTTAACCCGAACCAATATTAGCAAACATTAAAATAAGTAAACTGAAATTACAGATATGTTCGAACATTTCAAAATGACTTATCTTCTTCAAAAAACTTACTCTTGTATATGTAACGTTAAAAATATCTCACACTTGGAAATAGAGGGTGGTCATAAAAAAACTTTGCCTATATATGGAGCTCTAGCGGCCAGGCCGCTCAACCGATCGAGGTGAAATTTCAGATATAGCTATTCAGAGGTATGAGCTCGAGATTCTGTGAACGGCAACAAAATGGCGCACACGGGTACGGCTATAGTTACAGAAACTCGAAAATTTCCAAAGGCAACACCTATTTTTTTCATCGCAAAATGCTCAGCGCATGCGAAAACCCTAAAGAGCGTTGGAACCGTACGTGTATCGCAAGAAACGGACATGTTATGCAAAACACAAAAAGCTGTTCTGCGAATCCTCCCCCCCATAGAAAACACTCGATTGGGGCGCAAGGAAGAAATTTGCATATGACACAGAGTCAGTACACTAATCTCTCATTACAATACAGATCGGAGAAACTAAAACTTTTATTTTGATTACATATTTTCCACATGGGTGCCATCACCATTAATTGCCTGTGATGACACCCATGTGGAAAATGTGTAATCAAAATAAAAGTTTTAGTTTCTCCGATATGTATTGTATTCAGAGATTTGTGTACTGACTCTGTGTTATATGCAAATTTCCTCCTTGCGCCCCAATCGACTTTTTATATGGGGGGGGGGAGGATTCGCAGAATGGTTTTTTGTGCGTGCATAACATGTACGTTTCTTGCGATACACGTACGGTTCCAACGCTCTTTAGGGTTTTCGCATGCACTGAGCATTTTGCGATGATAAAAAATGGGTGTTGCCATTGGAAATTTTCGAGTTTCTGTAACTATAACCATAACCGTGAGCGCCATTTTGTTGTCGTTCACAGAATCTCGAGCTCATACCTCTGAATAGCTATATCTGAAATTTCATTTCGATCGATTGACCGGACTGGCCGCTAGAGCTCCGTATATCGGCAAAGTTTTTTTATGACCACCCTGTGCAACTGGTGGAGTATCAGTACTAAAATCAATAGAATGAATATGAACGCACTGAACCCTGTTGATTAAATTTTAAAAATATTGTCTGAGAAATTTCTCACTAGAGTGCGACATTTCCTTTACGAGATATAAGATAGTGCCATATTAGGAAACTATACCATATTTGGGCACTTTGCCCTGCATGCTACGAAATAGATTTTTAAACATGAGAAATTCATTCCATCTCGTCGATACAGTAAGTAATCCGTGAGGAATGAATAATAAACAATGAAATGTAAGTCCAAAACATTCGTATAATAGTTATTTTCACATCACGGGGCTTTGAAGGTTACACAAAATGTGATTTAAAAAGAGTTATATTCTAATTCAAAGTGTCAGAATGATTGAACAACGAAAGAAATTATTTTATTTCTATACATTTATATTTCTGTATGACGAATTATGTCCACCAAAAAGAATGGTTTATTTTCTTGACCTAGGTGTAGTAAATTCATACTTTCCCTGCAAACGTGATGCCAAATCAAATAAGTTACCAAATAGAAACAACATTTGATTTACTGTCGTATCGATTAAGTGTGGTTTTAAAACCTGTTGGATGTACCATTATCAAGAATGAAATGATGAAGGGCTGTCCTCAGTGACCGAAAAAAAGAACAGATTAAAGATAATGTTGCTAACTCATGGAGATCCAAATTCTAGAATCCGCCCGTTAAAGTACTATATGAAAGTAAGAGGTTACATGCAACTAGTCACTTGACTTGTTTTGATGATAATAAAACTGCCAGGAGTCGATTTCAATACAGTGCTAGCCGTAAAAGAGATAAGATGCAAGAAAACTTATGTTTATTTGTGTATGCTCGAAAACAAAAATTGTTTCAAGCATTTTCATTGTGACTGGTAAACACTCTCTTATATAATATTTTTTTGCTCAAAATTTTATTGTTAACCCATTAATGCCCAAATTATTTTCTTCATTAAAAATGAAATTTTGGGTTTCCCATCACTTTTAAAACACGAATAACTTTTATCTTAATTTATTGAGGAATTTGTTTTGAGAAATATAGTGCTTATTTAACTTTCTATTTACTGGTGTGCACAGTGCTTTTTTGCCTTTTTTATAATCGTCCCTAAAAAGGGACGCTAGCCACTAATGGGTTAAATATTTGCACAAATAATCCCAAACTACACATTTGTGTGAGTTTAGACAAAAAACAGCTCCGGTAAGGCAGAACCGTCAAATTTGTGTCGGTCCTCCCTCAGTATAACTTGACATCGAGTATCTTTTTCAATCAAATAGAATCCCATTGATTAGGAAAAAACATCCAAACATTTAATTACTAGCAAAAAAAGTTTCCGGTCTTAAACGGATATATATATTTAATGTATTTCTATAATAAAGGAACACGTGATAAAAAATTGATACCATTTTAGAATTTTAGAAACTGTTATAATGGCGTTATAATGTGATCAGTTGTGTAAGTGGGCTACTTTTTAAAAATTAAGATTTCTCGATTGGCACCACTTTTTTTAAATGTTAAATATCTGCATTCTCTTCGCCTAAATTAGTGTGTCATTAAATAAGACAAATTTTACCATTTCAAAAATGCAGTGCCAATCAAATAATATGAATTAAGAAAGTAGCCCTTTCTCAACATAGAAATTGACAATTAAAATTCCATAGCACACAATTTTCTCCAGTCCAAGTGTTTCTGATATATATATCTACTATTTTTTCAATTCTAAGTGGCAACACGTTGTTGAAACAGAAATCATTTACACACACTCTGAAAACATTTGCAAAAGAAATGTAATTGAATTTTTTTTTTGAAAAATACTGGTGATAACAGAATGTAAAAATATTCGCCGGTGGCATACTTAGAAATATGGCATTAAGTTTAAGAGGATAAATGCGTGCTTATACTCAAACGGGTTGCAGTTATATTGTAAAAATAGAATTAGATTATCTTGTTCATTTTCAGATACACATTTTAAAATTTTAATTAAATTATAACGACTAACATACATTCATAAAAAATAATTACAATGGAGAAATGTAAAAAATTTAGAATGCTGGTGTCACTATTTAAAAAGCCCGTGGCACAATGCGATAAATTTGAAATTCTTGTGATACTTAGAAAATTGTATTTAGAATTATTAGTTATTAAATTATATGTCAATTACAACACCGCACAAGTTGCTGTAAAATTCGGCAATCAATTAGGCTTCAAGAATGGCGAAAAATTGGCATAGAACATGGGATCGCAATCTGCTTATTGAGTCATGTTTCACCCTAACTGAACTCATGTTGCAGCTGATAATTTTAAAAAAACAAACAACAACAACAACAACAAAACATTGCAATGAAATTGCAATGACATACACTTCTTTTGCGTGGAATGTTATAACATCACGAAAAGGTGTGGAAAAACATATTCCTCAAGCAATCGATGATACCGTATGAAGTGATAGTTACAGTCTAAAATGTGAGGCATCAAGTGCATACTGATGGTGCGTAGAATGCAAATTTCTACCACCTTTGTTTAGTGTTAGCACATTTAAAATAAAGTTGACAATGCTTGTTAGACATTTTATTATAATATGCTTCAGTTTACTGAAAGTTATTACTGTCAACCCAAATTCAATTAGATAGAAACAGCCTGCATTTTTGAATAAACCTGTGATTTGCGACACCATGTCCTATTGTAATATTACATTCTCTTGATGCTTATTATCACCCCTCACAATTAATATTTTGAACACCCTGTAAAAATATTCATAATGTATTTCTATAATAAGAAATCAGTCTTTAAAGATTGTTTCGCTTTTTATCATTCAAGTCCATGAACTATTATAAGAGTAATAATTTGACAATTAAATGACCGTATTAAAAGTACATTACTTTCTTCAGAATAAGAGTTTCTAAATATGACAAGAATTTTACGAAGATCAATAAGTACGGAGGGAATGTTCATTACTGCAAAACCAGAATTAGATTACTTTATTCGTATTAAGATCATAACGCCTCTTAGAAAAGATTCCTGTTAAATAAAAATTTATATATGTCCCCTGTGCGTATAGGGAGAGCAGCCTCTATCTCTTGCATCTTATAGCCATGTCCCGAGGCGAAAAGGGAAATCGTACTCAATCTCGTAGAGATCCCTGAAAAATGAAATGAAGTAAAATAAAATTCCCTCGGAATCATTTCTCATTATTACACCTCCCTTCCATTCCCACGAAGAGATAGGAAAAAGCTAGTAAACATAGTTTGTTGCACTTTCCAGAATTTAGCAAAATTTTAAATTTCATTAAGTTCCCATTACACATTTTTTAAATGTTCGGATTTTGTAAAGGACATTTTTTCTCACTCTGTGCCGTGTTTACTAGACTAATGACTTCATAAAAAGAAGGATATATTTTGTTTGATAATTTTGAAAGTTGTTCTTAGTTTTAGGTAAAAAATAACATAAGCCGTAATTCATATTTTTTGTATCTGATATTATTAATATTTTTCGTAAGGAAAAATTATTAAAGCATAAAAAATATGCCTGAAATATATTTATATAGTGTTTTTTTTTAATGCGGGTATATGCCTCAAAGGAGAACAATATTGTTTTTAAAATAGGCAATTCAAGAATGGTTACTATACCCATTCTTAAGTAATATAGTAGACTAACATAAAACGTTGCACATAGAAACTTCACAATGCAATAAATAAATAATATTTTCATTAAATTCGAAATACAATTCGTTATATAACAAAGCAGTTATTCGTATAACTGTATAGAGTATAAAAACATGTACTTATATATATATATTACTTCAATTTTTCTGCTAATTTCTGTATTTTGGAAAGCTATGCTACTTTTTTGGCTATGGACGAAAAAATTGTATTAATTACTGTATTAATAACTACAGGGTGATTCCAAATTTTTTTTACAATAAAAGAGGGGTGATAGTACACATCAAGACAAACAATATTAAATAGGAGACCAAGGGTCCAAAACGTTTTCCTAAGGAGATAGCCGCCATTAAAGTTTGGGGACCAAAATTTCAAACAAAAATAAAAAACGAAAAATCGGTCGATTGATTTACGGTTTTCACTAAAATTATTCTTTATGTCTGCATTTTCTTGAAATTAAATTATAAAGATAAATTTCAAAAAATGCCGATAGAGGGCGCTTTAGACTTTGGAGTAACGAACAACTATTTTTTGCCGGTATGTTTTGCATCTCATTAAATGTTTTCGCAAGTTTACACTCAAACTTAAATTTTGAGCTCAAAATCTGTTGTTGGGAGTGGTTAAGTAACACAAACTGAGCTGTGTTCAGAGGGTTCAAATTTCAAATGATTAAAATAAACGGAAAAATTGGTCGATTGATTTGCGGTTTTCACTAAAACTATTCTTTATTTAGGCATTTTCGTGAAAATAAATTAGAAAGATAAATTTCAAAAAATGCCGATAGAGGGCGCTTTAGACTTTGGAGTAACGAACAACTATTTTTTGCCGTTATTGTTTGCATCTCTTTAAATGATTTCGGAAGCTTAGACTTAAACTTAAATTTTGAGCTCAAAATCTGAATAGTAGGGAGTGGTTAAGTAGCACAAACTGAAATGTGTTCAAGGGGGAGGGGGAGGTTCAAATTTAAAGTAATTATAGAAAATGGAAAAATTGGTCGATATCTTCTTGAAAATAATTTTTAAAGATAAATCTCAAAAAATTCCGTCAGAGGACGCCTTAAACTTCACAGTAACCAACAATTCATTTTAACCATTATTTTTTGGTTCTAATTAGATGCTTGCAAAAGCATTTTAAATGTTCTCGGAAGCTTAGATTTAAACTTAAATTTTGATCTCAAATCCTGAATCGTTATGAGGAGTTAAGAAGCTCAAGTGAAGTGCGTTCAGGAGTTGAAATTAAACCCTCTTTCCTCCTCGATCACAATTCAATTTTTCGCTACTTAAACACACCCAACGATTCAGAATTTCAGCCCAAAATTTAAGTCTATGCATTTGAAAGCATTTAATGAGATTAAAAAAATAACAGTTGAAAATAGTTGTACGCTACTCCAAAGTCTAAGGCGCCCTCTATCGGCATTTTGTGAAATTTATCTTTAAAAATTAGTTTCAAGAAAACGCTGATTGATCAAAAAAACTGCTGATTTAAAAATTAGTTTTAGCAAAAACCGCAAACGAATCGACCAATTTTTTCCGTTTTTTACAATTATTTGAAATTTGAACTCTCTGAACACAGCTAAGTTTGTCTACTTAACCACTCCCAGCTATTTAGATTTTGAGCTCAAAATTTAAGTTCAAGTCTAAGCTTACGAAAGCATTTAATAAGATGTAAAAAATAACCCCAAAAAAGAGTGTTTCGTTACTCCAAAGTCTAAAGCGCCCTCTATCGGCATTTTTTGAAATTTATCTTTATAATTTATTTTCACGAAAATACCTAAATAAAGAATAGTTTTAGTGAAAACCGCAAATCAATCGACCAATTTTTCCGTTTTTTATAATCATTTGAAATTTGAACCCTCTGAACACAGCTCAGTTTGTGTTACTTAATCACTCCCAACTACAGATTTTGAGCTCAAAATTTAAGTTTGAGTCTAGGCTTACGAAAACATTTAATGAGATGCAAAAAATACCGACAAAAAATAGTTGTTCGTTACTCCAAAGTCTAAAGCGTCCTCTATCGGCATTTTTTGAAATTTACTTTTATAATTTAATTTCAAGAAAATGTCGACATAAAGAATAATTTTAGTGAAAACCGCAAATCAATTGACCGATTTTTCCGTTTTTTATGTTTATTTGAAATTTTGGTCCCTAAACTTTAATGGCGGCTATTTCCTTAGGAAAACGTTTTGGACCCTTGGTCTCCTATTTAATATTGTTTGTCTTGATGTGTACTATCACCCCTTAAAGTTTGTATCGTGAGTTTAGAAAAATTTGTTGTTCTTTTATTGTAAAAAAAATTTGGAATCACCCTGCATATACTGTAAAAAAACCTGGAATTCTACTGATTTAAAGTTATGGAAATCCGTATGCTTACTAAAATTGTATCTGTACATTATACAAAAAAAAAAGATATAAATCTTCAAAAGTATTCTTTGTAGAGCTTTAAAAAAAATCTACTAAAATTAGATTTACTATTATTTTAACACAGTCTAGCTGATTGGTAAAGTTATCATACGAATTGAACATTTCCATCTGAGCGAAAAATTGCAAAGGCCGAGAATCGAACCCGGATACTTGGCTTATAAGGCCAATGTTTTACCTGTTAAGCTAACCGGGCGATAACCGGCTGGGATTTTTCGCTCAATTAACTCTATTGGCCATAACATCCAGGTCTGTCATTTTGACAGCTCGGCAGAATAAGCCGCAGGTAATGGAACTCCATAGAACGATGGATATGTAGATATACTATTATTTTAACACAATCTAACTGATTGGTAAATTTATCATACGAATTGAATATTTCCAGCAGAGCGAAAAATTGCCCAGGCCGGGAATCAAATCCGGATACTTAGCTTACAAGGCCAATGCTTTACCTGTTTAGCTAACCGGGCAATAACGATTTTTCGCTCAGCTGGAAATATTCAATTCTTATGATTACTTTACCAATCAGTTAGATTGTGTTAAAATAATAGTATATCTACGTATCCATCGTTCTATGGAGTTCCATTACCTGCGGCTTATTCTGCCGAGCTGTCTAAATGACAGACCAGATGTTATGGCCAATAAGATTACCAGAGCGAAAAATCCCAGCCGGTTATCACCCGGTTAGCTTAACAGGTAAAGTATTGGCCTTGTGAGCCAAGTATCCGGGTTCGATTCCAGGTCAGGGCAATTTTTTGCTCAGCTGGAAATATTCAATTCGTATAAAATTAAATTAGTTACCTTAAAAGTTTTTGGGTTAAGGTGCAAATGTATAACACATTAGTATTTGTTGTTGCCGTTACATAAAAAAGTTCTAGGTGTTCCAATTTCTTAGAACAATTATAGTAAATTTGAAGAATTTTTTTACAGTGTGTTATTATGTCACATGAAGATAGGTCACACATTTACAGCTGAAAATACTTATGTCTGCATCTAAAACCGACTGGTATTGAAGGCATTTTAGTTCTAAACTGGGAACAAGAAACATTATACAGTGTATCCTAAAAGTATAGGTTATTTACATAAACCGTTTTTGTTTATGTAAAATCTAACTAAACGAGTAAGAAAGACGAATTTAAAAAAAATGTATAATGATGAAATAAAAATAGTAAAATACTCAAACAACTTTTAACAACTATAGATTTCCTTTACGTTTCCTACTGATTGCACAGGTGCCTCTCATTGTGCAGTTTTCCCAAAAGGAAATTTTGCAAATCTGTCGTTTCAAATTACGTACATGGAAAGATGTGGGCATTAAAAGGAAAATTGGACGCTACAAGGTTGGAATTCTCAAATATGACAATTTTGAAACAAAATCTCACACTGGACAACCAAAGATAACAACCAAACAGCAAGGCAGAGAAATTTTGAAATTAGTTTTTATACAGAACTTGTCTGTACGGTGTGTCTCTAAAGAAGTAAGCATCCCAGTATCAAAATCCACTGTTTTCCAATAGCTATAATTAGTAGTGGCGTAACAGTGGGTGCAAAAATGCTCTGAATATCTGTAATTTTTGAAACTTCTGTTCACCTTATCTAACCAGAAAATTTTCTACTATAAATCAAGAAGGAAACCTTTGCTGTATTACTGATTTTAGGCACCCACTCTGGTTACGCCACTGATTAATTATTAAACATTTACTGACTAAATATTTTAGTCATTTCATAATTATCGCGAAATACGTCGTTTCCCAAAGTGTAGAAAACATCATAAGGTCGCGCGTGTTCAGTGGGGCCATTATTACATAAATTTGACATTTGAATAGGTGAGTATTCTTTCCAAAGATCAAAAGAAATTTCATATAGATGCCCGGGTTGGTTGAGCATATTAATGGCACGGTACTTGTAAGAAGGGGGCTCATTCATGGGGTAGCGAGTACTTTTTTTTTATAAAGGAACACCCGATATTGCTTTTTATGTGCGTTCATAAATGATGTAAATACGTAGCAACTATAGTCGACGTTCAGTCCGTCTGTCAGCACATAACAGATTGAAAACTACCCAATCGGATCGTTTGAAAAGTAAAATATATAATTGTTGCATAATTTTGTCGTGTCAGTTCAAATTTTATGAAAATCGGATACGTAATTCAGTTACATGTATACTCAAAAGTACACTGGTTTCCAAAAATTAAGGAAAAATCACAAAAACAGCGATAATTCAAAATATTACATGTAGATTTTAATGAAACTCAGCCACAATATACAACGCATAGTAAGATATAAAATAACACGAAAAGAAATTACCAGACAATTATGGTGTTTCAAAAAATATCAATTATAAAATTAACAAAATCAGTTTGCCAGTTTGGTATAGGAAAAGTACCTTTAATATGGCGTATGATCACCCCTAGTAGCAATACAGCACATACAGTGATGTGTCATGTTGTCAATTATGCGGTCGATGAGTTCGCTGGGAAATAAGAGCCATTGCTCTTCCAAAGCAGTTGTAAGCGTAACAAGGGTCAGAGGAGGCGGATTGAGAGCAGCAATACGTCTCCCTGAAGCATCCCAAACATGCTCGATGGGATTCAAGTCCGGTGATCGAGCTGGCCATTTTTATTTGGCCATTCCATGCGCTGAATTGTCTGGTGCGGAAGATAATCTTACACGATGCGAGCCCTGTGCGGTCTAGCGTTGTTGTCCTGTAACAGGAAATCATTACATATTGCACCGGCATAAGGTCGCACATAAACTTCAAGGATGCCATCGCTATAGACGTGAGCATTAACAGTTCCATGCGGAAAGACATGGAGGTCTGTGCGTCTACCCAAAGAGATGTTTAATGTATTTTTTTCGTGTTTATCCTTAAACGGTTTTTTTTCTTTGCAAACTACTGGTGCCAATGTGACATTTGGAATTTTGATGAAATTTACACCCCAGAGCTCAAAGGGTTAAAGGTCTATACAAAAATTTAAGTAACTTAATATTATAGGGGACACATTGTTTGGGGAGTATTTTAATTATGTTAAAATATTTCACTTATATTAAAATTGATATGCATTTCTGAGGTTTGATGAAAGTTACTTTCTGTATAATAGAAAGTGTAGATATTTACAGGGAAATGATTAGGAAAATCATGTGAAAGATGAAAGATGAATTTAACATGAAATATTTCGGATTCTTTACAGGATCAAAAGTACTGAATATTAACGACGATTGTTGGAAATATATTTTTATTTGCGATAGGAGCGTTTAAGTTTAACTAAAACATTATGTTGTGTGTATAAATACTGTAGATCATATGTAGTGCTACATAATTTTTTTTATGGATTACTGAATATGAACGAAAACAGATTAAATGTGTCTTAAATTATACAAATAAATACTTAAAAGGTGTTGCAAAAATAGATATTATTAATTTATTATTTACCTTAGATCTTTCGGATGCCCTCGCATCCATTGTCAAAGGAATATAAAAGAGAATAATATATTGGAAACAGAAAACGTAAATACAAAACAAAAAACAGTCCGCGTATACAAACAAAGTTATCAAGAATTCGTCGAAACATCAAGGATATTGTACCAGAGTGCGTTATTACAAACAGTAATGACGTCCCTAACTTAAATTAACCAATCAAATCGCTCACTAAATTTGCATACGCACATTAAAAATTTTTTGGAAATCAATTTCTGCTCAATCACTTATAAAATACAATTCGTAAATCTTATATCACATGTGCTTTTTTTTAGATTATGAAAATCCCATAATTATGTTTGGGATAGATAATTTAACATTATAGAAAACAAAAAAGAAAAACAATTATGTTTCAAGCATAGATTAAAAAACACTTTTCAATATGTTCAGAATAATGTAACAAAACTGCACCGCTAAGTAATTTGAAATATTATTTCTATTTCGACAACATGAGACGCATTTCCTATTACACAAGAAGTAACTGCAGTAAACCTACGCAACGGATATAAATTTATTGTACGTCAAATAATTTACCATGGCCGCAATAATATTCCTCCCCTATACCATAATCTAACGGAATTCTTTTGTGTGGCCCGTTAAACAAAAAATAGCCCCACCAGTGGCCGCGAGGTTCTGACCTCCAAACTGGTAGACGGTAGGTGCTGGGTTCGCGACCGTCGGCCTAACCGTTCGGAGTTTTCCGTGGTTTTCTTCGAACCTTGCGTAAATACGGGTTTGGTTCCCTTAGAAAGACCCCCCACGGAGGGCATCCCACCCCATAGGGCCTATATCCCATAGCGTAAATAATCGGCCGACATAAATACAAACAATTAAACAAAAAATAAATATCTTTTCTGCGGCATTTTCTACAAAATTTACATTTATGTGCACTTCATAAACGCATATCAAATTCAATATTTTTAAAAGGGTGTAACTTCATTAAAAAAGCTCTTAAAATTGTTTTATCCCATCAGCCGTAATGTAACGGAATACTTTTGACTGTTCCTGTATTTGAACTATACATCCGATTTTACGAAAATTTAAAAAGACTAATTATAAACAAAATTATGCAAAGATTATATAGTTTAAATTTTAAACGATTCGGTTGGGTAGATTTTGTACTGTTATTTGCGGGCAGCGCATGCCAAAATGGAAAATGTATTTCCAGTAATTGTTACTCAAAGACAGTATTGCAACCGGTTTGCTTGGATTAAAATACTATGCATGTCTTGTTCTAACATATCGTAGTGAAAATCAATGATTTATATCAGTCTCAATGCATTTGCAATAGCGTAAGGTCATTAAAATACTCTGAAAACGATTTTTCGCCATAGACGATATCGTAATGGAATTCTTTTGGGTGCCCCTTTAAATGTTTAAAATAAACAATTAATCTCACGTACTTCATATACAATACCATACATGCTTGTGGGACCCTTAATAAAATTTATTAATTGCATGAAAATCCGAGTTTATTTATGGGAGTTAGAGTGTGGACAAACGTACAGACAAACCGAATGCATAAACACTTTACAACTTTGCGGGCAAGTGTTAAAAATCAGCTTAAAAATATATTTTTAATGGGATATATGAATAAAAACTTTTATCTAAAATAGGTAATATTTAGAATTGATGTATGAGCGATAAAAGTTAAAAAGGTAAGAGAACAGGTCATTGCCACCACCATTATGACTCAGAAGTAGCATGCTATGCATAAAAATATATTTCTAATATTAAGTGCAGGATGCATTTATGATGAAGCTGAAAAAGTCCGAATTGAAAGAAATGTAACTTAGTCGTTAATAATATGAATGATGATTTTTTGGGGGGCAGGGGGGTAAAATCTCTAATCGAGAATCAACAATAAATAAAATTACGTAGATATCTGCAATGTCAGCGAAATTTTAATGCCATCAATATTTTACACCTGATTCAACAAATTGTTACATGAAATGAGTTTTGCCAGAGGCAAAGTTGTTACAGCGGCGAGCTAGCCTCACCAGATGTGTTAAGAAAATCTTGTGATCAAGTTTTGGGAAATAATTTATGAATTTTCACAACACAAAATTACTTTTTTTGAAAAATGAAGAAATGACGTTCGAAATGGATTTACTTATATGTATATTTTGCTTTCTTTGCATTTTGTATGCACCGCCCTGGGAAAATAAATACTTCTCAGAATTAGCTCTGCACCAAATCATCATATAAAAAAATACTGGCGAAAACCAATTCGTTAAAATCGTAATATAGCTAATATTAATTACATATATATCAAAGAAAATTAAAATTCGAAATATATATAAACATATATATATATAAACTAAGGGGGAAAGCTTTATGAAATATTACTGCTGTTTTATAACGTTATCATATTCTCATATTTAAACAAATTTGCCAGTATGAAAATTTATACTTTTTGTTATTTTGAGCAAAAGAGTCGGAGTCAGAGTCGCAAAAAAAAAAAAAAAAAAAAAAACAAGTTAACTACGACTCCAGCTTCCTTTTATTCAGATCGTTAAAAGCGAAAATAAACCAATTATATGCAATTTTAAATCTATAAGAGGATCTATTATTATTTTTTTAGATTACATCACGCTACCTAAGTTAAAGATGCCCAATATAATGCCCGGAGTATAGAGTTGATTAAAATTGTTTTTAATTTAAAAACTCTAATACAATTATTTCCAAAATATTAAAATTTTCATCTTTATTTTTTTTTTTTTTATCAATCATTCAAAGTTCTACTGCTCTGTAAGACCCGAAATAACATCAATATTATACTGATTTCGGCTTTTCCAGTTCCAGGATCAAAAACAGTAAAATTTTTATTTTGTTTTTCTTGTTTAGATTTCTATAGTTGGATTTTTCGGACTTGTGGGAGGTAAAATTTAAACGGTAATAAAAAGGGATTTTGTTCTCCTTCTTTCTTTGGAAACTCTAAGAACTGAATTAAAGCCAAAATGATGAAACTTCCGGCGTATGTTTCTTGTGTTCTACTATAAATTCAACCAACAGAAACACTACCCACATAGCATGCATGGTCACAGTGACGTCACTGTGAGTCAGTGTGGTCACGTCACATCTGTGACCAAAATGCCACCCCTCAGTGACGTCACATTGTGACTGAAATGTAACGTCACACCTGTGACCAAAATGCCACCCCTCAGTGACGTAACATTGTGACTGAAATGTGACCTTCTTCGAAAATTAAAAAATATATACAAAAATTCTTCAAAAGATGTTATTTAATGGAAAAAATATTTTTCTGTCAATTGAAAAAGTTTTTGTGACGTCACTGTACCAAAAGGCCACCACTCAGTGAAGTCACATTGTGACTGAAATGTGACCTTCTTAGATAATTAACAAAAATACAAAAATTCTTGTAAAGATATTATTTAATGGAAAAAATATTTTTCTCTCAATTGAAAAAGTTTTGTGACGTCACTGTAATGCCACTGCACATAACGCATGTATGTTCACATGTGATACAAACTTTATTTTAAAACAAGTTTTTTTATTAAACAGTAACAAAATTTTATCTAATAAACTTTAATTGTGATTATTATTAACTATTATTTACAAAAAAAGAAAAAAAAGATTTTAAAATTCACTTTAACTTGAATTGTTTTGAAACTAATAAAAATAAAAAATAAAAATAGATTAAAAAATTTTTCAGATAAAAAAATATTGATCAGAATCACTCTCATAAAATTATTGCGTATTTAAACTCCAAAATATTGCATAAGAAAAGAAAAAACAAAACGGTCATGCGCATGGAAAGTGAAAATCGTCTGCAAGACAAGACTCTAGCGGGAGTCCGTGCAGGCTACTCTCGTAACCAGCGATTAAACAGCTCCGGTTAAGAAAAATAAAACCATATGAGAAATGACGTAACAGGAATGTCACATGCGAGAAATATTTTTTTTTATTTATTTTTATTTTTCGTTTGTTTATTCATTTGTTTATTTTGTAAACATTTTTTTAACATTTAATTTTGATACTTTATTATTTTTTAACACCTTTTAAGAAATTTTACCGAAATAAACAACCTACACTTCTATTTACAATCACAACACCAGCTGACTAGCGCAAGGCACACTGGTAAAATAAAATATCACTGATGTTGACAAACCCTGGTAACGAGAGTGCTTTGCAGGATAGTTAGTGTTGCGTCCATGGTTTGTTTATCGGCACGCACTTCTCTTTTAATATTTAAGTTGTTTTAGTTGCATGGCAACCGACTTTTTATTTTTTTTGTTCTAAAGAGTCATCCATGAGAGAGAGGTAGCTATTTTTACGTCTGTAAATAAACATAGAATATTTTTATAAATGAATGATCTTTTTAATAGTTTAGAATAATAACACGCGACCCGACAGTTAGGACTCTCGCTAGAGTCTATAGTCTGCAAGCGAAAGAATATATAAACGTAAACAAAAATATTTTAAATTGATGATAGAAGACGCGAGAAGTTAGTTGACTGGAATTTATGGCAGATGTGACTTGTGAGCAGATGCATATTGACACGGATTTACAATTTAAACAAGAATGTCCACTACAACTCTTCGAAGCGGCAAAACATAAGTCCGAGAAAATTAAGGGGGCTTTGACTGTTAAAATGATTTGGTCTTTGCCACTTTAATTATTATCGGATTTAGTTTGTGCGGCAAAAACAAAAGAATAACTAGACCGAATGAATTCGATGGAAAAAGTACGGAACAATATTATTTTTCATGGTTGCATTTATTATTATTATTATCCTGAGAAGGATTTTAAATACCTTCTCAAAAACATGCTATAAAACATTAATGCTTTATTAAATTAATAAAGTCTTATACATCCATTATTTATTTTGTTGACATAAAAAACTTGATTATTAATAATTTGGATTAGGTTGTCAAAGGTAGTGATTTTAGTTGCATTTTAATCTGCGTTGTTTCCTTTTTTAAAATAATTGATTAAAATGTTTCCATAAACATAAAATCATATAAAAATATATTATAATAAATTGTTAATATAATTATTAAACATTTAAAAATAATTATATTTTGTAATAAAGAAGCTTTTTTAATAGAATATAATTATTAACAAACATCCTTTTTTAATTTTTGTATTAAGTAATCTTCGGAAACATTGCATAATGTTATTTAAAAAAAATGCATCCTCTCAGAAGAGGAATTTATAAGACAACGAGAAGAACTATTAAAAGAAATCGTAGATGTTTGATATTTAAAAAAAAAAACAATAACGTTAATGATTGTTTAATGTATTTTTTAACCTGTGAAATGTTATAAAATTTTTGAATAGAAATCATTGTGGGTGACGACGTTTCAGTTGTAAATATTCTTATTGGAATGTTTTCAGAGAGAATTTGGAAGTTAAGACAATCAATAAGAATTAAAACATGATTGTATTTAAAACAAATAACGCAAATACTTGAACGGTATGAAGCTAAAAATTAATAACTGTATTTTATTATTAATTTTTCATTCCAGACACTTTTATTATTTCCTTTAATGGATCATTTTATAGAGGTAAATTTCAATATATCCATTATATGTAGTATTAGTATACATCGTGATTAAAGTGGGTATTATAAATACTCTCTAGTATTATAAATAAAATATCAATAAATAATTATAATTAACGTATTTGTTGTTCTATTTTATATTTATCGTCGGAATTTTTATTCGGTAGATGTGTCTATGACGGACAGCCTTCCAGTTATGGATATCCCCTTAATGTTTTTTTTTTTTATTAATATGCTAATAAATATTTAGCTTTAATTTTTTTATAATTCCTCTTTGCATGTTTTAATAATATTTTAATATTCATAGAAGACAGTATGTGAAGACAGTTTGCGAATATTTTTTGATTTGTGACAAATTTGTCACTAACTTTGTGACGGTGGCAGCATTGTCAATATTGTGAAGTCCCACTGGGACACAATTATACAGTTATGAATATTGTTATGTAGTGTAAAATCACTTACATCTATAATTTTATTATACTTTGGCGATACATCTCAATTAAAACTTAGGAGCTGCTATAAAAGGAATGTACCAAAAGAAAGTTACTGAATCAAAATGTAATGCTATGCAGACTTTAATCTTTGTTACATATTTTTTTCTGTTGCAATAAATGAGAATATTTAGGACAATTGAATATTCGATCTATTACAATTATTTCAAATTTAGCAATTTGTTTTTCTAATAAGCATTAAAATTAAAAAGAAAAAATATCTTCCTTTAAGTTGCAACAGTAGCCACAGAAAAAGACACGGATGATAATGTAAAGTCTGTGGGAGCGTTCTTTTCAAATATCTCGCTCAAATTTTAATATTTTTACATGATTTTTTTCATAGGATAGCTGAAGGCGATCCACAACCACCCTAGTTTTTACTTTTTCAATGTTGGTTTCAGGTTTAAAAAAATATTTTAAATTTCAAAACCGGTTTAAACCGGTTCTGATATTGAAACTATCATAATATAAAAAATATATAAACAAAATTGAAAAAGTAAAAAATAGGCCGGTTGTAGATCGTCCGCAGCTATCCTATGCAAAAAATCATGCAAAAATATTAAAATTTGAGCGAGATATTTGAAAAGAACGCTCCCACAGACTTTACATTATCATCCGGGTCTTTTTCTGTGACTAGTGACCTTAAAGGAAGTGTTTTTATGATAATTTTAATGCTTATTAGAAAAAAAATTGCTAAATTTCAAATAATTGTGATAGATCGAATATTCAATTGTCTTAAATATTCTCATTTATTGCAACAGAAAAAAAAATGTATCAAAGATTAAAGTCTGCTTAGCATTACATTTTGATTCAATGACTTTGTTTTGGTACATTCTTTTTATAGCAGCTCCCAAGTTTTAATTGAGATGTATCGCCAAAGTATAATAAAATTATAGATGTAAGGGATTTTATTCTGTATAACATTGTTCATAACTGTATAATTGTGTCCCAGTGTAACTTCACAACATTGACAATGCTGCCACCGTCACAAAGTTAGTGACAAAATTGTCACAAATCAAAAAATAATCGCAAACTGTCTTCACAACCTTGTCACTATCGTCACAGAATAGTCACAGTTTTAATGACAATTTTGTCACAAATGACTAGAGTTGCAAAAATTCGGTTTATTCCCGGGTTTATTTCCAATAGACCAGGTTTATTCCTAGGTTTATTCCCAAAAAACCGAATTATTCCAAAAGATCCCGGGTTTTTTCCAGGTTTATTCCTAAAAACCCGGTTTATTCCCGGGTTTAAACCGGGTTTTTTCTAACCTTTGCAACGCTACAAATGACACATTTTTCACATTTTGGTCACATCGTGACGTCACAAAGTGGTCACAATGTGACGTCACAAACGAGCTCTAAAACGGCCATAACGACTTCGCATTTTAGTCACTGTGACTTCACATCGACATCACGTGACGTCACATCGACGGTCACAAAGTCACAATGTGACTTCACAACGACGTCACCATGTCTTACGGGTAGTATACTAGCCTACTAGGAATCGGAGTCGAAGTCATTAAAATTTCCACAGCCGTCAATTTCAACCAAAGATTCCTCATCCCTGTAAAAAATTAATACACCTTAAGGTATTCCACTTAGTTCGGAGACATTTTTTAACTCTACTTTTGACACATTTATTGTTTTTTTTAATGTAATCTAATACAGAAAGACGAAAATTATAAATGAAAAGAATATTACCCAGTTACATTGATGATATTGAGCTCACAGGTTATTCACACTAACTGTATATTACAGCCTTATTTATTTAAGGAGTAGTGCCCCTCGGAAAAACAAACATATTGGGAATTTGCAATTTCCATCCTTTCTACTTAACCATTGAACCCCGAAAATTAATCAGAGATACGCCTTATCATAATGAACCTATATCCCAAATTCGAAGCAAATCGGATAATTCTACATAAAACTCTATTCAATTTAAGTGAAGCATTATCCCGTTCTCCAATTTATACTTAACCATTGCATTTCAAAAACTATGCAGGGATTTGCCTTATAAAAAAAGAACCTATACCTAAAATTTAAAACCAATCGAATTATTATGCATGAAAACCCCATTTATCTATCAAAGGTGGATAATCACCCGTTCCCCCTTCATACGTAACATAAGAATCCCTAAATCACAGCGAGATATTTGAAAATAACACACCCATAGACTTAACATTATCATCCGGGTCTTTTTCAGTGACAAGTGTGGCGCCTTAAGTTCAGGTTGCATATGACCATTGTGCTGGAGAACACAATCCCGGTAGTGCACGACGTGTTTAACTGCGTAATGTAATGCATAAAAGGTGATGTTTCGCAACTGTTGTGAAATGCGACCTTTTAAATCATTGCAGTTTGTGACACCTCCACAGTACATAATATATTTTAAGTAATTGCGAAGTCATAAATCAGATAGCGTCAGATCATGGAATCAAGGGGACCATGCCATACGAAAATAGAGATTTATTACTCCATTATCTGTGAAATGTTGTCCTAAGAGAAGTTGTGCAACGTTAATTGCCGAAATGACCGCTTCTTGATTTTGCTGATTACAAAAGTATTTGCATCGATAGGTCCCATAGTTCCGTGTTTGTACGCCTTTGAAAGTTCTCACTACTGACTGAAAAAGACCCGGATGATAATGTTAAGTCTATTGAGATGTTTTCTTCAAATATCTCGCTCAAAAATTACTATTTTTACATGATTTATTTTGCATAGGATAGCTGAGGACGATCTGCAACCGGGATGATTTTTACTTTTTCGATTTTAGTTATATATTTTTTATATTATGGTAGTTTCACTTTCAGAACCGGTTCTATCCGGTTTTGAAAGTTAAGGGGGCTCGGGGGTTGAAAACTTTTTAAAAAATCGATTTTTTATGATCTAATTTGATTAATCATTTAATTCTTAACTCAATGCAAAAAACTGCATAAAAATATTAGCATTTTTAACGGAGTTATAAGCATTTATGTATCAACACTTTCATAGCCGCATCCATATAATTTCAACTTTAAGTCGCGTTTTCTCAAAACTTGATTTTTGATGAATAACACCAAGATTTAAAAAACTATTTGATGGAATGGCTTTTTTTTGCATGCATATAACATCATTATCTATATTATGAATTAATATATTTTAGACAGATTAATATTTTGAATATTTTTAATGGAAAAAAAGTTGTATTTTTTAGGGTTTTTTTAAATTTTCAACTTTGAGAGTTTTTTTAATAATCCTTTTATTAAGTGATAGTTATATCCTTAATTCATAATCTAGATAATGATGTTATATGCATGCAAAAAAAAATTAAGCCATTCCATCAAATAGTTTTTATTTAAATCTTGGTGTTAGTCGTCAAAAATCAAGTTTTGAGAAAACACGACTTAAAGTTGAAATTATATGGATGCGGCTATGTAAGTATTGATACATAAATGCTTATAACTCCGTTAAAAATGCTAATATTTTTATGCGGTTTTTTGCATTGAGTTAAGAATTAATTGAATAATCAAACTTGATTATAAAAAAATCGATTTTTTGAAAAGTTTTCAACCCCTGAGCCCCCTTAAAGTAATTTTTTAAAAAGATCTGAAGCCAAAAATGAAAAAGTAAAAACGAGCCTGGTTGTACATCGTCCTTAGATATCCTATAAAAAAGCATGTAAAAATAATAAAATTTGAGCGAAATATTTGAAAAGAACGCCCCTATAGACTTAGCATTATTATCCGGGACTTTTTCAGTCAGTAGTGTGGGCTCTTAACTCTCTGTTCTCATTTTACTCTTTACATTTCACACTCCAAAGTGCTATCTGTCTGTGATTATTGCAATTTATTCATATTTTTATTATTTTATTTCTTCTATTCTTCTACATCCTTCTCAAAATGTAAGTTCAACGATTTTGATTTCATTCGGGTTATTTCTTTAAGCTACAGACAGCTCCAAATAGAGATTCTTATATTATAACCACCTAATATATTCTGATTTAAGGCCTTGAAGAGAGGTGGGATATAGCTTTTCCCACATAATTTAATTCCCAAATTCCACAGCGATACCATAAAATTTTGCTTTCATATTAAACGTAAAATAAATCTTTCTCTTATTTTCAGATAAATATGTTTGTAAATACAAAGTATAACAATCATTTCAACATTTTAGTAACACAAGTACAGAATGTCCGAAAATTCCTGGTCACATTTTAAAACTCAGTATAAAATGGAGTAATTGTTGTAGAAAAGTGAATTTTGGACTAAAATGCTTGTCAGGATAAAACTTTTTTTAAGCTTACGGAAATAATTGAATCTAAATTTCGATCATAGATGCCAGCATTTGTTCATATGTTTGCTTTTAAGCATGGATTGTTTTCTTTTTTTAGATTAATTTTGACACTGGGCCAAAGAAAGTACAACTCATAGCGTAAGAATCGTTATTTCTTCAACACTGAGAATTAAAGGCCAGGTACTTATCATACTGCCCTCGTACATTTCACCATCATTCAAAAGGGCCATCTGTCGGAGATTATTGCGATTTATTCTATTTTTATTAATATTTTTTTAATTATTCCCTTCTACTTTCCCATACTCGAATAGCAAGTACACCGATTTTGGTTTCATTCGGGATATTCCTTCAAGCTACAGACAACTCCAAATAGAGATACTTATACGAGGGCAGTATGATAAGTACCAGGCTTCGGTAGAGTTAGTGCTATTAGAATAAAAAAATGATTTATTTTGTAAAAAAACCTTTCGCATCAAACATGGCAATCTACCGCGTCACTAACTAGGGAACTGCAAGAAGTGTAAGTCACCGATTTTGACGAAAGTGGTATCGTTGGAAAGATCTCATTGTGAGCAGTAAAAAACTCAATGTAACTACCCGTCGCAAATGATTCATTTTCTAGATATCCAACAATTTATGTCACGTAGCTAGTGCACACTTAATGGGGGACTGCAAAAAATTTTAGTCTCGATTTTAACAAAAGTGGTATCGTTGTAAAGATAACATCATGAGGATTAAAAAAATTAATAGAACCACCCTTTGGAAATGAGACATTTTCAAGATATCCAAGAATTTGTGTCGCGTAGCTATTGCATACTGATTAGTACACACTTAATGGGGGACCGCAAAAAATGTTTTCTTGAATTTGATGAAAATGGTGTTATTGCAAAGATATCATTTTGAGAAGTAAAAAACTCAATGGAACTAACCATCTGAAATGAGCCGTTTTCGAGATATCCGACAATTTATGTTACTTAATGCAGTTTCCCAACAGTCTGCATTAGCAATATGACACAAATTGTTGGATATCTCAAAAATATCGCATTTCCGACGGGTGAATCCTTTGAGTTTTTTAATCCTCATGATGATATCGTTTCAATGATACCACTTTCGGTAAAATCGAGACTAAATTTTTTGTGGTCTCCCATTAAGTGTACACTAGCTACGTGACATATCGGGATATCTCGAAAATGAATCATTTGCGACGGGTAGTTACATTGAGTATTTTACTGCTCACAATGAGATCTTTCCAACGATACCACTTTCGTCAAAATCGGTGACTTACACTTTTTGCAGTTCCCTAGTAAGTGGTTTAGATTGTGAATGGAAGCTATTTGAATAGAGCAAATTTAAGCAATATTTTAAAAATGGAAAAAATTGAATATTCAGCAGTGAATAAAAGCCTGCTTTTGAAAAAGAAAACAATTTATAAGATTAAAGGGGAACTCAAAAATGTTTATTGGTACTCTGCACCTTCGTTAACAATCGTAAAATATTTGACAGCTGAATTCAAACGCGGCCATACAATCATTTTGGATGAAGAACGTCCAGGTCGTTCAATTAAGGTTACGATATCAGAAAACATTGAAAATAAATCACGATATTGGGATAAAAGATTGGAGAGTGAAAGTTCCTGAGATTGCTGAGACTGCGGGCAGCTCAATTTAATGGATGTAAAATATTTCAACAACTCTTTGGGTAGGGAAAATCTCTGTACAAAATGGCTGCCGAAAATGCTCAATATTGACATTAAACACACTCATGTGTTAATTTCAAGAGAATGTTTGGAAAAGTTAAAGCGAAATCAAGATGGTTTTTGTTGTCTATTCATAACATGAAGTCATCGCAGTATACCAGAAACTGAAGAGCAGTTCAAACAGTGGGTTTTTCACGGTAAATCTGAGCCAAAAAAGGCTAAGACAGCTTTATTTGCAAACAAAGTCATGACTACAGCTTTTTCAGATTCATTCAGCATAATGCTTGTTGATTAGCTGGATAAAGACAAAACTATCAATGGAGAATATTATGTCAACAAAGTGGATCATTTCAAAGATTTTGTGAAAGAAAAACGTACGCATTTCGCGAAAAAATATTCTCCTTCATTAGGAAAATTCGCGCGTGTACGCCTACGTCATCGCCATTAGTCCGAGTGCTACGCGACAAAAATAAGGTGAAAACTGCAAATCGTGATAAGAATATACCGCTTGGTGAGTATGTACTTTATGATAATACAATGCATATTTGAGGGGGAGGCATCTCGTAATGTCGTCTGAATTCAAGATGGCGGCTGTTATTCAAAATGGCGTCATTTTCTGAATATGCTTAGTATAAATGTGCATTTCATATCGATTTCAATGTTTTTAAAGTCAAGTTTTTGTTTTTAACACTATTCAACATTTTTTTAAAAGAGAGTATGAATTCGGTTTATCTGTCTGTTTGTCTGTCTGTCCGCCTGTCCTTCCATGCTCTAGCTCGCTTAAATGTTCTCAGATTGCCATGTATATTTTATATGTTTTATGAAGTTTATAATAACATGTTCGGAGTAAAAAGTAAAGTGTAAAGCTTTTATAGTTCATTTACAGGGCGCTAAAAATTTATATTACAATATTGTGTACATGGCCAAATCGTTTGCAATGTTTCTTAATCATGTTATACTCTTTAAAACACATTAAAATTTATATACATCAATGTTAATACTACAATGAGCTACCAATTACTTATTATATAATAAGGTGTGCACAGTATTTATCGCTTATTTACTGTGACACACCAAAACAAGAAAATATGCGTTTATAATTTGCATATAAATCTTAAAACGATCACCATATAATTCAAGTGTTATTAGTGAAAGTGCTAGGTGGGATAAAACCTTTCGTATAAATTTATAGGAATTCAAAATGGCGACTATTATTTAAAATATTTTGCAGTTTTATTCCTCTGCATCTTACAAGGCTATTTATTATGTTAATTTCCACATTTTATAACTCAAAAATAATCTTTCTTATACAAGAAATATACCTAAAATGAAAATAGGACATTTATTAAAGTATTTTTGTCATTTACAGTAGAAAATTTAAAAGAATGAATATATAATAAAAATACTCTTTTATTAATAGATTACTTATACAGTATATAAAAAAATGAATGTTACATAAGAAGCTGTAGAATATAGAAACTTCACTCGGTGCCATCATATTTCTCACATTCGTGTTTGCAATTGCACGATTATGCAAGAAAGTCCAACATTTCTACAGCCACATTTACCTTTACAGATTTTACACATACACTTTATTAAATCTTCACAAGAGTCTAAAATCACTGGATACTCCGACCATCTATTTTTCTATGATAAATTATCCAAGCACCATTCCCATTTGTTTGGAGAGACTGCATGTATTTCCCGATGATCTACTTTCCCCCAAATGTCTCCAGCTTGGAAAACACTGCGTAAAATATATTTTTAAAGTGCACCCTTGGTTGGTGGAAAATTGTCAGAAACAATTCCTGTCTTGCATTATTGACACTTATGGTATTGCTTGCTGAACAGCACAACAATACTATGAACTTTTCTAAAATATTTAAAATACTTTCAAGAATGGAAACTTGTGGTTTTGATAGGTATGAAAAGGCAGCAGTAGCTTCTTTAAAGAGAATGAGCGTTTTCCAATTTGACTCTTTAGTTTTTCCTGTGAAACCCATATTGCTGTTGCATCATGTGAAAGCATTAAATCCTAATCATTAAGTCGTTGTCTTTTCTCTTCCAATCGCTGCAGCTATGGTATGAACAGGATAAAATCTGTATTTTTTCTTGTTCCAAATACAACCCAAATAGTTTCTAAGCATCGGTTTGAAAGGATAAAAAAATATGGAATCACCAAAATTAATACATCAGTGTCTACAGAGCGTACAATATTATTTTTCAGTCCTTTTTCAACCATGTCTTTGAGATGCAGTATTATTCTCCAATCTTGCTTCTTCGTGACCAGGGCAAGTCGTTGCAATTAAGGAACTTATGGCAGTAAGACTGCCTTTAACTTCTTCTCCTGGAGTGGCAATAACTTCTGTGTTTTTGTATGGTGCTAGTGTTCCAAGGAGATTAAAAAGCTCTTCTTTGTTATTTGAATTTCTTAAGAAATCGTGCCAATTTTTAGGTAATCTAACATGTGGTTGCACTTGTCATCTCGCCCCTTGAACCCCTCTTCTGTCTAATTTCTCCTTTAACCCTTTCCGGCACGAGCAAAATCTGTTAATAAAATAGAAATAATCGATTGCCACCGGAATTCAGAAATGAATTTTTAAAATATCTTGAATTCCTTAATTTACGCTTCTAATGTAAGAGCGAAATTTTATTAAAATATTACTGGTGCCGTTTGTAAGTTTGGAATTAAAATTAGGTATCCCAGACCGGGCACAGTGTGCCGGAAGGGGTTAAAGCTTAGTATAATATATCTATCCCAAATCAAATCTATTCTTTGACATTTAAAACTCTCAATGTCTTCACTTAAGTAAGGATAAAACGTTTTAATGTAGTAATCATTAAATGTCTTTAAAGTCTGTTGAGGCTTTAAAATGTTCGTAAGTAATGGCCCATCATATATTAAAGCATCACATTTTATAAGCCACATTCCAACCAAAGAAAATAATCATATCACATTTGTAATTCGTTCCTACCTAGTAAAGTTTAAAAAAGCATACTATAATTTAAAAGCACATAGACAACATTGTGTTTATAGACAGAATTGTAAACGTATTCTTTTTAGAGCTTGTAAATGAACTATAAATTCTACGCTCACCATATTGTACAGTAAGTATCTTGTACTACACTTCGCTGATGCATGTTAATTTCAATATGTTTCAAATAATTTAACATCATTAAAACACACTAAAAAGGAGTTTTGCAAATGGACCATAAAGTAAGGGGATTATTTTGAGTGTGCCTGTAAATGAACTATAAATGCTAGACACTTCATTTTCGATATAGAACATTTTCAGTATACCACGTCTTTAAATTACACATAGAGATAACACATACATAAATTACACGGATATATGAGTAAATTTAAGCAAAAAATAGCAGGGTCGGACAATTCGTAAATACTTTGAGTCCCTGTAAATGGACTATAAAAGCTATACACTTTATTTTTTACTCCGAACATGCTATTATAAACTTCATAAAACATATAAAATATCCATGGCAATCTGAGTACATTTAAGTGAGCTAGAGCATAGAAAGACAGGCGGACAGACAGACATACAGACATATAAACCGAATTCATACACTCTTTTAAATAATGTTGAATAGTGTTAAAAACGAAAACTTGACTTTAAAAACATTGAAATGGACATGAAATGCACATTTATATTAAACATATTCAGAAAATGACGCCATTTTAAATAACAGCCGCCATCTTGAATTCCGACGACTTTGTGAGATGCCTCCCCCTCTAATATGCATTGTATTATCATAAAGTACATACTCACCAAGCGGTATATTCTTATCACGATTTGCAGTTTTCTGATGCGTAGCACACGGACTACATGGCAAAATTCTATGAATAAGATATGAACCGCTTCTGTATCCAAAATATTAGCATGGTTTATCCTTTGACGATCATTTTACGCATCCAAATTTAAAAAAATAGCTTAGTGGAAAACTATTTGGCCTTAACGATGAGGCTGTTGCCTAAACAAACGCCTATTTGAAAAGGTTGGAGAAATCTCGAGGGGATAAAAAAAACAGAAAACCGTTGACCTGAATAAATCGAACTATAAGGAGAATATGTTGAACAATAAAGTACCTTTTTGACATAAAAATATGTTTTTCTTGCCAAGGCAAGATACGTATCATACAGCCGTTGTATTATAACCACCCTGTACAACAAAATTTTCTGGAAGAGGATTAAAAGTATTGAAAAAGAACTGACGGTTTAAAAAAATCAGTAAAAACACAGTTACTAAAGTTAATCACGCTGTCAGATTTTTTTAAAGCTTTCTTGTTTTTATTTAAAAACGCCAATAGATGGCTCTATGCTATCACCAACCTGGAAACAGCTTGCATGCAAAAAGAGAACATGACTTATTCTTTTTTTTCTTCCGTTTAGAGTTCTGAAAAGTCGAAAAAATGATGTACTCTTTTACATTGCTAACTTACAATTCGAAAAAGATTAGTGCCAGGTATTAGTGATATTTAGAACTACACAAAGAAAGTGTAAAAAAAAATTCTCACCTGATTCTCATTCTTTTTCAATATGAAGTTCAAGAAAATAATAGTTGTAGACGGACGTCTTTTTTGCTCCGGACGAAGAAAGACTCAGTTTTTTTCCAAAAGCGTAGCGCATTTTAATGTATTTTAGGATGTTTTAAAGAAGTTTTTATAACAGTTCGAAGATCAAGTTTAATAGATGTCACTCTTTACTTGGTACATATTTTTAAAACATTCAGTACATAATAGGTCAGCCTGTAATTATTTTTTGTGGGTTTAGTTATTTCAATTCTGCAGAATAAAAATTTTTAATAATTGGAATGTTCGAAAATATATTCCTACGTTAAAACTGAATAAAAATTATAGCATCTAGCACTTTCACTTTCTCTGGATTGCGCGGATTTTTTCCATCTATCTAATATATTCTATCTTATTCTATATGCATTGAGCTCCATATACAAGGTGTTTAAACCATTTACCAGAAATATACATAGAGATAGAGATAACCTAACTAAGCAGATTTCATGTAGAAATATTGTCTCGAAAAGCCTACGTTATGGCAGTAGAGGGCTTTATTGAGTCCGGCAAAAGAAAGGGCTTCGCAGAATTGAGCCGTCACTCTCCGCAAGGATTTCGAGCAATGTGCATTGTTAACCTAATGCGGATCTTGCAGAGATGTATGTATGGTGATTGAGCTTTTTTCATATATGATTTTGACCAAGGAAATAAAGTGGCTGCTCAAAAGATGTACATGGAACGATTCCCGGGTAGGAATCTGCCGGATCGCCGAACATCTCAGCCTCTTGATTGAGGGATGTGCGTGAATGGATCGTTTTAAACTTCCTCACACTACATGAACACTTGAAGACATCGTAGAATACCTGCAGTGAAAGAAGCAGTATTACACACAATGGAGGATATTCGTTTTAAGATCGAGAGCTGCTGGACATGCGTTGGATGTCAGCCATTTCTTTGCTTGTCCCATACCTCATATGTGCGCAGGCAAGCTCCGTATTTATGTAACGACGCATATACACAAAATCTGTAAGGGAATGATGATTTAAAGCAGTACAGCGCTTTCCTTTGCCAAACTCAACACCGTCCTTTACTGCCTCAACATGCATTTCGCACCCACGCTCCAATATGAAATCTGCTTATTTAGGTCTACTTTACTTGTATTTACATTTCTGAGATGTAGTTTTTAAACACCCTGTGTCAGAGATCTGTCTTCCTATTTCCGACATGATTTCCAGTGGTCAGTGAAGAAGGATACAGTCACAAAAATTTATTGCCCATTCAAGGCCCATTCTTTTGCAATCAGTTACACGATTAGAGACACAACTGTTAATTTGGTAAGCATAATTTAATTAGAGAATCATAATGAAGGATAAAAGTAAATAATATCACTAATATCTAAATTTGACAATGCGAATTATTGTTCTCATTTACCTTGTAAACTTTCAACTTTTGACATTGAACTCCTATTACAAATGGTGTTCAGTGCCGCTGCTCCACTGTTAATGAGCAACCTGATACAGAAATAAATTAAGTTGGAAATTGCAAGAAAAACACCCCAAATTGGGTGCGTTCGTACCATAACCAGTTTTAGAAATATTTTGATCCTAATGAAATAAATGTTACACTTGTCCAAAAGGGTGTAACATTATTAAAATGCACTTGAAACAATTTATTCCCATTGGCCGTAATGTAATGTAATATTTTTAACTGTCTTTGTAGCGATTTATTTATCTCTTTAAAAACTATGTTCTTTCTATTGTATAGTTAGTAACTAGTAGTCAGCCCCAGCAACGTATATCAATTTCAGTATACATGGAATAGTCTAACTGTCTAACATAATTAATGTTCGCTTCAAACAATGAGAATCATTTTCCCATATGCCATTATGTAACTGAATCATTTTGTGTGGCGTAAATTTATAATAAACATTTTTGCGGCACAAATTCTTCAGAATGTATATTTTAGTGCACTTTATAAATGCATATCAATTTCATAATGTTCAAATAGTATAACATCATTAAAATGCACTAAAAACAATTTTTTCTATTGCCGTAGTGTAAGAGAATAATTTTGACTATCCATATAATGGAACTATATATCCGATTTCATAACATATGAACTAACTCGACAAAATTTTGAAACAATTATAACTGTAAAATTTCCAACCACTGGGTTTGGTAGTTTATTCGCTGTTATATGCTGACGTACAGACCACACGACGACTATGGGGGTTATGTATTTATATAATTAAGAACGCATCTAATAAGACTACCTCTTTAAATAAATGCGCTTTAACCTAAAAGGAAAAGTGACAGTATAAAGGATGTGATAATTATATAATAAACGAAACTTAAAGACATTCAGTTCTAAGGGAAAAAAAGGTTTGGCAGGTCTATTTCTTTTATAGTTTGTAACCGCAAAAAAATTAATCTTAACAATAACCAGAATAGTTGATAAATATTCTTTTACATATATTTAGTTAATTTTCTAGTTCAGTTATACATACATATATATGTATATACATAGAATTGTTGTTGAAAATTGGTAGATCTTTTCCCTTTTCTTATTAAGTTCTTAATTTAATTTTTCTACACTTATGGATAAGCCTATACCGTTCATGGATAATCCCATATTTCCTCTTACAGCTTTATGGAGATTTAAGAAAAGCTCTTATCAATTCACAGAAATACAATACGAGGAATTCTTGAAAAAAAATTAAATCAGCCTTAATCTAACATAAAAGGTGTCAATATAAAGAGCTTCGTGCTGATTTAATCAAGGAAACTTAAAGGTATTGAATTTACAAAATAAAATAAAGGAAAAAAATGAAATATATAAAAAAAAATAAAGACATAAAACTTTAACTGAAAAAAAATCATTAATTTTTCTAAGTATTTGGAGATTATTTTGTGAAAGACGAGCTAATGCCATCTGGAGGACTTTTATTCTTCAACAACTTTTTATGCTTTTGCGGTATTTTGGCCGATTACCCATTTTTAATTCGAAGCTCCTACGAGTGAGTATTTTCCTTTAAAAAGCATACCCCACGGAAAAGAACTATAGTTAAAAAAATGAATCTCAGTTTAACGAAAAAAATTCTTATATTAAATGTTAAAATATATTATCTCAGAAACTTTAGATATTCTGTTTATTAGCGGGTTATGAGGTTTTTTTAGCATAAAAAACGTGGTCCTTTTATTTTTTTTATCATTTTACTTTATCATTTTTGCATTTTCTGATGGACTTTCTTTGAAAAATTTCCCCTCGAAGCTGTTATTTATACTAATAATAGAAAGTTTCGCTCCTTGTGTTTTTGTGTCTGTGGTGGCTGGTGAAATAAAGGAGTTATGAATAAAGAGAGGAAGACATATAGTGTACAGTCTACCAGTTGCGAGTGATGTAACTGGAGGATATTGTCACAAAATGGCTTCTAATTTTCAAAAACCGGTTTATGCTTATGATTACTTTAGATTAATAACTTGTCATTTAAGAAATTTTCGCTCGAAGTTGTAATCAATACTAAAAATAGAAATTATGACTCTTTGTGATTTTTGTCTTCGGTGGTCAAATAAAGGAGTTGTGAATAATGAGGGGAAGACATATAGTGTATAGTCTACCACATGCGAGTGATGTAACTGCCCTCATAGCATGCATGGTCACAGTGTCGTCACAATGACGTCACTGTGAGTCACTTTGGTCACATCACATCTGTAACGAAAATGCCACCACTTAGTGACGTCACATTGTGACTAAAATGTGACTTTCTAAAAAAAATTTCACAGTTCGTCACAATATTAATGTCAAAGTAGTCACAAATGACACACTTTTCACAAATTGGTCACATTGTGACGTCACAAAAAAGCTCTAAAACGGTCATAACGACATCACATTTTAGTCACTGTGACTTCACATCGACGTCACGTGACGTCACATCGACAATCGATGGTCACAAAGTCACAATGTGACTTCACAACGACGTTGCAGTGACGTCACCATGTCTTACGGGTGAGGATGTTGTCACAAGATGGCAGTTATTTTTTTTAACCGGGTCAAGCTTTTAAATAGCCTGCCATTTCAAAAAAAAATCTATTGAAGTTGTTATCGATACTACTAATAAAATGTATTACTCTGTGTGTTTTTGTGTCTGAGGCGGCTGGTGAAATAAAGGAGTTGTGAATAACAAGGGGAAGACATATGAGGACCCTAGAAGCCAAGGGGTATAAGTGACAAAATTGAAAAAATAAACTAAATACACAGACGACCTAACAATATTTTTTTTTTCATTTCAGGTAAAGAAATATAAGTGATTTTCCTATTATCTGCTGAGTTATAGAGGCAAACTACTTTTTTTCGAAAAGCAAACAATATTGATTAATTATACATTTAAAGAAAATTGTACTTTATTTTTTAACAGTTATTGAAATAAGAGTTCAAAGACCAGAATGCAACAAGCAGAAATTTCCTATTTTAATCCACTCAATTGTTATTGATGTTCCAATTTAGCATCAATTATCTTTAAACTCAATTTACTCCAAATCGAAATTTTGTCACTTGTACCCCTTGGCTTCTGGGGTCCTCATATAGTGTACAGTCTATCAGTTGCGATTGATGTAACTGAGTATGTTGTCAGATGATGGCAGGTAATTTTTTTTAATTGGGTGAAGCTTATGATTACCGTAGTTGGTTGATTTCCCACCAGTAAATATGAATAGAAAATGTCGAATTACTTAAGCTCCTTTTTCATGGAAATGTATTTTCAAAAATATGGAAAAAAATATATTCGTGTTTACTGGTGTCAGTTTGCCAAGGTATTGTAATCTTTTTCACTGACACTGAAAGGGGGGTTATATAGATTGTCACAATGTGGCAAAAAAGCAGGACCTGAGTACAGTCAAAATAAAATCCACCAGTAAAAAATAGTTGTTTCTACCATTATTCATTGCATTGAAATTTTGCATCAATAAAGTGTGTAAATAAGGAGAAAATTTCTACATAAATTTACTGGTGAAAGTTTCCCCCGTCGATTATCAACTGCTGCCAAAGCAGTTAAAGTGGAAGACTCACTATTTTAAAGATATGACAGTTCATTTTAATAATAGTTCCATTGGTGAAATCTATGGAACGTAAGAAGCTAAAAAGTTTTGTGAAGATAGATCAATGCATCTCCTAATGCACCTCAGAATTTTAAGTTACTAATAATATATTGTATATTAATTAAAAACCCATCAAGTGGCCTAATTGAGAATTTTTTTTTCTTGAAAACCACAAGCTAACTAGACTTGAAACCTGGTTCACCGCGTTTCAAGATTTTAAACTAGACTCGGAATTTTTAAGAAAATGCCATTTTTAACAAATAATATTTTAAAATGTACTTGATTTTAAGACACAATTTTACGATAAAGAAGAAAGATATCGCTATGTTCTTCCATTTGATACATTTAAATAATTGTCACATGCAGAATTATAAATTAAAGGGGACTCCAAACTGTCAGATATTTGGCGAGCAGAGAATTGGTATAACAGATTTCGCGTTGGATTAAAAAATAAATTTTGCTACTAGGAGAAACTTGCTGCCTACTTATACTTCAGGTTCCAATAAATACCCTGAACCTAAATAAATTTAAATGTAAAGTATTTTTATATTTTTAATACAATGTTGTATTTAGCTAATGCAAAATTTTAAAGATTTCAGTTGTATAATAACCTTTTTTTTTGAACAATAAAAAAGAGATTTTACGTTCAGTTTATACAGCGGGACATAAAAATTTGTTTTGAAAATGTTATGAAAAAATTTTTAAAGGCCCAACACAAGTCACTGGAAAGGACCCGGATGATAATGTTCAGTTTATGGGTGTGTTCTTTTCAAATATCTTGCTCAAATTTTAATATTTTTAGATGATTTTTTTTTTTTTTTTTGCATTGAGTAACTATGGATGATTTACAACCGAGCTAGTTTTTACTTTTTCGATTTTGCTTACATATTTTTTATATTACCAATTCAATTTCAGAACCAGTTCTAACCGATCTCAAAAGTTAAAGTAATTTTTTTTAACCTGAAACCAAAATTGAAAAAGTAAAAACTAGCCTCGTTGTAGATCGTCTTCAGCTATCATATGCAAAAAAAATCATTTGAAAATATTAAAATTTGAACAAGATATTTTGACATAACGCCCCCATAGACTTATATTATCATCCGGGTCTTTTTTAGTAACTGTTGTGTTTTAAAGCCCCACACTATTTACTGAAAAAGATCCGAATGACAGTTTTAAGTCTATGGGGGCGTTCTTTTCAAATATCTCGCTCAAATTTTAATATTTTTATATAATGTTTTTGCATAAGATAGCTGAGGACGATCTACAACCGGGCTATTTTTTTTACTTTTTCAATTTTGGTTTGAGATTGAAAAAAAATTACTTTAGCTTTTGAAACAGGTTTGAACTCTTTCTGAAATTGAAACTATCGTAATATAAAAAAATATAAACAAAATCAAAAAGTAAAAACTAGCCCGATTGTAAATCATCCTCAGCTATCCCATGCAAAAAAACATGTAAATTTATTAAAATTTGAGAGAGATATTTAAAAAGAACGCCCTCGTAGACTTATCATTATCATCCGCGTCTTTTTCAGCGACTAGTGTTGCATCTTAAGACCCCATATTATTACTTATTACTAATAATAATTATTACTTTTTTATTTTAGTTAAATTTTTACATATATTATGATAATTTCAATTTCAGAACTGGTTCCAAAATTTAAAATAAGGTGGTCTGGTGTAATAAAGTAAGGTGGTCTGGTGTAATAACGCCAGGCGGGGTAATAACACCAAGTGCTAATATTATGCATAATTAAGAAATAATCTGGTAAATGACACCCATGTGCTCTGCACAGAAGGGTTTTGAGTCATATAAATCGCAAAAAACAGCTTCAAGTTAATTTGTTTCATTTTTAGGTCTTGTTGTTTTTACAAGGAACTAAAATTAACGCTTGATCAGAAATTTGCGAGATACGTTTTGTGATGTGAAGACTAATTTTTTTATCCGGAAATACTTTGTTAATTACATAAATTTGTAGTACATTTCATGGACTTTCAAAATGGTGTTGAAGATTTTGGATATCTTCTCGATATAGTTTGTAATTTAAAATGTACAGCAATAACTATAACGGGGTAATAACGCCAATCCTTGGCATTAATACCCCGGTTGATTCCCTACAGTGGCCGAGCTACGTCCTAAGTACTTATTCAAATAAACACAGTTAAAACTGTGCAATGTTTCTAATAATTCTATTTAAGCGGTCCTTTTTAAGCAAAAAGAAGCTCACGGTCTGATATTCTTTTGCCTCATCCTCACCCCCCCCCCCCCTCCCACACACACACCACAACTTTAATTTTCTTACACTTTCACAAAAAAATGGACATTTTCAATAGCTTAGAATGCAATTTGTCAATTTCTAAGTTTGTAGAGTTTGTATTTTTAGAATTGGGCAATCTACATGCAATTATTCCATCTTATTTCATAGTTTTGTTTGCATGGCGTTATACCCATATAGGTGGGTAATAACGCCAAATAGCATTAGTCAAGAAATCACGCCATTACATTTTATGAATACATATCTGTTAAATTATTTTTTTTACATAGATAGTCAATGAGTTGCTGTATCAAATCATACATTTGCTTGAAAAGTACAATTTAAAACTGAGTCGTGAAAATTGGTAGAACCTTAACATGGCGTTATTACCCCAGGTTACCTTATTTTTTTAAAAATTCAAAACCAGAATGGAAAAATCTAGACGGTTAAAGAACATCTTCAGCTGCCCTATACGAAAAAAAAACGTGTAAAGATATTAAAATTTGAGCGAGATATTTAAAAATAACACCCCCAAAGACTAAACATTATCATCCGAGTCTTTGAGTAACTAGTGTAGGTTCTTAAATGCGAGTTCTTAAATACTTTAATGAGAGGGTTTTCATGTATAATTTTTCAAAAATTTATAGAATTTTTGATCAATTTTGAGGTAATATGTCCTCTTAAAATTGATACGAATTGCTATGAAAATTACATCGTGCATTAAAAATTATTTTTTTATATTTATTATCATATAAAGAGTTGTAACTGAAGGAAAAACTAGAGAAGATTTGATAAGAATCAACATCTTACATACAAAAAAATATAAGCATTCATCACAATAAAGTAAGGAATGGATTTCTGGAATTTGAAAAACTTCTTTCGGATATATTTACTTGTTTATGTCTATTATAAGGTAGGATTAAAGCAGTCGAAATTGCACAGTAAATATTTGCCAAAAAATTTAATTTTTCTTTACTTAAAAAAAATGTACATCAGATTTTCTGAAATTAAATATCTTGTTGATTCAAGATTTTATTTACGGTATCTCGGTCAAAAATATTTTCCGGTTTTATTTTTTGCGGAAATTCTAGAAAACCAGCTTCTCATTCATCTTTAAATGAAGAATACACTCTGTTAAGGGGGTGGAGAACATAAATAAAAAATAAACAAGAACGAAAAATCATGCATGCAGCATAGATTATGAACCACTTTCAAGCACATTCAGAATACTAAAACAAAACTTCGCAATTTATTATGCTAAATGATTATGTGTGAATGATGAATTTGAAAAATGCATAGTGCATTTAAAAAAAATATTTCTGCTATTACCATGGATAGTCGTTAAAATATAGGATTTTTTGTGCATCCCTGTAAATTATCTGCAGATGTGTATGTATACTAGTATGCTAATTGTCAGTTCAGTTAACCCATTAGTGCCTAGCGTCCCTTTTTAGGGACGCTGAAAAAAGTGTATGTAGCACAGTTTTTGACACAGGTAAAAAAGAACAGCAATCTTTATTTTATTTAATTGAAGCATTTTCGTAATAAAACAACTAAACTTAATTATTTTAAAAATAGTGGTGCCAACCGAATAAAATTTGTGCAAAAGGTGGTGGGCACGAATGGGTTAAAAGCACAGCACAGTTGAAAATTTTCCAATCTGTAATTTTCGCCAATAAACGAATGCTGTTGGAAACTTTTGTACGACTCTGTATATTATCTGTACAATTTAAATACACCAAGTAATACTTAAAAAATAATTATAATTAAATTTAAAAAACACACCACATCTTACTACACACTCCCAGTTTGTAGGACTCCAATTTTTGTTTGTAGAATTCATTAGATCAATTATTTCACATTTTTTTCTATAGCGAAATTCTTTTGTATACACCTGTAGCTGAACGATAAGTTCTATGCACATCATATTCTGTCGTAAAAACCTTGTAGTATACCTTAGCGATGTATCTTAATTTAAATGTATGTAAAATAATGTACTATCATTAAAATACACGGCAAACAATTTCCCCGTAGACCGTAATGTAACAGAATTGATTTGGGAGGCCCTGTAAATGAATACTGCAAACTTCATTTTCAATATCAAGTCTGCCAAAGTGATACCCAATAACATACGTCTATTTAATGACAATTGGACTATATTTATGCGAGATAAAGCAAGGACAGATGGACAGACAAACCGAATCCATAAAAAAAGTAATTTCAACTTTCTATGGAAAGTCTTCGAAATTACACCAATGCTGAGTTCTTAATTATATGTAATTAAAAGAACATTATTTAAAAGACTTTTGTCAACTGCACTTTAAAGGTGGCGAACTTCAATCCATCAATTTTGGTTTTTAAATAAGGTTACATTTTACTTTTTAATGCTTTATTTTTAAATCGAAGTAATCCATATAAAAAAAATACTATAGTCCAAGAACGACCGCACTAAACCCTAAGTCATCGAGCACAAGAAAAATTCCTTTATTTTATGAAAGAGTAGTCATAAGAAAATCTAATGATTTCTGTCTGCTGGAAGTGAAATGGCGCATAAGTCAAAAATTGATACCAATAGTGGTTCACTCGTACGTTTAACATTGTGTTTGCAGTACAACTAAAAGTATGAAAACATGGAAAATTGGGTGCAGGAAAACATAATGCTAAGTCTACGAGTCAACTAATAGTAGTGTCACTTTTTGACTTACGCACCACTTCGCTTCCGGCAGACATGGATCATTAGGTGCCCCTATGACTACTCTTCCCTAATATAAACGATTTTTTGTGCTCGATGACTTAGGGTTTAGTGCGGTCTCTCTTGGACTACTAGTGATTCGTTTAAATCCTAAAAATGCCTTTAATATGTCACTAAAACCGCAACCTCTAAAATAACTTAATAACGGCATTCTTAACTATAAACCATTTAATAGCTGTAAACAATAAAATTAAAGAATGCGTCAAGTTACTTCCGCTAATATCAGTCATATTTCAATACGACTTGATTACGAAAGAATAACAATAACATCAGATTAACAAGATTTTTTTTTTCAAATTTTAATCTACCAAATAAATAACAGTTTTCCATTTTACATTGAAAAAAAATTAATATCAATTTAATTTGAATTGTCTTATTAGAATATACTCAGAATTGTAATATAAAGTATGATTCTTTTTATTGTATCATATACACACAGACAATTTCAAATGCAAGCAGTGATTTATTAGAAAACAAGAATAATAGTGCATTATGCATACATTATGAACACTTTCCAACCCTTCTTGAAATCTTTAACAAAACTTCGTTATTTAGAAAAATAAAGTGTTACTGTCTACTGTAAAATATGTATTCCAATAATTTTGAACAAAACTGTAGTTAATCTGTCAATTCTGTGCATTTTTGACCCATCGGGGATCACAATTAAATTTTAAAAGAAACGCACGCTGAACTAAAATTCAAGATGCAATCTTAGCATATTGAAATCACAAAGGCCTTTATACTCGTGTGTCGTGAATTTGCGTATGCAGCACTGCAAGCAATTAAATAGCAAAGAAGTGATTCGCATGCGCTTATCAGAGGCTGTGTTCAAGCTCTATGCGAGCTGCTCACGCGAGCTCGGGAGGCAGTAGCATGGAAAGGCAGATGGAATGTAGTCCTTATCACGATTCAGAACTAGGTACTGTGCGTTCAAGAATAGATTAAGAACAGATCATGGATTTGATTAATTAAGGTGCTAATTATAAATATAATCTGTTGCAACTAGAGGTGAGCTCGATGGCTGAATGAATAGGTTGTTGGGCTCGAAACCAAAGGATATGGGTTCAAATCCTTCGCGCCTCAAAAGGGTGTTTATGTTTTTTTTTTTATTATTATTATTGGTTGCTTTATATTAAGGGGTCATACGACTGTTAAAAATCGAAAAATCGAACAAATTCTATCTTTTTCGACATTCTATATCTTGAAAAATATAAGCTTTAAAATCATAACTTTTTGTACATTAATAGATCAGTGTTTTATGTATACTTATTCACCTCATTCTTGTTTGAAAGTTAAAAATAATTTGTTTTAGAGAATCATAAATAATAAGCAGTTTGCTGTGGAAAAAATGTGATATCAAAGATAATGCACTTGAATACTCAAATTATATTGAATTCAAAACAAAATTTCTTTTTTTTTACGCATACTACAAAAACTAAAAGTTAATTTGAACCTAAATTTGTATATATTTAAACCATATTTCTATTTTTTAAATTAAACTGAAAATAGTGTATTTTTTCCCTTAAAAAATTAAATTTTATCTATGCATAGAAAATGTATAGTTTAACAATCTGAAAGCAAATTTAGATTCAGTTTCAAGAAAATGGCCTTATGTATCATCTGTAAAAATTTCATGCAAAAATATTAAATAGTTTTAGAGATAAAATGTGCGTTATGTGGAAAAAAAAAATTAAATTTGCTCGGCGAAGTACTGGCCCTTTAAATCTGTTTACAGTAAACAGCTGATCCGTTTTTAATCATAACTTCCATAATTATCGGAATTTCTTCAAGCGGATTGTCTTGGCTAAGGCTAATCTTTCATGTAACTGTTTTTCAAAAAATTTAATTTTTTGACGGTTTCACAGTCGTATGACCCCTTAATAAGTAAGATAAAACATTTTTATTAATAATTTTTTTATAATAATGATACAGAGAAGCACATGTATTTGTATTATAATAATAAAATACTTATTTATATGCGAGAAAAAGAGATATTTTGCGAAGAAAGTTTAACAATTGAACCCATTTTAATAGTCTATGTATCGTTCCGAAGTGATTTATAAGCAAATGAAAAAAAAAAAAAAAGTTTTGTGCGAAAATATCCGTATACGCTTAAAATAATTTCTTGGTGTTTTTCTTTCTTTCTTTCTTTCTCTTTCTTTCTTTTTTTTAGTACTTTTGAAGTGAGTTTAGGACGCAAATGACATTTTAAGGTGTTAAAATACACAAGGAAAATATTATAAAAAGCAATATGTAATAAGTGTATTTTTTTTAACTAAAAATATCTGCACCTATCTTGTACTATATTTGTGTGTATTTTTTATATCTTATACAAAAATTGTGTGTGTGTATGTTTGTAAATTTTATATTTAAAACGGCTCGAACAATTTTTACATAATTTTGTATTTTACCATTTTCGGGCACGAGAAGACCATTGGGATTGGTCATATGGTCGAGAAAATTTGACTGGAGTGTCATTTTGGATCATACTGGTCAGGGTCAAGCTAGATGTATCTAAGTAACGGCTGGAATGATTTACCGAAATTTTTTATACAACCATTTTTTGGCACTAGAAAATTATTGGGCTACGTCACATGTTTGAGAAATTTCGATTAATGGGTCATTTTTTATCCTTATGGGTCAAACCAATTTTATCATAAAAACGGCTCTAACGATTTTGACCAAATTTGTATTCTACCGTTTTGGATTATAAGAAGAGTATTGGGTTAAGTCACGTTTTAGAAAAAATTTGACAGATGGGTCATTTTTGGTTCATTATGGGTCCTGCTAATTGTACTTAGAAAATGGCTTTCACAATTTTGACTAAATTTTGTATTCTATCGTTTTCGGATACAAGAAAATCATTGGGTTGGATCACATGTTCGAGAAAATTCGATCAATGGGCCATTGTAGGTCATAATGGGTCAGGGTCAGGCTATTTATACCTAAAAATGGCTGGATGGATTTTAACGAAACATTTAATACAACCGTATTTTGGCACGAGAAAGGGCTACAGCACATGTTTGAGAAATTTCGATTAGTGGGTCATTTTTGGGTTACTATGGGTCAAACCAATTTTATCTAAAAAATGACTCTAAAGATTTTGAACAAATTTTGTACTTTCCGTTTAGGATTACGAGAAGACTATTGGGTTAAGTCATGTATTAGGTAAAATTCGATAAGTGGGTCATTTTTGGGTCATTATGGTTCATGCTAGTTGTATCTAGGAAATGGCTCGCCTGATTTTGACTGAATTTTGTATTTTTTCGTTTTCGGACACGAGAAAATCATTGGGTTTCGTCATATGTTCGAGAAAATTTGATTAATGCGTCATTTTTAGTCATAATGGGTCAAGTTAATTATATCTAAAAAAAAAGCTCAATCAATTTTAATTAAATTTTGCATTCAAATGATTTTCAGTAAGTGAAAACTATGGGCCAGGTCACATGTTCGAGACTGTTCGATTATAAGGGTCATGATGTGTCAAATCAATTTTATTTAAAAAACGACTTTTACGATTTTGACTAAATTTTGCATTCCATCATTCTGGATTACGAGACCATTGAGCTGAGTCGCATTTTAGAGAAAAATTCGGTTAGTTGGTCATTTTTGGGTCACGCTAATTATATCTAGACTATAGCTCTAACAATTTTGTCTAATTTTTTTATTTTGTCGTTTTCGAGACGAGAAAATCATTGGGCTGAGTCACATTTTGCGAGAATATTCGATTAGTGGGTCGTTTTGGAGTCACAGCGGGTCAAACAAATTTTATCTAAAAACGGCTCGAATGATTTTAACTAAATTTTGTATTTTTTTACATATATCATGTCCTGTATTTGAGTCTACTATTTGTAAAATTATTTAATGTATATAAGACACAGTGGGAGAAAAATAACTCTTTTAGGTATTATTAAGGAGTGCTGAATCATCAAATATAACATAAACTAAATAACTAATTAATCGTTACAGTGTGTCTCCCTTACTTTTTTTTTTAAGGAATTAACATTTGCGCATAATTTTTTCAGACAACACCACCCTCCCCCATAATCTAACATCCATCCACACAACTATCCTATTCTTTTTTTAATATTTATTTTATAATTCTTATTTTGTTTACATTTTTTAAGTACGCAAAATGTTATTTAAAGAGGAGTGTGGATGAGCATGCTAAGTGATAAGACTTACCCCCCCGTCCGGGGCCCTGGAGGCCATTTCACCTCGATCCAGATGATCCTTTCTTGACCACCCTTCACAAAAGCTTCGGTCTCGGACTGCGCACTTGCCACACACGACACACAGTTCATTTCCCAAACAAAGAGAGGGCAGACCGACAGCGACATCTCTACCAATCAGCACGAGAAAGATCCAAGTGGTCCCACCGCTTCCCCTCGGTTCACACCGACCACCAACAGGGACCGAACACCTATAGAGGCATCGCACCCAAAAGCAATCTTGAGGATTTCCGAGGCGAGTTGTTTTACAGAAACCTTTGAAGATCAACTGCTATGATGAGCAAAGATAGTTTTGGTGAACAACCGCGTTGGTGAAAATGCTGCTAGTAAGTCAGAGATGCTCTCGCTAATGTACATATTATTGATCTAAGCATTAATACACTATTGCATAAATAAATTATCTACTATATAAATACACTTACGGTCGCTCGGAAAATCGTGTCCGTTTGAAGGAAACTAATTCATACCAAAAAACTCTATCTTATCGAGTTTTCCGATACAAATTGATCGTATCAAAGGGACACGACTTTTCGAACGCCACAATGCACTACTACAAAAAAAATTACACCACTAATTCCTGTTCACAAGACGAAGTCTCTAACCTGAGAACTTCAGGCACCATCAACCAGTTCAGCACGCGCAGCGTACTGGCCGATTTGCGTTCGATCACGTTATAATACCGTCACTGTATAAAAAATTCGTTAAATTTACGGCAAAATTGGATGTAATAAATAAATTTACATATAATTGCACTGCAATGCTTCCGGCAAAAACTGCTAGCAACATTGCTGCCAGCAGTTTTTGCGTAAATTTAACTGATTTTTTTTTTTTTACAGTGGTGAAGATTTCTTGTACGACGACCATGCCTTTGGCGACCAAGGTCCAAATCAAGTATACGCACGAGGATGTCATTTACAATGGCTCGACCCCTTCTGCCTGTAGCCATCTAGACAAATGTTGAGCAGCGTGAGAGTTTGGAAGTTCTGGGGAAAGAATCTCTCTCGTAGAGAGTGCCAAAGAGGACAAGAATAGAGACATTTTCTCCGATTGATTATCTCATATCTTGTCCCACGTGTACCTGACGGTCCTAAAGGTGTCCTTCCCCGAAAGGACTTGATTGAGATAAAAGTCTCTGTTCAGGCACGTATTGCGCACTCATGGGAACAGCTGAAGTGTCACTTCGCCATTCACAGTGGCTCATCTAGGCTGCCAGTAAGCAATGACCTTTTTTTTTTTAATTATTTTTTTTATTACAGGGCAGTTGAGGGCGATCTACAACCGGGCTAGTCTTTACTTTTTCAATTTTGGTTATATTTTTTAAATATGATGGTTTGAATTCCAGAACCGATTTTAAATAATTTAAAAAAAAATCCGAAACCAAAATCGAAAAAATAAAAACTTGCTCTGTTGTAGATCGTCATCAGCTATCCTATCGAAAGAAGAAAAAAACATTTGAAAATATGAAAATGTGAGCAAGATATTTGAAAATAACGCCCCCACAGACTTAATGTTACCATCCGGGGGTTTTTCAGTGAGTCGAATGGCGTCTTAAGTACCCATTGATATATTTTTAGAAAACAAATTATTTTTATAAATGTAAATGATGGAATGATAATATTAGACAATAATATGAAACATTTATTCAATCTGTCTGTTTAATATCCCTCACACACTGAAACAAGCATTTCCCCAGGATGGCTGAAAATATTTTTACACACAGGTAAGGCCTATGTGCACAGCACATGTGTGATGTTTCAGTCTACAGTAGTACCACCTATCTCAAATATCCAGAATTGTCAATGCATGAGGGGATTTCGTAAAATATGAGTTGCAAACATTTTTGTCAAAAAAAAAAAATTGCATGTGCAGACGAAAACAAATTAAATAAATGAAAGTTATGTAATACTTAGAAAAAATACCTTATGTATTTATAATAAAATACAGAAGGCCAACAAAAAAAATATAAATATTTCCGCAAGAAGTGATATCTTTATAATTTTGGGTGATAGTATATTGTAAAAAAAATTGTAATCCTACAAATGTAAAGTTGTCTAAGTCTGTATGTTTACTAACATTTTATCTGTAAACTATACTAGAAAAGATGTAAATTTACAAAACTTCTTTTTGTAAACCCAAAGAAATCTGTAACTTTACAAACGAATCTACTAAAATTATGGTTATCTTACTAACATTTTATCTGTAACTTAGTTTGCTATTACATAATATATTCTAGGCATCCCAAGCTCCCTAAATAATTCATAGTAACCTTACGCATTTTTTGATTTTCAATGCAAATCTGCATCTGTTACATGCATTTTGCTTTTGCCGTTACATAAAAAGGTCTAGTAATCCCAGTTTCCTGGAAAAGTTTTTGTCGAATTAAAGATTATTATTATTATTTGTACAGTGTAGTTGTATGTGAGGGAATGCTATTTCATAGGTTTAATATATTATTTTAAATATATGCTTTAAATAATTCTTCAATTTAATGAGCTAATATCATAAAACCAGCTTTAACCCTTTGAGCTCTGGTGCACTGTAAAAAAAATTCTGTAGAGGTACTAAACTTTTTCTAGGAAACTGGGATTCCTAGAACTTTTCCTGTAACGGTAACAGCAAAAATTCTAGTTTTAGAATCAGTTACATGGATTTTTCGTTACATGAAAAGTTCTCGGAATCCCAGTTTCCTAGAAAAAGTTTAGTACCTCTACAGAATTTTTTTTTACAGTGTGGGTAAATTTCTTCAAAATTCCAAATGTGACATTGGCACCAGTATTTTTCAAAGAAAAAAACCGGTTAATGATATACACGAAAAAATGCATTAAACCTTTTTGAAATAATTTGCTCGAATTTTCTGGTGCCGTTGTGACATTTCGGAATTAAAATTATGTGATAGAAAATTCTACCATCAGAGCTCAAAGCGTTAAACTATCAGATAACCAAGAAAGTTCGTGCGGTTTTCATTAGACACAAAAACGACACACAAAAATCTCAAACACTTATTTTATTCTTTGAAATAATCACCATTGGCTTCAATTACGAGTTCCCAACGAGACACAAGCTTATAAACACGCTTTTTGAAAAAATCTTCTGGTTTAGAGTCCAAAAACTGGGTTATACACTGTAAAAAAAATCTGTAAAGGTACTACACTTTATCTAGGAAACTGGGATTCCAAGAACTTTTCCTGTAACGGTAACAACAAAAACTAAGTTTTAGAATTGGTTACATGGATTTTTCTTGTTATCGTTACATGAAAAGTTCTTGGAATCCCAGTTTCCTAGAAAATGTTTAGTACCTTTACAGATTTTTTTTTACAGTGTAGTTTTTGTGACATCGTCTTGGGTTTGAAACTGCTGTTCCCTCAGGTGATTATCCATGGGCAAAAATAAGTAATAGTCCGATTGAGCGATGTCCGGGGAGTAAGGTTTGGTGAGGCAGAACTTCCCAGTCCAATGTTTTTATCACCTCCCTGGTCGCTTTGGCCGTATGAGGTCTGACGTTATCGTGGAGGAGAAGAACTCCTCTCCTGTTGACTATCGCTGGCTGCTTTTTGAGCAAAGCAGCTGAATCCCTTTTCAACTGCGACGAGTAGACTTCAGCTGTGATTGTTTTCCCGCTTTCTAAGAATTCATAGTGAACAATACAAGCGCTAGTCCACCAAATACACATCATTATCATTTTTTGATGGATGGTCAGCTTAGCAACCTATGACACAGAACCAGAAGTCGAACAATGGTGTTTTCTCTTTCGGTTATCATACATTACCCATTTCTGGTCACGTTTCAATATCTGATTCTGATCCAGGAAAGAGGCTTTGTTGTGGCGCGACAGCAATGACAAGCAGATGTTCAATCGTTGGAGCTTGTTTTCCTCGGACAGGACATGAGGAACCCACTTATCAAGTTTCCACGACATCCCAAGGCTATGAAGATGCGATCGGATGGTTTCGTCAGATACTCCAAGCCTTTCCGCAAGCTCCTAGCATGTTAGATCAGGATTCTGTTTGATTTCCTTTTCCAGCTGAACTTGGTCTAAGATGGATGGACGACCAACACGAGGCATGTCTTCGAGTCTCTCGTCTCCGGACGAAAATCTGCTGAACCACTTTTGAGTGGTCCGAACCAAACCGAAAGTCTCGAACCACGGAGCATATTCTTCTAGCGACCTCTGCAGTTTTGTTTCCTAATTTGAACTCGTAGAGCAAAATAGGCCTCAAAATTTCCTTTGTCAACGATTGTACTTCCTACAAAACTGATAGCGAAACGTGAGATACGTTAAACAACTCTCTACTGATTGCAATTTAAAGGCAATGTCCAGAAATGACGTCATCAGAATCAGTATGACCACGCCTAAGCAACAAAAGTAGCTGTTCTCAAAAACCGCACGAACTTTCTTGGTTACCTGATACATATTTAAAAAATTTTTAAAAGTTTTTCTGTTGAAAAAATTTAAACACACTCGGTTTCATCAATAGGGACTATTGGCGTATTATCACCCATATATACAATTAAATTATCTTTTTAAGCATATACAATGCGTGCCAAAAGCTTAAGCACAACAGAAAATTCCAAAATAAAAATTTATTAATAAGTGAAAGTTTATTTCCTTTTCACATAGCCTACAAATTGTAATTTTAAAAAGATAGTTAACACATTTATGCTACAAAATTATCTTAAGTAATAAAATTTATCAAAACAACAAAAATGAATGTGTGAAAAGTTCAACAGTTGGTTTTTAGTCTTTAGCAATGCAAGAATTTAAAAAAAAAATAAGACTTGATTTTGCCCCTTTCTGCTGAATTACTTTAAATATAAGGTCTTCTATCGATAAAATGAGGTTCTGTATTGTTTCTGGTTCAGTTTTAAGCCAAGTGTTCTCAATGGCATTTTTCAAATAGGGTGGATCGAAAAAAAATTTTTCGCAGTGTCAAAACCTACCTATGCGGAAAAGGTGTTCTATTGGATGGAGATTAAGGGAAAAATAATTTAAAAAATTAATTTTGAATTTTACTACTGCCACAATAAGGTTGAATTTCGAAAAAAAGTGAAAAAAGACCTAATTTTGGCTAGTTGGTTTTTGATTCAAAATAATACTTTAAAAAAATTTTCCAAAATCTACCTATGCTTAAAAGATGTTATATTGTATGCTGAGTATGAGAAAAATAATTAAAAAAATTAATTTCAAAATTTAAATCTGCCGCAATGTGGCTCAAATGTATGTATTTGAACGTTTTTACGGTAAAAAATCAATGTTTTTTGTAAAATAAAATATGAATTTTAGAATTTTTAACATTTATTACAATGAGGGGATATTTATTTGATTACAAGATTAAAACTTTAGTTTCTTATTTAACAGTTGCTTTATTATTAAATCAAGAAAAATCGTCAACATAGCAAATGGCGATAATGACGTTTGGTATTGAAAATCGGCATGAGATTTTGAAATTAAATTCGATTTTTATAAAACCGTCTCTTATATATGGTCCATACACAACAGAAAATGCTTCTGAGACTATTTTGATTATTCGTTTTGTAGAATGAGCGTTTCGTGAATACATATTATTGATAGTAGATGTGATTGCCACTGGAATGATTGCTGGATTTACTATTGCTTCTGAAATCATGTCGTTACTGAATCCCTCAGTTAGTAGTGGTTCGACACATTTTCCTATTTAATTAAATCTATGTAATCCGTCGCAAAAGGTCAAAAGCTGGTAAATGGAAAATATAGATATTATTTAATGTAATGATTAGGATTACAGCAGACCGTTTGATTTCACTCGCGCGCTTTTAGAATTAATCTACTGACTTAAATGAAAATACAAAAAGCTTCTCACATGCAGCGAATAATTTTTTTATTTCACCAGAGAAACTTTTGCGCGGTTCCATCCACGTTGCGTAAAGATGACATAGTGGAACCCCATTGGAGTGTAACTAGCACAAAAAATATTGTAGTGGATGCTTGAAAGTCAGTTCCATATTTCGAATAACACATCCCTTAATATCTATGTTAACAGATATTCTGAAACCAACTTTGCTACATGTATATTATTGTTAACACGTGACAAAAAATGTACGTCATGTTTTCAAATTATTTGGGACTCTCCCAGAATTTTCATATATGTGGCCGATATATTCGAACCAAGTTCTTTTTTCAAGCTCATTCGATTATGATTTTTCTTGTGTTGTATTCTAGTGATGTAGTCTTATCTTTACACCCATAAAAGTTTAAAGAAAATGGCCATGATCATAATCTTTTACAAATGACTAAAATAATAGAGTGTCTTTGGTTTGTTTTGTCATGCCAAATTTTTTTCTGTCAATAGCATTCGATTCATAGTTTTGTAAGATAATACCCACATATTGAAGTGTACCTGACAGCACCTGTTTAGTGGGAAATGCCCAAAATGTCCAATATTTTGGCTGATGCCAATTTTTGTCACTACAAGTGGTGTGACACCTAGCTCGTCAGCATTTTGGCTTTTCAATGATAGCTGATGACGCAGAAAAGTGAGTTTGCTCACACTACGTCGGTTTAGTTTACACCGAATATTCATATTCAAATCTATTGAACTGCAAAAATAGGCAGTGTTTTCGGAAATGGTCCACAAGATTGTAATAGCTTTCAATATCTTATTTTGTTTTATAAGAATTAAGAAGAGCGCAATATTTGTCTTGAGACTAATTTTTCTTATAATGCTGCAGTGGTAAATTATTGTGTTTGAATCTCATTTACAGGTCACTCCTAACTTATTAGCAACTCATTCTCACTGGCAGGAAATAAATAGATGTAGACGGATTCTTTACTTCAGTTACTTATTAAGTACCAATATATAAATTTTATAATGTTTTTGTAATAGGGAGCATACTTACTGGCATATCAAAGCCAGACCCAAATAGGGGGGTAATTCATTTTTCAAATCCTTCAATTCAAATCCTTCATTGAAGAAACTTCGAAATTAATTTTTTTTATTTTTTTTTCAATTAATCTCCATGCAGTATAATATATCTTAGGTTATACGTATAATATCTCTTAGGTTATAGGTATAATAACTCTTATAGTATAATATCTCTTAGGTATATAGGTTTTGATTGATATTAAAATGATTATTTTGCGTCAAAAAAAAATCTAACCAAAATTAGATCTTTTTACATTTTTTCCAAATTTTATCGAATTTTCAGCTTTTTTGTGGCAGTATTAAATTTCAAATTTATTATTTATTATTATTTTTTACTTAACCTCCATACGATATAACACCTTTTCCGCATTATTGGATTTTTAAAATTATTAAAATATTTACTTTTTGACAAAAATCATCTAACCAAAATTCGGCCTTTTTTCAATTTTTTTCGAAAATTCAACACTTTTGTGGCAGCATTAAATTTTAAAATTAATTTTTTTTATTATTTTTCCCTTAATCTCCATACAATAAAACATCTTTTCCGCATAGGTAGGTTTTGATGAATGATAATTTTTTTTTCGCCATAGACAATCGATCCACCCTATTTTCAAATCTTTAACTGAAAAATACTGCTTTTCATTTGGGTAAACTACATGAATGAGAATCCCCAGATATTTTCTATAGGGTTTTAATCAGGACTAACTGCCAGCCATTTCAAAACAGACACTTTTTTGACTTAAGCCACGATGAAGTTGAGTTTGAGGTATTGATCGATGCAATATTATGTTTAAATAACAAACCAGTCTTAAACTACTTGTTTTAAAAAAGAATGTGATAAGTTTTTCTGTTGAAAACATTTAATCACACTCAGTCTCATCATTAGCGTCTATTTGCTTATAATCACCCACATATATAATTAAATTATCTTATTAAGCGTATATAAGTAAATTTTTTTAAATTTTTTACAGCAGTATCGGATCTGTTTATTAGAAACCGTTCTTTTTCCATTTTTAATCATCAAATAATCAAAAACAAATTCCGCCAGTTTGCATAAATGCGTAAACACTAAACAAATATTTTTTTTAATAACAGATTTTACTAAACGCGAATATAAACCGGTGTTGCTAGTGGACTATTTATTTTTGTAAAAAAAAACCAGATGCCGTGATTGTATTTTTTTTTTTTTTTTGGAATGCTAAAATTCTCCTACTTTTTCCCTTAATTAATATGTCATTAAATAATGTTAAATAAAGCGAATTTTACTATTTCAAAAACGTGGTGCCAATTAAGAAATCAGAATTTTAAAAAGTAGCCTTTTAGCAATACTGGTGTAAACTTTTTGTAATTTACAACTTTAAAATATATTATAGAAATGTAAGTTTAATGAGAAATTCCGTAGCCAAATTTGCTCATTTGAATTAATTTTTTTAAACTATTTTGTCTTTTCCAGTAGGAATAGCCATTCCCACCAGCAGTTGTATAATTTTAATTTAAATTAATATATTTTGGTAAATTATTTATACACTCTTAAAACGAAAGAGCTGTAATTTATTCGATCGTGAATGAGTTTTTTTTTTTAAATGCTTTACTCATCTTGATTCAAATTGCTCATTAGAATTACTCATCTTGAGTTAAATTGCTTGAAAACAACTAACTCACTTGAGTTGTTTCAACTCTTTACGAGAAGATGACTTACAAATTCTAAAATAGCGAATTTCGGCTCAACTTGAGTTATTTTTTGGCTAAGTCAGGGTTTTAAAGTTTGGCCATCTTTTAAGTCAAAAACTCGAGATATATACGAGAAATTACGAATAGTAATTTTTGCTATATTTATTGACAGACATTCCGTTATTACACACATTAAAAATTCTTCATTTGGAATTTCTGGTATGAATTCGCAGTATCTGAATAAGCCAAATTAACAATAGTGATTCGAACTACAAGCTAGTTTCTTGTACAAACTGTATAGACGTGTACTGCTACCGCTCTCAGTTTGTAGCCAAGTTAATGAAAATTTTTGAATGTGAAACCTTTTATAACAGATTTTATTTTTTAATGTTGGGCAAAAATTACTTGTAGGTTTAAAGAATGAAAGTAGCTATCCAAACCACAAACATAAGGTTTGCCAAAATGTAATGAATAGGTATGTTTACCCCTCTCGAGTCCGATTTCTTTTTCAGTTCTTAGAAATAACTATTTTTACATTAATAACATTAACATTAGGTATACAAATAGTTTAATTATTGTTTGACAAATTTTTTATTTTCTAAAAGATAACAAACGTTGTTGTACTATTCAATTAATATTCATAAGGTATTTGTACCCTATATGGACAGGGCTCTCAATATGGACACCCCTAATACTTTTAAAACTAATAATTTTGATCGAGAGATGGCTAAACATTTTCACGAAGAAAAGCAGTTGAAAAGATAATTAAGTCTGGCAAGTGTAAAAAAAGCGCGATGTTCGCCATTTAGGAGGAAACTTGTCATTTCGAGTTGTGCTGATCTTAATTACTTGTAAGCTTAAATTCTTATTAGATATGGTAAAATTACATTAAATGTTGAAAGTGGAGTATTTTAGAAAACTAATAAAACATATTTTCGATTGCTATTGCATATTTTGCTTAATATAATTTTCCTTATTCATTTGGTATAAGATTTAGTAAAACTACGCCCGGTTCTCAATATGGACAGCTTATGTCCCCCAACGACTACAACTGTAAGAAAGAAGAAAATTCAACGTTGCCAAGCAATAACTTAAAAAGTCATCAAAGTGGTAAAATCGTTGTTCAAGAAGATGCTATTTCAACAATCCCCCCAAAACCTTCCTCCAAAAAACCCAGCAGAAAAAATAAAAAGAAGACCCCCCCTAGTAGGATATCTGTTGGCGAAATCGTAGGTACCAATGGTATGACTTCCTCAACAAAGGAGAGCTGGTACAACTTCTTTTGCAGTATTAATGCTTTTTCAAACATGCGGCCATGCAACACATGTGGCAGATATGTTCATGAGGATTATGTGGAACTTACTGCCCATGGTGAAAAAGTTCATATTTGTCCATGCTGTGAGCACTGAGTAATTACAGATGTAAATTCGCAGATAGATGCAATAAAGCTAAGCAAAACCAACAATATTACTTCATAATATTTACTAGTAACTAAGGGGCTTTGCATGGGACTTCGAAGGGTAAAAACCGATAATCCCCACCCCTTTCTAAAATGCTTGTTCTCAAGATATTTACTGTCCCCCCTCCTCCTCGTAATACTTTAGGATACATTTTTTTTTATTACCTCTCCTCTAAAATTCCTTGGAAAAGTGGCTCTTCCATACAAACTGCGTAGAAAGTCAATAAGGAAACACCTGTCCATAATAGGGACAGGTAGTTCCTTATATGGACACTTGTAAACATTTTTTTGTTTTTATCATTTAAATGAAACCAGAATGATTACAAGGTCGCTAATTTTAATAATGATAGTCAATAGTCCAAGGATAGTGGTCACATATTTTTGGAGTCCTATGACTTGTACATGGGGGTGAAAAAAATACATTTTCCTTAGGATGTCCATTTTGGGTACAGGTACCTTATGACAATAGGCTAAGGAAAAAATTTGGGAGATGTTTAGTAAATATTGTATCACAATAAGATGCAACTTATATTACAACTTTCTAATACTTTATTCTTTCAGGAAAGTAACTTTTATTTTAGATTTAAAGACTGAAATATATGTTTAAATTAAAATAAGTAAATAATAATTATTTTAACTATTACTAAATGCCTAATGAATGAAGTCATATAGTAAATTCTTAGGCATATTATTACAAGTAGATACTACACTATTAAAACGAAAGAGTGGATTTGGCTTGTCAGGAAATAGTTGTAATTTATTCAATCGTGAATAAGTTGCCTTTTAAAACATTTTACTCATCTTGATTTAAATTGCCTATTTAAACCACTGATCTTCATTTAAATGACTTAAAATTAACTCGTTCACTCGAGTTCAGTCACTCTTTACGAGAAGCTGACTTTCAAATCGTGAGATGAGTGGATTTCGGCTCAACTTGAGTTATTTTGTGGCTGAGGTTTTTAGAGAGTATATTTTTTGATATTTTAAATCTATTTTATTCCATTAACAGTTTCATATTTCCAGTTGCAAGGAAATTTTAACGTTATATAAAATTAAAAATTCGTTCATTTATTTATTAAAATTTAAAAGCAGTATCAGTTTCTTGTTTGAAGCATACACTCCCAGAAATACTTTTTTTTCAAATCACGAAAATATTCCTGTTAGCACTGACATATTTGTATAACTGAGAATAAAAGAAATTTCCGTCTTCCCCCCGTTCTTAGACAGAAAATTTCCCCTAATCTGAAATAAAAAGAGTTTTAAGTAAAAGGGGGCATCTCAAACTTCCGTGGATTTCCTTGGGCTTGAGCACCGCTTAATGTAGCGAATCATGAATTTTAACAACACGCCCAACGAACATTTCCTGAGAGTGCAAACAGGAGATTGGTTAGACTTGATTAAATTTCTTGATTAGAAAGATTGTGAATTTAAATCTATTTGCAGGGACATTTCGTTATTATGAAATAATGGTTGGTGTTTAAAGATTTATGGGCATAATAGAAAATAATAGTTATTGCATATTAGCCATGATTTTAATAAGACATAGTTTTATTGCTATATTGGAAAGATAAATATTATAGTTTTACATAAATTCCAGGAGAAATGTTTGCTTTTTTAAAAATAAAATCAGTTTTTTTAAAAACTTGATTGAGCTTCTTTATATATATTTTAATGTATTCATATGGAATATATTTTACCAGCAAGCATTTTTTTAGTATTATTAAAAAATAAATCGCGAATAAGTTTAAATGAAGGAGAAAAAATTTCTGTTTATTAAATTCCAAAGCATTGTTTTTGTTTGTTTGCTTTTAAATAAATCAGAATAGTTAATTTATTGAATTTTTTTAAATTGATTCGAACTTGCACGCTTACTAGGAATAAACAGAATTTTCTTTTCTTTTTAGACTTTCGGGAAGAAGTAATGAGAAGAGCATATATCTAGGAGTACGGACGTTACACGTGTAAAAACGACGAATAATTTAGTGTACAAGGTGAATTTTTCTGCACTGGGAAAAATGACACTTTCAAATCTGAATAAATTGTGGTTTCATTTTGTTATGAAATTTTTTGTGTCAAATAGGACGACACATTTTTTTTTTATTCTGAAAAAACAGAAACCGTTTCAAACAAAATTACTTTTCACTCGTTTACCAGGGTACTTGAATTTATTTATATTATTTCATTCGTTATGAAACGTTCCTTTCAGTGATAATTTATAACATGAAATGGTGCGAACTACATTTTTATCGTGTTCGCAAAAGCACACATAATATCCTTTGTAATATAATCGTGAAAGCGTATGTTATGTTGCCTATTCTTCGAAATCGAAGAAAGGATGAATTCGTAAAGGAACGACTTCTAAGTTAGAATTTAACAACCATCAACAATGCATAAATACAAACATCATGTATAATCCTGATTAAATATCACTAATAACACGTAATATGCTTATACCTGACTATGTCCATATTTTCAGAAATTAGTATGTACATGTTTCAAACTTGAGTAATATGAATCCCCATCGTACCATGGAGTTTCTGTATCTGCGGTCTATTCTATTGTGCTGTCTAAATGACAGGCCAGATGTTATGACCTATAAGGTTCAACATCTAGACAAAAATACTCACCCGATATCGTGCCTAGTTAGTTTAAACGGTAGAGCATTGGCCTTTATGCCAAGCATCCGGGTTCGATTCCTGACATGGGCAATTTTTCGCTCACAAGGAAGGTCTCCATACGGGCATACTCAGAAAAATCTGAAAAAATTACAGAATGTTCTTCTCATATAGTTATATATGTTTATGAAAAAAATTTCGGCGGAACCTCCTTATAACATCCGTAAAAAAAAATAAAAATTTCGTTTATTTGGCGATTTATCTCCGGTTGGCGAAAAAACGAAATTTTGAAAAATACGCTTTTACGCTTCGAATACTTTTTAAAGAAAAAACTTTCTATGTTCAATTTATTTAAATAAGTTTAGTTTAAGTAATTTTAGTTTTGCATTTTTACTTTACCTTAAGCGTAATTTTGTCATATACGTTTATATGTACTTATAGCAAAATGAAATAAATATATTTTGTCATTTAAAACACAATTTAAATTGATTAAAATTGTTCCAAATTAAAAAATACACTGTTAAAAATCTGCTGCATTTTGTTGCAGCGCACTCCCTTGCTTGTATAGAAAACGGTTACTTGGCCGTGAAATGGAGCTTTCTCATTGGTTCGAATAGAGATATTATATTCAAGCGGTGGAGTGCGTTGCAACAAAATGCAGCAGATTTTTAACAGTGTCTGACAAGGTCAATTCAACGTGCTATGGAGCATTCTCATTGGTCAGAAAAGAGATATTCTGTAAAAGTAGTGGAGTGACGTTGCAGTAAATGCTGCAGATTTTTAACAGTGAAGTCAATTAAAATCAATTTTCAGATTCGTTAAAATCGTCTGCTTTTGGCGAGGAAATGCACTGCTCGCCAAATCCCGCGTCGCTTTCAGCTTTTCACGCCAATTATTCCAAACTATTTTATTTTTTTACATATCTAATAATGTAATTCCGCCGCTAATTTTCACTGATCCTTTATTACCTACATGAGTAGTTTAATTCGTATTTTTTTCAAAAAACTCTGAGTATGCCCCCAATGGAGACCTTCCTTGTCAGTTAGAAATATTTAATTCTTTTGAGTAATATGGTTTCGGAACCATTTTGACTATGCGACGTACTCAGATTTGAGTATTTTTTACTCACTTTAGAAAATGTCGTTTTTAGAGTGTGACAGTGTAATCTATTGTTTTGTTTTGTTTGTTTTGTAGATATTAAATATTTTAAATTGAAATTTGGCCAGCTTACAGATTACGTAAACACCCGTGTACTTATTTTTCGTAAAAAGATTAAGTAAAATGCATATAAATTTTTCATACCTTGCCACTTCAGGAACATATTACAGAAATGTTAATTTTATGAAAAATTCCGCTGCTGAAATTGTTCAATTAGTCTGCTCCTAACTATGTTTTTTCCTTTCTATCGTGAAATAACAGTTATGTTCGTCGATTGCATCGTTTTAATTAAACCAATAAAATCTGATAATTTTTAACCCTTTTTTTAAAATCATATGAAAAAAAAATAATTTAGAAGCATCATCATAAATATCAACTTTCAAAAGAATAATACATATATTTTTTAATTATTAAACGACAGAAATACAAATCTTTATACATGACAGTTATTATATTTCGCATAAAAATTTTAATCAAATATGCATGTAAACTATTTGTTCTGAAGAACAAATAGTTTACATGGTTCATGGAGCTTCAAAATGCATTTTAAAAATTTCTAGTTTTAAGACAATTTCCGAAATTTAATTTTCTATTTTGATTGCTTTTAAATGTATTTTGCCTTTTCCTCTTGAAATGGCTGTTTTCTCCTCCAGATTAATCATTTTATTGAAACTAATAAAGGTTAGTAAATTATTCATATCTATATTGATAAATTTACGAAAGTAAATTTTACTTCAATTTCAAGTCCGTTACTTATTTTCCCAGTTACAAGGCACATAAAATTCATTAATGGATTATTTATTTATTAAATTATTTATTAAAATTTAGCAGCAGTATTAGTTCCTTTGCCTAGCCAGTGATTCATTTTATATTTAGAAATAATACAAATGAGAAAACATGAAAGCAATTATATTTCGCATAAAAATTTGAATCAAATACGCGTGCAAACAATTTCTGCATTAGAGCTCCAAAACGCATTTTAGAAATGCTAATTTTAAGACAAATTCCGGACCTGAATTTGCCCATTTGATTGCTTTTAAACCTATTTTACCTTTTCCACTTGAAAGAGCAGTTTCCGCCCTCGGTTGAATCATTTTCATTTAAACTAATACACTCCGCAAAGTTGCCGGACGATCACGAGAAACAGTTCTTGCGCAATCTCAGTTACTTCTGTGACGTATGCGGACTTTTTTTAGGGGGGAAATCGTAGAAACAGGGGAAGGAACACGTGTGGAATCTCATCCGTTCCTACTCTTTCATCTCCCGACTCTCCAGTATTCACATCTTGTGCGTATTATTCCGGAAAAAACTTACTTTCTCCTTTTTGTTTTTATCTAGTACTTTGTTTTTTTTTATTTGTGCAGAATCTTGTACAGGAAAATGATATTTCTCGTTTTCATCATGATAATTATACCGGATGTAAGGTAGGTGCCTTTTTTTTTCCTCCTCATGTTTATGATAAATTTTGCTTCTACTTAGCAGTTAATATTTCTCATAAAAATAATGAAAAAGACATTCCGGAAGTGTCTAAAAACATTAAAGTTTGTGTTTTGGAAAGTAATATAATAATAAAAAATAAAAAAAAGGTCGAAATTATTCCAATAAAACTGTCGTAAATAGTCAATTTTTGATGAAATATTTCAAAATGCATTGTTTTTTTCCTTTTTCTAAAAAAGATTTAATTTTTTTTCTAAAAGGAATTTTGGCGTTATTAAAAGTAATTATCTATGATAAAAAAAATAATAAAAAATATTACGCAGACGCTTCTAGCTTTTAAATTAATTACAATTTATAAATTAAAGAGTCATTTTTATTTTGTGTTTTATTTTTTCCGTTGCTTTTTCAGATAATTAAATTTATCTATTAGGAAAATAATTTCCAAAAAAAAAGAAAAAAGGCTAAAATGGGAAAAATGTATAGCAGAAAATTTCCAATCCACACACACGCACATATGTATATGCATAAATATATATATATATACATATGACCGCAAATGGAAATCTGCATACACAAACGGAAAATTAACCCTTTATCTACCGCATTATGAATTAATGAAAATTTTACATTCTAAAGCATTATACATAAATTGTTTAAACAAAATTAAAAGATTTACATAATCATTTAATAATTTTTTGAAGGATTTTAGAAGGATTGAAGGATTTAGAAGGAATAATTAAATTTAAATTTACAGGGATTTTGTGCAATATTTATAACCCCATTCAAATCTGTTATTTTAAATTGTTTTCTTAGTATTTTGCAGAATTATAAAATGTACAACTATGATGTTCTTACACTATAAATATAGAAATATTTCCGAATTATTCCAGAAATATTTCCGCGCAAGAAAGCTGAAAAGATACAAAGACAAAATAAATCATTCTTTTAAAAATATTTTTGTTTTATGTAACCAATAATGCTTTTGGATCAAAATAAAGTAATGTATTTGTGACTCATTCTAAACAGTATTACAACAAATTGACGTATTAAAATAATTTTATAATAAGTAATTTTTATGGTACTTGTAAGTACCGTCGGTAGATAAAGGGTTAAATGAAAATTGAAAATCATACACATTATGATACAATTATCATACAATACAAACAGATATACGAACCGATAGATATGATGGTACCGATTAATATATATAACGGTAATCGAATGTATGATTGAAATCATATAGTAAAAATAATTTTTAAAAGCATACTCAAATTAATTTTAATTCATACTTCTTTATCTGTTTCATTTTTTACGGAAATATACAATGTTTTATCAATACTGGAAATATGCGTTTAAAAATATATCCTCCAGTCAATATTTTCATTGAAATTATATATTAAAAAAAAAAGAAACATTTTAGAAGCTTATTAAAATGGTTAAAGCTTGTGTTTCAGAAAATTCAATTCAAAAGAAAAATAAAACATGTCCCATAACACAATCAGTAATCTACAAATTTTGATAATATATCTTAAAATGTGACAGAACATAATTTATTACTCGAGTGATTTGAATTTAAATAAAATTCTTTATTTTTATAAAAGCCTACTGAAGTTATTAAAACTGTGAGTATATCTACCTATAGTTATATATTTTTTCATATAAGTTTTTTTTTGTTTATTAAAGATTAAAACTATGATATATGGCTTAAAATGCTTAGTTTAATACTGGATTTTTGTTGTTTTTAAATAAATGATTATTGTTAGGGTATATATTAATAAATTCTGATGAAATGTAAATTGGAAATAAATTGTGAGATTCCCATATATTTTTTAAATAATATAAGTATATGTAGAAAAAAATATTAAATGAATATTTAAAATTTAGTATTTCTTTTTATTTTCTACGAAAACTATTTCAATGTTTTACGATTATAGGTATTAATGTTGACGAGAAGAAAATTTCTCGTTGTCTCATACTTATTACACCGGAAGTAACTGTAGTACTTTTTTCCTTATGTTGATAAATTTTGCGATAAATTATAAATTTAGTTTAAATATCTCTCTTTCTGGTCAATATTTTTATCAAAGCGTTGAAAAAGCGATTAGGAAGTTCTGTAAAATGGTTCGCACCTGTGTTTTTTTAATATTGTTATTTTCAAAAATTTTAAAACTGTTCTAATAAAACTTACATAAAGTACGACTTTTGATGAAACAAATCAAAGTGCGATGCATCGTGTATGATTTTCGAAGTGGAATCTACAAAGACTTTTATATGTAGAATTAAAAAAAATGTTAAAAGTACATTTAATATTTCGTATTTCATTTTATTTTCTGCGAAAACTATTTCAATAGTTTATGAATATGGTTATTAATGGTGCTGAGAAGAATATTCCTATTTGTATCATGCTGATTACACCGGATATAATTGAAGTGCTTTTTTCCTTATTTCCTTAGAAGGGATAAATTTTGTATTTTCAATATTATAATTTTCAGAAATTTAAAATTGTTCTAATGAAACTTACATAAATTACGACTTTTGATAAAACAAATCAAAGTGCGATGCATCGTGTTTCATTTTTCATGTGGGATCTACATGTATTTTTATAAGTATGTGTAGAATTAAAAAAATATTAAAATTACATTTAATATTTCATATTTCATTTTATTTTCTGCGACAACTATTTCAATAGTTTATGACTATGGGTATTAGTGATGCCAAGAAAAATGTTTCCCGTCGTATCACGCTGATTAACCAGACGTAAGATAAGTGCTTTTTTCCTTATATTTATAAATTAGCGATAAATTATAAATTTCATATAAATATCTCTCTTTCTGTTCATAATTATTATTAAAACGTTGAAAAAGAAATTATAGAGTTTCTGTAAAAGGGTTAAAACTTATATTTTCATTATTAGAATTTCAATATTATAACTTACAAATATTACGATTTTTAATGAAATAATTCAAAGTTTATTATTCATCGTGTGTTTTATTTTCGAAGTGGAATTTACATATTCTTTTATAATTATATGTAGATTAAAAAGTATTAAAAATATGTTCAATGTTTTGTATTTCATTTTATATTCTATCAAAATTATTTCAGAGGTTTACGATTATGGATACAATTATTGCAGAGACAAATTTTTCTCGTGGTATCATGCTAATTACATCTTATGTGTCCGAAGTGTTTTTTCTTTTTTTTTCTTTTTCGCATGTTTATAAATTTGCTATAAATATCTCTCTTTCTGTTAATGATTATTCTTAAACCGGTGAAAAATTAAACTACGAAATTCTGTAAAACAATTAAAACTTGTGTTTTCAAAATTGCGATTTTTTAGAAATTTTAAAACTGCTCAAATAAAACACTGTACAAAAATTACAAACGAAAATTTTCAATAACCGCTTCCAAGTCATCCAATATTCTGAAAAGCATTTCTTTATCTTTATAAACTCAGAAAACAATTTTTATCGAAATTTAAAGAATTTATAAGAATAAATTTTTATTCGCTGCCCGTAATTTTTGAAAATGTTTTCGAGTAGATTTTACGCGTACGTAGAATTATTCAGGTCTCTCTACCCAGAAAATCGTTTTTTCGAAATCTACCAAACCTCAACTAAGCATTTAAGCTGCATAACCGATATTGTGAATGAAATAGTAACAGAAAATTTTAATTTTAATATTAACGTTATTCCCTGAACGTCTTGCAAATGAGTAATATTGTATTTTTTTTTCTCTGCATTTTGTTTTAAATGCTCAGAAAGTATGTTTCCTTCAACAATATAAAGAAAAAACTTAATTTAAAAAAATGAATGTAATCCTTAAGAGTATTAATTATTCTAAAATATTATTGAAAAGTCATTAAATCTATAGAATTAAACCTGTAGCTTAGTGAACGGAAATTTACGTTCCAAACACGTAGAGGGTTAATACAGTTGAGACACAACACTAGTCACAAATAAAGACCCGGATGATAATGTTATGTCTATGGGGGCGTAATTTTCAAATATCTCGCTCGAATTTTAATATTTTTACATGATCTTTTTGCATAGGACAGCTGAAGATGATTTACAACCGGGCTAGTATTTACTTTTTCGATTTGGGTTATTTATTTTTTTATATTATGATAGCTTCAATTTCAGAATCTGTTCTAACCGGTTTCGAAAGTTAAAGTATTTTTTTTTAATCTGAAACCCAAATCGAAAAGGTAAAAACTAGCTCGATAGTCGATCGTTCTCAGCTATCCTATACAAAAAATATCGTGTAAAAATATTAAAATTTGAGCGAGATATTTCAAAAGAACGCACTCTTAGACATAACATTATCATCCAGGTTTGTTTAAGTGACTAGAGTGGAGCCTTAATTCTATAATTTGTTTAATAAAGCATGTTTGCTGAACATTAAAATATTTACTTAAGACCTCATAGCTTCCGAAAAAACAGTTTTTTGAGTATGGAGAACTGGTTAATGTACTACAAAAGCTACCCTGGAACGTCCTGGAAAACTGCGAGCAACTAATAAAAATTTATTTTGATAAATTTTCCTATAAAAATATTTATATTATATTTTTTATAAATATATAAAATTTATGTTTTTATAAATTTTCTTATTTTATTTTAAAGATAAATAATTTTGTGTAGTCTCTAAAGATAAAAGAACGTTGTTTGGTCTTTTGAGTGACTCGATTTTTGTTATTAATAATAGTACATTTTCGTAAATCAGGAAACATCTTTCTTATAAAAAAATCCAGTGAACTTACATAAAATTGCGGTTTTTGATGAAATAACAAAGCGTGATACATCGTTTTTTCTTTTAAAAATGTTTAGGAAAAATAGCATGTTTAAGATTGTAAAATGGGTTTTCAGTTCATTTAAAGTATACATATACATGTGGTTCCGAAAAGCTTTGTATTAATATTTTACTTGTTGGATAAAGAAAAAAAATTGCAAAAGTGTCCAAAACAGCTCAGGATTTAAGATTATGCGGATGAAAATATTCTACGAATGATTGTTGAACTTGACATATTTTAATGCTGTTTTTAGGTCCTATAGTTTATATTCAGAAATAATCTCTTAATGCTGTGTTATGTAAAAAATAAATAACAGTAGTAAACAGACATTTTGTACCCGATTTTTAATGAAATTTTTTAATGTATTTTTGCATGTAGAGTTATCTATTAGAAATTTTTTATCGCAGCAGAGTTTTACAAAGTTTTAGAATTTAATTTTATCATAAATGACGGGTTTCGTGAAGAATTGCTTATTATAATTTACATTTTGTTGTAAATAATAATAAAAAAAATGAATAACTATGTAGGTTACAAAATTTTATTCTCCCGCATTCTGCTGTAAAAAATAACTATCAAAGCATTCAACAGTGTCATCAAGGAAAACATAATCTTATTTTTAAAAACTAGTTGGATGTACCAATCCCAAAACTTTCTTCTATCTCATTCGTAAATTTTAATATTTCAGAAAGTAATTACACGTGTCAATACTTCAATATTATTAATTCACTACTATACCAACTTAAAATTTTCATCTTAAATTTAAGCTTCAGTTAATTAATCGGAATAAAAAAGAGTTCATGTGGATCATGGTATTTATTAAAATCAATAGTTTCCTTTTATTCTGTTATAATCTGCTGTTTGCAAATAGCCTACTTAGCTTGATGCGAGTTGTAGTCCCTGTACGAGCCGCTGGACAAAAGAACGATGAATTATCAAGAAAATGTTACATAAAGTTCTATCAGAATGTTTCTTTCCCACGAAAAATTTCCAAATTCCGGAAAAATCTGTTGGACATAGCCAAAAAAATTCATAAAAAAATTGTTCAATTCTGTACATGAATTTATAAACTTTTCGATGGTACAGTAATGAAAATAGCACCGAAATCCATTTTAGAGCGCTCCCTTATGACATATTTTTTCCCAATTTAGGGAGGATCTGCTATACCCCCAAAAAACAGACACAAATAATTTCAATTCTGTGCATAACTTCATACACTTTTCGGTGGTAAAATACTGAAAATGGCACAAAAATCTCTACTGCAGCGCGCCCTTCCAGGGACTGTTTTCAAATTCAGGGAGGACCTACCAGGACCCTCTTCCGGAGGATTTTTTTTAATTCTTGGAGGACCTACTAGCCTTAGCCAAACACTTTCAGGAAAATTTTGGTTCAATTCTATGCATTACTTAATACACATTTGGATGGTTTAATATTAAAAATTGCACAAAAATAGCTATTACAGCGAACCTTTCGGTAAACTATTTCAAAATTGAAGAGGGACTTGCTTGCCACACCCAAAAACATGCACAAAAATTTTGGTTCAATTCTATGCATTACTTCATACACTTTTCGATAGTATAATGGCGATAAACAGTCACACACGCGGACATATAGACATTTTGTAAAAACATGTTTTTTGGTATGTCTGGCCCCTATAACGTGTAAATCCATCGGAAACCGGAAGTCGAAAAAAATTTCGATCACAATACCTTTTTCTATTTAAGATAGAAAAAAGTAATAGCATTTTTTATGTTAATATTATGAGTGTGCAACAATTTTATGCTCGCATTCGTTCAAAGTGTGATAATTAATGAGAATTTTTTTTATTAATAAATATTATGTTTGTTTTTATGTTAAACGGGCATTTTTTGTCAAATTTGTGTAATGAAATACAAAAAATAAAACAAAAAACATAAAATGGAAATTATGGAAAAATATATTTTAATTTGGGTAGTAACTTTTTTATGCAATATTGACAAAATTGGAATAATATGTAAAAAAAAGAGAAAAAAAGAATTTAAAGAAAAAGATACACAAATTAACCCATTTTAGGCCAAGCACAGAAATTTTATAAAATGTAGCATTATTTTTATTGAAATATGCTTAAATTACATACATTAACACACAAAAAAAGATTCGTGCAAGAAAAATAATATTTTATATAAGAAATAATATTTTATATAATAATATAAAATATTATTTCTTATAATGAATAATATGAATATCAATAATATTTTTATGACTTTTGTTTTATTCTTATTTCATATACAGAATTTGCAACTTTAATCTATTTTAAAAACATATAATTCATTTCAATTGGAATAATAATATATTTTTAAAAAGTCGAATTTGTCAAAGGCGTTTCAAATTAAAACTCTAGCGTATTTTGAAATTTTTTTAAGAGAAAGCGTTTACTCCAATTGAATTACTAATATTTTATGGATGTCTTCAAAAGCCTTAAAAAATAAAAGAAAAATAAAATTCTTGAAAAAAATGTGTCAGAGTGTTAAAAAAAAATATTTATCGAAATGTTTCGTATACGAACCTTTGGCCGAAAATGGGTTAAAAAGAGGTAAACAAATACTGAAGTGCACCATACTTTTCTCTTTTTTTTCCTGTGTCCCTAACTTAAAACAAAATATGTCTGTGCAGGACTCTTACAAAAAATTCCCTGTTCATAAAATTTTTGTCTTTTTGTAAGTACTAGAACAATGCATATGTAATATTTTCTTATAGCTGGATTCCCGTTCTTGTTATACCGTAAACTTTTAATATTTCTTATTTTCAATGGAAAGGATTAAATATATAAGAAATTCCATTTTTATACAATCCACTGAAATAAATTCATGCATCCATTTGCACATCAGGAATATCAACCCCTCCAGTTGAATGTTGAACACGAACAAAAATAAAATGAACTTCGTCATGTAGCATACATTTTCGTAATATGGAGATTTATTTACATATTAATAACGTTCGAAGTCAAGGTTCACAGAAAAATTTCCTAAGTGGGCTCAGGGGTTGAAAACTTTTCCAAAAATCGATTTTTTTATGATCTAATTTGATTATTCATTTAATTCTTATCTCAATGCAAAAAACCGCATAAAAATATTTGCATTTTTAACGGAGTTATAAGCATTTATGAATCAACACTTTCATAGCCGCATCCATATAATTTCAACTTTAAGTCGCGTTTTCTCAAAACTTGATTTTTGATGACTAACACCAAGATTTAAAAAAAAAACTATTTGATGGAATGGCTTAATTTTTTTTCGCATGCATATAACATCATTATCTAGATTATGAATTAATATATTTTAGATAGTTTAATATTTTGAGTATTTTTAATGGAAAAAAAGTTGTATTTTTTAGGGTTTTTTAAATTTTCAACTTTGAGAGATTTTTTCATACTGTTTTTATTAAGTGATAGTTATATCCCTAATTCATAATCTAGATAATGATGTTATATGCATGCAAAAAAAATTAAGCCATTACATCAAATAGTTTTTTTTTAAATCTTGGTGTTAGTCGTCAAAAATCAAGTTTTGAGAAAACACGACTTAAAGTTGAAATTATATGGATGCGGCTATGTAAGTATTGATACATAAATGCTTATAACTCCGTTAAAAATGCTAATATTTTTATGCAGTTTTTTGCATTGAGTTAAGAATTAATTGAGTAATCAAACTAGATCATAAAAAATCGATTTTTTGAAAGGTTTCCAACCCTTCAGCCCCCTTAAGTAGACCATTTCGTTAAATTGGGACTTTGTTTAATGGAAATTCCACTGCATTTCATTTTTGTTTTTACATAACTGCCCAATGAGTTGATTGAGAGTATCCGACTGTACCACTGATTTTAGCACTTTAACAGCCCACACTTGTCACTAAAAAATACCCGGATGATAAAGTTAAGTCTATGGGGGCGTTAATTTCAAATATCTCGTTCAAATTTTAACATTTTTACATTTTTTTCCGCATAAGGTAGCTGAAGACGACCTATAACCGGGCTACTTTTTACTTTTCTGATTTTGGTTACAGATTTTTCTTTAACATATACTTTAAATTTCTGAACCGGTTCTGAAATTGAAACTATCATAAAATAAAAAAAAAATCACATAACCAAAATTGAATTAATAAAAACTAGCCCGGTTGTAGATCGTCCGCAGTAATTTTATGCAAAAAAATCATGTAAACGTATTAAAGCTTGAACAAGATATTTGAAAATAACATCTCTGTAGACTTAACATTATCGAGCGAATCGAGTCGCATCATAAATTTAGATAAATAAATCCTTCTATGAGTTAGATACAGGTCAAAAGTTGAAATTTGTTGACTAGTGCATTTTTTATTCTTCTACTGACAAAAGTCTCAGGGGTTTGACACTGAAATATATGCAAATTGCACAATATTCCAGCTTTATAATTGCATTCTGTTTTTAATGCCGGTAAGCTTCAAAATCTCATAAAATGTAAAGCGCAATAAATTATCAAAATTATTAGAATCATCTTTGAAAATTTTGGGCAGAATGTAAATTGCCTGCTTCATAGTAGAAAATGTAGCATATATATGACGACCTCAGAAGCCAAGGAGTACAAGTGACAAAAATTCGATTTGAAGTAAATTGATTTTAAAGATAACGCTTTTCCATCTTCAAGAGCTCGAAATTTTCCGAAACAATTTCAGACACATTTTTAAACGTAGAAACATGCAATTTGCTGAGAGGATTATTGAAGGGACGTATGAGGTGCCGTGTGATGTCTTTTTACGCTCAATTCATTAGAATTTGAGTTATAAACAATTATCTTCTCAGTATGACCCCTTTTCTCGTTCTCAGATCTCCCACTTGGGAAGAATCGGTTCGAAATGCCGTTTTGATTGCTTTTTTTTGCAATATTTTCTGCATTTATCGAAGAATCGACAATTACGGCATTTTGTGTACTTTCCAAATAAGATATTTTGAAAGTTTGGTCTATTTGAGAGCAATAATGAGTTCAAAAATAAATCGGAAAATAGGCAGTTTGAATCGAAATACACCCTTAAATGGCATGGCAAATGTCTCAAAATGCTTGGTACTGAAGTTGACAAATAATGTTGCGTCGTATCTTTCATGTCTTACTATATTGTTTGACATTCAAACACACCTCTTTTCACAGAAGCCAGAGGAAACTTATTTTCAATCTCCAACTCGTAATTGGCTAAATTGAAATAGGAAACTGACGCTAGTTTCATTGTGGTTTTCGAGCTCTCATTTAAATAATTAAAAAAAAGGTAGACTACATTTTTTTTTTAAATTGATAATTAATCAATTTTGATTTTTATTCGGCAAAAGTGATTTATCTTTAGAAAGCAGCACATAAAAAGAAAATCAAGAAAATATCCAAACATATTTATTCACCTGAAATGAAAAAAGCATATTCCCAGGTCGTATCTGTACTCACAAGGAAGGTCTCCATAGTGGGCATACTCAGAATTTTTTGAAAAAAATGCTAATTAAACTACGTATGTATTTAATAAAGGATAAGTCAAAATTAGTGGCAGAATTACAGGAGAAATTATGTAAAAAAATAAAATACTTTCGAATATTTGGCGTGAAAAGACGAAAGCGTCAAGCGATTTGGCGCGCTGCACTTTTCCTCGCCATCAAACGATTTTAATGTAGCTGAAAATGTTGGATGTTTGGAATGCGTATTAATGGTCAAATTACTCATTGTTTATGTTTAATGAGACTATGAAAGAGCTTTTTTTCAACTAAAAGCTCTTTTAAACATGTTTTTACAACTTCCAGTAGCCACTGGCGTTTTTTTTTACTTTTTTTTTATTAAACATAAACAATGAGAGAGTTTAATATATTATATGCATATGTATTGCATTACACACACACACACACACACACACACACACACATATATATATATATGTATGTATTTTATATATATATATATATATTCCCAGTTGGTGTAGTTATTTAAACTAGCAAAAGCCATGCTTTGTTTGGATTCGCGAAGCATTATTTTATAAAACATATATTTGAAAGTAACAATATTTTTAAATTTTATTTTTGCATCTTTATTAAACAAAAACGTTATTTTATGTTTTAGCGCATTTCAATTCTATAAATGTAAGTTTAGCCAAATAACTATCAATTCCCAGCTAAAAATGAACTGCAGTTTTTTTGTAGAAGTGAAGTGTTTTTGAGGTTTTTCTAAAATTTCTCTAGTCTTTCTGTAGTGCAATCTCAACTATAAAATCACTTCAGTTATTTTGTAGTTAATTAAAGGTGATTTTGCAGTAATTTATTTTAAACATTCTGAGCGCTATTAACTTTGAAAACACTGTAGTTTTTATAAAGTCATTTTATAATCAAAAATTAAAAAATATATAAGACTTTATAACCGTAGAATCACTGCAGTGAATTTGAAGTTATTATCCAACCATTAATTTAGAAGTACATTTCCGATGCATCTCTCGTATAACTGTAGTTATTGTCCGATAAATTCACCGAATTTAATCGGAGAAAAATAATTTCAAATATGCTTCAAAATCGAACTAGGGATTTCTCATCCCATCGAACCACTTCCCTAGTAAAAATTTATTAGTTCCTACTTTGTTTTGTTACTTGGAAATTACAAGTTTTAATGCATTAAAATCCATTTCTTTTTTTAAAAAATTCAGACATGGGCGTCCCTATCTATGCTTCCTTCCCCCTAACTTAAAATTCTTAGTTCCTTTATTATTTTAGGCTAAGAGAAAAAAAATTAATTTCACTAAATTACATTTCGAAATCCAGTGAGGGGTAGTGACTACCTGTGCCCCCTGCATACAACGGAAATTTCTTAGTTCCCTTATTTTAAGTTACTCTAAAGGAATAAATTTTGCGAGGTTTATCAAAATCAGAGAAAAAATATATTAAGTTTCAAAAGTTATGAGGGACAATGGGCTTTCACTCACCAGTCCCTTAATGCGAAATTTCTTCTTACTTTTTATTGTAAATTTCTTGAAAATTATACATTTTACTATGCTTTCGAAAATATCAGAAATGAAAAATTTTGTTAATGTATATATATATATTTTTTAATTTAGGAAGGGGCAAATACTTTCCTCTACCTTCCTCCCCCTAACAGAAAATTCTTAGTTCTTATATTTTAAGCTAAAGAAAAAGATTGAATTTTAGTATTTTTTTCAAAAATCGGAGAAAAAAATTAGTTAAATTTCAAAATCGAGTGAGGGAAAATGGCTCATCTATTCCCCCACCTCTCATGGAAAATTCTTCTTTTCTTTATTTAAATCACACTAAAAGAATAAATTTTATTATGCTTTTGTAAATTGGAGGAAAAATTGCTAATTAAATTTCAAAATCCAGGGAGGGGCAATGAGTCTACAACCCCCTCCTTAATTGAAAATTTCTTTTTCTTTCTTTCTAAGTTACTCGAAAAATTTACATTAGGTTTTTGAAAAAAAAAGAGGAAATTTTATTTAATTAAATTTTAAAATCGAACGAGCTCCTCTGCTTTCTGCCCCCATACATCTCCATCTTCATAACTGAAAATTACTTGCAATTAATTTACTATTACTTCATTTTGAAATCGACATACAAATATTTGAATCATCAAATAATTTTTTAAATCGCTCTTTAAAATTATTATTCTATATAAAATTAATGAATCGCAGAAAGAAAAAAAATACTTCATCAGTTAATTGAAGTGTATTTTCTAATTATGTATTCATTTTAAAGCACATCAAAGTTTCTTATTTCATGCAAATATTAAATTATTAAAAGAGTTTAAAATTATTTTACAAGTCATAAATATATTTAAAAATCTAGTCATTTTTTATATTAAAATTAAAAAAATCAGAAATGTCCCTTTGTAAAAAATTATTTACCAAAGAAAAAAAAAGAAGAAAATTAAATTAATGTTTCTATTTTATTTTAATATAAAAATGTAGATAAGTTAACAATCAAATATATCTACATAATCATTAAAAACATATGCTACATTAAAAAATAAAAATGACGTAAAATGAGTCCTTATTTTAATTCAAAGTTATTAATTATGAACTTCTTATTTTATAAAATTAATTTTTCCTTTTTACAAATATATATTTCTTAAATTAACACATTTAATTACATTATAATTCCTAAAAAAATTATATTATCAGAAAAACCTCTAAAATTCGTTTATTTTTTTTAATTTGCAAGAAAGATTCAGAAATATTCCTCATTTAAAAAACTCACTACAAAAAAAAAAAAAAAAAATATATATATATATATATATATATATATATTATTTTTATTTAATTTTTAAATTCAAAAAAGTTTATAAATAACAAATTATTATGCTAACACAATATTATATTCTTATTTTATAAAATTAATTTATCCTTTTTACAAATATATATTTCTTAAATTAACATATTTAATTACATTATAATTCCTAAAAAAAATATATTATCAGAAAAACTTCTCAAATTCGTTTATTTTTTTTAATTTGCAAGAAAGATTCAGAAGTATTCCCCATTTAAAAAACTCACTACAAAAAAAAAAAAAAAAAAAAAAAATATATATATATATATATATATATATATATATATATATATATATATATATATATATATATATATATATATATATATATATATATATATATATATATATATATATATATATATTATTTTTATTTAATTTTTAAATTAGAAAATGTTTGTAAATAACAAATTATTATTCTAACACAACATTATATTCTTATTTTATAAAATTAATTTTTCCTTTTTACAAATATATATTTTTTAAATTAACACATTTAATTACATAAAAAAATTATATTGTCAGAAAAACCTCTAAAATTCGTTTATTTTTGTTTATTTGCAAGGAAGATTCAGGAATATTCCCTATTTAAAAAACTCACTAAAATAATAAACTCACTAATATATATATATATATATATATATATATATATATATATATATATATATATATATATATAATACCATTAAAAGTCATATATATATATATATATATAATACCATTAAAAGTTATATATATATATATATTTATTTACTTATTTATTTATTTATTTATTTAATTGTTAAATTAAAAAATGTTTTTAAATAACAAATTATTATTCTAACACAATAATAAAAAATATATTTTACCGTATCATTAAACGACATAAAATGAATTTTTATTCTAAGTAAAAAATATTAATTAGCGACCCATAATTTATTAAAGTAAGTATTTCCATGTCTAAAATATATATTTTATAAAATTAACACAACGCATGTAATTACATTATAATTCATAATAAAAAAATTATTATTTTCGCAATTAGCCTAAAAATAAAATTATTTTATTAAATATTTACTGATTTTTAAATTCAGAGGAAAAAACAATTCATTTGCTTTAGCTAATTCGCTAAAGTATTTGTTTAATTCATTTAATATTAAATTGTTTTTAAAATACACGTCCATATAAACGAATTACAATAAATAAATAAATAATAAAATAAAAGCACTTTAAAACATCCATATTTTCTGCCTGCCATTCAGCTCTTGCAACAAATAACCTTTAATTGAAATGCCTCCCCTTTATACCTCGCACAACACTAACCACACAAGTCCCAACGGGCAAGTGGTCAAAGCGTGTCTCTCCTGTACCTGGGATCGTCAGTTCGAGTACAACTCTTTCCACAGTCCAACTGGTTCCAAAATCTGCATTTGAAATGTTAAAAAGGAAGGTTACCAGTATGGTCAATAGATGGCGCCAGCAGAGCCAATTTTTTTGGGTGGGAGGGGCATTTAACTTCAAATTCACTGCAGAAAATGTGTAGTTATGAACTACACATTTACTGTAGTGATTTTGTAGTTGTTGACTTCGAAAAAACTGCAGTGATTTGTGCCAAATCACCACAGTTTCGCAACTGCATTTTCTTTGCAGTTTCACTAGAGTTCATTTTTAGCTGGGTTTCCTAGCAATTTTTTATTTATGATGTAAGATTGGCATAAAAAAATATTTTCGAAGCAAACATTTACAAAATATTTTTAAATTTTCAACTAAAAGCTCTTTTAAACATGTTTTTACAACTTCCAGTAGCCACTGGCGTTTTTTAAAGTTGATTGAAATAGGCATGTTTCCAATATTTGTAATTAACATCAAATAATCTTTGTTAGCTATCTTAGAATAATATATTTGAAGAGAGCTCGAAAAAAGTTACGGCACAGATGTCATATACGCACCACATTTGCACGTGTTTTTTCTCCCGCCAATTTGGCATAGCACATCTGTGCCAAGGAGAAGATCCGTTAGTTATAAGTTTATAAAATTGTTAGCGAAACAAGGTGGAGAAAATTACAGATTTCAATGAAATGTGCTGATTAAATGATGCAACTGCATGCATTCAATATGGCTATACAGTGTCTCACAAAAGTGATGGGACAGTTGTGCTTTATAAAAAGAAACTGCAATAAAATAAATAAACAAACATGTGCAAAAATTTCTTGGGTGTGTTTCATATTTAAAGTTAGTAACAATTATTACATAACATACATTTTGTCAAAATATTAAAATATTAATTTAGTAAAAATACAATTGTTCAGAACGGAGCAAAAAATGGCTCACATAAGTGATGGGACACTTACTTTTCCATCAAATATTTATCCAAAAATTTTACTTTTTAAAAGGTTTTAATATTTTATTGGATTTCCTTTTACTTTTAAAACATGATTTAATCTTTTTGGGAAGGATTCAACTAATTTTTTTGTGATTTCTGGAGTGATTTTACCCCATTCTTCTTGAAGCACCGATTTTAGTTGTTGTTTTGAAGAAATGGCGTGTTTGCGAATTCTTGATTCCAATTCTTGTCAAATATTCTCTATGGGATTTAAGTCTGGAGATTGTGGTGGTGTTTTTATTATTTCAGGACAGTTATATAGCAGCCAGAGTCTAACGTTCAGAGCAGTGTGCTTGGGGTCATTGTCCTGGCAGAATTTAAAATCGTTATGAAGGTTCAATTTTCGTGCTGAAGATTTCAAATTTTGCTTTAAAATATCAACACACTTGTACTGAACCATTATACTGTCAATAAAAACAAGATTACCAACTCCAGCGGACGACATACACCCCCATACCATAACTCCTCCTCCACCATGTTTTACTGTTGGTACCAAGTTCTGTTTGCGAAATTCTCCCCTGGGTTGTCTCCACACCAAGATTCTACCGTCAGAACCAAATATATTAAATTTACTCTCATCAGCAAATATAACTTTATTCCAGTAATCAGAATTCTTATTTATGTTGGATTTTGCGAAAGCTAGTCTGAGTTTTCTATTCTTTTCACTTACGAAGAATTTTTTCCTGGCTACTCTACCGTGATATCCAGCAGATCGAATTACCCTTCTAATAGTCTCAGGATTAACAATTATTCCATATAATGCTTGTAAATCAGCAGCAACTTTTGAAGCACTATTTCTTGGATTTTTTGTAATATTTCGAACGATAATTCGCTTTATTCCATTGGATAGCTTTGATGGTCGGCCAGGTCTTCTTTTATCCTGAATCATATGATTATTTTTATATCGTTTAATGATATTGAAAACTGTTGAACGACTCAAGTTAACTGTTTCAGCAGTTTTTCTAATAGATTTTCCACGTTCAATATGCAAATTAATAACTAATTTTCGAATTTCAGGCGAAGTTTCTTTTCGTTTAGCATTCATGGCTACACAGAGCTAAAAAACACAAAAATTTCAAAACAAAATGGAGAGAAATACTGCAGACGATTTTATAAATTATTGCAATTGCTTTCAAGTAAAAATAAAACCCCCAAAAATATTTTTATTGCTTATTTCAGACGATTTTTGTTGCATATATAATGGTGTCCCATCACTTATGTGAGCTATTTTTTGCTCCGTTCGAAACATTTGTATTTTTATTAAATTAATATTTTAATATTTTGACAAAATGTATGTTATGTAATAATCTTTACTAAATTTAAGTATGAAACACATCCACAAAAAAATGTGTACATGTTTTTTAATTTATTTGATTAGTTTCCTTTTGTAAAGCACAAGTGTCCCATCACTTATGTGAGATACTGTAAATATTAAGGGGCTGCTTCAATCAAAAGAAAAGACCCATTAGCTAAGGCTAATCCTATGGAAGAAATTTATAAAGATATCTCGGTTGTATTTTAATATTTTTAAATGATCCTTTTTACATTGGATAGCTGAGATTGATCTGAATGCAGGCCGTTTTTTACTTTTTTGATTTTGTTTACAGATATATTTTATGAGGGTGATTTTGCTTTCCAAACCGGTTCTGAACATAAAAGCGTTATCGTAAAAAATATCTGTAAACAAAATCAAAAAAGTAAAAAACGGCCTGCATTCAGATCAATCTCAGTTATCCAATGCAAAAAGAATCATTTAAAAATATTAAAATGCAACCGAGATAGCTTTATAAATTTCTTCCATAGGATTAGCATTAGCGAACGGGTCTTTTCATTTGAGTGAATCGGCCCCTTAATATTCACAATTCATTGTGAAAATTAAGTTTACTGTTTTCTTACTTATTAAGTTTATTATTTGTAACTGTTTATTTATCGTTTCCCTTTTTATTAAATTCATGTTTATTTACTGTTATTTTTTATTTTAATTCTTTAAATTATTTTTATTATAATGTACATCAATAATTATTTACATAAAACTGTAATTTATTTATTTTTATTTCCTTTTTAAAATACTAGAATCTCTTTTATTTTTTAAACTTTATTTTATTTTTATAGTGCAATAAAAAAAATCACATATGCTATTATTTCATGCAATTTCCAACATATGTTAAAAAACAAAATTTTCGCCAAATTGGCAGGGGAAAAACACGTGCAAATGTGGTGCGTATATGACATCTGTGCCATCCTATTTTCTGGAAAAACATTTAAAATCTCTTCTTGTTGATACTAAGAATTATTAACTGTAAAACTTTTTATTCTAATTTCTTCGTTTTTATGCATGACATAGATGCCAACCTGACATCGATTATCTGTAATACATGCGTTAATTTGATTCTGGTTTAATGAGTTTTGAACCAGAATTTTTTCAAAGAAATGAAATTAAGCATGTTCCAGTAACGATCTTGAAACTGGGTTGTCAGCTTGGCCTCTACTTTAAAAACTTCAACTTCATATCAGAAATTCTGAAAGAAAATTTTCATTTTATGCAATCACGAAACGTCTGTCATTAAGTAATGAAAACAAAACTTTACAGAAGTTCTGGTATGAACGTAAAATTTCGTATTTAAAAGATTTAAAAAAGAGACCAAATTTGGCAACCCAGTCTTGAAATTAAAAAAAATAAAGATTCATGCAATATATTTTCTGGTTTGAAATGACGTTAACCTGGATCAAACTAATCCAGGTATTACGGAAGATTAGTTGAAAGTTGGCAACATAGCATGTTAACGTATGAGAATTTTTGATAAGGAAAGTAAAGAAAATTTCTATTGAATGCTTAATTTTGAAGGATTTTCACTCTCGACAAGGTTACGTACGTTTTTAATCCAACTGGTGTTTCTATATCCCCAATATCTACAACTGCTTCATCTAATGTTAAACCTTGGGATTTATGAATTGTAACAGCAAAACCTAAATGCGAAAGAAATTTTTTCCTTGAGCAATTTATACTTTCATTTTTTTAGAGTTTAATTATTGGTGGAATTGGTACGCACCAATTCTTATAGGTTAAATGACTGTATGTTACGTTTTTTCCTCGTTACAGAATTTCTAGATTCTTTCGCCGCGCTCAAAGCCCGCGATAAAAGCTATGCTATACCTTAATAAATTACAAACAAAATTTGGCCGCGCTACGAAAATTAGATCGCGAATTATAAGCATTTAAAATTTTTCGACCCTCACCGTGGGGGGTCTCCTGACACCAAAAGTAACACTGTCTCATAATAAATTACCAAACAAAATTTGGCTGCACTACGAAAATTAGATCGCGAGTTATAAGCATTTTAAATTTTTCGACCCTCACCGTGGGGGGGGGGGGGTCTCCTGTCACCAAAAGTAGCACTGTCTCATAGTAAATTACTAAACAAAATTTGGCCGCACTACGAAAATTAGATCGCGAGTTATAAGCATTTTAAAATTTTCGACCCTCTCCATGGGGGATCTCCTGTCACTAATTATTAACACAGTCTCATAATAAATTACCAAACAAAATTTGGCCGCGCTACGAAAATTAGATCGTGAGTTATAAGCTATTTAAATTTTTCGACCCTAACCATGAGTGATCTCCTGTCACCAAAAGTAACACTGTCTCATAATAAATTACCAAACAAAATTTGCCGCGCTACGAAAATTAGATCGCGATTTCATCCTGGTCACGCGGTCATCCTGGTTTTTCGCGGTCATCCTGTCACCACTGTTCTCTCTTATAAAATTACCAAACAAAATTTGGCAGCACTACGAAAATTAGATCACGAGCTATACGCATTTTAAAATTTTCGACCCTCACCATGGGGGTCTCCTGTCACCAAAAATTAACACTGTCTCATAATAAATTACCAAACTAATTTTGGCCGCGATACGAAAATTAGACCGCGAGTTATAAGCATTTTAACTTTTCCGACCCTCACCGTGGGGGTCTCCTGTCACCAAACGTAACACTGTCTCATAATAAATTACCAAACAAGATTTGGCCGCGGTACGAAAATTGATCGCGAGTTATAAACATTTTAAATTTTTCGACCCTCACTGTGGGGGGGGGGGTCTCCTGTCACCAAAAATTAACACTGTCTCATAATAAATTACCAAACAAAATTTGGCCGCGCTACGAAAATTAGATCGCGAGTTATAAGCATTTAAATTTTTCGTTCCTCACCATTGGGCGGGTCTCCACTCACCAAAAAAGACGATTCTTTTCTATACACATTCTATCAGGAATTTTTATTATTGAAACTATAGATTTATAGTAACTGAAATAAGATATATAAGATTGAGACTTGATATCCTCTAAATATCTGAAAAATACCGTGTCAATGTCTGCCGAAGTCTACCGAAGGATACCATGCCGAAGTCTGCCGAAGTGAAACGACGGTAGCCGAGTGTTAGTTTTTTTTTGTTACGGATGTGTTAGGATAGTTCTCGTTACGGAATTTTTGGATTCGGTCGCCGCGCTCAAAGCCCGCGATAAAAGCTATGCAATAGCTTAAAAATCAATAATACAATTTTTTTTTAATGTTTAAGTATCATCTGTGCAAACGATTTTGCGGGATAATAAAAATACATTTTATTTATAAAATTAATCATGATTCTATCTATAATTACTTACTCCATGATTTATATATTTTTTCTGAAAACATACGCGTTCCATTTTTTATTTATTTGCTAAAATGCGTCCGTATTGGAAAATCAGATAAAATAAATTAATTAAAATAATAATTTTTTTATAGTTTTACTGTAAAAAAAAATTATATTGTGCAAATCTACAGATCATAATTTATTTTTATGTTCAATTTCAAGTTAAAATACCGATTAGTTTTTTATAAAGTGTACGACAAAATGTAATTTGAGTGGCCTAGTAGAGGATTCACTTCGCTCATCCTAATTATCATTGGAAAAAATATTATAATAAATAAAAATATTATAGAGAAAATTATTTTTATACATTAATGTATTAAAATCCAGATGTTTCCTGACAATGAAATCGAATAGACAATGTTCAATAGGATTTTGAGCTTGAAACAGTTTTAATTAATTTAAATTATGAATTTCGTTTTAAATCGCAAATTTTGATGATTAAATTTGAATATAATTACATATAAATATCGATATAACAAAATTATACTTAAAACAACCTGAAACTGTCAAAACTAAAATTATTTAAATTAAATTTATCTAAACAAGTTCAACATGACACTTTTTTTTCCTTTAAGAGTATTACACGTGAAAAAGTATTTTTTGAAATTTCATTCCATCGCCTACCGATGATAAATCGCCAAATAACGAAATTTTCATTATTTTTTACCGGGCACTGCATGCAGATTCCGCCGAAAATCTTTTTATAAACATATATAGCCTCATGAGAAGAACATTCTATATTTTTTTCAGATTTTTCAAAGTATGCCCTTATGGAGACCTTCGTTGTCAGTTAATTTTTTTCAGTTTTGTCGCTCATATCCCTTATCTTTTGGGGTCCTTATATGTTATAGACTATAAAATCAAAAATAACTGTATTAAAACTAGTGCCGTGAAGGGATTTTCAACTTGTTATTAATTTAAATATTAAAAACATGCATAAAAATACTTAAAAGTTCACATTTTTCTCTGGAAAATGAACAAGTGAGCGTTCGAAAAAACTCATGATATACTAACATCTTTATAAGATTTTGAGCACCTTTTAAATACTTTTATGCATGTTTTTAACTTTCATGTTATAGAGTATGTTTGTGGCTGTTATGATTACATAATGCATCATTTAGAACATAAAGCGAAAAAGTTATTTTAGTAGAATAGTGATATTATATTTTATTAATATTTCATTTCCATTTTTTCCTTCCACAATTATTCGACCATTTTACAAATATCAATGCTAAAACTGTTTCTCGATTGAGATATTTTACGTTTTCATATGCGATTTTCTAAATACCTGAATTTGTAAAAAAAAAAAAAAAAAAAAAAAAAAAGTAGTTTTGCTGAAGTTGTTATCCCCATTAGTAAAATCCAAAAACTGACTTTCAGTATACAAGAAATAAATTATATTTTCACTGTTTTAACACGTTTTAATTTTTATTTACTCGGTAATCTTAATACATTCATGTGTTTAATAAATCGCTTGAGATATTAAGAAAAAGTTGTATATCCATATATGCACATAAGGCGGATTCGTGCAAGGTTTTAACTTTGCAATCTTTGATGCGTAATTTTTTATATTCTTATTTTTTATACGCTGTTAAAAAAATGTAATTCTAAAGATGCAAAGTTAGAGATAACTGTATGCTTACTAAAATGCTATCTGTAATCCGGGTTGCAATCACATAAAAAGTTTGAGGGATCTCAGGTTCCTAAAAAATTCTTAGTAACTTTACAGATTTTATGAGTTACGGCGCAAACGTGTTCCTGTTAGATAAATTTTTGTTGTTGCCGTTACATAGAAAGTTCTACGAATCCTAGTTTCGTAGAAAAATTTTAGTAACTTTACAGTCTTAACAGTTATCTACATATCCCAGCCCTATGAGGGTGTTCAACAATTACTGCTCCGAGTGCATATAATATATTTGTACTGTGATGACTGATACGGAATATCGAAGCATAACGTTTTAAATGCTTATATGCTGAATTATAGAACTGTAGTTGGTATATTAACATACTTTTGAAGGGAGGATGGAAGTTTTAAAGGGGTTTTTTAAGGTGGGAGGGGTGAAGATACAGTTTATGGGGCTAAATTTCTTACAGTAGATGGGACGTGAATACTTCACTATGATCCCGAGTTCAAACTACAATAGTCACGTCTCATCCACTGTTAAAAATTTTGCCTCATAAGTTCCAAACCAACCTTTCACCCCCTTTATTATCCGTTCTTCCAAGAATATGCTAATATAGTAGCTACGGTTCTGAAATTGAGCAAAAATTCATAAGACATTAGGCTTCGATATTCCACATCAACCATCGCAGTATAAAATAATTTTTATACACTCGGTGCAGTTATTGCCGAACCACACTCGCACTTTTTATGGACAAGATGAAACCATCTTTTTGAATTTAAACAAATTTCTAATGAAAGCATAATATTGAATAATAAAAATTAGGTAAATGCAGACTGATAGTTCATTGCGTATAATACAAAACATAATCAACCAAGCTGTTACATAAAATAGTCAAAATTAATATAAATCAATCTGAGGTGTCTTCTGCTCTCAGCGTCCATATACAATTTAAACATCTAAATAAAAAAGATCTTAAATCAAAGAATGGCAAATGTGCCATTGCGGTATACGCCGTACGGCCAAAGGTGACCGGCCACTTGCGATTTTAGATATTTTGTTAAATATCTAGAAAAATACATGAGAAATTATCCTCAAACTCCGAGTGTGTAAATATAATAATACAGGTCATATATTTCCCTAAAGATTTTTTTTCCGAAACTCTGTAGGGGACCATCAACTAATTTAAAAAGAACGAAATGTTTTTTCGGATAACCCAGTGGAAACTAATGCAGCAAAACCGTTCAAACTGTAGATTGTGATTAAGTGGCTTATTATAATAAGCTGTGATCATTTTTATGAGAATAGCATGCATGCTCATACAGAAATTGCGGTTTTAATAAAAAAAATCGCGAAATTTTCCAAGTTTTTTTCCTTATAATTTGCAGGGTTCTGGCTATAAAATAATGTTCTTTTTCGAAAGTATGACAAACAACATTGTAACCAATACTCTGTAATCACAATTAAAAAGAATAAAAATTGTATGAAAAATGAGCAAGTTTACTAAATATTTTTTTCACTGCGCATGCGTGAACGCTATCAAAATTTCACTTGCATAGTCTATTAGTTAAATGATAATAAGTTTCAAGAAAATTCCTCAAGTATTTTCCTAATTATTTTTAAAAATGTCTAAAATCGCAAGTAGCCGGTCACCATTGGCCATATAGTCTATTAATATCTGTTTTCACGAGTGAAAAAATTTGGAAAAGTTTATAATACGCGAGTTTGGCTAAAGTCGGAAGGTTGGAGGGCGAAGGATGCAGAAGCCCTTTGTAATAATATGAAATTTAAAAAAACGTACGCAGACATAAAAAGTTCTACATAAAACAACGCATGATTTAACGCATTACCGCTGAAATAAATTACAATATTCTCATCTATGAAACGGAATAAAATCTTCAATGTTAATATTTAATCTTTAGATATGCTAAGGCTTTATAAGTAGTAAAAATTTTATCAAAAGTTGTTACTAAAAGGTTACGCAGTAGAATTTTCGCTGAAAATTGAATCCTATGTTTGAAATAATAAGCCATTAAGTGGAAATTATTTTCACGATACAAATTCTAGGAAACAATGAAAGAATTACATGAAGTTTTATAACACAATACTCAGAATGTTATGAAACGGCCAATCCGATGGCAGATATTCCTGAGAAAACTGTCGTTTAAAATGTTAAGAATTCTTTAAAGTGTATCTTTGTTATCATGTGTTTACTTCAAATTGTAATCAGTATTAATACAGTTTCAAAACAGTTCTAATAAGCAGATGTCTTGTTTTGATAAAATATAAGAAATAAGAAATAATAATTTCAGAAAATATATTGATTTTATCCAGAATCATTATGATGTTTATTTATTCAGAAAAATTAATAAAAATTTAGGGATTCGAATTTGTGTTACTTTTAATTTGCGATATCTGGGATAAATGTTTACCGCAAATGTAAAAAATATAAGTGTGTGGTGTTATGTGTATGTGTGACTGTGCTTATGTGCCTGTCTTTGTAATACAGTTAGAGGAGATAGTTCTTCGAATTGGTACAAGGTTTTGCAGGAAATCGTGAATTTTCAACCGTGAAAAATAAGTAAACATTACCTACTAACTCTGCAACAAAATATTCTAGAATAAAGCTATTGGCATCAAACGATTAGAAATAGTCTGCTTTTAAATAATGTGTATAAAATTTTCTTAAGGGTCAACTACGCACGGAAAAGAGTCTAAACTTTGCTTTTTTTCAATAGCAGCAAGTAATTTTGACTTCATGAACAAAATCATGAAAAACGCTTTAATTTAGCCAAAAAATAAATTTTCGTAGAATTAGAAGGATTAGTTTAAGAGAAATTAATTATTTTAGAATGATTATACTTTAGGTTAAGTTCGGTACTCGATTGTTGAAATGGTACAGAATGATTGTATAACTTCCATTAATGTATTATTTTTTGCCAATATGGCCATTACACTCGCTTTGACTATAACAATGTTTTGACTATTGCCAGTCCAAATGTTTTACTAAAATGAATAAAATGTATAATTTTCAATTTATGATTTTCTGCACATCATAGACAACGCATTAACCCTTTAACCCTTTCTTGCGCAGAGTTTCCGGGTCGGCAACACCTAAAGTTCACCCTGTTTAGAGACATAAAGACTCCGTGAATATTTCAAAAACTACTCTAATCGCAGCACCACAGAGATCAAATTTTACTGTTTTTAAATAATAGGTAAAATATTTTACTCTAATACGCGCTTTACAGAAATGTTCTTCTCACTGCGCTTATTAATGGTGTACTTATGCGGAGTTACCACTTCGGCAACAGCTGTATAATTAAAATGGTTTGTGCAATCTTTACAAAATTATACCTGTGTATTCCTCTAGGCCTAAAGATATTGCCTAATTTTTTTCTTTAAATTCCATCATTAAAGAGTAGTGCACCGTAAAGGGCTAACGGACAAAGCATTTTCATGGCTAAGATGTAGAAATAAATGATTGACACCGGTAATTGCGAACAAACATACTTGTAAATATGAAAAAGTGATTTTTCACATACATAATAAAATGGACTTTTAAAAATTAAAATTCCGGTGTCGTTGTTGCATATCGGAATTAAAATTTTGTGGTTTCGTAGATAAAACCAATGAACGTTAAAGGGTTAAATCATCATTTTGAATTTTTTAAGCATAATTCAAATATGTGGGTTGCTATTTATGTTTGAGGCTTTGGCAACAGGAAGTGTTACTAGGCAACTGCAGACGATTTCAATTGAAAGTTTCATATTTTAAACCATAAACTAATGAGAAAAATTACCAATTTAACTGGATTTGTGTTTTTACAATAAATTGAAAAATCTATCTTGTGCAAAAATTGGAATTGACTGGTAAACATTTTCGTGCGATTATTTTTCATAACTTTCGATGTAGATTGTCAAGACGAGTGTTTCCACGAACTAAATTCTTTAGCCAACGATAAAGCACCATCCTACAGCAGTGTAAAAAACTTGTATATCAAATTCAATCGGGGTTGTTGTTCGCTGTAGGGCGCATTCAGTGAAGGTCGTCCAAAATCGGTTGTTGTGCCAGAAAATATCGATGCTGTGCGTGAACTGATAAAGCAAGATCGTCATGTGATGTACCGTGAGATTGAGGGTTGTTGTTGTATGTATGTCGGCCAATTATCTACACGATGGGATATAGGCCCTAAGGGGTGGGATGCCCTCCGTGGGGGGTCTTTCTAAGGGAACCTAACCCGTATTTACACAAGGTTCGAAGAAAACCACGGAAAACTCCGAACGGTTAGGCCGACGGTCACGATTGGGTTCGAACCCAGCACCTACCGTCTACCAGTTTGAGGTCAGAACCTCTCGTCCACTGGTGGGGCCGTGAGATTGAGGGATATTTGGACATTAGTATCATAAGCATCAGTGAGATATTACATCAAAATTTGGGAGTAAAAAAGAGAATTTGCTCGCGTTAGATCATGCATTATTTGACAAACATTCAAAAAAAGGCTCGTGTGCAAGGCAATGTTGAAAAAATACGTTCGAGGTTCATCATCTGTGCATAACATCAACACAGGTGACGATTCATGGATGGTAAAAATTGAAGTAAAATTAGATGTAATAAAAAATGTACATCTAATTTTACTGCAATTTTTACGGAAAAACTACTTGCAACATTGCTTCCAACAGTTTTTGCCGTAAATTTAACGGAGTTTTTTACAGTGCATGTGCGCTGCCGATCCCAGTGTTACCACAAACTCTATTTTCTCCTCGATGAATTAAATTAAAAATAGGAAACTATGAATATACTAGGAAATATGTTGTCGAAGCTGTGGGACCCCTCTCCCCTACACACACATTTTATAAATTTGGATTTTCAATTAAAGATTTCATTTTAAAATATATACCGTAATTTCGGGTGTATAAGCCGCGGATCAAACAATTCTTTTTGGACCCAGAAATCTTATTTAGTGATTGAAGACAAATATTTACGTCGATGTAAATAGTTACATTTGTTTCTTAAAAATTTCTGGGTCGAAAAAGAATTGTTTGATCCGCGGCTTATACGCCCGAAATTACGGTACTTTAAACTGTATAAAGCGTGCGTAGCACTTCTGGTGTAAACTTTGTGAGTCAATGGGGCTTACAATCCTATAGATTTGTTTAGAAAGATTTTTTTTAATATAAAGTAACATAAATTCGAAAGTATAAGCTGTTGCAAGCTTTGGGTCTTGCAAATATAGGGGCGTTTGGAAGGAGTTTAGCTTAAAAAATAAAACTATTTCACTGATTTTATGTAGATTTAACGTTATTATTATATACCAGGGAAATGTAACTCTAGTCTTTATAACATTTTGAAAATATAACTTAGTTTTTTTTCCGCACATTATAAGCGACACTAAGAAATATTGTTACTGAAAAATTTACAAAATTCTAGGTATTTCGAGACAGTCTAGGAATAAAATTTCATTTAATTTATAAATTGCATGCAGCATTGATTTTATGACAAACTATATTGTAAGGATACATACCATTTATTTTGAAAATTAATATTTTTATTTTTAGTGACATAAATTTGCAAATAAATAAGCTGAAAATATCTCTTTCAGGTTAGTGATATTGAAAGGTTTAAACAATACCAATCCAGTTTTTGCACATGAATGTACTGGTAGCAGTATTTCTTTTGGATATTTTAAATATCAACTGTTACATTTCGCTTTTGTTTTCTTAATAAAATCTAATTGCTAGATTTACATGTTGTCTCATGAATTTACACGGAATTTGTTTTTATTGCGCAAGTTCTCCTGCCAAACAAAAAACAAACAATGATTCAACAATAATCATCAAATATTTCTTCAGAAATTAAGAAAAGATAACAAAGTTTTGTCCTCTACGTTTAAAATGCAAAACATGTTAAAAAGTTATTCCTGGAACAAATAGATTAAAACGGAATAGTCTGAAAAAGTAATGTAATTTCATCATTAAAAATTTTTTTAACTTGCTCTTTACTCAAAATCATGTGCACAAATTTGGTATTATAAGTTTTACTTAATTTATAAAATGCATTGGATATTAAAAAGTTGCTTTGAAAACATTTCATAAATTCGTAATTTTGACTAATTTTATTAGAAAATGACTACAAATTTGACATTCAGGAATGTGCTATTTTATAAATTGTATTATGATATTTAAAATTTTGATTTGAAAAAAAATCCTTTTGAAAATTTTAACGTTTTACATATTTAAAAACTTGAATACAGGATAAAAGATAATGCGTGGAGAAAATTTAAAAGTCGTAACCCTCTGCCAGAAAAATTCGTGTTTATTCGTCAATTTAAACAAATAATTTCCGTACTCATAGAAAACATACTTTTTTATTTAATTCGTCCCGGATGTCTGAGAAAGAGGGGAAATTTCCGTTTGTTTCTTTCAAGCATGCGTATGGATTGTATTAATATCAAAATTCAAACTTCTTTTTTAAAAGAAAATAAAGAAATTTCAAAAACTTAAATATTCTAATGTATCCAAAATACAAACAAACAAATAAATCCTTTCGAATTTAATAAAAAATCAATGTTTTAATTCATTTAAATGCGTATTCGAAATTTATCTTTTGGATCATTAAAAAATATATATTGTAAAATGTATATTAAACAAATACATTTTAAAAATGTATAGTAATTAAAACAAGTTTAAAAAATCGATTTTATATAAAAATAAACGGTCAAATACGAGTAGAACTTTGCGCTCAGAAGGTTCCGCACAGTAAACATGTGAATAATTAACCACTTCGGGACGAGCGACTTGTATATGTGCCATTTAAAAGCCTCAGAATCTTTCGTTATTCTCATCAGCTATTTTTTATTGTAAAATTTACCTTATTCAATTGGGTCATTTCCAATGTCAGGAAATTTTCTGTTTTGAAAAACCGATGGTTAAAGTTTAAAATTTAAAATAAGTAATCTTGAGGCGAAGGAGTTAACTGCATTATTAACAGAAGAACGTTGTTGAAAGATTAGTAAGATTTTGTGAAAAACTATAGAACTTAATGTTGGTGGGAGCTGTATGTACTAGAAAAGTAAGAATGGATGTACAATAAAACTTTAAAGAGACATGAAGCCTAAATAATATAAAACATTGCTATTCTGAATAACTCTCTTTTTTATCTTATCCGCATCTATTTATAAGTAATTTACCTTGATACTGAGAATAAAAGGTAGAAAATATTTAAAGTTAATTAAAGTAAATAATAAAAATAAAGTTAAATAAAAGGTAGATAAAATATGCTGTTTTAAAAAAATACTAACCGACTTCAAAAAAAGCGCTAAAAAGAATTAAATAATTATTTAAAATTCTCTAATGACAAAATGTTATCGAATAACTAAAAATCTGAAATCATGTGGCGGCATAAAAGTTATAAATTTAATATGTACAATCTAATATCCAACAAACTTGGATTTTCGAGAGAATATTTTTTACAAGAGATGAATTTTCAGATTTATCATTTAATATACGGATTACATTTAAAAAGTAATCAATTACTTTTTGAAGCTCGGTGCAAAACTACTTTCATTGATAACGATCAAGCAACGAATTTCCTGAAGAAATATGTTATTTTTTCCAACTTCGAATCATCTTTTCCATTATTAAGGTAGTTTTGCACCGAACTTCAAAAAGTAATTGATTACTTTTTACATGTATATATCCGTATATTACAGTAGAGGACCTATTATCCGGAATCGTCGGGACCGAGGGATTTCCGGATTTTGGAATTTTCCTGATTTTGGGTCCGTCCGTAACTCGACACCCCCCCCCCCCAAAAAAAAAAAAAAAACAAAAAAAAACACGGAAATTTAAAAATAGTAACAAAATTATAGCACTGCATCTAGAATATGAATGAAAAGTGTGTTATATGAGAAGTCTGTTGAAAAAACAATATGTTACAACTTTGACTCTTGTACTACAGTACGAAAGTCTCAAATCCGGACATCCAAAATTCAGAACTCTTCAAAGTCCGGACGTTTTGCTAACTGGCTTTATATATATATATATATATATATATTACCGTAAAATACTGTTAATAAGTCCCCCCCCCAAAAGAAAAGTGACGAAAAATCGTAAAATAAATAGAGGGGAGCGCTTACACGGGATTTTTCCGCGATCGTTTCACAAAATTTGCATTTTTTGCGAGATATCTGCAGGATTTTTTCGCGATATTTGACGTGATTTACAGGGTTTTATCGCGATATTTGACTAAATTTGCAGGGTTTTATCGCGATAGTTGACGAATTTGCAGAGTTTTTTAGCGATACTTGAAAAAATTTGCGTTTTTTTATGGGGATGAATCATGATGCAATGAATGAATCATAAATTTTTGAATGTATCATGAATTTTGATACTTGAAGCAAGTCCTGAAAAAATTTGCGTTTTTTTATGGGGATGAATCATGATGAAATGAATGAATCAAAAATTTTTGAATGTATCATGAATTTTGATACTTGAAGCAATTCTTGAAAAAATTTGCGCTTTAAAAAAAAAAAAAAAACGTAAATTTTGTCGAAAAAACGCAGAAATAAGGTGAATTTTGTAAAAAAAAAAAAAAAAAAAAAAAAAAAAAAAAAAAAAAAAGCATGAAATCTATTAAAAAATCTCGAAAAAACGCTCATTTCATCAAAGATTCATGATTCATTCATTTCATACTGAATCTTCTCGTTCTCAATCGCCTTCATTTCCGGATTTCGGTCCTTCCGGATTTCGTAATTCCGGATAATAGGTCCTCTACTGTAAATGATAAATCTGAAAATTCATCTCTTGTAAAAAATATTCTCTCAAAAATCCATGTTTGTTGGATATTAGGTTGTACATATTAAATTTATAACTTTTATGCCGACACATGATTTCAGATTTTTAGTTATTCGATAACATTTTGTCATTAGAGAATTTTAAATAATTATTTAATTCTTTTTAGCGCTTTTTTAGAGTCGGTTAGTATTTTTTTAAAAAGCATATTTTATTTCTTTCTTTTTAGTTGTTAATATGGTAATAATACATAACTAGCCTAATTTCAATCTATGTTGAATCAATATATGAATTCAATATATGTATGAAATAAATAATTTCTAATACAAATTATTATTTATTAAAAATAAGTAGTTTTTAATAAGTATTTAATTTTCATTAGAAATATGGTTTTTTAGGATGTAATATTTAAAATATAGTTGATTTAAAAAGTAAATATGCATTTATCACAGTCTACATTCAAGGATATATTTTAGTAGAATTATCTTGAGAAGAAAAGAAACCCAGAATAGGAAGTAATCTTTAAATTGAATCTTCACAGATTTTAAAAATTGATTCAGAATTCTACAGTATTCCTTTCCAATAGACTATCACATGTTTCCTCAAGTACAGTGCCTCTATATGAATGCTGTGACCATGGCCCACTAGATCTATAGGCCCATCTATTTGAGATTAATATCTGAAGTCACCCGCCAGAGGACTCTGATACCTTGCCCAAGTTTTTCTAAGTAATCGTGCAAACCCTGAACCAAAACAATGACCATGTGCAGAGCCATGTGCACCGAACAGAAAACAGCTTACTCGATGCTAATTTGGGCAGGGTTTGCGTCACGTGGACTCACACGTGGTCCAATGAAATGGTTCAGGGTTTGAAGCTGAATCCAGCTTCACTTTTTCGGCGGTTTTTTGCGAAATGGTTCGGCCGGTAGTATATAGTCGGCTGTAGCTGTGACATATGATACTCACACTACACTGTAAAAAATTTGACCCATTTGCTGCAGCATCACTCCGCCGCTTTAATAGAAAATGGTTACTTAACTATGCTATGGAGCATTCTTATTGGTCACAAAAGAGGTACTCTATAAAAGCTGTGGAGTGATGCTGCAGCAAATGGGTCAAATTGTTAACAGTGTATGTTTAGACAGACGTGTTTGCCTAAACTAAGGCAAGCCTAAGCATTTTCTATTCCAGAATATGGCGTTACTCGCTTGAACAAGCTCCTTTACCCTAAGACGTCTAGAATATATAATGTAGAAATCTGCTATTCAGACAGCGATAAAAATTTGTATCTTTTAACCCTTTGCGGTGCAGTGTTTCCGGTTTGGATACACTTAATTTTAATTCCAAACTTGCAATTGGCACCAATAATATTTTAATAAAATCTTACTTTTACAATAAAAGCTTAAATTAAGGAGTTTTTGCTTTCTTAAAAAGTCGTTTTTAAATTCCGGTGTCAGTCGATAATTTCTTATTTTAGTAACAGAATTTATCCGCGCCGGAAAGGGTTAAATGTGCAACCATGGTACTGAAATTTAAAATATCGATTGCAGCAACATCTGCGGGATATTCTAATACATTGTCTAGATTAGCAAAAGTTTTGCAGTTTTAGAAAAAACCGCAGATATCATTGTTATCTTTAGATTTCATCAGCATTATTGCATATTTAAGGGATACAATATTTTAGCGTCTTTTTTAAGTATTACTAAGGTAGGCGATTTCTACACTATATATTCTTGGTGCTGTAGTTTACATGAGTAGTACATTGTTAAAAATTTGAAACTTTTGCTGCATCGTCACTTCATCGCTTTGATAGAATATCTCTATTTTGACCAATGAGAATCCTCCATAATACATTTAAGAAATCGTTTTCTATATAAGTTGTGGAGTGACGATGCAACAAAATTTTCAAACTTTTAACAGTGTAGGCATTAACTTGGCTATAATAACTGGCTCGTGAAGATAACTGGCGATTGCCATTTGTTCAAAATCACATCAATCAATTTTTATACCTCGTATGCCGCCATTCTGTCTCCCTACATGAGTATACTTTTACGGTGGATTTTCAGTATTCGATATCTACTTTTAGTGTCGGTTATGATCTATGAGGTCTTTTCAGTTTGGTGGATGCGAGGACATGTGGCGTGAAGTTTTCTTGCTTTGGAAAGACCTCGCATCTCTGTGAGAATAACACAAGACATGTTCAACGCAACTTACCGAAATAACTAATGTTACGAACCGATTGTAGGGCAGTACGAAAGCGAATTGTTGCACCAATGAAAACTATCCTGCTAAATTGTAGCTGACGTCACAATTCGTCTTGTTGTCATTTCTTACTGCCCTACAATCGGTTGGTAATATTGGTCACATCGGTAAGTGACCGGTAAGTTGCGCTGAAAATGCTCATAGCATAAAAAACGCTCCTGTTTGTGTGATGATTTAAATTTTTATACAACTACGGTGCTTTAAAGAAATTCTGTGGCATAAGGAATAGAACAATGGGCAGAAATCGAGGAAATAACTCTGTCTGCAGGTATTGTGATGTAGAATCACATATAGTATTCTTAAATTTTACATTTTTCTAAATTACAGTTAAAACTAATCTTTAATTAATATCTATTTTATCTTAACGTTTCATTTCGATCCCACAATCTCTGTCATTCAAAAAAAAAAGAAAGAAAAACATCTAGCATCTGCCTTATTACCGAAAAACGGCTGTCAGATAAAGAGAATTCATTAAAATGGGTATTTCACCCTAGCTAGAAACAAATAAAAAAAAGAATAAAGATCGAATGTGTTTGCGGTCAGTGAAAGTTCATTTTCCTCTCTGCGTAATTTTCGTTTCTTTAACTTATTCGTTGCATAAGAGTCTTTTCATGTACATAATGGTTGTTATGTCTTTTGAGAACATTTTCTCAAAATATGCTCCTAACGTACGAATTGGCAGTCGAATTCCTTTTTTGGCGTATTTTTAGGACTGCTATTTTCTGGTTGCCCTGCTGTTAAATTCAAAATCCTTTTAATTGTTAAGGCGTAACAGACAATTTTGCGTAGATGATGTCAGTCATTTTTCATATGCTTATTGTCGCCAATTGTGTGATGCCAATGTGTGAATTATTCAGTGAGGAATCAATTGCATCCCTCTCGCTTCACGAGGCAGTCATGTGAAGACTGTTTTCTTAATAATGCGTTCAGACACCATCCCTAGCTTTTCTGTATGAAAGCTTTAAATTTATAATTTTACTGCAAATAAATAAATTTCTTAAAGCATCCAGTTTCTTAAAAAATGATCACAGCCTACAACTTCAGCGAATGCATTCTAAAAAGAACCTGGTCAATATACTTTAAAATACAGAACTATAGTACAGGTATTATTGCATTAAATTAACATGGTGCAGTTATAGAAGAAAAATAAATATTAAATAATATTATACCAAGGAAACACGCTGTACGCATGTGAAAGAAGCGTTTACTGGAATCAAATAGGGATAAAAGGTTGCGTCTTCAGAAAAGGAGACAGAAATATGCTATTAAATGTAAATCAAAAACTATTGACCTGCTTCCTTTGGTATCGGTATGGGCCTTCCAGTTTAGTGAATAACAGAACTTGACCGGGATCCAAAAAGATTTCGCGCTGTTATCGAAATCAGAAACTGATCATCATTTTTGTTATTGCCCAATCAAAAACCTGCATTTTTGATAAATATTTGCTATTTTAAGTAGGCACTCTATTTAAAAACTGCAGCTGCATCATCACTCCACCGCTTTTATATAAAACATTTAGTTTATTATGCATAGAACATTTTTTTATTGGTCAGAGAAGAGATATCCTATACAAACAGTGGAGTGATTATCCGGCTATAACTGTAGGTTTATCACACACTGTAAAAAATTTTACCCTTTTTCTGCATCGTCACTCCATCGCTTTTATAGGAAACTATTATTTCGTTGTATGATGGAGCATTCTCATTGGTCAAAACAGAGATATTCTATAAAAGCGATGGAGTGACGATGCAGCAAAAGGGTAAAATTTTTTACATTGCAGAGTAAATTTTCTTATTAGTCAATTTTCTTTCGCAAACTTCGCAAAGCCTATCTGGATCCCGACTTTTTTTCAGTCGAGATTTTGCACTTTGTAGAAAAAGTTCTCATATCTGTGTATGAGCTATTGCCTGAAAAATGAACGCTTTTAATTGGATGATTGCTTCAAAAACAATTTGAATTTTTAAAGTTTTTATTTTTAAAAAAGTTCTAATCATCAGAATTTAATGAAATTAAAATGGGACCACATGGGTACCTCTTGCTTTCAAACAAAAAAAGAATTATCAAAATCGGTTGATATTTAAAGAAGTTATGAGTGAACAACCAATACATACAGGCCGAAATCATAACCTCCTCTTTGAAGTCGGTTAAAAAAAAATTTAAAAAAAAGTAGCTCTTGTCGAAAGGAGCTCGCAAATACGCAGAGCTACTTTGGCCCGTGACGCGTTTTTCGATAGATTTTTAATTAACTTTAAAAACTTAAGCAGTGGTACTAACTTGTATAGGCCGGAAAGAGCCCAAGCAATAATAATTTGATGTCACAGCCCGACCAATTTTAGTTGATTTAATTGTAATTTATTTAATCCCTAAAATGAAATGCAGTTTTATCAACATTCTCAAAATAGTTTTGTTTGAAAATAATAATTAGACTAACAGGAACACTGAAATCCCCTTCAGAGAATGCATACTTAAATTTCTCTGAAATACAAATTTCCAGCATATTTTGCAATCTGTTTTGATGTCACAAATTGATAAAGCACTTAGGTGATTAAAATGAACGTTTTTCTTGTCTTTTAGAATCTTGCACTTTCAGTAATTAGAAATTCCAAGTTTATTTAAAATTAATAACACTGTATTTAATGTAAGAATGACTTAGAGGAGTACAATTAAAAAAATATTTATAAAATTACAATTAAATTATAATAATTTAAAAATTTGCTTTGAAAAAAATAATTTGAAACTATCATCTTTAGTCATTCGCTCCTCCCCTCTTTCTCTTCACACTAACACTCACTAAGGTAGCTATAATATATATATATATATATATATATGTATGTATGTATGTATTATTTTACTCAAAAATGTGTCAAGCCACTGTACGCTACTGGGCACAAAAGTTTTAATGAGAGACCCACTCAATGCAAACCCCTTAGTACTTATGAAGGTTCGCACGTATAAGGAATTTAAAAAAGAAATAGACATTTTAGTACCGAATATTACATAACATAGTGGCTACTACATCTAAAGTATGGAATGTTTTGCATTATATATGGCAAATAATACTTTTAAAAAATCCTTTTACTAAAATGGCATTTTTTTCTTGTGCGTACGAACCCTCATTTATGTGATTAATTCTTATTAAAATAGTCTTTTTATAAAAATATGAAGTTTATTGCTTTTATGGTGTTAGTAGGTATTGCATTACACAAATATATTATTAAATATTGTTATCTAAGCTTTTAAAGTCGGTAGCTTGCAGAGTACGCCTTGCCCATCATTATTTATCTCCAAACCATCCGTATACATAGGTTTTTACATCTCGGCTAAATACCGACGAATTTTTCCAAAATCACTATCAACAATGCTTTTGTACTTCTGCTACGATAGGTATCCCCAAACGGTTCTCAACACCTTTGCTCAATGCTAATAAATCGAAATTTGTGTGTAACAGAAATATGTGCTTTTCCAAAAAACTATGCGATCTAGAGTAATCGCTAAAGATTTTCTGCAAGGTTTAAAGTCTACTACCTCTATTTTTTTCATAATTTTAGTTTTCGTAAATTCAGAATTAGATGGGGGTGGGGGCGTATTTTTGCTCTACATTTTCGATGATATCGTAAAATAAAAATAAATGTATTTTTGAGTCTTGCGTAGCGAAAGCTTTCACAATATACCCCACATCACGGTGTACAAAAAAAAAAAAAAAATCTTTTTCTTCAGTTAACTGAACTGCCCACCCCTACCCTCCTCCTAAAGGTATTTGTAAATGTTTAATAATCTAAAACTATGTGGGGCAATAGTCTTTATTACTTCCCCTAATTTGAAATTTTCACGTTTTATAGTTTGCGAGAAATGTGGCTGTGATACCCAGACAGACACGGGTCTGATCTTATAATGGTTCCGTTTTCACTTTTTAAGGACGAAAACCTAAAAACAAATATTGCTTTATAATTTAATTAAAACTATAGCTGAATTCTGAGAAAAAATGTATTTTCATCACTTTAAAACTTTTAAATTTGTCTCTTTACCCAAAAAATAAATTTAAATATAAATTATATGTAAACCAAATTTATATGCAAAATTTATATTATATTAAATGTATAATATAAATATGGTATTAAACGTTTCAGTTGTAAATTGCAATGGATATTAAGGAGCAATGTGTTGAAGAGTTCCATAAATTCCTAATTTTGACTAATTACATAAGAAAATTACTACTAATTTGACATTCAGAAATGTGCTATTTTTTGAATTGTATTATGATGTTTAAAAATTTTGATTTGAGAAAATTTATTTTCATAATTTTACATTTTACTTATTTTATGTATCCGTTCACGGCTGCAGGTTTCACTGCAGTTGAGGATTTATTTAAATTATTATAATTCTGCAAATGTAATCCAGTTTTAAGAAATTAAGCTATGATTGATATTTTGAAGGCTTATAAGCATATATATAACAAAAAATTACACCTTGATAGAAAATTTCTCTTTTATTAACATTTAAAACAAATTGCAAAGAAAAAAATTAATATTTTGCCCTTTTGCTCGTCGGTCAGGGGGTTAAACAAATAATTTCCATACTCCTAGAAAATATGCTTTTTCCGTTAATTCGTCCCGGAAGCCTGAGAATGAGGGGAAATTCTCGTTTGTTTCCTTCACGCATGCATATTGATTCTATTAATATAAAAATTCAAATTTTTTAGTAAAAGAAAAAAACGAAATCTCAATAACTTAGAAATTCTAATTTATTTAAAAACAAACAAGCAAATAAATGCTTTAGAATTTAATAAAGAAGAAATGTTTTCATTCATATAACCCCTTGAGGGGCAAAGCACTTCTGTTCCTAAAATCTTCAAATGATAGATTGACACCGGGATTCATGAACAAATTTATATGATAGTAAGTAAAAGCTGTTTTTCACGTACATTGTAAAAAACAAAACTTAATACTAAAATTCCGGTGCCAATGTGGCTTAAGAGAATTAAAATTAAGTGGTATATATAATATACCGGTGCCCTTCAAGGGGTTAAACGTATTCGAAATTTATCTTTACTTGATTAAAAAATATTGTTAAATATATGTTAAAATACATTTAAAAAATGTATAGTAGTTAAAGCAAGTTTAAAAAATCGATTTTATATTTAAAAAAATATTACTTCAATAAAAAAATTAATTAAAAATGTAATACTTATATTTTACATATTAATTTCACTTAAAACAAATTATGTATTAATAAAAATATATTTATTATGTAATCATTTTTATCCTGTATTATTCTATTAGTTTTAGAACGCCCACCATTGTTTCCTAACGGCTAAATTTCCTTCCAATTAATTTTAAATTTCAAAGCTCTCTCCTTAAGAATTTTAATAATTCTTACCAATCCGCCCATTTGAAGAAAACACATATTTTAATTTTTAACTTTCTGCATAACAAGTACTCGGTTGCCGAGTGTTTAAGATGTTCGCTTCGTTACGCGCGGTCTCAGGTTCATAACCAAGTACATCCATGAGCTGATAAAAGATTAAAAAAAAAAATATTATCATTTTCTTCAGATTACGGGAAATATCTGTCCTTCAATGTAAACAAAGAACAGAAATTTTTTCTATTCTCGGATACACTATATTGCCATTGATTATGGGACACTTGCGATTTTAGACATTTTACTAATTATCTAGAAAAATACATGAGGAATCATCTTGAAACTCTTAGTGTATAAATATAATAGTATACGTCATACATTTCCGTGAAGATTTCTTACCGAAACTCCATAGGGGACCGTCAACAAATTAAAAAAGAATGAATATCTTTTGAATAATCCTGTCAAAACTAATGTAGCAAAAGCGCTCAAACTCTAGATTATGATTGAATGCCTTATTGTAATACACTGTGTTCATTTTTATGCAAATAGCATGCATACTCGCAGAGTAATTAAGGTTTTTATAAAAATGGTCCCAAATTTTTCCAAGTTTTTTCTTTATAATTTTCAGAGTTCTTAATATAAAATAATATTTTTTTCAGAAAATATGACAAACAACATTGCACACAGTACCCTGTAATCAGAATTAAAAAATAATGAAAAGTGTATACAAAATGAGTTGGTTTACTAAATAATTTTTTACAGCGCATGCGTCAACGATATCAAAATTTCATTTGCATATTATGTTAGCTAAATGTATAGAGCAACTTTTGTGAAATTCACAAAATCATAACTTGAAAATTCTGAAAATAGTCGTCAATTGAATAAGTTGAAAATCCGTTATTCTCAAAATGAAGCAAAAACAAGAGGGGTTGTATCCATATATTCATTGATTAGTGTCAATGTAGAATACACAATACGGGATGTTACGACTACTTCTGGATAAAATCCCTCATTTTTTTGCTTCATTTTGGAAACAACGGATTTTGTCCTTTTTCTATAGAGGATTACTTTCAGAATTTTCAAGCTATAATTTTGAGACTTTTACAAAAGTTGCTCTATACATTTAGCTAACATAATATGCAAATGAAATTTTGATATCTTTGACGCATGCGCAGTAAAAAATTATTTAGTAAATCTACTCATTTTTCATACAATTTTTATTATTTTTTAATTCTGATTACAGGGTACTGTGTGCAATATTGTTTGTCATATTTTCTGAAAAAAATATTACTTTATATTAAGAACTCTGAAAATTATAAGGGAAAAACTTAGAAAAATTTGGGGCCATTTTTATAAAAAACTTAATTACTCTGCGAGTATGCATGCTATTTGCATAAAAATGAACACAGTGTATTACAATAAGGCATTCAATCATAATCTAGAGTTTGAGCGCTCTTGCTACATTAGTTTTGACAGGGTTATTCAAAAGATATTCATTCTTTTTTAATTTGTTGACGGTCCCCTATGGAGTTTCGGTAAAAAATCTTCACGGAGATGTATGACGTATACCATTATATTTATACACTAAGAGTTTCGAGATGATTCCTCATGTATTTTTCTAGATATTTAGTAAAATGTCTAAAATCGCAAGTGTCCCATAATCAATGGCAATATAGAGTATATAGGGGTATCTGGTCGGAATGAAATTTGACGTTTTTTGGAGTCAAGGAGGTACTGCCAGGGCGCGGCATTAAACAGAAATAAGAAAACATGTTGCCGTTCTACTTCGGCAGCCATGTTAGCCTAGTTTTTTCGTGCGTGGAAACGTGAATTTTTATCCGCATAATTTTTGTTCGTATATAGTAGTTTTTGATAATTTTGCAGCGAAGATAAAACTTGCATACTTGATTATTTTACAGCAAATGTTTGTTCATTCTTGAAAAACTCTTAATTGTCTTTAGTGTAGTTATACGTTTAATTGCGTATCTTTCTCGAGTGAGCTACAAATCGTATCTCTGGGTCACAACGGTAACAGGAATTACCCCATTCTACCCTGGAATGTTTTAAACTTACTTGTTCTGAATGCGAATGCAGAGCCTGATTACTAACGGGGCACTCTCCTACCAGTAAAATTTTATGGAAAGTTTCAATTTGTTTAAACGCCTTTTTCATTCGAAATTACTGTCATAAATAAGGGGAAAAATTCTATTTCTTTTTACTGGTAGGAGAGTGCCCCGTTGATAATCAGGCCCTGTGCGAATGTTTATCCAAGGCAATTGAAGGTTGTGTCTCTTTTTCCATTGTCTAAAAATGGGCACACAATTCCAGTGCAGTCTCCTAGATAGCAAAGATAAAGAAGCTGTCCTAGTGCGTGAATTTTGTGAATAGGCTTAAGAACCAACACTATAGTAACTCAAAAAGACCCGGATGGTAATGTTAAGTCTATGGGGCGTTATTTTCCAATAACTCGCTCAAATTTTAATATTTTTACATGAGTGGTTTTTTTTTTTTTTTTTTTTTTTTTTTTTTTTTTTTTTTTTTTTGTATAGGATAGCTATGGACGATCTATAACCGGGCTAGTTCATACATTTTCGATTTTGGTTATCTTTTTAATATTATAATAGTTTCAATTTCAGTACCAGTTGCAAAATTTAAAGTTTATTTTTCTAGAAAAATTTGAAAAAAAAAATAAAAAAAATATATATATTAAAATTTCAGCGAGATATTTGAAAATAACGCACCTATAGACTTAGCATTATCATCCGGGTTTTTTTGGGTGACTAGTGGGGGCTCTTAAGAAAATGACGCAATCGATGAAAACTGTAGTTAAAAGTTTATAGTCACTTAAAACTAAATACATTTCGTGAAAACTTCGCTTTGTTTTCATTTCCACTACTTTCATATTTTTTCCAATTACTTGTCCTTACCTCATTCTGCCCAATAAATAATGTTCTGTTTTTGAAAAAAAATCTATATTGTTATTGTGTTTTCTTACAATGTTATTTAATATTTGTTATTGATAAGATTGTAAAAAAAATCCGTTAAATTTATGGCAAAAACCGCAGGCAGCAATATTGCCAGCAGTTTTTGCCGTAAAAATTTCAGTAAATTTAGACGTAATGAAAAAAAAAACTGCATCTAATTTTACTGCAATTTTTACAGCAAAAACTGTTGGGAACATTGCTGCTAAGAGTTTTTGCTGTAATTTTAACTGATTTTTTACAGTGTACATTATAATGTGTTTATAAAAAATTCTTAGTTCTCTTAATTCACCATTTTTTTTAAATGTATTTTCAACTTGATACTCCGTTCTGCCCCGGGTTCCCGTACGGGTATCAGTGCTGTGAATCTTGTATGCAGTGCTTGTTCATATCAAATGGATATTTTAACCGTTTGACGGCTATGCAGCGCTATCGCGCTTCCAGATTTCAAGTCCAAACAAGCTAAGCGGTGCTATCGCGCTGTCATTTCAGTCTGTAATTTCAGTTAGTTCAGTCAGTTCACGAGTCTCTGCGTGTGCGAAAATATTTTGCCGCTCTTGCTTTTTCGTAACGAAACTATGTCTTTTAAAACATAAATAGCGTTTTTAATTAGTTTTCATTCCAAAATCTGGCCGTCAAACGGTTAAGGTAAGCTGAAATTTGTTAAAAACTTAAAGAGTCCGGGACATATTTAAAATATTTTTTATTTATTAAGTTAAAATTATTTGAGGCTGGCAATAATATCATTTGTGAACAAAATCGCAAGATAAAACTTCTCATAACTTAAAAAAAAATTATTTAAAATTTATTAGAAATTGGGATAATTTAAAATTCTTATAAGTCAAAATATTATTAATAGCATTTGATTTTTTTTTTAATTTAAATAAACAGGAAAATAGAAGTTTTTACTTAATTCAGAATTTTGAAAAATATTAATTTAAATAAACTTTAAAAATATTGAAAAATAATCATGTAATGGGAATTGGGGCACATTGATACATGGGGCAGATTGATACACCCCCCTCTACTGCTCACAGGGTCATTACAGGAAGTTTCACATCAGCTCCAAAAGGTGATGCTAGTGTACACAACTACATACAAAACGTCTTGGCATGATTCAGTAATTTAATGAAAGGGGGGGGGGGAATAATTTGTTTTTGTAGGTCAAAAGCAAATTTGAGTTGTATAATTGCAATGGTATTATACAACTGTTCCAGTATTTTCAACCGAAAAGAATACCCTCCCGGGCAAGTAAAGCTACTTTTTATCTGTTCCTCATTCTTTATTGTTAGGCAAATTATGAAGTGTTGGAATTGAGATTAATTTTATCCAAAATGGCTGTTTGGGGCACACACATTAATACAACCTAAATCCATTTCTAGTCCATTTTTTCGTTACCTTTTATTTTTTACCTTTTATTTATTTTTATTTATTTATTTATTTTTACCATACATTCTTTAAGCCAACCATTTCCCGCCAATAATTTCTAATTTTAGTTTTTATAGAAGTGACATAGCTCTAATTTTTTATATTAGAATATTTATAGTATTTTTGGAAACAGAAGATATACGAACTTGCTCAAAAGAAAGCTAGTGATAGCAGGAATAATAAAAGAAAAGTAGGGCAGACTGGCAAATATCGAATTTATATGGATTTTTCAGAGAAAAAGTATTCTCGACCTCGACCTGAGAAATGTTAAGTAAGACAAAGAAACTACAGAATAGCAAAGGTTAATTATATTATAACAGAATTTTTAACATAATTATCCTTTATTTATGTTTATAAACCGATTTATAAACATAAAACCTGGTAATTTTTTCATCTTTCCTAAGAAAGGAGATAATGCTGGGGTTGAAGAGCCAGATATGACAAAGCTACCACAGCCAACAATCAGACAAGGAATAGCCAGAACATCAGGTCATTATACATTTAATTTTTATTGCTTTAATATTGCTTTCAAATAATCTGTGTTTGATTTGAATTTCTATAAATAAATATAAAATGCTTTAATAACTCATTTTATATGAAAAATATGGATTGGTGTTATTTTGCTTCCATTTTTTCCAAACGTGTGAAAGTGCCCCATGAGGTGCATCAATCTGCCCTAGGGATGGGGCACATTGATACAACTGAATATTTTTTATTTTTTTTAATTAAATGCAAAAATACTATATAAAACAACGATTGAAAATTTTTATAACAGAATACACAAGTTTTGCTGACACCACATGGAAAAATAACTTGAAATTTCTACTTTCTAGATACAAAAAAAAAAAAAAAAAAAAAAATCCTAGAAAAAAATTGTATCGATGTGCCCCATTTCCCCCTAGCTTAAAAAAATCATTTTTATAAAAGTAAGTATATATATTTTTAATTTGTTAAAAAAAACTGAAAGTAAGACACTTGAAAGAAAAAAGAAACGTGTCCCAAGTTTGAAACAATTATCTTTAACTGTTCTTAGGTTATATCAATTTAAATACGAGAAATGGTGAAAAAACCCGTTATGATGAAAAACGGCTCTTTTACAAGAAAATCAGTTTTTCTTCACTTGCTTTAAAGCTAGATTTTCGGAACAAACCAAACCAAAACAAATATTATACATATATATCTCCTTTTCCAATTAAGATAGAAACATGATTTAAACGGTTTTTTTTAGCAGAACAAAAAGAAAAAAATTCAACGCAGTTTTTTAAAGAAAATATGAAGGTTTCTGTGTCGCGGATCTATTTAAGTAAACTGAATGTTAACAAATAATATTATTAACACCTTGAGAACGAGCCACACGTATACGTGGCACAAAAAGGCTTAAGAATCCTTGTTTATCTCCGCCAGTAAAATTTTACTGTAAAACTTGTCTTATTTAATAGGAGCATTTTCTCGATTTAATAAGGCACAAATTTCTATTTTTAAAAACCGTTGACAAAACATTAAACATTTTTTAAAAGGCTCCCGTCGCGATGGGGTTAGACATTTAAACACTAAACGAAATAATACAAGTTATCTACATTTTAAAGTGATGTAGTAAAGTAAAATAAGAGCATAAAAGGAGCGAAATCGAAATCATTATAAGTACCATTACTGTACATTTTCTCTTTTTTCAATATTTAGAAAAAAATTATCATTTGGACTTTTAGCGTTTTCCATTTCTAATCCTCAATCATTTTTAGCATTTTTAATTTCATTTGATATATTAAACGATATATTCTTCGAAATAAAAATTTGACCTGAAATAACCCTTTTTATTTCAAATTTAATATAAGTTTTGTAAATAATATTTTTTTTTATAATTCTGAAGATAAATTAATAAAAAAAAACTAATTCACACGCTAATGAAAAAAAAAAAAAATAATAAAATAAAAAAATTGGAAAAGTCGTCCATGGATATTAAAAATAGAAATTAAAAACTTAAAACGTAATTAAAAAAATCTAATGTTTATGTCTAATGTTAATTTTGTTTTCATACAAGTAATTTTTACAGAAAGTCACATTTTAAGGGGAGCTAAAAACATTTAAAAATGACCATAAGTACAGAAAAACAGAAAAGTTTGACCTCCCCAACTCCCTTTAATTGCAATTAAAATTTAGATAAATGTTTTTCATCATAGTTTTGTGAATGACAATACAATGCCTTCAAAGTATTAAAACAGTCAGATGAAATATATTTTTACAAACATTCAACATTCGAAAAATCCGCTCTGCCGCATAATTCCCCTGATTTCATTCTAATCTATCTGTTTCCATTGTATCGAAATCTGCGTCACTCTTTTAAGAAAAGTAGATCTTTCATATCGGATGATTTATCGTAAAAAAATGGAAATTGTTTTTCAGAGAAACGCAAAATATATGTTATTTTTAGCAGTGCAGATAAACAAAGTATTCGTAAGTAATAAATAATTAATTAAGAACTAAAACTATTACATCAATACGTATTTTTTTTCTGCAGAAATCCGAAGAAATGACTTCTTACGTAATTCAATATCACTGTACATGAAAAAGCATTATGCAACAATGAGTGACAAAGTGTTTAATTAAAAAATACCATTATTGCATTTTTTGAAGTTGTTGTGTAGTGTTTTTTTCATATCTTAATATAGCTATTTTTTTTTACTCTTGTCCTTTATCAAACCCCACCGACCAGAAAGCACTGGAATTTCATATAATGTGAGTTTTGTTTACATCCAGTGTTCTCCCTGGCTTTTGTCCAACATTAGCGATTTGACGAATAAGAAATGAAAAATATTAGCCAAATGAAAACAAAGTTAGCAAACTAGATTCAGTGTCAAATAATGAAAAATCTATCTTTGGCCCTTATTATGTCATTTTTTCTATATATTGTAAAAGAACCAAATTTTTTTGTAATTATTTATAAAAAAGAAATTTTACCATCCGCTACGTAAACGATTTAAAATAAGTATTCAATACATCAATTTAATACAATCTAAATATCACCTAAATGCGTAAAATCTCCAGGCATTCCTTTTGCAGTCTAGATAAAAATTAAATCCCCTATCTCTGACTTACCGTTGTGAAAATGTACACTAAAAATGACCAGCCAATGATACTTTTCAAAAAACTAATAAACAGTTTGGTAAAAGTCTAATTTCAACATTTTCTCTATTTGACACTTGATGCCTGTTATACTGTTAAGGTTTTTACCGACCAATGAGACTCCGGCGCATAAGTGACAATAGAAATAGTAATATGCATAATAATTTCAGTATTTTCAGCTCTTGTTAAACCGGATTGGTATTGAGCCAGATCTTTATCTACTAGTAGATGGTAGTGCCATCTATTAAACAGTTACGAAGAAAATATATTTAATGAATGAAAAAAGGGAATGTCGTCGGGCTGATTCGAACTGACAACCATAGGTGTGGGAGCCAATTGCTCTAGCCATAACACCACAGGTTCTTCAAATTCATGCGTTTCTAGAGGCATGTTGTGCATTCTACACTATGTTTATATTTTTATAAGATAGAATGTAATTTTATTGAAGCTGTTATAATCCTTGCAAGTTTTAATTCGTAAGACTAATTTATTATTTTGGTTTTTTTATGATTAATGAATAATTATAACAGGGCTTGATTAAATAATGTATCAAGGAAATTTCCTTTCCTCAATAAATGATTAGGTCTGATTAATGTGTTGCTTAGAAAATTGTTGGTATCAGTACAATTGCAATTCAGCAGCACAATATCAATCTCATAAAAGAGACAGGATTCTTCTATTGAGTTTTTTCATTTCAGTGCAACAACATGTCAATTTTCTAAAAATTCAAAAAAAGTTCACGATAGATAACGGAATATCCCCGTTGTTTCCTTCTATCTTCCTCCATATCCTTATTTTCAGGGAATATTATGAAAAATTCCGACTTTTAAAAGAGGCCCCACCAGTGGCCGAGAGGTACTTCTCAACTGGTAGACGACAGGTGCTATGTTCGAACCCAATTGCGGCCGTCGGTCTAACCGTTCGGAGTTTTCGTGGTTTTTTTCGAACCTTGCGTAAATACGGGTTAGGTTCCCTTAGAAAGACCCCACGAAGGGCACGCCCCCCAGGACCTATATCATAAGAGTAGATAATCGGCCGACACAAAATAAACCATACCAAATCGACTTTAAAAGGAAAATGCCCTTTTGTCATGAAAAGGAGCATTTTCTGGGAAATTCGGGAAAAATATGTCGGTAAATTTCAGATTTTTAAACAGTGAACTCAAAATACAATTCTGCTGAAAATAGTTTTATCTACAACCTATTTAAAGTTTTTGGGGAAACGGAATAATACGGGTAAACCACTTAGAAATTAACAACTTTCTTTTAATAATATAATACTTTTAAAAATAAGTTAATGTTAAAAAAAATTGAATTACATAAAAAATATTTTTTTAATGGCGGATAAAGTTTATACTTTGAAGATAATATTGAAGACTTTTCATTATTTGGAATCGAATAATTCGTACCTTATTCCCCGTCGAAGATAGATTAAATTAATGGTCATCGACTGTTAGAACTATAAATATAGGATAAACAGAAAGTTTGTATAAAATTTAAAATTCTTGAAAATAGAACGATATTCGAAACAATATATAGAACAATGTTCAACTTTATACAAAACTGCGTCTAGTTCTAGAAGTGAACTCAAAGTGCTATATTTTCTTAAGTCTGAAGTGCAAATTAGTCAGATTATAGGTATATATATATACATAATTGACTACTTGGCGTATCCTTTATTCGACAGTATCGTAATATACAGAAAAAATGAAGTATGTAAAAATAAGTAAATTGATTTACTTATATCGAATTGAATATGTTTGCATCAAAAATGAAACTATTTTTGATACATACAACTCAATTTTGATACATCACATGTTATCAAACCCCGAAAACGATAATTTTGTACCCTGTATTGGTTTATTTCCGTATGGTGGCATAAAATGAGTTTATTAATGTAAATATTAAATTATGCACAGTATTTTAAAATAACTGAAAAGCGCTTGCAAATAATGCTTTTCTCATAAAAAGTTGGATTTGAGTATCTTCCTAATAAATGTTCAATTTTTTAAATAAATAAACAACTAAAAATAACTTGTTAATAATTTTAAACTACTAATAAATATCACTACGTTTTTTATTTAATTTTTAGATTTAAAGGAAATACACTGTTAAAAAAAATCCCTGTCGGCATGGCCTATAGGCGGAGGTAGATTTCGAAAATTTTTCATCTCAAGAAAAAAAAAAAAAAAAAAAAAGATTAGCGATAAACGCAGCTTAACTACGTTATTCAGCCGCTTTTAAAAAAATTTTTATTTAATTTTTCTGTAAGAACTGGTTTTATCAAAATCATCTTAAACGAAATTCGACTCAAATGCCCATTTTGGCAACATATTTTGAATTGTATTCTTACTTTATTTAAAAAACTGACCAATATGCTCATTATATAGGTCCTAAATAATAAAAAACTGTTAATTAAATTCGTTTGACAGCAAAACTGATTTTAAAAATGAGTCATAAAATAACCAATTTATTATTTTAATACATCCACAATTCTTTCATCAAGATCGCTTTGGGAAATTTTGTGCGAAGTGCCCACTTTGACAGCTTTTTTAAAATATATATTTAGCCTTTATCAAAAATCTGACGAATACGGCACATTACACAGTTCCTAAATAACAAATAACTGTCAATTGAATGCGTTTCAGAGCAAAATTGGATTTAAAAATGAGTCATAAAATAACCAATTTGTTATTTGAATACCCACAGTTCATTAATCAAGATCGCTTTGGGAAATTTTGTGCTAAGTGCCCATTTTGGCAGCCTTTTTTGAAATATATTCTGCCTTTATCAAAAAACTGGCCAATCCGTCACATTACATAGTTCCTAAATAAGAGGACCTGTAAATTGGAAGGGTTTGAGAACAAAAATGAATTTAAAAATGACTCAGAAAAAACGCAATTTGTTATACTTTCTTAATTTTTCAAAGACGATAACTTCGGGAAATATACTGTTCAAAATACCCTTTTTGGCAGCCTTTTTAAAAATATATTCTGCCTTTATCAAAAAACTGGCCAATACGTCAAGTTATATAGTTCCTAAATAAGAGGACCTGTAAATTCGATGGGTTTGAGAACAAAAATGGATTTAAAAATGACTCAGAAAAAACGCAATTTGTTATACTTAATCAATTTTCTAATGACGATAACTTCGGGAAATCTGTTCAAAATGCCCTTTTTGGCAGTCTTTTTAAAAATATATTCTGCCTTTATCAAAAAACTGGACAATACGTCAAGTTATATAGTTCCTAAATAAGAGGATCTGTCATTTTGATGCGTTTAAAATCAAAAATAACTTAAAAATGAGTCAGAATATAAGCAGTTTGGATTTGAGGTTTTTTTCTTCAACTCCTATTTTTGTTTAATTTATTTTTGCTTTAAAAATTGGTTCTATGAAAAACTTGTTAATATAAAAGTTGTAGGTATTATTGTGAAGATGTAAAATAAATTTAATTAGATTTCATTGCTTAAGAATTGACTAAGTTATGGATTTTTTTCTTTTTAACCCCCCCCCCCTTTTTCTTTTCGTTTTTAATTTTTTTCGTCGGTAAAAGTTGGTCCTATCAAAAACTTGTAAATACAAAAGTTTTAGATAATATTAAGTACATTTATATAAAATTTAGTTGGATTTGATATCTTGAGAATTGATGAAGTTATGAATTTTTTTCTCCCAAAAACCATGTTTTTTTCGTTCCTTGAGCCCATTTTTAACTTTATCAAAAATCTGACATGCATAAACTTTTTGCCCATTTCTTAGAAGTAATATAAACTTTAAACTGATTCGATATCTATTTTAATTAAGAAGTTATCGCTTTTTTTCGGTTTTCACAAAAACCCTCCCTATTTCCACCTCCTTGGTCCGATTTTGCCCATTAACGAACTCGACCGAGATTTTAATCTCCTTGATTTTATGTAAAAGTTTGAAGAAGATCTGAGCATAATTATGGAAGTTATCGTGTCTAGAAGAAAGTGATATACACCGATAGATAGATAGATAGATAGATAGATAGATAAACTTTTTTACTGATGGTAGTTTTGGGGTCTAGGAGTCATGATTCGGGTAGATCCGAAAAAATATTTCAGAAATTCCAACATTTGAGAGAATGCAATAGGTAGTATTTCATACGAAATCTACCTAATAAAGCTGACGAACCGGTTACATTTCACGCCCAGGGGTGAAAAGGTTAAATCACTTGGCACCAGCGGGCTTGAAAATGTGTTTGGGGTGCCACTGGGTGTTTCACGCTAATTAGGGTGCCGCGCTATGCATACCGTTGGAAGATTTTCACCCCTTAGTCATTTGCGCATGCTCTGTAACGTGCATCATTGCACTTCAACTCGGTGTCACTGGTAGATCAACACAGCAATTTTTTCCTACGATGACTATCACCGCTATACGCTATCCCAATTTTGTTTAGATCTTCGGATGGCTAACTTTTGGCGAGCTTTTTCATATAAAGCAACCTTTGAATTTCAGGACATATGAACATTTCCGGGAGACTTTGAAAGTGAGCTCGGTGGCCGAGTGGTTAGAGCGCTGACTTTGTAATCAGAAGTTGTGAGTTCGAATCCTTCGATGTCGTTTTGTATATTTTTTATTTTTTTATTATTGGGCACTCTGGATTAAGGGTGCCATCTTTTAACCCTAATTAAAGGTGCTATTTTGGCTCCTTTAAGGGTGTCACCAGTGAGACAAGCCTTTCACCCTTAAAAGGTGCAATGTGTCACCATTAGTTTTAACAGTGTAGCACATGATGATACATAATTGAACTCAACAACGGAATAAAAAATGAGTATATGTGTTTCTCAATTTTGAATACATTTGGATCGGAGCTATTTTTAATTTGTGACGTATTTAAAATTAAGTCCTTTTTACTTAATTTTGAGTACTCATTTTTTCAGAGTATTTTAAAGTAACTGGGATATTCTCTCATTTAGATGCTTTTGTTGACAAAATTTTTGCATTCATTCATTTAACCCGTTGGGGACGAGCGACACGTATACGTGCCGCAAAAAGACAAAAGAATCTTTGTCTATCCTCACCAGTAAAATTTTACTGTAAAATTTGCCTAATTTATTCCAAGCATTTTTTTTTTTTTTTTTTTTTTTTTTTTTACTTAATAAGCCACAAATTTTTGTTTTTAAAAACCGGTGACAAAACATTAAAATTTTCGTAAAAAGCTCCCGTCGCGAAGGGGGTTAAACTATCCCATTTATAAAATTGATAGACAGCAGTCTCTAAGTTAAGAGGCCAATGGACTTGCTCAAAAAGACCCCGATGTTAATGTTAAGCTTATGGGGGCATTATTTTAAAATACCTCAATCAAATTTTAATATTTTTACATACATTTTTTATTATTATTATTTGCATAGGATAGTTGAAGACGATCTAGAACCGAGCCAGTTTTTACTTTTTTATTTATTTTTTTACTTTTTTAAATGTTTTTAAAAAATCCGAAACCAAAATCGAAAAAGTAAAATCTAGCTCGGTTGTAGATCGTCTTCAGCTATCCTATTAAAAAAATCATGCGAAAATATTAAAATTTTAGTATGATATTAAAAAATAACGCCTCCATAGACATAACATTATCATCCCGGTCTGTTTGAGCGAGTCGGGTGCTCTCTTAGTTGCCCTACATAAGAAATGAATCATTAAATTGATTGAGAAAGCCATTAGATGATCTGTTCTGTTAAAAACATTGTCTTTTACGAACACTGTTAGAAAAATCTGTGAATTCACGGTGAAACTACAGGCAGCAAAGTTGCGGTACATTTACCGTTTCGTTAGTAGATTTTCCGTTTTGGGAAATAAAAGAAAGGAATACTCCATTTAAAGAAGCAGTAACTTTCCGTTAGAAGGTTTGATTTTTAATAATAAAAATTTAGTTTAATTTTTAAAATTCAAGAATCGATCAATCGCCAAAGACTTACCGTGAGATTTTGAGCTACTACATTATTTAATTTAATTTATTTTTGATTTTTGCATAACTTACTGCAAGCCGTCCCGAAGATTAAACTCGAGACCTTTTAACAGCAAAATAAGTACTTAATGACTGCGCCAAAGCTGCTGATGACATTTTGTACAAAGTATGTCTGTTATGACTTATTGGGAAAATCTGTTGTGCTTTTCAAAGATTTCCTTTCAGATACATTCGTTAGAATATTCGTAAAAACAGTTTATTTTATTTTATTTTAGACTGGTGTATAATACTTGTTATTTTTTTTAATCAATTTTAAAATTTTAACTAGTTTAAAGATTAAAAAATCACTATTTAAAATTACTGTTTTTTATTTTGAATGGATGAATGAAAAAATTATTCCTTTTTTACAAAAATAATTTTATAAAAATTTTTTTGAAGTTGTTGAACACTATCTGTTTATTTTATTTATTATTTTCGGGAGGGGGGGGGCTAATTAGTTAAATTATTTGTAAGAGATTAGAGAAAAATAAACAGAAATAATGTAATTTAAAAGTGATTTTTTATGTTTTCATTATTTTATTCATCATGTTTTTATAAAATTATTATATTTTTATAACGCATTTACCAATGAAATAATAACAATGATAATTGCATTGTAATAATTATATCGCCTTGGAAGTAACAGTGCACAAATTATTTTTAACATTACCAAGCTTCTAGCATCAGGTGCAGGAAACAATTGCAAAATGATTGTCAATTAAAATTCCCACTAACTCTGAGTTAAGGATTTGTTCCTTTCTAAATTATTTTAAATTTTAAAAAAAAGAAAAAAAAAGAAAAAAAGTTATTTATTATTTTTAATAAAATTGTAAAAAGGTGTGAATTTTGAATTGCAAGTTTTAACAAAGATTCAAAATATCTTTAAATAAAGATATGGAAATAAATACAGGGAATTTGATATTAGATAAGAGAAATGTTCGCAAAATGATGACCGAGAAAGTTTTAGAATGCATTTAACCAAGAACTAATGTAAATTTATAGAGAGTTTGTTTTTTATATTTTTTATCAGAATTTTTTATCGCTGTATAAAAATGGTATTTTAAAGTTGCTAGATAGTTGGCAAGAAATATAATAATTTTTATTCTCGATGACAAAAAACAGTATGATTCAAGTCAGCAGAACGATTCAAGTCTCATGAAAAAGCCAGGATATTTTCGTTGAGTTTTTACCATTTCTATGAAGCAACATGTCCGGTTTGTAAACATTAAAAATAAATTTACCCAGATAACATAGTTTTATTTTTTATTCAATATATACATCTCGTTTGTGTCCTCGACATAAAAGCCTTCTTATAAGTCATCGTCAATACACAGGGACAGGATAGCACAAGGAAATTTACAATTACTCGGCACAAGGAAATGTGTCGAGTGCTGCCACGGTAAAGGCAACACTCCGCACATGATTACTCGGGCACGGAGACCCCCAGATAACGGAGTGTATCCATTCTTTCTTTCTATTTCCATCCGCTTCGTTATTTTCAGGAAATATGTTTGAGTTTTTGATTGTTAGCGGAAAATGCCCTTTTGTTGTGAAAAAGAGCTTTTTCTGTGATATTCAGGAAAAATATATCAGTGAATTTCTGATTATTTTTAACAGTGTACTTTCAGATGATGAATTTCCAATCTCTTTCAAATATATTTCTAGTACGGAGTGCATTTTCTTCTCATTAATGGTTCAGTTTTAATTAATACAATAGAACCTCAATTAACCGAGTTTCGATTAACCGATGTTTCCATTAACCGAGCCGATAACGAAGGCAGTTTTTCTTTCCACTGGCAATATGATAATCATGGCTGCATTGTATTTAAAACTTATACTGCCTTTCTGTCCAGCCCTGTATTTCATTCTTTATTCACCAAATCAAACTTGAATATGCAGTTTAAAATTTACAGCAAGCTGTCCACTAATTAAACTTATATATATATATATATATATGTATATATATATATATATATATATATATATATATATATATATATATATATATATATATAGCTATATATATATATATAGAACCATTAATTGTATTACAGTATATGAACCATTGAACTTAATAGAAAATTACCACGTTGAACGTCGGGGAAAAATTAAATAAATAAAATGAATACAAATTGAATTTGCAGAAATAAAGCAGATTTTTCTAGCCCCTAATACTTTGGAACTACAAATGAAGTGTGTGGTTTCATCTTCCTATTAGCCATGAAAAAGCAAAATAATACGAATTTGGGGCTACCAACACAGATAAAATCAAAATAAATGAAGAGAAAACATCAAAAACAAAACACAACAAAATTACAAAATTGGATAGTAAAATAAAAAGAGAAAAATAATAAAAAAATAAGAAAATTAAAATGCATTTGCAATGTTTTAACATAAAATATATACAATGCATTAATATGTAATTAAATCATTTAATTTGACTATGCTAACCTAAACCCAATATCTTTATATAAGATGAAATAAGAAATAAAAATAGATAATTAATACATGAATTTAATACACTAAAAAATAGTAATTTAAGAATCCGATTTGTTAAAAGTTATGTGCAAAATTGATTAAATAATATTAATAGAAATTAATTTATGTAACTATACAATTATCCATACATTACTGCCAAATGAACAACCTGTATAAAATGTTTTGCAATTTAGCAAATGCCTCACCCCTTCTCATTCTTTTTAAAAAATAAATAACCATTGCGTCTTATCCAGACAACACCGCCCATATACATGTATAAAGGTAACATAATCAGTTTCTTGATTGGTTAGCAAGATCTAACTTCCTGTACTGTATGTTAGCGTCCTTTAACATTAAGGGGGCACTCGAATCGCTTAAAAAGACCCGGATGAAAATGTTAAGTCTATGGGGGTGTTATTTTCAAATATCTCACTCAAATTTGAATATTTTTATATAATTTTTGGATCAGGATAGCTGAGGATGATCTACAACCGGGCTAGTTTTTAGCTTCTCGATTTTGGTTGCATATTTTATTTATATTACGACAGTTTCATTTTAAGAACTGGTTCCTAAAGTTATAGTAATTTAAAAAAAAAACTTCTGAAACCAAAATCGAAAAAGTAAAAACTAGCCCGGTTATGTATCGTCCTCAGCTATTCTATGCAAAAAAAATCAATTAAAAACATTAAAATTTGAGCGCGATATTTTAAAATAACGCCCCCATAGAATTAACAGTATCATTCGAGTCTATAGAGGGGACTAGTTTAGGTTCTTAAGAATAACATTATTACATTCAGAACAAACGTTTTATAATACAATTCTTTTTATAAAAAAAAAAAAATAGAAATCTCCCTGGGCCGATATGTCTAGATTGCAAAATTTATTGATGATTTGTTCTTTTGTAATTACATTTTTAACTTGTAACAAATCTCTTGTATTAAACTTCTAACAAACTTATGGGTATTTTGAAAAAAATATTTTCAAGATTTCAGTAAAAATTTTTATATATGTGTTTCTTTATTTAAAAAAATCCCCCTCTTTAAATAAAGACAGATTTTCTTATTTAAAATATGAATATTTTCTGTTAATATTTTAATAATCTTTAGGCTAAGTTACTAAAGCAATATTTTTTTATTCGCAAAATTTTAGAATTATGCAATTGAAGCTGTTTTAAAACTAATAATTTCGCTGATTCACGAAAAATCTTTAATTGTTCAAAAGTTTTGAATTGTAAAATGTTTATTTTTATCAAATGCCAAATTTCTCTAAATAAAAAAAAAGCTGCCATTTTTTAACATTTGTATTTCTACGATTAATTCATTTAAATAAAATACAAGTTCTTATTTGTTAATAAAAGTAAAATATTAGTTTCAATAAGTGTAATAAATTGTAAAGTTAACATTGACAAAAAATATTTTTATTATTTCTCACAATCTAGTCAGAGATTTTGTTAAAAGTTTAAAGTTTGGCAAAATCTGAATATTAAATATCTAGAAAAAGTAAGCAAAGTTGAAATTGAAAAAAAAAATAATAATAAGTATTTCTAATAAAAGTTATTCACAGTGTTTAGTAAAGAAAGCCAGTTTAAACGACTACAGTTGACACACATATGATTTTAAATATATAAAACAAGTCGAAAATTGCATGTGAAGCGTAGCAAATGAGTTGCATTCGTACTATAACGGGATTTTTAAAATATTCAGATCTTTGTATAATAGTATACCATATTTCAGATACAGTATAATAGTCGAAATCTTTTGTGTGTCCTGTAAATACCTGCTTTCTATTATACTGGAAGGATTCTTTATACTGTAGTAAACCTCAACAACGTATATAAATTTCATGAAATGTGAAATAATTTAATATAATTAAAACGCACTACAAGCAATGTTCCTCCCTATGCCATTATGTAATGAAATACTTTTGTATGGCTCTGTAAATGAATAATTCTCTGCATCACAGATTGTACAGAATGCATATTTTAGTATGTACTTCATATATGCATATCAATTTTATTATGTTCTAAACAGTTTAACATTATCAAAATGCAGTTAAAACTATTTTTTCCCTTTTGCCGTAATGAAGTGGAATACCTTTGATTATCCCTGTACATAAACTATAAATCCAATTTCCACAAAAATTAAAAAGACTCGACAAAATTATACATCAATTAAGTTTTTTTGATTTCAAACGAGTTGGCTGAGTAATTTTTGCTGTGTTATATACCGACAGACGGACAGACAGAGAGTCGGCGGACTGAATGACTACTATTGGTGCTACGTATTTACATAATTACCAACGCATCTAAATATGGCCATAATGATGATTTAAATGCATTAGTGTATAAAAGAAAATTCTCTTATTAAATGAAATATTTTTATGCAGTTTCTTTTTAACTATAAAAATGTTATTAAAAAACAATGAATTATTTGATACTTAAGGGGATAAGGGACATTCAAACTTGATTTATTATTTTTATAATTGCATTTTAAATACTACTCAAAGGAACACTGTATGAATTATGTCATATATTTATCACACAAAAAGTAAGAAACATACTGGCGGGCAATAATCATTTTCCCTTAATAATTCAAATGTTATGAAGAACATTTGAAAATGCGCGATATGCATTCCATAAGAATTTTAATCCCCAATATTTTTTTTTCTGTTTGGTTCGCATATACAAATAAAACTCTCCATATTTTTTAACCTAAACATAATTTAAATGTTAAAGGGAGTTTTGTGCAAAAGTGAGATGCAAAAATGCTGAAAATTTTATAAAATTTTAAAAATATTTTTAATTTGTTCTATCTTCAATAGAAGAAAGTAATGCAAACAAACTTTTTTTCGACTTTCAGTTTTCCACGGATTTACATGTTTCAGGGGTCAGAGATTCCAAAACACATGTTTTTACAAAATGTCTGCCTGTCCGTGTGTGCCATTATACCATCAAAAAGTGTATGAAGATATGCATAGAATTGAACCAATTTTTTGTGAATGTTTTTGGCTGTGACAAGCAGGTTCTTTTAATCTTGAAATATTTCGCTGGAAGGAGGCGCTGCAATAGATATTTTTGTGCCATTTTCAATATTGTACCGTCTAAAAGTGTATGAAGTTATGCATAGAATTGAACCAGTTTTTTTTGTGTAAATGTTTGGATGTAACTAGTTAATCCTCCCTGAATTGGAAAAAAAATTCACTTGAGGGGGACGCTGCAATAGCGATTTTTATGCCATTTTCAATAATTTACCACTGAAAAGTGTATGAAATTATGCGTAGTAGTTATGTATGAAGTTATGCCAAAAAAATATTTAATTTTTACTGGTGTCCGTTTCCCGAAATATTATAATTTGTTTCATTAATTCAAAAAGTACAATGTGTCTTTGTTACGGAGGTGAAACTACTGCCGCCGAATTAATCATCCACCAGTAAAGATTAATGTCATTTTTTGTCATTATTTTTTATTGAAATTTTCCAATAAAGAGGCTTTTTAATAAAAAGAATATTTCTACTTAAATTTGCTTTTGGAAGTTTTTCGCGGTGGTAATTACACCCTATTAAAGTTATTACAGCTAATTCTTCACTATTTAAAGGAAAGGTTCACTATCTTTTTGCCAGTTCTTTTTTCTGTGAATAATTCCGTGCTTTTGGGAGGTCACTTCTAAAACAATGCTGAGATGACACAGGCTGTGCGGCAATTCCTTGTATTGCAGGGCACCGAGTTTTACAGGAATTATTTCGTTAAACTATTTGCACGTGAAAATAAATGTCTAAATGTCGGTGACGAATGTAAGTCAAAAAACAGTACAAGTTGTATAGTTCATTATACCTTGGCGGTTTCCTTTTTTTATAATTTTTTTTTCAAAAAAAAAATGATGGAACTTACATTCGGGGCGATTCTCATATTTTTTTGTCAGTGACAAAAAAAGGACTAAGCTGAGAGAATGATTTTTCAATATAAGAAAGTTGCGTTTGAGTTTTATATGAAGTTGAGTTGTACTATGTAAATACATAATTAAGTGGAATTAGGAAGTACTGATCAATAGAAGGGCAATTTCTGAGCAATATCATATTCAGGAATAGTCTTATTATCCAAGTACCAATTTATCGAAGTAATAGTCTCTTTCAGGTACAACCGCACATCAACGTAATCCGGACTTCTATTTTTTAAATTTACAACATCAAAAGTTAAGAAATGCATACTTATTTGACCTATATATTTCAAGATGTAATAATGCTTCTTCAAATTCATACGTAAAAACCATTCGCTCGAAATCGGATATTTAAACATTGTAGTCAACATTCTATTTAAAAAAATCCAATTTATATTAAAAACTAGCACAAAAGTTTCGTAAGAAAATTTTAGTTGGAAAGTGAATCCCACTGTTATAAAGAGAGTGATAAATATTTTATAAAATTAACTTAAAAGGACTCGGCATTCCTCACTCGAATAAAAATGACGAGAATATCGATTTTCTAATCTTTTGATTAAATTATACTTTATTATCCCTGGTACACTCTGATAAAGTTTCATAAATATCCGTGTATTTACAGTGGTCAGCAAAAGTTTTGACAATGACCGATTACGCTTCTATATTCAGAAGTATGTACCGAATGTTTGTAATTCCTCTGTCATACATTACTTGTGACTTATCCTTTATTCACAAACAATAAATTTTGAATTTTACCTTTCACATAAAATACAATGACAAAAAAAAATGAAATTAACATTGCGACAAAAGTATAGACAATTTGTGTATTTACGGAAAAATAACTACAAATTAAAATCGAGTTGTACCCACATTGTTTGCAGTTAGTGAAAGAATGTGACTTTTCATCGCAAAAACTAAATTCTGCGTCACTTCGGGGTCTATTTTGTACCAAACATGTTCAACAGCAACTAGAAGCTCATTAAAAGAAAAGTATAGCTAAAATTTGCAGAAACATTATGACATATGAAGTTACAAAGATTTTGGATTGGGTCCGGATCCGAACTACCCGCCAGCTAGCTGAGATCAGTAGTATTTCCAGAGTTAAACGGAGTTCTTCTTTTGTATGCAACATGAAGAGACGCATTATCATGCTAAATTCCATACTTTAGATCAGCTAAAAGCTCCCCAAATGATTAAAAATTAATCTCCAACGTATATACATAATCTTGTGTTGCTTGACAACCAATGAATAACTCCACAGATATTCGAGCATTAAAGCAAAGTGAGGGCCAAATCATTAATAGGTCACCTTCTTGTTGCCGACTTAAGAAAGACCCAGGCTCTTTATGCAGGTCGTGCCAATAGTATGCTCACCCGTTTGAGTAATTCAAATTCCACTTTTTTTTCGTTACTGAATGTCATAGCGTACCATTTGGGTCCATATGATGTATGTTTGCAAGTTCATTGCACTCTCGCCAATTTGTAGCGAGATTTTAAAACTGATTGTTTAATAATTTTCATGAAAATTGATTTACCTGTTTCTTTAATTCATCAACGAATCATCTGCGTCGACACAGAAAGTCCTGACTTACTTTTAATGTGATTAGCAATCTTTATTTTTGTAAATGTCAGTTTCTGGATTCTTTTGTCATCTCATTTTCTCGTCACACAAGGTCTTCCAGATTATGTTTTGTTCTGAAGGAGTCATCCGTAGATTATACTTCATAGACAGACCACTTTGGAGATTCAATGCTGTTGAAATTTCTGCAACAGTCTTCTCTTTCCAATTCAGCTTTCCTACTTCAATTACCTCATCTAACGGAATATTTTTAGCTTGAGGCATCTTCACTAATTGATGCTATATCGAGGTATAATTAAATACTTCAGACATGTGACATCATAACTCGGAAATTTGCATTTTTCCATGAACAGTTGGATAAAAATCCAAAAAGTGTCTAAACTTTTGCAATAGGCAAATTTTACTTTTTTTCAGTTAAATTAAATATTATCTTATATTATAACCATTATTTTTATTCTACATTATTTAAAATATATTTGAAAATAAGTATAGCCATTTGTAAAACTCATGTGTTCGTATCTTTTATTTAAAGGTTAAAAAACACCAGTGTCTAAACTTTTGCTGAGCACTGTATAAATACAGTTTAAGGCAATTTTATTACATCGCTGTCCCTTTAACTGACATAATCCACTTCTTTTAAAAGTGATTTTTCTCAGTTTGAGTTTTTTGACGAAAAGTCATGTTCAAAGGGATAAAACTTTTTATATAGGTCTATGTATATCGTTTGATCGACTCGAAAGTTTTTTTTTCATAATTATGATTTGTTTGGAAAAAAACTAAGTATCGGATTTACAATAAAAAAAAAAATTACATAAAAATTTAAAATAAATTCAGTTTTTACTTGTAATATTACATCTATTTACACATTTTATTTTTTTTCTCCAAAACTAATTAACTTATGATAAATCCCATACTTAAAATTATACTAAACTTCTACGAATAGTTAAAAATTTGCTTACGTTTTTCTAATTTTGCCGTAGATATCGAACAATTTCTTTTAGCATCAATTTCTATGCATTGAAGTCTTTGTTATTATGTCAATACTATACCTTGAAATGCTTAATTAAATTAAATAAGTTCACACGGTTCCTATTCCCCTTTAAGATTTTTTAACTAAAATGTGTCAAGTTAACGAGTTCCCATCTCAGTGAAGTTAACATTGTATCGTTTTATCGAATAATGAAAGCCACACTGTAAAAAAAATATTCTGCATTTTAAAACAAAAGGTGGTGGCAACCCAGCTGCCAACACAGCTGCTGTCTTTAAGAGAGCTACAAAATTTTCCAAGTCTGGGAAAAGTCACGTTGTTATTGGCTGCGTGGTTAAATACTTATTTTTTTTCACTTGTTACTTGATTTTCCCTTTCACAACATCGGTGCATAAATTCGATTTCGCAGCACCGCTCTTGAAAAATTACAGTAGAAGATGCAGTATACGTCATTGTACTTTACAACAAAAAGTGCTCCCACCATATCTGCCAGCAAAGCTGCTGTAAAATTTGCAAGCTATTGTTTTTAAGAATGCTCTATCTCTAGACTTAGGAAAGTTGCATTGCAGTTGGCTGGGTAGTTGACATGTCACAAATATTTCGATTTTTGCTTCACTTGTTTCTTGAATTTGTTTTCAGAGTGCCCATGCTTGAATTAATTTCAACAGCATGAGTATTTATAAAATTAAAATATAAAAGCAGGAAAAAACACAGCATTTTTTTACCGTGCAATTTACTGGAATGTTCGAATTATCCATGTGTAAGGTTATCGCAGTTGTACTCTATTTCAATTCTAACCTGAAATTCTTTTAATTATTATTTGTATTTGTGAAATCTACAGCTCCAAAAATGTTTAAACCTACACTTAATAATCACATTTTTTTGAAAATATAATTATGCGTCTAAAAACTCAGGATACAAAGAACTTGATAAATTTTTTAACAATTTAAATTTATGATACTCGAAATTAAATATTTTAATATTATATCAACATATGTTTTACAAAAATCAGATTTTACATTAAAAACTCGCTTAGATGTCGTGTCAGAAAAATGTTTACATCAATTAAATCTTTAAGTTATACAGAGTTATAAATATTTTATAAGCGAAAAATAAGTTTGACGTTTATTTTAGTTTAATTTTTTTAAACATACCTTATTTGATTAGTTTTATCCAACTTTAATTTCTTCATTTCTTTCGTTTGATTCAGAATTCAGTTAGAGAATTTTAGAAAAATAATCTAGAATGAAGAAACAAATAGAAGAATAATTCAAATGGTTTTACTGATTCTGGTTTATTTATGTGACTTCATCATTAATATTAAAAGGCAAAAATGTCCATCCTGTATTTGATTTTTATAAATGTTTTAAATGAGGTTTTAGATAATTCATTATAACAGCTTTAAATATTCATTGTGTATTATTATAGTTAACAGCGTTATAAAAACATAATCAGATTTATTTGTATACCAAATACATGATTCTTTATTGTAAATGAGAGTTAAATTTTCAGGTAATACAGGACAGTATTGAAAAAGTCCTTCAGGCCATTCCTGGGAAGAAGAGATAGCTTTCATATTCCTCATTTATTTATATATTTAAAATCAAGTTACATTATTCGTAAGGTACCTGTGCCTAATATGGACACCCTAAGGAAAATTTATTTTTTTCACCCCCATGTACACATGATAGGAATCCAAAAGTATCTGACCATGATCCCTGGACTGTTGACTATCATTATTAAAATTAGCGACATTGTAACACTTCCGGTTTAATTTAAACGATAAAAACAAAAAATGTTTACAAACGTCCATATAAGGAACCACCAGTCCCTATTATAGACAGGTAGCTCCTTATTGATGTACTACACAGGGTGTATGGAAGAACCACTCTTCTATGGAATTTTAAATGAGAGGGGATAAAAATAATATATCTTAAAATATTGCAGGGGAGGATAGTGCACAGTAAATATCTTCAGAACTTGCACTTTAGAACGGGGGTCATTTTCGGTTGTGGCTCTTCGAAGACCAATGCAAAGCACCTCAGTTACTACAAAATATTAAGAAATAATGTAGTTCGTTTTGCTTAGCTTTCTGTTTTTGTGAATTTGAAGATTCAACTGCTGTACTTCCCATGTGGACATAAGGTGCCCCTATTGGGAATCGGGTGTAGTTTTATTAAATCATGTAATAAATAAATAAAGAAAAAAAATTTAAGCAATATAAATACATAGCATTCATATAATAGCATTCGTCAAATATGTTTTAAAAGCTTTCTAAAACACCCTACTTTCCCATATTTAAAATAATTTTACAATATCTAATAAGAATTTAAACTTACCTGTATTTACGATCAGCACACCACGAAACAACAAGTTTCCTTCTAAATGCAAACAGTGCGCTTTTTTGTACTTTCCTGGCTTAATTATCTTTTCAACTGCTTTTCTTCACGGACATATAGCGTGATTTTTCTATCAAAATTGTTACTTTTAAAAATATTAGGGGTGTCCATATTGAGAGGACTGTCTATAATGGGTACAAGTTATATGCGAAATTCAAATTAGTGCAACTCAATTATGTAAGATTCAATACTAGTTTATGCAAATACCGAACATTAATGGAAAGGTTTAGAAATTAGTCATGTTATATTCAATCTGGTTTTATTCAAAGCGATTTATAAAGTCACCAAATCCCGCGATATAATAAAGTGCCTGCTATTTTAAAACAACATGATGGGTGAAACTAACCAATGAGCTTGATCATATCTTATTTCATGAACACATGCGCATTCACATCGAAATTGGTTTATATAACTAGTGCTATTTCAGGCAATTTAATTTTTTAAAAAAATGTCACTCACATGAAACTGCTACATCTCAGCCGTTTCTTAAGATAAAGACAAAACAAAAAATACACCGGAATCCATCTATCAAGATCAAACAATTCAGAAAAAAACATTTTTCAATTTGTATTTTTTCTATACATCAATATAAATTTAAAAGTTTTTTGACAATTTTAAATGACCGCCATTTCGAAAAAAGTTGGGAGATGAAGTTGACCAACGACCTCGGTCGAGACATTGGTATTTACTATGTACAAACCAAGTAATATCCAAATCGGTTCATAAATACGCGTATTATCAAGTGACAAAAATCAGATCGTTTATTTTTTCTATACATCAATATAAATTTAAAAGTTTTTTGACAATTTTAAATGACCGCCATTTCGAAAAAAGTTGGCAGATGAAGTTGACCAACGACCTCGGTCGAGACATTGGTATCTACTATGTACAAACCAAGTAATATCCAAATCGGTTCATAAATACGCGTATTATCAAGTGACAAAAATCAGATCGTTTTAAAATGTTAGCCATACTAGAAATTCAACATGCTATAACTCAGTCATTTTGTAATATACATACGAATCAAAATATGCTCCGAAATCTTTGTATCAAGGTCAAACACATGCGATTTCTTTTCTATTTTTTCTACCTCATTTTAAGTTTAAAAATTTAAAAATAAATAAATTAATTAATGGCCGACATTTTGAAACAAGATAGGGGACGAAATTTGCCAATAACTCGGCCAAGACATTGGATACATGTATGTACCAATGTCTTACCACGTGTCTTACCACAACGTCTTACGTATGTACACACCAAGTTATGTCCAAATCGGTTTATGAATGAGCGTATTGTCGCGGGAGAAATATCAGACCGCGATAAAATGTCAGTCACACTAGAAATTAAAAATTCTACAACTCAGCCATTTTTTAAGATATAGACGAAACAAAAAAATTTCAAAATTCTTTTTATCAAGATTAAACATAAAAGAATATTTTTTTCAATTTTTAATTTTTTGTACCTTATTAAAATTTTGTTTTAACCCATTAGTGCCTAGCGTCCCTTTTTAGGAACGCTTCAAAAGGTGCTCTTAGCACAGTTTTTGACAGCGGTAGAAAAGAAAAGCAATAATTATTTTATTTAAATGATGCATTTTCGTGATTAATGAACTAAACTCAAATCTTCTAAAAATAGTGGTGCCAACCAAATAAAATTTACGCAAAAGATGTTGGGCACGAATGGGTTAATTTATATGGCCGCGATTTTGAATCAAGATGGTGGATGAAGTTGGCGAACAAATTCGGTCCAGATATCGGTATGTACTATGTACACACCAATCCAGATCGGTTCATTAATACGCATCTTATCATATAACAAAAATCAGATCATTTCAAAATTTCAGTCACACTAGAAATTCAAAGTGCTATAGCTCAGCCATTTTTGTAAGATATAGATGAAAGAATGATTTGGAATCCTTGTATTACGGTCAAACACATAAAAGAAAAATAGTTTTCAATTTCTCGCTTTTTTGTACTTAATTTTAAATTTAAAATTAAAAAAAATTAAACGGACGCGTCATTTTGAAATAATATAGTGGATGAAACTGGCAAACAATCTCGGACCATGCATCGGTACATACTATCTACACAACAAGTTACTTTCAAATCGGTTCATAAATGCGCGTGCTATCACGTGACAAAAATCAGATCGTTTCAAAATGTCAGTTACACTAGAAATTCAAAGTGCTATAACACAGCCATTTTTTAGAATAGGGATGAAATAAAAAAGGCTCTGGAACCTTTATATCAAGGTCAAACAAATTAAAGAAAAATATTTTTGAACTTTAAATTTTTTTGCTCTTAATTTTAAATTAAAAATTTATTTTATTTAAATGGCCGCCATTTTGAAACAATTTGGGGATGATGCTTGTCTACGAACTTGGTCGAAACATTAGTATCTACAATGTGCACACGAAGTTTCATTCAAATCGTGTTCTTAAATACGATAGTTACAACATGACGAAAATCAGATATATATCAACATCTGAATGGAGGGTGATTTTGGGGTCTGGGTGTCATGATCGGTGAAAATACCAAAATTATCCGGAAGTGCTTTCCTCTGAACGGCTGCAATAGGTAGATTTTTACTTTTTGCAATGAGATCTACCTAAATGTCTTCATAACATATTAAAATAAATTATAGATAAAACTGTTAATACTTTTTAACCCTATCAGAAGAATTTTTCCAAAAGTCCTACATTAAGTACGTGCTCTCAGCTTATAATTACAACAATCTGATTTCCGCAGAGTAGAACCCCTATTTTTTAGTACTTATCTTAGCTTTATTTTAACGCGGAAATTCTGACATAAATAACCCTATAGTTACTATTCAGATTTAGTGGTGAAAGTAAGTTCCTGAAGTAATCTGTTTATCATACTCTTCAAATACGTATGGATGCATATATTTAAAAGCCATTCCATGAAAAATGAACAAAATAGCCTACCAACACGTGACACTCAGATATACGAGATGGGCAAATGTCCATAGAAACATTAAAAAGTCGTAAAAAGCAAAACGATAACCGAAATACGAATCGCTTTGGTAAATTTGGATCTAAAAAGCACGGGATTTTTCTTAAGACCGGACAAAATAACTCAAAAAACAGCCAATAAGTGGCACTGACATACTCAAGTCTCAGAAAAGATTCGTAAATTACGATTGGAATATTTCCGAATCGTTTATTACAGCTACATGTGTTTCACATGACCGCTATCACAGGTTATAACACATTCCAAGTAATTTTCAAATCCAGCAGTAGCCGAGTAGAATAGGTCTGGATGTATACATCACATATTTCGGCACATACGATCTTTCTGTTCCGACAGATTAGATAGACCACATCGGTACATCTGGGATTTCAAATATAGCCTGTTACTGTTAATGCCCGTTTTCCAGTCCTCATCTTCTTTTAAACTCATAATTTAAGCAAACCATTGGTTGCTGATTCCTGATTTACATAAAAAAAATTCCCCAACAAAGCTTTTACCTACCCATTATACGTAGTATAGGGTAAGTCGTTTTGAAAATCGAAAAAAAAAATTAGCGGATTTACACGTTACAGACACCGTAGATTTCGAAAAATATATTTTTAGAAAAATAAATTTCCGTCCGTCTACATGTGTGTCTGTCTATCCGTTTGTCTGTGTGTCTGTAAACGCTCTAACTCCCGAACAAATTGAGATAGATACTTGAAATTTGGAAAATGTAACACTTTTTTGTAATTTCTTATGACTAAGCTTTATTCAAACGCGAACCTAAAAATTAGATATAGGTTATAATTACAAAATGAATTTTATTGATACTGAGTCTCCTTAGTAAAATATGAAAACTGCTCTATTTTTAAAAATGAATGACAGCACAAGAATTTTTTTTCAATGCTTGTTTAAATGAAGAACGTATAATTGTTTCTGGGCTATCTAAACATAAAAATGCTTTTCGAAAATGTTGGTTGATCGGAAGAGGTTGTTGCTTATTACTTACCCATCATACGCATTATAAGGTAAGTCTTGCAATCGTTTTGAAAATCGAAAAAAAATCTTTGACAGATTTACACATTTCATACACTGGAGATTACGAAAAACATATTTTTAGAAAAAAAAAATTGCAGTCCGTACGTTTGTCTGTCTGTCTGTGCATGTGTAAACGGTCTATCTCCCGAACAAATTGAGATAGATAGATGAAATTCAGTATGTACTTAGTACGTAATAATAGGAAGAAGCCTATTTAATATCAGTAACCTCGATTATCCGGAAGTATTTTTTCCGGAATCTTTTGTTCAGATAAAGAAGTATTTTTTTCGGAATCTTTCGTTCAGATAAAAAGTCTACAAAAAATTTCGAAATTTTTTATTTTAAGGAGTGGCTGTAAAAGACAATAAAATAACACAAATTTTGTATAAAGTACAAAGTTCATGGGATAAGCAATTACCGCAATATTTGTAATCATATTTACCACACTCTTTGATTATTCATGACCCTATATTTCATTTAAATTTCAGTTCAGAGATATATTTTAATTGGGTATGAGACGCTTAATTCGACGCAGTGAACTGTTAGTTAATATGATTATTATTTTTGGAGTTTTAAGGATGTTTCCTTTACGATATTCGACACTACTTGAGTCGTTTGGTGTATTATATAATTTGTCGATATTGGTTTATCAGCAATTCATTTATAGAGCATTACTATGTGTTAAAATATTTAAATATACGTTTAAATTTTATTTTGGAATTGCGATGCATTTTATTAATAGTTTACTCATGTTTTATTTTCATATTTTATATTATGCATATCCATGATGGGTAAGTATTACGGTGGCCCCCAACGATTAGTTTCCTTCGCGTTCAGTACCTTTGAGGACGAAGAAAAAAGTTCCAGAATTTCGTTCGTACGGTTTATAACGTTGAACTAATTGTGAAATAGGAGCGCAAATTATTATAACCATCTTATTTACATGTTTCTACCGAAGTCACTCCTAGCAGCGCCATTTGCCGGCTGTTTTTTAGTTATTTCTTTTCTTGTCTTAAAAAAAAATTCCCGTGACCTATACACTGTAAAACATTTGTGGTAACGTTACTCCATAAAATTGGTGGCAGCTACGATTTACACTTCATTGAGTAATTTTTCACTTACATAATGGTGTAATAAAAACATGCATTACTGGCGTAACATTGCAGTGTTACACCGATTATATCGGTTAAAATACTTCACCAAATTGGAGACAGCAAGGCAGCCACCAGTTTTATGGAGTAACTTTACACAAATGTTTTACAGTGTAGATACTAACCCTGAAAACCGTTCTTTATTTCGGTTTTTTTTAGGGGGAGAAGGGTGGTTATGATTTTTTTTATTTTTATGGACTTTTTGTCCACCTGGAATGCCTATATCTATAAACTTGCTTTACATTAAGAATATATTTTTAATACTATATATTAATAATAACAAAAAACCGTATGTTGGCATATTATAGCATAGTTGCTTTAATTTGAGGATACAATAACATTGTTAAAACAGCAGAAACGTGTAGAAAAGTTATCTCACAGGGGATAAGGAATGGCGCTTTAATAGTTTTAAAAATCTCCGCATATTAAATACTCGATTTAAGTAAGCAGCCTATTTTTTGTACGTTTATATATCTTCACATTTTAAATATCAGTCTTAAGTAATCTGCTCTTTTCAGGGCTATTCCATTAAAAACTAACAAAATGACCTGCCCTAGATAGTTACAAAATTATCTATCTTTATTATTAAGGCCAAACGTATCTGCATACGTCATTTCTGCATACGTCATTTTGCGAATGGCGAACTTTGAACTTTGAAATCTTTATTATAAAGACCAAACGTATCAGTGCAAACGCAAACGTCATTTTGCGAATGACAACACTTTGAAATTTTAAATGAAATTTAGAATTTTGAAATTTTCTCTACTTCAAATTTTTAAACTTCTAAAGATCCCACATTTTCAATTCCTACACCATCCTGTAAGGAAAAAATGTCCTTTTAAATACTATTTATCTGAAAATTGTATCTTAATTTATTTTTGAAACATTAATTTTTTTTGTAGTTTTTAACACCGCTTTTGTAATTGTGGCAACAAAATAACTCCATTTCTATTAAAGTTAAAGGAAATAAAAACAGATTACTTTATCTTTTCGTCGCTATTTTCTTATAGAAATTGAAAAAAAAATAATAATTAAAATGCGTTCTTTGTCAAAAACATCGTCTGTTACAAAACCCGGTGAATTTTTGTTTTATTTCCTTATTATTTATTAATAAAATAATTTTTAGTTTATTACAATTTTACTTTACATTCGATACAACGCTTTCGCTTTGGAAAAATGTATTTTAAAGAATAGTTGTGAGAGCTATTTTGTCCGCTTTTACTTAATTCGTATCAAACAGTAATTTGCATTCTTTCGAATGCAAATTTTTTAATCCATGTATAAAATCATTTTCCAAAATTTAAAAAAATTTTAATGAATCATTTACATTAAAACATGTAGCTATTAAAATAAACAACTAAAAGCTGTGAATCATTAGATATCCAATTTGCTTCTCGAATGATGACATTGTTTTTTACTGTTCATTATTCAGCAATAGTGACGTCATAGGTATATTTTTCTGTAGATGCTGTTTAAGAATAGATCATAAAAACAGAAATGCTTTCGCGAATATAAATGACGTCATTTTATTTTAAAAAGCGTATATTTTAATGCTTACGAATGAAATGTGTTTTTTAGATATACCTCATATTGACCCAAGCTGCTTTGCAATATTTCTCAGATGAAAATACTTCACATTCGAAAATAATGTAATAGAAATCACACACTGATAAAACACAATGCTTTGCAGAAATTTAGATTGTCTTTATTGAACAGCCGTGACATACAGTGAGCACGGAAGTCTTTGTCCAAGAAATAGCGATTTATGCAGAACTTGATGATTCACATTGAATTTACTTCGTCCAATCAAACAAGAAAAGCAAGACTTTCTTTGCAGCAATAAATATCGAGACTATAAAAATCATCATTTTACCTTAAGTGCCGCCACAGGAATATTGCCTACCATATTTACTGCATGAAAAATATTGCAGGAATTTCCATTTATACTTAAAAGAATTTAAACAGTTTAGTATCTATTTCTAGCTAATAAGAATCGAGACTTCAAGTTTTGAATTTAAATGATTTTTGACCAAATTAGTATGCCATTTTTTTATAAGATGAATACGGATATGACCGCATATGTAAGTTTTGAGATGGTTAAAATGATTTCGGGTTTAGATTTCCTGATAAAAAATTCTATGATTGAGTCAAAGTGGAATAAATTTTGTTATTTTCCATTTTGTAATACCAAGCATAAGAGCTTTAATTGATAATTTTATCATAATAACATATTTTAATTATATTTAACTGCTTATATTAGGATTAAAGTTTAATTTTAATAATTTCTAAAACTGCGTTTTATGGAAATAGGGGTTTGTTAACTTTAGTTTAAATATCTTTTGTTTGAGACTTAGACTTACGGAAAAAGGTGCATTTTTTATTGTAACTCATTTTATAGGGTTATTTTAAATCAATGGAACAGTTCCTTCTTAAATATTTTACCTCATATCTATTAACGTAAGTTTTAAGATACCTTTAAACCACTCATTTACAGTGGAACGCCTAGCAGATGTCAATTCGACACCCAACAGTGGACTAATTGTCTATTCCACCCAGACAATTCTTTTAGTCATAACTTAATTACAAATTACACTGAAATAAATTAACCCTTTCGGGTCTGGTTTTTTTTTTTTTTTTTTTTTTTTTTTTTTTTTTTAAGAAAAAAATTATTTACGCTTATAACATTATCCCTTGTTACCCAAATAGATTAAGTAGAATTAAAAGAACATTACATTGTCTGAGACATAACGGAAGTTTTTGTTTTGTGTACCATTCAATTCATATTCATATGACAATAGGCTAAGGAAGAGTTTTTGGAGACAATTAGAAAATATTATATTACCACAAGATTTAACTGATATTACAAATTTGTAATACTTTTTTGACTCTATTACACATGATTTTTTCAGGAAAGTAACCTTTGTTTTAACTTGATGTGTTAAACATATGTTTAGAATAAAAAAAAAATTAAAAACGGTGCAGAGAGAACTAAGCAAATATTTGCTATTTTCTTATTACTAAATACCTAAACATTAATGAAGTCATGTAGTAAGTGCACAGACATATACTAACATTATTACATGTAAACAATAACAAAAGTATATGTTAAAACAAAATAATACTCAATTATAAGACATGCACTATTAATAGTACACCAGACCCGAAGGGGTTAAGTAATTATCAGAATAATTTTATAAAATTTTTCTGGGTTCAAATATTTTTTTTATAAAACTTATATAAAATTTCCCGGCGTCTAGTGTTAAAAATAACTCAAACACCTAAATTTCCATATCAGCATAAGTATTTTACTTTGAGGATATATTAATATTGCTTAAGGAATACCCGAAACACATTTTCAAATAAAATTTATCTATTAAGTGAAAAATTTATAATTTTTTGTTATAGTTAAGCATGTCTTTTTTAAACAAAGTCCCATGATAAAATTCTCATAATATTTTTATAATTTAAAATTTATGAAAAGAATGGGGTGATTTAAAATAGTTAATTGTAGAATACATGTAATTTTTTCATTTAAAAAAACAGAAAAATATTGGTTTTAATTTCGATTCAACATTAAAATAGTATTAATTTAAATAAAGTTAAAAATATTTAAATAAAAAAAATAAAAATGGTGTAACGTTTAAAAAATCATATTTTCAAAAGCAAATATTTTTTTTTCAAAAATTCTGAATCAATTAAAGTAAAACAAGTGAAAGAAAAATAGATGTTCCAAGTTTATCTTTAATGAATTTTTACTTTATTAACTTGACTTCAATCTTGACTTTATAACAATTTATATACGAGAAATGGTGAAAAAAGTGATCGTGAAATTAAACGCATTTTTCGCAAGAACTAGTTTTTATAGCTTTCGTAGCTTGAAAGCTAGATTTTGAGGACAAATATAAACGAAAAAAATAATATTTCATGTTCCAATTAAGATAGAAATATTATTTAAACGTCATTTTAGGCAGAACAAAATATTGCTATAAAATCTTTCTAGAATTTTTTTTTTATATATAAATGATTTTCGTGTCCCAGATCGCTTGAAACAGCAGCAATATGTAAAAAAAAAAAATGTCCCACAATGTGACATGGAATCGCTCTTATATACTTTGTATATTTAAAAACAGAAATATACATATTTTCAATCTAACATAAAAATGAAAATTATTTTTGTTCAAAATTAAATTTTTGATACTCGAAATCGGATATTTTAAAAACATATCAATATATAATAATGTATAAAGTATTACATTAAATATTTGCTCAGATATTTTGTCGGATAAAAAAAAAAAATATTCTCAAATTAAACCTCTAAACTTATAAAGAGAATAATAAATACATTTCAAATGTAAAAATAAATTTGTCATGCATTTTAGTTATATTTTGTTTAAACATTTATTTCCTGATTAGTTTTATTCGACTTTAATTTCTTCCTTCCTTCCGTTTTACTCGGAATTTAGTCAGTTAAAAAAAAGAGAAAATAAATGAAAGAATAATTTAAATATTTTAACCGCTAGTGATTTATTTATGTTACTCCATCATTAACTTTTAAAAAGAAAAAAATAACTAACTTATATTTCATTTTCGAAAACGTATGAAAATGAGTTATAGACACCTTAATCTAGTAGCTTTAAATATTCATTTTGTGTTATTGCATTTTGAAACTTTCTGAAACAAGATTTTGATTTTGATTATATTTCAAAATACATTTATCCTTTTTTGCGAGTTAGAAGTAAAAATTAAAGAAATAGAGTGCTGAAAATGCTTTAAGAGTCCGAAATAAATTTTATTGTAATAAATATTTGTGATTTTTGAACAAATGTTATTTTTGTTGGGATCCGTTAAATTTATTTTTTTGTTGTTTCTACGTAAATATTATGGCGTTTATTGTTTAAAAAAAATAAAAAAATAAGTTAAAACGTATCATATTATCCCCATAAGATTAAAATTCAAAATTTTACTTAAATTTTACTACATTGTACTCGTTTCTTGTAACTTTTAAGGAAAAAAAATAAAACAAATCTTCGGGTTTTTTGAACTGTTAATTCATGTTGTAGATTCTTTTTCGACATGTGTAATTTTGCTTTACAAACATTCAACAACTTTTTTTCTGTTTTAATTTATAAATGCAATTGACGTTATTGAAATAAACAAAATGATTCAAATCAAATCTGTTTACTAACTAAGAAAGTGCAACAAGTGTTACTGACTGATTTTGACGAGAATGGTATCATTGGAAATATTTCGTTGTGGGGAGTAAAAAATGTAAAAGAGTTTCTCGTTCCAAATCAGCTGTTTTTGAGATATCTGACAAATTGAGCCACGTAATTTTATTATTACAATTTCTTTATACTGTAGTATTTGTTAAATCGTTAAATTATGTCGTTAAAATTCCGAATAGTACGTAAAAAATAGTCGCCCGTAGCAGCATTGCATTTACAGCCAGTAACTTCTCAGCATTTAATTTTACGTTTATTATTATTTTTTGCATATACAATTTCTAATCCTAAGTAACATAAGCAAGCTAACAGTATGACATTTAACTGTAAAATGTTTAACTATATGACAGCATAAATTCATTGTAATAAATAGACAAATCGTGTGAAATATACAGTCAGACATATTGAAAACGGCTGATTTACGACGAGTGGTTTCATTCAGTTTTTTGTTCCCAATGACGAGATGTTTCCACCAATACCCATCTTGTCAAAATCGGCATGTAATACTTTTTGTAATTCCCTAATAAGAGGATCAATATTCTATTTATTGCATGTCTTTTTTCTAAAATAACTTCCTCAGTAAAAGAATTTAAATGTACAGTTTTATTTCACTGTTAGTTTTGTTTTGTGAGAAAGTACTGTTTATTTATTTTTATTTATTTATTTTTAAAGAAGTTTAATTTCTATCTACATGTTTCCTTTGTAATTATTATTGTATATATTGCTTACAACAAGAAAACGGAAACTCATTATATCTCGCTGCACAGAATTGAAACGATTTTTATTTAGGTTCTTAAAAAAAAGAAAAGATAGCAGCAGTTTTTTAGTAGATTATAAAATGGCTTAACACAATACAAGCTTCCAAATACAAATATAAACTAGTCAAATGTGGCAATACCAAAACTTTTTTCTACCTTATGCATGTTAATACTTCCAGAAAAATGCAGCGTAACAGCGCCAACAGTTAGGTGGTTCAAGCCCAAAATCTAGTCAGCAACAGCTTATGTCAACTTATTACTGAATATGATATTTGATGAAAATCACTGCATTAGTTTTTGAGATAGAGCTATTGCAAAATCTTAAAAAATAATCTGCGTAACAGCGTCACATAATGGGTGTTGCACACCAAAAACTAATCAGGATAATTTTTTTAACAGGTACTAACCAAATCCGAAGTTTGATGAAAATTCATACATTAGTTCTTGGCATACATTTTTTGTGAAATCATGAAAAAAGCAGCATAGTAGCGCCATTTGTAGGAGATTTACACCAAAAACGAAACAACCCTAATCTATATGAGAGAAATGGATTTTCTGAAATTTCTGAAACTGATTTCGTGTATTAGTTTTTGAGATACAGCTATTGTGATAATCAAGAATAATACACGATGGAAGAGCTATCTGTTGAGCGATTTAAATCAGAACGTAATCAGCACCATGTTATATAAAGCACTAACTAAAAATAAAGTTTTATAAAAATATATGCACACGTTCTTAAGATATGGCTATTGTTTAGATTGTGAATAACGCAGCATATCAGCGCAACCAGTTGAGCGATGTACTCAAAAATTAATCAGACCTAGTTTATATCAAGGTTTCACAGAATTTAAATTTTTGTGAAATTAAGTGTATTAGTTCTTGAGATAAAGCTATTGCAATAATCACGAATGCAATAATCATCAATTGCAATAATCACCATGGCAGAACCACACATTAGCTGCCACTCACGCGCTAGTGCGTGAAGTTCCCATTCGTTTAACACAGAGGGCGGAGTTATCGGCAGCGAACGTGTTAAGAGATGTGCACCAAAATGTAATCAGCACCATGTTACATGACATACTAACCAAATATAAAATTTTATGAAAATCCATGCACTAATTCACGAGGTATGGCTATTATGGAAATTGTTAATAATGCAGTATAGCAGTGCCACCTGTTAAGCGATATACACCAAAAACCAGACCTAGTTTATATCAATGTCTCACAGATTCTAAAGTTTTGTGAAATTCCGTTCATTAGTACTTGAGATAGAGGGTCCGCAAAAATTTTGTTATACACAAACAGACAGACTCACAGACATAAAAAAACCCATGTTTTTCGGGTTTTTTTTACCCCGAACATGTGTAAATCCGTGGAAGCTGGATTAGAAAATTTTCTCAAATCCAATACTTTCTTCTCGTAAATATTGAAGAGAGTAAAAATAAAACATCTTTCAACAACAACAACAACAAAATAATGTATATATATATATATATATATATATATATATATATATATATATATATATATTTATAAAGATGTGATTTTACAGTTCATTTTTTGCCAATTTAAAGGTGTTTTTTTTTTCTATTTAAAAAAAAAAAAAATGAGATATCAAATTTATCTTAAAGGCAAACAAATGCGAATAAATAATATAATTACTTTTGCATTCATATGTATTAGATGATTTTTATAAACCTTGGTTGGTTATGCAAGAGCTGTAACTTAACATCCAGTTGTAGACTGCATTTTAAAAATTATGAAATTCAGAAATTCCAAACTGACAGGGTAAAGTTTTAATAGTAAATTTTGCTTTATTTAATATTTAAATTAAATAAAGGTAAAATGCTATTTAGAGTTTCGGAAATAAATTCCAAATATCCAAACAAAAAAATAATCCATAAAAAATCAACAGTAATGGTGCCACATGTGTTTTTATTGTCAATAAAAGGTTTTTACAGTATTTAAAAAATGGCTATTAGTTTTTCTTCATTCAAATGAAATAAAGGGTGTTATTCCGTTAAGAGAATCCCAGTGGCGTAGTGGTCAGAGCATCTAACGTCCGCGCCACAAGTCATGAGTTTCTCTTCCGTCTGGGCACGGCGAATCCATAATTCCTTCGGAGTCGATAAAATGAAAACCAAGCGTGCTTGGGAATTAAACAGTGAGGGACTCCCGTTAGGCTGACCACATGTCCGAGGCATATCCTTCACAGCACCTCGGGTACAGGGTTTTGTAGAGAGGGATGGACACTGCCAGCGCTGATCCTCCATGGAATGTAATGCCCCAAACTTTTTTATATTATTATTTCGTTAAGACCGCATAAACAGCGTAAAGTGGTAATCTTTGCTTTTAGTGCATGAAAATTTACCAAACAGCCATATATTTATAAAGAAATGCTTTCAAGTGAAACTAAGACTCTTCTAAATGGAGTATTTTATTACCCTTATTCGTTGTATTGGCCAAAATAGCAGCTAGATTGCATGCATGAATAATTTGTTAGTAAATATTGAACTATCTTTAAAAATAAATTAAAAAATATACATATATTTTAACAAAAACTTTAAAAAAAACTTTAATTAATAAGAATTTTTTTTATATGTCTTTTGAATTTTATAATTAAAAGTCAATTAGATTGGAGTGACTACACCTCTTCGCTTGTCCGTGTGTTCTGTTAATGCAAAGGTTGCCTTACCCCCTAAATTAACGAAGCACGATAAAGAAATTCCAGGCATTATACATTATTCTTCAATAAAAATATTTATTTTAACTGACATTATATACATTTTTTGAGTTTGAAAAGTATTGAGTGCAATTTTTGGACACTCTATATGTGTAGTCCGATGTAAGTAGTCTGACAATCAAAAGTTCTCTATCTGATCCGTATGTACATAAAAAAATACACAATTGTAAGGAAGGATAGGATCTTCTAAAACTTTTCAAACTTTAGAACTGTACGCTCTAGAGATTTCGCATGGACACAAAAAGTTGAAAGTGCAAATACTGGATTATTTACTTTTGAAAACGCCAAATGTAGAAGCCAGCGCAGATTTTGTATTCCCCAGATATATTACAACTCGTTGATTTCAGAGCTCTTATGCATTTTTGTATATATTTAATGAACAGCTTAGATTAATTTTTTAAGCCTCGACGAGACTTTTATGTTACATTTAAGAAAATGAAGTATAAAATTTAATTAATTCTTCGACTAAGAAACATATATTGTAATTTCATATAAAATATTTTGATGGATTGCATTCAGTACATCGAAACTTTCGAAGCTAAAATTTTTTAATGTGGTTTTTTTCTCAAGCATTTACATGGATTTACGCTATTTTCTTATTTAAAGACATTTTACAAAAAATTTGCCACTACAAAACATTTCGCAGTTGGAGATCGGATCATAATACATTTTTTACGTTGTTCTTGTAGGAAATTATCAGTCTTCCCCCGCTAAGCAGGTTGGTTTCTATAAAAGATCCTGAAGTAAACGAAATACACCTAGTAAATATAAAAAATAATCATAACTTAATATCTAATCAAACATGCATGATTTTTGTCTTATTGGTATAATCTTACATTATCCTGTTTAAAGTCGTTGTTGACGGCATAATAGACAAAAGAGCTCTAAAATGACTAAAGTACCTATGTTTAACCATTTTTTTAGTATGTGTGTTTTCTTGAATTCCCCACTTCTACCTAAACTTGCTGCTAAAATATGGCAAAGTATCCTAATCGTGCGATTATTTCATTAACATCGGTTAAGTGGGGATTTCTAAAATAGATAAAATACATGTTTAAGTTCATTTTAGTAGATTAGTTAACCTCAAATTCATGTTTCTATCTAAAACTGTTGCTGAAGCATGGTGGAATGGCCTAAATTTTCGTAATTTTTATTAATCGTTTTGAAAGGGGGAATTTCTAAAACCTCTAAAATAAATGTTTAATAATTTTTAACCGCTTAACCCCTTGAGCTCTGATGGTAGAATTTTCTACCACATAATTTTAATTCCGAAATGACACCAGAAAATCCAACCAAATTAATTTGAAATAGGTTTACTGCTTTTTTTCGTGTTTATCCTTAACCAGTTTTTTCTTTGCAAAATACTGGTGCTAATGTCGCATTTGGATCACATAATGTCTCATTTTTGAAGAAATTTACACCCCAGAGCTCAAACGGTTAACTGATTTGCCCGAACAGCGTTCAGGCAACAGGAAGTTGGCCCAAACTGGCTTGCCTGTATGGCGCTCGGGAATCGATATTTACTCTTTTCCGTCTGTGATATTGACAGAGAGACATTTTCTTGAAATTATTCCTCCCACAATTATAAAAATGAGACATACAAGACAATATGCAGTTTGCTGTTATAGAAGAAACGATAATGGGAAGAGAATACGAAAAGAAACTCGATATTTCTGTCCTGATTGCGACGTGGGACTTTGCTTTTTACCTTGCTTCAAATTATACCACACAAAAAAAGATTTCTGAATAAAAAACATCATTCGAAATTGAGATGTTTTAATTTATGGTAAGTTTTTTTAAATTACATTTTTGTAAAATCTGTAAAATAGTCTTCATTACATACGGAGGTGGTTAAAAAAAAACATTTAGGATATTTGTGTTTCTAAATTCTGAATTAAAAAATCGTTTTATTTCATTAATTATAGTAATAATAAAAAAAAATGTTGCATTTTCGTATTCAATCAAGTATGATGTTTGACTATATGCAATAAATAATGTGACTTTTTTGGGAACATTTCTGGTAAAGATACTGACCAGTTAAGGGGTTAATAATTTGTTATTTTGATTTTCACGCTTATTCCTAAAACTGCTGCTAGGATATGGCTAGTAATGGGCGATTCTCGAAAATTTTCAAATCGGAAAAAAATCGTCACTATAAAAACGCAATCGATATAGTTATCGAATATTTCAGAGAATCTACAATCAAGATATCCAACAATCGACCTTTAAAATAATTGTTTTTACATGTTTATAAAGGACTTTAACAAATATATGGCAATAAAAAACGAATGAATTAAAAAGGAACACACCGAAGAAAGAGTAAATTGAGCCACCATAGTCCAAAAATCACGTGATGGTATCCCCTGGTTGCAAAAAGTTGAGAAGGAATGAGAAAGAACAAAAAGATAAGGAAGTTTAAATAGCAAAAATTATAACTGTAGAATAACTGTAGAATAAATTATGGCTTTGAAACCCAAGTCATAATCAACTTATTCCGACAAATACACAAATTCCCGAAAACTAACCAAAACGAGATATTTGATCATAACGTTAATAATGTTGCCGTTATTTAAAACGTTCAGTACCACGGTGACTGATACGGAACATTCCGTTTAGAACACGGCAGTCACAGGTGACTGACAGAATAAAATATAATATAAAACTAAATATATATATATACCGAGTGTCCCAAAAATGACTGATGGATTTTAAAATTCAATAACTTGCAAACGGTGACCGCTATTTTAAAAAATTTTGCAAGAGGGTTATGTATAATGTAAGGAGTTTTTACCGTAAGTTTTTATTTTAGTTCGCAACTCAAACAATAGGTGGCTCTGATAGAGATTGAAGGCCAGGTGATCAATGCTGAATGAAGCATCGACCTGGCCTTCAATCGCCGTCAGCGCCACCTATTGTTTGAGATGCGAACTAAAATAAAAAATTACGGTAAAAAAACTCCTGACATTACACATAACGCTCCTGCAAAAGTTTTTTAAATAGCTGTCACCGTTTGCAAGTTATTGAATTTTAAAATAAAATCAGTCATTTTTGGGACACCCGGTATATATATTGTTTTAATTAATTGTTAAGAAAGTATAATCCTGCAATAAAAGAAGTTAAATAAATTTTCAATAATTACTTAGAACAATGTATTTTTTTAGTTTTAAACAATATTTTAGTTAGGTTCTTTTGACTGACGAAGCCTAGACTGATAGTTCAGTGTCAGTCACCGGTGATTGACGTGGCACTAAACATGTGAATCGAAGATTTCACTACCCTAATAGCATGCATGGTCACAGTGACGTCACTGTGAGTCACTTTGGTCACATCACATCTGTGACCAAAATGCCACCACACAGTGACGTCACATTGTGACTGAGATGAGACTTTCTTAAAAATCTTTAGAAATTTATAAATATCCTTCAAAACATGTTATTTACTTTAAAAAACATGTTTCTGTTAATTTTATACGGAAGGTGATAACAGCATTGGAAGCTCAAAGTAGAACGCATTTTTTTTTTTAAAGAGATATCGTGTACATGGTCAACTACAATGCGAAAAATTAAAATATTGCTCACAATGGAGCCCATTTTGGTGAGCTCTCGCACGAAATATTGAAACCTGCTGCATTTTAGAGCCCTATATTTTAAAGTTAGAGAAGATATAAAATTTGTCTCTAAAATGATCGTATTATATATATATGTTTGTACTTTTTGTATACATTTAATTATTATTTTAGGAATTTTTAATTATTAATATCGCGCTAAAATGAAGTTAAATCGCGAATTATGGTGCAACGAATCCGAACAAATCCTCTCCCACACAGAAAATAGCTATGACGTTGGGCCTTGGTTGGTTGATTTGTTGATTGATTGGGTTTTAAAGACACAATGTCCCTGTAAAGACATGCTGCGCCAAGAAAAAGTCAAAATTAAAACAAAAGTTATATCCTAAGAAGATAGAATAAATAATGATAAACAATTATTACAAACACTGTAAGATGAGAAAAACAGCGTAATTAAATGAAAACAATAATGATATGAATAATAAAACCATTTAAATAATCAAACCATCGTTAAGATTATTTCAAATAAAAACTCTCAAAGTTACAAGGTAATAATTGCTAAAAAAATAAACAATGTATAAGATACTGTACAGAAAAGATATTTAAAAAATACAGAGAATTAAAAAACAAAGTAAACTTGTTTAAGCACAATTTCTTTAAAAGCAGTTTTTCCGTTATCTGCATTCAAGTCATAATATTCTAATTTCATACCCTTTTCCATATAATTTTGCAGCCAGGACACCTTTGTATTAGCAAATGATGGACTAAGGCTTGATTTCATGTCATTTTTAAATTTTTGCACATGGCCTTGAAAAAATTCTTCGGTAACGAATAAAACTAATTCCGCGCAACCAAAAACGCAATTATAATGTATTAATTCTTAAAATGAAATTCGTAAGTTTTCGAATAGAAATTTAAACTTGTTTCTATATTTTATTTTTATTGATATCCAATTTGTATTTATAAGCAGTTTTTTCTCAAAACTCTTTATGTTCATAGTGGCTTCAAAAATTCCATTTTTAGAAAGTTATGCTACTATAAAATCAAACAAATAAAACTTTTCATAGACGAATTTTTAACGGCTCCAACATTCACCTATAAATGCTCAGGTGTCAATGATAGATGCGAACTTCACTAAAACTGGTCCCTTTGTTTGAACAGGAATAGTAGTCATTTTCATTTCTACTTATTATGACTGTAATACTCCTTGGGTGTGGGTGCTTCTTTGTGGGCCAACAAATTCTCAGAGCAGTTCCATTTTTACGAAGACATTTTATTAGCAGGACATAACTTGAACAACACAACAAAACACGAAGAGGGACACAAAATCAATAACATTCAAATAATATTTTCGTTCTAGTTCCACATTAAATCCACTTACGGTCAGAGTCACCGGACCGCCCTTTTATCACACCTTCTCAGGTGGTGACCATTTCATGTTCTGCAGGTTTTCTCTCAGCTCCCAAGAGAGGGCGCTTCAAGACAAGAGGGGGGGGGGCGCTTGAGAACAGAGGTATGCGCGGGCATCACACCTCCCCCTTCCGAAGTTTTGATTTAGTCCTTATGACTAATCAAAATCTGGTGCATCTATATACATATTCAGTAATACACATCATTAGTAAAAATCCAAAATTATATACTTACTTAACAAAGATAATAAAAAAAATATCTAATATACTGTGCAATATGACAACACTAATAATATGAAAACTTTAAAGTTCTAGAATGTTCAAAAGTTTGTTTCAAAGTTCAAAAGAAAAATAAATAAAAGAGTTCAAGAAATAACAAGTAAAAGTCTAGTAGTTGTCACAGGATCAGCATGGGAACTAATTCAGTGTCCTGGTGCATTTCAAACGGAAAGTTTCTTGGTCTAAGTCCAGTGTGACGCATACAGTCTACTCAGGGAATCGGCGTTACCATGGAGGTTTCCACGTCGGTAGGAGATTTGGGCTTGAAATCTCTGCAGTGCAAGAGCCCATCTTTGAAGACGCGCACTTTGAGATGCACAATCAGACAAGAACTTCAAGGGATTGTGATCGCTCACGACAGTCACTTGCGATCCGTAAATGTAATGTTCAAACTTTTTCAAGGCGAAAATCACTGCATATGCTTCTTTCTCGATGGTGGCATATCTTTCTTGGCATTTAGACAATTTTTTGCTTAAGAAAGCGATGGGATGCTCTCTTCCATTTTCATCTTTTTGGGATAGGCAAGCACCTATCGCATATGAGGATGCATCTGCGTGAATAATAAAAGGTTTCTCAAAGTTTGGGGAATAACATATTGGCGTTTCGCTAATGGCCTGCTTCAGATCTTTGAAAGCTTTTTCACATGGCTCGGTCCATATAATTTCATTAGGTGCACGTTTTTTGGTTAGTTCAATCAAAGGACGAGCTATTTCGGAAAATGTAGGTACATAGGATCTGTAATAAGATAGAAGACCTAAAAGGCTTCTGACATCTTTCTTCGATTTCGGGATTTCTAAGTTCTGGATCGCTGCTACTTTTTCTGGATCAGGAGCATGTATGCCAGATCCTACTACATGTCCTAGAAATTTGACTTGTGGTTTAGCAAACTCACATTTTTTAAAGTTTACTGTAAATTTTGCTTCCTCGAGTGTGGTCAATACAGCATCTAAGTGTCTAAGATGATCGGACCAATTATCCGAAAAAATAATTACATCGTCTATATATGTTTCAGCATAATCTTTATGTTGGACAAGGGTACGGTTCATTGATCTTTGAAAGGTCGCGCTAGCATTCCGAAGCCCAAAAGGCATAACGACGAAGGAATACTGCCCTCGGTGTGTGACAAATGATGTCAAATGTTTGCAATCTTCACTTAACCGTATTTGCCAATAGCCTTTTAGTAAGTCTAACAGACTAATAAATTTCGCGGACGCTACTTTGTATATCAGATCAGTTGCATTAGGCATAGGAAATGAATCAATTTCGGTTTGGGAATTCAAATATCGATAATCGACGCATAGTCTGATTGAGGAATCCTTTTTAGCTACGCAAACGATCGGGTGAGCATATTCGCTTTCTGAATGCTCGATAAGTCCTAAACTCAATAATTCCTCAATTTGCCTATCTACTTCACTTTTAAGTGCTTCTGGAATTCGGTACGGTTTTTGACGTTTAGCTTGGCTATCTGGTTTCAATTTAATCCGATGTTCGCCTACATTTGCAATTTTTGGGATACCCGATTGGAGATTCGAATGTTTGTGTAAAACGTCAATAAGTTGTTTCCTTTCTTTATGTATTAAATGGTCAAGGTGTAATTCCTTATCAAATTTGTTCGGATCATGTTTAGTAATTTTCGGAACATTTTCAATTTCACCAAAATCGATGTCGTCATCATATATAACTCCTATATGTGTCGTTTGAGCCTTTAATTCTCTGATTTTATTAGCGTGTAAGTGCCTTATACTATTGTCTGGTAATTGTACTAAATAACTATAGGGGGATTTCTTTTCGAGTATTGTAGCTGGTGCTGTCCATCTAGCATAAATTTTATGGTTACTGTCTGGAATTAATACAATAACTTGATCATTTGGTTTAAATTCTTTATGTCTAGCTGTCCTGTTGTGATAATAAGCATAAGCTCGCTGCTTATCCGTACAAGACACCAGTGTAATACTCCTTGGGTGTGGGTGCTTCTTTGTGGGCCAACAAATTCTCAGAGCAGTTCCATTTTTACGAAGACATTTTATTAGCAGGACATAACTTGAACAACACAACAAAACACGAAGAGGGACACAAAATCAATAACATTCAAATAATATTTTCGTTCTAGTTCCACATTAAATCCACTTACGGTCAGAGTCACCGGACCGCCCTTTTATCACACCTTCTCAGGTGGTGACCATTTCATGTTCTGCAGGTTTTCTCTCAGCTCCCAAGAGAGGGCGCTTCAAGACAAGAGGGGGGGGGGCGCTTGAGAACAGAGGTATGCGCGGGCATCACAATGACACATGTAAATTTTCCAAGTTGGTGAAAAAAGTAAAGGCCAGGATTCGAACTAGAGATGTATTGGCGGAAGCCGCCAATGCTCTTCCAGCTGGGAAATTCTAAACGAATTGTAGAGGACTAATTTACAATCAGGTCTGATAATTTGGATAAGCTCAACAGAATAAATCGAGAAATCGTTGAATTGATCCAAAGTATCAGACCAAGTAGTGTAATCGTTAAGGTTAGTTTGGTCAATTAGTCCTCTAGTATTCGTCCGGGATGGCTCAGTTGAAAGAGCATTGGAGGCTCCAGCCAATACATCTCTGTTTGGAATCCTGGTTCGGGCCTTTTTTCACCTACTTGAAAAAATTAGATATGTTATTTACCAATTGAAAATTCGTGTTATAAATTAATATGATACTATTTTTTATGTCCTAACCCTTCACTGAAGACAAAGTAAGTGTGTGTAAAATATCGACAGATTTATTCATTATTATTAATTAAAATTATAAATGAAAATTTGAGTTTAACTTAAAGAACGACTCATTGTATTTTATCTGTATAAGTCAATTGCATATACACTATATGGCCAAAGGTGACCATCCACTTGCAATTTTAAACAATTTGTTAAATATCTAGAAAAATACATAAGGAATTATCCTGAAACTCTAGGTGTGTAAACATAATAGTGCAGTTCGTACATTACCATAAAGATTTTTTTCCCTAAAACGATTCTGGAACATTAACAAATTTAAAAAGAACGAATATTTTTTGGATAACACTACCAAAACTAGTGTAGCAAAAGAATCCAAACTGTAGATTATGATTGGGTGGCTTATTGTTATAAACTATGTTAATTTTTATGTTGGTAGCATGAAAACTGGAAGAAAGTTTAAGGTTTTTATAAAAACAGCCCCAAATTTAGCCAAATTTTTTTGCTTATCATTTGCAGAGTTCTTAATATAAAAAATGTTCTTTTCAGAAAATATGACAAAAGAAACTGTACAAAACACTATGAAGTCAGAATTAAAAATTAATAAAAATTGTATGAAAATGACCAAGTTTACTAGATGAAATTTTACTGTGCATTCGGGAATGCAATCAAAATATAATTTGCATAATGTGTTTGCTAAATATGTTGAGCAACTTTTGTGAAAGTCTTAAAACATAGCTTGAATTTTCTAAAAAATATCTTCGACAAAATGATCTCAAAATACGTTGTTTTCAAAATTAAGCAAAATGATAAGGGGCTGTATCCACATATCCATTGATTAATGTCAATAAAAGTTCCACAATATAGCACGCACTACAATATTTGGATACAGCCCTCATTTTTTTGCTTCTTTTTGGGAACAATGGATTTTGAGGATATTCTATCGACAATAATTTTCAGAATTTTCAAACTCTGTTTTTGAAGCTTTTACAAAAGTTGCTCTTTACATTAAGCCTCCACAATGTGAAAATGAAATTTTAATAGCGGTCACGCAAGTGCAGTGAAAAAATATTTCGAAAATCTGATCGATTTTCATACAATTTTTATTATTTTTTAATGTTGATCACAGGGTTATTGTGTACAATATCGTTTGTCATACTTTCAAAAAATAATTTTTAATATTACGAACTCTATAAATTATAAGGAAAAAAATTACGGACTGTCACGTGATACTGAAGCTGCGGTAAATGTTTGCAATCTTGATGTTTTGTTTCCACCCCTGTCACACATTGCGCCTCTGTTAAAGATCAGAGAAAAGGAATGAAATAAATGAGTTTTTAATCTATTTTAAGGTTATTTCAATAAATAATCGGACTATAAAATTAAATTTGAGAATTTGAGAAAGCTCTTTCAATTACACGTTCTGTCGTGCAAATTGCGTATTCGTGGCTTTATTAGAATGAACTAGCGAGCTACGCCCGCTAGCTGGGCCACTTTTTCCAAACGAACCTCGATATTAAGCAATATATAATAAAGAAAAAAAATCATTTTATAAGCAAGTCTTGGTGTTCGAATCCTCAGCACAAAAAAAGTAAATTAAAGAGCTATGGTTCTTATGCGCCCATTATCCCGTTAAAATATGTAATTTCAAATAGTGGGCGGTACAGGCCCATCGTGCGAAGCCTGCTCACCGGCGCTACGCGCCATGGTTGCCATTATCCCGTTAAAAATATTTGGTTTTGCACGGTTGGCGCTGCGCGTCCATAATACATTTTCTCGTATTTTTTGGATCATCAGAAGCAGACTTTTACGCAGATTCTGAATATGTAATCAGTTTTTTTCTACATTAAAAACTGTCTGCATGATGGTTTAAGAAAAAACGCGCAAAAAAAGTTTGTTTATTAAAAACTGCAAAAGACTGCTATTAAAAAAAATAAGTAATTTCATTAATATCACAAAGAACATAACTAACAAATAATTTTGGCAGCTCGTTTTCCGTTTGTACAAACAGAAATTAGTATTAATCGCGTAAATCTTAGGTTACACAATATTCGTGTATGCTACCAAAAAGAAAAAGTATGAAAATGAGCTACAGCGATTAATACTCACATACAGAATAAATATATGAATAGCCAGTTACATCTGAGATCCTCAAAATATTAATTAGCAACACTATTACCTCTTAGTGAACATATCTTGCTGTGCTTAAATAGTTGTACTTATTATATTAATTAAACAGTGTTTAATATTTTTTACCAATTACTTCTTTTTCTCTTATACATTCTTTGACAAATTGAAGGGAGAAAAATAGGTTTTCGGCTGCTTCTTCTTTTAGCCAAAGGGGAGAAGTTCCTGTTCTTCACCGCAAGGTAGCGCAGTGTTCTGCCTCAGAGCTCCGTTTGAGACCTGTTTGGGAAATAAGACATTTTCCGCTCCGATACCCGACCGGTTTTTAATTCATAACTTTTTTAATTTTGGTCCCACGGTCTCGAAAATGCCCGAAATGACTTTCCCGGAATTTTTCGAATCGAAAGACACCTCTCGCGACTTCCAACTCGCCCGCGTTGCGAACTGTAATCGGCTTCAAGCAGACAGACAGACAGAGACGCACGGATTTTATTAGTATAGAAGAAGATATCGCCTTTTAAAAAGGAGAGCTTTGGGCGGTCTGTAACATTTTCTTATACATCGCAGAAATTCGAAACTTGCACACCTAGACGTAGAAAAAAATTACTTTCATGTTTTCTAAAAACGGCGTCTTAGCCCAATTAAAACTCAATTTATGAATTTTTATCAAAAACTTAAGAATTTATTTTCTTTGCCGCTTTAATTTCAAGATCAATCGATTAAATATCTGCACTGGTGAGGTTAAAAATGAATTCAGAATTTTTATACAGAAACATTTTTTTTAAATATCGATTTTTGATTTCGGATTATAAACCGCACACTAATACATGCTCAGTACGCCTACTATATGCTGCCTTAAGCAGCTGCGACATGGTTCGACTTTTGTTTGAAAAGGAGAGGCAGATCCTGCGGTGCAGATGCAGATCCCACAATTGCTATATGCTGGCGTAGACAGTCGGGACACAGTTCGTGCTTTGTTCGAAATGGAGGGGCACAACCTGCAGCGCGTGCGTAACACGCCTGCTATACGCTGCCCAAGGCAGCCATGACATGTTTCGAGATTCGTTCGTTTCGACATTCGTCCGTTTCGAGATTTTATATAAAAGGAGGGGCTTGCTAGTGGGCGAAGACAGGCAGTATTCCATATATTTTCTAAAATTTAGTCTACGTTTATTTTGCGTTTTAATTGACAAAAAATCTACTGAGTTGATTTACAATAATTTATTTCATTGACTGTTATGACATAACATACCTATAGGGACAGGCTGTGCCAAGACAAAGTTAAAAACGCACGTCCCCAAATATTAAAATAAAAAAAATGACTAACGGTAATATGAGAAAAACAACATAATTAAATACTAACAGGAATGATATGCATAATTAAATCCATTCAAAAAAGTCAAACATGCTGAATGTAAAAAAGAAGGTTAAATACATAGAAATATAATTTAGCTTACAAAAATATTAATTTGTAAATTTGTTTGAGGAATCGAAAAGGTTATTAATCGGTTGAATAGGGCTTTTAAAGTGTGAGTTGGATGCACAAAGATAGATAATACAAAGCTTTTTTTAAAATCTAAAAATAGAATTAAAACATTTAAGAATATTTCATTTCCTCTATTACGATATTAGATTAAAATACAAAAACCAACACTTAAAATATTCTCTAATCTACAAACTCAGCATTATTTATCTTTCTCATCATCTGTTCAACTTTTCTGTTGCTAATTTATTTCATAGTTGAAGTTCTGAATATCTTTTAAGATTGTTTAACAGTAAAATGATTGCTGGAGTGTAAAATGTAAGGATGTGTTAATAACAAAAAGTTTCTTTAAACTATCACCGTTGCATCTTGAATTCTTTTCATAATCAACTTTTTCACACTAGGATTATTTCTCTCTTCATTAAAAACTTTGCTCTTTTTGGTTAGCTGATCAATGGGTTTGGTTATGTAGAACATGTTACAATTCAAGTATTAATGTTAAGCAAAGCGTAAAAAACTGAAAACGAAAATTTTTAAGACGTTTTATTGTATTTCAAACTACATTATATTAAAGCTTTACGACCCCGATGTAGTAAAAATTGTCCAAAAAATTCTTCATTGTTTGAATTTAAATAGAAAAACTCTAAAAAAATGATCTCACAAAATAAAATAAAAAGAAATAAGTTTTATAGAAATCAAATATGGAATATATAATGTAAATTAAACTGATTAATTAATAAACAAGTATATTTTATTGCTTAAAGGGGAACGTTAATTTCGTTTTGGTTCATCTAAATGCATATTATGTGTAAACAAAAAAGTCAGAGTAAAAAAAAAAAAGTATTTAATTGAAAACAAACCTGAATTAAATGTACAGAAATAAATAACCTCCCAAAAACCTAGATTTTGAATATATATATTGCAAATCAACTACTTAAACCCCGAAATAATTTTTTAGTATTATTAACTTTGCTCAATAATTCACAAGATTAATATTAAAGCAGCGAAAATAAGACAAAACTACAAAAAGATATATAGAAAACCAAAGCCTACATGAAATCTTTATATAACGTAAAGAGGAAATATATTTCAGAATACAGATATAGATTTAAAAAATAAATAAATATAAAAACAAGGGTTTGTACCCGGGCTTTCGGGGTTGCAGAATATCAAAGAGAAATGCGTAATACTGATAACTATATTAGAATTTTACATTCAACATAATTTTTAGAATATTCACTAACAACCCCAAAAATCATATGTACCGTAATTTCGGGTGTATAAGCCGCGGATCAAACAATTCTTTTTGGACCCAGAAATCTTATTTAGTGATTGAAGACAAATATTTACGGCAATCTGACTAGTTATATTTGTTTCTTAAAAAAAATCTGGGTCGAAAAAGAATTGTTTGATCTGCTGCTTATACCCCATATACATAAATACTAATTTATTTAAATAAATTTTAAAAATTTGTTAAAAGATATACTTTTGTATTGGCCTCGCCCATAAAGTTAACAGGCAAAGAAATCGCCAAAGATCACTATTTCAAATCAGCCTTTTTCATTCAATTCATTTTAATGGTTTAATTGCATATTTTGATCATACATCTTAAATTAAAATTTAATTTATATTTTATTGTTTTAATAACTGTACGATGCATGTTTTAATTTCATTAGGACGCATAAACTGTAAAACATTTCGGGCTAATTATTATAAGAATAAACAAGTTCGTCTTGCGTAATCATCTGCAAGCGATAGACATCGATTTTAAAACTGGTCAGATCGCCGTAAATATTTGTGAAAAATATTTTAGGAGCAATAAAAAATTAGTAAATAATAATACATTTTTCAAACCGATCGCTACATAATTTGCAAACAAATTTTATTTGAAAATGCATTTTTTTTTTTTTCCGCGGTGTAAAATAAATACGATGTGTAGAAGTTAAAGAATAGCAGTAAAGTTCAATTTAATCGTTTGATGCTGCTACTATACATCTTAATTTAGCACTCGGAGTCGACGATTAACATACAAAATTTTATTCACAATTTCATATCTACAATTTAAAACCTTTAACACATTTTATAACACATCACCTTCAACATATACATACCTTTAATGCGTATGTGGCTAAAAAGTATTGCCTCTACACTTAAAACGCATGAAACACTTTCGCAACACTAACTAAATATAAAAATCAACATTTCTAACCAAAATCGCTTTCTATTGTGCTAATTTAATTATGCATGATTATGTTCATTTTTAAAAATTGTGTAATTTTAAAGGCACCATCTTGAAAATATTTTGAAAATGCTTTACATGTGTTGTTTAATAATGCTCTAACTTGTAAAAGTTTACAATGTGTTGTTAATTTGGTGACAAAGCGTTGTGCAGCACAACACTATTTTAAGAGACTATTTTCATCAGCACTATTTACAACAGTATTTCAACACAATTAACAACACTATTTTCGAACACATATTCAAGTAGCAATATTTTCCAACACATTATGTGCATATTTCTAGAGAGCAACACTTTCGCAACTCAGTAAGAACACAATCACAGCACAAAAAACGCTTCACAATACATCAATGTGTTGTAAAATTGGGGACAAAAAGTGTTCCGAAATGTGTTTATTTTTTGTGTTTGAGCGTTTTCAGTGTAGTGTGCACGAAATATTTGTTGGTTGATGTGGAATATCGAAGTCTAATGTCTTAGATGCCTATATGCTCTATTTCAGAACCGTAGCTGTTATATTAACATATTTTCGGAGGGAGAGGTGAAGTTTTAAAGGCCTATTTTTAAAGGATTTTTTAAGGGGGAGGAGTGGATGAATGGCTAGTTTGGAGCTTATGGGGCAGGATTTGTCACAGTAAATGAGACGTAACTACATCACTCTGATCCCAAGTCTAAACGAGAGTAGCCTCGTCTCATCGACTGTCAAAAACTAAACCCCATAAGCTCCAAACCTGCCTTTCACCCCTCTTTGTCAGCCTCCGTTTTCAGCCAACCCTCCAAAAAATATTAATATGGCAGCTACGGTTATGTTATTCAGCATATACGAATCTAAGACATTAGACTTCGATATTTCGCATCAACCATCGCAGTACAAATGTTTTAATAATTGTTCAATGACCCACGTACAACACACTTCACTTCATACATAATCTGCCACACTTTTAAATATACAGTTTCCATCTCAAAAAATCCGTTACCACTTTAACCCTTTCAACTGTGGTGGCTATACGGTCTAACCACCTAATTTTAATTCAAAAACTCACAAATGGCAACAACATAATTTTAGTAAAATTTTGCTAATGTAATAAGAATTGCAAAGTAGCGGTTTTTTATTTTTTAATAAATTCCTCGGAAAATTCTGATATCAGTCACTTATTACACCATTTTAAGATTATAATTCTGCTCCCTACGCTGTCAAGCATTTAACGGCGAGTTTTAACTCTTTCCGGAACTGTGTACCCAGTCTGGGATACCTAATTTTAATTCAAAACTTGAAATGGCACCAATAATATTTTAGTAAACTTTGGCTGTTACAATAAAAGCTTAAATTAGGGTGTTTCCAAATATCTAAAAAATTCGTTTGTGAATTCCTGCGTCAGTCAATAATTTCTCATTTTACTAACAGATTTTGCCCGTGCCGGAAAGAGTTAAACAATCAAAATGATGAAAAATACAAAAACATTCAAATTAAAAAAATTTAAGTAACCATATAATGTAAATAGAGGGTGTACCTAAACTCTTGGGCAAAACTTTAAGGAGTGATAGTACAGATCAAGACAAACAATATTAAATAGGAATCCAAGGGTCCCAAACGTTTTGCGAAGGAGATAGACGCCGCTAAAATTTAGGGTCCAAAATTTCAAATAGTCATAAAAAGCGAAACAATTCGTCTATTAATTTGCGGTTTTCACTAAAGCTTTTCTTCATGTCATTATTGTCTTGAAAATAAATTATAAAGATAGATTTCAAAAAATTCCGATAGAGGGCGTTTTAGAATTTGGAGTAACGTCCAACTATTTTTTACCGTTATTTTTCGCATCTTATTAATTTTTTTAGAAGTTTAGACATAAATTTAAAATTTGAGCTGAAAATCTGAATCGTTGGAAGTGGTTAAGTACCGCAAACTGAACTGTGTTTAATGGGGGTGGGGAGGATCAAATTTCAAATAATTATAAAAAACGGAAAAGTTCGTCGATTCGTTTGAAGTTTTCACTAAAATTATTCTTTATGTCATTATTTCCTTGAAAATAAATTTTAAAGATAAATTTCAAAAAATCTGTTAGAGGGCGCCTTAAACTTTAGAGTAACCAACAACTGTTTTTAACCCTTGTTTTTTGTACCTAATTAAATGCTTGTAAAAGCTTAGACTTGAGTTTTGAGCTTAAATTCTGAATCGTTGGAAGGGGTAAGAAGCGCAAACAGAACTGTGTCCAGGAGTTGAAATGTTACCCTCCCCACCCCTCGACACAGTATTACTTAATTACTCAACACGATTCAGATTTTGAGCTCAAAATTTAAGCCTAAACTTTTATAAGCATTTAATTAGATGCAAAAATAAGGGTTAAAGGTAGTTGTTGGTTACTCTAAAGTTTAAGGCGCCCCCTAACAGAATTTTTTGAAATTTTTCTTTAAAATTTATTTTCAAGGAAATGCTGACATAAAGAATAGTTTTAACGAAAACCGCAAACGAATTGATTGACCGCAATTGAAAACCGCAACAATTTTTCTGTTTCTTATAATCATGTGAAATTTGAACCTCCCCACCCCCATTGAACACAGTTCAGTTTGCGCTATTTAACCTCTCCCAGCAATTCAGATTTTTAGCTCAAAATTTAAGTTTCTCTAAGATTCTAAAAAAAATAATGCGATGCAAAAAAATAACGGTAGAAAATAGTTGTACGTTACTCCAGAGTCTAAAACTCCCTCTATCGGCATTTTCTGAATATTATCTTAATAATTTATTTTCAAGACAATGCTGACATAAAGAATAGTTTTAGTGAAAATCGCAAATCAATTGACTAATTTCTCCGTTTTTTATAATCATTTGAAATTTGAACCTCCCCACCCCCATTGAACACAGTTGAGTTTGCGCCACTTAACCTTTCTCAACGATTCAGATTTTCAGCTCAAAATTTAAGTTTCTCTAATCTTCTAAAAAAATTTAATGAGATGCAAATAATAATAATAATAATAATAATAACGGGAAAAAATAGTTGTACGTTACTTCAGAGTCTAAAACGCCCTCTATCGGCATTTTCTGAAAATTATAATTTATTTTCAAGACAATACTGACATAAAGAATAGTTTTAGTGAAAACCGCAAATCAATTGACCAATTTTTCCGTTTTTTATAATCATTTGAAATTTGAACCTCCCCACCCCCATTGAACACAGTTCAGTTTGCTCTACTTAACCACTCCCAACGATTCAAATTTTTAGCTCAAAATTTAAGTTTATGTCTAAGCTTCAAAAAGAATTTAATGAGATGCAAAAAATAAATGTAAAAAATAGTTGTTCGCGACTCTAAAGTCTAAAGCGCTCTCTATCGGGATTTTATGATTTTTATCTTTATAATTTATTTTTAAGACAAAACGTACATAAAGAATATTTTAGTGAAGACCGCAAATGAATTGACACATTTTTCCGTTTTTTATAATCATTTGAAATTTCAGACCCTAAACTTTAATGGCGCCTATCTCCTTCGAAAGGCATTTGGGACCCTTAGTTACTTATTTAATATTGTTGGTCTGGATGTGTACTATCATCCCTTAAAGTTTTACCCGAGAGTTTATATACACTCTGTATAATTGTCATATTTAGAGACAATGCATTGAGTATATATTCTTTATTAAATTTAATAATCTTTAATAAATATATTTTTATTAATTAAATATTAAGTAGTCTTCTGGTGATTGATTTTTTTTAAATTTCGTTAGAACTGAATAATCTTTAAGTAAAGAAAATAATAAAAATCTACAAAAGTTTTTAAAAAGTAAATCCTAAAAAACAGTTTTTCATAAGGAAATGCGAAGCGAAACAATAAGAAATATAAAAAAAGTAGTTTTAATGATTTGAATATGGTGTAGCGTATCTATCGTTCATTTGCACATTGGTTCATGTTTTAAAAGTAAAAACGGAAACATTAAATGAACACTCCTGTGTCTGTCTGTCATTGCCATATTATTAATAAACTATGGAATGTGGAAAGCTCAAATTTGAAGAAGTACTAAAGACTATTGACCCACACATTTACAGATTATTCAAGTTTTACAAATGTATTTAGGAGACAAATGTATAGGGGCCAATTAAGTTACTTGAAAATAAAATATTTTCTCTGTATATCTTTTGGGCTATCGATTGAAAGATTTATAATGCTGAACTCATAAATACATTTCTTTTATTTTTGGATATAATATTTTTGGACATACCATCGAACATGTAGTGTAAAAATATGTCATATTTCCGATTCTAAAACTAAAATTATGAAACAATTAGAGGTAGTAGATATTATGTTAAACCTTGCAAGAAAACTATAGTGTTTACCCGTTTTCACACAGTTTTTCAGAAAAGCGATTTTTTTTTCTTTACACGCTATTTTCGATTTGCCGGCATTCAGTAAAGATGTTGAAGAGCGTTCGAGGTACCAATTATATTAGAAGTATAAGAGCATTTTTGATACTGATCTTCGAAAATACTCTGTAATTAGCCAAGATATTAATCCTTAAAGACTCGGACGGCTTGGACACACATATAGACAGGGACGGCATATTCTATGTATCATTAGCTTTTAAAATCTACGTAACATAATTTTTTGTGATATATTTGTGTAAGTTAGTAGTATAAGAGCAATAAACGTCAAATTGTTAAAAACAGACTAATTTAATTTGAATTAATCACAGAAGTATTATGGGATTCACGACTATGCTACATTCAGAAAATCTCCTAGTAAGCATCTCGTGTCTTTAAATGTTAATTAAAAATCTATCTGGAAAAGCGCGGCATAATCCATGACAGGGTTTCACAGGATTCTCCTTTTTTGTGTTTAGAGTAATACAAACTTTAAGCTTTGAACAAGTATTTTGTTTTAGCTGCACTGTAAAAAGAAAAGATTATTACTAAGCTTAATTCAGCTATATGGAATGCACAATTAGGATTAAATATGCAATATTTTTATTGTCAGTACCGAAATAAGTTCACCAGGGAAAAAAACAGATCAGGATAAAATTAAAAAAGAAGTAATATCGAATAACAATATTTTATATTATTTCGATCTGTTTGCATTTTTTTTATGTATACTAAACCCATACCCAACCTTATCATTTGTTACAAAGGCTTATTATTCTTTAGCAACGACTTTTTTAATAATACAATTAATAATTCTTATATTTATTGTACGGAACCCTCTAAGTGCAAGTAATGTACGCATTTGATAGTTTATTTAAAATTATGATTTTAATTATATAATTTTAATTATAACAATTATATTATAATATATTATACTATATATTATATATTATATATTATATTATATAATATGTTATATAATATAATATAATTATAATTATATTATATAAACAAAAACTACAGAGACATTTTGATGAAACGAAATATCAACTAAATGTCCAGATATTGGAAAGGGATGAAAAATCTTAGAAACGAAGAAATGGAACATATTTGGAAACTAAATAATATTTAATCAACATAGTTTTTAAATATTTAATGATATGTAGTTTGACAATATTTTAATAAACTACAACAAACAATTAAAAAGGCATTTAAATAAGATAAAACCTTTATGACAGAATCACGTTAACATAATTCGAAGGTGATAACTTTCTCAAAAGAACAATGAGAAGGAATACACAATGAAAATTAAATTAAACACTATTCAAATATCTTAGTCTTTGTTTCTTATGCAGTTTGTATATAAAAAGGGGGGTAAAATTTTACGGGGTGATAAAATTCAGCTATACGAGCAAATTTCGTCATAGAATGTATGATCGAAAGTCAAGCGATGAGACGTTAAATGGTAGTTTTCCGCTGTTGCTGTTAAAGAATTACCAGAAGAATGAGAGGAGATTCTTCAAAAAATATTTTATTAACAAGAATATAATTAATGTTCATGATCAAAGAAATTGCTCAAGAGAAAGTAATGCAGCTGTTAATGCATGCATCACATCTGCGAGATACGGATTGACGCATATTTGCGAAGATACGCATTTCCTGAATATCGCCGGCAACTATGGCAATACTGGCGACTAGATTGATATCGATTTCAATGGGACACTCATAGATTAGGCTTTTCATACGCCCTAATAGGAAAAAAAAGCAGATATCCCGCGATTTCGGTGGCGAAGTTATAAAACCAGCTCAACCAATCCATCGCCCTGGGACAGTGTAAAACTACTTTTATCGTCTCACCACTTGCGTTCCCACTATACATTCTGTACACTGAAAAAAAACGGACGATTTTACGGAAATTGTACTGGAAATTGGGACTCCAGTCTAATTCACTGTTATTTAAATTAAAAATTTCGTGAATTAAAAAAAATACCAAAAATACCCGGAAATTTTTCTGGAATTTACGGAAATTTTTCCGTTAAAAAGCAGTGAATTGTACTGGCGTCCCGATTAATTGTGCAGTCTCCTTAAAATCGTCCGTTTATTTACATTGATGTCGAAATTTGCTTGCATAGCTACGTTCTGTCCGCTGTAAAGTTTTGCTCAGTTTATCAGATACACCTTGTATATTACATAATTTGTATATCGTTCATTTATTTATTTTGTAGCGAAAAAATTTAATCAACAAGAATAATGAAACTATGGAAACATTTGAAAGAATAAAAACAAATGAATGTCCATAAAAATAAAAGATAATTTTATTTCTTTAGGCACTCCTTTAATTTTGCCCCTTTCACAAATTGAAAATTCTCAATACTTTCCTGAAATAATTTCGTTTTAATAAGAATAATCCCTAAACGCATATTTTTGTAAAACGTCATGACGGTACATTACACCTATTTTCGTTGCATATATTACATCTATTTTCGTACTTTTATTGTCTTGCTTAGAAATAAATTATAAAACACATTACGTCATTAAAACTAAATAATATTTATCCTCATCAGACACTTGACTTTATTTAAATAATTTTTAAAACTTTTGTTGTGAAATTATATTTACAAAACCTGACAACAAGGAAAGCGAAAAAAAAAATTATTTTTCCTTTATAAAATTTAATTATATTTGGGGCCTCAACATTTTTTGACAATTTGTTATGATTTTCTATTTAATTTAATTTTTGTTTTTCGTTTCAAAAACAATGAAAAACATGAAATAATTATTTGTTTAATCATTGTTTAGTCTCTACAAATAGCTCCTTAACGAACAGAAAAAATAGTTTGTTTTTGTTTTTATACATTTCGTATATTTGTGCTTCTAAACATTTCGATATAACACGTATCTCGATTAAAAAAAAAAAAAAAAAAAAAAAAAAAAAAAAAAAAAAAAAAAAAAAAAAATACAATTTTGTATAGTTCTGTTATCTATTAGTCTCCATTCACACCAATTTCTTTCTTTTTAACATGATTTATATCCGTGAAAAATAAATTCTAAAGATGTGTATCCTATAGGATATATCAGGTCTGAAGAGGTCAATCACAGGTCAGTTTTTATAATTTAAATATTAAGAAATTTCCTTATAATTGATTTGCAGGGTTGCCGCAGGCAATTATTTTTATATTTTGTTCGCACCAGCATTTTTCAAATATTAATGTTGATATATATTTCTCCTGCAAATGTTGTCAAAGTTTGTGTTAGGGATTTCTGTTTTAAAAACGTGCTGTCAGTTAATAAAAAAATAGTCGCCTGTGGCAGATGTGCGCCATGTGCGCCATGTCTGGATTTGTTGTTTTGGAACTTACAAGGAGAGGACCAACTTTGATAATCACAGATTTTGATTATTTTTATATTGTTGTAGGGTAGAGGCCCCTTAATTTCAGGTTGAACGGATTTTATATAACGCTCCTTAGTTTTCGGGAAATACGGGAGGGTGGGAATGTCTAATATTACAATACAACTTAAATGCTTATTTTCCAATGCAACCATTCCTTTGGCGTAGCTCATAGGTCCGCGGACCTAGTTATTTGGACCGTAGGCATATTTCAGATGTGTATATTGCTGGGACGATTACTGTTTCTAAACCAATAGGAGACCGTCATTATCACGGTCAAGTACACGCCCACACAGTTTGATTGACAGGAACTCGTGGACAATTGATCGTGTGTGTTTATTATTTATTTGTACTCGGATTGTTTGAATTTGTACTCGGTAATTAAAAATTAAAGGTACGAAAGAATTTTTTTTTTCAAAATGACTGAATTTTATTTACTTCAATTAGAAATTATACTTCCTCTGATCCTGAAATAAATAAATAAATAAATAAATAAAAATTAAAGTAAGAATTTTGCTTATACGGATATTTTCGCAGAATACTTTTTTTCCCATTTGTTTAATATATATATAAATCATTTTGGAACGATATTTAGAATATTAAAAGGGTTTGAAATATTTTTTTTTAAATGTCTTATTTATTAATAAAAGACAGCCTCCAATAATTAAAAAAAAAATCACCAACGGACTCTCGGCCCGCGATGGACTCGAACCCATATCCGCCGGTTTCAAGCTCGACGCTCTAACCATTCAGCCAGTCAGCTCACTTTCATCCGCAACAGATTATCGTTATAATTAGCACCGTCAATTGTCCACGAGTTCCTGTCAATCAAACTGTGTGGGCGTGTACTTGACCGTGATAATGACGCTCTCCTATTGGTTTAGAAACAGTAATCGTCCCAGCAATATACACATCTGAAATATGCGGACCGTAAATCCTGGAACGCGTTACGTTTTTTTTTTTTTTTTTTTTTTTTTTTTGCTTTGTAAATATACTTGCAATTAAAATTTACTAAACTCATTATCAAACTAAACTCATTAAAAATTGTGTATCTACTATAATTCTAACTTACTTGTTTACTTTTTATTTGTAAATAAACTATTTGTACTTTTTATTTGTATTTTTTTTTTTTTAATGACCTAAAAAGGGAATTTTATCGATGTGATGTTGAATAATTGTGTCAATTCATGATTTTAAAGAATTGCCCTAATAAAGGAAATGAACAAGATGAAAAATCAGGATGTTTGAAATGTGCTATATTTATTTTCTCCTTAATTGTTTTAATAAAAAAATAATTATTAATATATTTGAAATAATAATCTAATATTCTCAACTTAAAAATTTTAAATAAATTTCATCATTATCAATCATTATCAATCATTATCAATCATTATATTTTATCATTCAATCATTACAATTTAAATATTTAATTTTAATTTAGCCTTTTGGGTTTTTTAATCACTATTAAACTCCTCTAAGCATTTAAAGAAAAAAAATTGCATCTATTATGATAAGCAAATTTTCCCAAATCTTTAGTGGCACCCTCTAGTTGTGGCAAAAATAAAAATAAATGCAAAAAGAAGATAAAGTTGAACTTAAAATGATTCAAAGCGAAGCATATACATATTACAAAATTAAAAATCTTTAATATGCAACATGAGGTTGTAATTTAATTCTTATGCTATTTTTAAATATAATTACGCTTCTCAATTTGAAAATAGAGCAGTATGATAATCGTATCTACCTCCCTTATTCAGGCAGTATATAAATGGTGCTTCTTTAAATTCACAAATTGAAACAAGTCTTAGGTATCCTTACATTGACAAAGAACATATAAAATCATGCTACAAGTGATTTTTTAAAAAACTAACCTTTAAACAACATATGAAATATATTTTAAATGTCATTAAAAAATAACAGTTTTATGATGTTTTATGCAACAATTTAGTTACAATTAAAAATAAATACATGAAAATTATAATTAATACAGACTTTTTAATTACCATCTAGTTTATTATATTATAATTAAAAGTATATCTATAAAATAAAAAATAAGAAAAAGAAACGTAACGCACTCCGGGATTGAACCCGATGGCCGCGGATCATGGAGCTAAAGCTGCTATTAGATTCACGGCCTTTTAGGCGAGACAAACTTTTCAGACGATTTTAACTCCAACATTTTCCCGTTCAAAAGAGAAAAAGGTTAAATTTGTCCTTGAAAAAATTGGAGGAAAAGCCGAAAAACCAGTTTCTACTAGTGCCAGGCGTTAATATTTATCGCCTACTCGTATGAATCGCTTATATCTGATTCGTTGAAACGTTCGATGTTGGATGAAAAATCTAAGCTAGCCCAGATTTTTTTGAACCTGTGAGAAAAAGTTGGGGAGACATTGCAGTTTGCTATTACACTGGATGTTGGGAGGATATTTCGCGGAATGTTGGAGGAAGTCAAGTGTTGGCTCAAAAGTCTTACGGGATGCTGGTGAATCTAATAGCGGCTTAACGCTCTACGGAACGAGCTACGCTTACGTAAACAAAACGTAACAAAGTAAGTACTTAAGTTGTATTATAATATTAGCTCCCCCCCCACCTCCCTGTTTCTCGAGATCTAAGCAGCGTTGTATAAAAGCCGATGAACCTAAGACTAAGGAGTCTTTAACTTGTAACATATGCAAAAATAATCAAGCTCAGTGATTATCAAAGTTTGCACTCTCCTTGTTAATTAAAAGTATAAAAAAACATTTACAGAAAAGTAAGTCCTAATCGAAAGGTTCGCATGAAGTAGAAGGAAGTATCTGCCTCACAAACGAGATAACCAATACATATACATTTTACATCTCAAAAAATTTCTTATTTTCCCTTTATTCAGTAATTTTCTTATGGATTCATTTTGGTTTTTCCACCTGATTCTCTATCAGATCTCAGATGGCGAAGATTATAATGTGAAAGAGAAGAGACTTTGTGATAAATCAATCGATCGTAACTGCTAAATAAAGAATTTGTCATTTGATAACTTTTATAGTTTTTGATAGATAACTAACAAGGTAACCACTTTTGGCGCTGTTCACACACAGCACTGAGAACTGGTGCAATTTGTAGCTCGATACATAAAAGTTGGAGGACTGATAAAATTTCTATGATAAAATAATATTTTATCTACTTCTTGTGCTTTTTATTTTTTATAATTTGATTTTTATTTGTTTATTTTACAAGTTTTAGTCAAGTCACCAAACATGCCGCTACACATTTTTTGCATGCTTTATTCTAGAAGTATATGTTCAGTGCATATTAGAATTAAATTAGACTGCGATTTGTTGGTAGTTAAAAGAATAAAAAGCAATCATTAGGGTTTTTTATGTGGAAGATAAATGTATAAATAATAAATATGTTTCTGTAAATTCAAGATTATTGAAAACCGTTTTTTTGTGACATACAAAATAAGCATACTATTTTCTTTTGAAGATGTGTGGAATAAAGTTTCGAATGTTTAAAATGAAATGTTGTATTAAATTTGTCATTTGGTAACAGTAATCATAAAGTAAATTACTATTTTTATACAATTTAGAAAATTTACAGTATTTAATAGGTAGTGCATTACGATTTCTATTAAAGTCTAAACTACTTGCCACACTATGACATTTTTATAGAATTAAAAACTTTACTTGAAAAAAAAAAGCGCCATTTTTCTGCTGCCAAATTTGTGAATATAATTATTATTGCAATTTTTCAAAATGTAATTTGTATTTTCTTGAAATAATTTATTAACTTTTTTGAATATTTTATATTTAGTATTCAATATTTCGTATTTTTAAATCTCTTTCTTTAAAAAAATTCGATGTAAATAGTCCAATAAATTGATTTCAAATATGCATTTTCAGAAAATTGTGCTGGTGTAAAATCAAAAATTATGATTCCAACAGAAAAATTCTACAGTTTCTTTAACTTCGTACTATAAATTTTTAAACCTCACCAGGTCTCAATGCAAAGTACAAGCACTAAAATTGATTCCCTTGTAAGTAAATATTGCAAGTAACTATGGGATTTTACTGTGGTACCACGATTATCAAATGTGTTTCAAAGATTTGTTTGAAAACCATCATGTTAGAGAATCAAATCAAATGTTTATACAAGAAATTATAAAGATACAATATATTGATTAAACAGAACGCAAATTACAGTCTATAATTACTTATTTCAAAAACTTAACTCGATAATAAAATACAATAAATTACAAAAACACGCGGAGTACTGTACATTACCTTTTACGATGACAATTATAGCCTACGCTCAATGATGGGGTTTACATGTTTCGTTTGCATATATATATATATATATATATTTATTTATATCCATGTGTAATTCTTGAACGAGTCGTTTAATTTTCAAACTTTTATTTATTTGTCGTAAAGGTGTCATCTGAAAACCATATGTGGCACTGTATGTCTGTTTAAGGGGTACTCAAATCCGCTACTCATAAACGAGAAGCTTTGTAACTATTTCCTGACTCTTTTTTTAAAGGTAGATGCATAAAATTGGAAGTCCTAATTATTTAATCAATTTGTAAGCGAAAATTGTTTTTGATTACTACAAGAGTTATAAGCAACTGTGGTCACCAGATGACCAGTTTTTCTCATATTTCATCGTGTCGTTTAAAGTAAAACTGGTTCGAAACGTCAAATACGACAGCATTTTGTGTAAAGAAATCTGAGAGAGTGATTTGAAGTCTGATTTCGAAGATTGTGCGTATCGTTTGATAAATTTTTCGTTAGTTGTAGATGAAATATGTCATCCAGAAGGCATTTGGCAGATTGGTAAAAATTGCGCGGCAGGGAAAATGAAAGCAGAACAGACATTCACAGTGGTCTATAGAAACTTAAAATAGCCATAAAATAACTATCATTTCAAGAATCTAGAAATGGTTTAAAGACACTAAAATGTACAGAACTTGATCAAGATCGAAAACGTTTCTCAACAGTATCTTAAGACCGCATGTATGACAATGATTTCTAAAAGAAATAGACATCTGACAATAGTTCAGATGGCAAGGAACTTAGGTGCAGCAACAAAAACTCGCTTCTCCAGATTCAATTTGTGTAACAAGCTGCATGAAAAACGGCTGTATGCACGGAAACCTATGATTTGTATTTCACTAAATCCGGCAGCAAACAGCGCCCGGTTAAAGTGGTGCAGAGATCATCGTGATTGTAGTACCAAAGACTGAATTTGAGTTCTCTTTGTCGATACATCTTCATTTTCTTTTGAAAATGATTTCCGACATGTTACCATATATGACAGAAAAGCGCACGTAATAAGGTTGCAAATTCCGTGAAAAGCATTGTTACAAAGATCTTGGGATCATAGTATAGGCGGATATCATTTTCAAGGATCGCACTGAATTCTTGGTCCTCATGTAAAGTTTTTTGGTGGTGCAATCGGTAATAAATTTTTCCTAACCGACGATAATATGCGGCTCCATTGTGCTGCACTACTGACTAATCATCTTGATGTCGATGGAATTTGATCAAAGGAAGTATGTTATCTGCTGCACTACTAAATAATTATCTTCAGGTCGATAGAATACAGAGAACGGGGTGACGCGCATATTCTCTGGATTTAAACTCGATAGAATATGTGAGGGACCTACTGTAACGCCGACTTGCATCCCAGCAACTCCCACATAACACTCCTGAGCAACTTTGAAGTATTATTCATCGTAAATACAAATTGTTACTGGAGTATATGTAAATTTATTTTTGTCAGAAATAGGCAGTTTGAATTTATGTGAGGCATGACAAAATAAAGATCTCGTGTAAGTTTTATCAGCCAAAATATTCAAGTTACAGAAGTTTTTATAGTTGTTCATTTATTTTTTTCTCACCAATGCAAATTTATGTTAAGCAATTAGAAATTTTGAGATACATTGTTTTACATAAAAGAAATCAGCAAATTCCAAAACATGGCTCTGTGCTTCACAGCTCATATGGAGAAATTCTTTTTTCGGCCATTTCGATTTTTTTGGCCTGTGAAATTATTATTAGTAAATGATGATTAAAAATTAAACATTTTTTTAAAAGGCAATTTTTTTTCTTTTTTTTTACGTTTCAAAAATTGACAGCTTCCTTGAGCATTATCACTTTTGAAAAAATATAAGACATCATCTCTTGGTGATATATGGAAATACAAGTTCCCGACTGAACCCATTATACTTGGCAAGAAGAATTAACATAGATGATTTCTTTTACTAAAAAATATTTTTTAAGAAGCGTCAGCTTCTTTTACAAAATCTGAAGGAAGAAAGATTAGATATAGGGGAAGATGGGGATACTTGAGCCATTTTTTAAATTTTAATTTTTTAAAATTTTTTAGAATTTCTTAGAACAAAATAAAATATTGAAAATGAAAATTTGATATTTTTTCTTCAATTGAAAACCACTTTCAATTAATTTTGAACAATTTTTCTATGTCTAATAAATTTTTACTTTTTCTTTTACATTGTGGCTCAAGTATCCCCATGGAGGGGATACTTGAGCCAGATGTCACATTCGCACCAGTATTTTGCAAAGAAAAAAACCGATTTATAATATACGCGAAAAAATGCATTAAACCTTTTTGAAATAAATTTGGTCGAATTTTCTGGTGTCGTTGTGACATTTCAGAATTAAAATTTTGTGGTAGAAAATTCTACCAGCAGAGCTCAAAGGGTTAATCACCATACTTTAAAAATGGTACCAAGGTATATTATTTCTTTTTTACATGTTCAGAACTATAAATATCTTACCATGTTGCCAGTTTTAGAAAGAAAAATTGAACAACTGTAGAGATAAAAGGGGTGGCTCAAGTATCCCCTATGCTCAAGTATCCCCACTCTCCCCTATATAAAGATAATTACATACCAAATCATGACCGCCAAAGTTGCCATTAACCAGCCGGAAATAAAATACAAATATTGACACATCAAAAACATAATACACAATTTAGGGTAAAGTGCTTTATCAAATGAGGTGCACTCAACTCCATGTTTAACAGAAGATCTGTCTTACTATTTTCGGATAGGATTTCCAGCAGTCAGTGCGAAAGGATACAGTGATGGTAACTTTAGTTCGCATTTATTGCAAAAAAGTCTGTTTATCGCATTCTCTTACATAATTAGATATTCATATATTAATTTGATAAGTATAGCTTAATTAACAAGCACAAATTAGGATATAGTAAATGAGAACATTAATGTCTAACATTGACAACACAGGCTATTTTTTTCCTTTACATTGTACGTTTCATTTGACTGTCTGACCGCCGATTTAGATCCCCAGTTAGATATCAAGCTCAGTGAACGAGGTATTTTCAAACTGACGCCCACGGAATACGAGTATATTTGTACAGAAATCTTCATTTTATTTAATCTCTGAATTTCTATGATCAAATATTCCGTTCAAAATTTATCAACGCTGTAACAAGGGAGACATGTAACACGATTTCACAAGAGGTGTTCAAACTGGCCGCATTGATAATAGGATATTTTCATTCAAATATAAAATAGTTTTTAATTGTGTATTCTTATTAAGCATAATTTTTGTAGCACATGCGAGCTGCATATATATTTCATGTTCAAAAAATCTAAATTTTTTAAACTAATATTTGTTTAAGCGTCCAGGAACATAAAACTGATTGTATACATTAAACTTTTCTTTTACTATATTTTGTTTTGCTTACTCCTTTTTGTATACACTTGATAACAGTTAACATATATATACATACGTGTAACTTTTTATATATTTTTTATAACGAGAAATTTTACAAAAGAATGTATTTTTAACTGTCTGTTTCAACTTTTTTAAATGTTTGTTTAAAAAATTATAGAAGGAATAAAGGATACGAGAAAAATTCAAATCTTTTGAAAAAATGAGCTACTGAACCACATTTATTAAAATATATAAAATACACATTTATCTTTTGGAAAATTTAGTTCCTACTTTATATTTTCTTTGATGTTGTTTACCATAAAATTACACAAATCTGAATAAAAAATGAACAGGTCTTCGTATAAAATGCTTCATTTAAAAAAAATGATCATATATTTTAGAAAAAATTGTGCAATCTTTGTTACTATTCTTTCGTTATAACTGAAGCGCACGAATAAAAACTGTCGCCTTTTATGAATATAATCTTAAAAGACTAATTATAAGGTCATTTATTGTAAAGTTTACACTCTTAAAATTGTGGTTGTTAAAAAACACTCACTCGACGCATTGTTTTCGCATTGAAATCAGATTTAAATAAAAAATTTCTTCTTTTTTTTCTTTTTTCATTATTTTGTTTGTTATCTTCAAAATTAATTAAGCGTTAAAAAGTCCGCTTCAAAGCTTAATTAAATTCTAAGAATGAATAAATTTATTTCTTATTTACTACCGCGTACTTTATTATTATTTTTTATAAGGAGAGTTTTGTGAGTGTGTATATCAGCTGTCTTCCGAATAGAGGCCCCACCAGTGGCTAAGAGGATGTGCTCTCGAAGCTGCTGGGCTGGATATGCAGGGTTCGAACACAATTGCGCCCTTCTTTCTAACCGTTCGGAGTTTTCCGGGGTTTTTCTTCGAACCTTGGGTAACTTTACGTAAATACGGGCTAGGTTCCCTTGGAAAGTCTCCCACGGAGGGCATTCCCCCTGGGGCCTACAATCCTCGTACAGATTATCGCCGTCATAAATAAAACCATCACTTTCGAATAGAGCTATTAAGTTTGAGAGGAAGATACTGCTATGTATGCAACCATATACTAAAAAGCCCTATTTTGAATTTTTTTATCAGACATTTCATGCAAATTTTAGCGCTTTTTAACTCACAGGCTATCAAAGCCTGAGAGCTTATGTCCCCGCACGTTTTGAATGTGCATATGCATGTGTATAACGCGATAACTCATGATAAAAATATCCGATTTACTTGAAATTTTGGATATGGGTTAATTTAATGAGGCGCTTCCCTGATTAGTTTTTCTAGTTCATTCGATAATGAGGAGGACAAGGGGCTAATACCCCTCCCCTTAATTTATATAAATGTGTTTTTCATGCAGAATTATCAGATTTTATTCAAATTTTAGGCCTAGGATTATTCTGATGAGGGCACCTCCATGATTAGTTTTTGGAGTTCATTGGATAAGTATTAGAGAGGGGTGGCGGGCTAACCCCCTTTAGATAAATGGGATTTTCATGTAGAATTATCAGATTTCATTCAAATTTGATCTATAGTATAATTTTAATACGGCGCCTCCGTGATTAGTATTGGGTGCTTATTAGATAAGTAAAAGGGGGGGGGGCAATAGGGGTACCCCCCTCAATTTAAGTTAATGGGTTTTTCACGCGATTTGCTTCAAATTTTGGATATAGGATCATTCTGATAAGGCGCTTCCCTGATTTGTTTTGGGAATTCATTGTATAAGTAAAGGGGGAGAGGTGAGGGGGCTATCCTTCTTAATTTAGGTAAATGGTTTATCATGCAAAATTAACCGATTTGCTTCAATTTTTGGATAAAGCTTTATAGTGATAAGATGCTTCCCTGATTAGTTCCGGGGTTCCTTTTTTGAGTATTAAGAGGGGAACGGGCTATTATCCCCGTAAATAGATAAATAGATTTTATGCAGAATTGTCAGATTTGCTTTAAATTTATCATATAGGTTTTTCTGATAATATGAATCTCTGAATACTTTTGGAGGTTTAACTGTTAAGTATAAAGAAAGAAATGGGGAATAAATCCTCTTAAATTATGCAAAATTATCTGACTTTCTTCGAATTTTGGACATAGGGGTATCCCTGATTAGTTTTTGGGGTTCAATGATTAAGTATTAAAAGGGGAATTATTTAGAGGCTATATTCCCCCTTCATTTGTTTTTTCGAAGGGCATTTTACCTTGAAAATAAAAGGCTGTAATATACAAGTAGTGTACATGGCCTGTGAGCTCAATGCCGTCACTTTAACAAGGAAATATTCCATTTGTTTGCCTTACGAGTCGATGTCTCTGCATTTATATAAAGGATCTGGTTTCAAACTTTCAAATCAGTATTGTAAATTATATCTTCCTTTCATTAAACTTTATTCGGAATTCGTACAGTAATTTTATTTAACATTTCGCAGACTGATGCCGTTATTTTCCAGGTGAAATATTAGTAATTCTTTAGTTCCGTTCTGAAAAAGCAAACCATTTTAAGATCACTCTTCTATCTGTCTGTCATAGCTATTTTACTGGTAAAATATAAAACATGGAAAGTTCAAATTAGGAGAGATAATAAAGACTACCGGCCCACAAATTTACAGGTTAACAAACATTTACAAAAATACTTAGGAAAGGTAGGAGAGCTAATTAAGTAACTTGAAATTAAGAATTTTTCATAAGCGACCAAATGAAGTTATTAAACTGGGTTTATCACACATCATACTTTATTTTTTGTTGTTGAAATGAGCACTCTTCGAAATCTACCTCTGCCTATAGTCCAAGCCAACAGGGATTTTTTATTAAGAAATCGGCAAATTATAAGCAAAAAACTTGGCAAAATTTTGGAATGTTTTTATAAAAATCTTAATTTCTCTGCGAGTGTACATACTATCCGCATAAAAGTGAACACAGTTTATTACCATAAACCACTTAATCATTATCTGCAGTTCGAACGTTTTTACTACATTAGTTTTGACAGGATAATAATCAGAAGATATTTGTTCTTTTTTAATTTGTTGACGGTTCCCTATTGGATTTTGGAAAAAAATCTTCTCGAAAATATATGACCTGTATTATTTTGTTTATACATCTGGAGTTTCGGAGTTGTCCTTATGTATATTTTTAGATATTTAACAAAACGGCAAATGTCAAGATTTTTTTGCTGGGACTGTATTCTGAAATTTGACAAAACGTTGCCAAAATTTGAAAAGTTAAATAAAATCCCATTAAAAATTTATATGAATTCATAGTTTTATTCCCTGTTCTAACTATAAACACATATGCTTGATAAAAATTTCATACTTTCAAAATAAAAAGTGCCTCGAAAATAGACACATACCTTAAACGTAGGCTCATTTTTCTCAGTTCGCAATTTTTTGTCTTTTCATTTTAATGGATTCTACAGTAAATGAGAAAATTGTCTGATTGTTTAAAAAGTAATTTTATATCGTGTGCTTGATAACTAAGTATCAGATTACTTATATAGTCCTAGAAAAAAAAAAAAAAATCTTGACACTTGCGATTTTTGACTTTTTTTAAATATTTAGAAACATACATAAGGAATTATTCTAAAACTTCTGGTGTGTAAATAAAATAATACAGGTCATATATTTTCGCGAATGTTTTTCTCCGAAACCGTATAGTGGACAATCAACAATGTGAAAAACAACGAAGAACTTTTGAATAATCCTTATAAAACTAATGTAGCAAAAGCGTTCAAACTGCATATTATGATTAAGTGGCTTAAGATAATAAATTGCGTTCATTTTTTATGAATATAGCATATATACTCGAAGAAAAATTAAGGTTTTCATAAAAACGGTCCCAAATTTTGCCAAGTTTTTTTGCTTAAAATTTGCAGAATTCTTAATAAATCTCTTCAGAAAAATTGAGAAACAACATATTCTATATGACACCCTGTAATCAAAATTAAAAAATATTAATAATTGTATAAAAAATGATCAGGTTTACTAAATAAGGTTTCAGTGCGCATGCGTGAACTCATTCACAATATAATTTGCATAATGTGTTAGCTAAATATATTCAGCAACTTTTCTAAAAGTCTCAAAAACATAGCTTGAAAATTCTTAAAATTATCATCAATAAAATAAGATAAAAATCCGGTATTCCCAAAATGAAATAAAAAGATGACTGTATCCAAATTCCATTGATTAGTGTCTTCACAATATTGCACGTACTCCTTTATTTGGTTACAATCCCCCATCTTTTTGCTTCATTTTGGAAATAACGGACTTCGATCTTATTCTATCGACGATAATTTTCAAAATTTTCAAGCTATGATTTTATGACGTTCACAAAATTTGCTCTATACATTTTGCTAATAAATTTTGCAAATTACACATTGATTGAGTTTACTCATGAGCACTGAAATCATATATAGTGAACCTGTTCATTTTTAATACAACTATTAATATGTTTTAATTTTGATTACAGGGTGTTATATACAGTATTGTTTTTAATATCTTCTGAAAAGAACATGTTTTTTATTAAGAACTCTTGAATTATGACTATCGCTAATATCATTTAAATCATGCAAAAATGAAGCCCTATTTGTCCGGTAATTTACACCGAAACCTAATCTAAAACAACTTGTGTCAACAATTAACTAAGTCTGAAGTTTGATGGAAATTCGTGCTTTAGTACTTGAGATAGAGTTATTGTGGAAATCGTGAAAAATACAACAGAATAGCGCCACCTGTTGGGTGACTTGCATCAAAATGTAAGCAACCCCAAGTAATATTATGGATTAATTGAATCTGAAGTTTGATGAAAATAAGTGCATTAATTCTAGAGATTGAGGTACTGCGGATATCGAGATAAATGCTGCATTGCAGCACCACTTGGAGAGCGATTTGCACGAAAAACTCACCAGCATTACTTTATATTAGGGACTAACTAAATCTAATGTTTTACTGCATTCCGAACATTAGTTTTTGAGGTAGAGCTTTCATTCAGAGTAGATTTGTGTCGCATGCATGCACTCAGACAAACAGAGATATTCACAGATAGACATAAAAAAAATAAGTATCCCAGACTCCTGAAACGTATAAATCCGTCGATAACCGGAAGTAAATAATTTTCACGAATCCAATACTTTTTTCTTGTATTGATAGAAGAAATTTTAAAATTGGTAATTTTTTAGCTATTTGGAAAATAGTTGTTGTCCTTGGTAGGGAACTGGGAAACGTGAAGTATATCTGAATCTTTTTATTGGTTGAATTCCGCAACTTATTCTATTTTATTCCTTTTCTGATTGGTACATGTTTAATGTCCAAAAATGCAATTTTTCTGTTTTTATTTTATTCGTTTTCTGATTGGTCCACGTTTAATTTGCAAAAATCGAATACTTCGGTTGCCATGATGACAAAAAAATAATAAAAACTTTTAAACAATGATAATTTGAAAACAAATTGTGATAAAGATTTCTAACAAATTTCATTTAAAAGTGCATTTTTTTTGTCTACGCAATGGTGTAAAAATTTTAAATGTGCGATGATTAGAAGTTTAAAAATTTGCAGTTCCGAAAATTGTAAAACTGAAATTTCATTTAAAAGATGTTTATGATGGGTCCAGGAATATTAATGTTCAATCGATATCGTACGTAATACAAGGCATTCAGAAGTCAGCCTGATTAACTCCATCAAATAAAAATGCACATTTTAAACAGGTAAAGCTGTATATCTATAAACTATTTGTTTTTTATCATTAGTCTAGGAATATTAATGTTTAATGCATGGCGTACGTAATATAAGATTCGTTATGATCATAAAAAATGATGTTAATTATTATTATTAATTTAAATGTAGAATTTATTTACAAGTCTTTAAAATTTTAAATCTTTGAAAATAGCATTTTCCAAAGTCGTTGTAATTTGTCAAATTACATTTTTTTATTATTATTTAATGTTAAAAAATCAATAGTTTTATTGAAAATGTAACACTTTTTGTAATTTTTTATAACTATGCTTTATTCAAACATTAACATAAAAATTAGGTGATATAGGTTATTGTTATAAAAAAATTTTTATTGCTACTGAGTCTCCTTAATAAAATATAAAAACTGCTCTAAGATTTTAAAAAATCAATGGCAGCACAAGAATTTTTATTTCAATGCTTGTTTAAATACCGAACATATGATTGTTTCTGGGCTTTCTAAACATAAAGAACGCTTTTCGAAAATGTTGGTTTATTAGAAGTGGTTATTGTTTATTTTCGTTCGCAGTTTTATTATACAGGGTGCTATGAAAAAAACTACCCATTTATAAATTTTAATAGTATCAACTATAAGCGTTGTAGAGTGTTGGTTCAAGGACAAAAATAAAGAATAAATCAAAAAGTTTTAGATAGGCGCATGCGCAAATGCTGCTTTGTTATTTACTTCTTTGCAATGCCACATGCGCAAAATGGCGAATATTGAGTGTAAAGTGTTTTGTGTTCTGCAATTTATTAAGAGTTAATCTGTTTCAGTTCAATGTGCATTTTGTTTAAAGTTTAATTGTAGTCCCCATGTGGCAAAAATTCACAGAAATGAAATGTCTCTTGTTTCCATTTCTCTGGACATTTTATCCGGAGTGTGAGAAGAATCTAGACTTTAAGTTGAATGTAATGTGTGCGCATTGAACATTTGTAAAAAAAAAATAGTTAAGTTTACCTTCAATTTGGTTTGTGATCTGTTGTAAATAGTTTAAATTATGCTTTTATTATATACCATTTAAAATGGAAAATACATTTATGGACGCGCTGTACTTTTTATAATGTATAAAGAACGCTGTATTTTCTTTATATGTATTATTATTGAATTGTGCACGCATTGAACATTTGTAAAAAATAGTTAAGTTTACCTTCAATTTGATGTGTGATCTGTTGTAAATAGTCTAAATTAAACCGTAATTATATACCATTGAGATTGGGAAATACTTTTATGGACACACTGTATTTTCTTAGATTAACTAACCTTTTTTTAATATATAATATATCTTTGTTCTTTTCAAAACCTGACTTCCCAAATGTCTTCGTGATAAATAAATAAAGTATGTAATATTAATAATAGTAAATTAAAATAATTATTTACCATACAAAAAGTCAAATAAATTCTATAGAATGCAGAATGGTGAAGCTATGGCAATCACTTTGGAATTTTCAGCTAATCAGCTTTTGGAAACGTTTGAACTCGTCATTTTCCATTGTTCTGATTTCCACCGTCAGCAGAAAAATTGAATAAGTGAAGAGAGAGAGAGAGAATGTCGTTCTTTTTTTATATATATAGGGAGTAAAAATTCTCCTTTCACGTTACAGATGAAACAATCTAGTAACTTTCATAAGTGGTACTGAACTGTTTCTAAATCAAGCGTCACATTTTTCTGTCTCTCGCTCTCTGTTTTTTTTTCTTTTTTGAAACGTAAGAAAAATTTACGCGAAATGTATTCTCAGTTTGTTAATGTATTTTAACCCTTTCCGGCACACTGTGCCCGGTCTGGGATATCTAATTATGATTCCAAACTTTCAAACGGCACGAATAATATTTTAGCAAAATTTTGCTTTTGTAATAAAAGCTTAAATTAAGGAATTCAAAATATCTAAAAAATTCGTTTGTGAATTCCGGTGCCAGTCGATAATTTCTCATTTTACCCGTGATTTCGCCCGTGCCGGAAAGTGTTAAGGGGGAACAGGGTCTCAGATACTAAAAAAAAGCATATCTTTTATTATATTTTACAGAGTACCTTATTTATTAATTTTATTAACTTATTTTACATTATTATGTATTATTCAATTTGCTACATTTCCATAAAATTTTTTTGAAAATTTAGCCAGTGGTAGTGGTGAGAACCAGGTCACCTCAAAAAAAAGTTTCCATGCGGTAGTCAGGATACTCATGATTGTTTCATATGAAAATTTAAAAAAAAAAGGAATTTCATTATTACATAAGTTAATGTTTAATTTGAACGAAGGAATTAACAAAATATTCATTTTTGAATTTTTGGTGAAGGTGCAATAAAAAAACTTCGATTTAAACTCTGAATTTTGTTGAAATTTTCTTTTTTTCTTTAATGAAAAAAGTAAGTAATAATTGGGGAAAAGAATTCTTCGTTCAGAAACTAGTATTTAGTACACTGTCAAAAAAATTCGTCAATATACACTAAATTATCCTTATTTTTTCACAAATATTTTCCGTACTCCCAGAAATTAAATTTAATCCGTGAATTCATTCCGAACGTCTAAAAAGAGGAAGAGATTACGTTTATGCCTAGCACGCATGCGCATGGGGTTTATTAGTAATAAATTCAAATTTATTTTAAAATGAAAAAGAAACAATTCTATAGATTAAGATGACTTTTTAGTTTAAAAATCAAAAATGTTTTCGAATTTAAAAATAAGTAACAATTAATTTTTTTCATTCATTCAAAAATACTCGCTATTTTTTATTTAAAGTTGAATAAGTTGAATAATGTTGAATTTGCAAATTCATTTATAAATAAATATTCTCATTTAAAATATACATTAAATGAACACATTTAAAAGGTATTTTAATTAAAAAATTAAATGCAAAAATTCGATATTACCCCCCAAAAAATCTTATCAAATAAAAATAGAAGAGCCATATTTTACCTCTAGCAATCTACTTAAATATATTTAAAATTCACATTTTTATGTTACATTAAAACTATCGAATAAAAACTCCAGCCACAATCTCATTAAAGACGAAATCTTCTAGAAATTAACTTCAAAATTAAACTAGCGGGATGTGGTAATCAGAAAACTTTTTTCTATCTCAATCATGTTAATAATTTTAAGTTCGGCATCATAGTCCCAAAATTAAATGGCAATCTGTTACCATCATAAATATTCTAAATAAGGTACCCTGGGGTAATAACGCCACGTTAAGGTTCTAGCAATTTTCACGGCTCAGTTTTAGATTGTATTTTTCAAACAAATATATGATTTGATACAGCAACTCATTGACTATCTACATAAAAAAAATAATTTAACAGATATGTATTCATAAAATGTAATGGCGTGATTTCTTGACCAAAGCTATTTGGCGTTATTACCAACCTATATGGGTAATAACGCCATGCAAACAAAACTATGAAATAAGATGGAATAACTGCATGTAGATTGCCCAATTCTAAAAATACAAACTCTACAAACTTTGAAATTCACAAATTGCATTCTAAGCTACTGAAAATGTTCAATTTTTTGTGAAAGTGTAAGAAAAATAAAGGTGTGGTGTGGGGGGAAGAGGATGATGCAAAAGAATATCAGACCGTGAGCTTCTTTTTGCTTAAAGAGGACCGCTTAAAGAGAATTATTCGAAACATTGCACAGTTTTAACTGTGTTTATTTGAATCAGTATTTAGGATGTAGCTCGGCCACTGTGGGGAATCAACCGGAGTATTAATGCCGAGGATTGGCGTTATTACCCCGTTATAGTTATTGCGCTGTACATTTTTAATTATAAATTATCTCGAGAAGATATCCAAAATCTTCAAGAACATTTTGAAAGTCCATCAAATGTACTACAAATTTATGTAATTAACAAAGTATTTCCGGATAAAAAAAGTAGTCTTCACATCACAAAACGTATCTCGCAAATTTTAGATCAAGCGTTAATTTTAGCTGCATGGAAAAACAATAAAACCTAAAAATGAAAGAAATTAACTTAAAGCTGTTTTTTGCGATTTATATGACTCAAAACCCATCTGCGCAGAACACATGGGTGTCATTTACCAGATTATTTCCTAATTATGCAAAATATTAGCACTTGGCGTTATTACCCCGCCTGGCGTTATTACCCCAGACCACCTTATATAAAATTCCTCAAAATATCCTACAAAATGCAGCATGAAAGTGTCACATATTGGGCGATTAATGCCAAACCCAATCAGAATGAACTTGTGCCAACGAACGTCTAACTTAATTCTAAGTTAGATGACAATTCTTGCATTAGTTCTTCAGATAGAGTCAGTGCGGAAATCGGAAAAAAGGCATCATGTTAAAACCAGCTTTTGGGCAATTTACACCAAAATATAATCAGAACAAATATTTCTCAAGATATACCTGAATCTGAAGTTTCATGAAAATTTGAGCACTAGATTTAGAGATAGAGCTATTGCAGTAATAGTGATAAATGCGGCTTATCACCTATTTAACGATTTGCACCAAAACGTAATCAACATCAAATCATGTCAAGAAAATTTGAATATGAAATTTGATGAAAAGCCAAGCATTAGTTTTTGAAATAGAACTATTCTGAAAATCGGGAAAAATGCAGCATAGCAGCACTACCTGTTAGACGATTTACACCAAAAACTAATCAACCCAATTTATAACAAAGAAAATTTTGGGTAACGGGATGAACATTTTTATTTAATTCCGTGCATTAGTTCTTGAGATAGAGCTCCCATAAAATCTCTAACACACACATATAGATTGAGTCACAGACAATTCGCAAAAAAAAAAAAAAAAAAAAAAAAAAAAAAAAAAAAAAAAAAAAAAAAAATCGGAACCCTAAAACGCATAAATCTGACGAATACAAAAATCCAAGATTTTCACAAATCCAACACTTTCTTTTTGTAAAGGAAGAAGAAAGTAAAAAATATTTTTCATATAATATTCGAAGATTTTTCCATGTAGATATAAAGTTAGCGTTTACAAGCTACATATTTTTTCGTGAATTTTGAAATATTGGTAAAGGTTAAACATGAAGTGACTCCACTTTTCCTGTCGGTGGTTCCCAACTGAATTTCCCCTATTCTTGTCAAGATATAGTGAAAACAAATAGCCGGAATTTCTCGAAACTAAATGGTATAGGAATGCTATACACTGTTAAAAATTTTGCTCTAGTTTGAACCAAATTTTAGTGCTCAGTAGCTGACACCATAGATGGTGAAATCTCGTACCAATATTTGGAGCTTCCTATTTCAACCTCGTTCCAACTATTTTAACTATGCTTCAATAAGAGTTAAAAGTATTGGTTCAAGATTTCGCTATCTTACAGTGGCAGCTATTGAGCACTAAAATTTGGTTCAAACTAGGACAAGCTTTTTAACATTGTAGATGCTATAAGTGGAATAGGAATGTTGTTTCAGCTTTTTTTTTCTTTTTGGAATGTTCCTTGCTGCTTAAATTTTGATTTCAATTAATGAAACTGAAGAGGAAGAATCCTGATAATGACTAAAAAGAAAAGTGTATATGCATTTTAAAATTTGATTTCACCATTAAGAAAATAAAATTTGATTTTTAACTTATTATAATGCCGAATTTTGATGAAAATCATTATGAAATTAGGAAAATACCTCAAAAAATTAACTATTTAAGAGATTAAAAGATAGATAAACAGATTTGTGTGATACACGATTAAAATGCAAAATTGAGGAAACTTCTAAAACATTCAAACTCAAAGAATATTTTCTAATTTTGTTTTCAAATTTTAAATTTTTAAAAGATCTTAAAATTATTTTTTTTAAATGGAAATTCTGTTTACGTTGATCTATATACTCATACTGAGATGTATATTTGCATAAAATTTCAAATCTTTATTATAAAAATTAAAAGAATCTTTTTTTAATTTAACCAATGTTGTATGATTTTTTTTGTATCTGTTGACAATTGTGTTACGTGGAATTTGCGAATTAATGCATAATTTATAAGCATACTTTGCCTTAATATTTTTAATTTTAAGTGAAACTTCGCCAGCACTGAGAACTTGGCGAAACAATGTCAGTCCTTCTAAATAGTTTATAGCCAATATAGATAAACTTGACGATTAGAATCTAATAAAATGTCTTCAGCAATTACATGATGTATTGTTTAACGTCAGCGACATGAAACTTCCTCATGACAATTTTAAGGAAAGAGTGCTTATAAGAGATAAATTACATGAAAGACAAAAAGAGCAACTGCTGTCGTCTTAAGGTGCCCCACTAGTCACAGAAAAAGACCCGGATGATAATGTAAAGTCTATGGGAGCGCTCTTTTCAAATATCTCGCTCAAATTTTAATATTTTTACATGATTCTTTTTGCACAGTATAGCAGAGGATATCCACAATCGGCCTAATTTTAACTTTTTAAATTTTGGTTTCAGTTTTAAAAAATTACTTTAAATTTCAAGACCGGTTTAAACCGGTTCTGAAATTGAAACTATCATAATATACAAAATATATAAGCAAAATCGAAAAAGTAAAAACTAGGCCGGTTGTAGATCGTCTTCAGCTATTTTATGCAGAAAAGATCATGTAAAAATATTAAAACTTGAGCGAGATATTTGAAAAGAACGCTCCCATAGAGTTTACATTATCATCCAGATCTTTTTCAGTGGCTTTTGTGGGGCCTTAATTGCAACGTGGAGTGACTGACATGAATAGGTGTACGTTGATCGATCTTCACAGAATTTCCCCAAGGTTTCGGATAGGAAGCAAGTTTTTCATGAAGTTAAAAAAGTTTTTCATTTCAAAAACTTATAGCACTATTAAAAGGTAATAAGTTTGTGGCATTAAAAACATAAAATTAAACACAAAAGCTATAACATTTTAACTTCAGTATGTTTTAAATATGACTCCGGTTACAAAATTCGATTACACTTTCTACGACGCAACAGATGGCCAAAAGTGTCACAGTTTCAACGATGACGGAAATATGACTTCCTTAATTCTTTACATAATTTTTTCTATTGCTATAGGTACGTATTATGTAATATTATTAAAGATGAGTTACACATTCTAAATAATAAAGTATATTTTAATTACAAAAGTTTATATCGACATACAACAACTTACTTCTTCAAACAGAATTAAAAAATTATAAAAAAAAAAAAGACCCCGAAAAAATGAAGTCAGAAAGCGAAAAAAATGAAAGGAAACACATGTGTAGTTAAATTAGCAAAAAACTTTCAATATAGAGATATTTTTTGAAAACAGCCGGTGAAAATGATTTTAAAAATGCACATATTAATGATGCAGGGTTTTGAGTGCCTCATTAAGCACCGCAGTTGATATTTTTTGTGGACATTTATCTTTTTTTTCTCTGAATTCAAAGCATTTTACAAAGTTTCGGGAAAACTTTGTGCTTGTTCAGCAAATAGAATTTATTTTCTTGTTTTTATTCTTACATAAAGAATAAACTTTGCATGAATTGAATGATGTGTTTTATTTTATGAAAGTTATGTTTACTCGGTGTTATTGTTTTATTAATAATGATAAATGGTATTTTAAGACATTTAAATATTTTTAATATATATATATATATATATATACATAATTTTTTTATGTATGTAAACTTGTAAGTTCAGGATGGATGTATAAACAAGGAAAAGTGGAAAACTTTTTTGATGTATCCGCTGCACATAGTGTCTGTAAAAGAAGTGTGGGGTTTTGAAGGAAAAATTTTTAGTTCAATCATAAAATTACGTTAATGTTATATACATGCTAGGGGGCTCAGCCCTCTTAAAGTTACGCTCGCCCTCTCCCTCCCATATTTCGCAGTCTCTAAAAACATCATAATGTGCACTGTTTAAAATATATTAACAGGTTATGGAAGATTGAATGATATTATCAATATAATGGCAGCTATCTTCTGTAATCGGGTTTCTATGCTTTTCTGTTTGAAAGTGGCATTTTCAGTTACCTTGATTTCATCCATCGCCGTCTTAACAATTGACTACTGTTTTGGGGATGAATAAGTAAGATTACTCCACATTTCAATATAAGCTTGTATAAAAAAGTTTGGTTAAAAATCTCGCTATCTTTTTGCCTTGTAACGACACTATGGACATTATTCTTCCTTTAAGTTCGAATCTAAAAAATCTGTGTTTGCTTGCGTACAACTTTTTGAAACCTTTTATGGTGTGATAGCGTTTTAGATATTTTCAGGAACAGATATACCTTTTTCATCAATTCTTTTCTCTATTTTAATACACCATCATGCATATTTTCAGGTTCTTTTTACAATATATATTTTTTATCTTAATTAATAAGAATATCATAATTTGATACTACTTGGTTATCACGTCGACCAAAATACTATAGCCAAACTATAAGATTACGTGCCAGTAATGTATAATTATAACATGGATAATCATCGTATTCACTTGACATTAACTGCGATACACGTGTTTGTTACGTCATCAAGTGATTTTTAATTTAATTCATTGTTTGTATTTTTATTTATGTTTTACTAATTTTTTTGTTATCTCGTTATTTAAAATAAAAATTATGTAAATTTATAGAACTTGGCGAATAGTTTCACGATTCGTATAATTTGGCAAAAAGTTTTGCGATTTGTATAATTTGGCGAAATGCGTCGACGGTATAACTAAGTAGTACCCATAATTTTCTAGTGTGCTTATCATATATAATTTGAGGCGTTCAAAAGTCAATCTGACTAACTCCATCAAGCAAAAATGCTGATTTGAAACATTTAAAGTTATTTATCTGTAAAAAATATTACTATTTTTTTTTAGCATTTTTTAAGGATGCGCAATAATTGTTTTAAGGTCTGTCTCAAAAGTTTAAGTATACAAGCATAAAATATCGATTTTCAAAGAATTATAAAAAGTGAGAATTAGTAGCATTTTTTTATTTGTAGATTTTATTTAAATAAATGATATCAAAAGTAGAAAAAAATAAGTTATATAATTGTAAAAATATATAATAATATTAAAAAAAAAAACTTCTCAAAAGCTTATGCACAATGTCAAAAACAACCAGATTTATATTTTTTACGGAACTTTTACTTTTTCCGTTTATTTAAAATAAACGTGTAACCATCGAAATTATTAGTTTTTGTAGGGTTTCTGTTGGCAAAGAATACTATGCGCTCTCAATGGCCTCTTGGAGTTCAATAAAGCCATACTGCTTTCTATTGCCGTAAACCTGGCGGGTTTAAATACTCCAGGCATTTTCACTCGCGTTTAAATCAGGACTTAACACTAGAACAGCCGGATTTTGGACATACCTAAAACCGCCGTTTGGTGTCAGTTTGACCCCCATGAGAAATTCAAACCATATTAAAATAAATATATTTTTTTAATGATAAATGAGGTTTAAATAAAAAATATAAAAGTTTTTAAAGATTTTATAACTTTTTCTTTTTTATCCTTTATTATCCTTTATTATTATTTCTTTTTTTTTGTTTTTAGAGATCGTTTATCCCAATTTTTACATTCTTTTGAAATGACAGTATATAAATGACAATGTATAATTCAAAATATTTTACTACACAATAGTACACAAATACAATGGATTTAATAATATATATATATATATATATATAATATTACACAATAAAACTGATAAGAAAAGAAACAAAAAAAAAAAAATAAAAATAATAGAAATTACCGCACAGCATGTTTCAAAGAGAAACAATAAAAAACATAATTCCTGAATAAGCATATAAATGTGTTCCAAAGTTATTTAGACATTAGCACAAGTAATACAATATATGTGCTTGATGGTGACATCAACACACTTACCACAAATTGGTTTCTGACATCCCTCACAGCTTGCAGAAGTTTTATTTCGTCCCTTGCAATGTTGAAAAGCACACTTCTTTCGCTTCAGGGTCTGTGGTCGATCAATTGAGGGGCATCTGTTGCGTAACGCGCTACTTCTCAATTCTTCCACAAGGGCAAGAATAAATTCCCGACGTGAAATTGAGGTTTTTGAGCATTCTTTGAAAATTATCCAAGCAGTTAGTGCAGCAATATCAAGGATGTTATAAAAGACGTGAAGAGGCCATCTGCGAGTTCCACATCTTATAGAATATTTTCGTAGCATCTGATCTGCTACATCTACACCACATTTAGTTTTATCTTAGTAAACAACAGTGTTCGGCTTCTTCTTTGCACTACTTTCTGCAAACACATTCGTGTGCATAGTGCTCAGAATCACGACATTCTTTTTGTTCTTGCACCTGCATATCGTGAGTATTTTATTTCCATTTTTCAGTGCAGAAAATGAGTATCGTGGGGAAGACATATCGCGGGCAATGGGAGGTAATTCTTTCTTGTTTTCACGCATCCTCCCAACGATTGTGGTTTTCTTTGCCAAAAGTTCATCGGCAGGCTTACAGACGTGAAAAAATTGTCAGTAGTGACATTGAGACCGGAGTTTAGATATGGTTGTATTAATTTCAGCAGTACACTTTCTCCAAGTTGTTAATCACTTGGCTGCTCTTCATCCTTACCTAAATAAGGACAGCCATTTAACACATATTTCGAATTTACATCAGTTGCTAGCCAGAACTTGATGCCGAATTTGTCCGGTTTATTTGCCATGTATTGGATGAATCTGCACCTTGACTTACAAGGCAACAACTGTTCATCAACGGTTATTTCTTCACTAGGATTATAACATAAACAACAATTTTCCATCAGCTTCTTCCAAGTTTCTGAAGCGAGAGCAAATTTGTCCAGCGTTCTGATCTGCTACATTGCAGATTGAATCAGATATCGCATGATTTCACGGAAACGATTCCGTGACATTGTCTCTTTGAACACAGGTGGTCCCCAACTTTTATTCCATAAGTCATCTGCACAAAGCTTTGAATGACCTAGTGCCCCACGGGCGTATAAGAGGGCGAAAAAAGCATCCAGTTCTACCTGAGTAACATACCAGTTCTGTCATCTCCTAACTGACGTCGTGCTTCAGCAACTGTGCATGTTTGAATGTGTTTCAGCATTGTTTCAGTCACCATCAAACGCCAGGCTGAAGCTGGATTAGCCCCAATGTTGCGACGAGCATAAGGTGTTGGTCCACTAGCAATTTTTATAATATTTCGAGCTGGTGTCGACCTGTAGTAGAAGTACGGGTGCTAAGGTTCATCGGAGTCCAAAGAATACCGCTGGATGACGTGTACTTTTCATTACTGCTGACAACAGAAAGATTAGATATCTTATTACCTCTTTTTTGCGCACGTCCACGTCCACGTGAGGTTCCTGATCCTCGAGAAACAGGGGAAATCACATTGATAATATATTCTACAGCATCACTGTCACTGCTTTCAGAAGACGACGCATTCTGTAAATTCACATTATCTATGCGAAAATCTTCATCATTACTGTCATCACCACTCATATCTGAATCTAACTGCTCCAGGAGCGCAAGGCACTCCTGTGTACTCAATCCTCTCCGCATTTTATATAAAGGAAAAAGACTATACTTTTGTCGCAATCGAAATCTTTGAGAAAAACACTGCTGTGGAAAATGGTTTCAAATTTCGTTTTCGGCCTCTAGAAGAACGATTTTCCCTTTAAAAATTCTGTAGTGCGCCAGCGTTGCTAGGATGTGTGCGCATTTCAGAGAAGAGTCAGTATGCTTAGAAGAACGCCTCCCCCCCTAATTGAAGGCGCGCGAGCAATAGAGAGAAGACTACCCAGAACCCCCCCCCCTCTCCGCATCGCTATGCGTCATCGAAACAATGTAAAACTGGAGTTTACTTTTCTCTTTTTTGTCATCGCGATAAGAAATGTGTGTTCCCCCATGCGCAGTAATCAAAACCGAGGTATGGCGAATTCAAAAACAGACTTTGTCTTGAAAATTTATCATTTTTCTTATGGGGGTCAAAATGACACCTATTGGCTGTTTTAGGTATTTCTTTGATTATTTTTTTTTTAATAATTAATATAGAAAGATGAAACATTGTCACAGTACGCTTAATATAATTTTAGAAAAAGTAAAAAAAATATGAGCTGCGGTGTTCGCTTACATGTTGAAATAAAGCATTGGAAATTGAAAAAAAATGCGAAATGACCCCATCGGTGCTTCTAGTGTTAAAGCTGGCCAGCCGAGAACTTTAACATTTTTTCAGGGAAAACCAAAGTTTTGTAGAATGTGATATGTGGATTGAGACATTGTCTTGTTGAAAAGTTCATTCAGGACGCCCAAAATGTCACCGATTGGTAGCAAATGTTGGTCTAGCATCTCTTGATACTTTTTTGAATTCTGTCTTCCTTTTAGAAAAGCCAGAGAGGTCTGGTAATTGAATCCAAATGCCCCCCAACCATAACAGATTTACCGCCCCGCTGCCTGCTGAAAAATGTCCATTGTTCCTTTCGTAAATCATTCCAGTACACTGTAAATAAAATTCTGTAAGGTTACTAAGAATTTTCTTTGAAACTGGGATGCCTAAAAATTTTTATGTAGCCGCAACTAAAGAAAATCACGTAAAATCTCTAAAGTTTCTTTAGTAACTGTTACTAAATATTGTTTAATAAACGTACTAACGATTTGTAAGGGAGGTTTTCAAAGAAACTTTTTTAATAGCTATTATAACTTTTTTAAGTTTTCTAATTATTGTTCAGTAAACTTACTAACGATCGTTTAGGGAGTTTAACAAATAATGTTTATTAAATTTACCAATGATTATGTTGTAAACATAGTAAAGATTTTTTAGGGAGTTTTCCAAAAAACTCTCTGTAAACTTACTACGGATTGTTTAATAGATTTACTTAGGATTTTTAATGGAGTTTCTTAAATTAGTTTTTGTAAAGGTACTAAATATTGTTTAGTATACTTACTAGTGATTTTTTAGAGAGTTTACTAAATACTTTTTTGCAAATTTACTAAGGATTATTTAGTAAACTTGCTAACTATTTTGAAGAGTATTTCCTAAAAAATATTTTGTAGGTTTTCTAATGATTTTTAGTACACTTACAAAGAATTTTTTTGTACAGTTGCTAAGAATTTTTGTGTGTTTGTGATGGACTTTAATGTACATTTACTATTTTTATTTAGTAATGAACACTAAGTGTTTTATGTACTTTATCAAATATACTTAATAAAATTAGCATTTTTTGGATAAAATAGATAAAATACTTAGTATGCATTCAAAATAATAATAAGAAGAAATGTATTATAAATATAAAATGTATACAAATCCACAAAAAATTCTAAGTAAATATACTAAAAAAATCCCTTGTAACTGTACTAAAATTCATTAGAAATATAACTTTATTAAGGAACAGAGTCTAAAATTGCAAAAAAATATTATATATTGAATCTAAAACATTTTTTGTATTATCACCAAAAAGTTCGTTACAACAGTACAAGAGTTAGTGCAGTAAATTTTCTAATGTTTTCTTAGTATTGTATCCAAAATATTTACATTTACCAAACAGTATTTGTAACTATAAAATTTTTGCAGTAGTATTACTAATAGTATTTCATCAGTATTCCAAAGAGATTTTAAGTAATTCTTTTTTGTATTCTAATACTTATATTAATTGGAGTTGTTGTAGTATTATTTTTTCAATATGAAGTTGAATTTTCATAGTTTTAAATACCCACAGTGGTGCTTTCCTCATGTATCAATATATTTTTTTACAAAATAAGCAATATGGTCTGACATGTGTTTCAGTAATATGACAGCAATTGCCGTAAGTATTTGTATGTTAGGCATGAGAAAACTCACTGAAGTTTCACTGTAGATATTTAAATAGATACAAAATCATTTTTTATATTAAATGAGCATTGTAATAACATTAAATGAGCAGATAATCTGAAGGAGATCTTACGATTTTCAGTTAAACTAAAAAAAATCAATAAAAACAATAATATAAATAAAATATAAGTAGTAAGTTTTTAAAACATGCCTAAATTAAAAACAAAACATACTGATGTAGTTGAGACAAATTAAATTTACAATTTTTAAAGACAATATTCTATTTGTATAAGTAAGCACTGTGAATCATCTAATCCAATTCATGATTTGAAAACCTCTACATTATGAGAAACAGCAACGGTTTTTTATAAAATGTAAATATGCTTCTCAACTAAAAATGGAAATACAGTAGTCCTGTTCAACTATTTTGTTCAATTTCAAAGTCATGAGAATTTCATTAACGAGTGTCTTATTGTACATATATTTGAAACACATAAAATAACTGGTTCAATAGCTAAAAAAATGTAACATCTGTAAAAAAATGTCTTTACCTTAACTCCATATTTAAGAAAATACCTTTTTTTAGCCTATTATTCTATTTTTTGCTGAATATTCCGTATAGTTGTCACTAATCACTAGGAACTTTCTTCCTTTTTTTTATTTATTTTATTGTTTTTTTCCTCGATTTTTTCCTCACAAATTTCTTGCACTGTCTACACTTAATACACTAGACTTTTCTAATAACTTTTTTGCTTGAGAGTTATGTTTCATACTGAAATAGTGAAAGGGAAAATTTAATTATTCGTAGGGCCACAATTTTAAAACTCTCAACTGGCTTAAAGATCCGGAAGAATGGATCTAAACGCATGAATTTAGTAGGACTCAACTGTGATTAATTCAGCTCTGGAATTAGAATTCCTAACTCAAAATATTGCATATAACAGAGATGATGTACACACATTAACATATGTGCGCAAAAATCCATATTAGGCATATCAACAGTCATTATGGGCAGGTTTCACATTTTTTTAGTGCTTATCAGTATGCTATAAGCACTAGAAATGGCTAAGAAGACTTTCTAAAAGCAGAAAATGTATGGAAATAAGAATTGAAACAAATAGAAATGTATATAATGCTTTGGAAAATATTATGAATAATCATTTTTATTATAAATGCGATATGCATACATGTACATCCAATTTATGCGATGTGATTAAATGACATAATACAATGAAATATGAATAAAGTTCATTTCCAAATAACGATTTATTACATTCTACACAATGAAAAGGATTTACATATACATTTTTAATATGACTCATATTTTACAAATATTACATAACTAGAGTTTATACAAATACCTATGAAAATCATACGTATTGATAGTATTTTTGAAACACATTTTCTTCAAATATCAATAATCAAACTTATATGCTTGTTCAGATACCGTTAGAAAATGATTGATAAACTGATATTATTTTTAAATATTTGAAAATTTCAGGGCTGTAGAACATATTACAAGGTCCGAGTGAGGTATGGTGAGGAATTTTTCTTATGAACAATGGTTCCTTTTCGTCATCTGACTTTATCAATTTTTCACGTCAGGGAAGCTCGCACTGTTTTTAATTGAACTTCAGTTTTCTCATGCATCTATAGAAGAAAAATATAAGTTAATATGAAAAGTAAAGAAACATTTAATAAAATTTATAATGATTTTGATATTATAAAAAAATCTACATTCACCCTCGTATTGAATAAATGAATTTTTCAAATGCTTCAAAATAATAAAAAATGTACATGCAAATAATATACTGACACACAAACATTAAATACAATAAACTCAACTAGAGTGAAAAATTAGCCAGAGCCAGGAATCGAACTCGATACCAAGCATTTCAGGTTGTTGCTCTGTCCACTAAGCTACGTCAGCAGATGGCTGGGTCTGCAGTTTCTCACTAATAAACGAAGTTGGATAAAGTTATCTTCCATAATTTAGACAGCCTAGGATGACGGGACAACTTGCGGACTCAGGCATCAGCTGGAAAGTGGATAGAGCAACAGCTTGAATGTTGTGGTCTTGGGTTCGATTCCTGGCTCTGGTTAATTTTTCACACTATTTGGGTATATTGTATTTAATTCTTGTATGTCAGTATATTATTTGTATGTACCTTTATCCATTACTGTACATTCTCCAAAATCAATCGGCGTACCTAGCTGTATATAAGAATATTTTTCATTAGATTTAATGTTCACAAAATAGAATTTAACATAAAATAATTGTTGTAATTTACAATAAACCCTAGAAACGACAATATCCCACTGTATCTGCAATTTTTTCTACCACATTATCGAAAATTAAATATAAATTTTCATTATAAAAACATTTCCCACTTCTCCCTTACGTGAGGGAGGGATGGGACTTTCTTATTAAATTAATTTATTTATTAATCTAAAATTTTATTTAGAATCGACAAATTTATAATTTTAAAATGTGTTAAAATGTTTCAAAATGTTATTCTGAAATTTTCCCTTTTATATTTGCGAAACATAATCGGTAAAAAATATTTTTGTAAAAATTGTCTCATCATTCCTATTCCCCCTTACACTTAATTTTATACACTATAGTCTTGAAATTTTAATATTATATGCTAACTTTTTTAGCCAACAATTTAGTATTTGTTTGGTTCAGGTATAAGCGGATTTAAGGATGAAAAACTTCTATTTCAAAAAGCAAAATAACTAACTCAAGATTTCGATGTAAAAACAAATTATATTATCAAGGACAAACATCTGTGCGTTACACTGACATCCTCTTGCGAATGGTAAAAATTTGAAATGAAATACTGGATTTGCAATTTTTGCTACTGCTAATTTTTAAACTTCTAAACATAGCACTCCTTCAATTTTTAGAACGCCATATGGAAACAATCCATTTTAAAATTATATTTATATATAAACTATTTTAAATGGCCGGTATATTATGTTTTTTAAAATAATTTTCAAGTACGATTTTTCGTAATTTATCTTCTCACATGCCGGCTTCAGTATATAAACATTTTGTACATAAAGCAGCAAAATTTCTTCAATATTTATTTCTAATTAACTTTCCATAAAGAAATTAATATTTCCTGTATAAATAATTCAATTAATATTAAAAACACACAAATTTAACGCAATTGTAATCGAACAATTAAATTTTTTTAGACAGCAAAATGGGATTCAAATGGAATGGATTCATTTTCATTCAAATGGAATTTGTTTGAAAAGTTCATTTGAGTTCACTGATTGTACATGGTTTTAAAAACAAACTTGAAAAGATAAAAAAGATATATTCCATGCTATCTCTTGCTCTTAAAACTAAGGTTTTATCATCATTTTCTTACGGCTAATATTCCCTAATAAAAGATAAAACTTCCTCTAAAATTAACTAAAAAATATAAATAAATCAAAATTTAACAGATATATAATTGAGCTACGCGTTTAAATCTATAAAAATAACAGAATATAAAAGATGTACCAAGCAGTGTTGAATTCGGAGACTTTTCTCCGTGAGGGACTTCTGTGGCTCTGAGGGGGGGGGGGACACTATAGAGTTCCAAAGGGGGAAATGGACTTTTTGACCAATGAAAACCCCAAATCTCAAATTCTCCGGGGGGGGGGATATTTCATTGCTCTGGGAGGAATGTCTCCCCCGGGTCAGCCCCTGAATTCAACACTGGTACCAAGTATAAAAATCTTGGGTTGAGGGAAGATTTCAAGTGGTTAACTGCTGTTATAATAAAGTATTAAATAAAGGAGTAAAAAGATGAAGACATTTTAAAAAATTAAATTTTGCGAGTACAAATAGGAGATAAAAATAACTATGCTTTATTTACTATTGAAAGAGAGGGGAGAGGGTTAACAAACGACTAATAACCAACAATATTAAACATTTACAAATAGTGAACAAAAATTAAAAATAAACAAGTTAAGAGTTCTTCATCGATTATTTTTTGTTACAATAAAGTAACAGATAAATCAGGAAAAGATTTTTAAAAAGCAATAGATTATTAAGATTTTAAACTTTAGATATTAAAGGGCCAAAAAGATAAATATTTTTTTTAGAAGAGGGGAGATTTACTATATATGACTTATTTACATTACTAAAAATTTACTAATATACGTAAATTACTAATAGCCCAGTGTTTAGTTGGTAGAATTCGTTATTAACATGCTCGCTGCCTCTTACATGAAGTGTGATAATAGTTAAAGCCACACTGTAGAAGTGGGTTTTTTCCCAGAAGCCAATTTACTTTTTATAACAAAAAATCAGCGAAAGATTTTCCCGCGCCAGCGCGTGACTGGCTATTGTACAACACCCCTCATCACGCGCTGGCGCATGACGGGCTCCTTAACGTTGGCTCCATATCACACGCTTTCGCGTGAGCGGCAGCAAACGTGTAAAAGGGAAACAGGAAATTGGTTTAACCATTTCAGTTTATGTCTACAATGAATATATTATTTTTTTTTTCTCTTAGTAGGCGAAAAAAAGAAAGAAGAAAATACATATAAATTTACAATAAAAATAATAAAACTATCTTTTTTAATACCATAATAATACCTCAAAAATAACTGACTATCAAAAACATTAAAAGAAATCTAGAGCTTTTTACTTAACTTCTATTAGCGGTCTCACAGACCCCTGAGTTTTTCAAGTTTAATTCGTAATTTTCAGCGTAACTATACATACTGGTCAAATTTTGTTTCGTTTGGAATCATATTACTATCGCTAGAGAGTTTTAAATAGCTGAGTTTTATTTATAATAGTCCTGTATATAAAGTTTTATAAAAAAAAATCCCTGTCGGCTGGGCCTATAGGCGGAAGTAGATTTCGAAGAGTGCTCATCTCAACAATATATATATATATATATATATATATATATATATATATATATATATGATTAGAGATAAACCCAGTTTAATAACTTCATTTGGCCGTTTATGAAAAATTTTTAATTTCATTTTTCTGCAAAAACTGGTTTTATCAAAATCATCTTTAGAAATATTCAGCTTAAATGCCCATTATGACAACATATTTTGAAATAGATTCTAAATTTATTAAAAAATCGACCAAAACAGTACATTATACACTTCCTAAATAACAAAAAACTGTCAGTGTAAAGCATTTGAGAAAAAAATTGAATTTAAAAATGAGTCATGAAATAACCGATTTGTTGTTTGAATACATCCTTAATTCTTTAATCATGATTGCTTCGGAAAATTTTGTGCGAAATACTCACTTTGACAGCATTTTTAAAAATACAGTTGGTAAAAAAAGTATTTGTACACTTCATTTTTTTTAAATTATAATGAAATTAAACAAAAGAGTTAAGCAAAAAATACTGTAATACATTAATTTAATGCATTATGATATTATAGAAGCAAAAACAAAATTAAACGAATCGATTTTTTACATTATAATAAACAAATATACAAAAATATAATGCAAAAAAAGTATTTGTACACTATATTAACGTAATATAATTAATTAAATTTTAGTAAAATGATACAAATTAATATTTTGTGTGAATTCATTTAGCGATTATGACTACTTCTAGATGGTGTGACATAGATTCCACCAACTTTTTTGTAGCGGTCTGGTTAATGTTATTCCATGACACAATAAGAGCTTCTTTAAAACTGTTTTTTACTGATACATATTTTTTTTTCGGATTTTTGCATCCAATAGCATCCACAAATTTTCTATTGGATTAAAGTCTTGAGATTTTAGAGGAGTTGCCAGTCGTCTTCGAGTATTGTAGTAACCATGTGCTGGCGATCACAGCAGTATGCTTTGGGCGTTATCCTGCAGAAAGTGAAAAGCTTCCTCTACGCCTAATTTCTTAGCACGGTTTAATAAATTATGCCGCGACACATAAATGTATGTTAAACCTGTCCTTCCATTGTCAATAAATTTTAAATGTCCTGCTCCATTAGAAGCTATACACCCCAAAACCATAATATTCCCCCCATCATGCTTGATAGTTTGAAGTATACGTTTTGGATCTAGAACAGTTTTATTTTTACGCCAATTTTTTCGAATGCTTGGTGGTAAGAAAATTTCGAATTTTCCCTCATCAGAAAAAATTACTGTTTTCCAAAAATCCAATGATTTACTTCTGTATACGAAAGCGAATACTATGCGTTTTCGCCTATTTGTTTTGCTGATGAATAGATTTTTCCTTGAGGTTCTTCCTTTTAAGTCTGCATTGAGAAGAATATTTCTTATTGTTTGAGGTATTACTCTGATGCGAGAAGATTTTGCAAGGTCTCCAGCAAATTTTTTAACCGAACGCATAGGATTTTTAAAGCTTTTTTAACAACACTCCCCTTTTCCCTCATTGTTAGTTTGCTGAGAAGTTCTGGTTTTCATTGAATTTCGATGCATCTAATTTATTCATAGTTTCTCACTATGCATCCAATAGTTGTAGATGGTAATTTAATAGCTTTTACAAATTCTTGTTGCGAGTTTCAATTTTTATTATGCTCAATAATAGGATTTCATATATCTAGAGGTACCTCTCTAGTTTTAGGTTCTATTCTCAATTACTTCAAGTGCAAATTAAATTAAATGTCAGACAAATATAGTATGAAGTTAAAAATTATTAACAGCTTCTGTATAAGTAGTCCTTTGAACCATAAACACTATAAAACACAGTACATATCAGGATGGAGAAATGTACAAATACTTTTTTTGCAACAAATATTTAAACTTTTCTTATTCGAAAATTATTTTACATCTTTATCGAAATTTTCTGTTGTGTAATTTAAAAAGCGCGGTAAACAGATTGTATTAAAACTATTTTTGCCAAAATATCTGTTTTTATTTAGTTAAAAATTAAACATTTTAGAGTGTACAAATACTTTTTTTGCCAACTGTATATTCTATCTTTATCAAAAAACTGGCCAATGCGTCACAGTATATAGTTCCTAAATAAGAGGATCTGTAAATTGGATGCATTTGAGAGCGAAAATGGATTTTAAAACGAGTCATAAAAAACGCAATTTGCTATGTGAAAACTTCCTTAAATTTTAAAATCACGAAGACTTCGGAAAATTCTGTTCAAAATACCCTTTTCGGTAGCCTTTTTCAAAATATATTCTGTCTTTATCAAAAAACCGATCAATGCATCACATTATATAGTTCCTACATAAGAGGATCTGTAAATTGGATGCATTTGAGAGCAAAAATGGATTTAAAAACGAGTCAGAAAAAAACGCAATTTCTTATTTGAACACTTCCTTAAATTTTCAGTCACGATAATTTCTGAAATTTCTGTTCAAAATACCCTTTTTGGTAGCCTTTTTTGAAATATATTCCGTCTTTATCAAAAAACTGACCAGTGCATCACATTATATAGTTCCTAAATAAGAGGATCTGTAAATTGGATGCGTTTGAGAACAAAAATGGATTTAAAAACGAGTCAGAAAAAAACGCAATTTCTTATTTGAATACTTCCTTCAATTTTCAGTCCCGATGACTTTCGGAAATTCTGTTCAAAATACCCTTTTTGGTAGCCTTTTTTGAAATATATTCTGTCTTTATCAGAAAATTGACCAATGCGTCACTTTATACAGTTTCTAAATAAGAGTATCTACCATTTGGATGCGATTAAAATCAAAAATGAATTTAAAAAGGAGTCAGAATATAAGCCATTCGGATTTGAGGTTTATTCTCCAACTCCTATTTTTGTTTAATTTCTTTTTGCTATAGGAATTGGTCCTATGAAAAACTTGTCAATATAAAAGTTGTAGATATTTTTAAGAAGATGTAAAATAAATTTAATCAGATTTGATATCTTAAAAATTGACGGAGTTATGGATTTTTCTCTTTTTTCAACGCCCTTTTTCTTTTCGTTTTTAATTTTTTTCATCGGTAAAAGTTGGTCCTATCAAAATCTTGTAAACACAAAAGTTTTAGATAATTTTAAGAACATTTATAAAAAATTTAGTTGGACTTGATATCTTGAAAATAGACGAAGTTATGAATTTTTTTCTCTCAAAATCCCTGTTTTTTTCGCCCTTTGAGCCCACTTCTAAATTTATCAAAAATCTGTCATATATATGCTTTTGGACCATTTTAAGAAGTAATATAAACTTTAAACCGATTCGATATCTACTTTAATTAAGAAGTTATGGCGTCTTTTCGGTTTTCACAAAAACGCCCCCTATTCCGACCCTCTTGGTCCGATTTTGCCCATTAACGAACTCAGCCAAGATTTTATCCCCATTGATTTTATGTACCAGTTTGGTGGAGATTGGTGAAGAATTATAGAAGTTATCGTGTCCATAAAGAAGTGAGATATATAGATAGATAGATATATAAACTGGTGCGATTGCAATAGGTTGTATTTCTTACGAAATCTACCTAAAATAGTATTCGGAGAGTTACTTTAATATTTTATTCATCTTTAGATTAATCTGCCTGACAGACTACTCTCAGTAGTTTTGTCACAGCAGTTAAGGGTTAAAGTTTTGAATAAAATGAACGCCTACAATTAAAATTTTTGTTGGATATTAAATGTCACAGTTCCGTTTAAAAATTTTAGCTTAGTAGTCAGAGGTAAAACTCAAAATTAATTAGGAGAAAACTAAGTTGTTTTAATCCCTTCAGTTTAAGTCTAGAATGGATGTACTGATTACCCCTCCTCCTTCGAGGTCAACACTATAGAAAATAGGTACATAGATATTTATAGCCGAAAAACCACTTTAAAAAAATATATCTTAGGTTTATATATCTTATCCCAAAAGAACTGATTCTATCAAAAACAAACATTGTCAAGACAGATGTCTTAGAATTTGAAATTAAAAATAAAACTAGTACTCATATTCATATTTTTGTCGAATTCTATTTCAAAATTTTGTCTTAATTGCTAACAATATATTAATGCAAGGAATGACCAAATTATCATTGAGTCGAGCCTCTATTTTTTTTATATGTTTTAAATTGTTAAAGCCTTTACCATGTTGTTGTAATTATGTTAGGGCTTTATTTTGTATATTTTGAGGATTATAATTTAGTAATTATCGATAAAGAGGTGCATGAATGATAGCTGTTTTACACGTACAACTGATATCACCAATCTTAAACCATCGTTTTAATATTTTTACGTTAATACTACAATACTTTATTTCAATATTCCGAAGATTTTACAATTTTATAAATTTAACCTGACAGAAATTGTCATATAATTACTGTGAAGCGGTCTCCATCGAAAGATGACAAAAAGGCGCGATAAACTTATAGGATGGAATTTTTGTACTAAACATCTTGTGCTATTATAATAAAAATTTCACCTATACAAAAGTCTCTGATGATAGCATAAAAGTTTCAAATGAAAGAAAATTACGGTAGTGTTTGTAGTTAGACTGTGACAATTGAGGGAGGGGGGGCATCAGTTTGTGAGATAAGTAACGTCAGTTAAAGGTTAACTTAAAATGTGGTCGTATACTAATAGAAAATCTTTTTTTAAACCATCTTTGTCCTTTAAAGAAAATATCGAAGGTTAGAATCGTGCTACTAATTGACTTTTAATTTCCTCTAGCGAAAAGGCTTCTACACACTCATTTGTTTGCTCTCCCCCAATCCCCCCCCCCAAAAAAAAACACTCTCGCACTTTTTTTTTTTTTTTAAATTTCTACTTATAATAGATATGCACTGTTATTCACTCTATATACACATATTTCAAATATACTACTAATAATAAATTATGATATAATAAACAATGATATAAAAAACAATGTTTACCCTCACTTACGAATCATTTTTGAAATATTTTAAAAATAATTAAAAATTCAAATTTTAAGATATTGATAAGCTCGTAGAAACAAAAGCTCTTCTGGCAGTAGGAGGAAGCTTACTACATTGCAAATTTATCTCGAATAGATTAAAACATATTCTAGCTTTTTCATAATTATTTGCGACATTGGACTTTTTTTTCATAGCCCACTATTTGGCTATAACCCGTAATCATGAGGTTAACACATAAAAAATTCTTAATACATCCACCCTAAATAATAACTCAGTATCTTAAAAAAATACTTGTACATAAAAATCAGAAGCACTCTGAACTGACAACCTCGTCTGCTGGGGTTTATAGCTCTTGCTTAGTAATTTAGCTAAAACTTTGAAGTAGAAATGTAAAAATTCAACAAAAATATTGACTATCGGTGCTCATTTTATTCAGAATTTTAATCTCTATAACATTTGAATTGAGAATGCTTTTGATAAAAATAGTTTTTTTAGATATTTTTTATGATAATTAGTAAAAGCGGTTTTTTTTATTATAAATCTATACACATTTTTCTAACGCTAACCTAATAAGGAAGGGAAAAAACTTATATAATCATTCTAGACCTACAGGGATATAAACAATTTTCAACTTTCCCCTAATTGATTCAGATTTCGACCTTCCATCCCTCCACCAGTGGGCTCTAAAGAGTTTTATAGACTTTAAAACTCTATGCGTTTTTTATGAGGAGCGCTTAGAATATATAGCATAGAGCGCAATATGAAGGGGTGAGGGAGGAATGGGGAAATGGAAATTTCGAGTGGTGAGAAAAATCTTATTTGGCAATTTATTGTAAAAATAAAATAACACATAGAGCAAATTTTATTAATTTTAAATTAAAAAGTTTTACAGAGTTTTTTAATTTTAAGTTCTGTTACCGTATAGGATGGAGAAAATTCAAAAACAAAATTTTGAGGGTGAAATTCAGATGAAATTTTTAATGAAATGAAAGTGATGTAATCAGTTGCTAATGAAATTTAGGATTGATTATTCACTATAAAGTAACAAATAGAGTAGAAAAAAGTTTTAAACACTTAAATCTCTTGTATTTTGTAGAAAGGGGCAAAAAGGGTAAGGAAAATTTCAGAAAAAGAGAAGGGTCCGATCTGAGACTAATATTACGAAGGACCACAAAATCCAATTTTAAATTTTTTTATAAAAAATCTCCAAAGATGTATCACTCAATATATCAATGCTTATAATATGCACGCATTCATTAAAAAAAAGTCCAATTTAAATTTTGTTATAAAAAATCTCCAAAGATGTATCACTCAATATATCAATGCTTATAATATGCAGGCATTCATTAAAAAAAGTCTAAAAGTAATCTTAAATATTCTAGAAGCTTTTTTAATTAATTTAAAGAGTGTTCATTAGTGTCTCCTGGGGGCGAAAGAATAGGTGATTGATTGATTGATTGATTTTTGACGTCCGATTATCTGCGCTAGGGATATAGGACCAGGGGGGAATGCCCTTCGTGGGGGTCTTTCTAAGGGAACCTAACCCGTATTTACGCAAGGTTCGAAGAAAACCACGAAAACTCCGAACGGTTAGGCCGACAGCCGCGATTGGGTTCGAACCCAGCACCTGCCGTCTACCAGTTGAGAGGTCCGAACCTCTCGGCCACTGGTGGGGCCCTCGAAAGAATAGGTTAAAACAAAATTTAACACATTAAGAATAAATATTTACTTACTTCCTAAATAGAAATTCTTCTCAATAAGGGATTCAAGATGGAAGTCTTTTACGCTCCTGTGGTCGCGTAAACAATGATCACGTTACTACTGAAGCCCTATCTGATTGGCTGACAGGTGAAACTAAGATATTTTATGTATTTTACAATGCGCTGGTAAATAAAATACCCCGGTTACAGATAAAGTTTTAGTACGCTTGCAGATTTCTGTAGCTTTACAAAAACTAGTTTTGTATGTTTCCAGATTTTTTTAACAGTGTACGCGTTCTAACAATCAGAGCCATCAAAGTTCCACTTTTTCACATCGCTAAATGAAACAGTAAGCCATTTATCCCTGTAAGACATGTGTTTTTTAGCTCAGTTTATTTTGTCTGTTTTGTGATGTGACTTGAGAGACGGTTTGCGAGCCTTATTCTTTAGTATGATGGAATCATATTCTTTAATACATTTATGTACAGTGTTTTTGTGCACCTGTACACTTAGATTGTTTTTTAATTTGCCGTATGGACATATTTTTTCTAGATACCAAACACCATATTTTCTGATCAATCTGAACAGTCGTCATACGTGGTCGTCCAGATCTTGGTTTCCACTTAAAATGATCATTTATAGAGGGTACTTGATATATACATCGCTTTGATCGATTTAAAACTTTTTCAATATCAGATGTTTTATTTTGCGATTTCAATTTTCAAACTTTCAAAATCTCCCATTTTGTGAATTTTTTACACTTTGGAATTTTTAAAATGAGAGGAAATAATTTCTCCATCTTTTTATACTTTTATAAGACTGCAATATGATGTCATACAACGTCATTACACACGGCCAATCCCATGTTTCTAAATAAAATTGAATAAAGTACTTAAACTTTTGAGACAGCGTTTTTTCTAAAAAAAAAAAAAAAAAAAGAAAAGAAAAGAAAAAAGAAATAAAGATCAATATAATATACTTTTTATTTTAACCACCCAAGATGGCTTATTTTATTTTATGTTGATTTAATATAGAGTATTTATTGTAAATTAGCACAAAATATATTCTCCTTCAATTATTTAAAACCAGATTGGCAGAGTGCTTAATTTCTTGAGACAGACTGTATAATCAAGAGTAATTTCATAAGCACTGTGTTGCTATATAGAAAAATTTCAACCCAATCATGTCATTACATGTACAAAAATAACATTTTTTTTTCAATCTTTCTTAGTTATCAATTTATTAATTCAAATTCATAACTGTCGTAAGATATGTATCAACCTAATCATGTCATTACCTGAATTTAAGAAATGGAATTAGTCGGTTTGGATTCAGAATGCCTCATTTCTACAAAATAAGTCGAAAAAATTTTGTGCTTACATTTACCAGCATTTATCATGCATCAAATGATGTAAATATAAACAAATTTTCTATCGCGTAACATTAAAACGTCACGTAACATCATCACGTAACATCATCACGTAACATCATCACGTAACATTATCACGTAACATTAAAATTAGCAGGAATGAAAATTGTTCTAAGTTAAATGTATTTTTTTAATACATGACGTAAGTTTCAGTATCAAATGCATTTGTCATGTAATATATATATATATATAAGATTCGCGGGTGCATATATTATTTAATTTAAAAGTGTCTGAAAACATTTTTTAAACTTTAAAAATGTGACCTAATCTTTACCATTAAAGTTTTTCTAGTGTAATAATTTAATTACTTCAGGCATTTTATATATGACGATATTTAACATTTATATATTTTACATAAAAAACAATTATAACCTTTAAATTCGTTCCGTGTGCAATAATTTTATTATTTTAAAGTTTTTATACTTTCTTCAGTATTATGTGTAAGGATTTTGACGTAATTTTTTCTATTTTCAGCTTTCAACATATAATTATTAAATTCTTATTTTAGAAATTTTCTTCTGTTTATAATATCAATTTCATTATGACAACAATAAAAAATTCAATATTCGCTTTCTTGTTAGTTGCTTATTTTTTTTTCATGTTAATGTCAATTATGACAACCGTTAACGTGATATGATATTTTAAAACTCCGGAGTCATTTTATGGACAACCTGTATTTCGACATGCTGATGTAACAAAGAAGCCTTCTAGAAGATATTTCACAGGGAAAATTACACAAATTATACTACTCGTTTATCGAAATCTCTAAAACCTTGCACACTAATTCCGACCGAACCACCCTGGTTTCAAACCTTCTAGCATTGGCCAAACCTTCATATTTTGTGGACATCATATTGATCACTGGGCTGAGTCAACGACTCCTTGATTTGAGAAAGTTGTGACATGCTTTGTTGTGACGTTTCGAAACGTCACACGAGCCTTGTAAATTTAGATTTCGTTGGCTTATTGAATTATTAACTATTGCTTGTAAATATTAATTAATATTTCCACATGTCAAAGATATCGAAACGTGCAATTTGTTAGATATTTTTTTTTATTTTGTATACTTTATGTGACGTTTCATAATGCCACAACGAAATGTGTCAAGGCTTTCCAGCTTATCTATGGGGCGTTAGCTAAATATGTCCTTGAACATATATAGAAATGTATGGGAGTTACTATAATGCATTAAATCTACAGAATTGAATATGAACTATCGATTTGCTAAACCTGCTCAGTCCTAATATATCCTATAGGATGCACATCTTTACAATTTTATCACATATGTTAATAATGTAAAAAAAATAGTATAAATGGAACTTAACAGATAGCAAAATGGAACAAAATAGAAATTTGTTTCTTAGAGCGCTTTTTTAGCGACATTAGTGTTATATCAAAGTCATCATTAGTGTTACATGGCTTGCATCAAAAATGCACGAAATGTACAAAAACGAAAGCGTTAATAAATTTTACGTACTTTAAGATACCATTTGTAGAGTCCATTAATAAAATAAAAATTCTTACTTGTATACTACTTCATGATTGCATTGCTTTCGCAATGCTTCAGGAATAATAATAAAAAAAAATCCCAAGAAATTCTTAAAAAAATTACTTATTGAGTGCACATGTATCAATAAATTTCATGTACAAATAAACGCTTTTTTCTTTTCTATTTGTTTATATATATATATATATGTATGTATATACGTGTTCATGTGTTTTTCGATAACCTTTTCATTCCTATATTATATTAAAATTTTATAATATGTTTTATTTAATATGAAGTTTTGTAATTTTTTGTGGCCATACATGGGTTATTATTAGCCATTCCTAAAACTGAATTTCAGTTATTTTATTTATCGAGTATGTTAGGTTTTAGGTGCGTTCGTAGTAATGTAAATACGTAGCACTTATAGTTGTCGTTCAGTCCGTTCGCTTATAACAACGCAAAAACTACCCACCCAAATCATTTCAAATTAAAAATATATAATTATTACATAATTTTGTCGAGTCATTTCAAATTTTATGAAAATAGGATGCATAGATCTAAACAGAGACAATCAAATGTATTCCATTACATTACGGTCAATCTGGAAAAAAGTTTCAAATGCATTTTAATCGTTTAAAATTTAAAATAGATAATTATAATATAATTTTGTCGAGTCATTTCAAATTTTATCAAAATCGGATGCATAGTTCAATTACAGGGACAATCAAAAATATTCTGTTACAATACGGTCAATAGGGAAAAATGTTTCAAATGCATTTTAATAGTGTTACACTCATTCGAACGTAATAAAATTGATATGCATCTATAAAGTACATATTATAATATACATTTTGCATAATCTGTGGTGCAAAGAAAATTTTTTATTGATTTACAAGGCCACAGAAAAATATTACATTACATAATGGTATAGGGAGAACATTGTTTGGTGCGCGTTTTAATTGTAATTAACTATTTACAATTTTATGAGATTGGTATAAGAGAGTGATATTTTTAAATCTTCGTTATCGTGCGAATGCACCACATTTGCTACGCTTCACGTGCAATTTCCAGCTTGTTTAGTTTTATAATAGGTACATTAATTGTGAATAAATTTCTTTTCTTGCGGTTTTACAGCCGGGTTTCTGTACTTTGGATTAAGATCGGGTTGAGATATATATATATATATATATAGTTTTGCGAATAGTACCAACGCGATTTTTTTTCTTTGGGCGAGTTAGATTATGGGTGATTTTAAATGTAAATTGCTAGTTCGGGTAAGGTCGCACAGAACTCTGTTTCTTACTTTATATAAACACAATAAAAGATTTCAAAATAATTTGTTACGGAAACTCATAAAGTGTTTCTGCAACAATGAGCGCTCTATAACGAAACAATTATTGTATGCATTATTCACGGCCCCCGCTCAGTTCATCTACAAATAAATCTTTCTCGCCATTTCGAAGAGAGTGATGTGGACGTCTATATTTGAATATGAATGTATCTTAAAGGCAATCGTTAAATTGACGTAAATTGATTGTTAAGATTCGAAGTAGAACGCGGAAGTTTATAAACACTTTAATAAGATTTAATGACAGTTTATTTTAATTTCTGTATGTGACAACGTGTGTATCAAACTCTATTGCTCGACCGCAAGAAAAGTAACACACCTCGACAAAATTAAATTTCACAGGGCAGGCAAAAGAATTTTGCAAGATTTTAGTGCAACGGAAATTTTTAGCCCTTTGTTTAACATGCTGCAAATAAAAAATACATAAAAACATAAAACTCTTAAGAATGATGACGTAGGATAAGGTTTGGAGAGTTGGTTAAGTTTTCTTCCCCACATAATCACCTCTCTTTTGTGGCCACAAATAGGACATATAGTGTAATAAAGTAATTTTTCGTACAACTACAATTAGGAAGGATTTTGTGTTGCACGAAGCACCTATGACAGACCTACACTGTAAAAATTATTATAATCGCGAACGAAAATAGTCTATAACCACTTTTAAGACATCCAATATTCCGAAAAGATTTCCTTTATCTTTAAAAACCCAAGAAAACAATTTAATTTCGAAATTGAAAGAGAATTTATAAAAACGAATTTTTATTAGCTGTCCGTAAGTTTCGGAAACATAATCAGATCTCTCTACCCGGACAATCAGTTTTTCGCAGGGCCGAAACTAGAGGGGGCAGAGGGGGCACGGGCCCCGGGCCCCAACAGAACAGAAGGTGAAGGGGGCGCCAAATTAAGATTTTCTTTGATGTGTTTGTTATAAAGAATGCATATATGTGAAGGGTGGAGGGGCGCCAAAATCCATGTTTGCCCCGGGCGCAAAAAAGGCTAGTTTCGGCGCTGGTTTTTCGGATGGTATAAAACCTCAACTAAACATTTTTTGATGGATAATAGTGATTATGCATGCACATGTATCAGATAAATGTTAACTTTAAGGCGGCTGGTCACTCAGCGGCCGAATTCTCCCCCGTAATGTTAAGTTTATGGGCGTTTGATACATTTTTATATTCAAAATATCTCCTCGGCAAATCATTATTTTGAACTTCTTTTTTCATTGTTCTCTTCTTAAAGGATGCATCTGTTTTACTTAGCTTTCAAAATATTTCTAAAATCTATGCATAACTTTATATGAAGTGTTAAAATTTTATTTCTCGCTCGTCAGTTTTTAAAATATAAAATATTAAATTGAGCATAATTTTTTGAAATATTTTAACAACTAAGAAAAAAAAACAGACACCCTTTAAGAAGAGAACACTGAAAAAAGAAATTAAAATACTAATTCCCTGAGACGAAATTATGAATATGAGATTGCATCAAACGCCCGTAGACTTAACATTACGAGAGGAATTCGGTCGCTGAATGACCAGCCGCCTTAATGTTAATTTTACTGGTGTTAATTCTACATGTTTTTCAATTACCCATAAACTTAAAATTACCAAGGGGGATTCGGCCGCTGAGTGAACAAACGCTTTAATGTTAATCTTAATGCTGTTAATTTGTTAAGTTTTTCTAACGTCCATAGACTTAAAATTACCGAGGGGAATTCAGCCGCTGATTGACCAGCCGCCTTAATGTTAATCTTACTGGTGTTAATTCTACATGTTTTTCAAACTCCCATAAACTTAACATTACCGAGGGGGGTTCGGCCGCTGAGTGAACAGACGCTTTAATGTTAATCTTAATGCTGTTAATTCGTTATGTTTTTCAAACGCTCGTAGACTTAATATTGCCGAGGAAAATTTGGCCGCTGAGTGACCAGCCGCCTTAATGCTAATTTTTATGCTGTTAATTCTATATGTTTTTCAAACGCTCCTAGACTTAATATTGCCAAGGTGAATTTGTCCTGCGAGTAACCAGCCGCATTAATGTTAATCTGTAGAGAATCTTCACTCCCTTGAAAACTAGCGCTCATTAATGTTAAACCAATGGGCACGTTAATTCTCGCACACTTAATTCACACTTCGAATTTTCGTTTAGATTTAAAAATTTGTAAACGATTTTTTTTTTCGTTGGATGACGGAGCTTGATTTTTAGTATGACTATTTTATACTTTTTCGATTTTCCTTACAGATTTTTTTTTAAAAAGGTACTTTTACATTTGGAACCGGTCTTGAAACTGAAAGCATTTTTTAAAAAAGAATCTACAGCCAAAATAGAAAACTAAAAAAATCATACTAAAGATCGAGCTCCACTCAACTCAACTATCCTATACAAAAAACATAAAAAATAAATAAATAAATAAAAAAAATAATAAAGTAAATTGAAACGAGTACTAATTCAAAATTTACCTACCCACTGGTTTAACATTACGAAGCGAGAGTTTTCAAGTGAGTAAATACTCCCCTTAATGCTGTTCATTCTATATGTTTTCAAATGCCTATAAACTTCACATTACCGAGGGGCATTCGGCCGCCTTAATGTTAATCCGTTAATTTGTTATGTTTTTCAATTAAACACGCTTACTGAATGCGAAACCATTTACTTCAGACCTCATAGCATCGGTTTTCTGGGCAGAAAAAAACTGATTAATCCATTTTAAAAGCTTCTTGGAAACTTTTCCAGAACTACCGGTAGCTAATGAAAGTTTATTTTTACGAATTTTTCTTTAAATTTCAAACATAAATTCTTTTGTGATGTTTCAAAAGATAAAAGAACGCTTTTCTTAATCTTGGGCGACCCAAAGAGGTTATTGTATACTTTCGTTCGTGATTATTGTACATTTTCGTAAATTATGAAATATTTGTCTTTTTACTTAACCATCATAAGTAGTATAAGGCAAATCGTGCAATCGTTTTGAAAATCGAATTTTTTTTTTGACGGATTTCTCGCTTCAGACACTGGATATTTTGAAAAACATATTTTTAGAAAATAAAATTGCTGTCTGTCCATCTCTGTGTCTGTCTGTTTGTAAACGCTCTATCTCCCGAACAATCTGAGATGGAAACCTGAAATTTTGTATGTACTTAGCATGTAAAAATCGGTCAAAGCCTATTTAATATCAGTAGCCCCGATTATCCGAAACTAATTTTTTTGGTCTCTTGAATTTTTCGTTCTGATAAAAGTCACATAAAAATTTTCGAAATTTTTTTATTTAAGGGGTGGATTAAAAAGGCAATAAAATAACACAAATTTTGCATAAAGTACAAAGTCGACCAGATTACACAGACCTGCGAAAAAATACTTTTTGAAAATTGTTTTAATTTTGATAACTAATTTTTATGTTATTTTCATTGCTGATTACAAAAATGAAATCCATTTTTTTCTATCACGTAAGGATTTTTCACAAAATGGTTGCATAATTTTTTAAAAAAGAGGTAAAATAACGAAATTTCAACATTTCGTTTTAATTTCATATATTTATAAATCAATATAAATTACATTTATATCTGAATTAAAGTAATAGTTAATTATACATACAAGGTTGCAAGTCATCAGAGTATTATTTTTTCTTTCCATCAAAAGTTTTTTTGCCACTTTTCCTCTTGTGAATTTTGCAAGGATTGTCTATTTGCAGCATCCAGCAGTAGTCAGCTATCATGCTGACATTCCACTTGCCTTGATATCGCCTCTCCATTTCTTTTATATCCTGGTGAAATCTTTCACCTTGTTCCTCACTAACTGCACCTAAGTTTTCTGGAAAATAGTCAAGATGTGAATCGAGAAAATGAATTTTTAAGCTCATATTGCACCCTAAAATCTTGAAATTTGTTACCATCTCTTCTACAATAGACTTGTAGTTTGGGTCCTTTTTGTTGCCAAGAAAACTAGTAACAACTAGTTTGAAAGATTTCCAGGCTTTTCTTTCATTTAATTTCATTTTATTTTCAAAATTTTCATCTTTCATCAATTTTCTGATGTCTGGTCCTACAAACACACCTTCCTTCAGTTTTGCTTCGGATAAACCTGGGAACTGCTCACAAAGGTATTTGAAACATTCACCTTCTTTTGGTAAAGCCTTGACAAATTGTTTCATAAGACCTAATTTTATATGAAGCGGTGGAAGTAACACTTTTTTTGGATCCACAAGATTTTTACTTTGAATATTTTGACTCCAGGATTTAATGTCTTCCTGATTGGCTATTCTTTCTTAATGTAATGTTGCTTTCTGTCTCGACTGTCCCATTCACAAAGAAAACAGGGAAATTTTATGTACCCTCTCTGCTGACCAAGCAACATAGAAATCACCTTCAAATCACCGCAAACTGCCCACTTGTGATCTGAATACGATATTTTATTTAAGACAAAATCAAGATTTTCATAGCACTCTTTTAAGTGAACAGAATGTCCAACAGGTACAGAAGCATATTCATTTCCATTATGCAATAGTACTGCTTTCAGACTACTTTTTGATGAATCGATAAAAAGTCTCCATTCGTCAGGTTCATAATGGACTTTGAAACATGCTATGAGACCTGGAATATTGTTACAATAAATAAGTTCCTCTTCTTTAGAAAAGAACGGAATAAAATCTTTTTCTCGGTTTCTACACCAATAAAATGACGTACCAGGAGCTAGCATTTTTTTTTTCTTTTAGTCTGCCGAAAACTTCTGCCGAATCCTTAGACAGATTTAAGTCTCTGACTAAATCATTTAATTCAGACTGCGTGAAAAGTTTAGGTTCATCGCTAATAGAGTCATATACTTCATCAAGATCATCATCACTTTCACATTCAGGCACAGTATCTGAATCAATATTTTCCACAGTTTCTGGAGGGGAAGGAACCGGAATACCAGGTCCATGAGAAACAGGACGTATAGCAGATGGAATGTCAGGATAAAATATTTCCTTTTTGTTCTTTAAATTGAATCCTTTCACATTACAAAGACAAAAATAGCAATCATCACTATGATTTTTAGGTTCTCTCCAAACCATTGGTGTACCAAATCGAAATGATTGTTTCTTGCCTTGAAACCATTGCCTTAATTCTTCTACGCAAATACTACAAACTTTGTGTGGAGCCCACGGCTTATCTTGATCACCCAATTTCACGCCAAAATAAGCGAATTACACTTTTTTAACAAAATCAGAAATGCTTCTCTGTTGTTTTTTCACTGTATAATTACCGCAAATATAACAGAAACAATTCGGTGAATTAACGCATCCTCTGGAAGTGGAAGCCATGTTCTCTAATGCAGCAATAACTAGAAGTTAAAATTACAACTATTACTATTAACTCACAGCTCGGAATAAAAACACATGTGTACAGCACAGAGTAAACAAAGACACTGAATCAGGAGTAGAGATAAGGACAGTGAAAAAGGGTGTGAAGAAGAGGGGGCGTACAGACACCTGCAAGCAGAAAAGATCCGATTTCATCTTGTTTCCTCTGTCTTGAATATTGTGTTTAATAGGCGGTTTGCCGATTAAAAAAAATATTCTGCATTGAAATTGTTTTTTCTTTCTTTTTTATAAGTTAAATACACAAATTTACTACTTAAAGTCCATAAATTTATTTGACAAACTCATATAAATAATAGTTTTTTTGTTCGAAATTTGATAAATTCATGAAATATTAAATTGCGATTTGTGAAGAAACTGTACGTGATGGAATTTTTCCAATATTTTTCTAGTAATCAGCATCCAAATAACTATAAAAAATACCACTTACTATGCCGACAATTTTTTCATCGCAGGCTTGTGTTATTAGTGGCCCAGATATTTGTAATCCTGTTTTCCGTATTCTTCGATTTTTCATGACGCTGTATTTCATTCAAATTTAAATTGAAAGACATATTTTAATTGGAAATAAGACGCTTAATCCGACACAGTAAATTGTTAGTAATATGATTATTATTTTTGGTGTTATAAGGATGTTTATTTTACGCAATTCGGTACTACTTGAGTAATTTGGCGTTTTATATAATTTTTCGAAATTGGTTCATCAGCAATTTATTAATAGAGCATTACTCTGTGTATTAAAAGTATTTTAATATACGTTTAAATTTTGTTTTCGAATTGCAATGCATTTTATAAATGGTTTACACATGCTTTATTTTCATATATAATATTATGTATATCCATGATGGGTAATTATTACGGTGCCTCATTGACTAGTTTTACAGCGTATTAGTGGAATATAATGCAAAATGAAGTTTTTCTAGATGTGTCACTATCTTTCCAGATGAGCGATATATATTACTTCTGGCGTGGCATTCCTTTTTCTACTCACGAACAAAACGCACAATTAGCGATAAGTTGTCATTCATGATATATTTTTAAACAAGATCTTTGCATTTTCCAATATAGTAGAGAAGTGTTTATGAATTGGATCCGTCTGCCTCTACATACTGTAAGTCACTTACCGTGCACTTTATATTAGGGTACGATGTTTATCATAGCGTATTCGGTATAGAAAATGAAGTAAATGGCATTTATTAGTCATTACGGTCTATGGAGAAAGTTTTTTTTTTAGTATTTGAATGATGTTACACTATTTCAAACTTGTTGCAAAAAAATTTATGTACCGATTTTTTAATCCTTGAATAGCTATTTTTTTCAGATTTTTTGTGAATTGCAAAATCTTTTTCATCAATATTGAATTTGTCTGATACTATTTGTAGAATCCATTAAAAATAAAAATTAATAAATGTATAATTATTTCATGTTCTTCATTGCTTTTGTAATATAAAAAATAAAGGATAAATTAAAAATTCTATCAAACTGCTAAAAAATATAGTTATTGAGTATCCACATGTATCACCAAATTTTAAATACAAAAAATAAATTTTAATATTTTTTCGCTTTTCAAACTTTCTTAGTTATTAGTTCTAATTTGATTTCATAACTGAAATTAAAAATAATAAATAATAAACCCTGGTTGTCTGAAGAGATTACAATTTCATATCCACATTCTATAAAATGAAAATAAAATAATTTAAAAACTTATAAATTTTCTCTCTAACAATCAGCACTCAATTGCTTATTAATTATAGCACGATTGATCACACCCTAAGCTTAGTTCATCTGCAAACGAATATTCCCCTTCATTTCGAATAAAGCGCCGTCAATGCCTATATTTGAGAAGGAATGTGCCTCAAAAGATAATCGTTAAATTGACATAAATTGATTGTTAATATTCACAGTAGAATTTAGAAAATTATAATCATAACAAACAAATTAAATGAAAATCTATTTGAAACCTTGCGGGACCGATTTTTTCCTTTGAATTTCGGGTGAAAATTACTTTGAAATTTACAAAATTAACCCGATACAATTTTTATAGTTATTATTATTATTTTAATTAATGAATTAGTCATTTATTTTAATTTACCGAATACAGTTGTTTTGTGTATGAATCATATGATAACACTGATAAACAAGGTTTCTGCTTCTCATTAAGTTACTGATGACTTTTGTATTTTAGGCGGTGTTGAAAAAGCATATGTCATTAAAAATTTTACGTTACCCATAGATTAAAATATATATATATATATAAAATCTTGAAAATCTCAATTTTGTTGTATTTATTCAATACATCTGCATCATAAATTTTATCGCAATAGCTCCTGAGATAAAGCCCACAATACTTTAGTCACATACAAACAGACTTGCAAGCAGACTCATAGACAGACCAGAGTGTCAGAAGGACATTTTCTAAAATCCATCAAATTATGTTCAGGACTTTCTGAAACGTTCTGAACGTTCTTAAACTTTTTGAAACACTATCTATGAAAACCGGATGGTAAAATATTTCACGAATCCAATGCCTTCTTGTAAAGATGGAAAAAAGGTTTAATTTGGAGAATTTCGCAGAATTTTTTTTTGCATGCGTAAAAAATTTGATATTTATATTTTAAAGCAAAAGCATGTTCATGAATAACGCTGGAGTCAGAAAGACTGTAGCAACACTCACTCTGCAAAAATCAGCATTACTACAATCTTTTTAAAATGTAACTATCCATAACTTCAAATTCTATACCGTAGGATATTGAAAAACATGATTTTTCAAATGCAATTTCTTCGAGAATAGTATGTCAATTGACTGAGGTTTAAAATAATTTTCAAACATCTTACTTGTCTAAAACTATTGCATGAAGACTGATTAGAAAAGATTAATTATTTCGCATTTAAAACAACTTAAATAGTTCAGCATTTGTTTCTGATTAATAGTCCATAATGAAATGAAAACATGTAAATGAATAAATTAACACGTAGTCTAACAAATCACTTTAAATACAAAATGTATCATAATACAAACAACAATTAATACTGACCCAGATTTGAGTATGTTTCGAATATTAATAACTTAGTATATTTTATTTTTTCCCATTGTAACATGAAATCGGCATGAAATATTTGTCTATAAATTTCTTTTTCCAGGCAATGTTAGCAAAAGATCTATACTTATTTGTTGATGTTAAAATAATTATTAAATTACAGGATTTTTTTAACAAGATTTTAATTTAATAAATAATTTTTAATTTCTTGTATCTTTACAAGAAAAATGTATTGGATTCGTGAAAATTTTCAAAATCCGGTTTTTGACGAATTTAAATGTTTTAGAGGTTAGAGAACCCGAAAAACATATTTTTACAAAATCTCTGTCTATGACTCTGCAAGTCTGTAAGTCTGTCTGTCAATCTGTATGCATGTAACAAACATTTTGTGGGCGCTCTATCTCAAGAACTAATGCAAGGAATTTCACAAAATTTTAGATTCTGTTAGACCTAGATATAAACTAGAACTGATTAGTTTTTAGTGTACATCGCTCAACAGGAGGTGCTGCTATGCTGCAGTATTAACTATTTCTACAATAGCCATATCACAAGAACTAGTACATGGATTTTCATAAAACTTTAGATTTAGGTAATATCTAACATGGTGTTGATTATGCTTTGGTCCAAATTGCTTGAAAGGTGATGCTGCTATGGTGCATTATTCGTGATTATTGGAATAGCTTTATCTCAAGAACTAATGTCCAGAATTGAAGAAAATTTTAGGTTCTGTGAGACCTTTATATAAACTAAATTTCTTTAGCTTTTGGTGCATATCACTCAGCAGGTAGGACTTCTTTTTGCATTATTTACTATTTCCTCAATAGCTATTTCACAAGAGCTAGTGAATGGATTTTCATAAAACTTTATATTTAGTTAGAACTAGCCATATCTCAAGGATTAGTGCATAGATTTTAATAAAATTTTATATTTAGTTAGTATTTCATATAACATGGTGCTGCTTAGATTTTGGTGCCGCTCAACAGGTGGCAATGCCATGATGCAATTCGTGATTATCGCAATACCTCTATCTCAAGAACTAATGCCCGAAATTTTCTAAAACTTACGATTCAATTAGTCTCTGATATAGATTTGTGTTGTTTAGTTTTTGATGCAAATTGCCTTACAGATGCTATGCTGCATGTTCCACTCTTTCGCAGTAAATATATCACAAGAACTAATGCATGAATTTTCATCAAACTTCAAATTCTGTTAGTACATGATAAAAAATTGATCCTCATTAGTTTTTGGTGCACATCACCCAACATGTAGCGCTGTTAAGCAAATTTTTGTTTTAAGATTTTGCAATATCTCTATCTCAGAAACTAATACACGGATTTTTATCAAACTTCAGATTTAATAATAAATTGACATGTTGTTGTTAACTAGATTTTGTTTTAAACTCCCTAACCAGTGGCGTTGCTATGCTGCTTTTTCAGAAAGTATTAACATGTATAAGATAGTAGAAAGTTCTTAGATTGAAACATCTGACTAGTTTTTCATTGTAACATGAAACCTGCATGAAATATTTGTCATTAAATTTCCTCTTCTGAATAATGTTAGCAAAATATGGATACTGATTTGCTTAAATGATTATTAAAATAATTGTTTTTAAAAATGTTAAAAGTTAATATGTTAAACGTTTCTTTTCGAATGGGGTGGGATGAGGAATTTTCTTGAATATTTCAAGCTTTATGAAGAACCTTTCAAAATGCTCCATGCGCATTCCATATAAATTAAAATCCCCAATATATATATTTTTATGTCAGTTTGGTTTACGTGTACAAATAAAACTGTACATAGTTTTTTAAAAGTAAATGGAAATGTAAAAGTTAAAGGTAGTTAGATGCAGAATTATGATGCAAAAACGCTGAAATTTCATAAAATTTGAAAAAAAAAATATTTGTTTGCCTTTATATTCAAATACATCGAATTCAATACACTGTTTTATTTGTATTTGTCAACTTAAGGGGGCTCAAGGGTTGAAAACTTTTCAAAAAATCGATTTGTTATGATCGAGTTTGATTATTCTATTATTACTTCACTCACTGCAAAAAACCACATAAAAATATTAGCATTTTTAACGGAGTTATAAGCATTTATGTATCAATACTTACATAGCCGCATCCATATAATTTCAACTTTAAGTCGTGTTTTCTCAAAACTTGATTTTTGACGACTAACACCAAGATTAAAAAAAACTATTTGATGGAATGGCTTAATATTTTTTTGCATGCATATAATATCATAATCTAGATTGTGAATTAAGGATATAACTATCACTTAATAAAAACAGCATTAAAAATCTCTCAAAGTTGAAAATTTAAAAAAACCTTAAAAAATACAACTTTTTTTCCATTAAAAATTCTCAAAATATTAAACTATCAAAAATATATTAATTCATAATCTAGATAATGATGTTATATGCATGCAAAAAAATTAAGCCATTCCATCAAACAGTTTTTTTTTTAAATCTTGGTGTTAGTCATCAAAAATCAAGTTTTGAGAAAACGCGACTTTAAGTTGAAATTATATGGATGCGGCTATGAAAGTGTTGATACATAAATGCTTATAACTCCGCTAAAAATGCAAATATTTTTATGCTGTTTTTTGCATTGAGTTAAGAATTAAATGAATAATCAAATTAGATCATAAAAAATCGATTTTTTGAAAAGTTTTCAACCCCTGAGCCCCCTTAATAACATAAGTCTCATGCATAGCGATTCTCAATCAGTATTCTAAATTTCTTATGTGATACATATATGCTATAATTCATATAGTCTGCCCTTCAATAACATTTAAAGTTCAATTAAAAAAAGAAATTATGATTTTGAAGATTCCTTGCCCCCTTAATAACATAATTTTCATATACAGTTATTCTCAATCAGCATTCTACATTAATTTCATTTCTATCTGACTACTATTAATTTAATATATTATTTAATATAATATAAAGAAGGAATAAAATATTCTCGTCAATTTTCTGTTGGAAAAATAATTTCTAGAAAGTCCCTAAAACTGCAGATATAATCGATCGCATTTGCTGTTTGCAACATAAAAAACCCCATAGAATTTAGTAATTGATAAAACATCGCAAGTAGCTTGAACACATTCTATAAATATGCATCAGAAACACACGGTTTAATACCCTCAAACTCGTATTTTGAAAATGCATTATAACTACGAGTATTTGGTTATCTGGAATTTCTAACGCTTTCTGTATCGCGCGGGACGCTTATCTTTAGTGATTAAAACCCTAAAAATGTTTCCAAGATTATTTGTCTTTTGGTACTATATTTGACTAATCTTATACTGTGAAATAAAAAAACGACAAAGTTTAAGATGTGAGATTAAACAATGCAAATTCACGTAGATAAAATAAGTGTCACAATTTATTTACTAAGACGAAAAATACAGGGTGTCTCGGTAAAAACCGAATTTAAATATTTCTAATGCTATACTTATATGCTTTTTGGCGTTATTTTGTTGCTATAATTTTTATTTTATTATGCAATGTCTCTTTTGGTACTGTTCATTACTGATCTTATGCCGGGTTACTCAAAAACGATTGGATAAGCATTAAGACATGATACAGTGCACTACACCAAATAAATTTTGCACAGGAAGTGTATTATAATAATCTACAGTCAAAACTACAGGGTGTCTCATTAAAGGTTTTCGGTACTGTTGATGCTACATTTTTGTATGCTTTTAGGTGATATTTTGTTGCTATAATTTATAGTTTAAATAAAATATTTTTATTATGTTAATAGTGACAAGGCTGTGCACATCTATTGCTGTCTTAAGCTCTATCTATTGCTCTATCTCAAAATATAGCTTGTAAGTTTCTATACATTAATTTACGAGCTCTTTTCATTGAAAAATAGCCTTTTAAAAAAAATTATATTTTGTATTCAAAACTTGGTATATATTCATAAATTTAAGAAGTATTATAAATCCTTTGCTTCATAACATAGGTAAGTGGTTTGGTAAAATATTGTTGAAAAAAAGTGAAACACATTGGAGAGATTTAGTTATAGAGGGTTTTGCAAAAGTGCAATTCTTTACTAAAATTTGGCTAAATATTACCTAAATTTGAAAAGTTAATTTAAATTCCTTTAGAAATCTACATGAATTCATAGTTTTATTCCTTGGTTTGGCTAAAAATACATGTATATGATAATAATTTCATTTTTTAAGCGCCCCAAAGTTATGCAATACCTTAATTAAATTTACATAAAAATACAATTAAATGAATATTATGTGATTTATTAGCTAATAATATGTGTACTCACTTTTGGCCACCATTTTACATATCTGCATAACAACAAGGTGAATAATGTTTCATGTTTTGCATGAAATAAAAAATAAAGGGAAAGACGTGATATTTTAGAACAATTATCACGCCCCATGATCAAAATATTGTATAGATTCATCAACCACATAATTTGTTAATTTGTTAAATGCTATAAAAGATTTAGTTTTGTACGTAACATAACGTGATGAAACACTGCAAACTTTTGCGTTCAGAATAATAAACTGTATTAGTGCAATCATGTGTAAAAATATTGTAAATTGAGCTTTCAGTTAACACTTCGTGTTATATCGGTTCAAATAAACCTTCAGAGTGAGTGATGGTTAGATGAATTTCCCTTTCCCAAGATTTCTAAAAGATCTATTCGCTCGTAATTTTTCAGCAAAGTACTTACCGTATCCCTTTATTTCAAGAAAGTCACTATTCAGCTGAATAATAGTTATTATATTTGGAGAAAATATTTATATACGAAAAGAAAATCGACAGATTGTAATTCAATATCGGTCAGTAATCAAGTTCATTAATTTGGTTTTATATATAAATATGTAGGGAAAATAATTTGTTTCTGATTCGAGATGACGGTTTTAAATTTATGTAAATGGCAATATGACGTCTAAGAGATTTCTTTTTAGCTCAGCCTTCTTATGCATATATTATTTTTCAATATTTTTCGTTATTCACAAAAAATATTTTTAGTGAGAAATGAGAACTGATTATAAAATAATTTTATTATTGTGCTACACGATGGCTGTTACCTATCAACAAATCATATCTCCATAAATGAATGCTCAAAATTTTTTTGTTTAATAATGCAATAATTATCTGTCCTTATATCATGCCCGTTTGTCCTTATGCCAGGCTTTTATGTTCAAATAAATCATCAAAGTGAGTGTTAGAGAGAGTAATTTCTCTTTCCAAAGAATGCTAAAAGATCTATAATCGTTAGAGATCTATTCTTGGCATGAAAAGTTTTATAAGGAAACATTTGTATCTTATTGATTACACAGGGATGATTGTATTCTTACAGTGGATATAATATTTAAGTTAAAAATATATAGTTCAAACTAGGCCGACTCCCTATACAGGGTGTCCCCTCTCAACGGTGGCCAATGGCTAATTTCTAAACCGTTGGTCATAGACATATAGTTCCAATTGCAAAAATGCTTTAAAAAAGGCAAAGAATTGTTTTTTAAGCGATTTTGGTCAAAAAAAATTTTTACTAGAAAATTACGAAAATTAAATTTTTATACGGTCCCCCGGTCCTATAAGTTATATCTAGTAAAATTTTTTCAACACTCTAGCAAGTAATACAGAAAAGGTCCCATTCATGTAACATTAAAATTGACCGAGTTATGAAACTTTAAATTTCATGACTTAAACCACTTTTCTATAGCTGAAAACGGATGAGTTCGACGGAGCTTTAAGGGAACGTACACTAAGTGCTTAAAGTATTATAAAGGGAGTTGATTTCCAACGCTGTTCAAAGGCTACTTCCTAAACTATTTGTCACAGACATATAGTTCCAATTACAAAATGTTTTAAATGAGCGATTTAACTGAAGGCGCTGTCACCGTATAAGTTTTACGGTAGTGTTAATTATAATTAATTAACTTCTAGATTGGTTATTAAAATAACTGAAGACATGAATTTCAAAATTCTCTTTATCGAAAAAATCAAATTTTGGGAAATAGCGAAAAAACTTTAAATGCATCTATTGGTTTTCATTATAAATTTTTAGATTGCATTGTCACAATAGTGGAGGTTTGTATAGACTGATAAAGAAATCAAAAAGCGAGAAGTCGAGTTTTGAAATTCATATCCTCAATTGTAATTTTACGTATTTTTTATTTTGTAAGCAAATAAAGTTGATTCTTTTCGTGATTTTATTTTAAAAAGGTATGTTATTTTGATAAGCTTTTATTTTATTTATAGTTTTCGTATGTAAATTTTCCTAGTTCAAAACTTATATTCAAATTTTAACTCACTTCCAAATATCTGATTGAGGTTCAATTCCCATACTTATTTAAACCCGATGACAATATAATATTAATACGATTTTAGGTGCGTTCCATTTATTTATTTTATAGGACTACATCAAATTCTATTAGGTTGAATAATCTAATAGAGCTTCAAATATGTATCATTTTGTAACGATTTGTGACTGTTGCTTTTCATAGTTTAATTTAACAAAATTTCTGTTATTTTTTTACTTATATTTTTAGCACAAATTGCATATTTTACTTTAACATGTAAATGTCAACAAAAATTCCGAAACAACATTGTAATAAAAATTTTACTTTCAATGTTTAAAGTTAATCTGATGTTTATTTTTATTTCCAGTAAATTTGTGACTGACCCCTATTTTGCAGCAAAAAATATGCTTCAACTTTGAACAGCTATAACTCGGTCAATTTTGATCGCAGAGGAATGGGACTTTTTTTGTCTTACTTGTTAGAGTAGTGGTAAAAATTTTCTAAATATCACTTATAGGACCGGGGGACCGTATAAAAATTTAATTTTCGTAATTTTTTAGTAAAACATATTTTTGACCTAAATCGCTTAAAAAATAATTCTTTACCTTTTTTAAAGCATTTTTGCAATTGGAACTATATGTCTATGACCAACGGTTTAGAAATTAGCCATTGGCCACCGTTGAGAGGGGACACCCTGTATAACACTGATTGCGCACAGCTCGTCAATGCTGCGGGAGATCTTGCTGTATCTCTTATTTCATCTAAGTAAACCTGAATCGTATCTGTTTCTGTTCTCGTTCTCCCAATAAAAAATTATATAGCTCATCAAAATGTAGTATTGGACAGTTGAGGTTACTCTTCAGGAGCCTCACAAAAAAATCTGATATCTTTCCGTTCCTGAGTTCAATTCTTGTCACCATATACACTACTGGGCATTAAAATTGCTACACCATGAAAGCTACATGCTACAAATTTAAACGACAGGAAGAAGATGCTGTTATATGCAAGTAATTAGCTTTTCAGCGCATTCTGACAAAGCAGGTGCCGGTAGCGACACCTACTGTGTGTTTAAATGAGAGAATTGCTCAACCGGTTTCTCACACAGAAATTGCATTTGAGCGTTGTTGCCTGATGAAAATTGTTGCGGTGCCTTGTGTAAAAAAGAGAAATGCTTACCAGTATGTTTCTGACTTTGATAAAGGTCAAATTGTAGCCTACCGGGATTGCGGTTTATCGTATCGTAGTATTGCTCCAATAGATCCCATGACTGTTCACAGAATATGGAATCCATGGATTCAGGACGGTAATAAACGCCGTACGGAATCTCAATGCCCCCCTATCACTAGCAGCCGAGAAGACAGCATGTTATCCGTATGGCCGTAATGGATTATGCAACCACATTACGACCCCTGAGTCAAGAAATGGGGTCATTTTCAAGACTAATGTGTCTGCAAGAACATTTCGACGACTTTTGCAACAGTATGGACTCTCAGCTCGGAGATTATGGCTGTGACTTTCCTTGACGCTGCATTATAGACAGGAGCGCCTTCAATGGTGTGATCAACGACGAACCTGAGTGCACGAATGGCGAGGCGTCATCTTTTCAGATGAGTCCAGGTTCTATTTAGAACATCATGATGATCGCATCCGTGTTTGGCGGCATCGTGGTGAACGCACATTGGCAGCGTGCATTCGTCATCGTCATACTGGCCCATCACCTTGCGTGATGGTATGGGGTGCCTTGGATACACGTCTTGGAGATCTCTTGTTCGCATTAACGGCAATTTGAAAAGTGCACGTTAAATTTCTGATATTTTACAACCCGTGGTTCTATCCTGTATTCGAGACTTGCGAACTCGCATGTTTCAGCAGGATAATGCCTGTCCGCCTGTTTCCGGAATTATACGGACCTTCCTTGATACGGAAAATGTTCTGCTGTTGTACGGGCCAACACGTTCCCCTAATTTCTTGCCAACAGATAACGTTTGGTCAAGGTTTGTCGAGCGACTGGCTCGTAATCATACGCCAGTCACTACGTTTGATGAACTGTGGCATCGTGTTGAAGCTGTATGGGCATCTGTACTTGTACATGCCATCCAATCTCTGTTTCACTCAATGCCAAGGTGTGTAATTGCAGTTATTACTACCCGAGGTGGTTGTTCTGGGTACTGATTCCTCAAGATCTATGAACCCAAATTTCGTGAAAATTTAATTACTTTTTATTTCTGTCATAATATATTTTTCCAATAAATATCATTTTGTTATCTGCATTTCTTCCTGGTGTAGCAATTTTAATGGTCAGTAGTGTATATATACTAGCATATAACCCACGTCAAAAATGATGGAATTTTAACCTGCGTTACATTTTAATTACACTTCATATAAACAAACAGAATGACGATTTTATTGAAGAGTTTGTATTGTAGAAAAGTACATTTTAAAAATAGCAATAGATTTCTACAAATACAAATAATGAGGATTTTTTTAACTTGATATTCAATTTCTGAAATAGTTCAACTATTGGGCAAAACACAGCAGTATTTATTACAACAATAATTATAATTAGTCAAGTATAACATAATTTCCGAAGATTTCACAAAACATAAAAATTAAATATTGATTTTTTTTAATTTTCAAATGCATATTTTTTAATAAGTAATGACTCAGCAGCGGTTTTAGTCATTGGTATATGAAGGATATATTATAGATTCCTAGTTCATCTAATAATGAAGCTGTATGTTTTGTTTTTAAATATGCATTTGTTCCCTCTATCAGAAGATAATATAAACTAAAGAACATTTTGGTAATATTGTAATTTCTTATAGAAAATATACAGAAGTAGGTGGCAGTGATTTAAATCAAAATCAGTTTTTAAAAACTTCAGCATGTGACATTAAAAATTCATTACGTATTAAAGGAAACCAAAATTGTTATTATTATTTCTTTCGTAAAATTTTAGGTTAATTATCTCAATTTTTAAAAGCTTATGAAAATAATAGCTCCACTCGAAATTTGCTTGCATTATTAACGAAATTTATATTTTTAATCAAATAGCATTAAAATGTAAGAACATATACTATAACATGAACTACATATAATTATTACATCAAAACAGACAAAATTTTTATTTTTTGCCTAATAATTCTTGAATATAAGTTTAAAAATAAAACAAAGTTGTAAATTAATTAGAAAATGTGAAAAAATAATTTTCTGTCTTACTAATGCCGCCATGATAACATCTCGTATATCCAATACACCTTGAAAAAAAACTTTTTTTAATTTATAACACAAAACAAAATTTAAAAAAATTAAGCAGATAAACTTTACAATCTTAAAAAATCAATAAAACTAAATTTAAATTCTATCAAAGAAATCATAATAAAAATATTATTTTTATCTGTTGAATGATATTTTTAAATTATATAACGGATACATTTAAAAAATGTCTCAAATCACATTATTAAAATCTGCAACTTTATTTATTTATCTATTTTAAGCTTTAATTTCAATCGAAAAATCTTCATTTACAACAAAAGTTGTAGTCATAAAACAAGCAAGTCTTATGCAAGTCATAAAACAAAAGTTGAAGTCAGCCCGCCGAGCATGCAAGAAGAAAGACGAAAAAGGCTTACACTTCAGAGTCACTTATTTTTTTTAAATGTTGAAAACTTGCTGCTTATAAATGTAAACGAAAGAGAAAAATACATTTCAAAATATATTTAAAGACATTAATATGTTTTTATAAATATTTTAAAATCAGAATCGAATATTAATCTTCTTCTTCTTCTTCTTCTTTTTAATGAATCACTCAGAGTCGTTCATCTATTTCTAGATTTGGAATTTGTGCTTTTGAATGCAATACTGAAGCGTTCGTTTGTTTATGCTGTTTATAGTAGTTTTTTTTATTTGAAACTTAATTTATTATAAATGGATATGATATACGTGTTTTATACGAAAATATGGTGAACAAACATTATTTCAAGTAGATGAAATTATCATTTAGCTGTCATATGTTAGCATATTTCTTCAATTATGCCTAACATGGCGTTTAGCGACGGCCGATTCGCAGACCGGAATGGTTCGTCCCGGACTGGTTACCTAAACTTTTCTCCATTCAGATTTTATTATAATTACATATATATATATATATGTATATATATATACAAGCATGTTAAAAAAACAAATGTTGCAATTCGTGGGAGAAAAATTATAGTAGGTTTTGATGGACTATTTTAATCAGTCATTATTTTTTCAAATACCAATGAAATATTATGCATTAAAAAGCCTAGTAATCGCTGTAAAAGCCGATCCCATCAATATAACGTAACATCCACGTCACAATCTTCAGAGATGTACACAGTCGTGCAAATAACATATAGATGACATCTTTATTTTGTACACTTACTGTAAATCAGTGCTGCATTATTTTGTGTCTGAAAGGGACTTGGTACCCTTTGAACCTTTTTTTAAATTTAACTATTTTAAGTCTGTATTTAGAATAATAATAAAAGACTCAATTAAAGAACATTTTTCTATCAAAAAATTAAAATTCGAAAAAAATTCACAAAAGTTAATTTTTTTTTTGAAAAAAATTAAGTAAATTTTAAAATGTACATCCTATTACAGTTTTGATCATTTTTAACTAATTTATTTTTTAAATTATTCTTAAAAGTATGCTGTACTGCTTTACGTATTGGATTTAAAAGTCTATTAGTTTGGGAAAAAAGAAAATGTGCAAATACGTGCAAAATTACAGTAAAAACTTTTATTTTCTTTATATTTTTGTGTGTAAAAATTAAAAAAAACCTCTATGATATTGTAAATTTGATAATTAATACTATAGACCATAAGGAAAAACCAAAAAAAAAGTCAATTGAAAAATGTACTAGCTTTATCACTTTGAATATGCCTATTCGTCGATTACGAAATATCACTTGCAACAATATTTACAATAACAATAACAAATATAATTTTTAAGTGAAGTAGATTGTGGCATTTAAAGAGACAGCGATGTCGTCAAAAAACTGTATATATAATACTTGGATCTTTACGGAACTTCATGAGAATGTAAATGTTCATAGCAAAAAATTAAAAAATCGATATTTTCGTCTTCTTTTTTTGTGTGTGTGTGTGTGGGGGGGGGGGGGTACTGAGGTAATAAAGGGTACTGAGTCCCGTTAAAGCAGCAGTAGTGCATTAAGTATCATTGATAATGCAAAGCTGTGATTTCGGGGGAAGGAACTTAATTACAGATCTGGTAATTTTCGCGTTACAAAAGATTCGCATATCAGAAATTTGTATCTAAATAAACTTGGAAAGTTCTTTATTTTCTTTTATCATTAAGTTATAATATGTGTAATAGTTTAGAAAACATAGTTTTTTAAGCTCCAGTAATTAATCTATGCTGACCCTGGATATATTGGTTTCATATGATTCTATACAGGGTGTCCAGGTCCACACTCAATGGTGATCAATGGCAAATTCCTAAAAACTTAGTCATAGACATAGAGTTCCACTTACAAAAATGTTTTAAATGAGGTGAGGAAATATTTTTAAAAAGATTTGGGTCAGTAAAAATATTTCTTAAGAATTTAAGAAATTTAAATTTTTACACGGTCCCTGGTCCTGTGTGTTATATTTAGTAACATTTTCCTTTTACGCTAAGTAAGACAATAAATAGTTCTGTAATTCTACCATTAAAATTGACCGAGTAATAGCTGTTTAAAGTTGAAAAATATTTTTACTGCTAATTAGGGGTCACTCACAAATTATGAAGAAATATAATTTCGTCAGATATATTTAAAAAATGGCTGAAAATAAAATTGAAATTGCAATGCCAATTTGAAATCATACTGGCATATGGATGCAAAATATATAATTTGTAATAAACGTATTAGGAAAAAAAATTTAAATTATGAAAATTAACTGCTTAAAAAATAATACATATTTTTTTAATTTTATAAGATAACACTAGTTCGCAAAATTGTGTTACGTCATGTTTATTAGATTTTGATAATAGAATCCCATGTGTTCAGCATCACTAAACCCGAAATTGACCTTCATTTTTTTATCATCATGTAAGAATTTTATGCAAATCATAAATTTTAAAGTTAAAAAAAGAGAAAAGATAGCGAAAATTTGATGATATAAAATAGATGCGTTAAGTAGATTTTAAAGTTTGATAATTATTTTCTATGTTGTTATTACCACTGAAACACTGCAAAAAGAGGCGTCTTAAATTTAGACACATATGTGACTGAAAAAGAATTTTAGATACTTTGATGACTTAATCTGAAAATTAAGACACATTATATCATAATTAAAGACACATAAGCGTCTTAGTATTATTATGGTGTAAGCGAACTGAGAATAACATCTGAAATATCCGCAAACGTCTTTTTTAGCACTCCATTTATTTAAACGTGTCTTAATTTAAAACATTTTGGTTCTTCCGTTCTTCTTACATAATAACCACCAGGGTTGCTCTCAGTTGCCCATGCGTTTTGGATTTATTTCATTTGAACTTGGTATAGGCTGTAATTGAAACTGAAAGCTTGTTTTTATCTCCGCACATACTTTAATTTGTTTTCTACGGAATGCGAAGGTATATTGTTTTAATTCGTATTCACTTATTTCCCTTGCAAGGAAGGTCTCCATACTGGAAACACTCAGAATTTTACGAAAAAATTACTAATTAAAGTACTTATGTATGTAATAAAGGATCAATTAAAATTAGCGGCGAATCACAGTAGAAAGTATCTAAAAAATAAAATATTTCCGAATATTTGGCGAGAAAAGACGAAAGAGTCACTCGATTTGGCGAGCAGCCCTTTTCCTCGCTAAAAGCAAATAAATATAATGCAACTCAAAACTGTTGGATATTTAGAATGTGTGTAAATGGTGTTTAATGAATTTAAACATGAACAATATGAGACTTTATTATATACAGATATATATACATATTGTATTACATATATATATTACTTGTTGAAGTAGTGATTTAATTAATCACTGGAAAAAATGTTTTCATAGATTAAAAAAATCATATTGAGAAAAATTATCTTTATACATTTAAGCGTTTTTAAAAACTAAAAGCCAGAAGTTTCAATAGCAGCAAAATCTAATCCACAATTCTCAACTGGACTTTGAGCTTGAAACAAATTTAATTCATTTAAACTATGAATTTCGTTTTAAATCTCAAATTTCGACGATTAAATTTGAATGTAAATACATATAAATATTGATATAACAAAATTATACTTAAAACAAACTAAAACTAACAAAATTAAACTTATTTAAAATAAATTTATCAAAACAAGTTCAACATGAAAGTTTTTTTTTCCTTGAAGTGTATTTGATATAAAGTATTTTTTGAAATTACATTCCATCGCCAACCGGCGATAAATCACCAAATAACGAAATTTTCATTATTTTTTTACGGATATTGAATGGAGGTTCCGCCGAATTTTTAGGTAGCTTTCATTACAAAAAGTAAAAGGCTACCTATTGCAGCCGTCCGGAGGAAAGCACCTCCAGAAAATTTTGGTATATTTTCACCGATCATGACCCCCAGACTCCAAAACCAACCTTTGTTCAAATGTTGACATATATATATATATAACCATATATATATATCTGATTTTCGTCATGCGATAACTAACGTATTTATGAGCCGATTTAAATGAAACTTGGTATGTACATAGTACCTACAAATGTCTCGACCGAGTTCTTTCGACAGCATCATCTGCCATCTTGTTTCAAAATGGCGGCCATTTAATTTTTTTTTAAAAATTTAAAATTTACAATTAGATGTGAAAAAATTAAAAGTTGAAAAATGTTTTTCTTTTATGTGTTAGAACTTAAAACAAAGATTCCAGAACACTTTTTATTTTTGTTATATCTTAAAAAATGATTGAGTTATAGCACTTTGAATTTTTCTTATGGCTGACATTTTGAAACGATCTGATTTTTGTCATGCTGTAATTAACGTATTTCTGAAACGATTTGAAAGAAACTTGGTATGTACATAGTACATACAATTGTCTCGACCGAGTTCGTTAGACAGCATCACCCGCCATCTTATTTCAAAATGGCGGCCATTTAAATTTTTTAAAAAATTTTAAATTTAAAATTAGATGCGAAGAAATTAAAAGTTGAAAAATGTTTTTCTTTTATGTGTTAGAACTTAAAACAAAGATTCCAGAACACTTTTTATTTTTTTAATATCTTAAAAAATGATTGAGTTATAGCACTTTGAATTTTTCTTATGGCTGACATTTTGAAACGATCTGATTTTTGTCATGCTGTAATTAACGTATTTATGAACCGATTTGAATGAAACTTGGTATGTACATAATACATAGAAATGTCTCGATTGAGTTCGTTAGTCAGCATCATCCGCCATTTTGTTTCAAAATGGGGGCCATTTAAAAATTTAAAAAACATTTTAATTTAAAATTAAATGCTAAGAAATTAAAAGTCGAAAAATATTTTTCTTTTATGTGTCAGAACTTAAAACAAAGATTCCAGAACTCTTTTTATTTTGTCTATATCTTAAAAAATGATTGAGTGATAGCATTTTGAATTTTTCTTATGGCTGTTTGTCATACTGTTAGTATTTATGAACCGATTTGAATGAAACTTGGTATGTACATAATACATACAAATGTCTCGACCGTGTTCGTTAGCCAGCATCATCCGCCATCTTGTTTCAAAAGGGCGGCCATTTATTTTTTTTATTTAAAATTTAAAATTAGGAACAAAAAGGTGAGAAATTGAAAAATATTTTTCTTTTGTGTATTTGACCTTGATACAAATTTTCCAGGGCATTTTTTTGTTTCATCTATATCTTGAAAAATGGCTGAGTTATAGCACTTTCAATTTCCAGTGTGGTTGACATTTTGAAACGGTCTGAAATTTGTCACGCTATAATACGCATATTTATAAACTGATTTGGATATAACTCCGTGTGTACATAGTACATATCAATGTCTTGACCGAGTTCACTAGCCAACTTCATCTGCCGTCTAGTTTCGAAATGGTGGCTGTTTAAGTTTGTTAAAAATCTTTTAAATGTATAATGATGTACAAATAAAAAAAAAATAGAAATTGAAAAAAGATTCTTTCGAATGTATTTATCTTAATAATGAATTCCGGAGTATTTTTTGCTTTGTCTTTATCTTAAAAAACGCCTGAGATATAGCAGTTTGAATTTCTAATGTGGGTGACATTTAAAAAAAAAATCAATTTGCCCGCGACAGCACTCGTATATATTAATCGATTTCGAGAGTGCATGTCGACATGAATTAAGATTTCGACCAAGCTATTTTGTTTGTTTTATTCATCATGTTGCTTTAAAAGGGCATGATATCGTGGAATTTGACGACTCTTTAAATCGCTAAAAATAAAACCAGGTTGAATAAAATATGACTAATTTCTAAAAATTCCTATAAATAATCAGTATTGACAAAAACTAGCTTTCAATCTTATAAAATAGGGTTTCACTAATTTGAGCTTCGTATGTTTGAATAACATAACCTAATTTAAAATAAATAATATATAAATAAGAATATGAAAGCTACCTCTACCTCCCGGCATTGCCGGAAGGATTTTTTTATAAATGTATATATCCGCAGTAGAAGAACATTCTGTAATTTTTTCAGATTTTTCGGGGTATGCCCGTATGGACCCAGCTAAAAATGAATTGCAGTTTTTTCGTAGAAGTAAAATGTTTTTGAGTTTTTTCTAAAGTTTAAAATGTGTTTCTGTAGTACAATCTCAAATATAAAATCACTTCAGTTATTTTGTAGTTAATTAAGGGTGCTTCTGCAGTAATTTATTCTAATCATTCTATGAGCTATTAACTTTGAAAACGCTGTAGTATATTTAAAGATTTATTAAGTCATTTTATAATCAAAAATTAAAAAATGTATCAGACTTTATAACCGTAGAATCACTGCAGTGAATTTGAAGTTTTTATCCAACCATTAGTTTAGAACCTTTTTGATGCATCTCTAGTATAACTGTAGTTATTGTCCGATAAATTCACAGAATTTAATCGGAGGAAAATAATTTTAATTAAGTTTCAAAATCAAATTAGGGATTTCTCATCCCATCGACCCTCTTACCTAGCGAAAAATTTATTAGTTCCTACTTTGTTTTGTGACTTGGAAATTACAAGTTTTAATATTTTAAAATCAATTTCTTTTTTTAAATTCAGGCATATGGCCGTCACTATCTATGCTTCCTTACCCCTAACTTAAAATTATTAGTTCCTTTATTATTTTAAGCTAAGATTAAAAAAATTAATTTCACTAAGTTACATTTCAAAATCCAGTGAGGGGTAGTGACTACCTGTGCCCCATTGTATACAACGGAAATTTCTTAGTTCCTTTATTTTAAGTTACTCTAAACGAATAAATTTTGCGACGTTTATCAAAATCAGAGAAAAAATATATTAAGTTTCAAAAATTATGAGGGACGATAGGCCTTTCACCCACCAGCCCCTTAATGGGAAATTTCTTCTTATTTTTTATTGTAAATTTCTTGAAAATTATACATTTTACCATGCTTTTGAAAATAGCAGAAAAGTAAAATTTTGTTAATATATATATTTTTTTAATTTAGGAAAGGGCAAAAACTTTCTTCTACCTTCCTACCCCTAACAGAACATTCTTAGTTCATATATTTTAAGCTAAGAAAAAAGATAAATTTTAGTATTTTTTTCAAAAATCGAAAAAAAAAATAGTTAAATTTCAAAATTGAGTGAGGGAAAATGGCTCATCTATGCCCTCACCCCTAACGGGAAATTCTTCGTTTCTTTATTTTAAATTACCCTAAAAGAATAAATTGCATTATGTTTTTGTAAATTGGAGAAAAAATCGCTAATGAAATTTCAAAATCCAGGGAGGGACAATGAGTCTACCCCCTCCCACCCCCCCCCACCCCCGTTAACTGAATTTTTTTAAGTTACTTGAAAAAATTACATTAGGTTTTTGAAAAAAGAAGAAAAGGAAATTTTATTTAATTAAGCTTTAAAATCCAAGATGATCATTTTGTTTCCTGCTTCCTGCCCGCATACATCCCCATCTTCATAACTGAAAAGAACTTACAATTAATTTACAATTACTTCATTTTGATATCGACATACAAATATTTGAATCATCAAAAAAAATTTTAAATCGCTCTTTAAAATTAATATTCGTTTTAAACTTAATCAATCGTATAAAGATAAAATATACTTCATAATTTAATTGAAGTGTATTTTTTAATTATGCAGTCATTTTAAAAGCACATCAAAGTTTCTTATTTCATGCAAATGTTAAATTATTAAAAGTGTTAAAAATTATTTTAACCCTTTCCGGCATTATGTGCCCGGTCTGGGATACCTAATTTTAATTCCAAACTTGCAAACGGCATCAGTAATATTTCAGTAAGATTTTGTTTTTACAGTAAAAGTTTAGATTAAGGAATTCAAAATATTTAGAAAAATCGTTTATGAATTCCGGTGTCAGTCGATAATTTCTCATTTTAGTACAGATTTTGCCCGTGCCGGAAAGGGTTAAAAGCCACAAATATATTAAAAAATCTAGTCATTTTTTATATTAAAATTTAAAAAAAAGATTCAGAAATTTCCTTTTGTAAAAAATTATTTACAAAAAAATAAATAAATAAATAAATAAAAATAAGTTAACTATCAAATATGTCTATATAATGATTAAAAACATACGCTACATTAAAAAAATAAAAACGACATGAAATGAATTTTTATTTTAATTTAAAGTGTTTAATTACAACTTCTTATTTTATAAAAATTAATTTTTCCTTTCTACAAACACATATTTCTTTAAATTAATACATTTAATTCCATTATAATTCCTAAAAAGAAAATTATATTATAAGAAAAATATCTAAAATTCGCTTATTTTATAAAATATTCTTAAATTTGCAAGAAAGTTTCAGAAATATTCCCCATTTAAAAAACTCACTATCAAAAGAAAAAATATTACTTTTATTTTATTTTTTAAGTAAAAAAATGTTTATATGTTACAAATTATTATTCTAACACAATAATAAAAAATATGTTCTACCTTATCAACAAACGACATAAAATGAATTCTTATTCTAAGTAAAAATTATTAATTACCGACCTATTATTTATTAAAGTAAGTACTTCCATGTCAAAAAATATATTTTATAAAATTAACACAACGCATGTAATTACATTATAATTCATAATAAAAAATAAAATATTAATTTCGCAAATGGTCTAAAAATAAAATTATTTTATTAAATATTTACTGATTCTTAAATTCAGAAGAAAAACCAATTCATTCGCTTTAGCTAATTCACTAAAATATTTGTTTCATTCATTTAAATATTAAATTATTTTTAAAATACACGCCCATATAATCGAATTACAACTAATTAATAAAAAATAAAAAAAGCACTTTAAAACTCCCAATTTTTCTGCCTGCCATTCAGCTTTAGCAACAAATGACCTTTAATTGAAATGCCTCCCCTTAATACCTCGCACAACACGCCCCAGACAAGTCTCAGTGGGCAAGTTGTCAAGGCGTGTCTCTCCTGTACCTGGGTTCGTCAGCTCGAGTACAAGTGTTTCCACGGTCGAAATATCTGCCTTTGAAATGTTAAAAAGCAAACTAATCAGTGTGGTCAATAGATGGCGCCAGCAGAGCGGATTTTTTTTAGGGGGAGGGGCATTTTACTACAAATTCACTGCAGTAAATGTGTAGTTATGAACTACACTGAATTTGTAGTTGTTGACTTCGAAAAAATTGCAGGGATTTGTGCCAAATCACCACAGTTTTGTAACTGCATTTTCTTTGCAGTTTCACTGCGGTTCATTTTTAGCTGGGAAAGACCTTCTTTGTTAGTTATACTTTCAGTTATATTAGATTTTAAGTATATGGTAGCATTCCAATCATTTATTAAAAGAGCATTTATGATTTGTTCGGATGACCAGTTAAATAAAGAAACCGAATTAATACACAAAATAGCATTGGATCATGGTTTTCCAGCAAAATATTTAGATAAAATAGTACAGAAGTGCAACGCTCCTCGTACCTCAGGCCAGTGACAGGATAAGAATCAGCTCGTGGTTTACAGGAAATTTCATTACATTCCTTGTACATTTGAAAAAATAAAAAAGATCATACAGAAATATAATATAAAGCTTGTAGCAATTTCACCCCCTTATCTCATTGACATCATTGGTGATAAGAGTGACAAAATTCCAATGGATCAAAAATCTGGCATATATGAAATACACGTCACATTATCAAATAATGTTAAAAGAGTCTATATCGGCAAGACAACTCGTAAGCTTTTAGTAAGAATTCAAGAGCATCGCAGGGATATTAGACGGAATAAACAGAATACAGCTCTTTCTTGTTTCTATTTTGCAAACGAGGATTACCATATTAATTTTAAAGAAACTAAAGTCACTAGTTCCATGCAATATAAAACCAATATAAAAGGAAAATTAGAGAATCTATCGAAATCACTGCATGAGAAAATAAACCTTGTAATGATAATTTATCCTATAATGTACGAAAAATATGGCATAGCACTATAACATCTTAAATTTCTATCTCTTTGCAGTATTTAATTTTTCCTCATGCGTAGTTGACAATGTATTCAAACTTTTGATTCATTTCGATTTTATTTTATTGGAAATATTATCTCTCACTCAGGAAGCAAACTTTTAGTCACTTTACCTTCATATTTTCCTGAAGACGGCTCGAAACATTGAATTTATGTTTTTTTTTTTTTTTTTTTTTTTTTTTTTTTTTTTTTTTAATTGTACAAGTTCTTATTAAAGCTATTTTTTTTCACCAATGAGCAAAGATTTCTATTTTTAACAAAGATATTCTTAGTAGCTATATATTAAGGTGCAATTGTCCAGTATATGTTTAAAAAACTTTCTGTTTCGAATCGTTTACAACTTGGAAGAGGTTTCTGTATATTTGGACTTCTTGTTATACTACTATTTTACAGATTAAAAAAATTCCTTTTTTTACAATTGACATTACATACATTTAATTTTTTTAATCTAAAAGTAATTTTTCGGAAAACATTATATATATGTAATTATATAAATGATTCATTGCTTAAAAATAATTAAACATTTTAAAATTTTATAAAATTCCAGTACTTTCGATTAAATTAGCTATCATCAGTATTTAAAATTAAAAAAGATTTTACGAATGCCTATTATCCGTATTTCACCCATAAAACTTCGCTTCAAACTATTTTAGCGATGAAATCAACCATGGAATCTGGATGAAAAACAGTTTGACGTGAATATATGATGAATATAATATGGATAAATAACATTTTTAACAACTGTTTAAATTTTAAATCTAGATAATGACTAAGTATTTGCCGGAAAAACTCAATTTTAAGCATTTTTTTAGTTATTTAATCTTTTTTATGTAATGCATCATTTATGTAGTTTTACTTTATATTAATAAGATGAATTTTAGCATTCTGAATTTATTTTCTGAAAAATTAAATCACTCTCGAATATGTCAAATTCCGATATCTGATGTATAAAAATTAAAATCTGTCTTTCTGTCTGTAATTCTATATAAATCCGCAGTCTGGAAGCCAAAATTGTGAAATAGTACGTGCGTATTTATTAAAACAAGGCTGAGGCAGCTAAAGTAATCCGAAAATCGAAATAGTTTATAGTTAATTTTTAATAGATAGTTTTTAATAGATAATTTTTAATAAATAGTTTGACGAATTAAAAAAATGAATATTACGTCATATTGAAATATAATGGAAGTCTGCCGGCGAATATATTAATCAGAATTCATTCGTATTTTCATTCGTGTACAAACATCATAACAGTTTCAAAAAACGCATGATAAAAACCAGATTGTCGAAATATCACAATATTTTAACATTTTGAGGTTCTCTGAATTTGTTTAAGCCATTTTTAAATTTATTCCATATGCGTGTATGTATGCGTGTATATTAAAATTTCCACAAAGGTTTAGGTTACCTGAGCTCAGTCTTAGTGAAGAACTAAAATAAAGGTTGCAGGGTTTTTTTTTAAATAAATTTCATAGAATTTTCGTATTTGTCCTTTTTTTTAAAATTTTGAAAGAAGTTATTTAAATAACAAAATCCTTGGAAACAACTTTTCATCAAAAGGTTTTAATCTCAGTCTCAATCCAAATCAAAGATTAAATTTACGAAGGAAGTTGGTAATCTGTCGTCCGGATAAAAGAAAAACAATTAGGAAATTGCACGCCAAGCGTAGAAAATAAGGTGCTTTCATATTATAACGAAATTTTAAATATATTCAGACGTTGGTGTAATAGTATACAGTATAGGAAAAAAATAATTTGTGTGTCCCTGTAAATAATATCTACTTTCTATTATACAGGCTGTAACTTCTTGTAAACTAGAGCAACATATATCAATTTCATAAAATGTGATACAGTTTAGTATAATTAAAACTCGCCAGAAACAAAGTTTCCCCCTATACCATTATGTAAAGGCATACTTTTGTGTGGCCCTGTAAATTAATAAGAAATATTCTCTGCACCACAGATTGTCCAGAAAGTATATTTTAGTATATACTTCAGAGATGCATTTATATTTTATTGCGATCGAAGAATGTAACAACATTAAGTTGCATTTGAAATTATTTTTTCCCATTCGCCGTTGTGTTACGGAATAATTTTAAATTTCTCTGTAATTAAACTATACATCCGATTTTAATAACATTTGAAATGACTCAACAAAATTATCCAAAAATTATATATTTTAAATTTTTAAAAATTCGGTTGGATAGTTTTTGTTCTGTTATATGCTGACGGACTGAAAGAAGACTATAGATGCTACGCATTTTCATAATTACGAACGCACCTAAAAAAAGTAAAAATTACTCAAGTTAACACGCAATTTTTTTTAAACAAGCATTCTTAAAATCCCAGGCAACTTCCGGGTACTTTAGCTTGTGAAATATATGTCAGTGAAATCCTCATAACTGATAAATCGAGCTTCTAAGTTCCTTTCTGCACTTTATTCTGAGAGTAAAATAGTAAAGATTTGTAGCCGACGAAGAAAGGAATAAATATTTGATAAGAAATCTTCGTAGAGAAATTCAATCGAGCGGCTAAGGCTTAGCTAGCAAGAAGTAGTAGATGGAGTTGAACTGCACATCGACGCTGTTTACCTTCCGTTCGACGTGTCAAGAACTTTGGCAAACGAACACTTAAGGTAATCATCGTGACCTCGCAGATTTTACTCTTCAATATAAACATTGTAAAAATTCAGTAACTCTACTTATATGATTCAAACTAGTAGGTCAAATATGTAATGGATATTATATTTTAATGTAATATCTCTAAAGATATGTATTATTATTTTATGAGGATTAGTTTTTGGTTGAAAGTTACATTAAATATGAGTATATTTAATTATTTTATAACTTAAAGTTAAGAAATGTAGCAATTTACGAATATAATGTGTATATTTTTTTCAAATTTAATAAAAAGTGCCTTTTAAAATTTTGCAGTTTAATGCAGTTTTTTTTTCACTTGAGGTATATGACTGAAAAAATGAATTATTTTTGAAGAATTTTTATCAAAATGGCTTTTATCCACAGACTTCATATTAGACACTAGGAAGTCAAACGCTTCTTGCATTTTAATAGAAAGGTTTTCAATTTTTCTGTAAAAAAATTTTAACAGGCGAATATGATAAAAAATAAAAATTTTTATTTACAAATATAGCTAAAATATATCTCCAAATTCAATATCTTTAACTTGTTTATTCAAACTAGTGAATAGCTCAAATGTATGAACCATTTTCACCATTCGTTTAATTTTCATGGTAACGGACTTGACAAGTAACGGATTTGACATTTCAAATAAAACTAAAAAACTATTAAAATGAACTAGCTTGTATATTTTCTAAGTTAGATAATAAATTATATACCTTCTAAAACTAGTTAGTAAAATTACTTAGCAGCTTACATTTCATCGCTTACATTTCATGGTAACGGACTTGACATTTCAAATAAAATTATTAGAAATGAACCAGCTTGTATAATTTCTAACTTAGATAATAATACACATACCTTCAGAAATTATTTAGTAAACAATTTTTAATTACAAAAGTGTAAAAATCATTAATTGAATTTTAAAATTTACGGTAACAGACTTGACAGTGAATACAAATACCAACCTTGATAAAAGCTTATTCTTGCCACCATTACATTGCTTCACAATTGAAAAGTAAAAAATGGCAAGTAGTAGTTGCGTGAATAGTTGAACTATATCGTCGAATATTTGCTGCTAACTTTAGGCAGCATTCGAAACCTATTTTGACTAAAATAATCACAAGGCAACGGACTTCACAAAAAGTGAGGGACAAAAGATTTCTGGTAATTTCTTAAAGAAAATATCTTTTGTAATAATTTTTTTCATTAATGTAAAACACTAACAGTTCATATTTAAAATAATTAAACCTTTTTATTTAAAAAAGTTAGCTCAAATTAAAAAAAAAAAAAACAGAGTTAAAAACATAAAACTTGGAATGGGATAGGCATTTTTGCTTAGAATCAAAATTTTAAAGATTTATATCTCAAAAATTTTTATTGATTTTTTTTATTCTCCATGCTAGAAATGTTCAATATAGCTATAAATGTTCAATAGTTCTTTAGCTAATGCATAGCTCAAATCAAAATTCAAATAGCAATTTATGTTTGAATTCTCTTCTTTTTACTCTGGGACAGCATGTGTAGGCGACATTTGAAAATTGCCCGTATAATCCGTGACTAATTTCATAATTAGTAAATCTGATTATTAAAAGTCGGTTGAGGGTTTATGGCGCAGAGTCCCTTTGTTTTTTTGTTCGGTTTGCATTGTACAGCATGAAATTTATTTACATTATTCGAATAAGTAGTACATATAGAAAATGTACAGGTAGTCATAAAAAAAAACTTTGCCGATATAAGGAGCTCTATCGGCCAGTCCGTTCAACCGATCGAGGTGAAATTTCAGATATAGCTGTTCAGAGGTATGAGTTCGAGATTCTATGTATAGCAACAAAATGGCGCTCACAGTTACGGTTATAGTTACAGAAACTCGAAATTATCCAATGGCAACACCCATTTTTTTCCTTGCAAAATGCTCAGCGCTTATGAAAACCCTAAAGAGCGTTGGAATGGTAAGGTTATTTCAATTTTGTTCAATGCTCGCACAAAATTAGCTCTACGAACGGTTCCAAAAAAACACGACCAAGGCACTCGTCGTTTGGCAGATAGTCAGTGTAGAAAACGGATAAAAAGTGGGGTGAGAATGTTAGTTCTTCAGTCGGAGCTCGCAGATGCCAACAAAATGACTTCGTTCGTGGTGAGTTGGTAAAACTGTTATCATAATGAGATGAATTCTGCGAAAACCTGGCGCGTTTACCGTCGAAACCATCGCCAAATACGTGGCCTATGCATTTCACAAGCTCTTCGTGATTTAGTAATGAAATTCGAAGAAATTGGCTGCACGTGTGATTGTCCGCGATCCGGACGACCAACTGTTCCTGAGGATACTGTTATGAAAGTGCATCACATAGTGACCAGAGGACGCATGCAAACTACAAACGGTGCATATCGTGTATTTGATATGCCGAAATCTATGGTCTTAAAGTTACTGCGCTCTGTAATCCGCATGTTTCCTTACTGGTACCAGTGCGCCCAGATGTTGGAAGTGAGAGACCATCAACAACATATAGACTTTGTTAATGAATTTCTTATTCAATTTGATATAGATAACGATCGGCCTCTTCGCATATTATGAATGGACGAGGCATATTTCACCTTAACACGTTCGCTGCCACTTACGTGAAGGTGTGACGATAGTTAATGCCGCACTGTAGAAGTGGGTTTTTCCCAGAAGCCGATTTACTTTTTATAACAAAGAATCAGTGAAAGATTTTCCCGCGCCAGCGCGTTACTGGCTATTGCACATTACCACACATCATGCGCTTGCGCGTGAGTGGCCCCTTAACGTTGGCGCCATATCACGTGCTGGCGCGTCTGCGGCAGCAAACGTGTTAAGTAGTAACGTCAATGGCCTCCGCGATCCCCCGACCTCACTCCTATGGATTTCAGGTTCTGGGGACATCTAAAATATAGAGTGTACATGTGCAATCCGCAAACTTTCCCAGATTTGAAAGATTCTATCAAACGTGAGATTGCAAACATCCCTCATGCGATTTAACATTCGGATGTATTGTCCACAGTCGCTACCATGCAATATGTAATTGCCTGTGATGGCACCCATGTGGAAAATGGGTAATCAAAATAAAAGTTTCCTTTTCCTTGATATGTGTTGTAATCAGAAATTAGCGTACTGACTCTGTGCCATATGCAATTTTCCTCCTTGTGCCTCAATCGTGTTTTTTATGTGGGGGCGGATTCGCAGAACAGTTTTTTGTGCGTGCATAACGTGTCCGTGTCTTGCGATACACGTACGGTTCCAATGCTCTTTAGGGTTTCCGTATGCGCGGAGCTTTTTGCGAAGAAAAAAAATGGGTGTTGCCAATGGAAAATTTCGAGTTTCTGTAACTATAAACGTATCCGTGAGCACCATTTTGTTTCCTTTCTCAGAATCTCGAGCTCATACCTTTGTATAGCTATATCTGAAATTACACCTCGATAGGTTGAACGAACTGGCTGCTAGAGCTCCATATACCGGCAAAGTTTTTTTATGACCGCCCTGTATATTGAACTTCGATTGTAATTAAACATTGTTCGGGTTTTTTGGGTGAATTTTAAATTAAGAATATAACAGAAAATGTAAATTAATATTATCTTTATTAATTCCTTTAACATGTTATATTTTAATATAAAAACTCACAAGCATTATGTACAATTATTTTTATCGAATATTTTTTGATAAAAAGTTACTTTAAGTGTAAGTATCTTTATCACCTTTTTTCAATTAAGTATGTCAAAAGCATTTGAGTTTTAATAACGTTTTTTATTTTATGCGAAAAGTTTTAAATGAAGAACATTATAGACAAATATTATAATAATTATTATTAAATTGCTATATTTTCATATAAAATCTTTAAAACTTTATGTATGAATAAATCTATATTATACTTTTTGAAAAAAGTATTTTAAAAAACAATATATTTGTATCTATTATTAAATAAAGCAGGGGAAATGTGAAAGGAATTTTGAATTTTGATTTAAATAATTGTTTTGAATTTATGTGTGCGATTTTTAACAAAATGAAGAATGTGAAAGAAATGTGAGTTATTATTATTCCATTATTAAAATTCTATATTTTAATATAAAATCGCTAGCCCTTTTATTTTTAATGTATTATTAATTCTATCAAATATTTTAAAACAGAAAATTACTTTAATATTTATCTACAATATTAAATTAAGCAGGTCAAATGTAAAATGAATCTTGAATCTTGATTACAACGAAATGTTTTATATTTTTATGCATGAATTTTTAACGAAAATTTACGACAGAAAATGTAAATTCTTAATGTCAGATACATTTTTCCATAATGTTCTTTTCAAATTCTATATTTTTATGGCATTATTCATATCAGAAGGAAAAACGTATAGTGCATGTTACAAATAACATATAATATATAACGGTATAAAACACTAGCTTAAGTATCTGGTGGTGCCCGAAATTTGTTTTGAAAAATAAAAAATTTCGTGTTTATTTATGTACAGATCATTTTCAAAGTATCAGAACAATCACTTTTTTTTTAATTGAAAATATTGTTTGACAATTTAATGTCTTTACATGCAAATACGTAAACGACATTTTTATTAAGAATATATTGTTAATTAAACTTTTTTATTATCTTAAAAGATACGTTTTAAAAGATCCTGAACACGATTTGATGTTGTTTAGAAAATGTCTCTTTGTGATTCTGTCTATCACTGTATGTGACAAACAGTTTTGGGCGTTCAATATTATGAAAAAATGCCAAGAAATTCACAAAACTCTAGATTATACCGTGATATAAATTACAGCTGATTAGTTTTTGGTGTATATCGCTCAACAAGTGGCGCTGTTATGCTGCAATATTCAAGATTTTCACAATTGCTCTACATCAAGAACTAATAAATAGATTTTCAGAAGAAAAATTTAGATTCTCTTAGTCCTTGACATACTTTGTTTCTAATTATTTTTTGGCGAAAATCGCTAAACATCTATTATGCTGCATTATTCATGATTATTGAAATAGCTCTATCTCAAGAACTAATGCACGAATTTTCATGAAACTTCAGATTCATTGAGCGTCTGATACATATTCATGTTATTTAGTTATTGGTGTAAATAGCCTTACAGGTGGCGCTGTAATGCTGGATATTTCAGTTTTCGAAATAACTGTATCTCTAGAACAAATGCATGGATTTTCATCAAACGTCAGAATCTGACAGACCCTTATAAAAATGGTTCTGATTTCTCTTTTGTGTACATTACGCAACCAGTGGTGATGTTTTAAGCAGCTTTTTTAAATTTTTCGCATTAGCTGTCTCAGAAAGTAATACACGGATTTTCTTCAAACATGAGCTTCAGTTAGATAATAATGTATCTTGTCTCTAAGTAGATTTTGGTTTAATGTGGCAATCGTACAATTTTCTTCTATCCCATACATGTTAATACTTCCTTAAAATGCAGCATACCAGTGTCACCAGTTGAGTAATTTACACCGAAATTTAGTCAGCACCAAATAATAATAAGTAATAACGCAATCTAAAGTTTTATGAAAATCCATGCATAAGTTCTTGAGACAGAGCTATTTTGAAAATCGTGAACAATGCAGCATAATAGTGCCATCGGTTTAGGACTTACACCAAAAACAAATCAACTCCAGTTTATTACAAGGCCTAAGTGAATCTGAAGTTTTGTGAATATTCGTACAATAGTTCTTAAGAGCCATTATTTTGAAATTCAAACAAAAAATAATGTTTTGATAGTTGTGTTATTTAATTGTCTTGATATTTTTATATGTTGAAGTAAATCATATTTAATGTATAATCTGCAATTTTGAAGCCATGAAAAAAAATTCCTCTTTTCTATAGAAAATGACAAAGTTTAAGGTTGTGAATATCATTCTTCGTGAAAAGTGAAATGCTGGTATATTTGGAGCATTATATCTCTCGAAAGCAACAACTTCCCAAAATCTTTTTGCCATAAACTGTTAGTGTAACTCTACATACTTATTAAATTTATTTGTTTCCATGGGGCATTGCTACTTTACATTGTTATGCTGCCACACAGTGCAGTCAAAATGACGTTTTTGTCCATTTTCCCCACTTAATATCTTATTTAACACTAGAACGCCGGTAAATTTTACGCAAGTTTTATGAAATATATTTAAAACCAGAAAAATATTTTGAAATAATTTAGTTTATTTATTTAGCTAATTTCATTGCAATTAATATATAACTCATTTCTTGAAGATTTTTCTGGTTCGAATCGAAAATCAGTCCAGAGATCGGTGTCGAATTGACACCTTCCTGGTGTTCTAGTGTTCAGCAATAGTACCCCAAACTTTTTCTTATAGAATATGAAAGTGTACTAATCGAAAGCTTTTGACAAAGAGTCCTCTTTATCATCCACTTGTAGACCAAGATCGTAAAGCATAGTACGAGAAACCATTTTTCCATGAATGTTAAACTTACCCTTTTGTTCATCTTGGTTTTGCAACTGTTCTAGCAATATCTATCTATATTTTGCAATGTTATATTTTTCTTAGTTTCTAAACCTAGGTCAAACTAAATAATATAATACTGCACGGATATATTTTTGCTGTCAGTAGATATAACCTGCTAAATATTCAAAATTTTCAAAATCTTCAACATTTAAAGTAGAGTTATTTCAAAAAAGCGACACAGTAGAGTGAAAAAATATGTACCACGCAGTAGTGGTATATGTGTACAAAAATATGGAAAAGAAAAAGAAGTGGGGCCTCATGGTATTTTTAAGCAAAAAAATTAGAAAAGTTTGAAGAAAAGCAATGTCCATTATCACATTTCCCCCCTAAGAGAAAATGAAGCATCCTATTTCGCTTTCGGAAGGGACAAAAAAAAGGGATATTTCATTTTGCCATAGGGAAAAAACACAGAAAGAGGAACGAGAAAAGGGATATTTCATTTTCTGATAAGGAAGACGTGTTATCATCGACATTATTTATTTGAAAATTTTGTCATTTTTTTACATAAAAATATCACTTTTCTTTCTTTTCCATGATTTTGTACATATATTCACCTACTGCGTGACATATTTTTTTTTACTTAACTGTGGCGCTTATTTCAAATAACATTGCTTTAAATGTTGCAGATTTTGAAAATTTTTAGTATTTAACAGGTTATATCTGTTAACAGAAAATATATCTCGGTACAGTAGTATAATATTTTGCTTGTCCTAGTAGTGCACATTCACATTCTATAGAAAAAAGTTTGGGGTACTATTGCGTAAATAAGATATTAAGGGCGAGAAATGGACAAAAACGTCATTTTAACTACTTTGTGACAAAATAAAAATTTAAAATAACAATGCCCCATGGGAACAAATAAATTTTAATAAGTAGATATGGTTATACTAACAGTTTATGCCAAAAGAATTTTGGAATGTTGTTGCTTGAGAGAGATATGGTGCTCTAAATAAACCAGCATTTCACTTTTCACGAAAAATGGCATTTACAACCTTGAACTTTGACATTTTCTATAGAAAAGGGCACATTTTTTTAGGTCTTCAAAATCTTTCTTTAGGTCTTTACAGATTGTTCATCATATATGATCTACTTCAACATATAAAAAAATCAAACAAATAAAAAAATACAACTATCACACTTTGCTGATTTTCAAAATAAGGGCTCTTAAGATAAAGCCCCCACAAAATTTTTGTCACACACAAACTTACTGAGTGACAGAGAGACAGACCCACTGACAGACATTTTCTATAAAAACCATCAAATCGTGTTCAGAATCTTCTGAAACTTACATATCCTTCGAAAACCGGAAAGCGAAACTTTTCACTAATACAATACTTTCTTTTTGTAATGTAGAAGAAAGTAAAGAATTCAAAAAGACCAATGATTAACTACTGGAATGAAATCGATCCTGTAGTCGAATGATTCGCCTGATCAACTACAGGGAAATAACAATTGAAAAAGCTATTTATTTATAATTTTGTTACTAATTTAATTTCACCGGATTTAATTTGTTCCATTATAGGACATCATAAAGGATTGTAGAAATCATGTTAGTTTATTTTTAAAACATTAAATGAATGAAATGTAATAAAACCCCCGTAACACCGACCTTATTTGATCAACTGCTAGATTGGTATCAAACTATGTATTTGTTTTTAATTCATCCAACTATTTATTACATTTTAATTTTTCACATTGAAAGAGGAAAGTACTGCTAAACTTGTGCTTTTTTTTAATTAAAAAATAACTAGAAAATATTTCGATTGCGGAATATTTTATTTACATCTGCCATGTTTTAATATAGATATATGTTGCATTTGGCAATTCTAGCGTTAAAACAGTGTATTTGTTTAAAATTACACACAATTCCCAGCAAAGAGAAAATTGCTGGCCAGCAGCAAGATAGGTGCTGGCAATGGTGGAGAAGTGCAGGCTAATAGTCTACCACTGCATGACCACTGCTGGACAGCTTCAGTCAACTTTGCTGCTGGAAATCGTAAGGCAAAATTCTGATCGGCCTCCGTTTTATTTAATGCGCTGGCCCACCACACGATCGAAGTGCACGAACTTTTGCAGTATTATTGCTGGGAACCTTTACACTAGGTGGCTTTGTGAATATCGAAGACAAAAAAAATAATCTTAAATCTGATTTTCTAAGTTACAAATGACTTCGGTTTTCATAATTCACGCATTTGAGAATCAGCGTATAATATGTATATGATTTCTATTTGGCTTTAAAGATCAGGAAAGTAAATCGCAAAAGAAACAAACTTAAAAAATCTAATAAGAACAGGGGAGGTGTGAAAAGCCATAGCATACGCTGATGGCATCAGTGCTCGTCCGATCACAAAATCCAAACAGCATCGAACGCGGTTTGTACTTGGGAGGGTCAATCGTTTTCACTTGGCGAAATCTGAATATATTCGAATGATTCTATATAGTTATTTGCACATACTGCTTTCGATTAAACTAGCTTACAGAAAAATGGTCTAGAATTCTATAATACTTTTTATATAGATTTTTTTATAAGAATTTTTTGTAATGGTGCCAATTGGGTATCTGCTCATAGTAAAAAAAATGTATGATGGTTTGTCATTGTATAAACACTGCAGGATAAGTGATGATGCTGGATTAAAACTGCTGGTCCAGCAAAGGAATTGCTGTAGGATAGGTGCTAGCACTGAAGGAAGACTGATGGATTGAAGTAGTGTGATGGCATATCATTGCTGGCCTGCTGTTGGCCATCACTGATGGGCCAGCTGCATTTCGCACGGACACTTTAGTACTGGTTTAAGTAATGGCACCATTACACTTTACCGCTGATGGCACAGGTGGCTGCCATCATTTTTTCAGCTGATGGCCCACTGTTTCTTTCTTTGCTGGGTTATTTTCATTTTTCTATATTAGACTTCAATTTTTTATGCATGAAATTTATATAAAAAATATAAATTTTATGCATAACATATTTCATTTCAACCTATAAAAAAATCAAACAAATAAAAAAATACAACTATCACAATTTGTCTGATTTTCAAAATAAGGTCTCTTAAGATAGAGCCCCCACAAAATTTTTGTCACACACAAACTTACTGAGTGACAGAGAGACAGACCCACTGACAGACATTTTCTATAAAAACTATCAAATCGTGTTCAGAATCTTCTGAAACTTACATATCCTTCGAAAACCGGAAAGCGAAACTTTTCACTAATACAATACTTTCTTTTTGTAATGTAGAAGAAAGTAAAGAATTCAAAAAGACCAATGATTAACTACTGGAATGAAATCGATAAAAAACTGGATTCGCCTGATCAACTACAGGGAAATAGCAATTGAAAAAACTATTTATTTATAATTTTGTTACTAATTTAATTTCACCGGATTTAATTTGTTCCATTAAAGGATTGTAGAAATCATGTTAGTTTTTAAAACATTAAATGAATGAAATGTAACAAAACCCCCGTAACACCGACCTTATTTGATCAACTGCTAGATTGGTATCAAACTATGTATTTTTTTTTAATTCATCCAACTATTTATTACATTTTAATTTTTCACATTGAAAGAGGAAAGTACTGCTAAACTTGTGCTTTTTTTTAATTAAAAATTAACTAGAAAATATTTCGATTGCGGAATATTTTATTTACATCTGCCATGTTTTAATATAGATATATGTTGCATTTGGCAATTCTAGCGTTAAAACAGTGTATTTGTTTAAAATTACACACAATTATTTTCATTTTTCTATATTAGACTTCAATTTTTTATGCATGAAATTTCAGCTGACGAATGTAAATGAAAATATGGATTATTACAAAATACATTATATTTACATTATTGAAATTAGTAAACCGAATGTAAAATAATCCTGGATTTTCATTTCAATAAAGCACTTTCAATTTTTACATCTAATTCGTCGAATGTAAGAGAATGTACATATATACTATTTTTGAATACATTCAAAACGTCTTTCTGAGTTCAGTAACATTATATTCCTAATATTAACAAGTTGATCAAATTTATAGTAAATGTTTAATTAAAAATGTAATAAAGACATTTATTAAAGTTTTTGAATTTACATGCATTAATTTACAACTGTACGATGTGAAATAAATTATGGATTATTATCAAATACATGTTATCTGAAAGACCTTTAACAAAACAATTCGATTCAGTAAGCTAAATGTAAAATGAATCTTCCTTCTCGATTTTAATTAAACGTTTTGATTTTTATGAATAACATATTAATTGGAGAATAGCACGTAAAACATGCACTAATATTGTCGAATACATTCACTGAAAATGCTCAAATACAAAAATAAACACATTTTTGGAATACTTTTGTCCCCAAATTCACAAAACAATAAGGTGTTCTGAAGCGTTTCTTGTGTTTTTAATATATTGCAAAAGTATTGCTCTCTTGAAATGTTCTCTTAATATGCTGCAAAGTATTGTATTTAGAAATGTATTTTAAAAATAGTGTTGTTAATTGCGTTGAAATAGTGTTGTAAATAGCGTTGATGAAGTTAGTTTCTTAAAATAGTGTTGTGCCTCACAACACTTTGTCCCCAAATTAACAACATACTTTAAACAACACACAATTTAGAACACAATAAAACAACACATGCATAACACTTTCAAATTATTTTCAACATGGTGCCTTTAAAATTACACAATTTTAAAACTTATGTTTTGAAATATGTTTTGAAAACACATTGTTTCCTCTTGTTACTTTTAGCAGCACTTTTCGCACAATGTATTCGCAGTACATTCACAATACAGTCGAAAAACGATTTAATCCGAAATGTTGATTTGTATATTCAGTTAGTATTGAAAAAGTGTTAATTCGTTTGCAGTGTTGTATTAAAACGTTCGATTTTTTTCATAACTTTTTTAAGTTTTGTTAAGCAACTATTTTATTGTCAGTATAAAGGCACCTCGTAAGATGTGCATTTTTATTTTCAAATGAAATGAAAAGTGTTTTTTTTTTTATATTTTGCAGTTATATGCGGGATTTTTCATTTGAAAGATATGACTGAAAATGGATTATAATTTTTAAATAATTTTCATCAAAAATACTTTTATCTCCAGAATTCATTTTAAACATCAGGGAGTCGCATATTAAATGATTCTTGCATTTTAAATGAAATTAAAAGTTTTCATTTTTTATGTAAGAACAGTAAAAATAAATTATTATTTACGAACATATTTAAAAAATTTCTCCAAATTCAATAAGTTTATTTTATTTATTCAATTCAGTAGCTCAAATATATAATTTGTGAGTAATTCCATGGGTAGTAAATCTGATTAAGTTAGTTTGTTGAGGTTTTATTGTGCAGAATCCCTTTAGGAACCTGCTGTGCCAATAAAAGTTAAAAAATAAAAAAAATTTAAAGCAGGTCATAACAACAAGTTCAGTAAAAGCAACACAATTTAATTTAACAAAATAATGTGGCATATATAATTAAAACAATTTTATAAACTCATGTGCTACATTGAAAATACCCGAATAAATTATTTATTGTTAATATTCGTACAATATATTACGTAATGATGGGACAGTAAAGCAAAATACAATATAAGCAAATACGACATATTTTTTTTAATTACAGATTAGTAAAATAAACAATATTATATTACGTACGTTCAAGTTTATTAAACACAAAATTATCTTTATCCTCGTCTATAGTAGGTTCCAGACAGTGGAGCATATGTTAGGGTTCATTAATATTAATAAATAATGGGTTAAGATACAATGAGTTTTTTCTTTCTTCTATCATTACAAGAAGTATTGGATTCATGAAAATTTTCGAACTGCAGTTATCGACGGATTCAGACGTTTTAGGGGTCAGGGTGTAACGGAATGAGGTGTCTGGTGAGTGTTGAATGCAGACATAACTCAGAATATAAGATAAAACCAGTTTACTTAAAACGGTTAGGGCTCAAGGGCAGTGGAGCAGTCCTTTAATTTTAATAACTGGTAACAATACTGAAGGATTAAACTTATACTTACAGCTCCGGCACTAACTCAATCGGGGCACTTCGGATTGCTTCTCACTTAAACTTCAGCTAGACTGCTAGATAAAACTTTATTAAACAGCCCGTGGCTGTAGTACACTCTTTATTAACTTTTAACTACTCAACGTAAATAATTACTATCTCTTACCAACGGCAAACTTTTCGAATCGCTCTCCTATGAATAAACTAACTGCTGGCGGCTCACTGTAAAACTTTTGTCAGACATACTCAGCTGGACACACTTAGCTGGCCTTCGCCACTAGACACCACTAGCCGGCTAACGCCGCTAGACTCCACACACACTCACATACCAAGCTTTTATATGCTGCAAACTGATATACTACAAATTTACATATTACTTCTATCCGCGACATAACTGTAGAATACGAGAAAGACACACACGCTCTAGAAAGTTAAAGTAAAAGAGAAGATGTCGCTTTCACGCTAACACATGTTAATCATTGACGTTACGATCTCAAAAATGCTAGAGTGCCTTTATTACAAAGGTGTCTTGAGACTGAAACAATTTTAATTAATTTATATTATGAGTTTGACTTCAAATCGCAAATTTTGATGGTTAAATTTGAATATAAATACATATAAATATTTATGTAACAAAATTATACTTAAAAGAAGGTCAAACGGACAAAATTAATGTTATTAAAATTAAATTTACCTAAACAAGTCCAACATGAAAATTTTTGTTCCTTAAAGTGTATTTGACATAAAAAAAATATTTTTTGAAACTGCATTCTACCGTCAACCCATGAAAAAGTGCCAAATAATGAAATTTTCACTATTGTTTTACGGACGCTATATGAAGGTTCCGCCAAAAAGATTTTTATAAACGTATATATCCTCTTGAGCAGAACATTCTGTATTTTTTTTTTCAAATTTTTCGAAGTATTCCCGTATGGAGATCTTCATTATAAGACATGTAGTAATAGTTTGACTAAAATACTGACATTTAAAACTTCAGAGAGGGTTAGGAATAAAAGGCCGGTCAGGATAGCTAAGGTAGACAGTTTTAATTCTAGTTGATAGAGTGGGTCTACTGAATGAAAACTCATTCATAAGGAATCATAAACTTTAATTAAAATATTTATTACATTTGAGATGAAAGATACATTTGCCCATTCCGACTGACAGTAATACGGACATACTTGAGAAAGCAGAGGAAAAGGAAAAGAGAAAGATCGCTCATGTGTCGTGGTAGCAAAATCTGTGAATACTTAAAGAAGAAATCTCCATGGAGGATATTATCATTAAAGCATTTAAATTGCTATGCATGAATTTTTTCTAAGAAATATAGAAAAATAGATGAACTGCATTATCAGAAAATTTTTATCTATGAATTCTGTACAAAGTTTGATATTCAAGAAAAAAAATCACGAAATGTGGTGTGGGTTATGTTTTGTACCACAAAATGTGAAATATTCGAATTATTTTTGCCAAAAGAAAAAGAAATACAACCTATGTAGCATCATTCATGAATACAAAAACCCGTGAAAAATGAAGAAATAGTCGCAACGAAAATTTTTGTGCACTATAAAATTTGTCAAAAATGTGCTTTTAGTAGGAAAAAAATTAACCTTTCACCTAGTGCATACCAGTTTTGCAAATTGTCGTATACATTATAAGTAAATAGGTGATTCTCAAAATAGGGGACAATTTATGTCTTTCAGCATACAAAAAAAATTGAGAGGTTTTCTGTCATGTTTTTATACTTAGATATGTTTGTCTTAATATTATTTATTATTTGCACTCAAAAATTACTCACTTTTTAGTTAAAAACACCTTAAAATAACAGAATAAATGTTCAAAATGTCATTAGCATGGATGTCCACAGCAGCTGTGCCTTGTATATACTAGCTTTTTCAAGAGTTAATATCATGTTTATAAAATAAAACAAATGTTATTCTTTCTTTAAATTAATCAAGGAGAGGATTTATCCAATAAATTTCTTTTTAAAAATAAAATTATAGTATATAAAAGGAGAATTAATGTTTGTCCTCCATATTCTGTTTTCAAAACAAGGTCATACTATAACAGCTGTTTATTAATCAAAATTTCATTTTCACATATGACAATACTTTGAAAATATAAATTTTCTCCATGGCAACAAGTAGCCATTTTATTCCAGCCTGAAAATAGAAGCATGTATTGTATTTTAAGAATAGAAGTTGAATATTAGGCAAGTACATCAATTGTATGTCATTAGAATGGATAATAATTTTCATGTTTATTTTATAGTTAAAATTTTTATTTTACTTATTTGCATAGAACTTTTGTGCTTTAAAAAGCCCCAGAAAGTACTATTGCATTGTGATTATATTATGGCTTATAATCTTATTTAAATTAAAATTTGTCATTAGCATGGACAAATATCATTGTCATTAGCATGGTATTTCTGTCCATGCTAAAGACTCCTATGTGCATAAATGTAACCAGTACTTATATTGTATCCTTTTTAAAGTTTAATTTTACATATAAATTTAGGTATTACATTTATTATCCCTAAAATATGCATTAAATCTGTCAGAAAATCACTAAGACAGCTTCTTACACTGTTAGTGTCAGAATATTGTTCATGTAAACAAAGTTTGCACTTTGGTAATGCTTTTATTCTCCTTATATGTATATATGTAAAAATGGAAACTATTTGTTGGAAAGGAAGACTAATAAACGTAGAATAAAAGTATTTAAACAGGAAGAAAATACAAATTTCTTAATATATTTATTCCATGCAATTTGTTTTGTCATTAGCATGGCTCAAAAAATACTAATTATTTTTTTTTAAAGTTAATTTTTAAATATTTAGCTCTTCTGACTACATGTAAAATATACCTAATACTATATTAACAACACATATTTTTTTCACAAATTTTGCTAACAGTAATTTTTTTAAGATTTCATTTTTGAAATGGTCCCCTATTTTGAGAATCACCCATATGCAAATGTTGAATGCATGTAGCAAATATTAGTTCTTTTTTATTACTTTTTTTTTCTTTTGCTACAAACAATCAGGCACATTGAAATGTTGTAAACTGCAACCCGCACTCAGACTATAAAATTCTTTTAATTTGGTTGCCGCATTTTTAAAAATTGTACCATCTTTCGACGCATCTGGTTATTATTTTATTTAAGAATGGTGCACTTTTTAAAAATATACACAAATTTTTTTTACTGACTTTTTTTAGCCGAAATCTTTTTCTAAATCGTACATCAGCAATATATTTTCATGTGTACAAATTAAGGCTAAAAATTCACAAAATAACTTTCTTAAACGCAAATATAACCAAAAATAGATTTACTTTCTTTCAAAAACATAAAATTCATCAATTTGTTTAATTGCATCATCATCTCTCAGGAAATTTTGATTTCTTAAAGCATTTGTAATCTTAAATGTTTTATTCGAATTCTTTTTAGTTAAATTTTTGTAGACACTATTAAAATTAAAAAAATATTTTAAACAAAATACATAAATATGTATAGTTTTGAAATATTGAATAATTTTAAGCAATAAGGAATTTACGCATACACATATTTAATTATATAGCAATTTCTTATTTATGAAATATCACGCGCAGTATCACGTGTACTTTTATGTAGCTTTCATTACAAAAAGTAAAAAGATACCTATTGCAGCCGCCTGGAGGAAAGCACTGATCCGATCATGACCCCCAGACCCCAAAACCACCCTCCATTCATATATATATATATATATATACAATATAACCCTATATAATTAAATTAAAAGTTGAAAAATATTTTTCTTTTATGTGTTAAAACTTAAAACAACAATTCCAGAACAGCTTTTATTTTGTCTATATCTTAAAAAAGGATTGAGTTATAGCACTTTGAATTTCTCTTATTGCAGACATTTTAAAACGATCTGATTTTTGTCACGTGATTACACGCGTATGTATGAATCGATTTAGATGTAACTTGGTATGTACATAGTACATAATAAGGTCTGGGCCAAGTTCGTTAGCTAGTTCCATCCGCCATCTTGTTTCAAAATGGGAGTCATTTAACTTTTAAAAAATTAAAATTTAAAATTAGGTACAGAAAAGTGAGAAATTGAAAAAGATTTCTCTTTTATGCAATTGACCTTGATTCAAAAATTGAAGAGCATTTTTTGTTTCGTCAGTATCTTAAAAAATGGCTGAGTTATAGCACTTTTTATTTCTAGTGTTGCTCAGATTTTGAAATGATTTGATTTTCGTCATGTGATAAAACGCGTATTTATAAACCTGTTTGGATGAAACTTGGTTCGTACATAGTACATACCGATATCTGGACCGATTTCGTTGGCCAGTTCCATCCGCCATCTTGTTTCAAAATGGCGGAATATTATTATTTTTTTAATTTAATTTTAAAATTAGGTGCACAAAATAAGAAATTGAAAAAGATTTATTGTGTGTGTGTTTGACCTTGATACAAAGATTCCAGAGCATTTTTTTCATCTATATCTTGAAAAATGCCTGAGTTATAGCATTTTCAATTTCCAGTATGGTTGACATTTTGAAACGGTCTGAAATTTGTCACGCGATAATACGCATATTTATAAACTGATTTGCATATAACTCCGTGTGTACATAGTACATATCGATGTCTTGACCGAGTTCATTGCCCAACTTAATCCAAAATATTGTTTCAAAATAGCGGCCATTTAGGTTTGTCAAAAGTCTTTTAAATGTATAATAATGTACAACCAAAAAATTAGAAATGGAAAAAAGATTCTTTCTATACTATTTATCTTAATAATGAATTCCGGAGTATTTTTTGCTTCGTCTTTACCTTAAAAAATGCCTGAGATATAGCAGTTTGAATTTCTATTGTGGGTGACATTTTTTAAAAAATCAATTTGCCCGCGAGAGCACTCGTATATATTACTCGATTTCAATGTGAATGTGCATGTGCACATGAATTAAGATTTCGACGAAGATTATTGGTTTGTTTTATCCATCATATTGTTTTAAAATGGCATACACTTCATGATATTGTGGAATTTGGTGACTCTATAAATCGCCTAAAATAAAACGAAGTTGAATAAATGAAGACTAATTTCTAAAAATTCCTATTAATATTCAGTATTGACAAAAACCAGTATTCATTCTTATATAATCGGGTTCCACTAATTTGAGCTTCGTATTTTCGAATAATATAACTTAAATTAAAATAAATAAATAAATGGGCATATGAAAGCTACTTCTTCTTCCCGATACTGCCGGAAGGACTTTATACATTTATTTAAAAAAAAATTTAAACTTTTCTTTAAGTCCGTAAGCTATAGAGATGTTTAAAATACTTGTTATTTGAAAAAAACGTCCCCGGCAATCATTTCAGCATACTAAGCGTTTTATGCATTCAAAATTAGTATTACCAAATAAAAATATTGAATAATTTTAAACAATAATGAATTTACGTATACACATACTTAATTATATAGCTATTTTTTATTTATGGAATAATAATGAATGTATTCAAATAATGTATAAAACATATGTTATTTATTATTATTAATAATTTAAAAAAAATCTGCATCACTAATAATAATAAATTTCTTCAAGCGCGCAGTATCACGTGTACCTTTTGCTGTTACACTGAAAAAACTTCGTAAACTTTTCTGTAAATCTGTAAGATATAGTGATGTTTAAAATGGTTGTTATTTGTAAAAATGTCTTAGGCAGTTATTTCAGAAAACTAAGCATTTTGTGCATCCAAAATTAGTATTACCAGATAAAAATATTGATTAATTTTAAACAGTAATGAATTTACCTATACACATATTTAATTATATACCTATTTTGTATTTACGGAATAATAATGAATATATTAGTATAATGTATAAAAATACATGTTATTTAAATTTATTATTATTATTAAAATTTATTTCTGCATTAATAACAATAATAAATTTCTCCAAGCGCGCTGTATCTCGCGTACTTAAAAAAATTTTTTTTCAAAAAACTTTCAAAACTTTCCTTTAAATCCGCAAGCTATAGTGATGTTTGAAATAGTTGTTATTTGTGAAAACGTTCTTGGCAGTCATTTCAGTGAACTAAGAATTTTGTGCATCCAAAATTAGTATTACCAGATAAAAATATTGATTAATTTTAAACAATAATGAATTTACGTATCCACAAATTTAATTATATAGCTATTTTTTATTTATGGAATAATAATGAATACATTAGAATAATATATAAAAACATATGTTATTTAAATTTATTTCTGCATTAATAATAATAATAATAAATTTTTTCAAGCGCGCTATATCTCGCTTACTTTTTACATTTATTTTCGAAAAACTTTTAATATTTTTTTTTTAATTCGCAAGCTATCGAGATGTTTGAAATGGTTGTTATTTGTGAAAACGTCCAAACGTGAAACTGGTTAATATTACATTAGCTGATAACAACGTTCTTACAGTTGGCTCTCAGTACTCTGCCCCCTCGGCTGACCTAGATAAGGACTTCGAAGAATGGATTAACTATTATCCTAGCTTTGATTCAATTGTGGTTGGTGGCGATTTTAATGTGCATCTAAAAGCCCTGGGGTATTCAAGAGAAGATGAGAGAACTGAGATATTGATGGAACACCTAATGACAAAAACTTTGTTTATTTTAAATGATCCAGACGCAGATCATACTTGGACACTAGGAGAAAAGAAAGGTCGCCCTGATTTGACTCTTGGTGGCACTGATATTTGTGAAAGAATTACAAGTTGGTCTGTTGATTCAAAAAATTTTTCGTTTTCAGACCATAAATATATTCAATTTGTTTTGGATTTTAACCCACAGTTGCGGAATTCTATGAGATTTAAAACAAAAAACAAAAGCTTTGCTAAATTTAATGACCTTCTACACCATCACGAATATGATCTTTTAAGTAATCTACTTTTGGTAAATGCACCATCCAAACTGGATTATTGGTTAAATAACTTTTATGATATTCTTAATATTATAATGTCTAAATGCTTTAAACGAGGTACTTTGTCTTATAAGCCAACATCTACTTGGTTTACTACTGAACTGCGTATAGAAAGAAATCGAGTCAACGCCATGTATAAGAGGCATGTACATAATCCCACTTCTTTAGAATTTAAACCCACTTATATTAAATATAGGAACATCTATAAAAAGAACGTGAAGAGGGCAAAAAAATCATCTTGGCTTAATTTTTGCGAGAAAACTTCTCCTGCGTTTGGTAATTTGTTCAAATATATCTCCGGAAAGTCGCTGCAGCATACTGATCTTATATTCACTACCCTCGAGAATTCAGAGGTCTTTGATTCTTACGATAATGTTGCAGAGAGTTTGATGGTAGAACATTTTAAAATAGATGCTAGACCAGTTACAGTTCACTCATTTGTATCCTCTACTAGCTTTGCTGATGATTCCCGATTTCGAAGAATCACAAAGAAAGAATTATATTATGCTCTCAAACAACAAGATAATAATAAAGCTCCAGGCTTTGACGAACTTGATGCCTTGGTTATAAAGAATATTTGCAAAAATTTTCAAAACATCATGCTTCATCTTTATAATAAATGCTTATCACTGGGACATTTTCCAGAATATTGGAAAAGAGGCATGGTAGTTTTCTTTAGAAAACGGAATAAGGATCCACGTCATGTAAGAGCTTATAGACCTATCTGTCTTTTGCCCATTATGGGTAAGATTTTAGAACGCATTATAAAAACCCGCATTATGACAACATTGGAGAATACAGATTTTATGGCAGATGAACAATACGGATTTCGCGAGGGTCGTAGTACGCCTTTGGCAAAGTGTAATCTCAAGAAGCTAGTGAAAAATATTCTGATGGATTTTAAATACTGTACAATTGTCTCACTAGATATCGAAGGTGCATTTGATGCTCTTGACTGGGATATCGTTGCAACAATTATTGACGATCTCCCCATTGAAGATTATCTTAAGAATATTCTTAAGATTTATATTAGTACTAGAAAAATTGGCTTTTCTTTTGTTTATGGTACTCGTTGGTTTGATGTTTTCCGCGGCTGTCCTCAGGGTTCATGCCTGGGTCCATTGATTTGGTTAATTGTTGCAGATAAAATTATCAAGCAGTACAAAAGACGTTTTCAACATATCATCTCTTATGCAGATGATTTTGTGGTACTCGAGAGAGCAAATACTCGTCAAACATTAGAAATTAAAGTTAATGCTAGCCTTTCCCATTTTTATGATATTAGCCAAGACTGTCACCTTTCTTTGAGTCCTGGGAAATCAGTTGCTATACAGATGGGTCGTTTCACATTAGATAGTAGAAGACCAATTTATAATATGAATGGCAATAGAGTTCCGGTAAAATCTTTGCTGAATTACTCGGGATTTGTTGTAGATTCAAGATTTCGTCGGCTCGAACACTTGGAGGTTGTTCGTAATAAAGTTACTGATTTTGCTCTTAACATGCGGAAGACTGGTAGAAGAGATAGGGGTCTCGCCACTGAATTCTTAAAGACATGGTATAGAGCCGTCATTGAAAAACAGATAATTTATGGTTTTGAAGCATGGTTTCCTGACTTGAAGATCCCTGCTATAAAGAGACTCAGTTCGTGCCAGCGCATGGGTCTGTTGTCGATAATTCGCCCATATCGCGATGTCTCCACGGATGCACTCTGTGTTTTGTGCGGCATTCCACCTATTTTTACGAAATTGAAATATAAATACAATAAATGTATTACTATTAAAGATCAACGTAAGTTTCAATTTAAAGATGATATAATTGATGGTAGAGATATTATGCAGCGTGTTTATACCTTTAATTTTCCTCGTTATAATGATCTTGTGAATTTAATTTTGACTTCTCCAGCTGTTGAAGTTCCTGAATCTATGTCTCCTGTAATCTTCACTGACGGATCTAAGATGGAAAATTGTGTTTCGGCTGCATTTACAGTGTTTCACAATAGGACATTTATGTACGACTATAAAATTAAGCTGCGTCCGCGTAACTCTATTAATCAAGCCGAACTCGTAGCAATTAAATATGCAATTTTGTGGTTTTCAAGTACAAGTTTCTCATCGGTTGCAATTTATTCGGACAGTCAATCGTCTGTGATTTCTTTGTGGAATCTTTTTTCTAATAATTATATTGTTTTAGAAATTTTTAATCTTTTCTACAGATTCCTAATAAAAAAGTCTTCATAGGTTGGATCAAGGCACATATTGGCCTTATTGGTAACGAGAAAGTGGACGCATTGGCTAAAGAGACTATTTAAAAGAACGACGCGGATCTTTATTTATTGCTTCCTTATCCAAGATCAGTGCTTAATGTGATTTGCCGAAATGCAGTTAATGAGACTTGGCAGAAAGACTGGGAGACTTCAGAAAATGGGAGAGACCCATTCTTAATTTTTAACAAAATTAATCCCGATATTGTTTCTCCAAACAGAGTGGTTACTTACTTTCTTTCAGGACATGGCAGTTTCCCAGCTTATCTGAAAAAGATAGACAAAATGAACTCTGATAAATGTATCTGTAATGCTACAGGTACTCCAACGCATTATATGTTTGCTCGTTGTCCGGAGTTGCCTACTTATTTTTCCTTCAACCGTGATCATACACTTCGTTGGAATTTGCGGAGGGTTTTGTTGGACTAAGGGAACTATTCTTCACTTTGTGCAATTTATAATAAACTTAACGCTTTATACTCGTTTATCAAATATAAATTTTGATGAAAGATCTTACCGGACGTTATGACAGCCTTTGTTAATGTTCAAGAATTATCTAACTAGACTCTAATTTTTGTTTTTCTAATTATTGGTATTAGCTTTGTATAATGTTTTTATTCTATAATTGAATCTTATGTTGGTTCGCCATCGGTTTTTTTAAATTATTATTTGTATCTATAATACTGTATTTTTTTTACGGCTTTTGATGTATCTGGTCAACAGAGGGGAACTTCCACCGGAGTGTAGTACCTTTGCCTAACGTTTGGTGCTCCGGTGGGTGATCTTGGTCTCTTGTGAAAACGTCCTTGGCAGTCATTTCAGTGAACTAAGCATTTTTTGCGTCCAAAATTAGTATTACCAGATAAAAATATTGATTAATTTTAAACAATAATGAATTTACGTATCCACATATTTAATTATATAGCTATTTTTTATTTATGGAATAATAATGAATATATTCGAATAATATATAAAACATCTGTTATTTAAATTTATTGTTATTATTAAAATTTATTTCTGCATTATTAATAATAATAATAAATTTCTTCAAGCGCGCTGTATCTCGCGTACATTTTACATTTATTTTCAAAAAACTTTCTAAACTTTTCTTTTAAATCCGCAAGCTATATAGATCTTTAAAATAGTTGTTATTTGTAAAATCGTCCTTGGCAGTCATTTCAGCGTACTAAGCATTTTGTGTATCCAAAATGAATATTACCAGATAAAAATATCGGCAGAAGTTCATTTCATGGAAGTTTTTCTGCTAGAATATATTTGTGTTTCACTTTTGAAGAGAATAGGAGCAACACGTTTTCATGTCGGAAAATTATGGTTGAAAGCTCAGAGAATTGATTTTGTTGAACACAAGTAGAACCAAAATGAAAGAAAGGTTTTTTTTTCTCTTTTTCTTGCATTCTGGAGAAAAGTTGTAAAAAGATCAGAGGACCATTATTTTCTTTTATAAACATTGTAGCGAACATTTTTTTTTTATTACATCATCAAATTTTTTGAAAATGCTGAATGCTGAAAGCATGTGGAATTTTCAGATTATTTTAAGTATCCTTTTTCTTACGAGATTCGAGGGGTTACATTTAATATATTTTAAATATTTTGAATAATATATGTGTTTTATGAAAAATATATTCTCGTGAATGGTTCAATAATTATTGTACCTAGTGTATATGAAGTATTTGTACGGCGATGACTGACGTGAAATGTATAAATCTAATGTCTTAGGTAAATATATGGTCAATTTCAAAACCGTAGTTGCTATATTAATATATTTTTGGTATTGCAACCAATCAAACAGAACTAAATATACATACATTCATGATGTACACTAAAATATGCATTTAATACAATATGTGGTGTAAAAAATGCTTATTTTTCATTTACAGGGCCACACAAAAGAATTTCGTTAAATAATAGTACAGGGGGGGGGACATCGTTTTCCGTCGATTTTAATCATGTTAATTTATTTTAGATGTAATGAAATTGATATATCTTGCTTACTTTTACTTCAAAATACTTCCTGTATCATAGAAAATGCATAGTTTTTACAAGGACACACAAAAGATTTCTAATACTGTTCTGTACCCTAAATACTATTTATTAGAGATGATTGCTGGAAGCCCATTTTTAGTTGTGATGTGAGTTTATAAGTTTAACTATTTTTTCATATTACATTGTGTGTATAAATGCTACAGATCGAATACAAGGTAACACAACAGAAAAAATTAAGGGTTACAGAGTATGAACAAAATTATGTTAAAGGTGTTCTTTAAACGAGTTGTGCATTTTTACGCTAAACTTCATTTATGAAATTAAGATATACTTGTAGAATATAGACAAAATGTTATACAGGGCCACGCAAATAATGAGATACATGGTTGTCTATGGAAGATAATCTATGTATGTGTGATTTCTTTAGATTTAAGCGTATTTTATAGTTAATTATATTTTACCTTAATAATTGCATATATATATAAAGATAGTAGGCAAAATACAGTACTATAAAATATTATTCAAATTCAATAAATTTCTGAAAGTTCAGTTTCAACCTATTATGCGTTTTAAATTTTTACAACATATAGGTGAAAATTTTTAAGAACTCGGTTTGCCTGTTCGTCTCTTTTTCCGAACTCTAACACGCGTTAATAAAGTTAGATTGCTCTGTAATTAATATATGCCATTGATGTTTATTTTTCCATGATCTGTATTAAAAATAAAGTAGGTAACGTTCATAGTTTATTTACAGAGCCATTTCAAGTTACTCCATTACATTACGGCCTCTGGTGAAATATCATATTTATATAACTATTATATCATATTTATATAACTCGTCATCTGGTCTCTCCGGCTGTACACAAAAAACAACCCAAATCTACCCATTCAAATGGTTTAAAATTTAATTTATATAATCATTAGAATAATTTTGTCGAGTCATTTCAAATTGTATCAATATCGAATTAGAACTTAGAAAAGATAATAATTAAAGTTTTCTTTATTCTACTAAATCTTATCATACGTAATAAATTCAGTGAGATCCCATGATAGGTAGTGATTCTAGGTTTGACATATTGATTACGTCCTATTTAAAAAAGATTCCTACTATTTTCGTATTACTGAAATTAAGATATATAATCGTATAAAACATTGTGTATTCATGCACCTTTGCATAAGACTTTAACAGCTATTGCATCAAAATTTGAAAATTGCATGAGTTTGAAAACAAAAATGAATCTAAATATGAGTGAAAAATTAGCATTTTGTATTTGATTAAGTCCTCAATTCTTCTTGCACGATTACTTCGGGAAAATCTGTTCAAATGCCCAATTTGAACGCATTTTTTCAAATACATTCTGCCTTTATCAAAAAATTGACCCATAAGGCACATTATATAGATCCTTAATCAGAGAACCTATCAATTAATTGGATGCGTTTGAGATCAAAAATGAGCTTAAAATGAGTCACAATATAAGCAGTTTTGATTTGAGTATACCCTTAAAACGATTTTTTCTTCAACTCCTATTCTTATTTAATTGGTTTTTGCAATAAGAATTGGTCCTAGGAAAAATTTGTCAGTATAAAAGTTACATATTATTAAGAAGCTGTATAATAAATTTTATAGGAATTTATATCTTATGCATTGACGAAGTTAAGGAATTTTTTCTTCTCCCCCGCCCCTTTTTTATTCGTTTTTATTTTTTGCGATAAATGTTGCTCCTAACAAAAAATAGGCAATACAAAAGCTTTAGATAATATAAAGTAAATTCATAAAAAATTTTATTGGATTTGATATTTTGAGAATTGACGAAGTTCTGAATTTCTTCCTCCCAAAAACACTATTTTTTCGCCCCTTGAGCCCATTTTTAATTTTATAAAAAATTATAATGCATAAACTTTTGACCCATTTTTTAGAAATAATATAAACTTAAAAACTGATTCGATAAGTATTTTAATTAAGAAGTTATGGGGTTTTTTCGGTTTTCACAAAACCCTCTAAATTTCCACCCCCTTTGTCCGATTTTGCCCATTAACGAACTTGGCCGATATTTTACGCCCCTTGAATTTATCTATGAGTTTAGAAGAGATTTAAGCAGAATTATAGAAATTATCGTGTCCAAAAAAGTGATATATCCATATAGATCGATAGATAGATAGATAGATAGATAAAGTTTTTTACTAATGGTATTTTTAGAGTTTAGGGGTGATGATCGGCGTATATATTCGAAAATTTTGCTGGAATTCCAACATAGGGGGGGGGGACCGCAATAAGTAGTATTTTATACTAAATCTTTCTAAAATATAAATTAACGTTAGAAACTTGAAATTTGAATGTTTATAATTCAAAAACTTATCATGTAAATGACTTGAAATTTCGTTTCTATGTATAGTTTGAACCGAAGAATTAAAATATATTGTAAAAATTGTGTTGACATTGAAAAACAATGTTTGATATCTCGTATTGATTTTTTAGTTGGCTCCCATCAAATTTTATATGCGACATTAAAAATTGGACTTTATTTCCAATTATTTCGTACTTGTAAATTTCTTCTGTTATAAAGATTTTCAGAGTTAGTAGGTTTGTTTACTTTTTATTTTCTGAAACTGTATAATATGCATATTTAAGATGTATTTTGACATTGGAAATTTGAGCTGTATTTTGAATTATTTGTTCCGAATTGTTAAATATTTTTGTTTAAATTTACACATCATCTGACATATAGGATAATTAAATTTCAATTTCTTAATGTTGCAGTATGGTCCCTATAATAGAAATGTTTATATATAATGTACTATGAATTTCTAAAATAAGATCAACATAATTATTATTATATGTAAAATAAAATCCAATTATTGCAATGCACTTATAAACACCAGATCAAAAATAAAGCGATATTAGACGCTCAAAAATAGTAAAATAGTAAAGCCATATCTATACAAATTTGTAAATAGTAAATTACCTTACAATTTTATATCATTAAATAAATATACAATACAGCAAAAATATTTTTTAACTATATTAACGCATATTCATCGATGACTACGTACGTTCATACGTTTTTGGTACCAAAATAATTTAAGAGGAGTTTTTCTCTTTTTACATTAACATAATTTGCCAATTAGATAGGGTAAAAATTTCTGTTAATTTTTTGTGGCACAAAAAGGAGAAAATTTGCGAGCTATGTGTATTTAAGCTTACAACAAACGAAAAACTTTTTGAGGGAAATCACAAAATCCCATGTTATTCAATCATTATCCCGAAAAATATTTGAAAAAAAGAAATATCTATTAGAAAAGTTTAGAGTGTGCCAAAGTCCCTAACACATTTTGAAATTCAATACAAAATCAAGTTATTGTCGTATAGGTGTGTGATTTTGAATAAAATGCTTCTTATAAAAATAAAAATTTTAATTCAGAAGTCCGAGCATATGACACCATTTCGTCATAAATTTGGATCCAAATATGAGGTTTTATATTACTTTCGATTTTATTTCAAAGTACTAAACTACACAGTAAGCTTTCTTCCTGAGAGTCGTCATGTTTGTGTTACAGCGTCAAAACTAATCGGAAAATCGGAAAATGTACATGTTTAAAATGAAACATACCATAAGTGGAGCCATCTATTTTTGACATTCGGAACTAATTATTATTCGCTTGAACAAAACTTTTCATCGTGAGAAGTAGTTTTGTCTGATTCGCACTCCTGTACAATAATTACTTGATTTTATGATTAACATTTAAATTTGTCAAATACTTTTTGGAGGCTCTATAGAGTAGCATGCTTCCAGTTTGTGTTAATAATAATAATAATAAATTAACAAGCAACAAAAATTTATGCGTTAACCATAGATCATGAAACACTTCCCAATACTTTCTGGAGTTTTAACAAAACTTCGTTATCCAGGGAAATAAAGTATTACTGTCCATAGCCATATATTTATTCCAATAATTTTAAACAGTCCAGTATTTGATCTGTCGGTTGATAAATAGACAATGTAATGAGGCAATTTAGTCAATTTTAAACCACCTAACTGGTTGAATTATTTTTTTCAGCAATTTATACTGATAGATAGAAACATACTTGAATACTTTTCTTCAGCCCTATAATTTACCTAGTATCTTTAACACACGAGAGTATTTTGGCAAAATTTAGTTCAAACAAAAATATTATTTAAACTACTTAAATCACATTTCCAGAAATTATCATCCAAAGGCTACCATATTTCCAGTTCTTTGCGTATATCATTTTATCTGTATTCTACAAACATTTCTTAGTAATATGAATGCTGTTCAACTTAAAAATGCATAACTTATTTTTAAAAACACCTTTAAGAAAATCACGCTCATGTTCAGTAACCTTTCCGAGATCTTTTGAGTAATCCTGCTTATCTAAATTGTATAACTATTAGCATTTAGACACACCATATAATATGAATTCATTTAGAGAAATGTAAAAGCACGTATCATAATTAAAAATGCATTTCACCCATCCAACAGCCACCATCCATAACAAATAGTACTTCGGATACAATATACTATTTGAAATCGCTTGTCTGTCTCTGTAAATACTATACACTTCGTATTATGCATGAAAAAACTCATATTAAGCCTCAGCGATGTATATCGAGTTGATTATACATGAAATCGTTTACCATAATTAAAATATGTCGCAAACAATTCCTCCCCCTCCTTTATTATTATGTAACGAAATAATTTTGTGTGGCCCTGTAAATTAATAATAACTATCCTTTTCACTGCATACTTTAAAAATGTATATTTTTGTGCACCTCGCAGATTTCAATACGTTTGACAGGGTGAAATATTTTAAAAATTCATTTGGAATGATTGTTGTCCATAGGCCGTAATGCAATGGGAAACTTTTGACTGTCCCTGTAAAAAAAAATAATTATGGTAGAAATTTAGCTTTTTGTTCGTTCTAGAATAAACGTCAATAACATCCAAAACTTTCATGGTAATACAAGAATTTTTACCAGAGTTAGAGCGTGGACAGACGCCCAGACAAACCGAAAGCATAAACACTTTTCAACCTTGTTGGAAAGTTTTAAAAACAAGATTTTAGGTGACATTAAACGCAATGTTTCAAATCTCCAATATGACCAAATACTTCCGCATGCTTCTAAATTTTTTATTGAATCTTTTCAAGACCAACCTCTTTAAAAAATGTATGATAATCATAAAAAATAATAATAATAATAATAAATAAGGCTGCAAACTGAATATATACATCATGAATTTACACGAGACATATTTTAATCTTACATTATATACATTTAAAATATTAAATAATATTTCTGCAGAAACTGTATCAAAATGCTCACTGATATTTCTCACAATTGGCAGCTGAGCAAGATGTCACAAAGTCATCCATCTGATATTGTAGAAAGTGGCAGCAACTGACAGGAGAAATAATATCTTTTGATCGTGTCAATATTTTTGAATTTAAAAAACATAGTTGAATAGATTTACATTTCTCACTACCTATAGATATTTATACTAAATACATGTGCATATACACTTGCTTTCTTAGGTATACGTACAGGGTGTCTAGCAAATAAGACACAGGTTTCTAAATTGAATTTATCAAAAACGAAGAGCTATAGAATTATGCGGTAAACGGTTTGTTTATTAGGTAAGCTATATAGCAGTTTCGATCAGTGAATATTCTGAAAAGATTGTGCTCTGATTGCAAAGAATACTTCACTTGACATTTTTCGTGTTTTAGATTACTTGCAGAGAACGTGTTTTTCGGTGTACAGTGCCATATTTTAACGGTTTTTAGAATTAAATTTTTAGAATTTTGTAATTTGAAAAATTTAATTGCAAAAAATTTTTAACAAAAAATCGTTAAAAATCGTTAAAATCTTCGCTAATGGACAAAATCGGACCAAGGGGGTAATAGGGAGGTTTTATGTGATAACCGAAAAACTCCATAGCTTCTTAATTTTAAAAATATATATATCAATTTAAAGTTTTTGTTACTTTTTAAAAAAGCCAAAAATTTGGGTTTGACAGATTTTTGATAAAATTTAAAATGAGCTCAAGGGGTGATAAAATAGGGTTTTTTGGGTGAAAAAAATCATAACTTCGTAAATTCTCAAGATATCAATTCCAATTAAATTTAACTAAACACGCCAGTATCTGATATGCAAGTTTTTTTTTTATGAACACAAATAACACTGCATCTTCTTTGAAATTAAATGCAAAGTTAAGAAAAAAGTTAAGGGTAGTCAGTTGAGAAATATGATGCAAAATTGCTGAAAATTTAGTAACATTCTGAAAATATTTATTTTTTTATTTATTTTTATTAATTAAATTTTTATTGTTTTTTACAGTTATATTCAAATATAAGAAATTCGATGCACAGTTTTATGTGTATCACAGTTTCATGTGTAAAACAAACTTGCACAAAAATATTGAGGATTTTCATTATAGGGGGGCATATTGAAAAGTTCTTCATAAAGCTTAAAATATCAAAAAATCCCTTATTTTTCTGCCATTTTTTTTTACTACTTGTTTTTTAAATATATGCCATAATTCATTTAGTTTTCCATTAAAAAATATTTAAAGTGAAAAAAAATGCAGGTCCCTTGTCTACTTAAACAGCCATGCAGTTTCATATCTATAATAAAATATCTATTTTTTCTTTTCTCTATTTTATAGTGGCGTCACAAAAACGAAACCTACCGGGAAAATGTCATCGACTGGATTTGAAGCATTGAAACGACCAACTAATATTTCTACAATAGAACTAAGCAGAAATATCAGTGCTGTTTTAGAGCATTTACTTGAAAACTACGACAACCGTCAGAGGCCTGACCACGGAGGTAACAGTTTTTGTTAAAGCATACGTTATTGGAGAAAGCTTTTATAAAGCTACACTGTAGAAAATTTCTGAATAGTTTACTGATAAAGAGAAAACATGTCACTGCCACCGAAATACTCCAGACCACAGGACAGAAATTGTGACATCATCACTAATCGACCGACTTCTCACTAGTAATGCATTTCGTACTGGAAAATTTTGAATAGCAATTTTCTTTTACTTTATTTGTGAAACATCTATCATCTTATAAAATTTAAACTTACTAGTGAGAAATCGGAATCGCTAAATAAAAATTCAGCCAGATGCGGAATACCACAGTGTTGCCACATCTGACTGATTTTTTTAATTGGAGGATTATTAATTCGAACTGTTAAGTTTAAAATGTTACTATTGTTTCATAGAATGACAAATATACCATAAATAAAATAACAGACAATTGCTGTTCAAAATTTTACGGTGTGGATTGTTACTTAGTCTTACGTCTGCGTGTCAACACTAATCAGTAGTTGGTCGAATAGTAATGACGTCACACCTTGAATCCTGTGGCCTTGAGTACTTGGAATTCAGCGAAAGTGTACAAAAATTCAGTTCATCCTCCTCATATACTAGCAAGCGGTTATCAAAACCTTTCCATTAATTTCGGAAAATTCTATTCCAGATAAACCTATAAAAACTTATAGAAACAGTTTAGTTTTAAAGAGATTCAATACCATTTGGATTTATTTTTCAGTAGCTAAAAAAGTTTGTGGCGCGTTATGAGCAGATTTTATGAAAGGAAATAATATTTATCTATTTATTATGAAATCACTATTGTGATATTTCCAAAATTTCTTTGTTCGTTTTCTTCGTACTTCTACTATGACTCTGAATTTAGTGCAACAATGGTTTCTCATACTTTTTATAAGTGTATGCTCTATAAGTGTAAGTACAAGATATTAAAAAATTAATTGCTTTAAGAAAAAAAAGATGAAAAAATATCACATCATATGCAAACTACAGAAAAAATGACAATTCAAATTATTTATATTTTGTGTTCATACTCGGTTGTGAAAACTTATTAATACATTTTAAAACTTCCCCGAAACATTTCCAAAAGTCATCAGCTGCAAATGAAAAAGTTGTTTCAGTCACGCTTTTCAGAATTTCGGAAATTTGATTGTTTATAAAGATAAAGAAACACATTTTGTGATCTTGTTCAATACCAATCAGCTAATATTAGTTTTTCAATATTTTTGATATATCGAGACACATTTATATATGTTTGCCCTGTAATCTCAATATTAAATCAACCATTGTTTTATTTAGTTTCTTTATAATATGACTAATTGCCCTATAATTGGGATATACACATCTCGTCAATATAGCTTAAAATTTGGCAAGGGAAAACTCTCCATCTTAAAGAGAACAAAGCCAATTTTTTAAGGCTGGGAATTTAAAGTTGTATTTTTACAGTAGATATAATTTTTATAATATATCCACACATTTATCACATATTGCAAGTATTACCAACGGAAAGTCAATGAGTATGCAATTTGCATTATATTATAGGTAACCTCAACGTGAAACCATTATTAAACCAATGTTTCCATTAAACTGGAAACATGTTGAATGAAGGAAGTATTGGATGTATACTGTTTACTTCTCACAGAAGTATTATATTTGCGTAAAACTTAATTTTAATGGAACTTGAGTGAACGATTATATGCATCTTTGCATTTTTATGTTTAATATTTTTTATAGGTTCTCCTACAGTGGTGACCACAAATTTTTTGATAAGAAGTATGGGACCGATATCAGAGTTAGACATGGTAAGTGTGGAATTTTAATTCAAATATTTTGCTTTGCATTGTGTGCAAGAATAGTAAGAAAATTTCAATAATCAGTTTTGAGTACAGTTTGCGCATACTTCAAACTTAATACTTAATCAAAATATTCACTTCATTTAATTGCAAGGACATGTTACGAATCTTACGATTAAATATAATGTTTAAGATCTGTGAGATATTTTATATTAAATAGAAAATTTTAATATGACATAGTGGAATCATACTCCTTAAAAAACCAAACGAAAGTACGTTCTTTGTATCCATCGAGAATTCAGAAAACTACACATTGGAATATACACATAACTTAAACGTAGAATAATTTAAAGGTGAAACAGTAATCCATGCTACATAGCTCACAATTGTTAAATTTTTAAAATACAGCAAGAATTTGATACAGATTTTCGCCGGATTTATCTACGATTTCGGCAGTTAAATAAGACAAAATTTACTTTTTTTTAAAAATATAGTGGTTGGAAAATGCGTAAAAAATAGCAACCATTGGATTATTTTTTTAATGCGAGTATAACTTTCTGACAGGAAAACTTTGAAAAAAATATTAAAATTAGATGTGTTAAAATGTAATTAAAATATCGTTATTTGAAAAATAATCGTCGATTTGGCTGCGCATTTAGACTTATCTATTAAGGTTATGCATACGGCAACTTATCCCTTTCGGGTACATTTTTTTTTATATTTAGAAAAATTATTGTCACGTTAATCACAATAACACTAGCTATCCAAATAGATTAATAATTGTTTAACAAAAATATCATTTTCTGAAAAATAACGAATGTTGCTGTTTTGCGATCTGTACATTGAATGTTCATAAGACAAAAGGATAAGGAAGAATTTTTGAAGATGTTTAGAAAATATTGCATTACAAGAAGATTTAACTCATATTAAATGTTTCTAATATGTTTTGCGCTTTATTACACATGAATCTTTTAGGAAAGTAACTTTTATTTTAAATTTAAAGAGTAAAATATATGTTTAAAATAAAAATAAAAAATCACAAATGGCGCAAACAGAATTGAGAGAAAAATAATAATTATTCTTATTACTAAATGCCTAAACATAAATGAAATCACATACTAAATGCATCGACATATACTAACATGTAAATCGTAGCAAAAGCATTTCTTAAAACTAAATAATATTCCATTAAAAGACATGTATTATTAATAGTACACCAGACCCGAAAGGGTTAAATTTATAATTATTCTTGACAGACACCGTTTATGTGACACTGTAAATGAAATCCGCTAAATTTACGATGCACCATGCCAGTAGTTTTTCCGCAAATTAAACGGATTTTTTTTAATGGATCGTAACTTGTTTTACCCAGATACATAGGTACAGCATATTAAATCCTACGGTTCATAATAACACACAGGGGAGGTTGTGATCTAACGGGACAATAGCTATATTACATTGAAAGAATTATTTTTCAATAATTACCTAAATGGTAACATTAATCCTGCTATCTTCAACAATAAGAAGTCAGTCATTTGCATTTGTTTGAGTGTGTACATGAAAAAGTATGTTTTCAACTACAAAAATTTTAAGTTTGATTTCTTTTACTTTAATGGCATTTATAATACATTATTGCCTGAAATTATTCACGGGGTTGCTAATTAATACAAAAAAATATTCCATTTTATATGAAATTTAGTTAAATTTCCTTTATATAAACACTAGTATATAACCCCTTCAAAAGTTACAGAATTTTCACTTGCATTTCATTTTCATAATACTTCATACAAACAAACAGAATGAACATTTTTTTATTGAAGAGTTTGTATTGCAGAAATGCATATTTTAAAAAATAGCAATAAATTTCTACAGATACAAATGATGAAGATTCTTTTTTTTTAACTTGATATTTAGTTTTTGAACAAATTTTAATTAAACTCAATTTTTGAAGATTTCACAAAACATTAAAATTAATTATTGAAGTTTTTAAATTTTAAAATACATTATTTTTATTAAAAGTATGATTCGCCAGTAGTTTTAGTCATGGGTATAGGATAGATTGTTAGTTCTATGCGTTTAGTCATCGATTACGAAGCTTTGTGTTTTGTTATAAAATTTGGATTTGGCGCCATCTATACGCAGCTAATACAAACAAAACGACTTTTTTTTTAAATCGTAGTTTCTTATAGAAAATAGCAGAAGCAGGAGGCATTGATTTAAATAAAAATCAATTTTTAAAAACTTCACCTATGCAACTTTGAAAATTCAATCCGTAAATTATGAAAAAAAAATTATTATTATTATTTCTTTTGTGAAATATTAATCTAAATGTACCAATTTTTAAAAGCATAGATTACATCCATTCGAAATTTTCTTGGATTGTAAACTAAATTTACTATTTTTTATCAAATGTCATTTAAATGTAAGGAATGTATAATATCATGAACAAAATATATTAATTACATCAAAGCAGATAAAATTTTGATTTAAGAGCATGTGAAGAAATAATTTTCAGTTATACTAATGCAGTCATGATAATATCTTATATATCCATTACAACTTGAAGGGGGAAAAAAAAGCTTATTTTATTTATAATAGAAAACAATTAAGCGTATTGATGCAAAAATAAGCGTATAAATGCTAGTATTTTAAAAAATTAACAAAACTAAATTTAAATTCAAATCTGCAACCGCTGAGTAGCACAATAATTTAAAAACAAGTTTGCGAGTTTATTTTTTCCCCATGATCTATCCTCTGGATGAAATGCTTCTAAAATAATTCATAGATGGCAGCACTAAAGTGATGTGAGATGGGATAAGACGGAGCCTTGAATCAATGAAATACAACCGTACTCTTAGATGATAAAAAATTTATCAGTTTAGACTTCCGCTATTATCTTTATGTATTATAATTGGGTATCATATACATGTTTTATATGAAAATATGCTTAACAATCATTATTTCAAGTAGAAGAAATTTTAAGAGCATCATTTTAGCATGTTTTCTCAATTAAGCCTAACATGGCGTCTAGCTACGGTCGATTCCCAGATCAGAATGGTTCGTCCCGGAACCATTTCTACACTTTTCTCTAGTCACATTTTATAAGAAGATGTGGTACGTAGATTAGAAAAATATAAAATGTCAGCATATGGGCACTAATGGGACAACTTGATTGGTGATGCACAAATACTTTTCGTTAGTGATAGGTAAACATGATTTATATAAAAGGTTTCATTATTAAAAAACTATATAAAATCAACTTATAAAAAATCAAAATGTTGATATTTAAAAGCTTTCAACGAATGACATGAGTTTGACAACCATACAAGCACATAGCTCTGTTGCAACGTCATCTGCATCATCTTAATTTTTCAAATTTTAATATGCAATATTTAATATCATATTGTTCAGGTGCATTGTATTTTGAACTAAAATGTTCTGTCATTAAAAATGTACTGCAATTCAACATTTTGTGTTAATTTTGATGACCCATGGTATGCCCCAATGGAATCCGACATCGGGAGTTAATGGGACAAATACAATAGTGTACAAAAATCATTATATTTAGATAAAAAAAAACAAATCCTGTCTCTTCTAATAATTATTATTTTTTAAAGGCAATACTTCTCTTTTTATATCTGAAAAACATAAAAATCAGATTTTTTTTAAATTTCACTTTGAGATAATTAAAACTTTAAAATTGTTATTACATTCCATTCTTCTCTACATTCTGCTGTAAACATGGAAAAAATGTAGAGTATTTTTTCTGATATTGTCAAAAAAAGTTATTTCAATAATCAATTTTCTGTATGGTTTGTGTATAAATTAAAAATTATATTTAATAAAAAATTTTCCTTCATTTAATTCAAAAATTTTTACAAATACAACGAGTATATAGAGTGTTTAGAAAATTTTAATCTGACATAGTGGTATATATATTCCTTGGAAAATCCAAGGCGTTCACGAATGTTGTATGGATAGAGCACACACAGGATTACTCTCTAAAATTAAACTTTTATGCGCATACTGAAAAAAGAGGCAAAATGTTATGGGGTGATAGAAAGCGGTAAATTTCGCCATAGAATGTATGACCGAAACGCAAGTGGTGAGAAATTAAAAGGTAACTTTTCAGTGTCGCAGCTAAAGCATAATTGCAGGTATAAGAGAAGATACTTCATAATACATTTCATTAACAAAAATGTGATTAATGTACCTGCTCAAAGAAATTGCTCAAAAGATTCTCTGGCAGCTGTCATGCATGCTTCACACCTGAGGGATAGGGAATGAATCACGCACATTTGCGAAGAAACGAAACATTTCTTTGAATATTACCAGCAACAACAATGGGCATTACATCCAATATCTGTTTCAATGTGGCACTCGTAGATTTGGCTTTTGAGATAGCCCCACAGCCCCATCCAATCCATCGCCCAGAGACACTGGAAAACTATCTTTTATTTCTTTCAACTATCTTTTCACAACATGCGTTCCGACCATGCATTCTATGACGAAATTTGCTCGTATAGCTTCGTTTTATAAACCCATAAAGTTTTGCTCACTTTTTCAGATGCACCCTGTATTTACAAATTGGGAAAATTAGAGGCTATTCTATACCATATACAGGGTGATTATAAATAAATATCCCGACATTTGGGCCCCTAACTATTATACCATTCACAGAAACTGACTGAAATTTTGGCAAAAGGTATTTTGATGTATGCGCTCAAGAATGAAATGAAAAACATCAGTTTCCCTCAAACAGTTACGGTTACAATGAGAAAATTTCGAAAAAATCAAATGGCAACACCCAGTTTTTTGTATTGGAATATGATCTTCATTGTGAAAAACCCTAAATAGCGTTGGAACGTCAACTGTAGCATGAAACTCACCGGAACTAGGCAAGGGAAAAGTAAAAAGGACCTTGCCCTGCACCAGAACATTAATGTTCGTTTCATTTACGTCACTTGTAAAACCGTTTCTTCGGCTTATATCCCAGCCTGATTTCTTTTCCACAAAACGAGAAGAAGAAACGAAGAAACGCAAAATTCGAGTTTACGTATGACACAATCATGATTGACGTCGTTACGCAAGGTGAAAAAAAGGCACTGCGAAATGCGAGCCGCGTATATTGTCTTCTGCCATTCCAAACAAGATGCCGCTTTCAGGGAAAGAGAGTGGGAAAATCGTAAAGATTTTTTACCTGAATGAACAAAATGCCGCAGAGCCATTGGGTGTTTACCGCCGCAACCATGGATTACGGCGAGACTCGTGCACTGTCAAAGCTGTACGGGACTTTATTCATAAATTTGAAGAAACTGGTTGCACATACGATCGACCTCGGTCTGGATGACCTTAAGTTCCTGTGGAAGCTGTTGCAGAAGTTCATCAAACGATAAGCACAGTTCGTCCCGCAACTGCACGCGGTGTTTCGCGTGTTCTGAATATGCCGAATTCAACTGTACGCAAGATTCTGCGCTCTGTTCTAAACATGTTTTCGTATCGATTCCAGCGTGTCTAGATGTTGGAAGCAGGAGACTATCAATTACGGCTGGATTTTGCAAATCAATTCCTTATCCGGTAAAATGAAGATAGCAGCTGGCCTTTACTCATTCTGTGGACAGATGAGGCGTATTTTTCGTTAACTGGTGACGTGAATTCAAAACATTGTGTGCACTGGGCAGAGAATAATCCACATGATATGCTTACCCATCCATTACACGAGGAAAAAGTGACCGTGTGGTGTGGTATAACGAGTACGTTCATCCTCGGCCCTTACTTATTTGAAGAGGTTATTGCCGGTAATATGCAAACTTGTGCAGTAACGAGTGATCGCTATCTGGATCGTTACGCAATTCCCGCATTACAACGGCAAAATGCTATATCTGAAGTTGTGTGGATGCAAGATGGTGCTCCTCTACATGTCGAGTCTTCTGTCAAACGTGTCTTAAGTCAACAGTTTGGTGACAGAGTTATCTCCCGTCATTTCCCGTTTCCGTGGACACGAAGGTCTCCTGATCTGACACCGATGGATTTCTGGCTGTGGGGGATATCTGAAATCCAAAGTGTATCAGTTTCGTCCTCAAACTGCATCTGCTTTGAAAGATGCCATCAGAACTGCGATTCAAGAGATTCCTATAGACATGGTACGTACTGTAGTGCTATCCACCATCTGCCGCATGCAAAGTCTCATTGTGTGTGAAAAAGGTCATGTGGAAAATTTGTAAAATACAATAAAATGCTTTATTTTATGCTGATTCTCTGTCCTTTCGGTTGTCCTCACTTTCAGCCTATCTACCGCCGCTGATTTTCATGCTGCAGTTGCCGTTCCAATGCTATATGGGGTTTTTCACAATGACGATCACATTCCAATAAAAAAACTGGGTGTTGCCATTCGATTTTTTTTAAATTTTCTGACTGTAACCGTAACTGTTTGAGTGACACAGTTTTTTTCCATATTATTCTTGAGCGCATACCTCAAAATATCTTTTTCCAAAATTTCATTCAGTTTCTGTGAATGGTATGATACATTAGGAGCCCAAATGTCGGGATACTTTTTTTATAATCACCCTGTATAATAATTCGTACCAAAGTATGACTTGAGTGCTTAGCGTTACATAAAAATGCTTACTAACTACATTAAAATGCACTAAAAAGGCAGTACATAACAATTACACAGACTGCATGAAGATGATTACCTTGTATCAGGAGTTTGGTAAATGTCAAAGATGTAGGAACTCTCATTAAATTTCTTATATCATCGATAAAATATACGATATAAAATGGTGACCATCACTACCCACCTTCGCATGTACTTAAATACTGTGAGAAGAACGTCAATAAGAGACAATACAATAACAAAAAAAAATCTAACTCTTGTACCTGCACGCGATGTTTATTTCATTCTTAAAGTTCTATACACTGTACAGCCATTGCAAAAAAAAAAAAAAAAAAAAAAAATCCTGACATTTGCGATTTTAGACGTTTTTTAAATATCTAGAAACATACATGAGGAATGACTCTGAAACTCCAGATGTATAAACAAAATAGTACAGGTCATATATATTCGAAAAGGTGTTTTTCTAAAATCCAATAGGGGACGGTCAACAAAATGAAAAAGAACTAATATCTTTTGATAACCCTGTCAAAACCAATGTAGAAAAAGCGTTTAAACTGCAGATTATGATTAAGTGGCTTATGGTAATAAACTGTGTGGATGTTTATGCGGATAGAATGTATATTCTTAGAGAAATTAAGGCTTTTATAAAAACGGTCCCAAATTTTGCCAAGTTTTTTGCTTACAATTTTCTGAGTTCTTAATAAAAGCAATGTTATTTTCAAATATAAGAAACGACATTCTACGCAATACCCTGTAATCAAAATTTTAAAATATTAATAATTGTAGGAAAAATGAGCAGGTTTACTAAATAAATTTTCGCTGTTTATGCGTCAACTCTATAAAAAATTCATTTGCATTTTGTGTTAGATATATGTACAGAGCAACTTTTGTTAAAGTTTCAAAATCATATCTTGAAAAATATGAAAACTATCGTCGAAAGAATAAGATCAAAATCCGATATTCCCAAAATGAAATGAAAAAAAAGTGATTGACTTTATCCACATTTCATTGATTAGTATCTATACAAACTGCACGTACTGCTAGTATTTGGATACAGTTCCTCATCTTTTTGCTTCGTTTTGGGAATAACGGATTTTGATATTTTTCTATCGAGGACAATTTTCAGAATTTTGAAGCTATGATTTGGAAACTTTAACAAAATTTGCTCTATATATTTAGCTAACACAATATGCAAATGGTTTTTATAGAGTTGATGCATGCGTAGTAAAAATTTATTTAGTAAACCTTCTCATTTTTCATACAATTATTAATATTTTTTTAATTTTGATTACAGAGTATTATGTACAATGCCGTTTCTCATATTTTCTGAAAAGAACATTGTTTCTTATTAAGAATTCTGCAAATTATAAGCAAAAAAAAAACTTGGAAAAATTTGTGACATTTTTTTATAAAATCCTTAATTTCTCTACGAGTATACATGCTATCCGCATAAAAATGAAAACAGTTTATTATCATAAACCACTTAAGCATAATCTGCAGTTTCAAAGCTTTTGCTATGTTAGTTTTGACAGGGTTATTCAAAAGATATTCGTTCTTTTTTAATTTGTTGACGGTCCCCTATTATATTTTGGAAAAAATCGTCTCGCAAATATTTGCTGTGACTGCAACATAAATCTGATTATTTTACAGAAAAAACTTTAAACCAGGGCGTCAGTAAAATTCTAATTATTTTACAGAAATAGTATTCATTGCGAATTTACCAGGAAAATATTTTAAAGTAACAGAAAGTTCGTAAAAGATACTTATTAATACCGAAATGTAAACGATTTTCATTCTGCGTGCTGGTTGATCGTGTTTTGTGTAAAACCAATAGATTTTAATTTTTACAGTTTGCTTTTTTAGTTTAAAAAATCAAGCTTGAAACGTTTCAGACTTTTTTTTTTAATTCTTACTTTGAGTTTTTTGTCCTTTATAATTTTGATAGTGCTGTTTATTATAATTTTTGTGTTTTGACGTGAAAGGTACCATGAAATAATCGGCTATTCTTCAAGATAGTAACCCGAGATTAGTGTTTTTGTGGGTTAATTTTTTTTTCAAAAATTTGTTACCAACTAGGAAAATAAATTTTTTAAAGTATAAATAAAGTCACAAATAAAAGTTTTGGAATATTCCTTATTGATTTATCGATGCTAGTATAGTATTTCGCAAAATATTTTTGGTTAGAAGAAATTCATGCATAGTAAACACATAATAAAGTATTTCCCTATCGTTTTGGGAATCGAAAAATCCTATGTGATCGTGACATATTTCTATGAAGCCAATTGTATCTTTTTGCAAAAAAAAAAAAAAAAAAAAAAAAAAAAAAGATATTTGCACTGAAGTAATGTTTATTACCTTCGGATGGACGTAGTTTTATCAATGTTCGGGATGCAAGTTCGATCAATGTTGAAAAAAAATTAAAATACATTCATTAGAACACGTTAATCAGAAGAACGATTGAATAACTGCTATAATGATTTAACACTAAATTTATATAATCTGTAGTTTTAGCGTGTTTATTAATCAATGCTTTTTTAATAATAAAAAAATATAAGAGAGATTTTATAAAAATCTGAATTTCTAGTATTACGATGTAAATAAGTAACCTTACCGATTTTTTTTTATCTTGCTTTCGAATTTATAATTAATTGATTCTTGCGAACCAGAATTTACAATATAATTTCACACTATTTCTACCGCTATAAAATTATATTTTAAAGACCTCTAATAAGGGGATTCAGTACCCTTAATTCGCCAAATATGACGAAAATATCGATTTTCTAATTTTTCCACTTAAATTACACTTTATTATCCATTGTAGGGAGAGTAGGGATGAATAGGACAACAGAAATTTATATATGTTCCAGAAACATAAATAATTTGATAATTTACCTGATAAATGGCAATACTGAGGTCATTCAAAAGACATAGTTTCAAAGAAATATCCACAACAGAAGATTAGCTATTGTAAAAAGTGTATTTTTCAAGAACCAAAGAAAGTTTCTCTGTTTGATCTTTTTAGTATTTAATTGATAGTTAACCTTCTCAAAACCTTATATATATTTTTAAATGTTAAAATGATATAATCTCGTGTTATACTTATGATGCAAATGAACAATATTGACAGTGTTGACTAAGCCTAATCACTGTTTTATATAACTGTGTGTCTATGTGAATGAATGGGACTGTTCCATTCATCCCCAGGGCTATTCCATAATAAATAAAATTACATTTTGTCAATACCTAGAAATCAGATGTTAAGCGGAGAAAACGAGGCCACTGTCGTGTTCTAACCAATACACCGGATAAACAATATTTGGAAAAGGAAATTGTAAAAAACAGAAACCAAGAAGAAGAATTGCCTGCCCTCAAGAAATATTTTTAGAAAAGGTATGGACGGTAGTAATGAATCTGACAATTTATCTTTTCATAATGAAGATGAAAGTGATTAGAACGTGATTTCAAGTGATATGGACCACCAAGTTTGCAGCTTGAAAAATATAATAGACGACGACTTTCTCCTAAAAAAAATATGTGGAAAAAAAACATTTTGTAAGAAGTCGTCTTACAAATGTACAAGAGAAGAAAGAAAGAGCATAACTTAACGTAGATATCTCGGGGGCTGCAGGCTTCTTTAAAAACTTTTTATTACTTGAAAAGACGTCGCTTACATATAGAACACTAACGCACGCACATTATATACAAATAAAGCTTTTACATAATTCTGACGCACGCCACCAACACAAGACATGAACCACAGTTCACAACCAACATTCGAACATCACTAAGAAAAAAGAACACTTTTTAATAGAACTAGTGTTGCCAGATTTTTTTTAAACGAAAAATATTACATCTACATTTTTTTTAAATTTAGCAAAACTCAGGTCACGTGACGCGTGACAGTCTATTTTTTTTCTTTCTTTTTTCCTTTGGAATGCGCGTGTTACATCCTCCCCCTCTGTTTCCGATCTACGTCTCGGAGAGGAAACAGGATGCTTTTTGGGTCTTCCTCTTTTTCTCAAGGGTGCAACTGGAATAGTTTCAGATTCTTGGAAAGGCAACAAGGCAGAAACGTGGTAAGATCCAATTCGTGCATTAGGATTTTCCAGACTAGCAATGTCATATGTCACTAGTGACTTTTGAGTCAAAATTATGTATGGCCCATCTCTCTTAGGCATAAATTTTGCTGTTTTATTTTTACTTGCCTTGCTCACTGGGTGTAGCTTAACCGATACTTTTTCACCAGGCTTGACATATACTTGTCTACGATTTTTATCATAATATTTCTTTCTCTGATCTTGTTTCACTTCAACACGTTCTTTCACACTTTTTGAAATATTTACAAAACCTTTAAGATTTGAGGTTGTCTCTCCCCCTGGTCGAAAACACTTTTGAAACCTTTTTGGAATATCTTTAAGTTTTCTCTTGTCATCGGAATTTAACTTTTTGCCTTTATCTTTACGTAAGGCATACGGTCACACTTTGACCGCATAAGTACACGTATTATTTTGTACTTCATGTTCTTCTACAAAATAAAACTTTTTATGAGGTTTGTCACTAAAATGCCATGTTTTACTTGCAGCGTCTAACACTATGTTAGCTTTGTGCAGGTAATCCATTCCTAAAAGAGTTCTATTACCTTTGGCATTTGGTAATACAATAAACTCTGTTTTGAAAACTCGGCCTTCAATCTTTACACGCACAGTGGCAGAAAGAGTTTTTCTAGCCATCGTAGTTCCATCAGCTAATGTTACTTCATGAGTATGAGGTTTCATTGCAACACCAGCTTTCAAAAATAATTTATACATACGTTCTCCTGCAATAGAACGATTTGCTCCTGTATCTGCACAGACTAATACCTTCTTATTGCAGATAGTAATAGGTACATTTAGAGCTGAAACTGTTGATGTATTTAAACTATACAGCTTGAGACGTTGAGCTTGTACTGTTTGTTTCTCAATCGTAGGGGAACAATCTGGGCATTTCTTCTTTATAAATCCTACTTTGCCACAACCATAGCAAAATATATCGGATTCTAAACGTCGATTAGCAAACTTAGGAGAAGATCTGTCTTCTTTTGGAGGCTTACTCTGCTTCCATGTATTTTCTCGGCGAAAATACTCTTTTTTCTCCTGGGGTACAACCAAATCTTTTTTAGAAAACGTAGACCTGATAGTATAATACGCGTCTAATTTTCCGGCAAGGTCGACTGGTGAATTTAAATGTTCCTAATCATCTAGCATATGTTGTTTGCATTCGACAGGCACGCGCCTTTTCATCTGATCCGCTATGATCAGATCCTGAAGAGCTTCAAAAGACGTTACATTTAACTCTTTAAGCCAGTTTTCAAAGTAAGCACGTAACTCGAAGTAATAATCTCTCCAAGTAATTTCTTTATCTTTGCAATGCGTGAAAAACAGCTGCCTAAACCTTTCAGCGCTAATTTAAAACTTTTTAGAAGTAGACCTTTAACATGTGAAAAATCTGAAGCGTTTTCTTCTTTTTCACGAGCAATAAGCGTAGATATAGAAGAGGGTACAACACTTAGTAAATAAGAAACCCAGAGGTGTTCTGGTACCTTCGAAAGCTTTAACTGTCGTTCCAGGAGCACCAGAAACAATGATACATCATCTGTCGCTGGCTTAAATGTAGGCAACAGCTTCTGGATATCTATTTTACTCTCTGGATGAGACATTATCCCTGCTGCATTACCACCTAACGCTCCACTGGAAACACTTTGGCTCTGAGCCTGTAACTTAAGCTTCTCAAGCTCAAAATTCATCTCAAACTTTTTTAATTCCAGTTCTTCCGAACGACGCTTTTCTTCTATTTCTAATTTACGCTGTTCTAACTCAGCTCTTTTTGCTTTTCCTCTAAGTCTCTTCTATGCTGTTCTTCCTCGCGAGTCGCAATTTGGTTTCTGATTAACGAATTCACGAAATCAACTTCGTACGAGGGAGAGGATTTAATCTTATCATGCAATCTTATATGACAACGGTCATAGAGGGTTGTACATCTAAATTCATTTCTACAGCGACCTGAAATAGGTCTTCTTTTCGTGCTTTATTGAGGTCGGACATTCTAATCTTTAGCAAAACAACAAGATATATACCCCACAAATGCTAAAAACTCGATTTAAAATGTTCCCCGGACGTGAGCTTTGCTTTACAACTCATATAAACAAGACATTAATAAAACAAAACAGTGAACTTTAACGCTAGCAAAATATATTTTTAAAATAATTAAACTTCATTAAACTTTTAAGTATCTTTAAAATTTAAATTATTTTAATTTAATTTAATTTAATTTAATTTTATTTAATTTTATTTTTTTGAAAGAAAATATACTTTAAATTATTGCTGATATAAATAAACTAGTTTGTCATTACGTGTCATTTAATCAAAACATTATTTTAACTGATATAAGACTAGTACTGAGTTGTTGGCAACATTCATAAACAATGTTCTAAATAAGTCAAAACATATCTGAATAATTAAAATGTCAATCAATATTATTATCATATTATCAAGACAAGACTACGTAATGTAGATTTTTCAATATAACTTTAAAAGAAAAGAAAGTCTCATTTCATAAAAAAAAATAAATAAATGCAAAAACTTACTCAATCTGTTTTGAAAATCATATTCAATGCTATTTCACAATATATCAGGAACTCTAAATTAAATGCTTAAAAATAACTAACAACAGAACACTCAAATAGAATTTCTAATTAAATTCTGTTATCTTGCGAAACCAACAACAAAACAAACAAAAAATAATAAACACATACCATATGACACTTGAAATAAAATGTATAAATACTTTTTAATATATTTTTCCCCTTTTTTCACTCTGAATTTATTTCCCCGCTTGTGAAAAAAAAAGAAAAATAACATCAACGTAAATAAATGCTTATTTTATTATTTATCAACCCTTTTTTTTTAATTGTTTTTCTTTTTTATTCGAAGTAAGAAAAGTTGTTATTTAATCAAGATAAAAATTAAACATGCATGCACAGAATGAAAATAAAGTAAAGAATAAAAATATAAGCATGGGGAGGGAAGGGGAATTACACAATACATAAATAAATTGTAAAGTAATCAATAAATTAAAACTAATAATATGAAAAATTTTACAAATAGAAAACAAAATTTAGAGACATGTGAAAAGAATGCATTCTGTTGATAAAAATATGGATCCATTTTAAGAAAGTAACTTGAAGATTAAATAAATATTGTTGAGTTACACCTGCAGGCACACGAACTGAAAGTTTTTATAAGAACAGAAAAACGTAGAATTCGCCATAATTCACAAACAAATATATATGGCGTTATCGAAGCAAGATTTTTCCGAGAACACATTTTCCATTTCACAATCGAACACACATTTCACAAACGAATGATTTCACATCAACGAAACAAACTTAATTTGTTAACCATTTAAAATACACTTCCCAAACAGACGAGCACGACCGCTCGAGCCATTTTTTTTCATTCTTATTAATCATATTTCATTATCAAAAATATCGAACTTTTCTGGAACTAAGATTGCTGAGTACTTTGGAATTGATTCGTAGCCAGACGTTGGGTAGCCATTTTGTAAGAAGTCGTCTTACAAATGTACAAGAGAAGAAAGAAAGAGCATAACTTAATTTAGATATCTCGGGGGCTGCAGGCTTCTTTAAAAACTTTTTATTACTTGGAAAGACGTCACTTACATATAGAACACTAACAAACACACATTATATACAAATAAAGCTTTTACATAATTCTGGCGCACGCCACCAACACAAGGCATGAACCACAGTTCACAACCAACATTCGAACATCACTAAGAAAAAAGAACAATTTTTAATAGAACTAGTGTTGCCAGATTTTTTTTTAAACGAAAAATATTACATCTACATTTTTTTTAATTTAGCAAAACTCAGGTCACGTGACGCGTGACAGTCTATTTTTTTTTCTTTCTTTTTTCCTTTGGAATGCGCGTGTTACAATTTCTCATTTCGTTGCTAGGGTTTTAACGAACAATAATGATAACCTTCAAGTACAATGCTTGAGAAAAAGGATAACAATTTCGTATTTTACTATATCGATCCACCAGAAATGCATTTTGTTAATCTGCACTGTAAAAAAAAATCTGTGAAGGTACTAAACATTTTCTAGGAAACTGGGATTCCAAGAATTTTTCATGTAACGATAACAGGAAAAATTCATGTAATCGATTCTGAAACTTGAATTTTTGCTGTTACCGTTACAGGAAAAGTTCTTGGAATCCCAGTTTCCTAGAAAAGGTTTAGTACCTTTGCAGATTTTTTTTTACAGTGTGGAGGATATTGTTATGAAACTACCAAAGACTGTTGTCATTTTATATTGGCTTCAGTCAATATGTAATAAAATAAAATATAACACTCAGTTTTCAAATAAAATATGTTTAGAATAATTTTTTTTACCTTAATGTAAATGACATGTAAAAAAATGCATGCATGTTTTTAAAAAATTATAAAAAATTTAAAAAAACAATTGTTTGTTGAAATTAATATGCCAGTAAGTTACTAAATGCTGAAGTATTCTTTAAGTAAAATTTTTTAAATTAACAACTGTATACAGAATAAGTGATTAGAAAAAATGTAAAAATTGTCCCATTCATCCCCACTCTCCCCTACATTCTGTTAAAGTTTCTTAAAGAAGTATTATAAATACAGTGTAATGCGATTTTATTACAGCACATTACCTTTAAATACCACAATCCCCTTCACTAAAAAGCAATTTTTCTTAGTTTGTGTTTTTTCGACGAGTTGGAACAACCAAAGTGTTAAAACTACATTGTAAAATAAATTGCACAATTGATAAAAGTTTTCTTGGACACTGAGATTCCTAGAACTTTTTATGTAACGGCAACAGCAAAAATTCATATAACAGGTACATATTTCCAATGAAAATCAAATTATCTGTAAGGTTATTAAGAATTTTTTAGGAACCTTTGTATATCTAGAATATATTATGTAATTGCAACCCAGGTTACAGATAAAATTTTAGTAAGATAACTAGAATTTTAGTAGATTCGTGTATAAAGTTACAGATTTCTGTAGTTTTAGAAAAATTAGCTGTGTACATTTACATCATATCTTGTGCAGTGCAGTGTACAGATAGGATGTTAGTAAACATACAGATTTCGGCAACTTTACATTTGTATGATTACATTACATATTTATTTTACAGTGCATTATGGATATTTTTCAATTTACTTGGAATTTTTTTCCTTATTATTATTTATTTATTTTTTGATAAAAATAAGTATCGAATTTGCTATAAAGTAAAAAAAATACTTTACACATAAAAATGTAAAATAAAGCTTTTACTGCAATTTTACACGTATTTTCGCATTTTATTTGTTTTCTCACCACACTAATTAACTTATGAAAAATACTAAAAAATAAAAATAAAATATGCTAAAAATTACGCAGCATACATTTCTGATAGTTTAAAAAATAAATTAGCTCAAAATGCTTAAAATTATGCGAGAAGATAAATTTAAAAATTTGCTTAAATTTTTCGAATTTTGCCAGAGAAATCGAAACATTTCTTGATAGAATCATTTTCTTTCACTGAATCCTTATTATTATGTCAAAAATTCATTTTAAAATGCTTAAAATAAAAAAAGAGATCAAAGGGTAAGGAGTCCTCTTAACAAGCTAAATAATGCAGCACTGATGCACCGTAAAATATACAGAGTAAAAGTACAAATTAAAGAAGTCACCTATTTGTCATCTGTGTGACTGTGAACATCTCTGAAGATTGTGACATGAAAATTACATAATATTGTCGAGCTAGGCAATTAAAGCGATTATTAGAAATTTTGAATAAATGATAATTCATTGATGTTTGAAAAAAAAAAGCGGATTAAAATAGTTCTATCGTAACCTAGCATCATTCCCCTCCCCCCACCCACGAGATGTAATAATTGGCTGAGTTTTTTAAATATGCATATATATATATATGGGGGGGGGGGGTTACAGAAATTGAACTCTGTACCGGAAGGCTTGATTAGCTTGATTTTCTTGATAGAATATTTTTTTTTCATTGAATCCTTTACTATTATGCCAAAAAATAAGCCTGATATTACTTAAATTAAGAGAAGTTCAAAAGTTATCGTTTCTCCTTAATATAATTTTTATTTGAAATTTTTAGATTCAAGCAATCAAAAATAATTTTTATTACATAAAAAACTTATTTTTAATACACTATAATATACCAGGAAGCTGGTTTCCTAGAACATTATATTTAACAGCAACAGAAAAAATTCATGTGAAAGATACATATTTGTACTGAAAATCAAAAAATCAGTAGGGTTTCTAAGAATTTTTTAGAAAACTGCGATTCCTAGAACTTTTTATGTAACGGTAACCCAGGTTACATATAAAATTTTAGTAATTTTAGTAGATTAGTTTGTAAAGAAACAGATTTCTGTACATTTACAACAATTAGTTTTGCAACTTTCCTTGTTCAGTATACAGATAAAATGTTAGTACGTATACAGATTTCGACAATTTTACATCTGTAAGATTATCGATTATTTTTGCAATGTAGTGGATCGAATCTAGGCTTATTGTGTTGCAAAATTAATTTGAAAACCATATTAGATATTTTGCATGTAATCATTTAGGCGTCTTAACCATATTTTTTTTCCTCGTGTAAACTTTTAATTCAAGTGCTGATTGAAGACAAAATTGTTATTATCATTATAATTATTATTTTCTGCAGTGCATGAAACTAAAAATATATGTAAGTTAATCATTAACACGTTCGATGCTGCTTACGTGAAGATGTGATGATAGTTAATGCCGCACTGTAGAAGTGGGTTTTTCAAAGAAGCCGATTTACTATTTATAACAAAGAATCAGTGAAAGATTTTCCAGCGCGTGACTGGCTACTGGACATCACCCCACGTCACGCGCTAGCGCGTGATTTACCCTTTACGTTAGCGCCATATCACGCGCTGGCGCGTGATCGCGTTAACAAATCCTTGTTCAAATATTTTTCATAGCTGTTTTTTTCTGAATATATATAAAATGTATGGAGATATTTTTAGATTACTCTTATGAGCAATTACCTTATTATCGAAAAGTATTTCTATACCAAAAATATCAATAACGTATCCAAATAAACTTTTAAAATTTAGTAGACATACTTATGTAGCAGTCGCATACCAGGAGCTAATATTTGAAGAAATAGCTTAGGATCGCAACTTACACCAGCCATTTTGATGCTGATAAATTCCGCGGTTTAAGCCCATATTTCGAGTACATGTCTTTTAAATTTGTATTCTATTTATGTACACTGTAAAAAAAAATATGTACAGTTACTAAGATTTTTCTAGTATTCCAAGAACTTTCCATGTACTGGTAACAGCAAAAACTCATGTAACCGATGAAGGTTCATTGAAATTTTGCTGTTATCGTTATATGAAAAGTTCTTGAAATACAAATCTACTAGAAAAAATTTAGTAACTGTATATATATTTTTTACAGTGTATTTTATTTATTTATTGATGCAGTTTCAATTTTGTAAATTAATATTATCCAGAAACAAATGCTGAACCAGTTACATTATTTTAAGCAAAAATTGGTTAGTGTTTTGTACACTGTAAAAAAATACAATTACTAAAATTTTTTTAGGAAACTGGGACTTTAACAATTTTTTACATAACAGCAACAACAATAATTCATGCAACTGATACAGATTTGCACTGTAAATCAAAAACTCCAAGGTTTCTAGAGGTTGATAAGGAAAATGATATTCCTAGTACCTTTTATCTGACGGAAACTCTGATTACAGATAAAGTTTTAGTAAGATTGCTATACTTTTAGTAGATTTCTTTGTAAAGCTACTGACTTCTGTACCTCTTTTTTACAGATTTTTCCCCTTTTTTATATAGACAGTAGCATCATTTTACAAATATTTCTCTTTTCTTATATCTAATTCCTTGTAGGGATTTCCATGTCTTTAGTTTTAAAAAATTTTCTGTATGTTAAAACTTACACTGGTGTCAAAAATTTAAGCATAATTGGTAATTAAGTAATTATTTTTAAGTAATGAAAGAAATATGAATCGGAATGTGCTGAAACTCCATACATTTAACTAACATAATATGCAAATGAAATTTTAATATCGTTCACGCATGCGCAGTAAAAAATTATTTAGTAAACCTGCTCATTTGTCAAACAATTTTTATTATTTTTTAATTCTGATGACAGGGTATTGTGTACAATGATGTTTGTCATTTTTTCGAAAAATAACACAATTTTATATTAAGAACTCTGCAAATTATAAGCAAAAAACTTAGGACTGTTTTTATAAAAACCTTAATTTCTCTACGAGTATACATGCTATCCTTGTAAAAATTAACACAGTACATTACAATAAGCCAATTAATCATAATGTGCAGTTTGAACGCTTTTGCTGCATTAGTTTTGACAGGGTTATCCAAAAGATCTTCGTTCTTTTTCAATTTGTTGACGGTCCCCTGTTCGATTTCGGGGAAAACTCTTCGCAAAAATATGTGACGCGTACTATTTTGTTCACACACCTGGAGTTTCAGCACATTCCGATTCATATTTCTTTCATTACTTAAAAATAATTACTTAATTACCAATTATGCTTAAATTTTGGACACCAGTGTATAGTTGAAAGTACACACTTTTAAATTTTTTTTGAAATTTTATTGGACACATTGAAGAAGAAAATTTAGCTTAAAAAATATCTTTTTTAAAACTTAGACTAATTCAGAAAGGAAAAAATCCTCTCCTCGGAGTTTTAAGGATTTTTTATCAACAATCACACAAGTTTCATGAAAGACATTCTTTGTTTTCATTAACAGTAGCTTCTGTAGCTCAGTCTGCAAGGTGTCCTCCTACTGTCAGGAGGTCTTAAGCTCTAACCCCGCGGCGCAGATTGGGGCCGGAAGCCTCCAAAGTTGGCAATGAATAAAATTTACTTTGAACAAAAAATGCGCGTTGTACGCTCTTTTATAGACTTTACGCCGTAGAACATTTACATAAGCAATTAATTTGTTAATTAATTTACAAACCTTTTTCAATATTTTCTGTACGAAAATTCATTATAAACAATAATTTAAGATAGTTTTATAAAATTTAAATATTTATAAATCATACATAATATTACATTTAAAATACAAAAAAGAAAAAACCCGAGTTTTTAATTATTTCCATCCTGCCATTTTTAAATAAATGAAACGGAAGAGCATACTTATATATTTCATTCCAATCAAAAATGTTATTTAACTTGAAAGGTCAGTTGACTCGCTAAAAAGGACCCGGATGATAATGCTAAATATGTAGGCAGGTTATTAGGTAGATTTCGTAAGAAATACTACCTATTGCAATTGCACCAGTTTATATATCTATCTATCTATCTATCTATCTATCTACACATATATATATATATATCACTTTTTTATGGACACGATAACTTGTATAATTCTTCACCAATCTCCACCAAACTTGTACATAAAGTCAAAGGGGATAAAATCTTGGCTAAGTTCGTTAATGGGCAAAATCGGACCAAGGGGGTCGGAATCGGGGGCGTTTTTGTGAAAACCGAAAAAACGCCATAACTTCTTAATTAAAGAGTAGATATCGAATCGGTTTAAAGTTTATATTACTTCTTAAAAATGGGCCAAAAGTATATGCATGACAGATTTTTGATAAATTTAGAAGTGGGCTCAAGGGGCGAAAAAAACAGGGATTTTGAGAGAAAAAAATTCATAACTTCGTCAGTTTTCAAGATATCAAGTCCAACTAAATTTTTTGTAAATGTTCTTAAAATTATCTAAAACTTTTGTATTTACAAGTTTTTGATAGGACCAATTTTTACCGATGAAAAAAATTAAAAACGAAAAGAAAAAGGGCGCTGAAAAAAGAAAAAAATCCATAACTCCGTCAATTTTTAAGATATCAAATCTGAGTAAATTTATTTTACATCTTCTTAAAAATATCTACAACTTTTATATTGACAAGTTTTTCATAGGACCAATTCGTCTAGCAAAAACAAATTAAACAAAAATAGGAGTTGGAGAAAAAACCTCAAATCCAAACTGCTTATATTCTGACTCATTTTTAAATTCATTTTTGATTTTAAACGCATCCAAACAGGGCCTGATTATCAACGGGGCACTCTCCCACCAGAAAAAGTAAATAGAAATTTTTTCCTTATTCATGATAGCAATTTTGGCTGAAAAGCGCGTTTGAACAAGGCGAAAATTTCTATGTAATTTTACTGGGGAGAGAGTGCCCCGTTAGTAATCAGGCTCTGCATCCAAATGGTAGATCCTCTTATTTAGAAACTGTATAAAGTGATGCATTGGTCAATTTTCTGATAAAGACAGAATATATTTCAAAAAAGGCTACCAAAAAAGGTATTTTGAACAGAATTTCCGAAAGTCATCAGTACTGAAAATTGAAGGAAGTATTCAAATAAGAAATTGCGTTTTTTTCTGACTCGTTTTTAAATCCATTTTTGTTCTCAAACGCATCCAATTTACAGATCCTCTTATTTAGGAACTATATAATATGATGCATTGGTCAGTTTTTTGATAAAGACGGAATATATTTCAAAAAAAGCTCCAAAAAGGGTATTTTGAACAGAATTTTCTAAAATCATCGTGACTGAAAATTTAAGGAAGTGTTCAAATAAGAAATTGCGTTTTTTTCTGACTCGTTTTTAAATCCATTTTTGCTCTCAAATGCATCCAATTTACAGATACTCTTATTTAGGAACTATATAATGTGATGCATTGATCGGTTTTTTGATAAAGACAGAATATATTTTGAAAAAGGCTACCAAAAAGGGTATTTTGAACAGAATTTCCCGAAGTCTTTGTGATTTGAAAATTTAAGGAAGTTTTCACATAGCAAATTGCGTTTTTTATGACTCGTTTTAAAATCCATTTTCGCTCTCAAACGCATCCAATTTACAGATCCTCTTATTTAGGAACTATATACTGTGACTTATTGGCCAGTTTTTTGATAAAGATAGAATATATTTTTTAAAATGCTGTCAAAGTGAGTATTTCGCACAAAATTTTCCTAAGCAATCGTGATTATATAATTAAGGATGTATTCAAACAACAAATCGGTTATTTTATGACTCATTTTTTAATTCAATTTTTTTCTCAAATGCATTCAACTGACAGTTTTTTGTTATTTAGGAGCTGTATAATGTACTGTTTTGGTTGATTTTTTTAATAAATTCAGAATCTATCTCAAAATATGCTATCAAAATGGGCATTTGAGCTGAATTTTTCTTAAGATGATTCTGATAAAACCAGTTTTTTCAGAAAAATGAAATAAAAAATTTTTCAGAAACGGCCAACTGAAGTTATTAAACTGAGTTTATCTCTAATCATATATATATATATATATATATATATATTGTTGAAATGAGCACGCTTCGAAATCTACCTCCGCCTATAGGCCCAGCCGACAGGGTTTTTTTTCAAATATTTTGCTAAATTTTTTATATTTTCATTTTTTTTTTGGGAGGGGGGTATAGAATATTTAAAGACGATGCACAACCAAGCTAGTTTTTACTATTTCGATTCGAGCTTCGGAATTTTTTAATCACTTTAACTTTCGGAACCCATTGAAACTGGTTCTGAAATTGAAAGTATCATAATATTTAAGAAATAGAATCAAAATCGAAAAAATAAAAACTATCCGGCTGTAGATCGTTCTTAGCTATCCTATGCAAAAAAAATCGTATAAAAATATTAAAATTTGAGCGAGATATTTGAAAATAACACCCCCATAGATTTAACATTATCATCCGGGTCTTTTTAAGCGAGTCTAGTGGCCTCTTAGATTCATTTTGAGATATTTAAGGTAGACCAGTACCCCATATTAGGCCAAAAATCATCAAACGTTCAAAAAATTTTTTATCTCAGAAAACGATAAAATACATATTTGCGAATATCCATGCAAAATTTCAGAACTCGAGGACACTTGGAACTGGTAGAAAATGAGCTTTTTATATTGTACTCACTATAGAGTTTAAGGGACTAGCGGCCATTTAAAACGTGTTTTCCTGAAAATGACTTTTTTCATATTTTGCCTAAGTTCAAAATACTAAGGCTCAGTGGTAAAATGATATAGAAACAAAGTGTTTATGTTTTTAGAATCTTAAAAGCATTTGAAACAAAAGTAAGGAGAGATATTTTTTGTAACTATTTCTGAAAATTTACATAAATTGGTAAACATGAAAATTATAACGAATTTAAGGAAATTTACCATGCGTATCTTTATTTATTTTTTTAGCCTATTAAAATAGAAAATTAAAAATCTCTCTCCTTAGTTCTTCTCTATATACTATAATACTATTTAAGAAATTTTAGTAATACCAAAATATTGAAAATTGAATGAGGAGTAGTAATTTTAAAAAGTGTATTTTTCGACAAAAAAAATATCATAAAAATCCCCATAAAAAATATACTTTTTAATAAAAATTGAATTTTTTTGCTAATTATTCCTTACAAAAGGATTCTTAAGTAGTACACCAAAATTCATTACTTTAAAATCAATAATAAAAATTTTGGATTTTTCCTTACGGATCTCCCTTAATGTTGAAAATTGTCTTTTTTTCCATTTATTTCCCATTTAATTATAAAATATAATTTCCAATTCAGAAACAAAACTTATCCAATGTGAAAAAGCTACATAATCTTTATGCCTAGAGCTAAATATTACAACCAAATCTCGACAAAACATTTGAAATCTGTTGAAATATTGTCAAAACTGTGCCATTCGAGTTCTTCCTACCGTACGATTTTAAACTTCTTTCCCCTATCTGTATAAAATAAATGAAAATTATTACATTACGAATATTACAAAAATACGCATTTTAAGCATTCGTAACAGCGAGGAATTCCGTTAATATAGAGTTTAAAATATTTTGCATTAATACATTTAAAAAATATTATTTTTGATAAATCATCGCCTTCATTTATTTCAAAATTCAAGAATTCGAAATCTCATTTGTTTGAATGTATGTCTATTTTTCAGGAGAATCGCAATGGAATAAATTTTCAAAAATCACATATATAGAAAATTTTTCGGGTATATATTTTGAGAAATTTATTTTTTAAATTTCTGTATTTCATGAAGAATTGGAAAATTAAATGGGTTTTTTATGTTTTTCATAAAAAGGGTGATTCTTTTCAATTGTTTTTACTTATCAGTTTGAAACTGCACAAATTGTACTAAGAGGTACACGATATTCGGTAATGACTATGTCCATGAGACATAACTTGTGGGAGTTCGTTTTCAACTGTGATATCTATTTTAAAATCTACCAAATTTTACTTACTTACCAAATTTTATTTATTCCGAGTAATTGAGATTATATACAGGGCTGCACAAAAGATATCGGTCACATTAGCGACTCTGGAAAGCAATTTCTGAAAATGAACTTTTTTTCTTTTATTTATGTTTTTATCTAAATATCGTATTTCGTTATCAATTATAGTAAATATACATATTATAGACCATATATAAATCAAAAGAAGTTAATTTCATGCATCAATTAGTTTTGTAGAACTAATTAACTTTTTACATAATTCTATGAATTCTTTTGATTAATATATTTGTTTGGTACACTTTTCTAAATAACTGATGAATTATATCATTGATTAATGACCTTAAAATATCTTATGATGTAAGGAAAAATACTATTTAAGAATAATAAGATGCAATTTTCATATTGGCTTAAAAGAAATAAAATTAAAAATACTTTACTAATAACTTTGAAAATCCTAAAACGTTTAAGAACATAATTTTAATTATTAAAAAAAATAATCAGCCCTAAAATGTTAGATATTTTTAAAGAAACAACTTAGTTACATAATTTTAGAAACCTTCAACGGTTTACATAAAAAAGAATTTGAAGAATATGTACCAAAGCATAAAAAACTTATTTCTAGAAAAATACAAAAAACTATATACACAGGACAAAGAATATATTATTTTAAAACCTTCCTGCACCATAATCTTTTAGGTTCATACTCCTTTAACGCCATAATGTTTTAGCTCATTTTTTTAGGAAGATGATAATAATAATAATAATAATAATAATAATAATAAACGAACCATTTTATGGTCTCTGTGCCCTTAACAATATTCAAAATTTTGTTGGAAAGTTTTACATAATCTATGCAGAGATGCATGATTTTTCGTTCTTATTCTTTGTAAAACTGTTTCATAATATTAATAATATTAATAGATGTTTTTAAATACTCAAAGAACGGAAAAAATAAATACCTTTAACAACTGCTTACATGGGAACACCGACATTTTTCAGAAGAGGTGTAAATACACGATAATGTTTTCCTCGATTTTTGAAATACTCCGAAAATAGTACTCTTTCACACATATTTTCTCTAAAAAAAATAGGATTTTTGTTTACATTTAAAAGAATGCATATGGCCTTAAAATTCATTCAAAAATATGAAATAATACAGCAGAACATGCAAAAAATAATACATTTAACTATAACATACTCGTCTTTAAATATGGATGCAGAGTAAATGATATTTTAAAAATGAAACTAATTCCTATATTTTATTACGGGCTGCTGAATATTCCATTCATAAAATGTACTCCTTGGAAATTCCTTCTGTCACGCTTGAGTATTTACAATCTGTTTATCGTTCTTTGTTGTTTTTTTTATTTCATTCTCGTTTTGTGAAATATAGTTAAATATATTTTGGAAAGTAGCACTATGAATTATTTAAATATATATTATAAAGAAAAATTGTGTCTGTGAGTAATGCTGACGTCATTTTCACTGTGGCAACACTAAACGATTAAATTTAACTTTTACAGCAGTTATTTTTTTTAATTTGATCCGGGAGAAATTTTTAAATAATTTGTATTTATTAATGATATTTATGCCTGTATTTGAAAAGCCGATGTCAATTTCGTTCTGACTTTACTTAAGACAAATCCGTTTGTACTTCATTTAATATAAATAGCTCAGAATTTGTTTAAGCTTATATGACCTCGCGAAATTAAAACATATATGATTCAATAAATAAAGATATTAAACAGAAATAAAATACTAATTTAAGACATGTGATTGAACTATGCACCTGAAGCATTAAAATGGTCAGAATAAAAGCATGTTTCTAAACAGTGATCTTTGGCGATTTCTTCAGTTGTTAATTTCCGTGAGGCCAATACAAAACTATCACTTTTAATAAATTTTAAAACTTAACTACTATTTTTTTGCATAAAAATTTAGTGTTTTATTTTTGTTAGTGCGTCTTCTAAAACATGCCTATTAAATTTATAAAATTAAATATAGTACACACACCCTAAGATAAATTAATTTTTACAAGTTGAGAAAAAAAAATGTGAGATGTTTAGTATTTCACTCATGACGCAAAAACTATTTAGCGGAATTATCAGTGATTGTTAAATATGTATCATATTTAATCCTTGTCCCACTGGTATGTCCCACTTAGATTAGCCAACAAATGTCACATTGGCACCGGAATTTATGACAAAATATAGATGACAATAAGTTAATATATTTTTTTTTTCGTGCACCCAATAAAGCGAATATTTTGTTGCTGAAATACTGGTGTGAATGTGGCATTTGAATATTAAAATTGAGTGGAAAGAAATTCACTCATCAGAGTGATACATATAAAATACTTAGATTACAATACGCATCAATTTAAAGTATTAATTTCATATAATATAAATTATGAAGTTAATATTCGAAAAATATACATGTATCATGGTACAATTTCTATATGGAGACGAACTCATAACCATATTTGTTTTTACATAAATTAAAAAAAAAATTAAAAACGAATATGTATATTCTGTTCTCTTCTCGATAAATTGGGTATTCATGTGCAAAGCATTTGCTCTTTTTTTTTAAACACATTCGAACAAAAGAGAAAAGTGTTTATCCTTTCGGTCTGTCTATCCGTCTGTCCCCGATCTAACTTTCGTAAATATACTTGATTTGCCATGCTTTTGGGACGAAATTTTTGGACGTTACTGATGTTTACCCTAGTACGAACCCTATTGAAAATAAAGAAGAAGAAAATAAAGATTTCCATTACATTACGGCCTACTGGAAAAAATCATCTTAAATGAAGTGCAAAGATTCCGCACCCCGTCAAACATATTTAAATTTATATGCATCTACTGAGGGCACTAATGTATGCCTTTTGTAAAGTGTGCAGTGAAAATAATACTTATTATTCATTTACAGGGCCATACAAAAGAATTCTATTACGTAATTATAAAGGGGGGATTTTTTGCGACATATTTTAATTATGGTAAATGATTTCTTTCATAATCAAACTGATATACGTCGCTGATGCTTAATATAAGTTATTTCATGCATAATTCAAGTGCATGGCATTTACAGGGACACACAAAAGATTTCAAAATGCGTATTCTGCCCGAAGTACTGTATATTATGAATGATGGCTTTTGGATGGATGAAATGCATTTTTAATTATATGGCTTTTAAGTTTCACTAAATGTATGCATATTATATGATGCATATATATGCTAGGAATTAACAATTTAGATATACAGGGTTATACAAAAGATAACAGAAAATTTGTTGAAAATGAGCGTAATTTACTTAACGGTGGTTGTTATATAAGTTATGTATTTTTACGTTGAAATGGTTTCAGTTTACTAAGAAATGTTTGTAGAATATAGATAAAATAATATACAGGGTCACGTTAAGTGCAAGAAACATGGTAGCCTTTGCATAAAAATTTCTGGAAATGTTGTTTTAGGTAGTTTAAATTGTATTTTTGTTTAAACTAAATTTTGCCCGAATACTGTCGTGTATTAATGGTACTAGGTAAATTAAAGGACTGAACAAAAGTATGCAAGTATATTTTTATCTATTAGTATTAAATGCTGAAATTTTTTTTCAACCAGTTAGGCGTTTTCTTGCTCAACTAAATTTGACCATTGTATAATCTATATATAAACCGACAGATCAAATACAGGGCTTTTCAAAAGTATTGGAATATACATTTTGCTATGGACAGTGATACCCTATTTCTCTATATAATGAAGTTTTGTTAAAATTTCAGGAAGTGTTGGAAAGTGTTTCATAATCTATGCTTAACGCATGACTTTTCTTATTTGATTATATTAATTATACATTAGCATTCGTGTATCGTGTTAACTATACATTATGTAAACATTATGTAAGCAGTATGTAAACATTAAAAACTCAATATTTAAGCACTTATATCTATCACAGTCAATTCATGTAAAACAAATATAGTATGTAAATTTTATATATATGTGCCTTTTTTCAAGGAAAACACTAAAATATTTAGTTTTTTTTCTTTTGAGGAATTATAACAATTGTTAAGAATTATAACAATTGTTGTATTAAAACTTCATCTTTCGAGAAGCAATAAAAACTAAAAATAAATTAACTGGGTTATTCTACGCCAATTGGTCATTTTCATCATAGTGATGCAGAAAAAAATAAATCATATACGAAATTTCTAATGTTTTTAACATGACTCAAGAAAAGATGATTATTGGCGAAAAATAGCTGTTCGGCTTAATATATATATATATATTATTGAATTAGATTTTTAACATTATAAGAGTCGGAAGATACTCTCAAGTTTAAAAAAAAATAAGTACACACCGGAACTTTTATTTAAAGTTTTTCAGCTTATATATTTAACACATTTTTGTGCAATACGTAACTTTAACTCAAAAAAAAAAAAAAAAAAAAATTACATTGAATTAAAATTATTTGAAATTCTTTTATTTTCCTTTCTAACATTTCTTTACCTTGTACATACTAAATAAGATTTTATACACCAATTTGGTTAAAAATACGCTCGTATTTAGATCAAGAGTATTAAATTTTCGATAAAAACATCTTTGCTATAAGTTTTTGAAAATAATAGAACAACCCCCTCTCACATTAGAATCGTTCCCTCACATGAGGGAATGACAAGTGGGAAAAAGATAATATGTGCATTATTCACCTTTAAAATTTCTACGCATGAAATAAATTTGAAAAAAAATTATGTTCTCAAACTATCCCTTTAGTGCATACTAAACAACACATCAATGTATTTTTAAGAAATAAATTAATTTTATACATTTAAACGAGGAAGTCTTAACGTTATCTTAACATTTGCTACATCGTCTGTAATAGTCTTCCTTACACACTGAGGTATTTATCCAGAATGCCTGATTTTATTTTATTTTATTTTTATTTTTATTTATTTTTTTTACTCACAGCCAAGATCTACACTTTTAAATGTTGCTCTAGTTTGAACCAAATTTTGGTGCTTAGTAGCTGCTTTAGTAACTATGCTTCAACACGAGCTCCAAATATTGGTTCACGATTTCACCTTCTTACAATGGCAGTTACTGAGGACCAAAATTTGGTTTAAACTAGGATTTTTAAGTGTGTATGTACTCAGCACACGCAGAATGTTTCCGTCTACAGGATTGTCACATAGCTCAAATATCCAGAATTATTATTGGGTGAGGATATGGTGGGAAATATAAGTCGATTTTTTATTATTTTTTTTTTCGCCAAATAAAAATTGCATGCGTTGACCAAAAAAAAAAAAAAAAAAAAAAAAATGTAATACATAGAAATTTCACTTTTCTTGTTCATTATAAAAGTCAGAAATCAGACAAAATAATCATAAGGGATTCCTAGTTTTCTTATGTAACAATAACAACAAAAATTCATGTAACAGAAAAATGTCATGTAAAAATTCATGTCCTAGAAAAAGGTCAGTAACATTATTGATTTTTTACAGTGTAGTTGCAGGGTAGGAATGATATTTTATAGGTTTAAAATTATATTTTGAGTATATGTTATACTTAATGCCTCAAATGTATAAGCTAATATAACGAAACTATATCTAAACTACATGTTTAAAATACACATTATTTTTTCTGTTAAAAAAATTTTAAAATCATCCAGCTTCATCATGATGGCATTTTGCGCGGAATCACCCAATTACTCACTTTTACAAACAAAAAGAAATACAGTAAACTCCCTATTATCCGATAGTGTATTATTCGCTTTGTGAATTATCCGGGAGACCAAATTCCAATATTTGAAAAATGTCGCAAGAAAGGAAAAGAGTTGTATTAGCAATTCAGTATAAATTAAATCTGATTTATCCAGCCTTCGAGCATGTAACCGATGAAGAAATTGTAGAAGAAACGTTGGATATGAATTTTTGTAAACTAACCGATGAAGAAATTTATAAACTAATATAATAAAACTATATTTGAACTACATGTTAAAAAAATGCATTAGGTTTTTCTGTTGAAAAAATTTAAATAGCCTCCAGTTTCACCATTATGGCCTTTTTGAACGGAATCAACCAACTACTCATTTTCGCAAACAAACAGAAGTGCAGTAAACTCCCTATTATTCAATAGCGGATTATAAGCGAGTCCAAATCGCAATTTTTGAAAAATGTCGCAAAAAAAAAAAAAAAGAAAATAGTTGTATTAACAATTTAGGATAAATTAAAACTGATTGATCAAGGCTTCAAGCATGTAACCGATGAAGAAGATGATAAGAAGCAAAAGAAAGTGAGCCATGACGCAGCTTTAGCTTATGTTGAAAGCCTTATACAGTATTTAGGGGAAGTACATATTGCGTCACTTTCTGATAAAATAGTTATAAAAAATTCCAATCCCAAATAAAGAAGGGTGTATCAATATAAAAGAAATGAAAAAAAAGAAAAAGAAAGGAACTTTTGATTGATTTCTCAAAGAAGCAAGTCTACAGATTTGTAAGAAGAGAATAATTTTCCGCTTCCTTAAATAATAAGCATGTTTATGTTATCTATTGTGCATATAAATTGTTCGAATGCATGTTTATGTTACATATTGTGTGTATAAACTGTTCAAGTGCATATTTATTTTAATTTGTTCCCTTTTTCCATAACGTTGTGGATTATCGGCGATAGCCGCGCCACTCAATTCTGCAGATAAATGGGAGTTTATTGTATATATTTTTTTAATTTAACATAATTTCTGCATTTCTTAATTTTGTTTCCAACCCCAAATTTCTTCATGTAAAGTTGCATAGGATGAAGAGACATAAATATTTTGAAGAATATA